>BSBN01000088.1:1449375-2898750 GCA_027924645.1 Cunninghamia lanceolata
CTCACCAACAGAGAAATGTCTAGGCACTCGTTTGCGATCTGCATAACTTTTTTGCCTGTCGTTGGCTTCTGCCAACCTCTTCCTAATCATTTTCACTTTTTCTTCCATATTTGCAAGTATTTCATGTCCAATGCTTATCCTAGCTTATAGGATTTCTGCATTTCCTTCCATATAATGCTTCAAACGATGTCATCTTAATGGCAGAATGATAGGAATTGTTATAGGCAAATTCAACAAGAGGTAAGTATTCCTCCCATCTGTATTGCTGATCCATGCAATACATTCTTAAAAGATCTTCTAAGACCTGATTAACCCTTTCTGTTTGTCCATCGGTTTCAAGATGATAAGCGGTGTTCACATTGAGTTTAGTCCCTAATGCTGAAAATATAGTTTGCCAAATTTGAGAGGTTATCCGAGCATCTCTATCGGATATAATCTTTTCAGGTACCCCATGCAATCTAAATATTTCTTGCACAAATTTACAAGCCAAAATATGAGCTCCATCTATCAAATTTCCTGATATAAAATGTGCTACCTTGGTTAGTTTATCTACAACAACCAATATTGCATCATGTCTATTCTTAGACATTGGTAACCCTTGAACAAAATCCATACTAACAACCTGCCATTTCTATTCTAGAATATCATGCAGGTATAACAATCCAGCAGGATGTTGGTGTTATGTCTTCACTCTCTAACACTCCAGCAACTTGCCACAAACCTTGCAGCGTCACTTTTCATTCCTTTCCAGAAATATAGCAGTTTGACATTAGCTAAAAGTTTTGTTACTCCTAGGTGTCCGGAATAAGGTGCATAATGAACTTCCTTCCAAACAAGGTTTCTAAGTTCTACAGAATTAGGAACGTAGATTCTTCCCTTAAATCTCATCAATCCATCTATCTCAAAATAGAATCCATCATATCTTGAATCCTTAGGGTTTAATTGCAGAGCTTGTTTCACCTACTCATAATATTCATCTCCAGATAAACTTTGCAATACTAAATCTTTAAAATTAGCATGAATTGAGATTATAGAAGCTATGTGTCTTCTTCTGCTTAAAGCATCAGCTACTCAGTTTTCTTTACCTTTGATATAAGAAATCTCAAAGTCATAATCTGATATTAATTCTAACAATCTCCTTTGTCTTGCATTGAGATGAGGTTGTGTATAACGAAGACTTTGATGATCTGATTTTAGTATAAAAGTCTTTACCAACAAATAATCTCGCCACATCTAAAGGGCGTGAATCACTGCTGCAAGTTCTAAGTCATGAGGAGCATAATTTTGCTCATAGTTTTTCAACTTTATTGATTCATAGGCTATTACATGCCCATCTTGCATAAGCATGCCTCCTAACCCTTCTCCCGAGGCATCAGTAATAACCTCAAATTGTCCTTCAGGATCAGGGACTTTCAAGATTGGTGTTGTTGTTAACTTTTCTATTAATAAATCAAATACCTTTTGACATTCTTCAGTCCAAACAAACCATTTTCCTTTTCTTTGCAAAGAAGTAATTGGACTAGCAATACTTGAGAAATTCAAAACAAATTTTTTGTAATATCCAGCCAATCCCATAAAACTTCGTACCTCTGAAACATTGGAAGGTACAGGCCATTCCATGATAGCCTTAATTTTATCTGGGTCAACTAATATCCCTTCAGCTGATATTGTATGTCCCAAATACTGCACTTCTTTCTAAAAGAAAGTGCATTTCAAGAGTTTTGCATACAATTTGTGTTCTCTTAATCGTTGCAAAACAATTTGAAGATGTTGTCTCTACTCCTCCTCATTTTTGGAATATATCAGAATATCATCAATGAAAACTAGGACAAATTTATCAAGGCAATCTCTGAAAACACTATTCATGAGATTCATGAAAGCGGCTGGTGCATTAGTTAATCCAAATGGCAACATAGTAAACTCATAATGACCATATCTTGTTCTAAATGCAGTCTTGTGAATATCTTCATCTTTCAACCTCAACTGATGGTATCCAGATCTCAAATCTATCTTAGAAAAGACTAATGCACCACGCATTTGGTCTTATAGATCATCAATACGTGGCAGTGGATACTTATTCTTTATTGTTGCCTTATTTAGCATCTGATAATCTATACACAGTCTAAGGGTTCCGTCCTTCTTTTTGAAGAAAATAACCAGAGCTCCCCACGGGGATACATTTGGCCTAATTAGATCTTTAGACAATAGCTCCTGCAATTAAGCCTTCAATTCCATGAGTTCAGTAGTGGTCATTCGATATGGAGCTTTAGATACTGGCTCATATCTTGGTTTAATATCTATGGCAAAATCAAAGGTTCTTTTTGGAGGCAAGCCTGGTAGTTCCTTAGGAAATACATCACAGAAATTGCAAAGATATGGATATTTTTCCTCAAATGTTTGCTTCTCTAAGGCTTCCTCTACTAGGTTCATTTTCACTGTAAAAAATTGACATCCCTTATGCCTAGCCCGCTTTAATTATTTTGAAGAAATAGTTTTGATCCTTATTTCCCTTTGAATACCTTGAAAATTTACTACATTTCCTTTATCATCCAAACACTCAATTATTTTATGAAAACAATCTACCTTGGCCCTATGTCTCCACAACCAATTCATTCCTAAGATGACATTGTAGGACCCTAAAGGTGCTACATACAAATTTACCTCAGTGGAAAAATTTGAAATATCAATCTTAGCTTCGAACAAACATTGCTCTACCTGAGCCTTTAAGTGATTTGCATACTCAATTGTCCATGGTTTTGACATAAAACCAGCTCTTCTAGGAAATTTACTTAAGACTCTAGATGACACAAAAAATTTTGTTGCACCAGTATCAAACAAAATAGAAACAGGAACTCCAAATAGTGTACCTGTCATCTCAATGGGAGTAATCTGATACTCAGCATGTCGATTGTCAAGGGTGGCATGAATCCTTTGTTGAAACGCTTCCTGCTGCGAAGGAAGTACCGTATTCCTAAGCTACCTATTCTACTTTTTATTAGGACAACGGTTAGCATAATGATCTCCACCACATGAAAAAATCCTCCAATTGGTCCTCTCTTCTTGGATGGTCTACTCATGGCATCATCGTTCTTCTTAAAATTGTCATTTTTCTTATAGTCTTCATTTCTACGTTCATTACCAAATCCCCCTTTGTTTTTCCAATTTCCTTTATTGAACCTCCTATTTCCATGTCCTTTATCATTCTTTCTTTTATACGTCTGGTCATTGAAGTTCTTATCAAATCTTTTACGTTTCTTTTCACAGTAAGCAGAAATGGATTTGATATTCTGTTCCTGCTTAATTGCTTTCTCATACACCTAGTCCATTGTGTTTGGACCATGCACCTCCACCTCACCATCAACCTAAGGATTGAGTCCCATGATAAATTTTATTATCAGAAAGCTTTCATCCTTTTGATATTGAGAAACATACTTCAACAATCTAGTAAATTTGTCTGTATATTCAAGCATAGATAGATCACCTTGCCTGAGGTTTTGGAAATCTGTTAGCTTTTGATCAAAATATAACTGTGGTAACCACCTCTTTCAGAAAAGTTCCACAAATTCATTCCATGTCACCTTCAAGGGGCTTAATTCCAGTTCCATTTTCTTGTTCATCCACCAAGTGGATGCTTCTCCAGATAACTAATTTGCTCCCCACACTACCTTTGTAATCTTAGAGTAATTTCTGATTTCAAAGTATTTCTCCATTTCTGTTAACCATGCTTCTGGTGCATCACCGGTTTTCATTCCGTCAAATTTGGGAGGGATAATCTTTTTCATATCCTTAGATAATTCTAGTGCAAGTTTGTCTTTTATCTCCCTTTGAGCTTCACTATCATCTTGGTTTTCACTTGACGTGCCATGATCCCGTTGTTTACTTTTACTTGCATTATTAGAATACTCATTTTCATCCTCTATATTCCTGGTTTCATTCACTTTCTTTTCCAATTTGCCCAACCTTTCCTTAGCTTCAGTAAGCATATTAAGAATTCTGTCCAATTTATCGATGGAGTTTTCTTGAGAGTTGTGACCTTCCCGATCTTCCCCCTCATTAAACTCTAATTGATCCATGATTGTTTGTTTTCTCACCTGCTTAAGCAAGTACTTATCAGTTCTATGATTTATCATTTTATATATTATCAAAGCATAACAATTGCTCATAACCATAGTTATTCTCAAACCAAAATTTGTCTTTATTATACTTTGCAAAACTATATATACATTCTTTAAAGATAGACATATCTCATGTTTCACTCAGTATTTACAAGTGGGGTGTAACCTTTAGATTCATTGTCTAACACATATTCACAAGGGGTATAACCCTCAAACTTGCTATCAGATGATAGTACAATGATTTTAGCTCTAGGTGGTATACGGGGATCCCTAGTGATCATTGGTACACTAATAGGTACAATAATAGGGCAGCAATTGACCATGATTCGAGCCGTCGTCCTAGCTGTCTCTAGGAGTTCTTTTTTCATTCATTTGAGTCATGACAAAGCATTGGCAAAAGTTTCCACATCATCTAGCCAAATGTCATTTTCATCATTCATTTTCTCAATAGTCTTGATAATCGCAAGTCATTTCTATTTAGTTTGCAGATATCGTTCCTTACCAGCGAAGGACTTCCTTGCAATTTTCTTGATATGTATCATCCTAGAACAGTAAATCAAATCATTAGCTACCCACATAATGTTGATTCCTAATCAAGTTAGTGGACTCATTAGCCCTAGTGCTGAACCCGGTTAGCTCTGATACCATATGTAACACCTAGTTTTGTTTTCACCCTAAAAACTAAGTTTTAACCAAAGGTAATATATTTTTTTTCTTTTTAAAGGTAGAAAATAGAAAAGTAATTTGTTTTCTAATTACTATAAACAAGTAATTCATCCATCGACTAACAATAATCATGAAATTTTAGCTCATACAAAAGGATATAATCATCTACAACATTAAACAATATGTTGTCAAAAGCTACTTAGAACAATTCCAAAATAGGTACTTACCAATGTCACTACATCTCGATTGTCGACCATCCAAATTCAAGTCTCGGCAATCCTCAAGAATTAAGAAGAGAAAGTATCTTCAAGGAGCTTAACCTCCAACCACAGACCATCGGTCTCCCGTACTCCTTCCTAACTGGAAGTGGCCCTACCCTACTCAAGAGGATAGAGTTAGGATAACCAATGGTGTTTTCCATCTGAGTATTGGTGTTGTGACCTACATAACTTGTTATCATGCAATCCCCTAGATACCCTCTAGTCGAGCATGACCACTCTACAAGCTACGCCATCCATTCACGGTGAACTATCAATGCACTTGAGGATCATGCATTACCCTGGCCAAAGGATTTGAATATAATTAGCATTGTATCAACGCATGTAATAAATTAACCCACCCCACTCGACTCGAATTAATCGCAATCCTATAGTTACCTATTTATAAGTTCTATATTACAACCTCGATAACCTCAAGGTGTTTGAAATTCATCATGCATTAACACATGGCATTAAGGTTTACTCTCTCTCTACCAGCTCATGGAAATATTTCTATCTACATGATAAAAGAATGGTTTCCTAGCTTATCAATTATTTAGATAATGCTAAAAGTTATTTCAATGTTCTCTAAGCTAGCCCACTGCTTAATTTATCCACTTAAGAGTGGTCACTAAACTCATCTTTGGTGTTTGGAAGGGTTTCGCTAAAAGCCAATTTAAAGAATACAATGTTCGAAGACCCTACATTAAAATTTAACACTCACAATATTCTACTTTGACGTGTCGAAATCTTGAACATAGCTTAATCTTGTCGATCTAAACGTTAGAAAACCCTGTCATATCGTTTCTTCTAGCAATAAAATTGCATGCAAGTCTAAACTTGAAACTTGACAAAAGACTCATTACATTGTTTGAAAAACTTCATATTATTAATTGGTATGATTGTAAGGTCTTCTCTTGGGGACACAATAGTTTAAATACTTTAGTAGTAAAAGAATTTACTTACAAAGCCAAATAGACTAAAGCTTGTTATTACTTGTAGCTAGGTTAGTAATTTTGCCATGGTCGACCAACCAATTTTAAACTCAGAAAAAGAGGATGACAGTGAAGTCTTGCATGTTACGACTTGCACCTCTCACTATTGATAATCCTCTGTCGATGGTTGACACAAACAAATCTTTTACTCAAATACTAGCTGATCTTTAAACTTGACAGAGCCAAACAATAGCATTCGACTGTCCAAAAGTGAACCCAGTCTATGTCGTTGAAGGCTTTGCCTCTGCGGTTTGTAATAGTTTGAAATGTTTTACGACTAACACATACTCATAATTGCACTCTACACATAACTAAAAACCTCCTAAAGTAGAACCAATGACTACACATTATTCTTGACCTTCGTCAGACAATGCAATAAACTGTGGGTTTCACGTCTATGGTGTGGTACAATACAGTGTAGGAGACATAAATATTGCTCCCATTTTGATGATGACAAAAACATGCAAGCTATGGTTGTTAACAAATAACACTTTGTCTCTTCAAGAAAATTCTATGTTCCATCGAAATGCTAGTGAAGACATTACTTATAACAAGAAAAACTATGACTGCGCAACAAAAAGAAGAAGATAACCTGTAGATGTTCTCTTGAGTCCACTGATAGACTAGTCCATGATGCCATTTTCTATTCTCTCATTCGTTAACCTTGTTGCTCCTTGCTCAGTCTTTTTTTTGCTTCTCCTGCGTGTTCTCTCTTCTAAAAACTAACTCTACTACTCTATTTCTCCCCCAACTAACTGCGAAGGAAATAACTATCTCCTCCACTCCTAGACCATGTCTATCGATAAGGGAATCTATCTGGTATGCAAAAACATTTTCCACCTTATGTGACCTCAACCAGAAAATGGTTTGGCCATTCCACACAAATCACGATCATTCTCCAAGATGGAGCTCCACATTAGGCGAGGTGGTGGTTGGCAGTTTTAACAAACTGTCTTACTTCTCAAATCCACTTATGATTAAAATCATATGCATGGACTACGAAATAAAAGCTAGACAGATGGCCACCATGAGATCTAAAGCTTGAAGGTAAAAAGGCATCTTCGAAAGAGCTTAAGTGTGTCCCTCTTGAGCCTTTGCCCGATTACCAACATCACTAAAGAATAAAGGAATTATCTCAAAACAACACTTAAATTATAACAAACAATAATATTACATATTCCAATACCATATGACCAAGGGTACTACACACCATGGTCTCTAGATGTTAAAACATTATTTAAACCCTTTAGTATTCGATAATAGCCCAATAAAGAACAATTCAACATCCATCAAATTTTGCAAGGAGACGTTTACGTCATACGCTCGTAGCGCTTTACGACAATAACAATGAATTGAGTGCAAACGCCAAAACAAGGTTCAGAATCAACTTACGCACAATTTTACAACTTTTATGCCGATCCAAAAAAACAAGACAATACTTACAATTCGACCACAAGTATATACATATAAAGCATAAATCAGTCGTTCATATTTGACGACATGATTCAGAGTATTACGACACTAATGTTAATTTCCCATACTCAATACGACGACTTACGAAAGGAGAAAGACCTATTCTTGCAAACCTCGACTCTCGTCTAAAAAAATGACTTAGCCTGAACTCAAAGCATCTAGGTTTGTCTACCTGATATGTGTTTTCAGTGGCAAGCACCCATGGTTATTCCAGAGTCTATTCTCTCTTTCTCAAAGATACTTTCTCTTCTTCTTTCTTCCTGGCAAATATGTTCCATCTATACCTATCTTTGACAATCTCACATACAATTTGTGGTCAGAGTACCAATGTTCTAATCAAAACATATTTATATCAAATCATTTCATTTCCATATCAAAAAAATTTTTAATTCATAACATCAATTAGATTATAATCAAGTAGATTCCATAATTTCATAAAATTAACCTTTTCTATTCATTTCATCAGTTCCTATGATGTTAAAACATATCCACATAACTGTACTAATTAAGAAAAAGTAAATAGTAATATTGAATCCAAAAAGGGGATGTAACACCCTTGAAGGCTGGGAGACTCCGTAATGGAGAGTAACACTGTCACACGTATAGCCACCTGAATGGATGCCCTTATTAGCAACTTTGTGTAGTAGCCAAAAACCTTCTATTTGTTGACACAAAAGGTGGGACCTTTGAAGCCACCCTGATTCACGTGGTTCTTAGAAGAGATAGCAGGGACAATCCTAAGGTTTGGTGGGGGGACAAGCCTTGGGAAACCTGGATCTTGGTATGCATGAGAAGTGTGTTCCATGAAGAGGAGCCGGTGCTACCAAGATACTGAAGCTATCCGCTTTGAATAAGCATGGCCAGGGGACTCAACAAATATAGTCCTTTCCTAGACTAGGTTGTACAAGTTTGTGATTGTTGTGAGTGTGAGTGACTGCAATTACTATTTTCTTGTCAAAAAAATACAATTCAGAGATATTTCCTGATAGACACAGTCACTTTTGAGCTTAAACTACCTGCATACAGACAACTGGATCACTTTTAAACAATAGTTAGTGCCTTTTTCTTAAACTGGATCACTTTCAAACAATAGTCAGCTACCTCTAGTCTAAATTGTGTTGCCTTTGATCAACAGTAAATCACTTCTGAGTCAATATTGATCACCTGTAGCAAATTGGCTCACCTCTGATTAACATTGTAGCCTGTTACCCCAAACCAAAACCAAAACCAAAACCAAATCACCTTTAAGCTATTACTGTTAGGGTTAGCCAACAGAAGATATCAATTAAATGCAAATAAAGATTAAACAAAGGAATGAAAATACATAGAAATAATAATAGCAAGAGACAAGTTTTAATGTGATTCACCCAAACTCAGGCTACATCCACCAAACAGAGAGTCCAATACTATTATAGAGTAAATCAAACCAATTACAACCAGCAATCCCTACAACTCAATACTGTTACAAAATGCTACAATACATCATAAAAAACCCTAACCCTTAGCTGCTTTTATCAAGCCTTATGTCGGTTACAAAATAGGGTTTTCTTATGTCGGTCAATGAAAAAATAACTCCCAGTGCCTTTATAAAATAATAAAAAAATTGTGAGGTTTCGGGGGCTCCAGGTGCAGTACCCCTTGACCCAATCTTAGGGGCGCTACCCCTTGACCCCGTAGGAATTGGAGGGAAACCATGCTGATAAAAGTGGGGTAAATTTAACCTCCAAGTCTTATTAGGCTCCATATAACAACAATTACTAGTCGCTTTTGGCCTTTTCTGAGTTGCATATGAGCTATTACCTGTTGCCTGTAGTTAATTACCAGTAAATCTTAGTGACTCAACCAGATCAGCTACACTTCCAGCTTGCTTAGCCTCAGCATTAGCTTTCAGACCTGTTTCTGATCATTAGCAGATACCTCGACTATGTCTCCTACTTTGAGTTTACCAACCAATTAAACTTTGTGAGCTTTTCATCTTTTTGAGATCCCAAACCAGCAAACCAAACATCAAATCAATCAACTTGATCAATCAGCAAAACATCATCTTTTGGCTTTAGCTTTAGCAACATCAGCAAAATAGCAACCTTAGCAAACAACTTTTCCCTTGAGTGTGTGAGCTATTCTCTAGGGAAGTCCAACCAACAACAAAGCAACCAAGCAACCTAATAGCAACCAGCAACCAGCAACCAAACAACCAACAAACCATCATCTTTTTGGGTCTCAAAACCTTGACAAGATAAAGTTCAATTTTTAACATCATTCATCATGCGTCAAACTAGGAGTCAATATAGAGCTAAAATGGAAGCCAAATTGCAAGCTGAGATGGAAGCTAAGATGCAACAATCTAGATCAACACCTCTTAAATACGTGACTCAATTCACGACTGGTATGCCTCCTCATATGTTTGTGCCCCATGGGTACACCATTGGAGAGTCATCTTCACAACAAGTGCAACCTCAAACATTTTTAGAAACTTATGAAGAACAATCCCAAGAAGACTTATTAGAATTTTGAGATACACATGTATGGGATCAATTTGAGAGACTTGTTCTATCTTATCATAATCGCTACTTTGTGTAACTTGCCCGCATGGGAGTTAAATTACCAAGAGATTTTGACATATCTGTTATTAGAAAGCACGATCCAAACACTCATTTTGTTCTTGCAAAGGGACCATCCACTATAGTCACACCAACCCATACCATATTACAAACTCCATCTTCCAACCCATCTCTTTCATTGCCTATTGTTACTTCATTTGATCCACCATGCTCAGAGTACACTTTAGAACCTTTGATAACTCCAACCAATGTACTCCCTTTCATTTTGCAAAATTTGAACATTCCACCTTTCCATGTTCACCAACATACTCCTTCTCCCTCCATGACCATTTCTATGCCTCAAGTAACACAAGCTGTCCATGTGGCCCAAGTGCAAACTCCTCAAACATCACAAGCTATCCCTATATCCCATATTCCACAAGCTTCCCAAGCTATCCAAACAACACCAACGGTCCAAGCTTCACAACCATCGCAATCCGCTACATCACATGTGGACACCACATCTCATATTTCTACCGCTACTAACATGATCTCCACTATCTCCACTAATCTGTCCAATACATCATACAATCCCAATGTTAGTCTTGTTGACATGAGTGACCCGCCTATTGTTTCTCAAGCTAATCCTAGCACTATAGTCACTTACATTGATCAACTTACATCCATTCTGTCATCTTCTTATAATCCTTCGCAAACCATCAATCCATCTTAGACTACCCAAGGTTTGCCTATTGTCACCCAACACATGACATACACCAATCCTCATGTTGTCCAAAATACAAACCCAAGTGTCCATCCTTCTTCCGCATCCACCAATCCTTCCATCACTTACCATGACACAAATCCAACTCCAAATTCACAACCATTAACTAATGCCAATCCATCTTCCACTTCCCATGTGATGCAAAATCTTGGTGCTAATTCATCACAATATACCCAACCACCACTTGTGCTCAAGGACAACAATCTTCAACCACATATACATCGCATACCAATCCTTTGACATACATTGTGAGTACGCAACCTCAACAAATGGTCATGGCTTCATATATCCCACAACAACAACCTCAATATACATCATACCATGTTTCACCCCCTTTGCAACAACATCAATTATCTCTAGCAGATGTTCAACAAATGATTAACCAAGCAGTAGGACAAAGAAAGAAGACATTTTCCTTAGAAAACATATGCCCTTATCCATTTGACAAGTCACTTCATATGACACATTTTCTGCCACACTTTGAAATTCCACAATTTGACTAGTACAATGGAAAAGGAAATCCAGAAGACCATCTTAGAGCATTCTTTGTGGCATGTCTCGATGTTGCTCATGACGATACATATCTTTTGAGACTATTTCCTCGAAGCTTAGCAGGACAAGCTCTTGAATGGTTCTCTCATTTACCTCCAGGAATTAAGTCTTTTGCAGATTTAGCAAATAAGTTTTGATCACTCTTTGCTTTTAACATTGAACATGAGGTAAACATGAATGACCTTGTCAATAATAAACAACGCAATGGTGAAGCCTTCTCTTCATTTACTCAATGATGGTGTAATATGGCTACCAAACTATCATGGGAAATACCTGAAAAGCAACAGCTTAATACCTTTGTTCGAAATCTCCCTCCCGATCTGTCATTCCAACTATAATTGCAAAGTGCTAGCACCTTTGATGAACTTGTTTCCAAAGGAACCATCATTGAACGAGCTTTAATTGCTAAAGGCACTATCAAGATTTTTTGCGATAACAAAGACTATCCTCAAAACTCCAACGATAAGTCTCTCTTTTGGAACAAAAATAAGAATGTTGTCAACGACGGTGTTGTGGACGCAAAGAACATACAAACTATGAAAATTCCCATTAACATTCAAGCTACTTCTATAACAACACAACCTTTTCAACGAACTCAACAATGACACTTCAAATCCTCGCTGACAATTTACACCATTAGCAGAACCTATGGAAGTTGTCTTTCAAAAGCTTCTCCAAGCGGGCGATATTATGTTACCAGATGCACCACCCAATGGTTAACCACTCTTCAAAGCTCCTTGGTATAAAGAAAATGAGTATTGCGATTACCATAGAGCTAAAGGACACAAAACAAATGGTTGTATGTGCTTAAAGCATGTTATCCAAGATTTCATCAATCAAGGTTTAATTAAAATTACACCTTTAACCACTCAACCTACACAACAACTGACATCGAACTATGATCTAGATGCTTTCAAGAATCCACTTCCATCTCATGACAAACCAAGTAACCCTCATGCTAGGAATGCCATTTAGTACAACTATGAATCATCTACTATTGGCCGCATTGACCATACTCACATTTCTACCATTACTATCCAAGGCAAAGCACCTGACTGCACTGTAACTACTTGAAGAGGTTGCGTTACCATTCAAGGAGCACCTGTCCATCCTCCTCAACCATCCTATAACTATAATATCCTTGATCACCTTGGCAAAACACCTGCGCATATTTCCATTCTTGAGTTGCTTCGCATATCCCCTACTCACAAAGATATCCTTGACAAAGCCTTACAAGAACCTTTGGTGCCTAATGATATTGATATCACACAATTCCAATCTATGGTCACTAGCATTGCATCCCCTTATCATTTAACCTTTTGTAACAAAGATCTTCAGTCGTCCATTCATCCTTCACACAACAAAGCCCTTCACATTAAAGTGTTTGTCAAACAACGTCATATTAAATGAATCTTGGTGGATGGTGGAGCTGGTCTTAATATATGTTCCTTGAAATTAATAAAACAATTGGGATATTCTGAGAAAGATGTTGACACCTCCAAGGTCATTACTATCAGAGCATATGATGATGTCGAGAGAGATATTCAAGGGATTATTTACTTGCCTATCCAAGTTGGGCCGGTCACTATTGACACGCGTTGTCAAGTTCTTGATGTTGAGCTTCCTTATAACATCATCCTTGGTCATCCATGGCTCCATGCCCTCAAGGCAATTCCTTCTACATACCATCAACGTCTTAAATTTCCACATAACAATGTTGAGATTACTATCCATGCTGATCCCAATCCATTTGAATTTTGTCATGCCTTTCAAGCTAAATACCAAAGTCCAAACTACATTCCTATCAACACTGAGGCATACCCCTCTTCATCATATCTAGATCCATCTAACCTACTTAAGCCATCATCTAGTGAAGCTATTTCCAATCTCCATATCAAGTACACCAAACATGGTCCAGGTGAGTACACATTGCAAGAATCTTCATCCATATCCATTTCTAATACAGAAGCTGGATCTTCTTTGGTAGGAGAGGTCTCTAACTTTGATACCATCAATGACTCCTTTCATATTACTGACCTTTTTTCTGGGATCCTCCATCTTCATGCTTTATGCCACCCCTTTGTCTCCATCTAATGATGAACTCAAGTCTAGTTCTCAAAACACTCCTAATCCTAGTGTCAATCGTAGGCCTCCCTAAGCTAAAGATGTTGGTAATTCCTATATCCATCCTAAGTCTGCCATTTCCCATCAAAAATCCCATCATAAATTCCACAAGCATGTGACCGTACATCTTCCACCATCCAATCTACCTCCGCTTCTTCCAACTCCTAAACTCCTACCATCAAATTTACTTCCATATCCTCCACTTCCATCATCCTATAACTTGCAAAATCATGTGACCGTCCACCTTCCACCATCCAATTTACCCCCACTCCTTCCAACTCCTAATATCTCTCCATTTTCCTCACCTCTATTACTACCAATGCCTACTTATTCATTTCACATTCCCAATCATGACCAACAAATGCACATATTGTCTAAACATAAAGCTTCCATTCATTCTGTCAACCCCACTTCCATCAAATCCATGGGATTCAAAAATAAAAATTTGGATGCGTCTACTTCTAAAACTAAAAATCCTACCAAGAATCCTAAAGATTCTCATGCCTTAGGGCATCAAACCAAAGAATCACAGCCTAATACATCTAAAAATCTAACTAAGCCTATAACTCCACAAGAAGAGCTGACACCCAAAATGGTTTGGGTCCCTAAGCAAACAACCAAGCAAGCTTATTGAGGCATCCTTATCCATCTTTCAAGAATCCCAACCATTTTCTTCCCTTTCCATCCCATTCCATTTAACAATCCCACAAGCAAAGCAAAAATTATAAAAAGACTAAGTATATGTGGGTTCCTAAATTATTCCATCACCCATCCCCTAAGCAATCATCTCTTTCACTTCCTACACTAACCTTTCCATCTTAAGCTTTAATCTTCAGCGGTGTGTGCAATCATGGGTCATGATTTCCTTAATTCTAATTAGATCCCAAATACCTCCATATCTCCATCCTTCATCCATTATCCTACATATCTCTCCATCACCTTCCTATGGTCCATGCTTTTGCATAAGCCTTTCATCCTAAGTCCTACCATAATCCATCCTCTAGTGAAAACCTGGTAAACAACCGCTTTGGATAAGTACCATAGTGAAAACCTGGCAAACAGGCACTATGTGTATTGACCAGCTTCCATTATCTGTTTAGTTTGTTTAATCACCACTCTTCCTAGCATACTTTGCCATCTTAACCTACATAATCCATATCAGAATCCGTATTTCATCATAATAAATAGCTTTTCCATCTTCACCTCTGTCAATGCTAGCTATCATATTTTGGATATTGTTGCGATCACTATATCTTTTTAGCACCTTAGCATCTTGTCCGCACACGCTATCCAGTGTTTCTTCTCCACAATAAACCTCATCCCACACTAGGGGCACTTGTTGAGCCTTATTTGGAAGTGGATACCGCCAGCTCTAGCACATAACACAGGGAACACCTTAACTCACAACATAGTAAACTTTCAACTTCAACCATAGCGTTCATCCAATGTCAAACATGGCAAACATTTGCAACCAGGATTCGTATCTTCGCAATCAATTCAAGCACAACCAACATCCAAAAACATCAAAAACATCACCAACGCAAACATCCAAGCAATATAGTTGATTCTTTCAACATCACTCATCAGCGTAATAAGCAAGAACTACATCCGAGCTCTATTGTTAAAGCCTTGATCCCATGGATACATGGTATGTAGGCAATCTGAGATGCGAAGGAAGCACTTTGATTCAGGCAAAGATGATAGCCTCTCTTTTCATCACCCCTCTTTCATCTTTCTTCTGATCATCCTCTAATCTTTCATTTCGCTTTCTTCTGTTTTTCATCACTTACATCATCAATAAACCTAGAACTACATATTCATCATGTCTCATCATCATTGTAAATGTGCTTTGATCCTGTGGATACAAGGTATGTAGGCAGTTTGGAATACGAAGGAAGTTTCCAGTACTCAAGCACAGATGATCCATCCCATCTTCTTCCTCTTCTTTCTTCTTCCATCTTCTTCTCTTTGATTAGCTCAAGTAGGAAGCAGACTTATTGTATACTGACAACTCAAGCACTTTAACCAATCAAGAATAGGCCAGAAGCTATTTGTCCGCATGCCTTAAGCCAACATTTGCTATAGCATTTTATCAACATCTTTAGCCTTCAACAAGATGCAACTTTCCTCTTAACAAGGCCCCAGCTTAAATTCATCTAAGAGCACCTAAATTTGGCAAGAGAACATGATGAAAGTATCTTTTGTTTTATCTTTTGATTTATATTTTGTCCCTTTTCTATGCCTAATCAAGATTGCCTTGATTTATCTATATCTTGGTATGTTGCGATGAAGTAAGGAATGGGGCATGGTCATATTGCTTTCGTATGCCGTGTCTACGGGATGATCTTATTCTCTTCCTAAGCATATTGGCATCTTGTACATGTTGGGATTAGCATCTTACATATCAATATCTCTAGCATCTGAGAAGCTAAACGGTCTCTTATGCACTTGATACTATTCTATGTCAAGACTAGCTCCATACATATAACCAACAAGGTGTCACTATGTGTAGTGGAGGTAAGCTCAAACCATTGCTTGTAGTGTCAAATTCCATCTCAAAACACTAGCTGGTTTTCATATCTTGTGCATGTGAGCTCAACATCTTGACCTCATGTGTTCAGACAAGATTATAGCATGCTAGTTTTGCATTGGATATCTCGACACCTTGGTCTTCTATACCCTGGTGCATAACATCCACATGCTATATCAAACATAAGGATTGCATTTCTTTTCATTTTTGAGCAATTACTTTTAAAGTTGCCCATCGTACCATCTATTCATCCTATTATTCGTCTATATAATCTTCAACCAAGATCAATCATTTCCATCATCCTTCTTCCACATCTCTTATCCTACAAAACAAGCATGTTAGGCATATAGAGGTCCATCACATATCATATCATTACCATTTATATATACGCATGAGTACATATCATATCATTACCATTTACATATTTGTATTATCATGCATTTCCATTTATATCATTTGCATAAACTTCCATACATAATCCATGAAAAATACAAATACAACATGCATAACCATCATAATACCAATAGTGCATCCATTACAACATCATGTAGATAACCAACATGCCATCATATATATATATATATACATGTGTCAATATACAAGTGTCAACCACTACCTCTGGCCCCCAGTCAAACACCTCCTGTCGAGTCCTCCCAAAAATGGCATCACCAACTGGTACTGCCTGTGGTAACCCAAACTATCTCAAAACCCTCTCAGGAAAATAGCACTCTATAATGTATATCACGCATCCAAAAATATATCTCACCTGCCTAGCACAAACAAGCTCAGTATCCTCCTCATCCCATCTCTCACATCCCAGCCATGGCCTCCATATAAATCTATCTACCTCATCCAACATCCTCTACCAGTACACTAGTCCTCTGTGCTGCCGGTATGTCAAAGCTCCTCTATACATCCTAGCATAAGGTTCTCTTGCTTCTCTAACCACCCATCCATCTGGTCTAATCACTAGAATATGCTCATATGCCCACACATGTAAAACTATAACTCCTGCAGACATACTAGCCCCGAACATATATGTGCAATCATGCAGGAAATGATAGAGGTGTCCAAGCACACACTCCACCCATGCATATCTCATCCCATAGGAGAACATCCCCTCCATCACTATCCCCCATCCTTCTAGAAATCCTCTCACTCGCCTGTCTCCAACTAGCCATCTGATAATAGCTACTACCACTCACTGCAGTCTATCACATAGCTCCTCCATCCTCGCGATAGGAATCTTTGAGCCCTCTACTCCAATGTCTGGTGTCCTAAACAATCTCTTGAATGCAGCTGGACCTATATCAAGATCATAATCTACTTGGTCGCCATCAATAGGAACACATAGAATCTGGAACACATCCTCTAGTGTGATCGTAACCTCTCCTATCGACAACAAGAAAGAACTATGCTCGCTCTTCCCTTGCTCCACCATCACCGTCATCAATACTTGATGTGCCTGCACCAGCTTCAATCTAGACACATGCTCTAATCTGAGGATCTCTAACACTAGCTGCTCCTCTGCATCCGGCAATCTCACCAACTGCAAATCTCTAGGATGTGGCTCTCGTGATAACAAAGGTGGTAGGATATCCTGCATCATTTCACTCAGCATGTCAGTCCCTTGCACTACATACAACTGATACAAAATTGGACCATTTCCTGCTATACCTGCTTCTATTTACTACAAGTGACTCCTTTTTCTATATGCTCTTATCTGTTGATTGCATGTGACCTATTTTCCTACATGCACTTATTTCTCGCCTGTATGCGACCTAATTTTCCTATGCGCTACTTATTGACCAAGTGCGAGCTATATTTCTATATGCGTATACTTTTTTCCTCTAAGCAATCTCTATCCTATAAGTGAGCATCTTTTCTTTACAAGTGAGCTAAACCTATATATGCGCCTACTTTTAGCCCATAAGTGACTTGCTCTTATCTATATGTGAATTTTGCCTATGTTTGTCTAACCGACTGGAAGCGACCTGTCATCCCATACATGACCAAGCCGCACCTATAAGCGACCTCAACTACCTTAAGTGACTCGTTTTTCTTCTTAAGTGACCTTAACTACCTATCCTAAAACCTAGTCGCTTATGGTGATGTGTGTGCATTTATGACACTTCTAGCCTATTAAAATCACGCTTTTAGTAAAATTTTTGATACATACCAGTACGCCTACTCCCTCTGGTCATCCATGTGTCCTAACTCACTCGGCACGATGATCTCTGCATGGAATCACCATCCTGATAGCTCTCCAACTCTCGTCGCACAACAACTCTAAGGAGCTCTAGATTTCTCTAGATTTCTGAACACAACTAAGCACAAATGAGCCTATTTGCCCTTGAAAGACCTACTTATAGCCCATATCCAAACCCTAATTCTTCTATGCCAAAGCCTATTTTCTTCTGCATCATCCCATTTTTCTCCCACCCAACCCCTATTTTCTTCGTGTCAACCTTGTTTCCTAGCTTTTTCTTTTATCGCGAGCCAACCCAGCCCTTCCTAGTTAGCATGGCTTACCTCTCGAGGGGGCATCACCTGCCAATTACACTGGGGCATAATGAGCATAACTTTGTTCCTTAAGCGAATTATCGTATCTTCTTTGTGTCATGCCCACATTTCCCATGCGGTCACAACACGCATCACACGTGTCATGTCTACATTTGTCATGTGGTCATGACAGGAACTATCAAGAAAATTTCCACACTTCCCTAGAAAACCCCTCACACACGTAAGCGTGCTCGGTGGCGTACACTTAAAGTGCAAACAAAACAGTTGAGAGCGAGGTAATACGCACACGTGTGCATACCAATCGCAAGAAGGCCATCAAGGGGGTCATCGCGACATGGTTAATGTTGCTAATAGGATTCAACTTTACTAACCTAACCAAACCCTAAATTTCAAGAAAATTTGGTAGCATAACACCTCACAGGTGTGAGTAGGGTTTACTGTACTAACACTAATTCCCTTCAAGAGGTTTCCTGATTTGTGTTAAAAAATTTCTTACATCTCCCTAATTACATTGGTAATACAGTTGATTAAGTTAATGGAATATTTTTCAACAAAGTCCGATCATCTGCTCTCCTTCACATTTTCTAAAATTTAATATTAATTTGTTCTCCTTCACATTTTCTAAAATTTAATATTAATTGTTCTCATTCACATTTTCTAAATTTAAAATATTTTTCAACAAAGTCCTATCATTTGTTCTCCTTCACTTTTTCTATAATTTAAAATATTTTTCAACAAAGTCCTATCATCTGTTCTCCTTCACGTTTTCTATCAATCAGAGTTATCTCTGCATTAGTTACATTATTCCTAATTTCTTGGTAGATTAGATCATGTAAATAGGGCTTACTAACTTCATTTGATGAAGTCCACTCAGTTTATGCTCTAGGTTTAAATCAACGTTTGAGTTAATTTTGTTAATTAAATTGCCCCCAATCATGATTAAAGGAATATTAAATCTTAATTAGTACTTGAAGCCCTATTTTGGAAAAGTTGTGCATTTTCTCCTCTTTGTTTTCACTTTTATCTTTCTTTCTCTTTTTCTCTCATTTTTCTCATTTTCTCAATTTGTCATTTTCTCATTGTGCAGGTTGAGCTTAAATGGCCACATATGAAATGCATATGATGGCTTCAAATAATTGTGAAATTATATATATACTTATGAGCAAAGTTTATTTTTCTTTGTTATTTTTTTTTTAATAAAGTTGAAGCCCTAAAATCTATATGTATAGATTCATTCGTTGAGCCCTAATATTATGTTGTTCTTATTAGCACGGTTCATGGAGGGAGGCGGCGGCGCTGATAGGGTGGCAGAGGTTTTGAGTGAGCCATAGATGGAGGAGCGGTAGAGAGGGGTGGAGTTGGAATGGTCGTGCAGTGGAGAGAAGTGATGAGAGGGGCGCAGTGGAGGAGCCACGGTGGAGTCGTGGCAGAGGTTGTGTGGCACAGTGGTTGTGGAGTATGGTGGCCACGTGAAATGAGTGGTACGCAGGGCAGAGACCGCGGGCTGTTCGGAGGGTGGTAGAGAGGGAAACACCGACGGTGGACGGACTGTGGAGCCTGTGCAGAGGGGCTGCGAGGGTCAAAGGTAGCGGGGAGTGTGGGGAGGGGGCAGAGCCCCCACCCACACTCCACACAGTGGGGTGTGGGTGGGGGCTTTTCCCCCCTCCCCACACCCTTGTAATATAAATGGTGGGGGGTTCGAACCCCCCCACCACACTATTATTTTTTTTATATATCCCCTGTAACAAAATATGACTATAACAAAAAATACAGTCCTTTTAAAAAATTATACTCGGCATTCTATTTTTATTAATATTTTTCTTTAATGTAAGTTTCATATTTATATATATATACAAAAATTTCAATTTCACAGTTTATTATCTATTGAATATACACAAACAGAAATTCTAATTTCACAGTTTATTAATTATTAAATATACATAGATTATAACTCTGTAATTATATATATATAGTCACGCAATCTATATTTAAATTCATCTAATGCACTCATGCATATACTCATAGGTTGTGCAAATTAAAAAATTTCTTTCCTCCTATACATATAAACTTTAATTATTTATTTATTTATTTATTTATTTATTTTCTTTTGCTCACATAAAAATTCTCATTTTAGACAAATAAACTAAGATATATTTATCCATTATTTTCTTATCAAATTTCTACATGGCAAATAACTCATTTTAAAATAAATTCATTGGAATGTTATTAACATTTGTATTTTTAAGGGAAGAACATTGCAAATAAATAAACATTTCCAAATTCACAACAACAACAAATTCTTTTTTTTTTTTATAGAACTAATTTGCAAATTTTCTTATTAAACTAAAAATTGAACCCACAACTTTACTAATTGGCAATTTTTTTTAAATTTACAAACAATTGAATTGGCCTATAAAACAATTTTCTTCATTCATCTTAACTTAAATGATAAAATTTAAATCAACAAATTATAACTTTTAATACAATGAAAGAGGCTTTCTCACAACTTATGAAAATACAATTTAACAACAAGAGAGAGAGAGAGAGGAGAGAGAAGTCCACCTCTTTGAATATCAACAAGGATGAAGTTCCTAAATAGACCAAGCTCTCCTCAAGAGCTTTAAGAGTAAAGGAAAATAAAATATTTCACCAACTCCACATTAAGCTCCATTGAACCTGTATATCACAACAAGGGAAAGAAACACCACACATCTTACTCTCTTCCCTACTGTAGACCCACAAGAGGGTCACCCCCGAGCTATGCAGGTCATCCACACACCTAGGGAACTCAAATCCACTTCACAACAAGGCAAGCAAACATACCAAAACACAATATTACACCCTTGGATATTTAAAACACACATACTCAACCAAGGTGAGTTTCAAAGGGGTAGAAGAGTGGACACACTCAACTTTAGAGTGCCACTCCTTCAAAATATCCCAGTACAATTTCTCTTATGGCCTCAAGCCAACATATTTAACAATTTTTTCCAAAAGTTCCTATATTTTGGCTCTCAAGCCATGTATCAAATTGCTCAAAATCACATAAAATTGTCCTCAAGGCTTACAACACCCCCAAAACAAGGTAATGAACCCGAGGAGGATCACTCCTCCCCTACCCCACACTTGTTGAGCATTTTCTCCCAAGTGGGAGAGGCTCTTACAACACCCCACAAAATTTCCCTACAATAACAAAATACAATTCAAAAAATTACATCACACACATATACATCATGCAAGCAACTAAAATACAAGGGGAAGGCCTTAGCCTTGAAAACCAACCTTTAAAAGCCCTATTATGGAAGAAGTTGATGTAGAGATTCTCCAAAATCTCCTCCAACATAAGTCACAAAACTCCATCTATATTTTTTTCCAAAAACAATTTCAAACCATTAAAAATTCTTAAAAATTTAACAACCCCTCACCTTATCCCAAGGGGGATTAAAATAAGCCCAACCCATGAGCTTAGAGGAATGGGGAGGTTACACTTGTCACCTCCTCACTCATCCTCCCCACTACAATTATGTCCCAAGGGATGGGTGTTGACACATGTCACTCACCCATCCCCAAAGTCTCCCTCACCCCTTACCACATGTTCTCTCTCCAACACATGGGAGAGAAAAGGGGAGTTAAAGAGGGAAAGGGTGACACATGTGTCCCCTTCCTTTCCTCTCAAGAAGGACCACACAACTCCATGGGTACTCTCACCAATTGTGAGAGAGAATTGAAGTCAAGTCCTCCACAATTGGTGCATCTTGGAGTCATCTCTAACTTTGGGAAGTGAAAAGGGATGGGTTTGAGTGTTGGTACCACTCATCCTCTCCCTCCCATGCCTCCAAATTCGTCATTTAACTTTAGTGTGAAGTTAAGGTGACCATATGGAGGTTTACCAAGTGTTACACAAGTCAAAAGGGACCTTAGACCCATGGGGTATAACCCAGGGTCAAGTTTAGCCTAGTTAGAGCACCCAGGGTCAAGTTAAAACACAAGAAAAGGGTCTCCAAAAATTTGAAATTTAAAAATGTAGTTCAAAGATAAAATTCTTACAACACAAATTATAATTCAAATTAAAAGAGGGTAGACTTAACCCAATTAACCACATACAAATTAACATTACGACATTTCATCACTCACAGAGTTGATCTTGGTTCCTCATGGAACTAGATCGGCTTCACAAGGGATTACAACATCAAGTGTGGGATGATCTCTAGTATCTATGGTTTGTTAGAAATACCTATGCACTCAATTGCAAAGTTAATTTCACATATAAATATCATAGCCGAAGCAATTTAAAACATGCACTCCCATAAAATATCACAAGTTCACATAAGCATAAGGAAAGTCACAATACAATTAGGTTCTAATTTCCGCGTTTCAAACATCCATTCCCAAGATTGAATCTAAAAACAATTTTCTATCCAACATCACCCAATTAGTTTTCCTTTAATAATAAGCATCTATCTAAATATCACCCAATTAGTTTTCCCATAATATAAGCATCTATCTAACATCACCCAATTAGTTTTCCTTTAACATTATAATATAAACCATTTTCTATCTAACATCACCCAATTAGTTTTCCTTTAATATAAAGCAGCTATCTAACATCACCCAATTTGTTTTCTCTTAATATAAGCATCTATCTAACATCACCTAATTAGTTTTCCCATAATGTAAAGCATCTATCTAACATCACCTAATTAGTTTTCCCATAACATCATAAAATCTAATAGTTCAAGAATTCAGGATCAACAATCCCACAGGTCTAAATGTATCAGCAATAGTAAGGTAAATAGTCACATGAACAGAAATGAAAAAGGTAGGCCTCACATCCTCCCCCCTAAGACTGTACTTCCTCCTAGAAGTTGTCAAAGAGGTGAGGATAAAGAGCCCTCAGTCTCGCTGCATCCTCCCATGACACAATGACCTCGTCATACATGTCCCACTGGACTCTAACCTGGTCCATCTCTCGACCTCGAAGGCCCAGCGTCTGACGAGCCAATATGTGAATTAGATCCAAAGCTAGTTGTACGTCTGCCTCTACCTAAAGAGCACTCCAATTCAATATGTGAGATAAGTTAGAGATGTAACGACGTAAAACTGAAACATGAAAGACATTGTCAATATGCGATAGGCTAGGTGGCAAGAGTAGATGATAGGCTACAAGTCCTATCCGCTCCAAGATCTCAAAAGGTCCTACAAACTGAGGTGCGAGCTTAGAGCCCTTTCCATAACGGATTGGACTCTTGTGCGGTTGCACTCTCAAAAATACCTTGTCACCCAGTGAGAAGCTCCAATCAGTTCTCTTACTATCAGCATACTTTTTCTGTCTATCCTGTACCTCCTAAAGTCTTTGTCTAATCAGTGTGACCTGCTCCTCCATATCTTGAACTATCTCTAGACTAATGGAAACCCTATCCCCTATCTGATCCCAACTCAATGGTTCCTGAATGGTCTATCATATAAAGCCTAAAAAGGAGGCATACCCAATGAGCTGTGATGCCCATTATTGTAGGCAAACTCAACCAAATATAGATACTCCTCCCATCTAAACTGATGGTCCATAACATACATACGAAGCATGTCTTCTAACACCTGATTAACTCTCTTTGTTTGTCCATCAGTCTCAGGATGGTAAGCTGAACTGAAGTTGAGCTGAGTGCCCAACGCCTACTGCAAGGCTCTCCAAAAAGCTAAAGCGAGCTACTCCATGAAGTCTGACAATCTGATCTAAGAATACCCTCACCACAGATGGTGCATTGTACGTCATGCATATAGGTGAGAAATATGCCACCTTGGTCAACTTGTCAACCATCACCATGATGGCATCATGGCGACGTGATGACATAGGTAGACCAATAATAAAATCCATGGAAATGGTGTCCCATTTCCACTCTGGTATCTTGTGAGGGTACAACAGTCCTGCTGGATGATCATGCTCGGCCTTGACCCTTTGGCACTCAAGGCAATGAGCAACATATTCTGCAATGTCTTGTCTCATCCCAGCCCAATGGTATAACTATCACAAATCAGCATGCATCTTCTTCACCCCTGGGTGTGCTACATAAGGTGCTCTATGAGCCTTTGAAAGAATCACTGCATGAAGATCACCTGCACGAGGTACATAGATGCACTGCCGATGTCTAAGCAAACCATCAAGCTCAAGGGAATATCTTGCGAATCTTCCCTTAAGGGCTCTTTGTTTCTAGATCTCCTACTACACCTCAAGAAACCACTTGTCCTTAGGCAGATTTTGTAAGATACGCTCTTTCAAGTCCACCCTCAATGTCAAGGTCAAGATCTCATGGCACCTTCAACTCAAGGCGTCAGTGACCACGTTCTCCTTCCCTTTGATGTAGTGGACATCAAAGTCGTACTCGCATAAGAACTCCATCCAACGACATTTACGGGTGTTCAAATTGGGCTGTGTGAAAATGTACTGTAAGCTATGGTGATCTGAATGGAGCTCAAAGCGTCGACCCAAGAGGAAGTGTCTCCAATGAACAAGAGCATGAATAACTGCTACGAGCTCTAAATCATGAGTAGGGTAGTTTATCTCATGTGTCTTGAGCTTACGTGATTCGTATGCAATCACTCTACCACCCTACATAAGCACAGCTCCCAAACCCTCTAATGATGCATCTGTACAAACAACAAAATCCTCTGCAAGATTCAGAACCGCTAATATGGGAGCGCTGGTTAGACACTCCTTGAGGACCCCAAAGGCCCTCTCACACTGCTCGGTCCAAGTGAAACCCTTCCCTTTCTGCTGAAGGGAAGTGATGGGATGCGCTAATCTGGAAAAGCCCTTAATGAATCTATTGTAATATCTGGCTAATCCCATAAAGCTCCTGACCTCTATCACACTGGTGGGTGCTGGCCAATCCTGAATCACTCTGATCTTTGATGGATCTACAGAGATGTCATCACCTGATAGGATGTGTCCCAAATACTGCACCTCTGTCTTGAAGAAGGCACACTTCACCAACTTGCCATAAAACTGTTGCTCTTGTAAGCACTGCAACACCTAACGCAAATGATCCACATGCTCCTCCTCGATCCGTGAATAGACCAAAATATCGTCAAGAAAAATGATCACGAACCGATCCAAGTAAGTGCGGAACACCCCGTTCATGAGACTCATGAACACTGTAGGGGCATTCATCAAACCGAAGGGTACCACTATGAACTCGTAATGGCCATATCTGGTTCAAAAATTAGTCTTATGAATATCTGCCTCTGTGATGCGTAATTAGTGATACCCAGATTTTAGATCAATTTTCGAGAACACTCTGGCTCCCTGCATCTGGTCAAAGAGTTTGTCAATCCTAGGCAGAGGATAACGGTTCTTCACCGTCACCTTGTTCAACTGCCTATAATCCATGCACAAGTGAAGAGACCCATCTTTCTTCTTCACGAATATAACTAGTGCGCCCCATGGTGAAATGCTAGGTCAGATGTGCCCCTTCTCAAGTAACTCTTCTAACTACAATTTGAGCTCTGTAAGCTCATGTGTAGTCATCTTGTAGGGTGCATGACACACTGGCTCTGCACCCAGCATCAAATCGATGTGGAAATCAACCTCTCTGCGTGGAGGCATACCTGGTAGTTCTGGCAGAAATATGTCGGCAAAATCTCTTAGGATAGGGTGGTCATCTAATGAAGCCTCAGGCTCATCCTTCAATCTATCACTGACCATGATAGAAAACATCTGACATCCCTTCCGCATGCAGTGCTTAAGCTACTAAGCGGATATCATACGAACAGCCGTGGGCTTTTGAATGCCCACTATCTCAACCAATGAGCCATGATCGTCTAAGTAGCTAATCATCCTTTGGCGACAATCTAGCTTGGCTCTATGAGCTATAAGCCAATCCATACCCAAAACTACACCGTAGGATCCTAATGGCATAACCCTAAGGTCACAAAATGTAGTGAAGAAACCCAAGGAGATCTCGCAATCTCTAACCAAGGTATCTACTGACATCCTGGCCCCAGAGGCCAACTCAACCTCCCACCTAATGTCCTACCTAGAAGCCACTAGCCTGCAATGTTCCACTAACGATGTAGACATAAAAGAGTCAGTAGCTCCAGAGTCAAAAAGAATGGAGATGGGGAAATCCCCAATCATACCTGATGTCTCAATAACTGAGGCCTAGAAGTCAGCCTGGTAGTTTTCAACTGCTACAAATATGCAGTGGGACTTGCCCACATCACCTACAATCTGCTCAGATCCTCCTAAACGAGGTTGTCCCCCTACTGTAAATCCCTATGGACACTCTCTAGCCATATATCCTGCCTCACCACATACATAACAAGGGCCCCTAGCCTACAACTGTCCTGACTGAGTCCTACCCGACTGTTGTTGTCCAGTCCATCCTGTGGACCCCTGTGAACCTCTGTAAGACTACTGAGACCTCGCGGGTCCTGCAAATGATCCCTGTTGTCTCTGATCTCTACGCGGGCCCTACTACTGCCAACCACGGTTCTATCCTCCCTGAACCCTCTGTTGGGGTCTAGACCTCTGCTGATGCTGCTGCTGCTACTGTGGAGGCCTAGGAGGTAATGATGAAGAATTGAATCCTCCTCTCTGTGGTGTGGATTATGGTCTTCGAAAGTTCTGCTGCTGGTGGTGATTATGGTCCTGAAACTGCAGGCATGAATTTTGCCCTCTTCCCTAAATTTCCTCTATAATATAAGCCTTTTCGACAGCCTCACTCATAGTCTGGGGGTCTGCCATATGCATTGGTCCTGCTATCCCATGAATCAGACCTCTAATGAATTTGTGCACTAGGAGTTTCTTATCATGGAGATACTCTGCATAATTAGAAAGCTCAATAAATTGTCTCTCATATTGAGCAACCGTGAGTCCTCTCTACTGTAAATCATGGAACTCATCTATTCGACGCTGTCTATAGTGATCTGAGAAGTAATGCACTTTAAAGTGCTCTATGAATATGTCCCATATGAGTGTATCTAAGGATAACTGGCACTTGCACTCCTCAGTGCGCCACTAGATAGTTGTTGCATCTCTCAGAAGGTGTACTGCCACTCGTGCTTTCGTGTTTCTCCCATAAGGTCACAACATGAAGCACGTATCTAAACTGATGAGCCAAGCCTCAGCCACAGCTCCCTCTATAGCTCCTGCGAAGATAGGTGGATTAAGCCTAAGCAGGTCTCTAATGGGGTCTCCTCTGTCTCTAAATCCTAAAACTGGCTCATCCATACCATACTCGTATGGTCCATGATGTATCTGCTCTACTCTCATGGTCTCATCTCATCTCAAAAGTCTCAAAGGACTCCTACTCCATGCACGGTAGGCTAACCCTACCTCCTCCACTGTAGTATCAAGTATCTCTACAAAAGGTTCCATACGTGGCACCTCTCACGGATCGACACGGGGCTCCACACATGGCTCAGTACATGACTCAACACGCAGCTCCTTACATGGCTCCTCTCGCGGATCAACGTGAGGCTCATCACATGGCTCTGGAATAGCTGGTGGTAACCTCTCTAACATGGCCTGCAATGTCTATAAAATCTAAGGACCTATGACAAGTACTGGTGGTGCCTATGGTACTGATTGATCTGCTATGACTGCGGGTCCCTGTCCCTCTATAGAGGAATCACTGTGCACCTCAACGGACACAGTGTTGCACGATCGCACTCGTCGAACACGTCGGGGAGGTATCCTACAAAGCATGGTAGGCACTAATTAATCAAAGTTGCAGAATAAATAACGTGCCCAAATATGCCTAGTGTTTAAACTTGGGCTCTAATACCAAATGTCATGCCCACATTTCCCATCCAGTCAGGACATGTGTCATGTCCACATTTATCATGTGGTCATGACACGAAATATCAAAAAAAATTCCACACTTCCCTAGAAACCCCCTCGCATGCATAAGCATGCTTGGTGGCGTACACTTAAAGTGCAAACAAAATAATTGAAAGTAGGGTAATACGCACACATGCGCATACCAATCGCAAGAAGGCCATCAAGGGGGTCATCATGACGCGGTTAACGTCGCTAATAGGGTTCAACTTTACTAACCTAACCAAACCCTAAATTCTGGGAAAATTTGGCAGCATAACGCCTCACGGGCGTGAGTAGGGTTTACTGTACTAACACTAATTCTGTTCAAGAGGTTTCCTAAATTGTGTTAATAATTTTCTTACATCTCCCTAATTACATTGGTAATACAGTTGATTAAGATAATGGAACATTTTTCAACAAAGTCTGATCATCTGCTCTCCTCCACGTTTTCTGAAAATTAATATTAATTTGTTCTCCTTCATATTTTCTGAAATTTAATATTAACTGTGAACTCCTTCACATTTTCTAAATTTAAAATATTTTTCAACAAAGTCCTATCATTTGTTCTCCTTCACGTTTTCTGTAATTTAAAACATTTTTCAACAAAGTCCTATCATCTATTCTCCTTCACATTTTCTATAATTTAATATTAATTTGATCTCCTTCACATTTTCTAAAATTTAATATTAATTGTGAACTCCTTCACGTTTTCTAAATTTAAATTATTTTTCAACAAAGTCCTATCATTTGTTCTCCTTCACGTTTTCTGTAATTTAAAACATTTTTCAACAAAGTCCTATCATCTGTTCTCCTTCACGTTTTCTATAATTTAATATTAATTTGTTCTCCTTCGCATTTTCTATCAATCAAAGTTATCTCTACATCAGTTACATTATTCCTAATTTCTTAGTAGATCAGATCACGTAAACAGGACTTACTAACTTCGTTTGATGAAGTCCACTAGGTTTCTGCTCTAGGTTTAAATCAACGTTTGAGTTAATTTTGTTAATTAAATTACCCCCAATCATGATTAAAGAAATATTAAATCTTAATTAGTACTTTTAGCCCTATTTTGGAAAAGTCGTGCATTTTTTCCTCTTTGTTTTCACTTTTATCTTTCTTTCTCTTTTTCTCTCATTTTTCTCATTTTCTCAATTTGTCATTTTCTCGTTGTGCAGGTTGAGCTTAAATGGCCGCATATGAAATGCATATGATGGCTTCAAATAATTGTGAAATTATAAACACACACACACACACACACACACACACACACACACACACACACACACACACATATATATGCTTATTGTATTTATAACACTAGGTTTTCCTTTTATAAATTTGGTGAATTTATTTTTCATTCTATATATATATATATATATATATATTTATTTATTTATTTATTTATATATTTATTTTACTTATGAGCAAAGTTTATTTTTCTTTATTTTTTTTGTATTAAAGTTGAAGCCCTAAAATCTATATGTATAGATTCATTGGCTGAGCCCTAATATTATGTTGTTCTTATTTGTAGGGTTCATGGAGGGCGGCAACAGCGCTGATAGGGTGGTGGAGGTTTTGAGTGGGCCACAGATGGAGGAGCGGCAGAGAGGGGTGGAGTTGGAATGGTCACGGAGTGGAGAGAGGTGCTGAGAGGGGCATAGTGGAGGAGCCACGGCGAAGTCATGGTGGATGTTGTGTTGCACAGTGGTAACGGAGTATGATGGCTATGTGAAATGAGTAGTGCGTAGGGCAGAGACCGCAGGGTGTTCGGAGGGTGGTAGAGATGGAAACACCGATGGTGGACGGACTGTGGTGCCTACGCAGAGGGGTCATGAGGGTCAAAGGTAGCAGGGAGTGTGGGGAGGGGGGCGAAACCCCCACCCACACTCCACATAGTGGGGTGTGGGTGGGGGCTCTGCCCCCTACCCCACACCCTTGTAATATAAACAGTGGGGGGTTCGAACCCCCCCACCACACTATTCTTTTTTATATATATCCCCTGTAACAAAATATGATTGTAACAAAAAATACAGTCCTTTTAAAAAATTATACTCAGCATTCTATTTTTATTAATATTTTTCTTCAATGTAAGTTTCATATATATAGAGAGAGAGAAATTCCAATTTCAAAGTTTATTATCTATTGAATATACACAGACAGAAATTTCAATTTCACAGTTTATTAATTATTAAATATACATAGATTATAGCTCTGTAATTATATATATATACATAGCTTAAAACAGCCACACAATCTATATTTAAATTCATCTAATGCACTCATGCATATACTCATAGGTTGTGCAAATTAAAATTTTTCTTTCCTCCTATACACAAACTTTAATTATTTATTTATTTTATTTTTTTTCTTTCTTTTCTTTTGCTCACATCCAAATTCTCATTTTAGACAAATAAACTAAGATATATTTATCCATTATTTTCTTATCAAATTTCTACATGGCAAATAACTCATTTTAAAATAAATTCATTGGAATGTTATTAACATGGGTAAGTGCAAAAAGATGGGGGGCCAAAAAGTGGCCAAATATTTCTTTAAAAAAATAATACATAACACGAGTGCATTATGAAGTACTATAAAATAAATAAAACAAGGGTTTGCATCTCATTTTATTTCTTTTTCTCCATAATTCCCGCGGTTTGCAAACCCTAGAAAGTGCGCTCGCGTTTTGGATTCCTTAATTCAACACAAAAATCTTATCGATTCATCGCCAAAATGCCGCCACGACGTCGATCACGCCAAAGCAGTGAGTTTATTTGTGTATTTGTTTGAATTTGTTTCTAAATAGGTAGGTTTGAGTTGATTTTTGATGTATATTTCATTAATTATCAGGAAATGTTAATGCACTTCCTCCTCCTCCTCCTCCTCCTCAAAATCCACAAAATCCTCAGGAGGAAATACCTACGGAACAACAACCTCCTCCATCCATTCCTTGACATGCCCCTGGAACACAAGAAAATATAATGGGGCAAATTGAAAACAACAAAAAGGAAATTGAAGATATAATTGCAAGGTTGAAAGATCCTTCCACTTCAACCTTGATGACATACCTTGAGGTTGAGGTGGGAACGATCGCGTACCTCCTTCATCACATGTGAGTGATGATGTACTCTCAACTTGAGATGTGGTAGATGGTGTCCCTACATGTTGACTTGCGGTAGAGGACGTGTCTCCAACTATGGTATTCAAATCTCTTGTACCACGAAGTTTTTGCATTCATTCTCTTTGTGCTGCCAATACCATATCTCTTTGTGATGGTTGTGGTTCATCTTCAATTGGTATGTCTTCATCTATCATGTCCAATTTCCTCTTCTCACGAAGTTCCCTCATAGCCACTGCTTTCTCTACATTCTTAGCTTCTATCTCTTCCTGTGTTGGTTTAATTCTTGATCATTTCCTCAGCATGACAGAGAATTTATCTGTAGCATGATAAAGAGACCAATATTAGTCTGTAAGGATTTATTCTTGTATAGTTTGACATCATGGTATGTTAAGGTCTGTTTATTACACATAATTATTAAAGAGCCCAAGTGTAGAAAATATACATGGCATCATGTGAGATTGTAGGCTGCTTTCTTGATTGGGAATGTGTCTATTTTAAACGTGTATGATAAAGCATGATAAAGTAATTCAATCTGAAATAAGGAAAATGTAAAGAATATGCATGTAAAGAATTGACATACCTAAAAAATGAAGATTCAAATGGAGAGAGTACCCAATTATGTAGTGTTTTTTTCTTCTTGCATCAAACTCCTAAACAATTTGAGTTTTTCACCACTTGTTTCCTTTTCAATGTTAAATTAAATAACACTCAAATATAATTACTAACAACAATACTATTAACCAATCTATAATGTTAAATTCCTAAAATTGAATCACAATTAACATTGCAACACTACAAAAATTGAAACTTGAATAGATATATATCAAACTTGGTGTGAAAACTATGTTATTTCCTCCTTCTCAAGTTGCCAAAGTAGAAAAGGTGGTGGAAAGATCATGCAAAGGTGGCACAATGTGTCAAATGTGCATGTGAACTTCCCAACAGCATGAAATCACTTCTTTTTTGTCAGAGCACGCGCAGAATCAGTAAGAAAATAGAGCATGTGGGCCTGGATCACGGGGGTCAACACTTTTTTACTGTTTCAATAGCAAGACAAAATGCGAGCACATTATAACGCGCTCGTCTTTTGTCCTGCTATAGATTGATCACATCCTTTGTATTGATCACATCTCTTTCCAAACCTTCCCATTCAGACTTGAATGACCGCAAGGTTTTTGAGGGAGAACTTTTCCTATTTCCTGCATGAGCTTACCAGATGCTCCGCCGTATGATACGCATAACAATGAAGGGGCAAGCCCTCATAATCAAGTTCTTGATAGAAAATTCCCATCGAGGAAGAAAGACAGATCTTCTTTGAAAGCAGAAGTTCTAGTTTGTGACAAATCCTTATCCAAGCATAAATAGCAGGGGTTCTATCAAGTGATTTCCAATCCACTTCCACAAAGTCTCCTGAAGACTTCTTGATTGATTCCAAAACATCCACACCCCAAAACTAGACAAGCAATCAATATAATCGAACCCATAAATCTACATTTGATGAAAGAAACCCTCAACACTATACCTTAAACCCTAATCCCTCAACCCTCAACCCTAAACCTTATCCCTAAACCCTAATCCCTCAACCCTCAACCCTAATCCATCATCGCTCAACTCTAATCCCTCATCCCTAAACCCTAAATGCTATCCCTATTCCTAAACCCTCAACAGACTTGACACTATACCTTAAACCCTAATCCCTTATCCCTAAACCCTCCAACCCTATCCCTAATCCTTATACCCTCCACACTCTACTTTAACCCTAATCCCTTGACCATCAACCCTATCCCTAAACCCTTGACCCTCAAACCTCAACCCTCAACCCTCAACATCAAACCCTAATACCTCAACCCTTAACTCTGATCCCTCGACCCTCAACCATATCCCTAAACCCTAAACCCTAAACCCTCAACCCTCAATGTCAAATCCTAATCCCTCAACCCTAAACCCTATCACTAAACCCTCAATACTATACCTTAAACCCTAATCCCTCAGCCCTCAACCATAAACCTTATCCCTAAACCCTAATCCCTCAACCCTCAACCCTAATCCGTCATCCCTCAACTCTAATCCCTCATCCCTAAACCCTAAATACTATCCCTATTCCTAAACCCTCAACAAACTTGATACTATCCCTTAAACCCTAATCCCTTATCCCTAAACCCTCCAACCCTATCCCTAATCCTTATACCCTCCACACTCTATTTTAACCATAATCCCTTCACCCTCAACCCTATCCCTAAACCCTTGACCCTCAAACCTCAACCCTCAACCCTCAACGTCAAACCCTAATACCTCAACCCTTAACTCTGATCCCTCGACCCTCAACCATATCCCTAAACCCTAAACCCTAAACCCTCAACCCTCAACATCAAATCCTAATCCCTCAACCCTTCACTCTAATCCCTCAACCCTAAACCCTATCACTAAACCCTCAATACTATACCTTAAACCCTAATCCCTCAGCCCTCAACCCTAAACCTTATCCCTAAACCCTAATCCCTCATCCCTCAACCCTAATCTGTCATCCCTCAACTCTAATCCCTCATCCCTAAACCCTAAATGCTATCCGTATTCCTAAACCCTCAACAGACTTGATACTATCCCTTAAACCCTAATCCCTTATCCCTAAACCCTCCAACCCTATCCCTAATCCTTATACCCTCCACACTCTACTTTAACCCTAATCCCTCGACCCTCAACCCTATCCCTAAACCCTTGACCCTCAAACCTCAACCCTCAACCCTCAATGCCAAACCCTAATACCTCAACCCTTAACTCTGATCCCTCGACCCTCAACCCTATCCCTAAACCCTAAACCCTCAACCCTCAACGTCAAATCCTAATCCCTCAACCCTTCACTCTAATCACTCAACCCTAAACCTAATCCCTAAACCCTCAACACTATACCTTAAACCCTAATCCCTCAACCCTAATGTGAGGACCGCCCTTTTTACTACTGTTGTTATGACTATTTACAGTACTGTTATTGTTACTTTCATATTTGTGGGATAGCAGTTCCTGAAATTTGTCAGACTATTTAACTTTATTTTGTTTTCGGAAAAACTAATTGGGTGATGTTTGGATAAGTTACTTTTCAGAAAAATGAATTAGGGATGATGGAAAATTGTAATATGATTTTTAATTATGTTAAATTGTACTAAGGCATGAGAATGCATGTGTTATTTAAGTTGCTTCGGCTATGATGAATTTATGTGGTTACTGATCTTGTAATTGAGTGTGCAGGGACTACTAATCAAACCACAGATTTCGGAGATCATTCCACACCTTGTTAATTGTTATTCCCTGTTAAGCCGATCTGGTTCCACGAAGAACCAAGATCTCTTTGTGTTTGATGTCATGATGTAATGTGGTCTTTCGTATGGTCGAGTGGGTTAGGTTACCCTCATGTAACATTATTTTTATAAGTAAGTGTTGTAAAGAGATTGAATTTGAAATTTCTATTTTTATTTAAATTATGAGGCCCTTTTTCTTGTGCTTTACCTTGACCTGGGGTGTCTTGTATGGGTTAAAATTGACCCTGGGTTCTACCCCATGGGTCCAGGGGCCCATTTGGCATGGGTAACCCTTGAGTAACCTCCATCTAGTCAACTTAACCTTCTCCTGAAGTTAAGTGGCGAAAATTGGAGGTAGGAGGGGACATGATGGGTTGTACCAACACTCAACCCATCCCCTCTACTTTTCCCTAGATAAGAGATGCCATCCATTAGTAAAAGTTACCTCTTCTTTAGTAAGATTCCCCCATGTACTATGGGGACACCCATGTGAAGAAAGGAGAAAGAGGCATGGGTCACCTGTCTTGTTCCCATTTAACTCTTTTTTTTATTTCTCCCATGAGAAAGTGGAGTCACATGAAAGGAATAAGGAGTACCCTTGGGAATGGAGAGTGACATAAGCCACCTGGACAGAATAGTGATTTTTGGGAAGGGTGAGGAGGTGACAAGTGTCACTTCCCCATTTCTCAAAATTAGAAAGAAAGAGAATTTTGGGTTATTTATTTTCAAATTTTGGGATGAGAGGGAGTTAGTTGAATTTTGGGGAAAATCTTTCATTTTGGCCTTACCAAAAATAGAGAAGTTAGTTTGGAAGATAGAGTAGGGAGAGGGAGTTGGTGGCTAAGCTTGGAAGTGAACTCTGTGGACTCTGCAACAACTTCATTCCAGGAGGGCTTTGCAAGGTTGGTCTGAATTTTACCTTTGTTTTGGTAGAACTGAAATGTGTATGAAATGTGTTTGGAATATGTGTTTAAATTTGTTTTCTGTGGGGTTCTTGTCGGGTGTTTGACAGAGCGTCTCCCACTTGGGAGAAATGCTCATCAAGTTTGGGGTAGGGGAGGAGAGATCCTCCTCGGGTGCATACCTGTTCCATCTTTTGGGATGTTGAAAGCCTTGAGGGCATGTATCTGTGACTGTATTTTGACTTGAGAGTCATATACAGATTTCTTACAAATTGTGATCACACTTGGTTGAGACCAAGAGAAATTTATATGAGTTCATTTATCTGTCAGGGTGACACTCTGGAGTCGAGTGTATCCACTCTCCTGCCCCTTATGAAACTCACTGTAGTTGAGTTTCCGTATTGTGTAAAATAGCCACGGGTGTATGTGTGCTTTGGGATTGTTGTTGTTTCTGTTGTGAAGTGGAGTGTTTGAGTACCCAGGTGTGAGTATGGTCTCCCTAGCTCGGGGGTGACCCTCTTGCGGGTCTACGGTAGGGAGGAGAGCTAGACGAGTGGTATTTTTCTTCTTTGTTTGTCTTTGATACGCAGGTTTTTTCTCTTGGAGCTTCTGGTTGGCTATTTATGAAGAAACAGATCATCTTCTTGTCATGAGAATTAGGCCTGGATTATTTCATAGAGATGAAGAGAGAACACCTCTCTTGTTATTGTTGTAAATTAATGATATTCTGGGAGTGAAGAAAATCACCTCCCTGATCTTGTTATTATTGGACTTTTATTGGTTGTCATAGTTTTCAGTTGTATACTGTTTGGGAGGAGAAAGTTCATATCTGGGGAGTTGGTGTTCATGATTGAGAAGCTGTAATATGATGTGCTTAAATTTAAGTTGATGTTTGCAACCTTTGTTCAATAGCAATTTTTGTGTTTCAAGTAGTACTGAAAAGAAAAAGTTCGTTTTTGCAATTTAATCTGAGTTGTTTACATTTGAAAGTTTGGAAATTGCTTCACTAGTTGAAATGTTAATTTTCTTTTCAATGTTAAAATGGAAAAAAAAACAGTTTTAAATATTTGAGTTTTCTCCATAATAATGGATTCTGTTAATTTAGAAGAATTAGAGGAAATCTAGCATGTAAATATAATCTGTTTGTAAATTTACAAGTCTTATATGTTTATAACAATGGAAATTTATACTTATAATAAGGGAATAGCTATTTATCATTTGGTGAAATTGGGATATATATATATATATATATATATATATATTTATATCTAATTATTATGACAATTTCTTTATAATAGGTTGATTTGGAGAAAATGCATAGAGTAGTGAATTTGAAAAATTGTAGAAATTGGAATTATACAAATATAATATTTTTCTCTAAATACTTTATAAATATATATATAGAGATATATATATATTTCTCATTTTGAGTAATTATCATTTTAGAAAATAATAGAGAAATTGAAAGTAATTATAATTGTTATATATCAATATATAAAAAAAAGGGGGATATATATATATATATATATGCAATATATATATATATATAAATATATTATCGTTGTTATATATATACATATATATATATATTTATATATGAATATATAAATATATATATATATTTGAAGATATATTATTATTGATAATAATCAACGAATGGTGAAAGACTGTCAAAAAAATTAAGCCGCGGATAACAAAATACACAGTCGTTATTTACCATGGGCGGTGGGGAAGAAAACCCCACCGCAGGTTTTATGTTATATTTGGAGGTGTGGAGTGGGGCGGAGCCCCACCCACACCCCACGTCGTGGGAATGTGGGTGGGGCTCCGCCCCACTCCACATCTCCCCCCCCCCGCTACCCCTTATGCCTCCCGCGGCCTGCACAGGCCCGCCACTCTGCGGCCATCCCGACCCTGCGTCTCTGTCGCAGCGGCCACCGCCGCCCATGGCCGCCGTCGGCTGTGGTAACTCCAGCAAATAAAATGTTAGGGCTTGGCCCTAACATATGTTTGGGTTATTTGGAATATAAATGCTGTTTATTTTTATATAGCTCTATATATAGGCATATATATATTATATATGTCTATGTATATAGCTATATATCTAATATAATAATGAGTATATATCTGTATATATATATATATATATATATATATATAAGTTGTGGTAAACCAATTCGTCCTTTACATAGACATTGAAATAAATATATTATATATATGTATGTATGTATGTATATATATATATATATATATATATATATATATATAGATATATAACATACAGAGGAGTAAATCTATGAACCAAATTATTGGGCTCTCGTTTAAAATCGTTATAAACTATGTTTCATGGATATGGAGAAAAAAATATATATATATATATAACAATTATATTCTCACAGTAGATGTTATTAAGTGTTGAACACAACAACCAAAGAAGATATATTACCATGAACAGAGTTTTATAAAGTGGTGAACCACCTACATCTATTGACAACGTCATACGAGTTACAAATAGTGTATGAATCGTAATTAAGAGTAACAGTAACAACAGTAATTCTAAACAAGAGAAAATAAAATTATAATGTAAAGAGAGTTTAGGAATATTCAGTGATACTCTGGAAAGAGTTTCTCGGAAGTTTCAACTAAAAACATACTAACAATCACCCGGAAAATGAAGAGGAAAATTACACAACTCCTTACTCAAAAGAACACTGGAAATAAACTTAAGAAGCCACCACTGACAATCCTTGTGGCCATATTAATCTCAACTGTAGCAAACGATCTCATATGTAAACCTGTAAGAGGTTCCGAAGAAGGAAAAACTAACATTGGAAAACACAGAGGAGAAAAAGCGCGACATTTCTCACACGGGATAAGAGAACTAAGTTAACAGACCCTTCTGTCAAGTTAGCTTAGGAACAAGTTGACTAAGTATTTACGAAGAGGAGGAACCTAGATCGGGGAAGATTAGGAGACCGAGTCCAGAGAAATAGTAAACCAGCCTTTGTGACCTAGATCATCCTGAAATTAGGTTTAATATCAACAATAACTGCAGTGATAACCCTGATTGACGTAAATCATGAAGAAAGGACAGGATGCACATAAAGAAAGTATAGAAAATGAAAGAGAGAGAGAGACCGAAATATAAACACACTAAATGAACTAAGAGATAGTTAAGGTAAGGGCGATAAAGATATAATCCAACTTAAGAACTTGTGGAAAGGGAAGAGAGGGCAACCAAACCGCCTTGTTGAAAATGCTAAGTCATAGGAGGAGTATGTTTTAGGAAACAAGAGAGGAGACAGACAACCGTGCCTGGCTGAAAAATGACTAAATAGGGAGATCACTAGCCGGTTTAGTTGGAACAAGGCGTCGTGGGGAGTGGATCCTCTATCAGCGAACCACGTGCGTAAATGAGTGCAGCGTAATTCCCACTAACGCCGTAAGGCATTCTGCTCCCGAACATTGCCGAGGGTTCGATTTAAGAACTTTGGTAATCTCACTCTTGCAATGACGTTAGCAGTGTTGTATAGACCCTCTTGTTGATCTATATGCTTCTGGTTGCACGCCATTGTACTTGTTTTCCGCCGATGAGTATAGTGTTTCGCCATGAGAGAACACCGTTGAGCTTGCGTACGCATGCGAAAGGGTTTTTTAGGACAGTGTGAGAAAAGTTTTTCATATCTCGTGTCATAACCACATGACAGATGTGGCTATGACACGTGCGATGTGTGTTGTGACCACAGGGAAAATGTGGGCATGACATTTGGTATCAGAGCCAAGTTTGTAAACACTGGGCGTATTTGGGCACGTTATTATTCCGCAACTTTGGCTAATTAGTTTCTACCTTGTTTTGTAGGATGCCTCCCCGACGTGTTCGACAAACGCGCTCACGCCACACAGCGTCAGTCGAGGTGCACAGCGATTCCTCAGCCGAGGGACTGGCACCCGCAGATTCAGCAGCACCACCTGCACCACCTGTACCACAAGTACCACTAGTACCACAGGCGACACCAGTAACGGATATAGGTCCACAGATCTTACAGGCACTACAGACTATGTTAGACCGGTTACCACCAGTGATTCCTGAGCCACGTATAGAGCCTCGTGTTGATCCGCGAGAGGAGCCACGTGCCGAGTCACGTATTGAGCCACGTATGGAGCCCCGCGTTGATCCACTAGAGGTGAGACGTGTGGAGCCCTTCGTTGAGATTCCTGACACAACAGTAGAGGAGGTAGGGTCGGCCTCCCGAGCACGGAGCAGGAGTCCTCCGAGACTTGTGAGACAAGAACAGGTTCAGCAGGGAGTATATGAGGATGGTGTGGAAGAGCCACTAGGGAGACTTAGAGATAGAGGGGATCCTATCAGAGATCTACTGAGGGTCAACCCACCCACCTTCGCAGGAGCTACAGAGGGAGCTGTGGCCGAGGCTTGGCTAATTAGCTTAGACAGGTGTTTCGCTTTGCGACCGTATGAGAGCAACACGAAAGCACGAGTGGCAGTTCATCTTCTTAGGGATGCAGCAGCCACCTGGTGGCGCACAGAGGAGTGCAAGCGCCGACTCTCCGTGGATACACTCACATGGGACACCTTCATTGAGTGCTTCAATGCGCGGTATTTGTCCGAACATTATAGACAGCGCAGAATCGATGAGTTTCATGATCTACAGCAGAGAGGACTCACCGTTACTCAGTATGAGAGCCGATTTATAGAGCTTTCTCGTTATGCGGAATACCTCCATGACGAGAAAATCTTAATACACAAATTCATCAGGGGGCTAAATCACGGGATAGCAGGACCAGTTCGTATGGCAAATCCCCAAACCATGAGCGAGGCTGTTGAAAAGGCCCTTATATCAGAGGAAATTCAGGGACGAGGACAGAATTCACGCCCACAGTACCAGGAACGAAATCCCCAACAACAGCAAAATTTTCGAAGGCCTCAAAACACAACACAGAGAGGAGGATATAATCCTTCATCATTACCTCCTAGGCCTCCACAGCAACAGCAACATCAGCAAAAATCCAAATTTCAACAGAGGGGACAGGGAGGACAGAACCGTGGATGACAGCAGCAGGGACCACGCAGGGATCAGAGACAGCAGGGTTCATCGGCAGGACCCGTAAGGTCCCAGCAGTCTTACAGAGGTTCACAGGGATCCACCGGACGGACCGGGCAACTACAATCAGGCAGAACACAGTCAGGGCAGTTACAGGTTAGAGGACCATGTTATGTATGTGGTGGGGCAGGGCATCTGGCTAGAGAGTGTCCGCAGGGATTTACTGCAGGGGGTCAGCCCCGATCAGGAGGGTCTGAGCAGACCGTAGGTGACGTGGGCAGATCTCACCACATGTTTGCAGCGGTTGATAACCGCCAGGCTGATTTCCAGGCTTCTGTCATCGAGGCAGCAGGTACGATTAGAGACTTTCCCATCTCGATCCTTTTTGACTCAGGAGCTACTGACTCCTTTTTGTCTACATCGTTAGTGGAGCGTTGTAGGCTGGTGGCTTCTAGGCAAGACATTAGGTGGGAAGTTGAGTTGGCCTCAGGGGCCAGGATGTCAGTAGATACCTTGGTTAAAGACTGTGAGATCACATTGGGACCCTTCACCACAACATGCGACCTTAGGATTATGCCATTAGGGTCTTACGGAGTAGTTCTGGGTATGGATTGGCTTGCGGCACATAGAGCCAAGCTTGATTGTCACCAGAGAACGATTAGCTGTTTAGACGATCATGGTTCGTCATTTGAGATAGTGGGCATTCAAAAGCCCACGGCGGTTCGTATGATATCCGCACAACAGCTTAAGTGCTGTATGCGGAAGGGATGTCAGATGTTTGCCATCACAGTCAGTGATAGAGCAGAGGATGAACCTGAGGCTACTTTAGATGATCACCCTATCCTTAGAGAATTTGCCGATGTATTCCCGCCAGAATTACCTGGTATGCCTCCACGTAGAGAAGTGGACTTCCACATTGACTTAGTGCCAGGTGCAGAGCCGATATCCCACGCACCCTATAGAATGACGACCCATGAACTCACAGAACTTAAGCTGCAGTTGGAAGAATTACTTGAGAAGGGACACATCCGACCTAGCGTTTCGCCATGGGGCGCACCAGTGATCTTCGTGAAGAAGGATGGGTCTCTTCGTCTATGCATGGACTACAGGCAGTTGAACAAGGTGACGGTGAAGAATCGTTATCCTCTACCTAGGATTGACGACCTTTTTGATCAGATGCAGGGAGCCAGAGTGTTCTCGAAAATCGATCTAAAATCTGGGTATCATCAATTGCGCATCACGGAGTCAGATATTCATAAAACTACTTTTCGAACCAGATATGGCCATTATGAATTCACAGTGGTACCTTTCGGGTTGACGAACGCTCCTGCAGTATTCATGAGTCTCATGAACGGGGTGTTCCGTACATACCTAGACCGGTTCGTGATCATATTCCTAGATGACATTCTGATTTATTCACGGACTGAGGAGGAGCATGTAGAGCACTTGCGTCAAGTTTTGCAGAAATTACGAGAGCAGCAACTTTATGGCAACTTGGCGAAGTGTGCCTTCTTCAGGACAGAGGTGCAGTATTTGGGACACATTTTATCAGGCGATGGCATCTCCGTAGATCCATCTAAAATTAGAGCAATCCAGGAGTGGCCGGCACCCACGAACGTGACAGAGGTCAGAAGCTTTATGGGGTTAGCTGGGTATTATCGTCGGTTTGTCGAAGGTTTCTCCAGGATAGCACATCCCATTACTTCCCTTCAGCGAAAAGGGAAGGGTTTCACTTGGACCGAGCAGTGTGAAAAGGCTTTTGGAGTCCTCAAAGAGCGTCTTACGAGCGCTCCTATTTTAGCAGTTCCAGATCCTTCAGAAGAGTTTGTAGTTTGCACAGATGCATCATTAGAAGGTTTGGGAGCCGTGCTTATGCAGGATGGTCGAGCGATCGCATACGAATCGCGGAAACTAAAGACACATGAGTTAAACTATCCTACGCACGACTTAGAGCTTGCAGCTGTTGTTCATGCCTTGGTTCGCTGGAGACACTTTCTCTTAGGGCGACGCTTTGAACTCCATTCAGACCATCATAGTTTGTAGTATATTTTTACACAGCCTAATTTGAACGCCAGCCAACGGCGTTGGATGGAATTCCTATGCGAATATGACTTCGATGTCCATTATATAAAAGGGAAGGAGAACGTGGTCGCTGATGCTTTGAGTCGAAGACGCCACGAGATCCAGACCCTGACCTTGAAGATGGACTTGAAGGATCGCATCTTACAGCATCTGCCGGAGGACGAATGGTTTCTTGAAGTGCAGCAGGCAGTACTAAATCAGAAGGCCCTTGAGGGCAAATTTACAGGATATACCCTTGATTCTGATGGTATGCTTCGACATCGGCAACGCATCTATGTACCCCATGCGGGTAATCTTCGTACAGTAATCCTATCAGAGGCTCATAGAGCACCCTACGCAGCACACCCAGGAGTGAAGAAGATGCATGCTGATTTACGACAGCTTTATCATTGGGCTGGGATGAGGCGTGACATTGCCGAATTTGTTGCTCGTTGCCTGGAATGTCAGAGGGTCAAGGCCGAACATCAGCATCCAGCGGGACTGTTGTACCCTCACGAGATACCTGAATGGAAATGGGATACCATTTCTATGGATTTTATCGTTGGTCTACCTATGTCATCACGTCGCCATGATGCTATTATGGTGACCGTTGACAAGCTGACCAAAGTGGCGCATTTTTCACCAATATGTACAACATACAATGCACCATCAGTGGCAAAGGTGTTTCTTGATCAGATTGTTAGACTTCATGGAGTACCTCGCCACATTATATCTGACAGAGACTCCGTATTCACTTCATCGTTCTGGAAAGCCTTACATCAGGCGTTGGGCACACAGCTCAACTTCAGTTCTGCATATCATCCGGAAACTGACGGACAAACAGAGAGAGTTAACTAGGTGTTAGAAGACATGCTTCGCATGTATGTGATGGACCACCAGTCTAGATGGGAGGAGTACCTGTATCTAGTTGAATTCGCCTACAATAATGGGCATCATAGCTCATTGGGTATGCCTCCTTTCCAGGCATTATATGGCAGACCATGCAGAACACCTTTGAGTTGGGATCGTATAGAGGACAGAACAGTCATCGGACCAGAGATAGTTCAGAATATGGAACTGCAAGTTAAACAGATAAGACAGAGGCTTCTGGAAGCACAGGACAGGCAGAAAAAGTATGCCGATGCTAAGAGGACAGACCGAAGCTTCTCTGTGGGGGAAAGAGTATTTTTGAGAGTGCGGCCGCACAAAAGTCCAATCCGTTACGGAAAAGGCTCTAAACTCGCACCTCGATTTGTAGGACCTTTCGAAATCTTGGAGCGGATAGGACCAGTAGCCTATCGTCTAGCCTTGCCACCTAGCCTGTCACGTATCCACGATGTATTTTATGTATCAGTTTTACGTCAATATATTTCTGACTTATCTCATGTGTTGGATTGGAGTGCTCTTCAGGTAGAGGCAGACGGACAACTGGCATTGGAGCCAATTCACATATTGGCTCGACGGACGCTGGCCCTTCGAGGTCGAGAGCTGGACCAGGTTAGAGTCCAATGGGACTTATACGACGAAGTCACTGCAACATGGGAAGATGCAGAGAGATTGAAGACCCTGTATCCTCACCTTTTTGACGACTTCCAGGAGGAAGTACCGTCTTAGGGGGAGAGGATGTGAGGACCGCCCTTTTTACTACTGTTGTTATGACTATTTACAGTACTGTTATTGTTACTTTCATATTTGTGGGATAGCAGTTCCCGAAATTTGTCAGACTATTTAACTTTATTTTGTTTTCGGAAAAACTAATTGGGTGATGTTTGGATAAGTTACTTTTCAGAAAAATGAATTAGGGATGATGGAAAATTGTAATATGATTTTTAATTATGTTAAATTGTACTAAGGCATGAGAATGCATGTGTTATTTAAGTTGCTTCGGCTATGATGAATTTATGTGGTTACTGATCTTGTAATTGAGTGTGCAGGGACTACTAATCAAACCACAGATTTCGGAGATCATTCCACACCTTGTTAATTGTTATTCCCTGTTAAGCCGATCTGGTTCCACGAAGAACCAAGATCTCTTTGTGTTTGATGTCATGATGTAATGTGGTCTTTCGTATGGTCGAGTGGGTTAGGTTACCCTCATGTAACATTATTTTTATAAGTAAGTGTTGTAAAGAGATTGAATTTGAAATTTCTATTTTTATTTAAATTATGAGGCCCTTTTTCTTGTGCTTTACCTTGACCTGGGGTGTCTTGTATGGGTTAAAATTGACCCTGGGTTCTACCCCATGGGTCCAGGGGCCCATTTGGCATGGGTAACCCTTGAGTAACCTCCATCTAGTCAACTTAACCTTCTCCTGAAGTTAAGTGGCGAAAATTGGAGGTAGGAGGGGACATGATGGGTTGTACCAACACTCAACCCATCCCCTCTACTTTTCCCTAGATAAGAGATGCCATCCATTAGTAAAAGTTACCTCTTCTTTAGTAAGATTCCCCCATGTACTATGGGGACACCCATGTGAAGAAAGGAGAAAGAGGCATGGGTCACCTGTCTTGTTCCCATTTAACTCTTTTTTTTATTTCTCCCATGAGAAAGTGGAGTCACATGAAAGGAATAAGGAGTACCCTTGGGAATGGAGAGTGACATAAGCCACCTGGACAGAATAGTGATTTTTGGGAAGGGTGAGGAGGTGACAAGTGTCACTTCCCCATTTCTCAAAATTAGAAAGAAAGAGAATTTTGGGTTATTTATTTTCAAATTTTGGGATGAGAGGGAGTTAGTTGAATTTTGGGGAAAATCTTTCATTTTGGCCTTACCAAAAATAGAGAAGTTAGTTTGGAAGATAGAGTAGGGAGAGGGAGTTGGTGGCTAAGCTTGGAAGTGAACTCTGTGGACTCTGCAACAACTTCATTCCAGGAGGGCTTTGCAAGGTTGGTCTGAATTTTACCTTTGTTTTGGTAGAACTGAAATGTGTATGAAATGTGTTTGGAATATGTGTTTAAATTTGTTTTCTGTGGGGTTCTTGTCGGGTGTTTGACAGAGCGTCTCCCACTTGGGAGAAATGCTCATCAAGTTTGGGGTAGGGGAGGAGAGATCCTCCTCGGGTGCATACCTGTTCCATCTTTTGGGATGTTGAAAGCCTTGAGGGCATGTATCTGTGACTGTATTTTGACTTGAGAGTCATATACAGATTTCTTACAAATTGTGATCACACTTGGTTGAGACCAAGAGAAATTTATATGAGTTCATTTATCTGTCAGGGTGACACTCTGGAGTCGAGTGTATCCACTCTCCTGCCCCTTATGAAACTCACTGTAGTTGAGTTTCCGTATTGTGTAAAATAGCCACGGGTGTATGTGTGCTTTGGGATTGTTGTTGTTTCTGTTGTGAAGTGGAGTGTTTGAGTACCCAGGTGTGAGTATGGTCTCCCTAGCTCGGGGGTGACCCTCTTGCGGGTCTACGGTAGGGAGGAGAGCTAGACGAGTGGTATTTTTCTTCTTTGTTTGTCTTTGATACGCAGGTTTTTTCTCTTGGAGCTTCTGGTTGGCTATTTATGAAGAAACAGATCATCTTCTTGTCATGAGAATTAGGCCTGGATTATTTCATAGAGATGAAGAGAGAACACCTCTCTTGTTATTGTTGTAAATTAATGATATTCTGGGAGTGAAGAAAATCACCTCCCTGATCTTGTTATTATTGGACTTTTATTGGTTGTCATAGTTTTCAGTTGTATACTGTTTGGGAGGAGAAAGTTCATATCTGGGGAGTTGGTGTTCATGATTGAGAAGCTGTAATATGATGTGCTTAAATTTAAGTTGATGTTTGCAACCTTTGTTCAATAGCAATTTTTGTGTTTCAAGTAGTACTGAAAAGAAAAAGTTCGTTTTTGCAATTTAATCTGAGTTGTTTACATTTGAAAGTTTGGAAATTGCTTCACTAGTTGAAATGTTAATTTTCTTTTCAATGTTAAAATGGAAAAAAAAACAGTTTTAAATATTTGAGTTTTCTCCATAATAATGGATTCTGTTAATTTAGAAGAATTAGAGGAAATCTAGCATGTAAATATAATCTGTTTGTAAATTTACAAGTCTTATATGTTTATAACAATGGAAATTTATACTTATAATAAGGGAATAGCTATTTATCATTTGGTGAAATTGGGATATATATATATATATATATATATATATATCTAATTATTATGACAATTTCTTTATAATAGGTTGATTTGGAGAAAATGCATAGAGTAGTGAATTTGAAAAATTGTAGAAATTGGAATTATACAAATATAATATTTTTCTCTAAATACTTTATAAATATATATATAGAGATATATATATATTTCTCATTTTGAGTAATTATCATTTTAGAAAATAATAGAGAAATTGAAAGTAATTATAATTGTTATATATCAATATATAAAAAAAAGGGGGATATATATATATATATATATATGCAATATATATATATATATATATATATAAATATATTATCGTTGTTATATATATACATATATATATATTTATATATGAATATATAAATATATATATATATTTGAAGATATATTATTATTGATAATAATCAACGAATGGTGAAAGACTGTCAAAAAAATTAAGCCGCGGATAACAAAATACACAGTCGTTATTTACCATGGGCGGTGGGGAAGAAAACCCCACCGCAGGTTTTATGTTATATTTGGAGGTGTGGAGTGGGGCGGAGCCCCACCCACACCCCACGTCGTGGGAATGTGGGTGGGGCTCCGCCCCACTCCACATCTCCCCCCCCCGCTACCCCTTATGCCTCCCGCGGCCTGCACAGGCCCGCCACTCTGCGGCCATCCCGACCCTGCGTCTCTGTCGCAGCGGCCACCGCCGCCCATGGCCGCCGTCGGCTGTGGTAACTCCAGCAAATAAAATGTTAGGGCTTGGCCCTAACATATGTTTGGGTTATTTGGAATATAAATGCTGTTTATTTTTATATAGCTCTATATATAGGCATATATATATTATATATGTCTATGTATATAGCTATATATCTAATATAATAATGAGTATATATCTGTATATATATATATATATATAAGTTGTGGTAAACCAATTCGTCCTTTACATAGACATTGAAATAAATATATTATATATATGTATGTATGTATGTATATATATATATATATATAGATATATAACATACAGAGGAGTAAATCTATGAACCAAATTATTGGGCTCTCGTTTAAAATCGTTATAAACTATGTTTCATGGATATGGAGAAAAAAAAAATATATATATATATATAACAATTATATTCTCACAGTAGATGTTATTAAGTGTTGAACACAACAACCAAAGAAGATATATTACCATGAACAGAGTTTTATAAAGTGGTGAACCACCTACATCTATTGACAACGTCATACGAGTTACAAACAGTGTATGAATCGTAATTAAGAGTAACAGTAACAACAGTAATTCTAAACAAGAGAAAATAAAATTATAATGTAAAGAGAGTTTAGGAATATTCAGTGATACTCTGGAAAGAGTTTCTCGGAAGTTTCAACTAAAAACATACTAACAATCACCCGGAAAATGAAGAGGAAAATTACACAACTCCTTACTCAAAAGAACACTGGAAATAAACTTAAGAAGCCACCACTGACAATCCTTGTGGCCATATTAATCTCAACTGTAGCAAACGATCTCATATGTAAACCTGTAAGAGGTTCCGAAGAAGGAAAAACTAACATTGGAAAACACAGAGGAGAAAATGCGCGACATTTCTCACACGGGATAAGAGAACTAAGTTAACGGACCCTTCTGTCAAGTTAGCTTAGGAACAAGTTGACTAAGTATTTACGAAGAGGAGGAACCTAGATCGGGGAAGATTAGGAGACCGAGTCCAGCGAAATAGTAAACCAGCCTTTGTGACCTAGATCATCCTGAAATTAGGTTTAATATCAACAATAACTGCAGTGATAACCCTGATTGACGTAAATCATGAAGAAAGGACAGGATGCACATAAAGAAAGTATAGAAAATGAAAGAGAGAGAGAGACCGAAATATAAACACACTAAATGAACTAAGAGATAGTTAAGGTAAGGGCGATAAAGATATAATCCAACTTAAGAACTTGTGGAAAGGGAAGAGAGGGCAACCAAACCGCCTTGTTGAAAATGCTAAGTCATAGGAGGAGTATGTTTCAGGAAACAAGAGAGGAGACAGACAACCGTGCCTGGCTGAAAAATGACTAAATAGGGAGATCACTAGCCGGTTTAGTTGGAACAAGGCGTCGTGGGGAGTGGATCCTCTATCAGCGAACCACGTGTGTAAATGAGTGCAGCGTAATTCCCACTAACGCCGTAAGGCATTCTGCTCCCGAACATTGCCGAGGGTTCGATTTAAGAACTTTGGTAATCTCACTCTTGCAATGACGTTAGCAGCGTTGTATAGACCCTCTTGTTGATCTATATGCTTCTAGTTGCACGCCATTGTACTTGTTTTCCGCCGATGAGTATAGTGTTTCGCCATGAGAGAACACCGTTGAGCTTGCGTACGCATGCGAAAGGGTTTTTTAGGACAGTGTGAGAAAAGTTTTTCATATCTCGTGTCATAACCACATGACAGATGTGGCTATGACACGTGCGATGTGTGTTGTGACCACAGGGAAAATGTGGGCATGACACCTAAACCTTATCCCTAAACCCTAATCCCTCAACCCTCAACCCTAATCCATCATCCCTCAACTCTAATCCCTCATCCCTAAACCCTAAGTGCTATCCCTATTCCTAAACCCTCAATAGACTCGATACTATACCTTAAACCCTAATCCCTTATCCCTAAACCCTCCAACCCTATCCCTAATCCTTATACCCTCCACACTCTACTTTAACCCTAATCCCTCAACCCTCAACCCTATCCCTACACCCTTGACCCTCGAACCTCAACCCTCAACCCTCAACATCAAACCCTAATCCCTCAACCCTTAACTCTGATCCCTCAACCCTCAACCCTAAACCTTATCCCTAAACCCTAATCCCTCAACCCTCAACCCTAATCCATCATCGCTCAACTCTAATCCCTCATCCCTCAACCCTAAATGCTATCCCTATTCCTAGACCCTCAACGGGCTCGATACTATACCTTAAACCCTAATCCCTCTACCCTTGACACTCTTATTTAACCCTAATCCTCAACCTCAACCCTCAACCCTCAACTCTCAACATTAAACCCTAATTCATCAACCCTAAACCCTAATCCCTCAAACCTAAACCCTATCCCTAAACCATTAACCCTCAACACTATTCCTTAAACCCTAATCCCTATCCCTCAACCCTTAACCCTTAAAAATTAAACCTTGTCCCTACACCCTCAACACTTGACACTATATCTTAAGACGTAAACCCTCATCCCTAAAGCCTCAACCCTCAATCCTTAAACCTTCAACCCTAAACCCTATCCCTAATCCCTCTACCCTCAACACTCTAACCCTAACCTTGACATTAAATGCTAATCCGTCAACCCTAAACCCTAATCCATCAATCCTAAACCCTAATCCATCAACCCTAAACCCTATCTCTAAACCCTCAACCCTCAACACTATACCTTAAACCCTAATCCCTCAACCCTCAACCCTAACCCTTATCCCTAAACCCTAATCCCTCAACCCTCAACCCTAATCCATCATCCCTCAACTCTAATACCTCATCCCTAAACCCTAAATGCTATCCTTATTCCTAAACCCTCAACAGACTCGATACTATACCTTAAACCCTAATCCATTATCCCTAAACCCTCCAACCCTATCCATAATCCTTACACCCTCCACACTCTAATTTAACCCTAATCCCTCGACCCTCAACCCTATCCCTAAACCCTTGACCCTTGAACCTCAGCCCTCAACGTCAAACCCTAATCCCTCAACCCTTAACTCTGATTCCTCGACCCTTAACCCTATCCTTAAACCCTAAACCCTCAACCCTCAATGTCAAATCCTAATCCCTAAACCCTTCACTATAATCCCTCAACCCTAAACCCTATCCTTAAACCCTCAACACTATACCTTAAACCTTAATCCCTCAACCCTAACCCTAAACCTAATCCCTAATCCCTAATCCCTCAACCCTAATCTATCATCCGTCATCCCTCGACTCTAATCCCTCATCCCTAAACCCTAAATGCTATCCCTATTCCTAGACCCTCAACGGGCTCAATACTATACCTTAAACCCTAATCCCTTATCCCTAAACCCTCCAACCCTATCCCTAATCCTTATACCATCCACACTCTACTTTAACCCTAATCCCTCAACCATCAATCCTATCCCTAAACCCTTGACCCTCGAACCTCAACCCTCAATAGCAAACCATAATCCCTCAACCCTTAACTCTGATCCCTCGACCCTCAACCCTAAACCTTATCCCTAAACATTGATCCCTCAACCTCAACCCTAATCTGTCATCGCTCAACTCTAATCCCTCATCCCTAAACCCTAAATGCTATCCCTATTCCTAGACCCTCAATGGGCTCAATACTATACCTTAAACCCTAATCCCTCTACCCTCGACACTCTTATTTAACCCTACTCCCTCAACCTCAACCCTCAACCCTCAACATTAAACCCTAATTCATCAACCCTAAACCCTAATCCCTCAAACTTAAACCCTATCCCTAAACCATCAACCCTCAACACTATACCTTAAACCCTAATCCCTATCCCTCAACCCTTAACCCTTAAAAATTAAAACCTATCCCTACACCCTCAACACTTGACACTATATCTTAAGCCTTAAACCCTCATCCCTAAAGCCTCAACCCTCAATCCTTAAACCTTCAACCCTAATCCTTCAACCCTTAACTTTGATCCCTCGACCCTCAACCCTAAACCCTAAACCCTAAACCCTCAACATCAAATCCTAATCCCTCAATCCTTCACTATAATCCCTCAACCCTAAACCCTATCCCTAAACCCTCAACACTATACCTTAAACCCTAATCCCTCAACCCTAACCCTAAACCTTATCCCTAATCCGTAATCCCTCAACCCTAATCCGTCATCCATCATCCCTCAACTCTAATCCGTCATCCCTAAACCCTAAACGCTATCCCTATTCCTAGACCCTTAATGGGCTCGATACTATACCTTAAACCCTAATCCCTTATCCCTAAACCCTCCAACCCTATCCCTTAACCCTAATCCCTCGACCCTCAACCCTATCCTGAAACCCTTAACCCTCAAACCTCAATGTACTCAACCCTCAACGTCAAACCCTAATCCCTCAACCCTTAACTCTGATCCCTAGACCCTTAACGCTTAAAACTTGAAACCTAAAACCTATCCCTACACGCTCGACACTCAACACTATATCTTAAACCCTAATCCCTTAACCCTCATCCCTAAAGCCTCAACCCTAAATCATTAAACCTTCAACCCTAAACCCTATCCCTAATCCCTCTACCCTCAACACTCTACCTTAAACCTAATCCCTCGACCCTTAACCCTAAATGCTATCCCTAAAGCCTCAACCCTAAACCCTAATCCCTAATCCCTCTACCCTCAACACTCTACCTTAAACCTAATCCCTTGACCCTTAACCCTAAACACTATCCCTAAAGCTTCAACCCTAAACCCTAATCCCTCAAGGTCCTAAACTCTAATCCCTTATCCCTAAACTCTAAATCCTATCCCTAAATGATCAACCCTCAACCTTAAACCTTAATCACTCAATCCTTATCTACCCCTCTCCTGCCCTATCTGGCTCACTCTCATCTCTACCCTCCTCTGCCCTCGACACTATACAAACATACATATAGGCATACATAGATACATACATACATACATATTGGCATACATAGATACATACATACATACATATAGGCATACATAGATACATACATACATACATATAGGCATACATACATGATTAATAGCCTTGAACATAAAAAAATTTAAGGGGCACATAACACGAGCGCATTATAATGTGCTCGCGTTATGTGAAACATGACAAACAACAGACTTGCGGAAAAGAAAAATGCAAAGCAAAATATAACACGAGCGCGTTATAACGCTTTCACGTTATGTCTTGCTTTGGGAATCCCAAGCCTTGGGCTTGGGATTTGCTTTGGATTTCCAACCCAAAGGCTTGGAGTGCCTTTTGAACATCCACAGACGTGTTTTTCTAGTTTCTTCAAGATTTCACATAATTTTGTTTGTGCTAACCCTCAGATTTGCACGTGTTTCAATGTCAAACAAATTGAACACCTGGGTAATGTTAGGGTTTCTCTTAGCTATTTGACGATGTGATTTTTTTCACATTTTAACAATGTTAAGCCTTTCATCTTTAATTTCTTTTGTTTGTGTGTCCGTTTTTGGGAAAAAACCACTGTTTGGTCTTTTTTTCATTGTAAATTAACTATTCATTAAAATTTCAAAAAAATTACATATTTAGAAACTAGACTCCATTCTACAAATATTAAAAAAAGAAAAAAATAATTTTCAATTAGTTTTCAAAATTTATAGGGGTAGCATGGACAAAATTCTATTTTTTAGGATGTGTCCACTTTGAAAATTAGTAAAAAATCAAATATTCATCAAAATATTATCAGAAAAATTAGGCATAAACTACATGCTATTAGCTAATTTCTCACTAAAGCGATTTTAAAAATACCAAAAAAAAGTTGACCTTTTGAGGGAGCCACAAAACATGCTATGTTATTTTTTTTATAGAAACAACACCAATTTCTGTGGCTCCCTCTTTTGAACCCCTTAATCTATGCCATTTTAAAAAAAAATAGTAGTTTAGAAAGTAGACTCAGAGCACTACGAACATTGTTTTGGTTGCATCTCTAAATTTTGAGTGTAACTATGCTCAATTTCTCATCCAAGGCCAGTATTTCCTAATTTCAGAAAAAAAGTGGCCACTTAAGACCCCTTTTTGGCCCCCCATCTTCTTGCACTTACCCACATTTGTATTTTTAAGGGAAGAACATTGCAATTAAATAAGCACTTCCAAATTCACAACAACAACAAATTCTTTTTTTTTTATAGAACTAATTGGCAAATTTTCTTGTTAAACTAAAAATTGAACCCACAACTTTACTAATTGGCAATTTTTTTTAAATTCACAAACAATTGAATTGGCCTATAAAATAATTTTCTTCATTCATCTTAACTTAAATGATAAAATTTAAATCAACAAATTATAACTTTTAATACAATGAAAGAGGCTTTCTCACAACTTATGAAAATACAATTTAACAAGAGAGAGAGAGAGAGAGAGAGAAAAGTCCTCTTTGAAAATCAACAAGGATTAAGTTCCTAAATAGACCAAGCTCTCCTCAAGAGCTTTAAGAGTAAAGGAAAATAAAATATTTCACCAACTTCACATTAAGCTCCATTGAACCTACATATCACAACAAGGGAAAGAAACACCACACATCTTGCTCTCCTCCCTATCGTAGACCCACAAGAGGGTCACCCCCGAGTTAGGGAGGTCATCCACACACCTAGGGAACTCAAATCCACTTCACAACAAGGCAAGCAAACATCCCAAAACACAATATTACACCTTTGGATATTTACAACACACAAACTCAACCAAGGTGAGTTTCAAAGGGGTAGGAGAGTGGACACACTCAACTCTAGAGTGCCACTCCTTCAAAATATCCCAACACAATTTCTCTTATGGCCTCAAGCCAACATATTTAACAAATTTTTCTAAAAGTTCCTATATTTTGGCTCTCAAGCCATGTATCAAATTACTTAAAATCACATAAAATTGTCCTCAAGGCTTACAACACCCCCAAAACAAGGTAATGAACCCGAGGAGGATCACTCCTCCCCTACCCCACACTTGTTGAGCATTTTCTCCCAGGTGGGAGAGGCTCTTACAACACCCCACAAAATTTCCCCACAATAACAAAATATAATTCAAGAAATTACATCACACACATATACATCATGCAAGCAACTAAAATACAAGGGAAAGGCCTTAGCCATGAAAACCAACCTTTAAAAGCCCTATTATGGAAGAAGTTGATGTAGAGCTTCTCAAAAATCTCCTCCAACATAAGCCACAAAACTCCCTCTATCTTTTTTCCCAAAAAAAAATTCAAACCATTAAAAATTCTCAAAAATTCAACAACCCCTCACCTTATCCCAAGTGGAATTAAAATAAGCCCAACCCATGAGCTTAGAGGAATGGGGAGGTGACACTTGTCACCTCCTCACTCTTCCTCCCCACTACAAGTATGTTCCAAGGGATGGGTGTTGACACATGTCACTCACCCATCCCCAAAGTCTCCCTCACCCCTTACCACATGTCCTCTCTCCAACACATGGGAGAGAAAAGGCGAGTTAAAGAGGGAAAGGGTGACACATGTGTCTCCTTCCTTTCCTCTCAAGAAGGACCACACAACTCCATGGGTACTCTCACCAATTGTGAGAGAGACTTAAATTCAAGTCCTCCACAATTGGTGGGTCTTGGAGTCATCTCTAACCTTGGGAAGTGAAAAGGGATGGGTTTGAGTGTTGGTACCACTCATCCTATCCCTCCCATGCCTCCAAATTCGTCACTTAACTTCAGTGTGAAGTTAAGGTGACCATATGGAGGTTTACCAAGGGTTATCCAAGTTAAAAAGGACCTTAGACCCATGGGGTATAACCCAGGGTCAAGATTAGCCTAGTTAGAGCACCCATGGTCAAGTTAAAAACACAAGAAAAGGGTCTCCAAAAATTTAAAATTTAAAAATGTAGTTCAAAGATAAAATTCTTACAACACAAATTATAATTCAAATTAAAAGAGGGTAGACTTAACCCAATTAACCACATGCAGATTAACATGATGACATTTCATCATTCACAGAGTTGATCTTGGTTCCTCATGGAACTAGATCGGCTTCACAAGGGATTACAACATCAAGTGTGGGATGATCTCCAGCATCTGTGGTTTGTTACAAATACCTGCGCACTCAATTACAAAGTTAATTTCACATTTAAATATCATAGCCGAAGCAATTCAAAACATGCACTCCCATAAAATATCACAACTTCACATAAGCATAAGGAAAGTCACAATACAATTAGGTTCTAATTTCTGCATTTCAAACATCCATTCCCAAGATTGAATCTGAAAACAATTTTCTATCCAACATCACCCAATTAGTTTTCCCTTAATAATAAGCATCTATCGAAACATCACCCAATTAGTTTTCCCATAATATAAGCATCTATCTAACATCACCCAATTATTTTTCCTTTAACATTATAATATAAACCATTTTCTATTTAACATCACCCAATTAGTTTTCCTTTAATATAAAGCATCTATCTAACATCACCTAATTTGTTTTCTCTTAATACAAACATCTATCTAACATCACCCAATTAGTTTTCCCATAATGTAAAACATCTATCTAACATCACCCAATTAGTTTTCCCATAACATCATAAAATCTAATAGTTCAGGAATTCGGGATCAACAATCCCACAAGTCTAAATGTATCAACAACAGTAAGGTAAATAGTCACATGAACAAAAATGAAAAAGGTAGGCCTCACACTTTGACATAACACTCTAACGAACATTGTATGAAAGAGGGTCAAAATGTAGACACCCAAAATTGACTCATAATTAGTATTACACATCACATTAGCTACCATCTGCATTGGTCTAACACACTTGAGCAATATCCCTAGGATATCTATTTCTTCTATTAATTAAATAAATTTATATTTATTTAATTAATTCATTAGCTATTTACTCTAAGCTATAATTAAACAATCTTTAATTATTTAATTATCTTCTTTCTATCTATTTTAATTAAATAAATCTTATTTATTTAATTAAAATTCCATTTACAAACCCATTTTCTGATTAATTAAATAAATTTTTATTTATTTAATTAATTTCTCTTATCATTTATCTCATGAGCAGACATGTGTGCCCCTATCATTTAAAAAAAAAAGATAAATGGTACTATATCTTTTATTTAATATCTTTCATATGTAGTACTTTTTATGTACACAATCACACATAAGCCTTATCTTCCCTCCACTTGTCATCTTCACATTCACCTATGTCTATCATTCAATCTTAGCCATTCACATAGCCACTGAATCTCCACCGTTAATTATTTTGGTTGAGTTCTATATAAAAACCCTCTCATTCCATACTACAGATCAATCCAGCATTCATATAGCATCTACATTATCATCCTAAGCATATGGAGCACTTTAGCATCCATCTATCATATTAGTTTTATCATCCATCCATCATGGCAGCTTTTATCTTCATAATTGCTCATTATTGAAGAAGCAATCCACATCATAAACAAGGAATCATACAATCTAGGTGATATTGTTCTTGAATTGCATGCTTTTGATTTCATTTAGATTAGATTCTTTGATGATGGTAGGGTTAGGTTTTCATGGCTATGCTTGATCTTATTAACCTAATTTTTTACCTATCATAGAAGGAACTCATAGAACTGAAAAAGATAAAGAAGGAACAAAATGAAGAGCGCATGATAGAAAGGATTGCAGCATTGGAGATCAAGACTTTAATGAGAATTGAAAAGGAAAAGTAATGAGTAGCAGTAGAGGTTGAAAAGGAAAAGCAATGAGCAGCAGCAAAGGTTGAAAAAGAGCCACAAAAAGAAGGAGAAGGAGAAAAAAAGGAGCAACAAAGGATAGTAAAGGAAGCTGCAAAAAGGGAAAAGGAATTGGAGAAGGCACAAAAAGAGGCTGCAAGAGAAAGGCGACTTAGCAACCCTCTAAATCCCGTGCCTGATCATCATAGGATATTCACAGATTTTGTGTCTATTCAATGTCCCCAATATTGTCCATCACCTACCCAAAGTATCAGCCAACCATTATAGAGTTGGAGTCCTTCTAATTCGCAGTCCTATCCACCCTCACCTACCCCAAGCATAACCCAATCATCTATCAATCTTCATATTTTAGTTTTCCTACATTTTTCAATTGATTAGAATGTTATGTGTGAACTTTTTTGTCCTGAAGGTTGTGAAGGTTTTGTCATGAAGGTTTTGGACTTTTTTGCTTGAATGTTTGTAACTTGAAACAACAGTATGATTTGAATACAAACAACATATTCCATCATGTTACAGTCACTGACTATTAGAGTTACTTTAATTGAAGAGCCAACAAGGCATACATCTAATAATGATGTATCAGAAAGAGTCAGCCATTATCACAGTTAGCAGTAAGGGAGAGGGGCAGATAATTACAGTCACTATAATTGAAGAACAATATATATATATCCTTATGTACATGCATATGCATACATATATGCATATATCCATATGCATATGAATATTGCATATATGCATATGCATACACACACACACAAAACCAGTGACATACATTGATAGACAGTGAAAGGAGTCTTAATTTAATAAGAAAGAGCCCTTCTTTTGTAATAAGGGTGAGAGTAATTGAAGAACAAACTAACCGTGCATCTAATTGAGTTGATTGCAAATGATCAAGGGTGTGTGTGTAATGAAACAAAAAATGCATGGTATACTATCACATCCCCAATTCTAACTCTCACAATTAAAAGAATGATACAAATTGAAATAGAAAATCCATACATGTAAGAGTGATTGTAATTGAATAACAAACTAACCATGCATCTTAGTGAGTTGTTTACAAATGATCAAGTGTGTGTGTGCAATGAAAAAATGCATGATATACTATCACATCCCCAATTCTAACTCTTACTGTAGACACCTAAAAATGACCCTTCACCAACATCATTTACATACCTTAATTCTTATTATAATTATCATCAACTCATAAATTAGAAAAAAGCATTCTAATTTATAAAATTAAATCCTATCTTTAGCCAAAAAGTAATTATCTTAATAAAAATACCTTTTTGGAGTGACACATGTCGTGTGCATTTTCATCATGAGTTATTTGATTTATCTTGACCATCCATTCTATTAATCTTTCTCCACTGTTGATCAATCTAACCCCGAAAACTATATATAGCCCCTTCACTCCTTCAAAAATCACTCTTCGATCATTTAAGCTTTGGGCATTCTTAAGCGCTTTGAGCTTTTATCACACATCATTGAGCACATCGACTTTTCGAGCACTTTGAGCACCTATCTACATCCACTTGATGCAACCATGGGTACGCAATTTATTGATCAATCCACAAAGAACCAAGGAAATAATACAATCTAGGTGAAAGCTTTCATTTTTTTTGTTATTATTCATTGATTATTCGGTTATTATCTAGATCGTTTCTTTGATGTTATAGGATTGAGTTGTTTGTTTATCATTGTTTTGATCTCATTAATCAGTCTCAATTTTACCTATACACATTCTGGCATGCCCGATGGGACCCACTAAGCTCACTATTTTCTTTAGAAAATTGGACTTTTTTTTAAGTATAGTATGGAAAAGCACAATCAGACATAGAAAAGTGTCTTTGCAGCATAGTGATGCACCTTTGGTCTATATCAAAGCACCTTCAGGCGATAGTGAAGCGCCTCTGGTGCACAGTAAAGCACTTATGTCCTGGAGTGAAGCACCTTTGCACAACAATACATCACCTTTGGTTTCCTAGGGTTTCTGACTTGTTTTTTTGATTTGCAGGGTTCTTAACTCATCACATTGATCATTCATTATTAGACAAGCTGATTTATTTGTCTCTCAATCATTTTATTATACTTCCTAATCTGATTTATTTAGGAGTATTATCATTTTGAGTTAACCTATCCTTTCATGGTGCTTTGTGAATTTTTCTTGATTACGAGTTACAAATCTCATTCTTTATCAATATTCTAGATCATCATTCAATCATGACATCATCTGTCAATCCAACTTTTTTAACAAAATATTGCTTTTTTAGATCTAGAATAGTAATGTGCCTTTGTACCACAGTGACATGCTTTTGCACCAGAGTGAAGCACCTTGCATGACAGTAAGGCGCCTTTGGTCAGAAGCAGTGCACCTTTGCAGCATAGTAAAGTGCGTACGGTCAACATTACAACACCTTTGAATATCAGTAAAGTGCTTTTTGCCAATTGATTTGCTTTTGCTAACTATTGGGTTTTTGTGGAGCTAATCAACTTGTTGCAGCATCTTATTACTCAAACAAAGCAAATGGGTTTTTCTAACATGTTCATGCAGGACGAGCATTGAAGATATACAAATCTTTCACACTAAGTCTTAGGAACATATTGCTTTCTTAAGGGACAATTGAACAATCATCTTTTGCAATCTAAGTCTTAAGAACATATTGCTTTCTTAAGGGACAATTAAACATCTTTTGTAATCTAAGTCTTAGGAACATATTGCTTTCTTAAGAGACAATTGAATAATCATCTTTTGCAATGTAAGTCTTAGGAACATATTGCTATCTTAAGGGACAATGGACACAAATTATCTTTTTGCAATCTAAGTCTGAGGAACAAATTGCTATATTAAAGGACAATTGACATCTATCATTTGCAAACTTGTGTGATTAGTCTAGTTGCACCTAGTTATGTTTCTTACTAAATAGGATAAATGAACAATTGTTTTCCATGCTTGTAAGGTGATAGGTATATGCTCTCCCCTTGCAACATCTTGGGTGATCAAAAAACTAGACTCATCTATCTTTTACTTTCAGTTTATCCTTTAGAAGGGCCTACTTTTGGATTACGCTTCATCCAAAAGGGACGACCCTAAGTGGAGTTTTCCTTTGAATGGCTATATAAGTTGGATAAGGCAAAAGCCAAGTCCTAACCAACGTAAGCCTTGCCTTACGGTGCCAAATTGAAAAGAGGCATACCAACACTTTGTGAAAATAATTTTTTCATTTTGTGAGGTATATGATACTCTTAGTAGGATTGGTCAAATCTTTTAGTAGCTTGCCGCATGCTTGCAAGGCGTTGGTCCCTCAAAGTTACTAAGAACCCCTTAGATAGAGACTACTTGATTCACCTCCAAACATTGTGGTAATTTTTAGTGCAAGGGGAATTGATATAAGCCCTCAAGATTACTCACCATTGCCTCCCTTGAGATGAGATAGTAACCCTCAACTAGCATAAGCTCTTGTGAGCTACTTGTAGCTTTTCGAGGAAAGGGTGAGATAGCCCTAGCTATCCTCTCTTGTAAAGACACAAATGTATGCAGCTAATTTTTAAAAGTGTGATGACTTTGAGTCAACGAAGATCTAAGTTGTGAGCTGATGTACCACAATGAATTCATGTCTTTAGGGATAAACAGTGCTTGAATTGGTTGCAATTGTCTTATACCCATGAAAACTTGGGCTTTTTCATGAGCCTCAAACATACACTATCTATTGTGTCAGTCCTGAGCTTTTTTTGTTTACTGTGTGTTCTCTTGTCAAAGAAAATCCAAACCAAATTCAATCAAAATCTATCAAAATTTACCTTACAAACAACACTAACACCAATCCAGCGCCTTTGAGCAATATTGAGGCACTTTTAACACACAGTCAAGCACCTTTGGAGCATAGTCCAATGCCTTTGAACAATAGTAAAGCACTTTTGGTATCACAATTAAGCACCTTTGAAACATAGCTAAGCGCCTTTGAGCTGCAATCTAATGCCTTTGGTCCCTGTTAAACTGCAAAACATTCATTTAGCCCAGAATACAACGTAACAAACTCAAGATTTTGATCATTTTAACCTCTAAGATAGCATCCCACAGTACTATCAGACATATACCATCAAACTATCTGACCATTCCATCCATTGTTATAGCATAAAATCTTGGACTTTTTGAACCATTGATTCTCTTGAGATTACTATCATCAACTCCATTTCACCAAATATACCTAAATCCTTACCCATGCTTTTTCTAGTTGTATAATTTGGTCTTCACCATAGATTCTAGATCACATCAATCCCTTAGTTCATCTTTTAATTTAAGAGTGATCACATCTCTTGGGTATTTGAAAGAGGAACTAGCATCCGTTATTGGTTTTTATGAGCTTAGAGAATAAACTTCTTTTGAGTTAGTTTAAGCCATTAACACTATCCACCTTCATTGAGTTCAAAAGTCTACCTCTATGAATGGTAATCCTTACCCAAACAATAATTGATCTAGTCTTTATAAAATCTTCCACAAGCAACCCACATCAAATCCACCAACATAGTAATCTCAACTTTGTCAAACTAGTCCAAAAAATAAAAGTCGATCAAAATCCCTAAACTATTGTCCTAAAGCATTTGAATCATTTTATGGTAAACACTAGACAACAATCTTATCCAACCACAAAGTCTAAGCAAAACCAACAAACCCATCAAAATATACAAAAGAACCCATCTTCAAAAACTCAAACTAATCCTCAAGATGCTATCCCAACCAAACCTCCAAAAGATAATATTATAGAAATGACAACAAAGCAAGGTACTGCCGAGTTACCTCCTCCTTGAGACCTTATTTCAATAGAAGATACCAATAATCAAAATTAAAAATTGAAACATCAAAAACACAAGAGTAAGTCCATACACAAGCAAGGTTCAAGGCCTCTTAGACATAGAAATCAAACAAACATTTTGCTAACTAGACAAGATCAAAAAATAAATAATTCAAATAAAAAAATCAAGGCAATCAAAGAAAGTCAAACTAAGATCACTGAAGTCACTCTCCCAACCTTTCACTTCTCTATCGCACTTGACATCTTATGCCCATGTGTCTTGGAGTTAGGGAAGATTAGATAGAGGTTTCTTAGGTGATATAAAGGCAACTCAACTAGCTCATGAAATAATTGACCAAGAACAAGTTAGACAATAGTATCACACCTTATAAAAGGTCAAAAGAAACAACATGCAAAGAATTCTAGTAGGAAGATTATTTGAAGTAGAAAAATAACACCTAAACCAAAACAAATATTGTTGACCAAAGATAAGTGAACACAATGAACAATCAACAAAAAAACACCACTCGCACTATAAGGATGTTCCTTAGTAAGAGGGCATTTCTATAGATGCTCCCCCACTCCACTAGTTCTGTCCACATGAGCAGGAGTGATTTTCTAGCATGCTAGATACATAGTGGTAGTGCATGTGGTTTGTCATCTCTAACTCACACATAGTAGTGGTGAACCAAATTTTGGGATCATAGTGTTCCATATAGTTGGGCTCATGTCTTGTACAATCATGATGGCATTTTCTACAACTTCTAACAAAAACTTGTAATCTATAACAAAATTTGCCTACACTTATACCTACACATGTAATTTACATTTGGGAAAATCAATAGATGTTACACATTTGGATATTGATCTCGATCAAATCCTAAGGTTTATTCAATAATTTATGAGAAAATATGCTTTAGATGTGTGTGAATAAACCCTATGTGCAAGGTGTGAGCTATTGCAACATTGGTGGTCTACCATTGGAGGCCGTGTTGTTATTGTTTCTATGTGTGTTCCCTTTTAGAAGCCCTAGAGGTTTAAGTGTGTTAGTGTTATCTCCTTCTTGTTCATTCATTTCCCTTATATCCTCTATTATAAGTAGACCCTAAACCTCATTTACCATTTGAGGTAAATTGGAGTTTTTGGAATGTGAAAAGGCAAGTGTTTAGGTAGAGAAAAATATTTTTTGAATTAAAGGGATGTCCTTGCACATGGTAGTGTTCAAATGATTCAAGAACAATGTGCTAATATACAAGATATAGAGAAGGTTGGGAGTCAGGGTGTTCAGAATAGAGGAGAATGCATCCATGGTTGAATATGATGCAAATAAAATACATAAAGATGTAACTCCTAAAGAAATAGAGACACTTATACAATACAAATAGAAATGAAGATGTTAAAGTAGAATGGGTAGGCCAAATACCACCAAAAGTTTCTTCTTTGGTAAGAGGCAAAGTTTGAGGTGGTAGCCCATTTTTTATTTTTGTTTTGTTTTGTTTTGGAAAAGAAGAATTGGGTAAGAATGGTGAGCTCACCAAAAATGTAAACTAGAAAATAGATAAGGTTTAAATCTATCACTAATTTACTTTATGTGTTCCTTTTTCCTTTAAAATCTAAAAGTAACACATATTAAAACATTCCAAGTATATTTCAGATTTTAATATCAAAAGAACTACAAGTCAAGATTAGTGTAAAATGCTTGTTTGATTTGATGATTAGCGTAGGCATTGACAAATACATAAGAGAAAGAAGAAATATGACAATGTTGGAAACAAGTTCAATTCTTAGCATTCTAGTTCTATGTTGTTAGAGAGCATACAATGATGTCATGTTTAGTGTGGCGATGTTTGTAGGAAGGAAATGCTTTATGTTTCATGTACTCATGTCCCTTATGGTTGTCCTTGGTCTGATTGGCACACTCATGTCTCGTATGATTGAGATGACATCTTTTGCTACTTTTGATAAAAACCTATAATCTCTGACGAGATTCACCAACACCTATAGCTACACATAGAATGACTATTTTGGGAAAATTGGTGCATGTGGCACATTTGGGTATCTGTCTTAATTAGACCCTTAAGTTGATTCAACAATCTATGAGAAAATATGATTCGGATGTGGGTGAATAATCCCTAGGTGCTATGTGTGAGTTATTGTAGCAATCATATTCTAGCAATGGCAGCCATGTTCATGTTATGATGTTTTAATTAGGGTTCAATTGCATAATTTTTAAGTCAAACTCATTATGTCGAAGGCGTTCCCTTTGTGAATAGAGTGGACTGACTTTGCAGATCAACTGTCACCATTGGTGCAGAGGCGTACAAGACGATTGTAGCCTGTTTTTGATTTAATCGATCGTCATTTTCTGTCACGTGGGGTCTTTTTTGTTCGCCATTTTTTCTTTTTCGTTCGCTTGGATATCTTTTCTCGCATACTGTCCTTTAAACCCTACAAAATCTTGCATTTACTCCTCCATTTTGGGTTTCACCTAATTTCTCCCCGCGTTACACCCCATCCCGTACAATACTCAAATTTACACAACTAAAAGCAATTCTGTAAAAATGCCCTTAGGCTTTGCTTTTGTTTATTGTTTCTAAATCCTTTCATTTTTCATTGCGTAATTTGCGTTAGTAATTTTAATGATATTTGATTAAGATTTTTAATGTTTAATCTTATGTGTGTGGCTTTTTCGCTTTTCGTCATGTTTTTCTTCATTTCCGCTCGTTGTTTTTCCCTATTTTTTGTTGCATCGCAATCTTTTTTCATCAGCCATTTATTTCCCGTTCACATGATATTTCATTGCCATAGCCACGAAAAAGAGTTCGTACCATATTTATTGAAAGGAAGATTCATAGAGATTCTTTGAAAACTAATAACTCACATAAAGTACTAAAAGCTTAAAAATAAGTGGAACATTTTTATTATTAAATATTTGTTTCTTTTTAAAAAGTTTAAAAATATTTTTTCCACCCTTTACAAGATTCCTTTTATGTGTGCTTAGTTTGAAATTTAACGCCCCAAAACTTCCTTTATTATTGATATTCATGTGCAACAAACTTATATATAATTTTTTAGTTATTATAATATTATTTATTTAAATTAAATATAAATATTATATATTATATATGTTTTTTAGTTATATTTAATTTATATATAACATATATCATATAATTATATTTATTATTATATACAATATTTCTATAATATAACATAGTGTTTATATTCATAACATAATATTATATTATAAAATCATGTATTTATATTATAATATTATATATTTAATGTTTACTTATATTTCTTATTAATTATAAATTTGTTTTATAGATAAAATAATATTTTAATTATATTTATTATATATTTGTTGTTGAAGAGGTTTGGATCGAAATAGGGCTTAAATTTGACGGTCAACTCTGCCTGTCAAGCAATTTTTTTGTGAGTCATTTATTTGAAGTTGCCTTTCAAATATTAAAGCCTACTTATTTTAGTAAAAATATATATAGACTAAAATATATATAAGAATAAATACATAGAAATTTTGACATTTTACCTAAAATCTTACCATTCAACTGATACAGTCTTCTTAAAATTTTAATTGTATTTTACGACTAAAATGACTAAATACGGCCATACGGCAACCAAATTTAGGCCCTGGATCGAAACGAGATTGGGCCATATATACAATGAGATTCACACCGTTCACAAAGATGGCCGAGAAACTAGAAGTTAGAAACATGTCCAACTAAGATTACCTTGATCGTCTTGCATCATTTTATGACAATGTCAATTGTTGATACCAAAAGTACTCTCTCTCTCTCTCTCTCTCTCTCTCTCTCTCTCTCTCTCTCTCTATATATATATATATATATATATATATATATATATCCCTCTGGGTAAGTACAAAAAGATGGGGGGCCAAAAAGTGGCCACATTGTTTTGAAAAAAATATAATACATAACACGAGCGCGTTATAACACGCTCGCATTATGGTTTGGTAATGACGAGCCTAAGGCTCATCAAAACCAAACCATAACGCGCTCACATTATAATGCGAGCGTGTTATTACTTCCTATAAATAAATAAAAACGCACTTCACTTCATTTCATTTCTTTTTCCTCCTATATACTCGCGGCCTACAAACCCTAGGAAGCATGCTCACGTTTTGGAGATCTCAATTCAACAAAAAAATCTTTGCAATTCATCGCCAAAATGCCTCCACGACGTCGAGCATGCCAAAGGAATGAGTTTTATTTATGTTTTTGTTTGAATTTGTTTCTAAATAGGTAGGTTTCAATTGATTTTTGATGTAAATTTCATTAATTGTCAGGAAATGTTAATGCACCTCCTCCTCCTCCTCCACAAAATCCTTCAGAACAACAACCTCCTCCATCCATTCCCTGACATGCCCCTAGAATACAAGAAAATATAATGGGGCAAATTGAAAACAACAAAAAAGAAATTGAAGATATAACTGCAAGGTTGAAAGATCCTTCCACTTCAACCTTGCATAGGTCCACGCTTGCTGAATCTCTTGAATCTATGTTATCAAATGTAGATTCAATTAGCAAGCAAATAACTAGTTGGACAGATAAGAGGAGAGAGTTTAGAGATTATTATGCAGACAAGCTATCATACCAAGATGTGAAAAAATTACAAATCACAAAATTAGACTTGTCTTCTATTTTCACAAACCCACAAACAAATCAACCTCCACCCATTACATGCAAGAGGTTCCCTATCCATTGGTGCAACAACCAAGCGATAAGGGACAATTTTGGGCAGAGGTGGTGCATGGTTTTTGACCATCCTCCATGCAATAATAATCAAGTCCCGCAATACTTTTTGAGGAAACTCGACTACGAGTTTGTCCTCAATAAAGTGCCAAACTATTTTGATATGCGAGACTTCCAGGGTAGAGGTGGGGGGTCAGCACAAGATAGACTAGGGGCACGTCTTGACCCACAGTAGGTAGTGAGATGAGTAATCAGCAGACCAGCCCATGAGCATGTTTCTATCCCTTCCATTGTGAAGGAGAGTGTTGAGGTCGATACACTTCAGTCCATTAGTGCCTTGACCCAGAGCATCATAGAGCATGCCGGTCCTACAGCATAGAGTGGGTTGGGAGATAGTGCGAGGAGTAGGGTCCCACCCCATGCTTGTCAGGCTTGCGGGTCAGCCTGTGGTTATGACCCCATGGATAGTCAGGATACAGGTGCATAGGCTACATCTGCAGCTGAGCAGATGGTGATGACAGATACCCTCCTGAGTGAGACTTTCGGGCTTGATACTCAGGTAAATATTAGCAAGTTTATTGAATTTAATTTATTAAATTTTATTTTTGAAATGCAAGATTAACTAATTTAAATTGATGATTTTAATAAAATTTTAGGGTCATAGCGTTGATGCAGTTTTCAGCAGTTCTCCACCTAAATTTTACACTAGATCATCTACTGTCGGGGTATGTAACTAGTAAACAATTATAAATATTACATGTGAATAGCATCGTTATATGAATGGTATTCTAATATCTGATTTTGGATGTTGAATAGGTTAATATTGTAGATTTCATGGCAACACCTGCCAGCGGTGGTGGACTTCAAAGCTTTACGGAGGTAATAAAATAAATAGTTTAATGAATGAATTGTACTTACTAGATTTTTGTATGTGACTTGTGTGCTTTATTGTGTGTACTTCCATGTTCAGATGAATGTGTGTGTATGTTAGGAGCCATGATTTGCATCACTATTATAGTTTTTGTAATTGAATAATGTTGTTTTATTTCTAGATGATTTAGGCTGCGGAGACACCTCCCCATGTTCATAGGGCAATGGAGCATGGTGTGGCCTCTGCGATTCATAGCTCCATGGCATTGACAGGGGTATGAAGCAGATTAGTAAATTTCAATTTACATTCATTGTTATAGCTGTCTATTTTTGAAAAATCAAAAGATTATTGATTTGAAGTTTAATTTCTATCTCGATGGTTTCTATAGGACATAACATCACCACGGCCTATTCCTGCTACTGAGGCAAGTGAGGAGATAGATTATATGGTAGCGGTAAGTGATTATTTTGTTAAATGTTTCATTTTTTATAACATGTAATTTCTATATATTAATGTCTATACTTTTTATTGTAACTAAAGATGCAGGAAGAACTAAATAGGAGAAGCAGCCCTTGGGTTCGTAGTAGACCACCCACATGCGCGTCTCCATCCCCTAGAAGATCAAAGGCTGCTCGTGATATATTCTCTTCACCAGCCAGAGGGGAATGACTTTTTATTGTGTTCCTTTGTTGTATGCCTATATGGCATTTGTGGACATATATTTTGTATTGTATATAGTTGACATTGTATGCATATATGGCTATTTTGTATATATGTTATACTTATATCGACAGCTATGCCTATATGGATATTTGGTTAATACAAATCTTTTTTATTGATGGCGTCCATACTTGCATTATAAATCCACATTTGAATGGATATTTCTAGATGGCTACTTCAAATATTTAAAGTCCAATTGTATTACATAAGATGTTTGTTGATCCAAGAAGCTAGCTATTGTTATTCAAGTATCACCTAAACCTCATTTTGGAACTAAATGATAAAAGTTGTATTTAAAAAAAATGAATCATGTTGAACAAAAAATATTAATATTCTTTATGAGTAGCATACAATGTCAACTATATGCAATACAAAAAAATGAATCATCATGTTATTCTTTATGTTTGAGATCCTAAAAATGACTAAGTCTAGTAGCTTGATATCCTAAAACACTAGGATGAATATCCAATTCATTAGGATGATTGCACCTTGAGAAAAAGTCATTAAGATGAGCACCTAAAGGAGACGTTCTTAAACATTCAAACATTGAGCAACAAGCATGAAGGGTTAAGGTGCAATTTGCAACTCATAAAGCCTCAAAAGGGCATCCAACTTGGAGAGAGCATTCATTTAAGACAAGGCACCCATTGACACCTGTTCCACCATAAAAGTGCACCTAAGGTGGAAGGAGAACAAGCCTCTAGTAAGTGAAGCACACCTATTGTCTAAACCACTTCATTATGGCGCCCTAGCATGAGGAGGAGTATATAAGTCAATAGGAAATGGTGCCTATAATGCAAATGAAGGACTAAGTGGCATTTTCAATAAGCATTAATTCACCTTGAGGTTTCAATAAATACATCAAATTGAGCCCCATAAGCCTAGGTGCCCTTTGCCTTCAAAAGAACCTTGTATTGGTGCCTTGGAGGAAATCAACTTACAATGACAAGTCTTGGAGGTTTCTCATTTTGGATGATGTCTTTTGAGATTAACTACAATGATTGAAAGTTAAGATGAGTGGAAAGAACCTATCTTGAACCTTAGGCGCCCTTCATGTAAATTCCCACCATCATGAGCGCCTAGATCTAAGGAGTGAATGAAGGATCTTAACATCAAGAAGCATGTTATCAATCAACTTGGAGAAGTCTTTGACAATGATTATGATGAATTGAGTACATGGAAGTAAAGGAACTACATATCAACTCCAAAATGTGCCTAATTATCAATAATAAATTCTTCCAAAGCAAAGGCGCTCATTGTGAATTTTCCTACTAGTTTTGGCGCCTTGAAGTCTAAGTGCATGAAAATCGTGAGGATGAGCGCTTAGGGATGAGATAGTCTTCATGAGAGTTTAAATAAGAACATCATCAAAATGTGCCTTAGTAGAGAGACTTGAGACCATCATCAAATAAGCCAAAATATCTATCTCCAATCTAGGCACAAATTCTAGCTCCTCCCAACTCAAATGAGCGCCCAAGTTGAAGTCAACTTTCATCTATACAACCCTCAGATTGTGCCTTGATTGAGGAAGGGATTTGAACCTCAAAATTTAATCATCTCAAGACAAAAGCTTCCTTAGACACTTGCCATTTGATTGAAATCATTGAGAATTAGAAAGAACCACCTAAGGATGTAAGGCACACTTTTCACCCATACAAGCCTAAAATTGCACCTAAGGGAAATAACTTGATTTCATATCAATAGGTGAGTGCCTTGAGAGAAAGGATCACTCTAGGTCATTTTCAATTGTTGAAAGCATGGAAATGATAAATATAAAGACAATTGAGTTAGGCGCACTTTAGCCTCTGAGGACACCTCAATGAGCACCTTGGGTGAAATTGCATGAGATGACCTTTTGGAGTGAGCGCTTGAAAGATAGAATTCATTCTAAGACATATCTCATCATTTAGAATTGCAAAATTGCAAGTATAAATACATTTAAATCTAGGCGCACTCTCCATCAGTACAAACCCATTATGGCGCCTAAGGGAGAAATTGCATTGAAAGACACCTTTTGAATGAATCTCTTAAGGGAGATTGACCTCTTTAAGCCATTACAATTGTTTGAAATCATTTTAAGTGATAAATATGGACCAACTTGTGTTAGGCGCCCTTTGCTCTTCTTTTTACCTATATATGCACCTAGATTTGTAGTAAGATTATTCCATATTTAAAGAGGATTCCTTTGTGTTATAAAATGTTTATCATGAGGATTGATGTGTTTCTTGGTTTGTATTGTAGGAAGATTGAAGGAAAAGGTAGGAGCAAGATCTTGGATTCGTCTAGATTCATCATGTAGCTGCTCCAAAGGAGCCTTTCACATTCATTTATGCCAAAGAGTTAAGATGAAAGTAATCACTGCCAAGGAAACACCACTTCAAGAGGTAGTTGCTCCAAGAGGTCACAACAAGACATATTTCAAGTCTTCTTCATCAACGACATCACCAGTTGCATCATGTTCGAAGACTTGCATCTATCACTTCAAGTTCCATTCATCTTCAAGTATCAACTAGATTCTTCATCAATCATTGCTTCAAGATTAGCATGTAGCCACTCCAAAGGAACTTCTCATCATCATCAAGCATTCCAAAGACATCCATTCAATTTCAAGTCCCTCTGATACATTCAAGCCTCCTTGAGAAGTCATCTACTTCACATATAAGGGAAAGTGTTATCATCAATATCTACACTTCAAAGGACCTTTCAAGTTGGAACACTTCTTCATCGAACATTCGAAGACATCCATCCAAGCTTCAATTTCTTTCACAATCTTCAAGTCTAGGAGAAATTGCATCTAGTGAACTCATTAATTGGCGCCTCGGAGGAAAAGACCTTAAACTTACATTATTAATTCAGCACTTTAGAAATTGAGCCATTCCTAGTCAATTGGAGTCATAAAATATCAAATACAAAGTCAAATTGGACTTAGGTGCCCCTTCATGTAATTTCCCACCATCATGAGCACCTAGATCTAGGAAGATCATCCAATTGCACCTAGGAATAAGATACAAGTCCAAGACCTCAAATTTGAGCACCTAGAAGTGTGATGGATTAAAGAAGCTACATTGGCGCCTAAGGGTAAGTTGAATCTAATGACATCACCTAATTGAGCACCTAGGAGGTATAAATCTTAACATTGACATGAGGACAAACGCTTAGTAAAGGAGAGTTTCTCAAACATTTAAACATGTGAATGAAGTCATAGAAATGCACTAAGTCATCTAGGTGCCATTTTCCCCTTGTGTACCCTTACATTTGTGCCTAAGAAGAAGTTGCTTCAGTTCATTGGAGTGTTTGAGTATTGAGGATTTCTTAGCAATGCTTTGCAACTTTACACGGCCTACTTCTGACGATTTTTGGGGCAGCAAAAAACCTTTCACCACAAGCAAACATCTCAGAGATATAAAAAACTAAGAGAGGTTATTGTAGAGGCACTCTACATGATCGTGTTGCCTCAAATGGAATATTTCTAAGTGACATGGTTTTCGAGTAACATCTCATCAAAGATTGCTACCTTTTTGCACTTTGGACTCTTCAGGGATATCATCAGTACAATGTAGCTCAGACTGTTTCGACATGTTTGGGTGAAAAACAGGACCATGCATAGCATAAATGTATCCATCCAGACGCGTTAGAATAGTCAGTTTGATCACATCAGGAGCAGGACGAAAGTTACACCCCTTTGCAACTTTACACTACCTCCTTTTGACGATTTTTAGGGCAGCAGAAAACCTTTCACCACAGGCAAATGTCTCAGAGATATAAAAAACCAAGAGAGGTTATTGTAGAGGTACTCTACATGATTGTGTTGCCTCAGACAGAATGTTTCTAAGTGACACAGTTTTTGAGTAACATCTTGTCAAAGATTGCTGCCTTTTTACACTTTGGACTCTTCAGGGATATCATCGGTACAATGTCGCTCGAACTATTTTGACATGTTTGGGTAAAAGTAGGACCATTCCTAGCATAAATGTATCCATACAGACACGTTGGAATAGTCAGTTTGGTCGCATCAGGAGCAGGACGAAAGTTACACCTCTTTGCAACTTTACACTGCCTCCTAACAATTTTTGGGGCAGCAGAAAACCTTTCACCACGGGCAAATGCCTCAGAAATATAAAAAACTGAGAGAGGTTATTGTAGAGGCATTCTACGTGATCACGTTGCCTTAGAAGGAATGTTTCTAAGTGACACAATTTTCAAGTAACATCTCATCAAAGATTGCTACCTTTTTGCACTTCGGACTCTTCAGGGATATCGTCAATACAATGTAGCTCGGACTATTTTGACATGTTTGGATAAAAAATCAGACCATGCCTAGCATAAATATACCCATTTGGACACGTTGGAACAATTAGTTTGGTCGCATCAAAAGCAGGACGAAAGTTACACCCCTTTGCAACTTTACATTGCCTCCTTCTGATGATTTTTGGGGCAGCAGAAAACCTTTCACCACGGGCAAATGCCTCAGAGATCTAAAAAATTGAGAGAGGTTATTGTAGAGGCACTCTACTTGATCATGTTGCCTTAGACGGAATGTTTCTAAGTAACATGGTATTTGAGTAACCTCTCGTCAAAGATTGGTGTCTTTTTGCACTTTAGACTCTTCAGGGATATCGTCGGTACAATGTAGCTCGGACTGCTTCGACATGTTTGGGTGAAAAATAGAACAATGCCTAGCCTAAATGTACCCATTCGGATGTGTTGGAACTATCAGTTTGGTCGCATCAGGACCAGGACACCAAAAATGCATAACATGATGATGTAAAAATGTGTATATGTATAAAAATGCAGTAGGAAATTAAAAAAAGACAAACCTTACAAATTAATGTGCATACTTACAACTCAATGTAACATGACTTTACAAAATCAATGTGAATACATACAAATTAATCCAATAAACCATCCAGGTCTTCTCTACTCTTTATTGTGTCAAGTATTGCTTCATGGTCAGACTCACACACCTTCCACAAGATTTTGTTTCAAAGGTCTACCCCGATACTTTATCAAATGAACATTGGATGCCACGACAAGGTTTGAGTAATGAATAATCTTCCGATGCGTGTCAAACTCCTGAAACAGCCAAACATTAACACTCTTATGTGGGTACCTTCTAAGCCATGTTCCAGTAATAACCACTGAGCCTGTAGGGTATTTAATGTTTTCTCCATCTGTAACAAGGGCCTCCAATTTCTTTTTGGCTTCAACACAATGACATAAGTAATAATTTGTTCCCTCTTCATGATCTTCATATGCAATAACTGCATATGTGTACCCTACATTGATATGTGTAGCAAATTAGATGAAATTAGTCAACATTACAAAAACACTACAAAGTAAGATGACATTACCTGGTTGAACTAGATGAAATTAGATGCATATACCTACCCTATATTACCTGGTTGAACTAAATCTGATATGTGGTCAAAGTCAACTGATGATTCCATCTATGTTAGTTCCAGTGCCGTCGGGGGTTGATATGTGTCAAGTGGGCTAAGGTAACTTAACTACCATTCGTCAACCCACTCCTTTGACTCACACTCATCCTAGACTTGAATTGTATAGGAAGAACAAAACCATGACTTTCACGTATGGATACTCCATGAACCTACAATTGAGCTTCTGAAAGAGTGCATCTCATTTGATCCTATCAGTGTACAACAGTCCTCATATGGTGCAATGTTAGTATCATCTATCAACCAAAAAAATCTACGAACTGAAGACTTACCTTCAGTACCTGGACCCATGGAAGCATTACACCACTCAACAATCAATTTTGCATCTGTCAACTTTGCATTGTCTTTATATTTTAACTCTTCTCGTGCTATGGTTCTTTTGATACATGCTCCTACACCATCATGCTCCCCCTTTCCATGCTCGGCCTCACAAAACTTCCACATATGCTGAATATCTATAAAATTATGCCTCCTACTCAGCCAATAGAAATTCTATGAGTTCTTGAATTGTGACACATAGTTATCCGACCATATGATATGCTGACTGAACGATATGCCCCTTCTAGCCAAATCATTGTAGAACACCTGAAAGCAACCTTGCACGAACTCCATAGAATGTGTGTGATCATCACTAATATAGAAATTATACTCCCTTATGATCTTTCTGTCATCCTCTGTACTATCATTCGCATGAATCAATGTGATGTGCACAAATATAGAAACCTGTGTGGAGTTGTAATATTCTGATTGTACCTCATGCTGTGGCTATAGACTGTAGTTCTTTGTAAAGTTGATGACTGAAACAATGCTACCAACCAGAAATGTGTCCTTGCATAACTTGAATTGCAAGTCCAACCATCGAGCTCTATGGGCATGTCTTGCATACTCATACACTATGCTATCACGAAATATAGGCATAAACTGATACACTGGAATCTTTTCAATAACCAATTCACACCTCTTTGCTTCTTTACCATCTTTTGTATTGTATGCAACTATTTTATACTTGCCAAACTCTACTAGTTTGTTTTCAACCGCATGTGTTCTTTCCATATGTTCACATATTGGAAAATGTTGCAAGCCACCGCAACGATGACATGTGCCATCCAAGCATAATTTTTTGTAGAATATTTGACCTTCCTCTCTTTCACATAAAATTCTTGATATGAAGTCTCTTGAAGATGTTGGTGGGGCAAATATGGCACAACCCTGCAAAACATTGTTAGTATGCATATCTAAACATATAGACCTATAAGCATCAAAATGGTTAGAAAATTCAATATGTAATCTACAACAGCAAGTAGTGCGTGTGTGATTTATCTTGACATAGAAAGGTTTTAGCATTTCAAAATATCTTTGACAAATTTTAATTTGAGGATACTTCTCTAGAAATTTACCATAAAACTGTCTTTGAGTCTCATCCAAAAAATGCATTGGATGTGGCTCACGGTTCTGACTACTGATTCTCCTTCTTACCACATCCCTTTGATTCAGAGATACCCTTGTGTAATTCTTCCAAAAGTCTTCAATTAGTGATCTCAATGCTTCAACAATTGGTTTATCTTTTTGTGGTAGTCTACTCAAGAACGCCCATAATTCATTGGCATTAGTGTCCTCAATTCTTTGGCGTCTTCCAACGGTGATTGATAAAGTTTTCCTATTAATTCTCAATTCTTGACTCATGTTTCTAATGAGACGAGCTTTCCTCATTTGACTACTTACTATAGTCAATGTAATCACACGCCGTGTTGCATTACTATCTTTTGTACGTGAGGTGTTACCCACACTCTCATACGCACTCATTAGATTCTTGACAATAGATTTTTCACTTGAAGCCTCTGATGTTCTCAACCCAAGAATCTTCATGATGGACCTATACTTTATACTTCACATCATTTCAATGAATAGTTGACATCTTGCAATCTCATTTAACTTTTCAAAGAACAATCTCCAAATCTTATGAGCATATCTTCTACAAGTGTGTTTTGAAATCTTACCTTCCATTCGCTACAAAATATTCTCATCAATTTCAATCAAATACTTTGGCTTTCTATGCAAAATTCTAGGTGGTGTTAAGTTAGGTAAATTCATCTCAACATTAGGAATTTCATCAATATTTAAATGAGATGGGCTAGATGGCATACCTTCGATCAAAGATGGAATAGATGACATACCTTGAGGTTGAGGTGGCAACAATGGCGTACCTCCTTCATCACATGTGAGTGATGATGTACTCTCAACTTGAGATGTGGTAGATGGTGTCCCTACAAGTTGACTTCTGGTAGAGGACGTGTCTCCAAATATGGTATTCAAATCTCTTGTAGCACGAAGTTTTTGCATTCATTCTCTTTGTGCCACCAATACTATATCTCTTTGTGATGGTTGTGGTTCCTCTTCAATTGGTATGTCTTCATTTATCGTGTCCAATTTCCTCTTCTCACGAAGTTCCCTCATAGCCACTGCTTTCTGTGCATTCTTAGCTTCTATCTCTTCCTGTGTTGGTTTAATTCTTGATCGTTTCCTCGGCGTGACGGAGAATTTGTCTATAGCATGATAAAGAGAACAATATTACTTCCTAAGAAATGAATACAAGATAATAGTGGGATTGTATTTTTATTATGTTGTAAGGATTTATTCTTGTATAGTTTGACATCATGGTATGTTAAGGTCTGTTTATTACACATAATTATTAAAGAGCCCAAGTGTAGAAAATATACATGGCATCATGTGAGATTGTAGGCTGCTTTCTTGATTGGGAATGTGTCTATTTTAAACATGTATGATAAAGCATGATAAAGTAATTCAATCCGAATTAAGGAAAATGTAAAGAACATGCATGTAAAGACTTAACATACCTAGAAAATGAAGATTTGAATGGAGAGAGTACCCAATTATGTAATGTTTTTTTCTTTTGCATCAAACTCCTCAACAATTTGAGTTTTTCACCACTTGCTTCCTTTTCAATGTTAAATTGAATAACACTCAAATATAATTACTAACAACAATACTATTAACCAATCTATAATGTTAAATTCCTAAAATTGAATCACAATTAACATTGCAACACTACAAAAATTGAAACTTGAATAGATATATATCAAACTTGGTGTGAAAACTATGTTATTTCCTCCTCAAATTGGCAAAGCAGAAAAGGTGGTGGAAAGATCATGCAAACGTGCTACAATGTGTCAAATGTGCATGTGAACTTCCCAACAGCATGAAAGCACTTCTTTTTTGTCAGAGCACACGCAGAATTAGTATGAAAATAGAGCATGTGGGCCTGCATCACAGAGGTCAACAATTTTTTACCGTTTCCATAGCAGGACAAAATGTGAGCGCGTTATAATGCGCTCGCATTTTGTCCTGCTATAGATTGATCACATACTGTGCATTATCTTCTTTGGTGATCCATTTCTCTTTCCAAACCTTCCCCTTCAGACTTGAATGACCACAAGGTTTTTGAGGGAGAACTTTTCCTATTTCCTGCAAGAGCTTGCTAGATGCTTCACCATATGATAGGCATAATAATGAAGGGGCAAGCCCTCATAATCAAGTTCTTGATAGAAAATGCCCATCGAGGAATAAAGACAGATCTTCTTTGGAAGTAAAAGTTCTAGTTTGTAAAAAATCCTTATCCAAGCATAAATAGAAGGGGTTCTGTCAAGCGATTACCAATCCACTCCCACAAAGTCTCCTAAAGACTTCCTCATTGATTCCAAAACATCCACACCCCAAAACTGGAGAGGCAATCAATATAATTAAACCCATAAATCTACATTTGACGACAGAAACTCTCTTCAGGCTAGATTAAGAGTCCAACATTTCAGCTCAAGTCTAAACCCATCAACATCTAAATAACCTAAATACAAAATCTATGTTTGCCTATCTTTAGAACTCAACCCTCAATGTCAAACCCTAATCCCTCAACCCTTAACTTTGATCCCTCGACCCTCAATCCTATCACTAAAGCCTCAACCCTCAACGTCAAATCCTAATCCCTCGACCCTTTACTCTAATCCATCAACCCTAAACCCTATCCCTAAACCCTCAAAACTATACCTTAAACCCTAATCCCTCAACCCTCAACCCTAAACCTTATCCCTAAACCCTAATCCATCAACCCTTAACCCTAATCCGTCATCCCTCGACTCTAATCCCTCATCCCTAAACCCTAAATGCTATCCCTATTCCTAAACACTCAACAAACTCGATACTATACCTTAAACCCTAATCCCTTATCCATAAACCCTCCAACCCTATCCCTAATCCTTATACCCTCCACACTCTACTTTAACCTAATCCCAAAACCCTTAACCCTATCCCTAAACCCTTGACCCTTGAACCTCAACCCTCAACCTTCAACGTCAAACCCTAATCCCTCAACACTTAACTTTGATCCCTCGACCCTCAACCCTATCCCTAAACCCTAAACCCTAAAGCCTCAACCCTCAACCCTCAACGTCAAATCCTAATCCCTCAACCCTTCACTCTAATCCCTCAACCCTAAACCATATCCCTAAACACTCAAAACTATACCTTAAACCCTAATCCCTCAACCCTAAACCTTATCCCTAAACCCTAATCCCTCAACCCTCAACCCTAATCCATCATCCCTCAACTCTAATCCCTCATCCCAAAACCCTAAATGCTATCCCTATTCCTAAACCCTCAACAGACTCGATACTATACCTTAAACCCTAATCCCTTATCCCTAAACCATCCAACCCTATCCCTAATCCTTATACCCTCTACACTCTACTTTAACCCTAATCCCTCGACCCTCAACCCTATCCCTAAACCCTTGACCCTCGAACCTCAACCCTCAACATCAAACCCTAATCCCTCAACCCTTAACTCTGATCCCTTAACCCTCAACCCTATCCCTAAACCCTAAACCCTAAAGCCTCAACCCTCAATGTCAAATCCTAATCCCTCGACCCTTCAATCTAATCCCTCAACCCTAAACCATATCCCTAAACCCTATCCCTAAACCCTCAACACTATACCTTAAACCCTAATCCCTCAACCCTCAACCCTAATCCGTCATCCCTCAAATCTAATCCCTCATCCCTAAACCCTAAATGCTATCACTATTCCTAAACCCTCAACAGACTCGATACTATACCTTAAACCCTAATCCCTTATCCCCAAACCCTCCAACCCTATCCCTAATCCATATACCCTCCACACTCTACTTTAACCCTAATCCCTTGACTCTCAACCCTATCCCTAAACCCTTGACCCTCGAACCTCAACCCTCAACCCTCAACATCAAACCCTAATCCCTCAACCCTTAACTCTGATCCCTCATCCCTCAACCCTATGCCTAAACCCTAAACCCTAAAGCCTCAACCCTCAACCCTCAACGTCAAATCCTAATCTGTCGACCCTTCACTCTAATCCCTCAACCCTAAACCCTATCCCTAAACCCTCAACACTATACCTTAAACACTAATCCCTCAACCCTCAACCCTAATATGTCATCCCTCAACTCTAATCCGTCATCCCTAAACCCTAAATGCTATCCCTATTCCTAAACCCTCAACAGACTCGATACTATACCTTAAACCCTAATCCCTTATCCCTAAACCCTCCAACCCTATCCCTAATCCTTATACCCTCAACACTCTACTTTAACCCTAATCCCTCGACCCTCAACCCTATCCCTAAACCCTTGACCCTTGAACCTCAACCCTCAACGTCAAACCCTAATCCCTCAACCCTTAACTCTGATCCCTCAACCCTCAACCCTATCCCTAAACCCTAAACCCTAAAGCCTCAACCCTCAATGTCAAATCCTAATCCCTCAACCCTTCACTCTAATCCCTCAACCTTAAACCCTCAACACTATACCTTAAACCCTAATCCCTCAGCCCTCAACCCTAAACCTTATCCCCAAACCCTAATCCCTCAACTCTCAACCCTAATCCGTCATCCCTCAACTCTAATCCCTCATCCCTAAACCCTAAATGCTATCCCTATTCCTAAACCCTCAACATACACAATACTATACCTTAAACCCTAATCCCTTATCCCTAAACCCTCCAACCCTATCCCTAATCCTTATACCCTCCACACTCTAGTTTAACCCTAATCCCTCAACCCTCAACCCTATCCGTAAACCCTTGACCCTTGAACCTCAACCCTCAACCCTCAACATCAAACCCTAATCCCTCAACCCTTAACTCTAATCCCTCAACCCTCAACGTCAAATCCTAATCCATTGACCCTTCACTCTAATCCCTCAACCCTTAACCCTAAACCTTATCCCTCAACCCTAATCCCTCAACCATCAACCCTAATCTGTCATCCCTCAACTCTAATCCCTCATCCCTAAACCCTAAATGATATCCCTATTCCTAAACCCTCAACAAACTCAATACTATACCTTAAACCCTAATCCCTTATCCCTAAACCCTCCAACCCTATCCCTAATCCTTATACCCTCCACACTCTACTTTAACCCTAATCCCTCGACCCTCAACCCTATCCCTAAACCCTTGACCCTCAAACCTCAACCCTCAACCCTCAATGTCAAACCCTAATCCCTCAACCCTTAACTCTGATCCCTTGACCCTCAACCCTATCCATAAACCCAAAACCCTAAAGCCTCACCCTCAACATCAAATCCTAATCCCTCAACCCTTCACTCTAATCCCTCATCCCTAAACCCTATCCCTAAACCCTCAACACTATACCTTAAACCCTAATCCCTCAATCGCCAACCTTAAACCTTATCCCTAAACCCTAATCCCTCAACCCTCAACCCTAATCCGTCATCCCTCAACTCTAATCCCTCATCCCTAAACCCTAAACACTATCCCTATTCCTAGACCTTCAACAGGCTCGATACTATACCTTAAACCCTAATCCCTTATCCCTAACACTCCAACCCTATCCCTAATCCTTATACCCTCCACACTCTACTTTAACCCTAATCCCTCAACCCTATCCCTAAACCCTTGACCCTCAAACCTCAACCCTAATTCATCAACCCTAAACCCTAATCCCTCAAACCTAAACCCTATCCCTAAACTATCAACCCTCAACACGATACCTTAAACCCTAATCCCTATCCCTCAACCCTTAACCCTTAAAACTTAAACCCTATCCCTACACCCTCAACACTTGACACTATATCTTAAGCCTTAAACCCTCATCCCTAAAGCCTCAACCCTCAATCCTTAAACCTTAAACCCTAAACCCTATCCCTAATTCCTCTACCCTCGACACTCTAACCCTAACCTTGACATTAAATGCTAATTTGTCAACCCTAAACCCTAATCCATCAACCCTAAACCCTATCCCTAAACCCTCAACCCTCAACACTATACCTTAAACCCTAATCCATCAACCCTAAAACCTAATCCCTCAACCCTCAACCCTAAACACTATCAATAAACCCTCAACCCTCGACACTATACCTTAAACCCTAATCCCTCAACCCTCAACCCTCAACCCTAATCCCTCATCCCTAAACCCTAAACGCTATCCCTATTCCTAAACCCTCAACCCTCGACACTATACCTTAAACCCTAATCCCTTATCCCTAAACACTAAACCCTATCCCTCAACCCTTAACCCTTAAAAATTAAACCCTAAAACCTATCCATAAACCCTCGATGCTCAACACTATATTTTAAACACCAATCCCTTAACCCTCAGCCCTAAAGCCTCAACCCCCAATCGTTAAACCTTCAACCCTAAACCCTATCCCTAATCCCTCTACCCTCAACACTCTACTTTAACCCTAATCCCTTCACCATCAACCCTATACCTAAACCCTCAACCCTCAACTCTCAACATTAAACCCTAATCCGTCAACCCTAAACCCTAATATGTCAACCCTAAACCCTAATCCCTCAACCCTAAACCCTATCCCTAAACCCTCAACCCTCAACACTATACCTTAAACCATAATCCCTAAACCCTAAACCCTAATCCCTCAACCCTAAACCCTAAACCCAACAAAACTGCTTTGCCTTATGTTAGGTTGTTAAACCCATCATTTTTGACACTCTTCTCTTAAAGATATTTAAGTTGCAAGAATATGTCAGAAAAATGGCTACGAACATTTTTAATGTTAGTAATGCTATATGGCATGTTTTTCTAGCCCATCTGGGGTTCATTATGCCAATAGGTGTACAAACTATGAGAAAAGCTTTGCGTATGGTACATCCACAGTGAGCAATTAACAGTTGAAATTAGAAGGATGTGTTGATAACTGAGAGGGGCGGGGTGAATCAGTTATCCTAAACTTCCTTCCAATTCAAACACTTAAATTCACTTTGTTATTCAATAGCATAGAAATTAATCATTCATGAAAGCATAAAGCATAAACACTAGAGTAAATACACATCAACACATGAGACACCAAGATTTTGACATGGAAAACCTGATTAAGGGAAAAACAACGGGGTGATTAACCCAAGGATTATTCTCTGTTAGAAGAATAAGAAAAGTAGAGGGCATGTGCCAATTAGGACTCACTGCCCGAGCAATCTGCTCACAAGAGGCACACTGCCTACAAGAGACACACTGTCTACAAAGTAATCGAGTATCACAAACTTGAACTAGAGATTGACATCTTTACCATGCCTGGATCAGTTCCATTTAAGCCTAAAAACTCCTGCTCTGCCTTTCGCTCTTCTTCTTCGCTATACCACACTCATCCGCACAATTCACACTTTGGAATGACTTCACAATCCTTTATTTATACAAGGCATCGACTTAGAAATAATCATCTAAGTCGGCAAACACTTTAAGATCATCCGGAAGACGTGTAATACATCTGGTCAGCCTGTCTTAGGAAGAACACCATCAACTAGTGGTCTTTACATCAAATCCAAACTCTAACTTCAATGCGGACCGCCAATAAGAATTTTACACAATCCAAGGATCACCAAAACCTTTCCTGAGTCACCAAGAACATCCGCACTTTATCAAGTTTCTGGAATTATGCTCTTCTTCATCTGAAACTTCAAGAACACAATCTGTCATCACTATCATAATGAAAAAGGTGATTCTAGACCTCAAACCCATGAACAGATCTAGTTGTCACTTCACATGGACTTCTTCAACACTACCTCCAATCTGCAGAATGAGATAATGCAATTCTGGAGCTCATCGGACCAAACTGTGACACTCTGTCACCACTGAACATCTGTCAGAACCAGTTCTACTAAAGTAATCATAACTTCTTTAGATCATTATGCAGACCTCTGAAAACTTGACTGAATCATGTCAAGACTTATATCTGCAAACCCTTTAAACCACATCTTCTGATCTGTATCTTCTCTTGGACTTTTACCTTACTGTCATCACTGTTCTTCACTGTTCCTAATTGAGACTAATTTCCTCAATATCCTCAGCACACAGCTCATCCAATCCTTCTCATTAATGCAATATGAGTATGTTGACATCAATGACAACACTGGTTATCCTCATACTTGTAACAATCTCCCTCTTTGTCATTGATGGTAACATATGATGTGAAAAACCATCAAGACAAGAACTTCTCCTTTCTGTCACAGCTCCCCCTATCAGCAACAACTTTTCACATGTCTTCTTTTTCTTTACTGCTCCCCCTTTGATCATCAACCGCTTGTTTTTCACATGTCTTCTCTCCCCCTTTGACATCAATGGCAAAGGGCTCATACTTGCAACTTTAACACATCAGAATAATACCAGCTGCTCCCCCTGAGTAGTAGCTCCCCATCACCAATCCGGATCACAAGATATGACTGTGATATCCACCAGACTGATGCACATCAATGCATCCTAGTTCATCACCAGAGGGGCAACAACCCCTAACTTCTCCTAGAGATACTCAAAAGATTCCTTAGGAAGAGGTTTAGTAAAGATATCTGCAATCTGATCTTTTGAGGGTACAAATTCTAATCTAACTTCATCCTTGTTCACTGGCTCTCTCAGAAAGTGAAACTTGATAGATATATGCTTAGTCTTAGAATACAACACCAGATTCTTAGAAATATTTATTGCACTTGAATTATCACAGAAAATTGGGATAGGCTCCTCATACTCTACTTTAATATCTCTTAGCATCTGCTTCATCCATAAAACTTGAGTGCAACTACCTGCTATTGCAATGTATTCTGCTTCAGTTGTAGACAGAGATATTGCATCTTGTTTCTTGCTTAGCCAAGAAACCAATCTCTTTCTCAAAAAGAATGCTCCACCACTGGCACTCTTCCGGTCATCCACATCTCCTGCCCAATCTGCATCTGTGTATGCATGAAGAGAGAAATCATGATCTCTAGGATACCACAAACCATACTCCACTATCCCTTTTAGATATCTAAAAATTCTCTTGATTGCCATGACATGAGATTCTCTAGGATCAGCTTGGAATGTAGCCACAAGACCAACAGCTTGCATAATATCTGGTCTAGTTTGTGTGAGATACAACAATCCACCAATCATTGATCTGTACTTTGTCTAATCTGTCTTAAGAGAGTCATCATCTTTGCTCAACATGCATCCGGTTGCCATGGGAGTATTCATTGGCTTTGAATCTTCCATCCCAAATTTCTTCAACAATTCTTTCACATATTTGGTCTGAGAAATGAAGATCGCTTTCTTTGTTTGAGTAATTTGCAGACCCAAGAAGAAATTTATTTCACCAAGCATAGACATCTCAAACTCACTTTTCATTTGATTTGCAAAAGTTTTACACATGCTATCTTTTCCTCCAAAGATGATATCATCAACAAATACTTCAACAATCAAGATGTTTTCATGATCAACTTTAAAATATAAGTTACTGTCAGCAGTACCTTTGTTGAAACCAATCTGCACAAGATGCTTATCCAATCTTTCATACCAAGCTCTTGGGGCTTGCTTCAACCCATACAGTGCTTTCTTCAACTTGCAGACCATATCATCATGATCAGACAATTGAAATCCATCTGGTTGCTCAATGTATACTTCTTCTTCCAAATCACCATTTAGGAAGGCAGACTTGACATCCATCTGATATACCTTGAAGTCTTTGAAGGCAGTAAATGCAAGAAATAGTCTGACTGCTTCAATTCTTGCCACCGGAGCAAAGGTTTCTACAAAATCAATTCCTTCTATTTGAGAGAAGCCATTGCAAACCAATCTGGCTTTGTTTCTGATTACTTCACCAACTTCATTAAGTTTGTTCCGGAAGACCCATTTGGTTCCAATCACATTCTTGTCTCTAGGTCTGGGAGCAAGATCCCAAGTGTGATTTTTCTCAATTTGCATCAACTCTTCCTCCATTGCTTTGGTCCAGTTTTCATCATTGCAGGCTTCATTTATTGTCTTTGAAATCAGACAATATTCATCTGAATTTTGAGCAATTGTCCTTCTAGTTTGCACACCTTTTCTTTTGTCACCTATAATCTGATCATCAGAGTGGTTTAGTCTTACATACCTTGGAACTTTGGGAGTTTCTTGCACTTCTATTTCTTGATCAGGCTCATTCAGACCTATCTCTTCTTCTTGATTTACCGGATCAGTCTGAATCTGACTTCCAAAAGAGGAATGAGCTCCTTGAACCAGAGTACCATTCTGATCATCTTCATCATATTCATAAAACCTTGAGGGCTTCTCAATTCCCTCATCAACCTTCACATTTGTACTTTCTATCATCTTTCTCAGTCTTCTATTGTAACACCGGTATGCTTTGCTTTGAGTGGAGTAACCCAAGAAAATTCCTTCATCACTTCTAGCATCAAACTTTCCTAGATCTTCATCTCTTTTAATGTAACATTTGCTACCAAATACTCTGAAATATCTCACAGTAGGAGTGATGCCAAACCAAAGTTCATAAGGAGTCTTACCGGTATTGCTTCTGATTTGAACTCGGTTGAGAGTATAGACTGCAGTGCTGACAGCGTCTCTCCAAAACATCTGGGGAATATTTGCTTCCATCATCATTGTCCTGGATGCTTCCTGGATGGTCCTATTTTTTCTCTCTACTACTCCATTCTGCTGTGGAGTCCTAGGAGCAGACAACTGTCTCTTTATGCCATGCTTCTCACAAAAATCTATGAACTCACCGGATGTGAATTCACCACCTCTATCAGACCTTAGACATTTTAGTTTTAATCTAGTTTGATTCTCTACCATAGCCTTGAAGATTTTGAATTTCTCAAAAGCTTCTGATTTCTCTTTCAGAAAGGTAACCCACATCATCTGGGAATGATCATCAATCAGTAACATGAAGTATCTATCACCTTGCATACTCTTGATTCTTGTCGGGCCACATAGATCAATATGAACTAATTCCAATAATCCGGTAGAGGACTGATCTTTACTTTTGAATGAGACTCTACTCTGTTTACCTAGCTGACATTCTTTGCACAAACTATTTGTAGGTTCTACCAATTTTGGAAGATCTCTTATAGCCTGAGTATTGCTTATCTTGATGATGTTATCAAAATTTACATGACACATCCTTCTATGCCATAGCCAACTCTGATCAACTTGAACAAACAGACAAGTTTTATTAGTACAAACTATTTATTAGTACCAACTAGATGAAAGATATTACCTTTTGTTTGAGTACCAGATGCAATCTCAGTTCCGAAGCTTTCAAAGATCTTGCATCTTCCATTCTTGAACCGGAGATCATAACCTTTGTCCACCAACTCTCCAACACTGAGAAGATTGTGCTTCAATCCTTCAACATACAGTACATTGTCGGTTTTGTTCTTTCCATCAAAAGAAATAGTTCCCCTACCTCTGATTCTGCCAGCAGAATTATCACCAAACTTTACCATTCCTCCTTCATACCTTTCCAAATCTAAGAACTTGTTCTTGTCACCTGTCATATGGTGAGAGCATCCATTATCAATAACCCAATCATCCTTTTCTTCAACTTGTGCAGCCAAAGCTCTTTCTACAACCTTATGATTGACAGATTCAGAGGACATTGGATCTTCTTCCTTGATGGCAATAAACACCCATTCATTTCTGGATTTGTTTCCTATTTCTGATTCATCATCTGTTACCCCTTCATTATCATCCTCTTCATGAACATAATAACAATTCTTTTGGAACCTTTGTCTGTTAGAATTTGACCTTGTAGATCTGTCCGAACATCTTGAGGCAAAATGACCAATCTTATTGCAGTTGAAGCACTTAAAGGGTAATTTTCCTTCATACTTACCAGATCCTCTTGGTAGTCTTTTTGCAATGAGGGATTCAAGTTGAGCTGTTTCTGCTTCTTCCTCTTCCATGTCTCTTTTTGCTTGATCATACCATGACAGCTTCCTTGAAGAGTTTTCTCCCAGATCAAATCTTTGTTTGCCTTTCACAGAGGCACTGGCTTTGAATGTAGATTCAGTCTTAGGGGGATCATCTCCAAACTTGATCATTTCAAATGCAGCCAGTTTGCCATCCAATTGGTCTCTTGTGACAGTTGTATGGGCTCTGAATTCATCAATGGCAGCAACCTTGATTTTATAGGCAGTAGGAAGGGATCTGAGAATTTTGCCAACAATCTCATTTTCATCCAAAACTCCACTAGCATTCTTGATTCCACACACCTTAGTTGATGGCACTTTATACCGACAACTTGTTGGGAGTCTCATCTATTTGACTCACACGAGGCCTAACATTTCATATGCCGTGGGTATGGTCTCTCGATTTATGCAGGAGCCACATGAGTTGCATTGGAAAGCAGCTAAAAGGATTCTCCACTATGTTCAGGGAACTCACAATTATGGGATTCACTATGCAGTGGGCGTGGAATTTGACTTGGTGGGATACACAGATTCAGATTGGGCAGGCGATTCTCATCATCGCAAGTCTACTTCAGGCTATTGCTTCTCACTTGGTTCCGGTCCAGTTTGTTGGTCGAGCAAGAAGCAGTCTGCAATTGCTCTTTCATCTACAGAGGCTAAGTATCGAGGGGCAGTTAATGCCACCACTGAGGCCATCTAGCTTCAGAATATTCTCACTAAGTTTGGCATTTCATTTAGAAAGCCCATAGTCATCTTTTGTGATAATCAGAGTGCAATACAGATCTCAAGGAATCCAGTCCATCACCAGAGGACCAAACACATTGAGATACATATGCACTACATTCAGGAGCTGATTCATGCAAACATCATTGATCTCAAGTACATTCAGACATTTGAGCAGATTGCAGACATCTTCACCAAACCCTTCACTAATAGCAAGTTCCTTCATCTGTGAGCTTTGCTAGGGGTGCGGCCAATGTCTACTTCTGGGGGGGCTTCTTAGTCCTTCGCTTCACTCTCTCTACTTTGGAGGGGGGTTTCTTTTCTCTCTTTTGGGGAGGAGTTTTTCCCACTGGGTTTTCTCCTTTTCTCCATTTGTGAGAGATTTTTCTTTGTACATGGGTACCTCACCAGGCTTCACTTACCGGGACCCATATCTTTTCGCCCACCTAAGCTATGCGTAAGGGGGGGTGTTAGTGTAGGTTTTTTATTTTACTTAGGGATATTTCTTTTTCCTACACATTATTAAGCTTGCTTAGGTTTATTATAAGTGGTTAATATGAGGACACGTGGCGAAATATATTAGCTACATGTGTAACTCTCTCCCACATATGGGTAGTTGAGTTACACATCCTCTTTTGGCTTTTTGTGCCACCTCTTATAACCACTATTATGTCCTTACCTAAGTAGGTTATGGGGTAGTTAGAGTTCTCACACTCTTTTGTCTTTATGTGCCACCTCTTATAACTCCTTTTTTGTTTTCATGTAAGGAGGTTATGCCACATGTTTTGGCATTTACCAAGTAGGTAAAACCTCCCACCTTTTATGGGATATGGGAGTTAATGCACCTCTTGGACGTATATGCCCTTTTTTGCTATATATACACCACTCTCCTCTCACCGAAGCTAGTTCACAAGCTCGAATATCAGTTCAGTGATAGCTCGATGAGAGTATTGAGAGTCTTCTCAAAATTCTCTTTCTTTGTCTTTATTTTCTCTCATTTCAGATATCTCTTCATTCTGCTATTTTGATCTTCGATCATCTGTTGAGTGGAGGCGCATATGATCTATGACCGACATTAGATCCTGGCTCGGTTCTCGCTTCTCACAAAATCTAACACAATTTCTCATCCAAGGCTAGGATTTCCTGATTTGAGAAAAAAAGTGGCCACTTAAGACCCCTTTTTGGCCCCCCATCTTCTTGCACTTTCCCCTCTCCTTTCTTTCTTCCTATATTTCTCTCTCACTCTATATCTCTCTTTTCCTCTCTCTTTTAAAATACCAACATCAAACACCTAATATGTGATAGAGATGTAGACAATGAGAAATCCATCAAAGATGAGTTTTTAGGAAAGTTGCATCATGGGATTAATGTGGACCTATACAAGCACATGAATCAGAAGTGCATGGGGCTACACTATTATATTGGTGACAAGTCAAAGTAGATCAAGCCCATACCTCGTTCTATTCCCCTACATTTTACCTTGTTTTAACAAAGAGAGCGAGTTGTCAAGTTGGACTTTGATAGTTTTTATGAGCTCTACAAATCCTCGACAACAATGTGTATAGTGCAGGCATGGGTTTGATTGAACAAAGAAGAAGCAAAGATAAAAGCCTTATTTTATTCCATCATGACTATGATGTGAAGAACTTGCTTCTTTTCATGTATAGTTAAACCATTCAAGGAGCTTGTTAAGTATGGAGAGATAGTAACCTTGCAAGTTTCTAGGTAAAGAGTACAAAACCTCTCCACCTCTACCAAATTCAAAAAGCATCCACCAATACCTATGATAAGTGAAGACGAAGATATTGTGATTATAGGAGGGGTTGTTGTAGGGCTAGCCACTACACTTGTTCTCCATACTTGTACAAGTAGTGCTACAATTTTTGTATTCTCCATTTAGTTAAACGATTCAATATCTTTTTTCTCACAATGCCAATGTAGGGTGGGATTGAAGAGCTTGGTACTTGAGTGCATTGATTATCTTAGAACTATAGATGTTATCTTTAATATGTGGTCTAATGCCTAGAAATAACTTAATTCTATTAGCATAGTAGATATCCTTTGCCCATTTTACCCTTAACTTGATGGGTGATTTAGTTTCATTATATAATTCTCATTATGTGTGTTCAAAATATTGATAAAAAACATGCACAATTATTTTTAGAAAATAACCTTTTTATGAACTAAAAATCTTATGCTCATCATATATTATCCCTTTCATGGGACCTCAGTAATACAGAGATTCACTTCCAAGATGTGGTTGTGTAGGATTTGAGGTTTCTCAAATTGTGCTGAAATTTGCAAGAATGTATGTTTAAAAATTGGAGGCAAAGGGTAAGGAAAATGACCATTACTTGAAACAAGTGAATATAATCATTTTTCTCCCTCTATAAGGTGAACTAGCTATAATTTTTCGTTCTAGGAAAAATTCATATGATGTCACTTTATCACAACATAGAAAGGCTAAAACCTTTACTGGACATTTTAAATTAAGCTAAGTTGTAATTAGAACATCTTAAATAACCTATGGGTTGTGGTCAACATAAGCATACCAAATTTTTACATGGGGAGAGTGTCCCACTCATATTGGTTCAAGGACTAGTCTAAAAAATACTCATGCATGAACAAAATTAGGGGCATGTTCATATATATAAAAGGTCATGATTTTGAAAAGCTCATGGTATAGGTCTGAGGCAAAGGATTGAAGACAAGGTTTGTCACTTATACTATCACATTCATTTTTATTTACACTAAATAGCTTACTTTAAAATACTTAAATTTTTGGATGTGATGGTTTAACAAAACCAACTTGAACATTATTATGGACAATAAAAGATTTTATGATGAATATATTATTGGTTTTATTTTATGGGTACTAACATGAACTAATGTTTTAATGTTGTTTCCATGAGTGCAAGAGACAAAATTGACACAACCTCAAGAAGGAGAGCATCATCGGAGAGAGGGATCCTAGCACTTTGAAAGTGAATGGATGTGATGGGATACACACACTATCACTTGGAAATAAATAATATCTATTTAATCTTTTCTTATTTGTGTGTGTATGTGTGTGTCGTAAATCCTTGTGTTTTTATGACCATCCCAGTAAAAGATGACAAGTGTTTTAAGGCATTTTGCTGGAGTGAACTACTATTCTAGCACCCATTCCATAGCATTCATGATGATATTGGTGTATCAGAACTACAGATTATAGAAAATTGGGAAAGATTCTACTGCAACTTCCATCTATGGCATGTGCATCTCACACCACCAGATCCACTATTAAACACTAATGATGACAATCCTTCAGCCAAAGGATATGACATGCAAGATAATAGTCTTTATGAATGGCAGTTACTATCAAGCCTGTATCCAAGCATACCATTTCAGTTAGACAACCTTGACATGCTTGGTCATCGTGGCATTGACCTAAACCATGATTGGGCAACTCCAGCCTTCAATCCACTACTAAAAGTGACATCTATTGATTTCATTGACTTTAATTGCCCAACATTTCAAGTCCAACATGTTCTTAATCAAGAAGCACAAAGAAACCTATCTATCTAGTAACAAAAAGCATATGATATTATTATGTCGCATCTCTCTGCCATTGGTTTGCAACCACCACTAAAATCATCGTTCAAGGAACTACAAGGACTGGAAAGTCACATTTGATCTCAAGCATAGAAAATCCACACTCATGAGGATGGCCCCGCATGGCCAATCACCATTGCTACTTCTCGCACCAACTAGTGTTGTGAATTTCAACATTCAAGCATCTACAATTCATTCTGCCCTCTGAATACCAATCAGAAAAATGAACCCCCTACAAGGATAGACACTTGCTACATTCCAAGAGAGCATGTATTTCATTCGTTACATTCTGATAGACAAAATGAGCTTCATTGACCCAAAGTTGCCACAATGAATCGACATCAGGTTGCATGAGGAATTCCCTGCCCAAAATCATATCCCATTTGGGGATCGCTCAATCATGCTCTTTGGTGACCTTGGCCAACTACCACTAGTCAAGGATATCCCCATGTATGCTTCAACTTCCTATGGTGGAACACTATGGTGAAGCTTCACCACAGTAATTACATTGACCAAAATATTTTGTCAAATCAGTGAGGAGCCTATACAAGTTGCCTTCCATTCACTTCTCTCAAATATAAGGAATGCATAGCCTACTATTGAAGCTTGACATGATCTAATGTCGCGCTCAAGTTCTTCACTCACTTCTACTAAGCAGGCACCTTTTCTATCCTCCATACATTTATTTGCAACAAATGAGTTGGTTTCAATACATACCCAAAGGCAAACAATGAATAGCTCAAAGCTAAGATTCTCTTGGGTATTGGCCAAGAATTTATGTTATGTTTTAATTTATGGGTGCAAGAAGGCCTTGTCACTAGTACACTAGGACAAGTCAAAGCAATTGTATACAAGGATGTCAATAAACCACCTCAACTTCCCTTGTTTGTTGTTGTTCAATTTAAATATTACATAGGCCCAGTTTGGGATCACAACAATGCAAGAAATGTGCTTATTGCACTGCTAAGCCGTGGTGGCTATCGCCAAATCCCATTGAAAATGGCATGGGCCTTAAATATACATAAATCGCAAGGCCTTACACTTCAAAGGGCAACAATCGACATTAGCAACATTGATCATTAGGGGTTGACATTCATAACTATTTCTAGAGTCCACAACCTTTCCTATCTTCAAATTTGCCTAGCCTTCACATTCCAAATATATGCACGTATGCAACAGAACCCATACATTGCTCTTCGCAAACAAGAAGAGGAATGTTTGATGGTGCTCTCGCATGCAAACTCTTGAATACCTGAACAAGAAAACTTAACAAAAAAAATTTCTTTCCCCCCTTCCATTATTTTCCCGGTTTTAATTAAAAAACACACACTTACATTTTGTATATATATTTTATTTTCATTCATATCATATCATATTGATCCATACTCATGGAATTTGCATTACTATTTTTTACCATGCATTTGTAACCATCAATATATTGGTTTGCCTAGAATTGTCAATCATTTATGACTTGCCATTTTCTATTTTAGTTTTTTGTATTAGGCAATACAATAAAAATTCATAGGGATGACCAAATCCAAGCATGTTTCTTCCACAAATATATGTTTTTAGTTTCTATTATTACTATTTTTATAATAAATGGTTTTGATTTATTGTTAAATTGAAAAAAATGCTTCTTTTATTACATTTATTAATTACCTTGCAATGTTCTAGAAAAACATTACTGGCAAATTTGAAATGATGTGTTCACTGTAGGATGAGAGGTGACATGGAGAAATGGAGTGATTTCACTCACAATCCCAACCTGTAGTGACTTCTAAAACTTTTCTTGTTGCAATAGCATGAAACTTGACCATTTGTTTCCATTTTCTCAGTTTCTCTCTATGCTCAAAAACTATATTGGATATGAATCTACTTGTAATTACTATGCGTAATAGACCTGCCATAGTGTTTAAAAACATAGACTTACATTTTGTATATATATTTTCTTTTGATTCATATCATATCATATACTTAGTTTTTAAACCATCAATATACTGGTTTTCCTACAATTGTTAATCATTTATGGCTTGCCATTTCCTATTTCTCTTTTTCATATTAAGCAATACAAAAAAATCATAGGGATGACCAAATCCAGGCATGTTTCTTCCACAAATATCTAATTCCCAGCTTCAAACACTTTTAATCCATATCAATTTCCACAAATATATGTTTTCAATTTCTATTACTACTATTTTTATAATAAATGGTTTTGCTTTATTGTTAAATTGAAATAAAATGCTTCATTTATTACATTTTAAAATTACCTTGCAATCTTCTAAAAAAACATTACTGTCAAATTTGAAATGATGTGTTCACTATAGCATGAGAGGTGACATGGAGAAATGGAGTGATTTCACTCACACTCCCAGCCTGTTGTGACTTCTGAAACTTTTCTTGTTGTAATAGCATGAAACTTGACCATTTGTCTCCATTTTTTCGGTCTCTTTATGCTCAAATACTATGCTGGATATGCATCTACTTGTAATTATTATGCATAATAGACCTGCCATAGTGTTTAGAGGAGGTTGATGCTACACCATGTTCTTGTAATGGATGCATAATATTTATGTGTTAGATCATTTCTCATGCTCAAATTTGTACCTTGCATAATTCATGTGGGCACACAAGCTTTATTTGATGTTGCGTCTACACTTCTAATGGTTGTGCCATCCTTTTTATGGCTTTTCTTCAGTTCCATGTTTGAAGATGGCTATGCAACCTTCTTATATGCCATGCAACATCATGGATTCTTGTAATGGTTCTCACCATGCTACGCACTATTTCTCTACACGGGAGATGAAGAGGAAGATCATGTATCACTATGGGCCAGCAAACAATGGCAAAACATATATTGCATTGCAGAGGTTCTCGCAAGCAAAGAGTGGGGTTTATTGTACAGTTCACTTCGACTCCTTACAATGGAAGTGTTTGACACAATGAATGCGCTTGGTGTGTATTTAAGTCTTCATACAGGTCAAGAGAAGAAGAGTATTCCAATGTTATTTATACCTGCGACCTTCTTCTTTACCAAAGGTCACAAATTGTTTTATACATGCGACCTTTTTTACCAATGGTTGCACATTAGTATAAAGGGATATAAAGGGCACAAAAGAGAGACAAGGAATCTAAGACCTTTTTGTTTTCAAAATGGTGTCCATTTCTTCAAATTTTGTTTACGACATACGATTTCTACATTTTTGTTCTCAAAATAGTACAGATTCCTCTTTCATCTAGTGATCAATAGTAATTGGTGATATGTTTGTTAGTCAACAATGTCACTTTTATAGAGATAAATTAAGTTCAAGTCCTGTTCTATACATAGCAATACTGGCCAGAATTTCATAGTTCAAATTATTTTTATATTTTTGGTTGTATGTCTTTTTTGGGAGAAATTCTTGATATGATATTTATTTTAACAAATAGGAACTGTTAGACTTAGCAAAAAAGAAATTATGTGAGACAGATTAAATTAGTTTCCAGTATATAACTAATTACATAACTACGTTTACATTTATAATTTGAAATTTCTTTTAACTTTGTTCAAAGGGTGGATAAAGAAACACATGTTATTAATATCATTGGTGACATTCTAAGTTTTATTATGATTTCTTTTTATAAATCGTCCAAATGTAATATGCCGATGACAATTTTGCAATGCTTAACACATTGATATTTTTCTAACACATTGTTTCTAAATGGTGCATAATGTTTAATTGGCTTCAATTCCCATGTCCTTCAATATTCATGCTTGCACTATACCTATTTCAATGTTGTGTAATAGTTTTTCTACTTGTTGTATTTAAGGGCTCATATTGTTGCGATACAATTTAAAAGTGATTGCTATGTTGTCCAAATAATGCTTGAATGTTACAAAATGTTCCTTAATACCTCCACAGAAAATTATGGAGCTCATCATATTACAAGGGGTTATAAAATTAGTACCTCACTTTCACTAATTGCACTTTCAATTTTTATGTCGTACATGCCACACCCCAATGGAATGCTACATTTTATATTTACTTTAAACTCTCTTCAACATTCCTCGGCGTGCCCATTGCACACTAGAGTACGATTGCTAGTTTATGTATATGTATTGCTTTAGATGCCCTAAATGTTCATGTGTCTTAGCGTAAAAAATTTCCAGTCGTTATCCCGGCTTCTCCTATTGTCCCTTGTGTGCGCATGAAGTGACTAATACCCTCACTCTCTTTCGTCAAAGTCAAATACCACCCCATGACCCGACCGACTTTGTTACGTACTTTCGGAGTTGAACGAACCGTTGTGATGGGAATGAGACGGACACCGATCACTTTCTCTCAAAATGAGCGGTGATAAATCCAATGCTTCATGTGTTCTAAAGTTGAAATTGAATTTGGAAGAAATCTACAACTTGTCGTCTACCATTTATTTTAGCCGCATCACGAGTTTTCAAGAAAGGGCATTCACTGAAGGGGCTCAAATAACCGGGCAAGTGTAAGGTGTAGATTCATTCCAAGATTTAAGGTGTAGATTCACTGAAGGGGCTCAAATAACCGGGCAAATAACCGGGCAAGTGTAAGGTGTAGATTCACTGAAGGGGCTCAAATAACCGGGCAAATAAAATAGGCTATCAAAGATTTAAGACGACTCAACTACGACCACACAAAGCCTTGGTCCTTGGTACTCCTATCAGTTGCACAAAGGTAAGACAAACTCCTTCATAAGGAAAGCAACGAAGTTTGAAGAAAGAATAACAAAATCTTATGTATGAGAAAACTTTAATCTACAAATATCATGGTTAAAATAGGGGCTACAAACGAACCACTCAAAGAAACCTGCTATGGCCCACCTAACGACATTTGGTGCCCACAACTTTCTAAAAATTAAGTATGTAAGCATGAAGAAAAAGGCTAGGGAATGCGTCTCCTCAAAGATAGACAAACCCAATGAGGTTAAACAAAAGGCTTCACGTGCCCCTCATATGCTCGATGATGTGGATGCTGGGGACAACCAATCAACACGACCTCCCCCCGTCAATCCTTCTTAGCATTTGAACTCCCCGTCCTTGTCGCATATAAGCTCTTCAACGAAATCTCTAGACAACTCAACTATGATCACACAAAGCCCTAGGTCACCTAAGACTCCTACTAACTACACAAAAGGTAAGATGGTTTCCTTTGAACTCGCTAATGAAATCATTGAAGTAATTGTTGAATGTAAAGCAAAAACCATAATCCTTCTTTTCCTGAGAGGTGTACCATCCAAACAAGATTTTTTAAATGGACTCCAAATAACTACGAAGTAAACGACTATGCCATTGAGTCTTTTAGGGGGTTGGGTAGAGGTTACATGGCCTGCACTTTTGTTGACCCAAACCATGCTAGGGCAGCTCATTTGTGGTCAAACATCCTATGCCCAAGCATGGGATCTAGTTCTCCACCCAAAAGGAATTTCTAAATCCAAGTATCTTATGTGAGTCGAATTTCCTTTCCTCAACCTTGCCTTCTGACCATTCTTACAAGATATCGCCTCTCAACTGGGCAGAGTCCTTTGGTGCAAACAACACTATGATAAATGAGCAAATTTATGGGTCTAGCCTAGGGCTTGCATGGAGATGGACCTTACTCAACCCCTTCTAAACACTATGAATCTAGTTGGCCCTAGGTTCAAGATCATCCAACAAATCACCTATTTAAATAAGCTAAATGTCTACTATTATTTAAGAAAGGTCACCTCATTTGAGACCGCCTAGTATGCAAACCTCGCCTCCAACAAACATTGCCTAGTAGTCCATGCTCATCTATTGAGGATGATGTTGAGGTCAATCATAACTCTTCTTTAGCTACACACTCTGCCCCCTCTAATCTTAACTAGTTATCACCCAATGCTAATCCACCATCCACCCCAAACCACCTATCACCCTCCATCCCATCTTCTTCACACTATCCCCCTCTCCCACTGGACTCAAATATTTCAAAGAACTTGTGACTAAGATGGGGAATCGAGCCCTTAAACGTCTAAAAGAGGCCCCATTTGCAACTAAGAGTATCCCCAAGGATGATGTTTCTTTAGCTCAACCAAATATCCCTTTGAGTATGAGATAATGATCCCCTTGAGATTATTTTTCCAAGATAGCATTATGGATGAACAAGCCTACTCTCTAGAGACCCAGTTAAATGAGCCCTTGATGGATGAGGAAACCCTTCTTGATTCCTCCCAGTCAAGTGCCACTTCCAATCTAAATGTTAAAGGTTTGATAATCCCACCCATAAGTTTCAGGTCAAGCAATCTATTGAGAACGACCATTCAAATGTTATCATGCTTGAAGAGGTCAAAGTTGGTGGTATCCGATTGGATACGACTCTAGCTTCCATTTGATAAGAGGTTCTCTTTTTCCACATCAACCACACTAAGAGTGACGGTGGAGCGGTTTTGGGTATTGCTCCTTGGCTTTTTGCTTCTGGGGTTGATCCTAATAAATGTTGTGTTTGGACCATTGTCCTCATACAAGATACTATAGTTGGGTTTTTATCTATCTATGATGAAGACATTGTGAATGGCTAGAGGCCTATTGCCTTCCTAATAATGTATATAAAATCATTGCCAAAGATCTAGCTCAAAGAATATAATTCATCACTCAAGAGATTGTTCACCCAAAGCAAAATGGATTCTTAGGTGGAAGATTTATTCTTGATAACTTGGTTCTTGCCTAGGAAGCATTGGAATGGGTGCAACAAACTGCTCAAGATGCTCTTATCATCGAGCTTGATTTTGATAAAGCATATGATCGCATTCCTTGGCCTTTTATCCTTAACATGCTAAAATGGCTAGGTTTTGGTCCCAAACTATGTGAGCAAATTAAGATGATGTTCATGGATGTGAATGCTAGAGTTGCTGCCAACGGATCCCTTTCCCCTCAATTTCCTTTACAAAAATCCATCTGATAGGGCTATCCCCTTGCTCCTTTTCTTTATGTTTTAGTTGCTAATGCTCTTAGATACTTATTTTAGCATGCACCTGCCACAAAGTTTATCCATGAAATTACTATGTTCAACAATGCTAAAGCTCTCAATTCCCATTTTGTCAATGATAGTATGCTCTTCATTCAAAATTTTGTTGATGAGGTGACACACATGTTGGATATTTTGGAACTCTTTTGCAAAGTTTTTGATTCAAAATTAGCTATGCATAAAACTATATTCATTATGACTAGTCTCAAGCCTCATCCCCTTTGGATTCCTAGTGAATGGCATGATCTAAAACATGGCTCCATTATAAGATACCTAGGTATTCCATTTGGCATTGGAGTGCCACTCAAGGATATGTGGAATTGGTTCATGACTAAAATCAAAAACAAAATTATGAACTAGATCAACTATTTCTTATCCATGACGGACTGCATTCAAGTTGCAAACAAAATCTTTTTGGTAAGCCATGTTTATATCTCCTCATGATGGCTTCCTTCTAAAACCTGCTTCAACCAATTGACTTAGCTGATAAGGAGCTTTATTTGGGCCAAATGGGGCAACTAGAAGGGACAACCATCCACTTCTTGATTATATTCTATCTAGCCAAAAGACAGAGGGGGATTGTGAATTATTGACCCACTCACTCAAGGTGTTTGCCTTACTACTAAATGGATAGTGCAGGCCTTGGAAGGGGAGGCTCCTTGGAAACAACTTGTTTGATTTCATATCCAGTTTGCTTCTACTAGCCACACATGGATCAAAGTTGATTAGAAAGAAAAGATCCTTCTTTTTCATTTCTTCAAAATGCATGGGTCTACTTTGTTCAACTCTATTTGGAAGGAAGAAATTGACATGGCATCACCGGTCCCTTAGTCATGGGTTCAACTTTGCCACCACCTCCATTTGCTGGAATCATCTAGTCTAGCAAGAGAATAAACCCTTAGGGATCATTAAATAATTCAAAGGCAAGAATCTATTTAAAAAAGGAATTCAAGATTTTGAGGACCTTTGGGATTCAACCTCCTTCAATTGGAAATCTTAGCTCAGCAACTCAAATTGTAATATAATATGTCTTCTTTTGCCAAATAGTCTATTTTCAGTATCCAACAATTTGCTCCTCTAAACTTATTGCCCTTTTATCTTCACCTAGCCATGCTAATTTATTGAAGGACTAGAGATGGCCTAATAAGCTCAACATTACTTTCTTTCAACTCAAAACTATTTATAAACAACTCCTCCCCCCATACCCCTTTCACCCCACCTTAATGTTAAGTGGAACTGTAGATTCAATTGGTCAAAGTGAATAAACTCACTCTACAATTTTGGAAGTCCAAAGTAGACACTCAATCTGAATTGCTACATGGAAGGTTCTACACATCAAGTTGCCCATTGGTGACCACTTTAAATTCTTATCTCCTCTTCATTCTTGTCCATCTTGTGCCAAAAAAGAGTCTATTGTACGTGCCTTCTAGTTCTACCCCCACAATCATAACTTGTGGCTTAGGCTCTTCTTAGTGCTCCTTGCTCTCTTCTCGCAAACATGATCTTGGAAATGTGCACTTATTGGTGCCTTCTCTCTCCACAATACTCTCACCCAGACATGTAGACAAGTTATCCTCAACTTTATTTGGAAAATCCATTGCCTAGTAGTGTTTTCCAAGACCTTCATGCCCTTGCAAATTGAGATCCACATGCTCTGCTCAAGATCGTCCCTTCAAAACACCAACTTGTCTGTCATCCTCCATGACTAAAAAATAACACTGAAGTACAAAGAATCATTCAGCCTCTTCAAGCACAACTCCAATCTATAGTTGGTCGAAATTCAGTCTCTAAGCTTTAATCAACCTGACAAGATACTTCTCCATGATTACTTTTCAAACTCAAATGTACAGAATGTAGGGAAGAGGAAAAGATTGAACTATGAATAGAAATGTGGTAAAAGAAAGAGGTAGAAGAGAATATGTTTATTTTGTATGGATAATGATATTCACAATGACTAAAGACAATTAAGAAGGATGACACTAGTAGAACCATGTTATGTTCTCCATATTTTAGCTTTATGTCATTAAGGATAGGATTACAAGAGGTAATGTTCTATCAAGTGTTTGTATGATTTCAATACTATCTATTCCATGTGTTAGTGTCTTCTATGATCATGTTAGTGTCCAACTAGTGCATTGATGCCGTCTATGGATACAACATTCTGTATAACTTCTAATAATAAGTTATGCAACCTCTTACAACTTTCTTTGCTCTTGTACCTACACTAAAATGGCTATTTTTGGGTAACTTGGTGCTTGTGGCACATTTGGGGATTCACCTTAGTCAAATCCTTGGGGTGATTCAATAATGATTATGAAAATGATTGAAATGTGCGTGAAAATCCCTAGCTACAAGGTGAGTTTGCTACTATAACAATGTAGGTATAATGTAACGGGGTGATGTTTTCTTTTGATGTGTGTGTGTTCTCTCTTGGATTACCCAAGTGCGAATGTGTTCCCTAAAGCATCCTCAGGCTTCTTTTGAGTTATGTTCCCTTTTATAAGTAGAATCTATCTTTTTTAACTTTTGGGAAGCAAATTAGTTTTTTGGGAGGAAAAATATAGGAGTTTGGGAGGGGAAATGATAATGAAAATTGCCTTATGTGGATTATTTGTAGACCCCAGAACTTAGGAGTCCATGCATACAAGTTGCAAAAGATTTCCGATTCATTGGTGCCAACACCAAGGAATAAAGGATAACTTTTGGGATAGGTGGTGGATGGTTTGTGACCATCTCCTATGCAACAACAATTAAGTGCCTCAATATTTCTTGAGGAAACTCTATTCAGAGTTTGTCCTCAAAGAAATTCCAAATTATTTTGATATGCATGATTTTTAGGGTAGAGGTAAAGGTTTTGCATAGGATAAAGAGGGGGCACATTATGCCTAGGATAGCCAATGAGACCCCTTGCTCACCCATCTATTTAGTGTATCCCAGTCCCTGCTATTTTGAAGGAGAGTGTTGAGGTGGAGACCCCGCAGTTCATTAGTTCACTCACATAGACATTGTTGCAGCATAACATGCATCTTTTGTAGGGTGATGAGGGTGAGCCTTCTAGGCGTCAACTCTCACCACATATTTGTCATGCTTGTGGATCTACATGTGATTATGGGCTCAAGGATTTTTCAATGAGGTATACAACATAGGATGTACATGGTCATTATGTTGGTACACATGTTGAAGAGGATGCTCTACACTTTGAGGAGTATGCCACACCGTGTGGGGTACATGATACATCTATATTAGATAGTATGGTCTTGACCGACGATTTGCTAGATGTGACCTTTGGCATTGATTGATAGGTAGGTAATCTTCAATAAGGTTATGCAATTTAGTATATTTCCTATTGAAATGCACAATTAACTATATTAGTCTGTTATGAATGAAAATTAAAGTAAAAATTTGTATTTTCTTATGGTTCCCAATCATTTAGTAGAATTGTCTATTGTTCATGCATGATTTGTGATGAGTATTTTATGGATCTTGTGTTCATACTACTAGTTTCTTGTTGATTGTAAGTTACTTTGTGTAGTTAGCTTGAAAGCCTAACAACTAATCAAATTATAATTATTAAATATCACCAGCATACAAAATCTACAAGATCAATTAATAAACAAACATCTACACTTTTAGCATAGTTGTCATGGTCATTACATTGTCATAAATTTTAAAGGCAAATTTATTTACTCTTTCGAGCACCATATTCTCTATTATTCTAAAGTTACAAAAAACTAAACAATAATCATTTTTAAAACTTTAATCAACCTTGATGGTAGAATTACCGTGAACCCTATAATGTTTTACTAAAATGATATGACACTATTAAAATACTCACCTTCAAACACTAAAATCATATATAAACCAAAGCCTCAAATTTAAACAATAAAAACCACACTAAATATCTTAAATGTTTGATAACCCAATTTTTTAAAAAAAAATAACGTCCAAAAGCCTTAAACCATTAATTTGTTAAAAAAAATCTAAAAAAAAGCTCAAATAACTGCTGATAGCGGACATGCTCTCCAAGTTCTTGGAATGAATCTACACCTTACGTTGCCCGGTCACTTGAGGCCCTTTGGTGAACGCCCTTTTCTTGAAAACTCGTGATGCGGCTCAAATAAATGGTAGACGAGAAGTCGTAGATTTCTTCCAAATTCATTTTCAACTTTAAAACATGTGAAGCATGGGATTTGTGACCGTTCATTTTGAGAGAATCAGATCGGGGTCCGTCTCATTCGCGTCACGGTGTGGTATTTGAGAGTGAGGGTCTTGCTCACTTTACGAGCCCGCACAAGGCGCATGTCCGGATAATGATTGGAACTTTTTAAGCTGGTTGTCTTATCGTCTTTATGATTAGGGGAAGTTCCCACAAGGTGGTGAAGTACAAAACTTATAGTAATAATATTTGCTAAGTCTCAAGGTGTAAAGTTAAGAAACAAAATTGAATTTGATTTTTTTTTTCACATGTTATTAGTGAAATGTAGGTGTAAGGATGAAAAGTGTATATTTATTTCTTTTTTAATATTGTAATTAATAGATATAATTTTGATTATTTTATTGTTTGAAGTTTCAATTGTTTTCAAATTTATATTTATATTATCAAAAGGTTGTAGCTCAATTGGTTGAGCAAAAAGGGTGATGGTATGTTCCTTGATTATGCCATCCACCAAGGTTCAAAACCCTTGAATGTATGAAATATAAGGGATGAGGTCCAGATTGTGCCTCAGATGACTTTGGCAGAATGTATACCCCTTAATCCTTAACTCTCAGCCAAAGAGGTCTCAACATAGATTCGTGCTCCTGTATCGAGTAGCAAAATGATCTTGTTGACCCTTATAGGGGATCTCTTCGCATGGCTTTATCGTCGAGACCACTACTAGGGGTCTCAGTCCCCACGGCATCATCACCTTGCTCAATTCCATGAGCTCAATGACCCAATGAAGGCACACAACCTGCGAGCACACCAACCCAACGAAGGCACATATCCGACAAGCACGACAACCCAATGAAGGCCCATGGCTTGCAAGCTCTTTGGCCTAGTGGGGGTTTGAACCTTGGTGGCAATCACAACAACCAAGTGAATTCACCACTGCATTACACCCTTATGGGATAGAACAAGACTTTTCTTACATTTAGCTATTGTTTCTTACTTATGCTCGACATTCTTTCTATCTTGTGCATCAGTGTGTTGTGATCATATCCTCTAGACAAAATTATATGTTGTTATATTTACTTAAATTTCAAAACTATTTTTCTCACACTAACACTAGCCTTTTTACACTCCAAAAACCTTAATTTACTTCCAAATTATGGTAAAAAAATTAGGGTCTACTTATAAAAGAGGATCTTGGGGAAATGAATATAAAATAAGGAGAAAACACTAGCACACCTGAACATATAAAGAAAACACATACATAGATGAATTTGACTGAAAAACTTGTTGGCAAGAGACACTGCAAGGTATGTCATGTGTTGTCATTGATGGCAACTAAGTCCATTCCACTCATCCGCAGTGTAGTATCAGATCATACTGGAAGTCAGTTCTAAGATTTGTCCAGTCTCGATAGACAGAAACATGGTATATGGCAGAGTTTGGTATTTTGGTCAGCGGATCTCTCCAATTAATCATTGTGTGTTGTGAATCTAAGGGAGTGTAGAGGAATGTCAAGATAATCCAAATCCATTTCAGCCTCTGGTGACAAAGGGATTAAAAGTTATGAGCATCTGAATACTGGGTCCTATTATGACAAAGTAGTTCAGTGAAGAATAGGCTGACTTGTGTTAGATCCTTGTGCGGATCTAGTAGAAGTGTTTTGGTGAGTTGTGTATGGGATATAATGTTAGTGGCCGACATGTATGATGACCTACAAGTGTTATTTTTGGTACGCATCTATATTGGTGTATGGATTCAACTGACTGAACAGAGTATTTGTATTGTTTGTTAACTTCTTCATAAGGCCGACAGAAAGGTGATTGAATTTGTTAATGCAGATATATATAACCGATGAATTCGCGTATTGTGGTGTGTGATTGTTGTGTTGTGATGGAGTAAGTGCGAAAAAAGGCAGATCAAAGTGCGAAAGAAAATAGATCTAAGGTCCGGATCATGGCAGAGCAGTAAACAAGGTAGAGTGAAGATGAAGTGTGTTAGATCAGTATTCTGAGCCAAACCGGAACTGAATTCTTGCATTAGCAGATGCTATTTATCAGTTCAAACAAATTGTAATCTTCTTGTAATCATTCCTATAGGCAGTGAACCTCCTTTGAGCAGTGAGCCCGAAGGCATGTGCCTTCCAAATTTGCAATACTTTTAACATAGTATAATTTTTGTGGGTTAACCCGCACCGTGGTTTTTCCCTTAACTGGGTTTCCACGTTAAAAATATTGGTGCCAAGTGTGTTAATTGTGTTTTTGCTCATGTGTTATTGTTTTATGCTTTAATGTTTGCATCATTAATTTGTTTGCAAGTTGTGAAAGAAGATTAAAAAGAAGGAAAGATTAATTTTGTGGGACAACTGATTCACCCCCCCTCTCAGTTGTCTGGCCTAATTCTAACAATTGGTATCAGAGAAAGTTTCCTTGGAAGAAGCTTAACAGCTTAAGGAAGATCTGCAAAGGAGTTTTCAATGGGTACACTCAAGGAACAACTTCAATTGGCTTTAGATGATCTTGATCAGTCCAAAGCAGAAGTAACTATTCTAAAAGAGAACCTTAAGGATGTTGAAGATTGCATATAATTGTTAAAAGAAGAACTAAAGAAATCTATTGAAAAAAGGAAGGAGCTACTTCTGCAGCTAGCCAATTTTACTGAAGAAAATGACATGAATGAGGCTTTGGAAGAAAAGACATAGGGATGTGAGAAGCTGTCAAAAGAAGTTTCTATTCTAAAACTTGAGATGGAATCTAGGGTGATGAGGCTAACCAAAGAAATTGAGCAAATGAAGTAGACTGAAGAAGACCCGAATCAAATTCTAAAGGAAAGAATAGAAGAATGTTGTAGATTGGATGGAATAGCTAGCCATCTAGAGTCTAATCTACAAGAAAGCAGAGATAATGAGAAAGAACTTGAAAGGCAAATTGTCATTCTCAGACATGACCTAGAAGCTGCAAATGAATACAAGGAGAAGTTCAGGACAAGCTCAACTAGACTTGAAGCACTGCTTGAGAGAGTCGGAAGAAGGCTGATGATAGGCATGGTCTTGGGTATGAGAAAGGTGAAAGCTCTGTATCAGGACAAAGAGATTATCAATCAAGGAATGGGAGAAACAGACCTAGAAGACCTCCGATAAGACAACCTAATGCTCAAAGTTATCCATCTTTCAATGGCAATTGCTTCAAATGTAATAAATATCTTTCAATGGCTATCCCCTTGCTCCTTTTCTTTATGTTTTAGCTGCTAATGCTCTTAGATACTTATTTTAGCATGTGCCTACCACAAAGTTTATCCATGAAATTACTATGTTCAACAATGCTAAAGCTCTCAATTACCATTTTGTCGATGATAGTATGCTCTTCATTCAAAATTTTGTTGATAGTATGCCACAAAGACATTAGGGCATACATCCATTGCAATGTAGAGGAATTTGGAAATCTGAAATTGCTCGAATTATTTGAAAACCATCTAAGGGATGATAATTGTGATCTGAAACCAGAATTCAAAACCCTAGAGGGCAAACATTTCCTGCAAGTGATTGAATTTTTGACTTTTGATGAAAGTGAGTGGGGCAGATATGTTTTGAGCCGAATGCATGACAAATTCATATGGCTACTGAAACCTTTCAAGATCACAAAGGATGTTATCAGAATTTTAACTGGGTTAAATTCAACCGGTGGATTGCCCATGTTGAAATCTGTGAAAAACCAAACTATTACTGATGCAACCAGTGCAAAGTTCTATAAGAGGGCTATAACCATAAACGACATTATAGAACCAGATGTGAAGATTGCTTCCATGGTGATTGTCTACAAGATCTATCACTCTAGTAGAGAGAATTCAATCTCTAGAACTGCTATATATGCAGTATATCAAATGTTTAAAAAAATGCAAATTATGACTTATGTGAGCTACTACAAAACCAACTGGTTGAGAATCTAAGAAAAATCAAGAAGGAAGAAAAATACCTTCAAGTATGGTTCCTTGATTATATGCTTATTATTCTATTTCATGAATGAAGTGCCTCGAGTGCAAGGTGTGCACTAGACACATGACAGGACAGTTGCAATTCAAATAAGGGATCATTTACATAGCATTGGAGACTCAAGTGCACAAAAGACTGCAATCTGGGGTTATTTCAAAAAAATTTAGAATATGATGCACTCTAGGGAAAGAATCCCTAAGTCAGTGGTTGAGAAGTATAAAGATGAAACCTGCTTTATGGTAGACACAGATCAATGCCTAATGGAGGTTGTGGAACCCATAATAGTATGGATTATGCATATGGGCTATGAGGTTGATGAAAAGTTTTTGGACATGTATGCTCAACATCTCCTGAGCAAATCTAAAGACACCTCTATTGAAAGATTTGGAACCTATGAAGAGCTAAGTTTAAAATTGCATGTTGAGCTTAGATGACCAGAGATCAAGAGAAAAGTTTAGAGGCAGGTTGAAATGTATGTTGAAAGCATAGGCATCACAAAAGAAGCTGTAAGAAAGAACAAATAAAGAATTGAATAGATGAAGAGAAGGCAGAAAGTGAACCAGCAACTGCTCCATAAGTCATACCTGGCTCTTCAAGAAAAACAAGAAGTTATGCAACTGTCTTTGAGCAATCCAAGTCCATTCCCACTAAGACATCGGAAGCCACACCATCAGGTGAAGGAGGAAAGAGAAAGAAAACCAAGGCCACAAGAACCTACAAGAGCACAAAAGTTGATGAAGAAGAAACAGATTCAAATGTTGAGGTAAAGCAGTTGAAAGCCACTGGAACAAAAGCTGCCAAGGTGACTAAGGAGAAGCCCTTTGGAAGCAAAAGAGAAAGCAAAAAGTAGAAGATAGAGACATATGCTAAGAAGCCCAAACTTTTTGTGGAGGATGTAATAAAATCAATCACTGTGGATGGAAATTTAAAACCCACGACTGAATTTTATGATGAATACAGTGATGTAGATAAGAAGGTGTTATAGGAAGCAACTATTAGATATCTTAATATCTATAATAAGGCCCTGATTGAAATAATTTCTGAGATTCCTCAAAGTCTTGGAGACATTTTGGAGTTGAGAAAAGTAAATGCAAAGAGCAAGGATATGGAACTTAGAGAACATGTGTTGATAAAACTATGCCCTCAGATCACTCAAGTTCAAATGAATATGATATTCAAAGAAGTGAAGGATGAATTCAAAAGCAAGAAGAGAATGAACAAACTGATGCTTGGAGAAATAGATAAAATAGTTGAAGAAACACAGGAAATTCTTCTAAGGGCATTGAAGAAACACAATCTTCCATTTGTTGAAGAGGAGATTGATGATGGGATTGATTTATCAATTCCAAATGTTGAAGAAGTAAACATCAGTGAGCAACAAATTGAGGTTGATGACTCCTCTGTTCCAGAAAAGGAGCAAATAAACAAAGTAGATACAGAGATGGTGGACAAAACTGATGATGTAGGAGATACTCTAACTCCTCCTTATCAATAAAAAAAAGAAGATAATGTTGAGAATACTACTGCCACACAAGATCCTCCAGAATAGATTACAGATGATGAGGATAAAGGAGAGAATCCCCCTACAGATGACATAGAGAAAGGTAAAGCAGAAGAAGATGGTGCAAATGTTGATGTACCCAAACAAAATAGTCTTGATACTCAGAAAACTCAAGGAAAGGAAGGTGGTTCAAGAATTGTGGCAAGAGACACTATAGATGTAGTGAAGGTTCTCCTGAGTAAAGAGATGCTAGAGTTTGATGAACCTGAACTGTTTCAAGGACTAATCAATCTGGATGCTCTCTCTCCGGTCCAAGTAATGAAGATAACATCTTTCACACAAGCCAAGGAAAGAGAAAAGATGTTGAAATTTGACATTGAGGACAGTGAGATGTTAGGCCTTGCATCAAGTGTATTGGAGAAGATAATGCAAACCTTCCAGAAGAATCCATTTGATTACCCCTCTGGAAATATGAAGAACGTTGTAAATTCTGTAAGTACACATTTGAGTCCTTTGAGAAGTCTACAAAGATTAAAGTCTGGAATGAATTTTTGGATAAGACATTTAGTGAGATAAAGGGCCTGATAGGGAATGATAGAAAGATACTTGATATCAATATAAAAAGTATTCAAAATGCTCTTAATGATGGAGGTGATGTATACAAATTTTGCTCATCTTGGCCCAAAATTGTTGAGGATATTGAGAAGAAGATAAAGGAGTAGGAAAAAAAATTGGTGAATCTATCTCAAAATTTTGATCCTCTAACAGTTTCTTCAGCAAGTCAAGAGTGTCAAGTAATCAACTTGACTGATGAAATAAAGAAACTGCTTAAGGAAAAGAGCAATATTGTGAAGAGAATGTGTGAGCTCCAGTGATTGATTGCCCCCAAGTTAGAGATGCAATGTTTAATGCTTTATCAGAAGCTCAAGTTGCAGCTCAGACAGGTGATCCCTCATATCTTGAAGAAAGTAGAATCACAAGCATTGCTTCTAAGTGAACACATCTCAATTTTGGATGGCATGAAAAGAAGATGGGCCTCTGAACTTGACCAGTTGAAAAATAGTTTCACAGATATTCTCAAGTTCATGTAAATATAAGGATTGGTTGTACATATGCGACATTGTATACATAATTTTTGGGAGAATTTTGGTTTGGGGACCCTATCCTTTGACATTGATGTCAAAGGGGGAGTGAGAGACAGTGAAAAATGAAAGGAAATGAAGAATCCATCAAAGGGGGAGCAGTGGAAGAACATATAAGCGTACACAATAGGGGGAGTCAGTCTTGACACTTAGTCTTTTTTCACTAAGTGTTGCCATCAATGCCAAAGGGGGAGATTGTTGGCAAGAGACATTGCAAGGTATGTCATGTGTTGTTATTGATGGCAACTAAGTCCATTCCACTCATCCACAGTACAGTATTAGATCATACTGGAAGGCAATTCCAAGATTTGTCTAGTCTGGATAGACAGAAACATGGTATATGGCAAAGTTTAGTATTTTGGTCAGCGGATCTCTCCAGTTAATCATTGTGTGTTGTGAATCTGAGGGAGTGTAGAGGAATTATGACAGAACAATTCAGTGAAGAATAGGCCAACTCGTGTTAGATCCTTGTGCGGATCTAGTAGAAGTGTTTTTGTGAGTTGCGTATGGGATATAATGTTAGTGGCCGACATGTATGATGACCTACAAGTGTTATTTTTGGTATGCATCTATATTGGTGTATAGATTCAGCCGACTGAACAGAGTATTTGTATTGTCTGTTAAGTTCTTCATAAGGCTGATAGAAAGGTGATTGAATTTGTTAATACGGATATATATAATTGATGAATTCGAGTATTGTGGTGTTTGATTTCAGTGTTGTGATGGAGTAAGTGCAAAAAAGGTAGATCAAAGTGCGAAAGAAAATAGATCTAAGGTCCAGATCATGGCAGAGCAGTACACAAGGTAGAGTGAAGATGAAGTGTGTTAGATCAGTATTTTGAGCCAAACCGGAACTGAATTCTTGCATTAGCAGATGCTATTTATCAGTTCAAACAAATTGTAATCTTCTTGTAATCATTCCTATAGGCATTGAGCCTCCTTTGAGCAGTGAGCTCTAGGTAGTGAGCCTGAAGGCATGTGCCTTCCAAATTTGTAATACTTTTAATAGAGTATAATCTTTGTGGGTTAACCCCCACCGTGGTTTTTCCCTTAACCGGGTTTCCACATTAAAAATCTTGGTGTCAAGTGTGTTAATTGTGTTTCTGCTCATGTGTTATTGTTTTATGCTTTAATGTTTGCATCATTAATCTATTTGCAAGCTGTGAAAGAAGATTAAAAAGAAGGAAAGATTAATTTTGTGGGACAACTTATTCACCCCCCTCTCAATTGTCTGGCCTAATTCCAACAAAACTATGCAGTTGAATTCTAATTAAAACTTCATAACATCAACATGGCCTCCATTGCTAGAACACTGTTGTTGCAATAACTCACACACAACATCTAGGAATTATTCACACACATCCAAAGCATATTTTCTCATAGATCATGTTGGTTCTCAAAGTTGAGACTCCTCAAATCCCTAAACCCAAGCAATTTTTTAGTGTTAGGGGTGTCAAACTCAGGGAAAAAGCTACAATTTATGTTCAGGATGAGGCAACTAAGGCCAACTTGTATAAGGTGGGTAAGACCTTATTCTCCTTTTGGCTCTGCTAAACCAAGGGGGTATTTCCTAAGGTGTCAAGAATAGGACATATAATATTATGAAATCGTAGCTTGTTACAAACCATACCCAATACCCAAGACACTCCAAAATTTGTCACTAAGTACCTAAAAAGTTGGTTTGAAAAGAACACAAGGCTATTACACCTTTATTAAGCAAATGCACAACCAAACATGGAGTCTAAAAAGATATTGTAATAACCCCTTATTATCATGCATTCATTCAGACATGGTTGTGAGCGGAACAAAACAACACAAAAAGATAAAGGACTGTGATTTTGTTGTGTTTGAGTGTGTTAAAGGAAAAAGATGGTTGACAGACAGTAGACCAATGTTGATATCTAGTTAGGGTAGCAAAGTCTGGAAATTTAATTAAAGGGGACACTATAATAATTAGATTTTGTTACCTAATCAAGGTATCAACAAAGACTATAACCGAAAATTGGTTGCATAAGCTAGAGGCTTTATATAGACAAACATTAAGCTAGAAGATTGCAAAATATAATCACAAGCATTCTTTAAAGATCCATAAACAGCCCAAAAATTTCATACATTCTCATGAAAAGATACCTTGCAAAGCATTACAAAGGTTTTTTACAATCTACAATGATCAACTAATCATGAAGAACATTCAAATCAGCAAATGTGATTAGGGTAAGTTGCCAGAATACCAAAAAATCACAAAATGTTTATGGAGACACTTGAGATAATGTTCAATCTACACATTGAGTTCATTCTTTGAATATTATAATGTCCTCTCATTGCCCTTGAGAGAAAGTCTAGACAATATTACAATAAGATAGCTCTGTATCTTGTTATCTAGAGAAAACCCTAGTTCTTACAAACTTTCTTCTTTTTTCTAGTTCTGTTCTGCAACAAAATTTTCCATCCCTTAAATGAATGAAAAACTACATTATATACTTATTCGTTCTTATAGGCAACCTTGAAAAAAGAGAATTATCATTCAGAAAAGGACCAGGGTGACCACGCCTGCTCGCATCACATCCATGTGGGTTGGTACCAGGAACATGCCTATCTAGATTGCTCACCCATGCCTTAGTACAATGTTTTCCACACTGAGGGCTTACCAGAGTCCTAAAGCATTATGAATCCATCCACCAAGCCCATGACCATCAAAGGATATCAATAATGGTGGTCTTGAGAGTTGTTGGAGCATATTGGGGTGGCTGGAGATGTTTGAATGCTTGACACTATTACAACTACCATTTCATTTTGTCGAGCTTCCTTTTCTACTTTTGGAAGCCTCTTTTTAATTTAAAAAAAATATCTTCTCTTTTGTGTCAACTCTTGAAACTTCCTTTTAAAAATCCTTTTCAACATTTTGTTGAGTTTGTGAACTCATGAACTTGTTGAAATGTCATATCTTTTCTTCATTCTTTACTTTTATGTTTCATCCTCCTTTGTCCTTTTCAGTGATTTGGCACTTTGGTGAACTTATAAACCTTCTCAGCATTTTTGTGAGTTCACAAACCAACAAACTCACTGAAACCCTTTGTCTTCTTTTATCTCTTTGTTTATCTTTTGGCAATTCAGTAAGTTCACAAACTAGCGAACTTGCTGAAACATCATCATTTCGTATCTCTTTCCTTTTCTCCTTTGTTCTCAATTCCTATTCCTTTTAGGCATTTTATGTATTTTGAAATCTAGAGTACCCTTTGTTGGCAAGAGACACTGCTACGCATGACAGGTGTTGTCATTGATGGCAACTAAGTCTACCTTACACATCCGCATTACATAATTTGTTCTTACCAAAAGTCAGAGTGAAGATTTGTCTAAGTCTGAGTAGTCAGAAATAGAGCCTGTGACAGCATCTGGTATCTTGGTCCGGATCTCTCCAGTGGTATATCACTGTGCGTTGTGGATCTGAGGGAGTGATAAGGATTGTCAGGACTATCTAAATCCAGAATCTTAGCCTCCAGTGATAAAGGATTCAAAGGTTATAAGGATCTAAGTATTAGATTCTAGTTAGTCAGCATAGTCAAAAGAAGAATAGGGCGACCTAGTATTTGATCTTGGTCCAGATGTAGAAAAGTTGTTGGATAAGAACTTAGTGATAGTCAATGGTATTGGCCGACATCATTGATGATCTGGGAACACAAGTTTTTGGTCCGCGTTGATATTTTTGCATGGATTCAACCGACAGAGTAGAGTGCTTAATAAATTTTCTAAGTTTTATTGAAGCTGACTACAGTTGATTGAATTTCTTGATGCAGATATATAGCTGATGGATTCGAGTGTTGTGGTGAGAGATGTTGGCAAGAGACACTATATGGATTCATGGTTGTTGTCATTGATGGCAACAAAGGTCATCCCACATATCCGCAAGTCATGATGTGTCTCTACCGGAAGTCAGAATAAAGAAAGTTGTGGTCCGGTGAAGAAGAACAGAGCATGTGGCAAGGTCCGACAGATTGGTCCGGACCTCTCAGAGGAAGTGTCTTGGTGCAGTGCGGATTTGGGGAAGTCAAGAGGACTACCTTGAGTGGTATATTCCAAGGATTTAGCCTCCGGTGATGGACAAGGAAAAAGATATGAATGGTTGAGTACCGGATTCCTGAGAGACAGTGAAAACAGAGGAAGAACTGACTGGCAGAGTATCAGACTACTTTCCGGATGGGTTACTGTTGATGACAGAGGTTGTGAAGGCATGAATCATGTTTGGCCGACATGATTAATGATATCTACAAGTATAGGCTTGATCCGCATTGCTTGGTGAGGAAGGATTCAGCCGACAGAATGAGAGTTTGTAAGAAACTAGACTGTTCCGGATGCCGACTAGAAAGGTGATGAAATTACTTGTGCGGATATATATAGAGGATGGATTTAGTTGTGAAGTGTGTGGATGTGGAGAGATATGCGAATAAGTCCAGAGAAAGAGCAGAGGTAGCAAAAAGGATCCGGTATGTGAAAGATAGCAGAACAAAGAACAGAGGAAAGATGAAGTGCAGCAGATCAGTGTACTGAGCCTAACCGGAACTGAACTCCAGCATACGCAGATGCTTCCAATCAGTTCAAGACTGTGATTCTCATCACTTTGTAGACAGTGTGTCTTCTTGTAGGCAGTGGGCCTCTTGTGAGCAGTGTGCTCGGGCAGTGAGCCCTAATTGGCAAGTGCCATCTTTGTAATTTCCTATTCTTCTAACAGAGAATAATTTTGGGTTAATCACCCCGTGGTTTTCTCCCTTAACAGGGTTTCCACGTCAAAAATACTGTGTCATGTGTTTCTTGTTTTATGGTTAATGCTTATGTTTGATTTTATGCTGCTTCAATTAAAAGGAAAGTTCAATAAAGGAAATAATTAGGATAACTGATTCACCCCCCCCTCTCAGTTATCAACAATTGGTATCAGAGCTAAGTTCCTCCTAATAGAGCCTAACAGCTTGAGGAAGATCTGGGATTTCAAATGGATGCATATGGTTTAAGGGAGCAACTCAAGACTGCCCTTGAGGATCTTGAACAGTCAAATTCTGAAGTCAGTGAATTAAAGGAAAGACTCAAACAGGCTGATGAATTCATGAGAGAATTAAAAGACAAATTAAGTCTCTCTATGAAAAAGAGAAAGGAGCTGCTTCAACAGTTGGCAAGACAAAGTGATGAAAGCAATACAAATGAAGAATTGACTGAGCAAACCAAGTTATGTGAAAAGTTATCAAAAGAAGTCATTATGTTAAGACATGAAATGGAATCAGGAACTATAAAGTTTACTCAAGAGATTGAAGAAAAAAGAAAGGCTGAAGACAATCTAAGACAATCTCTTAAAGAAAAATCAGAAGAATGCCACCAGATGGATAGGATTATCAGACACCTTGAATCTGATCTTGAAGATGCCAAAGATAATGAAGGAAAACTTGAGGATCAAATTGCCTCTCTCAAAAGAGACCTTCAAACAGCAAATGAATATAAAGAGAAATTCAAGATAAGTTCTGCTCAACTTGAAGTTCTTCTTGGAAGTCAAAAGAGGACAGATGACAAGTATGGCTTGGGATATGAGAAAGGAGAAAGCTCCGGATCCGGTCAGAAGAATCTTGGATCAAAAAATCCAAGGAGCAGGCCTAGAAGACCTCCGGTAAGACAGCCAAATGCTCAAAGATATCCATCCTTCAATGGATACTGCCACAACTGCAACCACTTTGGTCACAAAGCTAATCAGTGCAGAATGAGAATGAATCAGATTAATTCATCCTTCTCCGGACAATGCTTCAACTGCAAAAGGTATGGACACAAATCCCATGAATGCAGAAGTATGCAAGTAAACAAATCATTCAAAGGTAGATGCTTCACATGCAATAGAGTAGGTCATATGGCTAATCAATGCAGATCAAAAGGATATCAGTCAAATATGCAAAGAAATGTTATTTGCCAAATCTGCAATAGGTCCGGTCATAATGCTAAAGTTTGCAGAAACAAGAATCAGGACAAAAGAGGTCCGGTGTATAATCAGAATCAAGACAAGGGTAAACAAAAGATGAATGCGGAAGAGGTTAGGAATCAGATGAGCAAGATATGGGTGAAGAAAAGTTCAGAGAATATAGAGGTTGGATCCGCACCAGACTCTGGTGCTGATATTTCTTCCGGAAATTAAAAGGTGAGCTCAGGCTCAGGGGGAGACTCAAAGAAAATCTTGTTCCCCCAGCCAAACAAGTGGTACCGGATGTGGCACAAGATGCGGATCAAAGGGTTTGTAGATATGAGTCTTGAGATACTTCAGTCAAGTTTTCAGAGGTCCGCATGAAGTTATGAAGAAGCTGTGATCAATCAAATAAGACCTGTTCAGGGAGATGCTCCGGTATGATAGAGGATTACAAAAAGGTCCGGAAAGATCCGGAAATGCACTATCTTGTTCCGCGGATTGGACAGAGTGTTTGAGATGATCTTGTAATATGCTATCTCGATTTATTCATGATTGAAAGATCCGGATGATATCCACAGATCAGGACTAATCCGGGATACTCCAAGCTATCCAGACAAGGCAAACCGGAATGATGTAGGTGAAGCATTTATTGCAGACAGGTATTAGGGTTCGCGGAGCAATTTAAGGGATTTCTCAAAGGTCATTTGCTCATTCTGCACTCGAGAAGAAGCGAAAAGTGGAGCTCTGCAACAAGGTTCATCAAGCACCAAGGATCTCCTGCCAAAGCTATTGTATAAAGAAATCAATCCAACCACTCCGTGCAAACCGAAGGCGCATAAGGTATTCTCCGTTTTTCGTTACCTCACTGCAAATCTTTGAAGAATGGCTACTCCAAACATAGTTAAGATCTCTGATAGACCTCGCCCCTCATTCAAGAAACATCCCTACAAATCATTGGAGGTAGACCCACTAGGAGCCTTCTCTAGTGTTCCCCACGGAGTTTTACACACCGAAGACATTAGGGTTTACATACATGCAAACATTGAGGAATTTGGGGAATTCAAATTAAGAGACCTCTATCACAAGCAGCTGATTGACAATGCCTTTGAGCTTAAACCAGAGTATAAGGATATTCAGAAGAAACAATTTGAGCAATTTATTCATTTCCCCTGTTTTGAAGAGGATGAATGGGTCCGGTATGTACTGAGCAGAATGCATGACAACTTTCTATGGCTAGATAGACCCTGCAAGATCACAAAAGAGGCAATTAGAGCAGTAACTGGCCTACACTCTTCCGGAGGAGTACCTATCCTCAAATCTGTCAAGAACAACATTGTAACTGAGGCCACCGGATCAAAATTTGACAAAAGGGCAATGACCATTGAAGACATCTCCGATCCGGATATCAAATATGTATCAATGATAATAGGATACAAGATCTATCACTCCAGCAGGGAGAATTCTGTATCCGGAACTGCAATATACACTGCTTATGAAATGTTAAGAAAGAATGCAGAATATGATCTCTGCGAACTACTACTAAGCCAATTAATGGAAAACATACAGAAAATCAAGAAGGATAAGAAGAATTCCTTTAAGTATGGTACTCTGATTGTATGTCTATTCTTCTACTTCATGAATGAGCTACCCGGAACAAGTGGATGGGTATGGCAGAATGACAAACCTGTTGCAGTCCAGATAAGAGACTACTTGCATGGACTTGGGGATGCAAAAGCGAGAAATTCAGCTCTATGGGGATACTTCAAAAACTTTCAGAGCATGATGCAAGCAAGAGAGAGAATTCCTCAGTCTCTCATTGAGAAATACAAGGACTCAGTGTGCTTTATGGTTGACACTGATCAGTGCCTAATGGAGGCAGTGGAGCCAAGGACTGTCTGGATCATGCCCATGGGGTATGAAGTTGATGAACAGATAGTGGAGCTGCATGTTCAACACATGCTAAGTCAGCCCAAAGATCCTAAGGCAGAAAGGTTTGGAACCTTTGAGGAGCTGAGTGTAAAAATACATGTAGAACTCAGGGAACCTGAAATTAAAAGAAAGGTAAGAAAAGAAGTAGAGCACATTGCTCAAGGCCTAGGTATCTCAAAGGAGGCACTTGATGCCAGCCGGGAAAAGAGAAGGAAGGCCGAGGAAGAAGAGAAAAGCAAAGAAAGTGCTCCGGTTGGAGCTCCCACCCGGACCAGATCAACAAAGAGATCTGCACCTCCCTCAACCAAAAGTTCAAAACCGGAAGTCCAGGCATCCGGTAAGAGATCAAAGGCAAAAGCCACAAGAGCTTATGGAAGCCAAAAGGATGAAGAGGAAACAGAATCAGATGAGGGAGTAAGAGAAGTAAAGAAACAGAGAAAGAAAGGATCCGGTAAGCCCTCCACAGGCCAAGACAAGGAGGAAATGGCAGAGGTAACTGTTGAAAAGCCCACTCTGTCTCTAGAGAGCATAATCAAGTCGGTCACGGTGGATGGAAACCTTCAACCAATGACTGAATCCTATGATGACTTCAGTGAGGCAGACCAAAAGACTCTGCAGGAAGCCACAGTTAAATATCTGAACATATACAATAAGGCTTTCATTGAGATCATATCTCTCATTCCTAAGAGCCTAGAGAAGGAAATGGAAGTAAGAAAGAATAATGCTCATGCCAAAGATCTTGAGATCCGGGAGCAGATAGCTATTCAGCTATATCCTCAAATTGATCCCAAGACAATGAACATTATCTTCAAGGACTGTAAAGATGAGTTCAGAAGCAAAGCCAGGATGAATCAACTCATGCTTGGTGAGACTGACAAAGTGGCCCAAGAAATAGAAGAGATCCTCCGGAAGGCCTTCAAAAGGTTCAATCTTCCTGTTGTAGAGGACTTAGGTGCAGAAACAGCTGCTGATTTGGAATCTTCTGTTCCGGAAGAAGTGAGCCCTGAACAGACAAGTGAGGACTTGGGACCCTCTGCTCAAGAAGAAGTGGCCCATGAACAAGTTAGCATCTCTCCTCCGGTTTCCCCCACAGTCTCCGGATCCAAAGAAGAAGAGCAACTACAGGAGAAGGAAGCAGTGGTGAAAGACAAAGAGGTTGACAGTTCTAAGACTGCAGAAGAAAAGAAACATCTGTCTCCGGCAAGAGACACTGCACAAACTGTTCAACAATTTTTGAGTAAAGAAACTCTAGAGATTGATGAACCGGAGCTTCTCAAAGGTCCATTTGATTTTGACTCTCTCTCTCCGGTACAAACAATGAAGATAGCTTCATTTGCAAATGCCAAGGCAAATGAAAAGCTCCTGAAGTCTCATATGGAAGACTGTGAGTTGATAGAGGCTGCTTCCGAAATACTTGTAAAGATCATGCCATCAATCCAGATAGATCCGACAGCCTCCACTTCCGGTAATCTAAAAACCTTAGTCAGCAGTGTTGATACACATTTTGATTCTTTAGAAAAATCAGCTGAAGAAAAGGTCCGGAAGGAATTTTTGGATAAGAGATTTTCAGAAATATTAGAATTAATCTCTAAGGATAGGAAGATTGTAAGCATTGGAATAAGGAGCTTAGAGAATGCTCTTAAGGATGGCGGTGATATCTATAAATTTTGTATATCCTGGTCAAAGGCAACAGCAGCATTTGACAAGAAAATAAAAGAGGAACAGGATAAGCTACAAAGCTTATCTCAAAGTTTTGATCCTCTCTCTTCCTCTATAATAAATCAAGAATGTCAGACTATTGCAGTCTTGAACGAAATAAAGAATCTTGAGAAGGAAAGGAAGAACATCACCAACCAGATGGGAGAACTTAGAAGGATTATAATCCCTAAGTTGGAAACCATGCATGAGGCCATCAGTGATGCTAGGACCACCGCCCAAACAAAAGATCCAACAGATCTCAAGTGGGCAGAAGCGTTTGCATTTTTGTTAAGTGGTCACATTTCAATTTTGGACAGAATGAAGCAAAGTTGGGCTACCGAAATGATTCAATTACAGACATCCTTTGCAGACATTCTTCAATATATGTGAGTATGTAAATATGCGGCTAAATATAAGAAATTTTTGAAAATTTTGATATGCGGACCCTACCCTTTGCCATTGATGTCAAAGGGGGAGTGAGGAGCAGTGAAAAATGAGGGATCCAACTAAGGGGGAGTTCCGGAAATTGTATATAAAGACAGAGCATCAGCAAAGGGGGAGCATAGTGAAAACACTTAGTCATTTTTCACTAAGTGTTGCCATCAATGCCAAAGGGGGAGATTGTTGGCAAGAGACACTATATGGATTCATGGTTGTTGTCATTGATGGCAACAAAGGTCATCCCACATATCCGCAAGTCATGATGTGTCTCTACCGGAAGTCAGAATAAAGAAAGTTGTGGTCCGGTGAAGAAGAACAGAGCATGTGGCAAGGTCCGACAGATTGGTCCGGACCTCTCAGAGGAAGTGTCTTGGTGCAGTGCGGATTTGAGGAAGTTAAGAGGACTACCTTGAGTGGTATATTCCAAGGATTTAGCCTCCGGTGATGGACAAGGAAAAAGATATGAATGGTTGAGTACCGGATTCCTGAGAGACAGTGAAAACAGAGGAAGAACTGACTGGCAGAGTATCAGACTACTTTCCGGATGGGTTACTGTTGATGACAGAGGTTGTGAAGGCATGAATCATGTTTGGCCGACATGATTAATGATATCTACAAGTATAGGCTTGATCCGCATTGCTTGGTGAGGAAGGATTCAGCCGACAGAATGAGAGTTTGTAAGAAACTAGACTGTTCCGGATGCCGACTAGAAAGGTGATGAAATTACTTGTGCGGATATATATAGAGGATGGATTTAGTTGTGAAGTGTGTGGATGTGGAGAGATATGCGAATAAGTCCAGAGAAAGAGCAGAGGTAGCAAAAAGGATCCGATATGTGAAAGATAGCAGAACAAAGAACAGAGGAAAGATGAAGTGCAGCAGATCAGTGTACTGAGCCTAACCGGAACTGAACTCCAGCATACGCAGATGCTTCCAATCAATTCAAGACTGTGATTCTCATCACTTTGTAGACAGTGTGTCTTCTTGTAGGCAGTGGGCCTCTTGTGAGCAGTGTGCTCGGGCAGTGAGCCCTAATTGGCAAGTGCCATCTTTGTAATTTCCTATTCTTCTAACAGAGAATAATTTTGGGTTAATCACCCCGTGGTTTTCTCCCTTAACAGGGTTTCCACGTCAAAAATACTGTGTCATGTGTTTCTTGTTTTATGGTTAATGCTTATGTTTGATTTTATGCTGCTTCAATTAAAAGGAAAGTTCAATAAAGGAAATAATTAGGATAACTGATTCACCCCCCCCTCTCAGTTATCAACAAGAGAGTGGTGTGATGATGGAGTAATGTGAAAAAGGTAGATAAATGTGTGAAAGAGAAGAGATCTAAGGTCTGGATCATGGCAGAGCAGTAAACAAGGCAGAGTAAAGATGATGTGTGTAAGATCAATATTATGTGCTTAACCGAAACTGAATTCTTGCATTGACAGATGCTGTTCATTAGTTCAAACAATCTATAATCTTCTTGTAATCATTCTTGTAGGCAGTGGGCCTCTTTTGAGCAGTGAGGCTAGAGGCATGTACCTTCCCCATTTGTAATACTTTTAACAGAGTATAATTTTTGTGGGTTAACCCCCACTGTAGTTTTTCCCTTAACTGGGTTTCCACGTTAAAAATCTTTGTGTCCAATGTGTTATTTGTGTTTCTGCTCATGTGTTATTGATTCTTGCTTTTCATGGTTATATCACTAATCTGTTAATAAGTGGTAAAAAAGAATTAAAGCAAGTATTAATGTTTTAAGACAACTGATTCACCCCCCCCCTCTTATTTGTCTGCCCTAATTCCAACAATTGGTATCAGAGCAAGGTTCCTTGGAAGAAGCTTAACAACTTAAGGAAGATCTGGGAAGGAATTTCAATGGGTTCACTCAAAGAACAACTTCAATTGGCTTTAGAAGATCTTGATCAATCCAAAGCAGAAATAACTGATCTGAAAGAGAACCTTAAAGATGTTGATAATTGCATTGAAATGTTAAAAGAAAAACTAAAGAAATCTATGGAAAAGAGGAAGGAGCTACTTCTGTAGCTAACTAATTTTACTGAATAAAAGGACATGAATGAAGCTTTGGAAGAAAAGACAAAGGAATGTGAGAAGTTGACAAAAAAGTTTCTATTCTAAAACTTGAGATGGAATCTAGGGGGATGAGTCTAACTAAAGAAATTGAGCAGAGGAAGAAGACTGAAGAATAATTGAATCAAACTCTAAAGGAAAGAACTAAAGAATGTTGTAGAATGGATAGAACAATTGGCCACCTTAAATCTGATCTACAAGAATGCAGTTATAATGAGGAGGAACTTGAAAGGCAAATTGTCATTCTCAGACATGACCTAGAAGTTGCAAATGACTATAAGGAGAAGTTCAAGATAAGCTCAGCTAAACTTGAAGTGCTACTTGAGAGTCAGAAGAGGGTTGATGATAAGCATGGTCTTGGGTATGAGAAAGGTGAAAACTCCAGATCTGGACAAAGAAATTCTCAATCAATGAATGGGAGTCAGAAGAGGGCCGATGACAAGCATGATCTTGGGTATGAGAGAGGTGAAAGCTCTGGATCTGGACAAAGATGTTATTAAGCTATTATTTATTTTCTTTTTTTATTAATAATTGGAATTCTTAGTGACCTACTTATTAGTCTATCTTTTATTTCCAATTTGAAGAATTAGTTATGTTAAGTGTTTTAAGAAGTTTCCATAGAGGGATATAATATTCATAGATATTTTATTTTAATGATGAATTGTTTATTTAATTGACTTGTCTAAGATTTAGGATTTTTTACATTAAATTAGTTAATAAAATTTTAATGTGTAGGAAATGTGTAAATCACTTAAATTTAATTAATATTTAATTGGGGGTGGATTTAATCTATTGTTGTTGGAATTATTTAATTAATTTCTTCCTAGCATTGAATACATCATACCTTAAGTGTTCAATTCATAAAATATTTAAATATATTATTTAAATGTATTAATTGTCATTTAGGGAAAATTTGGTAAAAATAGTTAGTTAATTGGTTTTTAACGTTGCCTATTTAATCGTTACTTGTAATGTCTACGAGAGCAATAATAATAACAATAAGAAAGTTATTCATATTATAATGTATATTAATATTTTTTAAACCACCTATTAATTTATAAATTAATATTGCAACCATGTTTTAGATATGATTAAATTAATTTTAGTTTTATTCCTTAACACCAGATATAAGGATTTATCCTTTAGACCTATCTGGACTATGGTTTTGATAGGGATTTTGTAGATCAGAAAGATAACTCATTGTTATGTATTGCGATAGTATTTCTATAAGTGAACTATAGGTAAAAATTAATAATATATTTGTGTTCTGAAATTTTATGATCCTTATGTTTTGGATGAAAATTATATTTTAGCCCACTTGTATGGCTAGCATACAAGTGGGCTTGTCAGGGGTATGACACCTGTTCAGTTGGGTCCCCAACCTGATCTTGCATCATTAACTCAGATCAGACAGACAAGCAAAATTGGATGCAGCATAAAAAAGATTTACCGCAGAAAATAATATATATGCAACATCGATAATCTTTAGTTCGACTCTTAACTCTACAAATAGTTGTAAATAACAGCTGTTTCTCTAATCCAAAAAAATTGAGCAGTTAAAAACTTACAAACAACTGCTAAAATTAGTAAATAAAAATTTCCCCTAAATTCTCAACAAACTCAGCAATATGGGAAGAAACGTTCAGTTAATCTAATGAATTGATTTAAACATTTAGTTAATCTAATCTCCTAGCGCTTTATGTTTGTGAGCAGAGCATTGCCTTCCACATGTCAACATTGCTTTACCCATGCGAATGAGTGCTAAACGAAGAAAGATGGATTTTTTAAACACTAGTCATGAAATATGAGTGGATGTAATATTAAATCTAAACTAGTCATCTGAATTCCAAAATCATATCACATACTTTATAATTTAAAATTTTATAGTTTGAAATAATCTGGTATGGTAATGTTTAATGAAATTCAAAGTCATCCTGACTGATTTGCAGTGCCTTAAAAAGACTATTCAACACTGGGTATTAAATTTTAAATTCACCACGATATTCTCAGAGGGCTAGTGACAATCTTATGATGATGGGAGACAAGGATCCTATCATTCAATTTTTCCCCCTTTGCTTCTAGAAGCCAATATTCTTAAGGTACAGAGATAGTCCTATCTGAATTTTCAGTGGCTAGTCAATATGTAACCCTGGTACTTTTCTTGGACATATTAATATGTAGCAGAAGTTATAATGTCTAGCGGGATCATATTGTAGTTATGAAAAATGTCCCTTGGATGATGAAATATTCCATGGAATCATCTTTCAGAGAAACTGCTAAATTTGATCAGTAGCAATGAGAGAGAAATTTGAGAAAGTCCCCTGCGCATTAAATTGGGTTGTGTCTAATCTACCCAACACTTTTGGCACTGCCTCAATACTCTCCACCTAAATATATACACAATGGCCATCCTGCGCCTTAAATTAGACTGTGTCAGAGAACTCAGAACATATAAACTGTTAATAAAGAGATAGTTGCAGATATGGACAAATCTTATATCACTATTTAAAAGATATTTCCCTTACTTCATAATTTTGCAGGACACCAGTGCAGTAATAACTTTGTAGGTGAAAATATTCAAACATAAAATTATACAAAATCCAGAATCTTACAAATGGTCTGATAGCCTATTTAACAAATCTGTTCTCACTGAGATTGGATGTAATTTATCAGAACTTCTAATCCATTTTAGAAAATCACAACCTTAATCTCAAAGCCAAAATGCTACATGATAGTGAGTCTCTGCCACCAAGTAGCTAGAGAAAACTAAACTCTCTACATGACTTAAGAAATCATCACAGTAGGCTGACCCTAAATTATCCTCTTTATAATGCCAAACTATCCTCTTTATCAAGCGCTTTGCAGAGTGACATGGAGATTTCTATTGCATTACAGTTAAGACAGATCTTCAATACTGCTATAGAAGGTTCAAAGGCTAATATTTAGGAAAGGTTGTGCAAGATCCTAGTAGCTACAGAACTTTGATTCAATTGATGTAATTCAAGACATTCTGTCAGATTTCTAATGCTCAATTAAAGGGTATATGCAATTATACTATATCTGAATATAGGTTCAATATTTGAATGAATTCTACAAGTAGCTCTATGATCCTAATCCCTCGACCCTTCACTCTAATCCCTCAACCCTAAACCATATCCCTAAACCCTCAACCCTATACCTTAAACCCTAATCCCTCAACCCTTAACCCTAAACCTTATCCCTAAACCCTAATCCCTCAACCATCAACCCTAATCTGTCATCCCTCAACTCTAATCCCTCATCCCTAAACCCTAAATGCTATCCCTATTCCTAAACCCTCAACAGACTCGATACTATACCTTAAACCCTAATCCCTTATCCCTAAACCCTCCAACCCTATCCCTAATCCTTATACCCTCCACACTCTACTTTAACCCTAATCCCTTGACCCTCAACCCTATCCCTAAACCCTTGACCCTCGAACCTCAACCCTCAACCCTCAACATCAAACCCTAATCCCTCAACCCTTAACTCTGATCCCTTGACCCTCAACCCTAATCCGTCATCCCTCAACTCTAATCCCTCATCCCTAAACCCTAAATGCTATCCCTATTCCTAGACCTTCAACAGATTCGATACTATACCTTAAACCCTAATCCCTTATCCCTAAACCCTCCAACCCTATCCCTAATCCTTATACCCTCCACACTCTACTTTAACCCTAATCCCTCGACCCTCAACCCTATTCCTAAACCCTTGACCCTCGAACCTCAACCCTAATTCATCAACCCTAAACCCTAATCCCTCAAATCTAAACGCTATCCCTAAACTATCAACCCTCAACACGATACATTAAACCCTAATCCCTATCTCTCAACCCTTAACCCTTAAAACTTAAACCGTATCCCTACACCCTCAACACTTGACACTATATCTTAAGCCTTCAACCCTCATCCCTAAAGCCTCAACCCTCAATCCTTAAACCTTCAACCCTAAACCCTATCCCTAATCCCTCTACCCTTGACACTCTAACCTTAACCTCGACATTAAATGCTAATCCATCAACCCTAAACCCTAATCCGTCAACCCTAAACCCTCAACCCTCAACACTATACCTTAAACCCTAATCCATCAACCCTAAAACCTAATCCCTCAACCCTCAACCCTAAACACTATCAATAAACCCTCAACCCTCGACACTATACCTTAAACCCTAATCCCTCAACCCTCAACCCTAATCCCTCAACTCTCAACCCTAATCCATCATCCCTAAACCCTAAACGCTATTCCTATTCCTAAACCGTCAACCCTCGACACTATACCTTAAACCCTAATCCCTTATCCCTAAACCCTAAACCCTATCCCTCAACCCTTAACCCTTAAAAATTAAACCCTAAAACCTATCCATAAACCCTCGACGCTCAACACTATATTTTAAACCCCAATCCCTTAACCCTCAGCCCTAAAGCCTCAACCCTCAATCATTAAACCTTCAACCCTAAACCCTATCTCTAATCCCTCTACCCTCAACACTCTACTTTAAACCTAATCCCTTGACCATCAACCCTATACCTAAACCCTCAACCCTCAACTCTCAACATTAAACCCTAATCCGTCAACCCTAAACCCTAATCCGTCAACCCTAAACCCTATCCCTAAACCCTCAACCCTCAACACTATACCTTAAACCATAATCCCTAAACCCTAAACCCTAATCCCTCAACCCTAAACCCTAAACCCTATCCCTAAACCCAACAAAACTGCTTTGCCTTATGTTATGTTGTTTAACCCATCATTTTTGACACTCTTCTCTTAAAGATATTTGAGTTGCAAGAATATGTCAGAAAAATGGCTATGAACTTTTTTAATGTTAGTAATGTTATATGGCATGTTTTTTCTAGCCCATCTGGGGTTCATTATGCCAATAGGTGTACACACTATGAGAAAAGCTTTGCGTATGGTACATCCACAGTGAGTAATTAACAGTTGAAATCAGAAGGATGTGTTGATAACTGAGAGGGGTGGGGTGAATCAGTTATCCTAAACTTGCTTCCAATTCAAACACTTAAATTCACTTTGTTATTCAATAGCATAGCAATTAATCATTCATGAAAGCATAAAGCATAAACACCAGAGCAGATACACATCAACACATGAGACACCAAGATTTTGACATGGAAAACCCAGTTAAGGGAAAAACCATGGGGTGATTAACCCAAGGATTATTCTCTATTAGAAGAATAAGAAAAATAGAGGGCACATGCCAATTAGGGCTCACTGGCCAAGCACACTGCTCACAAGAGGCACACTGCCTACAAGAGACACACTGTCTACAAAGTAATCGAGTATCACAAACTTGAACTGGAGATTGACATCTTTACCATGCCTAGATCAGTTCCATTTAAGCCCAAAAACTCCTGCTCTGCCTTTCACTCTTCTTCTTCGCTATACCACACTCATCCGCACAATTCACACTTTGGAATGACTTCACAATCCTTTATTTATACAAGGCATTGATTTAGGAACAATCATCTAAGTCGGCAAACACTTTAAGATCATCTGGAAGACGTGTAATACATCCGGTCGGCTTGTCTCAGGAAGAACACCAACAACCGGTGGTCTTTACATCAAATCCAAACTCTAATTTCAATGCAGACTGCCAATAAGAATTTTACACAATCCAAGGATCACCAAAACCTTTCCTGAGTCACCAAGAATATTCGCACTTTATCAACTTTCTGGAATTCTTCTCTTCTTCATCCAGAACTTCAAGAACACAGTCTGTCATCACTGTCATAATGAAAAAGGTGCTTCCGGACCTCAAACCCATGAACAGATCTAGTTCTCACTTCACATGGACTTCTTCAACACTACCTCCAATCTACAGAATGAGATAATGCAATTCCGGAGCTCACTGGACCAAACTGTGACACTCTGTCACCATTGAACATCTGCCGGAACCAGTTCTACTAAAGTAATCATAACTTCTTCAGATCATTATGTGGACCTCTGAAAACTTGACTGAATCATGTCAAGACTTATATCTGTAAACCCTTTAAACTGGATCTTCTGATCCTCATCTTCTCTTGGACTTTTACCTTACTGTCATCACTGTTCTTCACTGTTCCTGATTGAGACTAATTTCCTCAATATCCTCAGCACACAGCTCATCCAATCCTTCTCATTAATGCAATATGAGTATGTTGACATCAATGACAACACTGGTTATCCTCATACTTACAACAATCTCCCCCTTTGTCATTGATGGCAACATATGATGTGAAAAACCATCAAGACAAGAACTTCTCCTTTCTGTCATAGCTCCCCCTATCAGCAGCAACTTTTCACATGTCTTCTTTTTCTTTACTACTCCCCCTTTGATCATCAACCACTTGTTTTTCACATGTCTTCTCTCCCCCTTTGACATCAATGGCAAAGGGCTCATACTTGTAACTTTAACACATCAGAATCATACCAGCTGCTCCCCCTAAGTAGCAGCTCCCCATCACCAATCTGGATCACAAGATATGACTATGATATCCACCAGACTGATGCACATCAGTGCATCCTAGTTCATCACCGGAGAGGCAACAACCCCTAACTTCTCCTAGAGATACTCAAAAGATTCCTTAGGAAGAGGTTTAGTAAAGATATCTGCAATCTGATCCTTTGAGGGCATAAATTCTAATCTAACTTCATCCTTGTTCACTTGCTCTCTCAGAAAGTGAAACTTGATAGATATATGCTTAGTCTTAGAATGCAACACCGGATTCTTAGAAATATTTATTGCACTTGAATTATCACAGAAAATTGTGATAGGCTCCTCATACTCTACTTTAATATCTCTTAGCATCTGCTTCATCCATAAAACTTGAGTGCAACTACCTGCTGCTACAATGTATTATGCTTCAGTAGTAGACAGAGATATTGCATCTTGTTTCTTGCTTAGCCAAGAAACCAATCTCTTTCCCAAAAAGAATGCTCCACCACTGGTACTCTTTCGGTCATCCACATCTCCTGCCCAATCTGCATCTGTGTATGCATGAAGAGAGAAATCATGATCTCTAGGATACCACAAACCATACTCCACTGTCCCTTTAGATATCTAAAAATTCTTTTGATTACCATGACATGATATTATCTGGGATCAGCCTGGAATCTAGCTACAAGACCAACAGCTTGCATAATATCTGGTCTAGTTTGTGTGAGATACAACAATCCACCAATCATTGATCTATACTTTGTCTGATCTACCTTAGGAGAGTCATTATCTTTGCTCAACTTGCATCCGGTTTCCATGGGAGTATTCATTGGCTTTGAATCTTCCATCCCAAATTTCCTCAACAACTCTTTCACATATTTGGTCTGAGAAATGAAGATCCCTTTCTTTGTTTGAGTAATTTGCAGACCCAAGAAGAAATTCATTTCACCAAGCATAGACATCTCAAACTCACTTTTTATTTGATTTGCAAAAGTTTTACACATGCTATCTTTTTCCTCCAAAGATGATATCATCAACAAATACTTCAACAATCAAGATGTTTTCATGATCAATTTTAAAATATAAGTTACTGTCAGTAGTACCTTTGTTGAAACCAATCTGCACACGATGCTTATCCAATCTTTCATACCAAGCTCTTGGGGCTTGCTTCAATCCATACAGTGCTTTCTTCAACTTGCAGACCATATCATCATGATCAGACAATTAAAATCCATCCATTTGCTCAATGTATACTTCTTCTTCCAAATCACCATTTAGGAAGGCAGACTTGACATCCATCTGATATACCTTGAAGTCTTTGAAGGCAACAAATGCAAGAAATAGTCTGACTACTTCAATTCTTGCCACTGGAGCAAAGGTTTCTTTAAAATCAATTCCTTCTATTTGAGAGTAGCCTTTGCAGACCAATCTGGCTTTGTTTCTGATTACTTCACCAACTTCATTAAGTTTGTTCCGGAAGACTCATTTGGTTCCAATCACATTCTTGTTTCTAGGTCTAGGAACAAGATCCCAAGTGTGATTTTTCTCAGTTTGCATCAACTCTTCCTCCATTGCTTTGGTCAAGTTTTCATCATTGCAGGCTTCATTTATTATCTTTGAAATTAGACAATATTCATCTGAATTTTGAGCAATTGTCCTTCTAGTTTGCACACCTTTGCTTTTGTCACCTATAATCTAATCTTTAGAGTGGTTTAGTCCTACATACCTTAGAAGTTTGGGAGTTTCTTGCACTTATGTTTCTTGATCAGGCTCATTCAGACCTATCTCTTCTTCCTGATTTACCGGATCAGTCTGTATCTAACTTTCAGAAGAGGAATGAGCTCCTTGAACCAGAGTACCATTCTGATCATCTTCATCATATTCATAAAACCTTGAGGGCTTCTCAATTCCCTCATCAACCTTCACATTTGTACTTTCTATCATCTTTCTCAGTCTTTTATTGTAACACCGGTATGCTTTGCTTTGAGTGGAGTAACCCAAGAAAATTCCTTCATCACTTCTAGCATCAAACTTTTCTAGATCTTCATCTCTTTTAATGTAACATTTGCTACCAAATACTCTGAAATATCTCACAGTAGGAGTGATTCCAAACCAAAGTTCATAAGGAGTCTTATCGGTATTGCTTCTAATTTGAACTCAGTTGAGAGTATAGACTGTAGTGCTGATAGCTTCTCTCCAAAACATCTGGGGAACATTTGCTTCCATCATCATTGTTTTGAATGCTTCCTGGATGGTCCAGTTTTTTCTCTCTACTACTCCATTCTACTGTGGAGTCCTAGTAGCAGACAATTGTCTCTTTATGCCATGCTTCTCACAAAAATCTATGAACTCACCGGATGTGAATTCACCACCTCTATCAGACCTTAGACATTTTAGTTTTAATCCAGTTTGATTCTCTACCATAGCCTTGAAGATTTTGAACTTCTCAAAAGCTTCTGATTTCTCTTTCAGAAAGGTAACCCACATCATCCAGGAATGATCATCAATCAGTAACATGAAGTATCTATCACCTTGCATACTCTTGATTTTTGTCAGACCACATAGATCAGTATGAACTAATTCCAATAATCTGGTAGAGGACTGATCTTTGCTTTTGAATGAGACTCTGCTTTGTTTACCTAGCTGACATTCTTTGCACAAACTATTTGTAGGTTTTACCAATTTTGGACGATCTCTTACAGCCTGAGTATTGCTTATCTTGATGATGTTATCAAAATTTACATGACACATCCTTCTATGCCATAGCCAACTCTGATCAACTTGAACAAACAGACAAGTTTTATTAGTACCAACTAGATGAAAGATATTACCTTTTGTTTGAGTACCGGATGCAATCTCAGTTCCGGAGCTTTCAAAGATCTTGCATCTTCCATTCTTGAACCGAAGATCATAACCTTTGTCCACCAACTGTCCAACACTGAGAAGATTGTGCTTCAATCCTTCAACATATAGCACATTGCCGGTTTTGTTCTTACCATCAAAAGAAATAGTTCCCCTACCTCTGATTCTGCCAGCAAAATTATCACCAAAGTTTACCATTTCTCCTTCATACCTTTCCAAGTCTAAGAACTTGTTCTTGTCACCTGTCATATGGTGAGAGCATCCACTGTCAATAACCCAATCATCCTTTTCTTCAACTTGGGCAGCCAAAGCTCTTTCTACAACCTTATGATTGACAGATTCAGAGGACATTGGATCTTCTTCCTTGATGGCAATAACACCCATTCATTTCCGGATTTGTTTCCTATTTCTGATTCATCATCTGTTACCCCTTCATTATCATCTTCTTCATGAACATAATAACAATTCTTTTAGAACCTTTGCCTGTTAGAATTTGACCTTGTAGATCTTTCCAGACATCTTGAGGCAAAATGACCAATCTTATTGTAGTTGAAGCACTTAAAGGGTAATTTTCCTTCATACTTATCGGATCCTCTTGGCAGTCTTTTTGCAATGAGGGCTTCAAGTTGAGCTATTTCTGCTTCTTCCTCTTCCATGTCTCTTCTTGCTTGATCATACCATGACAGCTTCCTTGAAGAGTTTTCTCCTGGATCAAATCTTTGTTTGGCTTTCACAGAGGCACTGGCTTTGAATGCAGATTCTGTCTTGGGGGAATCATCTACAAACTCGGTCATTTCAAATGCAGCTAGTTTGTCAGCCAATTGGTCTCTTGTGATAGTTGTAGGGGCTCTGAATTCATCAATGGGAGCAACGTTGATTTTATAGGCAGCAGGAAGGAATATGAGAATTTTGCCAACAATCTCATTTTCATCCAAAACTCCATCAGCATTCCTAATTCCACACACCAGCTCATTTACTCTTGGCATAAAGGTAGTAATATTTTCATCATCTCTCATTTTCAGTCTTTCAAATTTCCCTTTGAGACTCTGCAACCTTGCACTCTTGACATACTCATCTCCTTCATGCAGAAGTTCCAGTTTGACCCAGATCTCATAGGCAGTTGGTAGGTCAATAACATTTGAGAGTTCTAAGTCAGTTAAAGCACTTAGAAGAGCCTCTTTGGTCCGTAGATTGTTTTCAGCATCTATGATTTCATTTAGAGTTGTCGGACCACCCTGTGGAGGTACATATGCTTTTGTGACAATGGACAAGTACGCCTTTCCAATACACTCCAAGTGACGTTTCATGTGACCTTTCCAAAGAGAGAAGTTGGTTCCATCAAACTTCAGACTAACCTTCTTGTATGACGACATCCTGGATCTCCTCAAGCGGTTAAACTCTTTTTAGAGGAACTTGGCTCTGATACCAATTATTGATAACTGAGAGGGGGGGATGAATTAGTTATCCTAAACTTGCTTCGAATTCAAACACTTAAATTCACTTTGTTATTCAATAGCATAGCAATTAATCATTCATGAAAGCATAACGCATAAACACCAAAGTAGATACACATCAACACATGAGACACCAAGATTTTGACGTGGAAAACCTAGTTAAGGGAAAAACCACGGGGTGATTAACCCAAGGATTATTCTCTGTTAGAAAAATAAGAAAAATAGATGGCACATGCCAATTAGGGCTCACTGCCTGAGCACACTGCTCACAAGAGGCACACTGCCTACAAGAGACACATTGTCTACAAAGTAATCGAGTATCACAAACTTGAACTGGAGATTGACATCTCTACCATGCCTAGATCAATTCCATTTAAGCCCAAAAACTCCTGCTCTGCCTTTCACTCTTCTTCTTTGCTATACCACAGTCATCCACACAATTCACACTTTGGAATGACTTCACAATCCTTTATTTATACAAGGCATCGACTTAGGAACAATCATCTAAGTCGGCAAACACTTTAAGATCATCCGAAAGACGTGTAATACATCCGGTCAGCGTGTCTCAGGAAGAACACCAACAACCAGTGGTGTTTACATCAAATCCAAACTCTAACTTCAATGCGGACCGCCAATAATAATTTTACACGATCCAAGGATCACCAAAACCTTTCCTGAGTCACCAAGAACATCCGCACTTTATCAGCTTTCTAGAATTCTTCTCTTCTTCATCTGAAACTTTAAGAACACAGTCTGTCATCACTGTCATAATGAACAAGGTGCTTCCGAACCTCAAACCCATGAACAGATCTAGTTGTGACTTCACATGGACTTCTTCAACACTACCTCCAATCCGTAGAATGAGATAATGCAATTTCAGAGCTCACCGGACCAAACTGTGACACTCTGTCACCACTGAACATCTGCTAGAACCGGTTCTACTAAAGCAAGCATAACTTCTTCAGATCATTATGCGGACCTCTGAAAACTTGACTGAATCATGTCAAGACTTATATCTGCAAACCCTTTAAACCACATCCTCTGATCTTCATCTTATCTTGGACTTTTACCTTACTGTCATCACTGTTCTTCACTGTTCCTGATTGAGACTAATTTCCTCAATATCCTCAGCACACAGCTCATCCAATCCTTCTCATTAATGCAATATGAGTATGTTGACATCAATGACAACACTGGTTATCCTCATACTTGCAACAGGATGATCATTATGAGAAAAGATTTGCATTGGGGTACATCTATGTTTCTTGATGTCCACCCCGTACTTAGGGGAGGTATATTGTTATGAAATAGGCAAATAATCTCCCATTGTTTACTGGCTCTATACACAAGAACTACTAAACTATACCTTAAACTCTAATCCCTCAACCCTAAACTTTCAACCCTAAACCCTATCCCTAATCCCTCTACCCTCAAAACTCTACCTTAACCCTAATCCCTCGACCCTTAACCCTAAATGCTATCCCTAAAGCCTTAACCCTAAACCCTAATCCCTCAAGGTCCTAAACTCTAATCCCTTATCCCTAAACTCTAAATCATGTCCCTAAACGCTCAACCCTCAACCTTAAACCTTAATCATTCAATCCTTATCCACCCCTCTCCTCCCCTATCTAGCTCACTCCCATCTCTACCCTCCTCTGCCCTCGACACTATAAATACATACATATAGGCATACATAGATAGGCATACATAGATACATACATACATACATATAGGCATACATACATACATACATGATTAATAGCCTTGAACATAAAAAATTTAAGAGGAACATAACGCGAGCGCGTTATAACACGCTCACGTTATTTCAAACATGGCAAACAACACAAACTTTTGTGGAAAAGGAAAAATGCAAAGCAAAATATAATGCGAGCACGTTATAACGTGCTCGCGTTATGTTTTGCTTTGGGAATCCCAAGCCTTGGGCTTGGGATTTGCTTTGGATTTCCAACCCAAAGGCTTGGAGTGCCTTTTGAATAGCCACAGACGTGTTTTTCCATATTCTTCAAGATTTCACATAATTTCGTTCGTGCTAACCCTCAGATTTGTACATGTTTCAAGGTCGAACAAATCGAACATCTGGGTAATGTTAGGCTTTCTCCTAGCTATTTGACGATGTGATTTTTTTCACATTTTAACAATGTTAAGCCTTTCATCTTTAATTTCTTTTGTTTGTTTGTCCGTTTTTGGGCAAAAACCACTGTTTGGTCTCTTTTTCATTGTAAATTAACTATTCATTGAAATTTCAAAAAAATTACATATTTAGAAACTAGACTCCATTCTACAAATATTAAAAAAAGAAAAAAATGATTTTCAATTAGTTTTCAAAATTTATAGGGGTAGTACGACCAAAATTCTATCTTTTAGGATGTGTCCACTTTTAAAATTAGTAAAAAATCAAATATTCATCAAAAAATTATCAGAAAAATCAGGCATAAACTACATGCTATTAGCTAATTTCTCACTAAAGTGATTTTAAAAATACCAAAAAAAAGTTGACCTTTTGAGGGAGCCACAAAACATGCTATGTTATGTTTTTTTGACAAGAACAACACCAATTTCTATGGCTCCCTCTTTTGAACGCCTTTATCTATGCCATTTTTTTTAAAAAAATAGTAGTTTAGAAAGTAGACTCGGAGCACTACAAACATTGTTTTGGTTGCATCTCCAAAATTTGAGTGTAACTATGATCAATTTCTCATCCAAGGCTAGTATTTCCTGATTTCAGAAAAAAAGTGGCCACTTAAGACCCCTTTTTGGCTCCCCATCTTCTTGCACTGACCCCTCTCCTTTCTTTCTTCCTATCTTTCTCTCTCACTCTATATCTCTCTCTTTTCCTCTCTTTTAAAATACCAACATCAAACACCTAATATGTGATAGAGATGTAGACAATGAGAAATCCATCGAAGATGAGTTTTTAGGAAAGTTGCATAATGGGATTAATGTGGACCTATACAAGCACATGAATCAGAAGTGGATGGGGCTACACTATTATATTGGTGACAAGTCAAAGTAGATCAAGCCCATACCTCATTCTATTCCCCTACATTTTACCTTGTTTTAACAAAGAGAGTGAGTTCTCAAGTTGGACTTTGATAGTTTTTATGAGCTCTACAAATCCTCGACAACAATGTGTATAGTACAGGCATGGGTTTGATTGAACAAAGAAGAAGCAAAGATAAAAGCCTTATTTTATTCCATCATGACTATGATGTGAAGAACTTGCTTCTTTTCATGTATAGTTAAACCATTCAAGGAGCTTGTTAGGTATGGAGAGATAGTAATCTCTCAAGTTTCTAGGTAAAGAGTACAAAACCTCTCCACCTCTACCAAATTCAAAAAGCATCCACCAATACCTATGATGGGCGAAGACGAAGATATTGTGATTATAGGAGGGGTTGTTGTAGGGCTAGCCACTACACTTGTTCTCCATACTTGTACAAGTAGTGCTACAATTTTTGTATTCTCCATTTAGTTAAACGATTCAATATCTTTTTTCTCACAATGCCAATGTAGGGTGGGATTGAAGAGCTTGGTACTTGAGTGCATTGATTACCTTAGAACCATAGATGTTATCTTTAATATGTGGTCTAATGCCTAGAAATAACTTAATGCTATCGGCATAGTAGATATCCTTCGCCCATTTTACCCTTAACTTGATGGGTGATTTAGTTTCATTATATAATTCTCATTATGTGTGTTCAAAATATTGATAAAAAAACATGCACAATTATTTTTAGAAAATAACCTTTTTATGAACTAAAAATCTTATGCTCATCATATATTATCCCTTTCATGAGACCTGAGTAATACAGAGATTCACTTCCAAGATGTGGTTGTGTAGGATTTGAGGCTTCTCAAATTGTGCTGAAATTTGCAAGAATGTATGTTTAAAAATTGGAGGCAAAGGGTAAGGAAAATGACCATTACTTGAAACAAGTGAATATAATCAATTTTCTCCCTCTATAAGGTGAACTAGCTATAATTTTTCGTTCTAGGAAAAATTCATATGATGTCACTTTATCACAACATAGAAAGGCTAAAACCTTTACTGGACATTTTAAATTAAGCTAAGTTGTAATTAGAACATCTTAAATAACCTATGGGTTGTGGTCAACATAAGCATACCAAATTTTTACATGGGGAGAGTGTCCCACTCATATTGGTTCAAAGACTAGTCTAAAAAGTACTCAGGCATGAACAAAATTAGGGGCATGTTCATATATATAAAAGGTCATGATTTTGAAAAGCTCATGGTATAGGTCTGAGGCAAAGGATTGAAGACAAGGTTTGTCACTTATACTATCACATTCATTTTTATTTACACTAAATAGCTTACTTTAAAATACTTAAATTTTTGGATGTGATGGTTTAACAAAACCAACTTGAACATTATTATGGACAATAAAGGATTTTATGATGAATATATTATTGGTTTTATTTTATGGGTACTAACATGAACTAATGTTTTAATGTTGTTTCCATGAGTGCAAGAGACAAAATCAACACAACCTCAAGAAGGAGAGCATCATCGGAGAGAGGGATCCTAGCACTTTGAAAGTGAATGGATGTGATGGGATACACACACTATCACTTGGAAATAAATAATATCTATTTAATCTTTTCTTATTTGTGTGTGTATGTGTGTGTCGTAAATCCTTGTGTTTTCATGACCATCCCAGTAAAAGATGACAAGTGTTTTAAGGCATTTTGCTGGAGTGAACTACTATTCTAGCACCCATTCCATAGCATTCATGATGATATTAGTGTATCAGAACTATAGATTATAGAAAATTGGGAAAGATTCTACTGTAACTTCCATCTATGGCATGTGCATCTCACACCACCAGATCCACTATTAAGCACTAATGATGACAATCCTTCAGCCAAAGGATATGGCATGCAAGATAATAGTCTTTATGAATGGCAGGTCCTATCAAGCCTGTATCCAAGCATACCATTTCAGTTAGACAACCTTGACATGCTTGGTCGTTGTGGCATTGACCTAAACCATGATTGGGCAGCTCCAGCCTTCAATCCACTACTAAAAGTGACATCTATTGATTTCATTGACTTCAATTGCCCAACATTTCAAGTCCAACATGTTCTTAATCAAGAAGCACAAAGAAACCTATCTATCTAGTAACAAAAAGCATATGATATTATTATGTCGCATCTCTCTGCCATTGGTTTGCAACCACCACTAAAATCATCGTTCAAGGAACTACAAGGACTGGAAAGTCACATTTGATCTCAAGCATAGAAAATCCACACTCATGAGGATGGCCCCGCATGGCCAATCACCATTGCTACTTCTCACACCAACTAGTGTTGTGACTTTCAACATTCAAGCATCTACAATTCATTCTGCCCTATGAATACCAATCAGAAAAATGAACCCCCTATAAGGATAGACACTTGCTACATTCCAAGAGAGCATGTATTTCATTCGTTACATTCTGATAGACAAAATGAGCTTCATTGGCCCAAAGTTGCTACAATGAATCGACATCAGGTTGCATGAGGAATTCCCTGCCTAAAATCATATCCCATTTGGGGATCGCTCAATCATGCTCTTTGGTGACCTTGGCCAACTACCACCAGTCAAGGATATCCCCATGTATGCTTCAACTTCCTATGGTGGAACACTATGGTGAAGCTTCACCACAGTAATTACATTGACCAAAATATTTTGTCAAATCAGTGAGGAGCCTATACAAGTTGCCTTCCATTCACTTCTCTCAAATATAAGGAATGCATAGCCTACCATTGAAGCTTGACATGATCTAATGTCACGCTCAAGTTCTTCACTCACTTCTACTAAGTAGCCACCTTTTCTATCCTCCATACATTTATTTGCAACAAATGAGTTAGTTTCAATACATAATAAACATATGTTGCAATCTTTAGCAAAAGGGCCAACATACCCAAAGCCAAACAATGAATAGCTCAAAGCTAAGATTCTCTTGGGTATTGGCCAAGAATTTATGTTATGTTTTAATTTATGGGTGGAAGAAGGCCTTGTCACTGGTACACTAGGACAAGTCAAAGCAATTGTATACAAGGATGTCAATAAACCACCTCAACTTCCCTTGTTTGTTGTTGTTCAATTTAAATATTACATAGGCCCGGTTTGGGATCACAACAATGCAAGAAATGTGCTTATTGCACTGCTGAGCCGTGGTGGCTATCACCAAATCCCATTGAAAATGGCATGGGCCTTAAATATACATAATTCGCAAGGCCTTACACTTCAAAGGGCAGCAATCGACATTAGCAACATTGATCGTTAGGGGTTGACATTCATAACTATTTCTAGAGTCCACAACCTTTCCTATGTTTAAATTTGCCTAGCTTTCACATTCCAAATATATGCACGTATGCAACAGAACCCATACGTTGCTCTTCGCAAACAAGAAGAGGAATGCTTGATGGTGCTCTCGCATGCAAACTCTTGAATACCTGAACAAGAAAACTTAACAGAAAAAATTTCTTTCCCCCCTTCCATTATTTTCCCGGTTTCAATTAAAAAACACACACTTACATTTTGTATATATATTTTATTTTCATTCATATCATATTATATTGATCCATACTCATGGAATTTGCATTACTATTTTTTACCATGCATTTGTAACCATCAATATATTGGTTTGCCTAGAATTGTCAATCATTTATGACTTGCCATTTTCTATTTTAGTTTTTTGTATTAGGCAATACAATAAAAATTCATAGGGATGACCAAATCCAAGCATGTTTCTTCCACAAATATATGTTTTTAGTTTCTATTATTACTATTTTTATAATAAATGGTTTTGCTTTATTGTTAAATTGAAAAAAATGCTTCTTTTATTACATTTATTAATTACCTTGCAATGTTCTAGAAAAACATTACTGGCAAATTTGAAATGATGTGTTCACTGTAGGATGAGAGGTGACATGGAGAAATAGAGTGATTTCACTCACACTCCCAGCCTGTTGTGACTTCTGAAACTTTTCTTGTTGCAATAGCATGAAACTTGACCATTTGTTTCCATTTTCTCAGTTTCTCTGTATGCTCAAAAACTATATTGGATATGAATCTACTTGTAATTACTATGCGTAATAGACCTGCCATAGTGTTTAAAAACATAGACTTACATTTTGTATATATATTTTCTTTTGATTCATATCATATCATATACTTAGTTTTTAAACCATCAATATACTAGTTTTCCTACAATTGTTAATCATTTATGGCTTGCCATTTCCTATTTCTCTTTTTCATATTAAGCAATACAAAAAAATCATAGGGAGGACCAAATCCAAGGATGTTTCTTCCACAAATATCTAATTCCCAGCTTCAAACACTTTTAATCCATATCAATTTCCACAAATATATGTTTTCAATTTCTATTACTACTATTTTTATAATAAATGGTTTTGCTTTATTGTTAAATTGAAATAAAATGCTTCATTTATTACATTTTAAAATTACCTTGCAATCTTCTAAAAAAACATTACTGTCAAATTTGAAATGATGTGTTCACTATAGCATGAGAGGTGACATGGAGAAATGGAGTGATTTCACTCACACTCCCAGCCTGTTGTGACTTCTGAAACTTTTCTTGTTGTAATAGCATGAAACTTGACCATTTGTTTCCATTTTTTCGGTCTCTTTATGCTCAAATACTATGCTGGATATGCATCTACTTGTAATTATTATGCATAATAGACCTGCCATAGTGTTTAGAGGAGGTTGATGCTACACCATGATCTTGTAATGGATGCATAATATTAATGTGTTAGATCATTTCTCATGCTCAAATTTGTACCTTGCATAATTCATGTGGGCACACAAGCTTTATTTGATGTTGCGTCTACACTTCTAATGGTTGTGCCATTCTTTTTATGGCTTTTCTTCAGTTCCATGTTTGAAGATGGCTATGCAACCTTCTTATATGCCATGCAACATCATGGATTCTTGTAATGGTTCTCACCATGCTACGCACTATTTCTCTACACGGGAGATGAAGAGGAAGATCGTGTATCACTATGGGCCAACAAACAATGGCAAAACATATATTGCATTGCAGAGGTTCTCGCAAGCAAAGAGTGGGGTTTATTGTACAGCCCACTTCGACTCCTTACAATGGAAGTGTTTGACACAATGAATGTGCTTGGTGTGTATTTCAGTCTTCATACAGGTCAAGAGAAGAAGAGTATTCCAATGTTATTTATACCTGCGACCTTCTTTTTTACCAAAGGTCGCAAATTGTTTTATACATGCGACCTTCTTTTTTACCAATGGTTGCACATTAGTATAAAGGGATATAAAGGGCACAAAAGAGAGACAGGGAATCTAAGACCTTTTTGTTTTCAAAATGGTGTCCATTTCTTCAAATTTTGTTTACGACATACGATTTCTACATTTTTGTTCTCAAAATAGTACAGATTCCTCTTTCATCTAGTGATCAATAGTAATTGGTGATATGTTTGTTAGTCAACAATGTCACTTTTATAGAGATAAATTAAGTTCAAGTACTGTTCTATACATAGCAATACTGGCCAGAATTTCATAGTTCAAATTATTTTTATATTGTTGGTTGTATGTCTTTTTTGGGAGAAATTCTTGATATGATATTTGTTTTAACAAATAGGAACTGTTAGACTTAGCAAAAAAGAAATTATGTGAGACAGATTAAATTAGTTTCCAGTATATAACTAATTACATAACTACGTTTACATTTATAATTTGAAATTTCTTTTATCTTTGTTCAATGGGTGGATAAAGAAACACATGTTATTAATATCATTGGTGACATTCTAAGTTTTATTATGATTTCTTTTTATAAATCGTCCAAATGTAATATGCCGATGACAATTTTGCAATGCTTAACACATTGATATTTTTCTAACACATTGTTTCTAAATGGTGCATAATGTTTAATTAGCTTCAATTCCCATGTCCTTCAATATTCATGCTTGCACTCTACCTATTTCAATGTTGTGTAATAGTTTTTCTACTTGTTGTATTTAAAGGCTCATATTGTTGCAATACAATTTAAAAGTGATTGCTATGTTGTCCAAATAATGCTTGAATGTTACAAAATGTTCCTTAATACCTCCACAGAAAATTATGGAGCTCATCATATTACAAGGGGTTATAAAATTAGTACCTCACTTTCACTAATTGCACTTTCAATTTTTATGTCGTACATGGAATGCTACATTTTATATTTACTTTAAACTCTCTTCAACATTCCTCGGCGTGCCCATTGCACACTAGAGTACGATTGCTAGTTTATGTACATGTATTGCTTTAGATGCCCTAAATGTTCATGTGTCTTAGCGTAAAAAATTTACAGTCGTTATCCCGGCTTCTGCTATTGTCCCTTGTGTGCGCATAAAGTGACTAAAACCCTCACTCTCTTTCGTCAAGGTCAAATACCACCCCATGACCCGCCCGACTTTGTTACGTACTTTCGGAGTTGAACGAACCGTTGTGATGGGAATGAGACGGACACCGATCACTTTCTCTCAAAATGAGCGGTGATAAATCCAATGCTTCATGTGTTCTAAAGTTGAAATTGAATTTGGAAGAAATCTACAAGTTGTCGTCTACCATTTATTTTAGCCGCATCACGAGTTTTCAAGAAAGGGCATTCACTGAAGGGGCTCAAATAACCGGGCAAGTGTAAGGTGTAGATTCATTCCAAGAACTTGGAGTGCATTGTCCGCTATCAGCAGTTATTTGAGCCTTCTAAGAGAATTTATTTTAACAAATTAATGGTTTAAGCTTTTTGAACGTGATTTTTTTAAAAATAGGCTATCAAAGATTTAAGACGACTCAACTACGACCACACAAAGCCTTGGTCCTTGGTACTCCTATCAGTTGCACAAAGGTAAGACAAACTCCTTCCTAAGGAAAGCAACGAAGTTTGAAGAAAGAATAACAAAATCTTATGTATGAGAAAACTTTAATCTACAAATATCATGGTTAAAATAGGGGCTACAAACGGACCACTCAAAGAACCCTGCTACGGCCCACCTAACGACATTTGGAGCCCACAACTTTCTAAAAATTAAGTATGTAAGCATGAAGAAAAAGGCTAGGGAATGCGTCTCCTCAAAGATAGACAAACCCAATGAGGTTAAACAAAAGGCTTCACGTGCCCCTCATATGCTCGATGATGTGGATGCTGGGGACAACCAATCAACACGACCTCCCCCCGTCAATCCTTCTTAGCATTTGAACTCCCCGTCCTTGTCGCATATAAGCTCTTCAACGAAATCTCTAGACAACTCAACTATGATCACACAAAGCCCTAGGTCACCTAAGACTCCTACTAACTACACAAAAGCTAAGATGGTTTCCTTTGAACTCCCTAATGAAATCATTGAAGTAATTGTTGAATGTAAAGCAAAAACCATAATCCTTCTTTTCCTGAGAGGTGTACCGTCCAAACAAGATTTTTTAAATGGACTCGAAATAACTGCGAAGTAAAGGGCTATGCCATTGAGTCTTTTAGGCGGTTGGGTAGAGGTTACATGGCCTGCACTTTTGTTGACCCAAACCATGCTAGGGCAGCTCATTTGTGGTCAAACATCCTATGTCCAAGCATGTGATCTAGATCTCCACCCAAAAGGAATTTCTAAATCCAAGTATCTTATGTGAGTCGAATTTCCTTTCCTCAACCTTGCCTTCTGACCATTCTTACAAGATATCGCCTCTCAACTGGGCAGAGTCCTTTGGTGCAAACAACACTATGATAAATGAGCAAATTTATGGGTCCAGCCTAGGGCTTGCATGGAGATGGACCTTACTCAACCCCTTCTAAACACTATGAATCTAGTTGGCCCTAGGTTCAAGATCATCCAACAAATCACCTATTTAAATAAGCTAAATTTCTACTATTATTTAAGAAAGGTCACCTCATTTGAGACCGCCTAGTATGCAAACCTCGCCTCCAACAAACATTGCCTAGTAGTCCATGCTCATCTATTGAGGATGATGTTGAGGTCAATCATAACTCTTCTTTAGCTACACACTCTGCCCCCTCTAATCTTAACTAGTTATCACCCAATGCTAATCCACCATCCACCCCAAACCCCCTATCACCCTCCATCCCATCTTCTTCACACTATCCCTGTTCTCCCACTGGACTCAAATATTTCAAAGAAGTTGCGACTAAGATGGGGAATCGAGCCCTTGAACGTCTAAAAGAGGCCCCATTTGCAGCTAAGAGTATCCCCAAGGATGATGTTTCTTTAGCTCAACCAAATATCCCTTTGAGTATGAGATAATGATCCCCTTGAGATTATTTTTCCAAGATAGCATTATGGATGAACAAGCCTACTCTCTAGTGAACCAGTTAAATGAGCCCTTGACAAATGAGGAAACCCTTCTTGATTCCTCCCAGTCAAGTGCCACTTCCAATCTAAATGTTAAAGGTTTGATAATCCCACCCATAAGTTTCAGGTCAAGCAATCTATTCAGAACGACCATTCAAATGTTATCATGCTTCAAGAGGTCAAAGTTGGCGGTATCCGATTGGATGCGACTCTAGCTTCCATTTGATAAGAGGTTCTCTTTTTCCACATCAACCACACTAAGAGTGACGGTGGAGCGGTTTTGGGTATTGCTCCTTGGCTTTTTGCTTCTGGGGTTGATCCTAATAAATGCTGTGTTTGGACCATTGTCCTCATACAAGATACTATAGTTTGGTTTTTATCTATCTATGATGAAGACATTGTGAATGGCTAGAGGCCTATTGCCTCCCTAATAATGTATATAAAATCATTGCCAAAGATCTAGCTCAAAGAATATAATTCATCACTCAAGAGATTGTTCACCCAAAGCAAAATGGATCCTTAGGTGGAAGATTTATTCTTGATAACTTGGTTCTTGCCTAGGAAGCATTGGAATGGGTGCAACAAACTGCTCAAGATGCTCTTATCATCGAGCTTGATTTTGATAAAGCATATGATCGCATTCCTTGGCCTTTTATCCTTAACATGCTAAAATGGCTAGGTTTTGGTCCCAAACTATGTGAGCAAATTAAGATGATGTTCATGTATGTGAATGCTAGAGTTGCTGCCAACGGATCCCTTTCCCAATCAATTTCCTTTACAAAAATCCATCTGCTAGGGCTATCCTCTTGCTCCTTTTCTTTATGTTTTAGCTGCTAATGCTCTTTGTATATCGAAAAAATTTGGATTTGTAAATGGAAATGATCAAACAATTGAAATGCATAACCTAAACCCAAATAATTCAATACCTCGAAGATGCAAGATGAGCTCGATTGATTGATCGCTTTGTTGTGTTGATTGCTCGATTCCGCAGCATAACGTTGATAAGGATGCAAGCTAGATGGATTGAAGATGATGGATGAGGACTTGAGATGAAAATTCAGCAGAGTGAGGTTGCATGAAGAAGAATCCTGAAAATCCCCTCCTCTAATGGCTCAAGAGAGGCTTGTTTTATAGGAAAGGCTTGGTTCCAATGGATGGCTAGGATCAATTAGGGCTTTAGGTGAAATGGATGGATAGGATTAAGTTAGGTTTCCTTGCACATCAAGAAATTGTAGTCATATGACATGTGGCAAAGGAGGATGAGGCTTAGGTGTGCTTGTGTAGATAAATACTAAAATTAGGTCCATTAGTTGTGCATGTGAAGGATAAAAGTTGTAACACATGATTGACTGGACAAGTGTTGGAATGTGATGAAAGATGAGTAGTTAATTCAAATAAAATATTTGAATTAGTTGGGATATGAGTTGGATATTAATTAAATAAATAAAATTTATTTAATTAATAGGATAAATGAATAAAATGGGATAAGATATGATGTGGAAATTAATTAAATAAATAAAATTTATTTAATTAATTGGGATGGGGATAGGATAAATGGGATTATGCATGTGAAATTAATTAAATAAATAAATTTATTTAATTAATTGGCTAAGTAAGATAAAGATGGGGATTTTAATTAAATAAATAAAATTTATTTAATTAATTGGCTTAATGGATAAATGGGATTAAGAGTGGGATTTAGGACAAAAATGGCTTATGATGTTTAGGATAATGTTTTAACAAGGTGTTGTAGGACATGGACAAAGTTGGGACAAATTTGGGTGTCTACATTTTGCCCCTCTTTGAAATGATGTTCGAGATGATAAGATTTGTGTCGAGTAACATCATTTCAAAGAAGCCAAGGTATGGATAGAGGAAAATGATAGTGATGATGGAAAGATATGATGAGGATGATGATGGTGGAAAGATAGGATGAAATGGAATGATGATGCCCCCTCGAGAGGTTAGGCGGGTTGGACAAACACGGGTAGGCTCTCGAAAAGAAATGGCTTGGCTACAAAAGAAAGATAAGGGGATAGATAGAAGAAATGGATGATGCGTTATGCTGCAATGAAAGTGAGCAACCATAATGTTTGATATAGCACTTGACGTTATGCACCAAGGTATAAGGACCAGGGTGACGATGTGTCTCGTGCCCCAGCATAATACAACCTTGTCTGAATACAAGATATGAATATTAGCTGGAATGATACGGATGTGATGCAAATGCAAGATAAAATAATAACACACACAAGCAAGCAAGCAAGCATGCTCAAATGATTCAAAAACAAACAAGGTATTGCCCCTGTCAAGCTGTAAACCAATGATTAATTGTTTGATTGATAGTGTTGTCATTGTGGGGAAAGCTATATCCCTAGATCAACACAAGTTTGTTTGCTAAGTTGGTTGGCTGATTGACTGATTGTTTTAGCTTACAACAAGGCTAGGATCAAGACCATTGATTGAGCTTGGATAACTTGGCTTGATTGATTAACTTGATTGGTATGGCTTAAGGATTGACTTGCATTTGGATCCTTGTTTGGAATGATTGGAAGATGATTGAAGGATGATTAGATGAAGTGATGATTGGATTGATGTGCTATGATAGATTGATTGGAAGAAGTTGTTTATTGATGATGTATAAGATAGATGATAGAAGAAATGATGAGAGAAGAAAGAGGAAAATCGCTTGTGCCTGAATCTGGGCACTTCCTTCGTACTCCAGACTGCCTACATACCCTGTATCCACGGGATCAAGGCACTTAACGATGGCAATGAAATGTAGTTCTAATGTTGTGTTTTATTGATGAGATTATAAAAATGGATTGAGATTGATGAAATGTTGATGATGTGATGATATGTGGTGGATTGAGATACTTTTGATTTGCTGAAGTGAATGGATTTGTTGTGATGGTTGGCTGAATGTGCTTGGGTTGATTTGCTTTGGTGTTGATGTTGATGATTGATAGGATTTGTTTTGATGGTTGGATTGTTTTGGATGATGTGATTGGTTTTATTGCTTGGATTTTTCATTGGATATTTGATTTTTTGGATTTTTTTTTTGACATATTTTGATTTTTTTTTGTGTTTTTGAGATATCTTAAATTTTTTGGATTTTTTTGGGATATTTGTTTTTTTTTTTTGTTTTTGGAGTTTTGGGATGTCAATGGATTTACAATTTGGGTAGCCTTTGTGTTTGATACCAATGACAAGGGAGAAAACCAAGTCTAGGTGCAAGGATGGATGAATGGGATTGGATGGATAAAAGGATGGATGATAGTGGATAAGATGAAAGACTGATGATAGTTGGATGGGATGGAAAGTTCATGAGAGTTGGATGGATAGATAAGAGGATAGGCCATAAAAAGAATGGATGCATGCCTTATGAGAAATGGATAGGTAGGCTATAGTGGAAAGCTCATGATAAATAGATGGGGATAAGCTATAAGATGGAAAGCTTGTGATAAAGATACGCCATAGTGGATGGATCATAAGGGAGCTAGGATGTGATCTCCAAAGGCTATGTTGCATAGGAAGAACTTGCCCCATTCTAGGTGGTAATGCTTAGGATTCTTTGCATGACAAAGCTTCATGACCATGGGATGACATGATAGGTTTTACATGACAAGGTGTATGATAGGTGGATAATGATAATATGGATTGATGAGGAAGGTATGAGGTATACCAAGAGATATCCACAGCATGTTTCAAGATTTTGCCCCTATGTCTTCATCAAAATTAAAAGGCAGAAGGATGGATGAATGGATAAATGGGTTCAATAGGATAGGCTTGTTTATGTAATGGCTAAGGATGGTAGGATGGTATGGTAAAAGTTTGGAAATGGATAGGTTGGATGAGACAATGTGCCCCCAAGTGTAAGTGACATAGAAGATCAACCTACACATGACGCCTGTTTGCCAGGTTTTCATCATGGTACTTATCCAAGGTGCCTGTTTACCAGGTTTTCACCGTTGGACGAAGGGATTTCTCTTTACTTTTTTGATTTTTTTTTCTTTTTTTTTTGTATTTTTCTTTTTTTTGCTTTTTAGATGGGTTAATAATTACACATGGCGCCTGTTTGCCAGGTTTTCACCATGGTAATGGATAGGAGGGACTCAAGTGGCTAGTTCAATGGATGTTGGTAGTCCCATTAGAGATGGATGTCCTCGCATGGACCATGTCAAGTGTGCTCATTGATGTTGATAAGGGATTGCATGGATGGGAGATGGATTAGGTAGATAGTGGATGATGATGTGGAATTATGGTAGGGTAGGCTAGTGGCTTATGGTGTGGATTTATATAGGCTTATGGAATGAAGATGGACGAAAAGTTTATGCCAAAGCATGGACCATAGGGATAGCATGGGGGAGATATGTAGGATAATGGATGGAAGATGGGGAGATGTAGTTGTGTGGAGGTGCTGCGAAGTGGAAGGGAACCATGACCAACGGCTGCACACAGCGTGATAAACATTGAAGCTTTTGATTGGATGGTGGTGTAGGAAGCAATGGAGATGTTTGCTTAGGATATCGTTGATGAAGTGATTTAGGAACCCACATAGATTTAGTATTTTGAGTGATTTTGCTTTGCTTGTGGGATTTTTGAAGGGAATGGAAGTTTTGGATGGAAGTAGGCTTTTGGATGGATATAGGTGATTGGGATTCTTGAGATGTGGATGAGGATGCCTCATTTGTTTTGTTAGTTATTTGCTTAGGAACCCAAACCATTTTGCTTTTGGGCTTTGCTTTTGAAGGTATGGGCTTGGATAGCTTTTTGGATTGCTTTGCTTTGGTTATTTGCATTGATTTTTCATGTTTGTGCCCTAAGGCATGAGAGTCCTTAGGATTTTTGGTAGGACTTTTAGCTTTGTAGGTAGAGACATAAAAAATTTTGCTTTTGAATCCCATGGGGTGGGTGGAGTGGATGGAATTATTGGAAGCTTTATGTTTAAACGATGTGTGCTTTTGTTGGTCATGATTAGGGATGTAAGGATACTTATGAATGATCTGTATGTTAGGTGTTGGAAGCAATGGTGGCAAGGTGGATGGAGGGATATTTGGAGTTGGTAAAAGTGGAGGCAAGGTGGATGGCGGAAGGTGTATGGTCACATGCTTTTGACATTTATAGGATGATGGAGATGGAATGGCTACATATGTTTTGGGTATATGATGGGGGGTGTGATGGAAAGTGGTAGGTTTAGGATGCATGAAAGGATTACCAACATCTTGGCCTTGTTTACCTTGGGGTGTGTATCCAAGGCCATATGAGCACGGAGGGATTTTGACATGGTTTGGCTCCAAAATACCTTGTTCATAAAGACCTAGGCCTTTACCATTGTAGTTCATGTTTTGGAGTATGCAATGGACAATGGGACTAGATGTGTTTTGGGAACTAGACTTGAGCTCTTTATTGGATGGAGAAGGTGAAGTAGAGGACAAAGGTTGTTGTTGTCCTAAGGAAGAACATTCATGTATAATGGTGGATAGACCAATAGGACATGATGGTGGACTTGAAATGGGATCGATGGTAGATATGGAGGGAGGATCATTAGCATTATGTTCACTAAGATCCAAGTTATTTGTTTGATCTTCTATGCTTATGTGTTCTTGAGAGGCACATGTCTCATTATAACAAGTGGATGTTTGCTCATTATGGATAGGGCTAGATGGAGGATGACTAGGAGCAATTTGGATATCTTGCTCATGGATGGTTATGGGATTATGGATAGGATCAAGGTACTTTTTAATAGGTTCTTCATCATAGATATCATCTTGATCATGAGATAGATAAAGTTTTGCCAAATGGATAATCATGGTTTTCATGATTTTAGCTAGAACCTTGATCATAACTATGAGCAAAAGTAGGATTAAGTGGGCTATAAAAGGGATAAATTTGCTCATGAATGAGGTCATGGTGATGGCTAATAGCTTGAGGGCAACGCATAAGTAGGTCATGGATAGGTGGAACTTAGAGGTGCTTTGATCTTGATTGAGATTAAGGTTCAATATTTTCACATGTTTAAGATTATGCTCTTGACATACCTCTTGACTTTGGATGGAAGTGGAAGGTTCTTGAGTGGATTCGATAGGCTCTTGATAGTTATCAACATGAAGGCATGATGGCTCTTGACTTAGGCTTGTGGTTGGAGACTCTTGAATAGACTTGTTGGCTTGTAAGTCACATGATGGGCTTAAAGGGCTAGGTATGTTAATGGAAGGCTCTTGAAGAGGCTCAAGGATATGTGAACCACATGATGAGATTTTAGGATTGGACATGACCTTTGGAAGTTCATTGGTAGGTTCATGAATGGGTGTTTGACATGGAGGTAGTTTATTCCTAGCTAGTAGCCAATGGATCACATCCTTCGCAAGTGTATGGGTGGATGGGAAATATAAGGGATGTATGATAATGGTAGTTGGTGTTGGATTAGGATTAGGACTAGGATTAGGTTGAGACCTAATTGGATTGGATGGATTTGGATTTGGACTAGATGGGGGTGATGATGTGGCACGATTTCCCATTATAGGTGGGTACACCTTGTAAACAATCGAGACAAATATTGGACATTGATTTGTATTATGGCCTTTGGTCCTATGGTATGCACAATAATCATGTTCATCATATGGACTTTCTTCACATGGGTTGATGGGGGGAAGTTCAATGAGTTTTGCTTCAAGCATCCTTTGTAAAACTCTCTCAGCCACATCCTTTGGTGAACGATTAGAATGACTTGGCAAGGAAGGTAATGAAGGGCTTGGTGATTTGGAGGGTTGATGGACCAATGGACTAGGAATAGGATCACATGGTGTTGGGATAGGATTAGTTGGCTCATGTATTGGTGTGTGATTAGATGATGAAGGCCACTCTAGATTGGTATCTCCCTTATCAAAGGTTATTGGATCTTGCATAGAATAACTTGGGCTTGTTTGATTTATGTACAAGGGGCCATTGGGATTTGCATGTGTTTCTTGTTGTAGAGGTGGACTTAGGTCTATCAATGGTGCTTGATGGTCTTGTTGAAAAGGTGTACTTGGATGTGCTTGATTTATGTATAAAGGGCTATTTGGACTTGCATGTTGTTCTTGTAATATCACTTGATTGCCTTGTGGATGGGCTTGATAGTGCATTGGAATGGTGGTATGAGGGATTGGATAAGCTTGAGGTGGAGGTTGATAGGTTGATGTGGCATTGACTTGGTGGATAGGTGGATTAAGTTGATAGGAAGTGGATGGATATGACATGTGGCTATAAGGTGGATTAGGTTGATAGGAAGTGGCTAAGGATTGTTGTACTTGTCGAGCTTGACTAGTGGCTAAAAGGTGTTGGACTTGGGCTATGGAGTGTTGTAGTTGAGGTGATTGGCTTGCGTGGGGTTGAGCTTTTTGGATGAAGAATTGTAATATTTCAATGGCATCTTGGTTGAGGGGTTGTGATCCTTGATAAAGATTTTGGAGGAATCTTTGGAATTTGATTTCTAGGTCCTCTAGTGTAGACATGTTGTCACCAAGTGTTTGTCTTAAGTCCTTTTAGCAAGTGCTTGCTTAGGGATTTGGATGATGATGTGGAATGTTTGGATGACTTGGCTATGAAGGGTTGGATGATGACTAGGCTATGTTTGGGATGAAAGTGATTGGGTTTGAATGTTATTGGAAGAATGTGTAAGATGACTTGTCTTTATGTGTTTGAGTGTTTAGAGCTTGATGTGGCAATGTTTAAACAAATGATTATGCATCTACATACATGAATCACTCACGCAAGACACATAAGCAAGTTTTAGTTTGGAAGAATGTGATGATGGTTAAGCAAGCACGTGAAGACACTTCAACAAGTCCTATTCAAGGCAAGGCCACTATCACAAGGAGGTTCTAGTGAAAATCCAGGGGACCGGCACCCCACGAGCATCCAGCAAGCCACTTAAGACTTTAACTAACCCTACTAGGAGTTTTAATATACACAAAGGTACACCTCCTTTCGAGTTAGCACTGTATGGTGAGTGCTAATACCGGTTAGACTTGGCTTTCGCCTTATCCTCTGATTTTTATAGCGGACCGGATGAAAGTACCGCTGGAGGTCGTTCCCTTGGGGTGGATACCAAGGCAGGCCTCTCTAAGGCTAAACAAAAGCAACACAAGTAAATGTTTTTGATCTCCAAGTTCGTGTTGGGACGCGAGGAGAGAGCATACACATTTACTTGGTCACACTCGCATGGGGTTCATTAACCTTAGAAATTCAATGTGTAGAAGACAATGCAAGCACTTGTTTGTTTTAAAGCCCAAATCCAAATGTGATGAAAGACAATGGTTCGTTTTAGCCCAATTTCGATATGTGATAGCAAACAATGTTCATTTTAATCCCAAAGTCCAAATGTGTGATCAAACAAGATTAAGGGATGAAAGATTAGAATAAGTGCACCTGATATAATCACTTTCCAATTTGCTGTAGATGTTGATGCCAATGTTGCTCCAGCTCCTTAGATGCCCTTACAAGTCACCAATTCCAAAAAGAAACAAGTAAACTTGCAAAGAAGATGATTACATGAAAAAGATGAAATCTAAAAATTCTGATGAAAATGATCTGATATAGAAAAATAGATTGCATAAACAGAAAGTTCAGGAGATTCTAAGCAATTTGAAAAAAAGTTTCGCTGAAAAACGATCAAAATTGCTCAAGTTATGCTCAAATGAAGTTTGCAATGAACCTAAACTTTGACTGATAAAAAACCCTGAAAAATAGTAGTCACCTGATAAAAGTGGTACAGTTGTGAAGTTTGTCCTCCCAGCTTTCCAACAAGTCCTTGTTTGTGTGATTTTGCCTCCGTATGTGAAAGTTATGATAGAAATACCAAGATGCACAATGACAGATACCAGAAGCAAGTTACAGTTGCCGGATGCGACATACTGTTGATTAGAGGCGATCTGTATTTTGCGACAGGCGGGATACTACAGATCAAATGCAACACAAAAAATACTAAATGCGGTTCCTGTTAGCTTGTAAGCGATGCGGATATACCCAGAAGCGACCGATTGCGGGCTAAAAGCGACCTGTATCTGCAAAAACACAGTCAAAACCCTTCCCTGCACAGGCGATCACTGTCAGTTCATAAGCGACACCTATCAGTTTCAACGCGGCTTCTGTAGGATCATAAGCGATGCAAATCAATTTGAAAATGACCACTGTTCAATCAAAAGCGACACAGATCAAATTATAAGCGACTATTGTTAATTCAAAAGCGATCCGATGCAACCATAAGCGATCACTGTTAGGTCATAAGCGAGCAAAACAATTTGAAAGCGACAACTAATAGTGTGAAAGATGAAAAGCACACAGGCGAATTCTATTGGGACAAAAGCGATGCATTTCATACCCTAGGCGATTACTCTCGGTGCAAAGGCGATCCAGAAAACACCATAGGCGGCCGATTTCAATTCATAAGCGATGCAAAAAAGGATGGAGGCGATAGATGATAGCTCATATGCGACTAAGAAAAGACCAAAAGCGAGACATAATAGCCCAAAAGCGATTTGGAAAGTTTCAGGAGACAGAATGCAAATGTTAACCATAAGCGACCAAGTTTACCATATGCTATCAGTTTTTCTTCAAAAGCGAGCACTGTTTGCTTAAAAGCGAGCTAGATTTGACCATAAGCTACTGCTGTTTGCCCAAAGGCGAGCTGATTTAGCCCAGGCGACTGCTGTTTGATCATAAGCGACCTGAATTACCAGAAGCGCATTGTTGCAGTCCGGTTGTTGTTTTCTTCACCAAACGCTCCATTTTTCATCAAATTTAGGCAAATTTGTACTCAAAGTTTATGGAAACGGCATCCCGGACGCAATGGTGAGGTAAGATTTGGGCTAAGAGATCATCTACATACACTCTTAGATACTTATTTTAGCATTCACCTGCCACAAAGTTTATCCATGAAATTACTATGTTCAACAATGCTAAAGCTCTCAATTCCCATTTTGTCGATGATAGTATGCTCTTCATTCAAAATTTTGTTGATGAGGTGACACACATGCTAGATATTTTGGAACTCTTTTGCAAAGTTTTTGATTCAAAATTAGCTATGCATAAAACTATATTCATTATGACTAGTCCCAAGCCTCATCCCCTTTGGATTCCTAGTGAATGGCATGATCTAAAACATGGCTCCATTATAAGATACCTAGGTATTCCATTTGGCATTGGAGTGTCACTCAAGGATATGTGGAATTGGTTCATGACTAAAATCAAAAACAAAATTATGAACTGGATCAACTATTTCTTATCCATGACGGACTGCATTCAAGTTGCAAACAAAATCTTTTTGGTAAGCCATGTTTATATCTCCTCATGATGGCTTCCTTCTAAAACCTGCTTCAACCAATTGACTTAGCGGATAAGGAGCTTTATTTGGGCCAAATGGGGCAACTAGAAGGGACAACCATCCACTTCTTGATTATATTCTATCTAGCCAAAAGACAGAGGGGGATTGTGAATTATTGACCCACTCACTTAGGGTGTTTGCCTTACTACTAAATGGATAGTGCAGGCCTTGGAAGGGGAGGCTCCTTGGAAACAACTTGTGGTGCAGGAGCACCCCTACAAGACAGGATATAGGTTAATTGTCCGCATGACAGGACATCAGTCTATTTTTAGTATGTTTGACTTCATAATGTAATAAGGTCCATTCGACCAATGCATATGTATTAGATCAGCCTAGGAGAGTGTGCAGGCAGTTAGAGCTCGTGATCAGGTTGTCTGAGCTGTCCTCTCCCCAGCCGCTTGGAAGCTCCCAGCCGCTGGGAATCGAGTTGGTAGTACTCGCAGGATATTGCTATATATACCTTCGATCTGTTAGGGTTTAGAATGTTAGTGTGTTATGTTATGTTGTACTGGTGATCCAGAGATCAGTCCAAACATTGTGAAACATTGTTCAGGACATTTGTGTTTCATCTGAATAAGATCTCATCAATTGCATTATCTGGTTTATCAGTTGTTATTGTTTTGATTTCTATTCTGATTACAAGTGGATGGATTCTTTCAACCCTTCCACTGGTTGATTCTGTGAATCGGTGGAATGGTCATGTATGATAGTTTAGTTTGCATTTTAGTTTTCTGCATTTCATTGTTTGAGAGATCAGTTGGTAGCATGCTATGAATCAGCCTAGCATCCTCATGTGCTAGGTTCAGGAAGATAAATTGTTAAGTTTTGATCTGAAGGTGATCTGGCCCGATCATCATATTTTCTTTTGTGAAATTGCGCGGTTCTGTGAGTTTGCATGCAGCTAAAGGATATACAGGGATCTGCATGTGCTTTTTCCAGACGAAGTGAATCGCATCGTCATCTACGAGTATATCGCTATCCGGATCGGGTTATGAAGCTGTCAAAGACTGTATGTTTCAAGTGCATCAGGATGATATAAGTTGGATATATACTCAGTGTATATATCGTCATCAGGATCATCTTTTGTGTGTACCCATCATCCGCATATCGCTATCGTATGCGGAAGTGAAAGTTCATTTTTTTGGCTAAGTACCGGAGAGGTCATCATCAGGATATTGCGAATATCACCCTATGCAAGTTTATCCGGCTGTCGCTAAGTGTTTTGGCATCGGCGTAAGTCATCGGCATAAAGTTTGTTTAACATCATCAGGATGTTTCAATATGACCGGATAAGTCATATCCTGATGCTGTTGCTCGAGTAGTCGGATATTGAAGGAACTGCATGTGACGTCATCGTCATCAGGATAATCGTCACCAGGATATCGGGACAACAGGTTATTGAAGGAACTGCATGTGACGTCATTGTCATCAGGATAATCGTCATCAGGATATCGGGGTGACGTAAGCATCGAAGGCAAGGTGCTTGAAGTGGTCGTCATCAGGATATATCAGAGCAACCGGATATTTTATATCCTGCTGATGAAGGTGATGTTGAATATCATGATGATGAACAGTGAACATCAGGAGGATGTTCGCGCTTGCCAAATATCATGATGCTGCTGACAGGCGAAAGGCGAAAGGCGATAAGGGAATGAACAGTAGTCAGCAGGAGGATATTTTGTGTCTCTTCGAAATATGATGATGATGATAAGCTGATAGGATTTTAACATGCTGTTTGTGTTAATACTTTCTCCTTCCCAGTTGTAAGCTCCCGTTGCGTTTACCTCTGCATCATAGTGGTATCAGAGCAAAGGAAGGATCTTCTGGAAAAGATAAGGATATAGCAGGATGTCAGGTGACGAAGGAACATCTGAGATGCCGACAAGGATGACCAACGCTGAGTTGGCAGTTCTGGTGAAGAAACAGATTACAGAAAGCAAGGCCGTGAAGGCTCAGAATCAGGAATTGAAGGATGAGTTAGCGAAGTTGAGGAGTAGAGTAGGTTCTGGTAGAGAAGAAGATAGGGAAGAAGAAGAGATCCCTAGTTGGAGCGAGGAGGTCGTTCCTGCAGACCAGAGACCACTGTTGAACGCCCTCAAGGCCATGGAGAGGAGAACCATGGATGTGAAACTGGATTTGCCAGTGTTTACAGGAAAGATGGACCCTGATTCAGTGATGGAGTGGATAGACTATTTGAACAATTTCTTTGAAACAGAGGAGATACCAGAACAACAGAGGGTTAAGATAGCCCAGTCAAAGATGAAAGAAGCTGCCTTGACATGGTGGAATTTCGTCCAAGATGATAGAGTACAGGAAGGAAAGCGTAGAGTCGCTACATGGAAGAAGATGATGGCATTAGTAAAGGAAGCTTATGTCCCATTGGATTACAGTATCCAATTACACAAGAGGAAGCAAAACCTGAAGCAGAAGGAGCTAGATGTCAGCTCATATACAGAAGAATTCATGAAACTTTGTATGAAAACAAAGGTAAAGGAAAGTGAAGAAGAGAAGGTAGCCAGATACCTTAATGGATTGAGGTTCAATATTCAGGAAGATTTAAGTCTGCATAATCCAGATACAGTTCAGAAATGCTTTCAGTTGGCATTGAAAGTGGAAGAGAAGTTGAAGAGAAAACAAGAACAACACAATAGAGGAAGAGGAAGACAACAAAGAGGTGGAAGAGGTCCTTTCAGAGGTAGAGGACATGGACAGGGATATCAGGGAGAATCCAGTCATGACAATAGTAAGGGAAACAATAGTCAGAACCAGAGGGAAAATTATAGTCAGCAAGGAAACTTCAGAGGTAGAAGACCTTTCAGAGGAAGATCCCAGGGCAGAGGATCCATCAGATGTTATAACTGTAACAAAGAAGGCCATATAGCCAGCAGATGTCCAGAAAAGGCCACAAGCTCAACAGGAGAAAGGAGAACAAATCTGGTCCAAGAACCTGATAATCAAAGTATGACAGGCTCTACTTCTTTTCAGAGTGTGAATGCTCCTGATAATTATGGATACCCAGAAAGTGGAGAGTCTCTAATGATGAGAAGAACAGTGACTACCATGAAGGTACCTGACAAAGAATCCCCTCAAAGAAAGTCTCTTTTCAGGACTATTTGCAAAGCAGGAGGTAAGGCATGTAAAGTTTTGATTGATTCTGGTTCTACTGAAAATTTTGTGTCTGAAGAAATGGTGACAAAGCTTAAGCTTAGGAGATTGCCTCACCCATCGCCATATAAAGTCTCATGGCTTACCCAAGGACAGCAGACAACTGTAGAAGAACAGGCTTGGGTAGAATTTCAGATTGGAGCATATAAGGATAAGTTGTTGTTTGACATTACCAAGATGGATGCTTGCAATCTTTTATTTGGTAGACCATGGCAGTATGATTTGAAGGCATAGCATGATGGTGTTAGAAACACCTATAAAATCACTAAAGATGGTAAGGATATAACGTTACTACCATTGAAGGAGAAAGAGGAGAAATCTAAAGGCAAAGAGGTGAAGGTAATGCTGATGGAAGGTAAATAGTTCATGAAAGAAGTAGCAGCAGAAGGTGCAGTTGCATATGCCCTAATCCCATGTATGAGTGTGAATAAAGAACAGCAGCAAGAAGTCAAGGAAGAGAAGAAGCAAAGGCTCATAGACCCAGCTATCCAAGAGCTATTGGATAAGTACAAAGGTATCATCTTAGAAGGAATGCCAAGATCCCTACCACCTGTCAGGGATATCAGTCACTGCATAGACTTAATTCCAGGGTCAACACTTCCAAACAAAGCAGCCTATAAGCTAACTCCAGAACAGAATGCAGAAGTAGCCAGACAAATTGAAGAATTATTGGATTCAGGTCTGATTGGGAAAAGTTTAAGTCCGTGTGCAGTACCAGCTGTACTAGCACCAAAGAATGAAGGCACTTGGAGGCTTTGCACAGATTCCAAAGCTATTAACAAGATCACAATCAGGTATAGGTTTCCAATCCCTAGGATAGAGGATTTACTTGACTGTTTGGGAGGTGCTAAGTATTTTACAAAAATAGATTTGAAGAGTGGATATCATCAGATCAGGATTAGACCAGGAGATGAATGGAAAACAGCATTCAAAACTAATGAAGGGTTATATGAGTGGAAGGTTATGCCTTTTGGTTTATCTAATGCACCTAGTACTTTTATGAGGTTGATGAATGAGGTTCTGAAAGAGTTCATTGGTAAGTTTGTCATAGTATATCTAGATGACATTCTGATTTTCAGCAACACAAAAGAAGAACATCTCAGACATATAGATTTGGTTCTTAAGAGGTTACATGAAGAGCAGCTGATGATAAATTTAGACAAGTGTTTGTTCATGCAAGAGGAGATCACATATTTGGGTTTTGTCATTTCACAAGGAAAGTTACAAATGGATAAGGAGAAGGTAAGTGCCATATTGTCTTGGCCAACCCCACAGACTATGAATGATGTCAGAAGTTTCCATGGGTTAGCAACCTTCTACAGGAAGTTTATAAGAGGGTTTAGTCATATTTGTGCACCCATGCTTGATACCATCAAAGGAGGACAGAAGTGCAGATCTTCATACTCTCATCTCAAGTGGACTTGAGATTTCTTCTTCTAGGGAGTATGGTGCAGGAGCACCCCTACAAGACAGGATATAGGTTAATTGTCCGCATGACAGGACATCAGTCTATTTTTAGTATGTTTGACTTCATAATGTAATAAGGTCCATTCGACCAATGCATATGTATTAGATCAGCCTAGGAGAGTGTGCAGGCAGTTAGAGCTCGTGATCAGGTTGTCTGAGCTGTCCTCTCCCCAGCCGCTTGGAAGCTCCCAGCCGCTGGGAATCGAGTTGGTAGTACTCGCAGGATATTGCTATATATACCTTCGATCTGTTAGGGTTTAGAATGTTAGTGTGTTATGTTATGTTGTACTGGTGATCCAGAGATCAGTCCAGACATTGTGAAACATTGTTCAGGACATTTGTGTTTCATCTGAATAAGATCTCATCAATTGCATTATCTGGTTTATCAGTTGTTATTGTTTTGATTTCTATTCTGATTACAAGTGGATGGATTCTTTCAACCCTTCCACCGGTTGATTCTGTGAATCGGTGGAATGGTCATGTATGATAGTTTAGTTTGAATTTTAGTTTTCTGCATTTCATTGTTTGAGAGATCAGTTGGTAGCATGCTATGAATCAGCCTAGCATCCTTAGTGCTAGGTTCAGGAAGATAAATTGTTAAGTTTTGATCTGAAGGTGATCCGGCCCGATCATCATATTTTCTTTTGTGAAATTGCGCGGTTCTGTGAGTTTACATGCAGCTGAAGGATATATAGGGATCTACATGTGCTTTTTCCAGACGAAGTGAATCGCATCGTCATCTGCGAGTATATCGCTATCCGGATCGGGTTATGAAGCTGTCAAAGACTGTATGTTTCAAGTGCATCAGGATGATATAAGTTGGATATATACTCAGTGTATATATCGTCATCAGGATCATCTTTCATGTGTACCCATCATCCGCATATCGCTATCGTATGCGGAAGTGAAAGTTCATTTTTTTGGCTAAGTACCGGAGAGGTCATCATCAGGATATTGCGAATATCACCCTATGCAAGTTTATCCGGCTGTCGCTAAGTGTTTTGGCATCGGCGTAAGTCATCGGCATAAAGTTTGTTTAACATCATCAGGATGTTTCAATATGACCGGATAAGTCATATCCTGATGCTGTTGCTCGAGTAGTCAGATATTGAAGGAACTGCATGTGACGTCATCGTCATCAGGATAATCGTCACCAGGATATCGGGACAACATGTTATTGAAGGAACTGCATGTGACGTCATCGTCATCAGGATAATCGTCATCAGGATATCGGGGTGACGTAAGCATCGAAGGCAAGGTGCTTGAAGTGGTCGTCATCAGGATATATCGGAGCAACCGGATATTTTATATCCTGCTGATGAAGGTGATGTTGAATATCATGATGATGAACAGTGAACATCAGGAGGATGTTCGCGCTTGCCAAATATCATGATGCTGCTGACAGGCGAAAGGCGAAAGGCGATAAGGGAATGAACAGTAGTCAGCAGGAGGATATTTCGTGTCTCTTCGAAATATGATGATGATGATAAGCTGATAGGATTTTAACATGCTGTTTGTGTTAATGACTCCACCTTCCCATTTGTAAGCTCCCGTTGCGTTTACCTCTGCATCAACTTGTTTGATTTCATATCCAGTTTGCTTCTACTAGCCACACATGGATCAAAGTTGATTAGAAAGAAAAGATCCTTCTTTTCCATTTCTTCAAAATGCATGGGTCTACTTTGTTCAACTGTATTTGGAAGGAAGAAATTGACATGGCATCACCGGTCCCTTAGTCATGGGTTCAGCTTTGCCACCACCTCCATTTGCTGGAATCATCTAGTCTAGCAAGAGAATAAACCCTTAGGGATCATTAAATAATTCAAAGGCAAGAATCTATTTAAAAAAGGAATTCAAGATTTTGAGGACCTTTGGGATTCAACCTCCTTCAATTGGAAATCTTAGCTCAGCAACTCAAATTGTAATATAATATGTCTTCTTTTGCCAAATAGTCTATTTTCAGTATCCAACAATTTGCTCCTCTAAACTTATTGGCCTTTTATCTTCACCTAGCCATGCTAATTTATTGAAGGACTAGAGATGGCCTGATAAGCTCAACATTACTTTCTTTCAACTCAAAACTATTTATAAACAACTCCTCCCCCCATACCCCTTTCACCCCACCTTAATGTTAAGTGGAACTGTAGATTCAATTGGTCAAAGTGAATAAACTCACTCTACAATTTTGGAAGTCCAAAGTAGACACTCAATCTGAATTGCTACATGGAAGGTTCTACACATCAAGTTGCCCATTGGTGACCACTTTAAATTCTTATCTCCTCTTCATTCTTGTCCATCTTGTGCCAAAAAAGAGTCTATTGTACGTGCCTTCTAGTTCTACCCCCACAATCATAACTTGTGGCTTAGGCTCTTCTCAGTGCTCCTTGCTCTCTTCTCGCAAACATGATCTTGGAAATGTGCACTTATTGGTGCCTTCTCTCTCCACAATACTCTCACCCAGACATGTAGACAAGTTATCCTCAACTTTATTTGGAAAATCCATTGCCTAGTAGTGTTTTCCAAGACCTTCATGCCCTTGCAAATTGAGATCCACATGCTCTGCTCAAGATCGTCCCTTCAAAACACCAACTTGTCTGTCATCCTCCATGACTAAAAAATAACACTGAAGTACAAAGAATCATTCAGCCTCTTCAAGCACAACTCCAATCTATAGTTGGTCGAAATTCAGTCTCTAAGCTTTAATCAACCTGACAAGATACTTCTCCATGATTACTTTTCAAACTCAAATGTACAGAATGTAGGGAAGAGGAAAAGATTGAACTATGAACAGAAATGTGGTAAAAGAAAGAGGGTAGAAGAGAATATGTTTATTTTGTATGGATAATGATATTCACAATGACTAAAGACAATTAAGAAGGATGACACTAGTAGAACCATGTTATGTTCTCCATATTTTAGCTTTATGTCATTAAGGATAGGATTACAAGAGGTAATGTTCTATCAAGTGTTTGTATGATTTCAATACTATCTATTCCATGTGTTAGTGTCTTCTATGATCATGTTAGTGTCCAACTAGTGCATTGATGTCGTCTATGGATACAACATTCTGTATAACTTCTAATAATAAGTTATGCAACCTCTTACAACTTTCTTTGCTCTTGTACCTACACTAAAATGGCTATTTTTGGGTAACTTGGTGCTTGTGGCACATTTGGGGATTCACCTTAGTCAAATCCTTGGGGTGATTCAATAATGATTATGAAAATGATTGAAATGTGCGTGAAAATCCCTAGCTACAAGGTGAGTTTGCTACTATAACAATGTAGGTATAATGTAACGGGGTGATGTTTTCTTTTGATGTGTGTGTGTTCTCTCTTGGATTACCCAAGTGCGAATGTGTTCCCTAAATCATCCTTAGGCTTCTTTTGAGTTATGTTCCCTTTTATAAGTAGAATCTATCTTTTTTAACTTTTGGGAAGCAAATTAGTTTTTTGGGAGGAAAAATATAGGAGTTTGGGAGGGGAAATGATAATGAAAATTGCCTTATGTGGATTATTTGTAGACCCCAGAACTTAGGAGTCCATGCATACAAGTTGCAAAAGATTTCCGATTCATTGGTGCCAACACCAAGGAATAAAGGATAACTTTTGGGATAGGTGGTGGATGGCTTGTGACCATCTCCTATGCAACAACAATTAAGTGCCTCAATATTTCTTGAGGAAACTCTATTCAGAGTTTGTCCTCAAAGAAATTCCAAATTATTTTGATATGCATGATTTTTAGGGTAGAGGTAAAGGTTTTGCATAGGATAAAGAGGGGGCACATTATGCCTAGGATAGCCAATGAGACCCCTTGCTCACCCATCTATTTAGTGTATCCCAGTCCCTGCTATTTTGAAGGAGAGTGTTGAGGTGGAGACCCCGCAGTTCATTAGTTCACTCACATAGACATTGTTGCAGCATAACATGCATCTTTTGTAGGGTGATGAGGGTGAGCCTTCTAGGCGTCAACTCTCACCACATATTTGTCATGCTTGTGGATCTACATGTGATTATGGGCTCAAGGATTTTTCAATGAGGTATACAACATAGGATGTACATGGTCATTATGTTGGTACACATGTTGAAGAGGATGCTCTACACTTTGAGGAGTATGCCACACCGTGTGGGGTACATGATACATCTATATTAGATAGTATGGTCTTGACCGACGATTTGCTAGATGTGACCTTTGGCATTGATTGATAGGTAGGTAATCTTCAATAAGGTTATGCAATTTAGTATATTTCCTATTGAAATGCACAATTAACTATATTAGTCTGTTATGAATGAAAATTAAAGTAAAAATTTGTATTTTCTTATGGTTCCCAATCATTTAGTAGAATTGTCTATTGTTCATGCATGATTTGTGATGAGTATTTTATGGATCTTGTGTTCATACTACTAGTTTCTTGTTGATTGTAAGTTACTTTGTGTAGTTAGCTTGAAAGCCTAACAACTAATCAAATTATAATTATTAAATATCACCAGCATACAAAATCTACAAGATCAATTAATAAACAAACATCTACACTTTTAGCATAGTTGTCATGGTCATTACATTGTCATAAATTTTAAAGGCAAATTTATTTACTCTTTCGAGCACCATATTCTCTATTATTCTAAAGTTACAAAAAACTAAACAATAATCATTTTTAAAACTTTAATCAACCTTGATGGTAGAATTACCGTGAACCCTATAATGTTTTACTAAAATGATATGACACTATTAAAATACTCACCTTCAAACACTAAAATCATATATAAACCAAAGCCTCAAATTTAAACAATAAAAACCACACTAAATATCTTAAATGTTTGATAACCCAATTTTTTAAAAAAAAATAACGTCCAAAAGCCTTAAACCATTAATTTGTTAAAAAAAATCTAAAAAAAAGCTCAAATAACTGCTGATAGCGGACATGCTCTCCAAGTTCTTGGAATGAATCTACACCTTACGTTGCCCGGTCACTTGAGGCCCTTTGGTGAACGCCCTTTTCTTGAAAACTCGTGATGCGGCTCAAATAAATGGTAGACGAGAAGTCGTAGATTTCTTCCAAATTCATTTTCAACTTTAAAACATGTGAAGCATGGGATTTGTGACCGTTCATTTTGAGAGAATCAGATCGGGGTCCGTCTCATTCGCGTCACGGTGTGGTATTTGAGAGTGAGGGTCTTGCTCACTTTACGAGCCCGCACAAGGCGCATGTCCGGATAATGATTGGAACTTTTTAAGCTGGTTGTCTTATCGTCTTTATGATTAGGGGAAGTTCCCACAAGGTGGTGAAGTACAAAACTTATAGTAATAATATTTGCTAAGTCTCAAGGTGTAAAGTTAAGAAACAAAATTGAATTTGATTTTTTTTTTCACATGTTATTAGTGAAATGTAGGTGTAAGGATGAAAAGTGTATATTTATTTCTTTTTTAATATTGTAATTAATAGATATAATTTTGATTATTTTATTGTTTGAAGTTTCAATTGTTTTCAAATTTATATTTATATTATCAAAAGGTTGTAGCTCAATTGGTTGAGCAAAAAGGGTGATGGTATGTTCCTTGATTATGCCATCCACCAAGGTTCAAAACCCTTGAATGTATGAAATATAAGGGATGAGGTCCAGATTGTGCCTCAGATGACTTTGGCAGAATGTATACCCCTTAATCCTTAACTCTCAGCCAAAGAGGTCTCAACATAGATTCGTGCTCCTGTATCGAGTAGCAAAATGATCTTGTTGACCCTTATAGGGGATCTCTTCGCATGGCTTTATCGTCGAGACCACTACTAGGGGTCTCAGTCCCCACGGCATCATCACCTTGCTCAATTCCATGAGCTCAATGACCCAATGAAGGCACACAACCTGCGAGCACACCAACCCAACGAAGGCACATATCCGACAAGCACGACAACCCAATGAAGGCCCATGGCTTGCAAGCTCTTTGGCCTAGTGGGGGTTTGAACCTTGGTGGCAATCACAACAACCAAGTGAATTCACCACTGCATTACACCCTTATGGGATAGAACAAGACTTTTCTTACATTTAGCTATTGTTTCTTACTTATGCTCGACATTCTTTCTATCTTGTGCATCAGTGTGTTGTGATCATATCCTCTAGACAAAATTATATGTTGTTATATTTACTTAAATTTCAAAACTATTTTTCTCACACTAACACTAGCCTTTTTACACTCCAAAAACCTTAATTTACTTCCAAATTATGGTAAAAAAATTAGGGTCTACTTATAAAAGAGGATCTTGGGGAAATGAATATAAAATAAGGAGAAAACACTAGCACACCTGAACATATAAAGAAAACACATACATAGATGAATTTGACTGAAAAACTTGTTGGCAAGAGACATTGCAAGGTATGTCATGTGTTGTCATTGATGGCAACTAAGTCCATTCCACTCATCCGCAGTGTAGTATCAGATCATACTGGAAGTCAGTTCTAAGATTTGTCCAGTCTCGATAGACAGAAACATGGTATATGGCAGAGTTTGGTATTTTGGTCAGCGGATCTCTCCAATTAATCATTGTGTGTTGCGAATCTAAGGGAGTGTAGAGGAATGTCAAGATAATCCAAATCCATTTCAGCCTCTGGTGACAAAGGGATTAAAAGTTATGAGCATCTGAATACTGGGTCCTATTATGACAAAGTAGTTCAGTGAAGAATAGGCTGACTTGTGTTAGATCCTTGTGCGGATCTAGTAGAAGTGTTTTGGTGAGTTGTGTATGGGATATAATGTTAGTGGCCGACATGTATGATGACCTACAAGTGTTATTTTTGGTACGCATCTATATTGGTGTATGGATTCAACTGACTGAACAGAGTATTTGTATTGTTTGTTAACTTCTTCATAAGGCCGACAGAAAGGTGATTGAATTTGTTAATGCAGATATATATAACCGATGAATTCGAGTATTGTGGTGTGTGATTGTTGTGTTGTGATGGAGTAAGTGCGAAAAAAGGCAGATCAAAGTGCGAAAGAAAATAGATCTAAGGTCCGGATCATGGCAGAGCAGTAAACAAGGTAGAGTGAAGATGAAGTGTGTTAGATCAGTATTCTGAGCCAAACCGGAACTGAATTCTTGCATTAGCAGATGCTATTTATCAGTTCAAACAAATTGTAATCTTCTTGTAATCATTCCTATAGGCAGTGAACCTCCTTTGAGCAGTGAGCCCGAAGGCATGTGCCTTCCAAATTTGCAATACTTTTAACATAGTATAATTTTTGTGGGTTAACCCGCACCGTGGTTTTTCCCTTAACTGGGTTTCCACGTTAAAAATATTGGTGCCAAGTGTGTTAATTGTGTTTTTGCTCATGTGTTATTGTTTTATGCTTTAATGTTTGCATCATTAATTTGTTTGCAAGTTGTGAAAGAAGATTAAAAAGAAGGAAAGATTAATTTTGTGGGACAACTGATTCACCCCCCCTCTCAGTTGTCTGGCCTAATTCCAACAATTGGTATCAGAGAAAGTTTCCTTGGAAGAAGCTTAACAGCTTAAGGAAGATCTGCAAAGGAGTTTTCAATGGGTACACTCAAGGAACAACTTCAATTGGCTTTAGATGATCTTGATCAGTCCAAAGCAGAAGTAACTATTCTAAAAGAGAACCTTAAGGATGTTGAAGATTGCATATAATTGTTAAAAGAAGAACTAAAGAAATCTATTGAAAAAAGGAAGGAGCTACTTCTGCAGCTAGCCAATTTTACTGAAGAAAATGACATGAATGAGGCTTTGGAAGAAAAGACATAGGGATGTGAGAAGCTGTCAAAAGAAGTTTCTGTTCTAAAACTTGAGATGGAATCTAGGGTGATGAGGCTAACCAAAGAAATTGAGCAAATGAAGTAGACTGAAGAAGACCCGAATCAAATTCTAAAGGAAAGAATAGAAGAATGTTGTAGATTGGATGGAATAGCTAGCCATCTAGAGTCTAATCTACAAGAAAGCAGAGATAATGAGAAAGAACTTGAAAGGCAAATTGTCATTCTCAGACATGACCTAGAAGCTGCAAATGAATACAAGGAGAAGTTCAAGACAAGCTCAACTAGACTTGAAGCACTGCTTGAGAGAGTCAGGAGAAGGCTGATGACAGGCATGGTCTTGGGTATGAGAAAGGTGAAAGCTCTGTATCAGGACAAAGAGATTATCAATCAAGGAATGGGAGAAACAGACCTAGAAGACCTCCGATAAGACAACCTAATGCTCTAAGTTATCCATCTTTCAATGGCAATCACTTCAAATGTAATAAATATGGTCATAGAGCTAATCAATGCAGAAGTCAAGTGAAACAAAATGCATCATCTTTCTCTGTTCAATGCTTTAATTGCAAGAGGATAGGTCATAAGGCTGAGGAATGTAGAAATGGATCAATGAATCCTCCTAAGAACAAGCAAGTGTTCAATGGAAGATGTTTTACATGCAATAAAGTTGGGCATATTGTAATGCACTGCAGATCTAAACCTGCTCTAACCTGTGATTGTTAGAGAAATAAGATTGTGTGCTTCAACTGCAACAAATTCGGTCATAATGCAAGATTCTGTAGAAGCAGGTATAATGGAAAAGGAGGTCTGGTAAATAGAAAATTGGATGAGTAGAAACAAGACTTTTCTTACATTTAGCTATTGTTTCTTACTTATTCTCGACATTCTTTCTATCTTGTGCATCAGTGTGTTGTGATCATATCCTCTAGACAAAATTATATGTTGTTATATTTACTTAAATTTCAAAACTATTTTTCTCACACTAACACTAGCCTTTTTACACTTCCAAATTATGGTAAAAAAATTAGGGTCTACTTATAAAAGAGGATCTTGGGGAAATGAATATAAAATAAGGAGAAAACACTAGCACACTTGAACATATAAAGAAAACACATACATAGATGAATTTGACTGAAAAACTTGTTGGCAAGAGACACTGCAAGGTATGTCATGTGTTGTCATTGATGGCAACTAAGTCCATTCCACTCATCCGCAGTGTAGTATCAGATCATACTGGAAGTCAGTTCTAAGATTTGTCCAGTCTCGATAGACAGAAACATGGTATATGACAGAGTTCGGTATTGTGGTCAGCGGATCTCTCTAGTTAATCATTGTGTGTTGCGAATCTGAGGGAGTGTAGAGGAATGTCAAGACAATCCAAATCCAAGATTTCAGGCTCCGGTGACAAAGGGATTAAAAGTTATGAGCATCTGAATACCGGGTCATATTATGACAAAGTAGTTCAGTGAAGAATAGGCTGACTTGTGTTAGATCCTTGTGCGGATGTAGTAGAAGTGTTTTGGTGAGTTGTGTATGGGATATAATGTTAGTGGCCGACATGTATGATGACCTACAAGTGTTATTTTTGGTACGCATCTATATTGGTGTATGGATTCAACCGACTGAACAGAGTATTTATATTGTTTGTTAACTTCTTCATAAGGCCGACAGAAAGGTGATTGAATTTGTTAATGCAGATATATATAACCAATGAATTTGAGTATTGTGGTGTGTGATTGCTGTGTTGTGATGGAGTAAGTGCAAAAAAAGGTAGATCAAAGTGCGAAAGAAAATAGATCTAAGGTCTGGATCATGGTAGAGCAGTAAACAAGGTAGAGTGAAGATAAAGTGTGTTAGATCAGTATTCTGAGCCAAACCAGAACTGAATTCTTGCATTAGCAAATGCTATTTATCAGTTCAAACAAATTGTAATCTTCTTGTAATCATTCCTATAGGCAGTGAACCTCCTTTGAGCAGTGAGCCCGAAGGCATGTGCCTTCCAAATTTGCAATACTTTTAACATAGTATAATTTTTGTGGGTTAACCCCCACTGTGGTTTTTCCCTTAACTGGGTTTCCATGTTAAAAATATTGGTGCCAAGTGTGTTAATTGTGTTTTTGCTCATGTGTTATTGTTTTATGCTTTAATGTTTGCATCATTAATTTGTTTGCAAGTTGTGAAAGAAGATTAAAAAGAAGGAAAGATTAATTTTGTGGGACAACTGATTCACCCCCCCTCTTAGTTGTCTGGCCTAATTCCAACAATTGGTATCAGAGAAAGTTTCCTTGGAAGAAGCTTAACAGCTTAAGGAAGATCTGGAAAGGAGTTTTCAATGGGTACACTCAAGGAACAACTTCAATTGGCTTTAGATGATCTTGATCAGTCCAAACCAGAAGTAACTATTCTGAAAGAGAACATTAAGGATGTTGAAGATTGCATAGAATTGTTAAAAGAAGAACTAAAGAAATCTATTGAAAAAAGGAAGGAGCTACTTCTGCAGCTAGCCAATTTTACTGAAGAAAATGACATGAATGAGGCTTTGGAAGAAAAGACAAAGGGATGTGAGAAGCTGTCAAAAGAAGTTTCTGTTCTAAAACTTGAGATGGAATCTAGGGTGATGAGGCTAACCAAAGAAATTGAGCAAATGAAGAAGACTAAACAAGACCCGAATCAAATTCTAAAGGAAAGAACAGAAGAATGCTGTAGATTGGATGGAATAGCTAGCCATCTAGAGTCTGATCTACAAGAAAACAAAGATAATGAGAAAGAACTTGAAAGGCAAATTGTCATTCTCAGAAATGACCTAGAAGCTGCAAATGAATACAAGGAGAAGTTCAAGACAAGCTCAACTAGACTTGAAGCACTGCTTGAGAGAGTCAGAAGAAGGCTGATGATAGGCATGGTCTTGGGTATGAGAAAGGTGAAAGCTCTGGATCAGGACAAAGAGATTATCAATCAAGGAATGGGAGAAACAGACCTAGAAGACCTCCGATAAGACAACCTAATGCTCTAAGTTATCCATCTTTCAATGGCAATTGCTTCAAATGTAATAAATATGGTCATAGAGCTAATCAATGCAGAAGTCAAGTGAAACAAAATGCATCATCTTTATCTGTTCAATGCTTTAATTACAAGAGGATAGGTCATAAGGCTGAGGAATGCAGAAATGGATCAATGAATCCTCCTAAGAACAAGCAAGTGTTCAATGGAAGATGTTTTACATGCAATAAAGTTGGGCATATTGTAATGCATTGCAGATCTAAACCTACTCCAACCTGTGATTGTTAGAGAAATAAGATTGTGTGCTTCAACTGCAACAAATCTGGTCATATTGCAAGATTCTGCAGAAGCAGGTATAATGGAAAAGGAGGTCTGGTAAATAGAAAATTGGATGAGTAGAAACAAGACAAAGGCATGGGCAAGGTTGATGTGAATGAAATCCAGAATGAAATGAACAAGAAATGGGTAAAGAAAGGTGAAATGAACAATGGTGATGGACCCGCACCAAAACCCGGTGCTAGTAATTCCTCTGGGAATTAAATTGGGAGCACTGGCTCAGGGGGTGCTGCATTGAAAATCAAATTCCCCCAACTAGTAAATGGGTGCCTGGATCTAGCACAATGATAAAAGATATTTTGAACTGTTTCAGAAATTTTGGAAGGATTTCCAGAAGAAAAGAAGTGAATATGGCAACTTGTGGAGTAATTCATGAAAAACTGCTCAAGAAACAGAGTAACCATATGTGTTAGGGTAGAGCATTTATTACAAAGACAAATTAGGTTTTGCGAAGCATAAAAGGGTCGTTCATTCTTCATTTGAATCACTTTGCATTAGAAGAAAGAAAGAAGAAAAGAGGCAAACGAGTTCTGAGCTAAGAATTTTCAAGAGTCGAAGCACAAAAAGGATTTCCGAGCAAAAACCTAACTTGTAGAACAAGGTATTTCTATTTTCTATGAAATCTCTTGAATTTTCAATCTCTGGAAATGGCTACACCTCTAATTGTTGACATTATTGGAAGGCCCCATCCAAAATTTAAGAAGCACCCTTACAAGTTTGTTGAAATCGAGTTGTTAGGTGCATTTTATGGTGTCCCTTATGAAGACTTGCATGTTGAAGACATTAGGGCATACATCCATTGCAATGTAGAGGAATTTGGAAATCTGAAATTACTTGAATTATTTGAAAACCATCTAAGGGATGATAATTGTGATCTGAAACCAGAATTTAAAACCCTAGAGGGTAAACATTTCCCGCAAGTGATTGAATTTCTGACTTTTGATGAAAGTGAGTGGGGCAAATATGTTTTGAACCAGATGCATGACGAATTCATATGGCTACTAAAACCTTTCAAGATCACAAAGGATGTTATCAGAATTTTAACTGGGTTAAATTCAACTGGTGGATTGCCCATGTTGAAATCTGTGAAAAACCAAACTGTTACTGATGCAACCAGTGCAAAGTTCTATAAGAGGGCTATAACCATAAACGACATTATAGAACCAGATGTGAAGTTTGCTTCCATGGTGATTGTCTACAAGATCTATCACTCTAGTCGAGATAATTCAGTTTCCAGAACTGCTATATATGCAGCATATCAAATGTTGAAAAAAATGCAAATTATGACTTATGTGAGCTACTACAAAACCAACTGGTTGAGAATCTAAGAAAAATCAAGAAGGATAAGAAAAACACCTTCAAGTATGGTTCCTTGATTATATGCTTATTATTCTATTTCATGAATGAAGTGCCTGGAGTGCAAGGTGTGCACTAGACACATGACAGGACAGTTGCAATTCAAATAAGGGATCATTTACATAGCATTGGAGACTCAAGTGCACAAAAGATTGCATTCTGGGGTTATTTCAAAAAATTTTAGAATATGATGCACTCTAGGGAAAGAATCCCTAAGTCAGTGGTTGAGAAGTATAAAGATGAAATCTGCTTTATGGTAGACATAGATCAATGCCTAATGGAGGCTGTGGAACCCATAATAGTATGGATTATGCATATGGGCTATGAGGTTGATGAAAAGTTTTTGGACATGTATGCTCAACATCTCCTGAGCAAATCTAAAGACACCTCTATTGAAAGATTTGGAACCTATGGAGAGCTAATTTTAAAATTGCATGTTGAGCTTAGGAGACCAGAGATGAAGAGAAAAGTTTAGAGGCAGGTTGAAATGTATGCTAAAAGCATAGGCATCACAAAATAAGCTATAAGAAAGAACAAATAAAGAATTGAATAGATGAAGAGAAGAACTGAGCAAGTTTCAGAAGAGAAGGCAGAAAGTGAACCAGCAACTGCTCCATAAGTCACACCTGGCTCTTCAAGAAAAACAAGAAGTTATGCAACTATCTTTGAGCAATCCAAGTCCATTCCCACTAAGACATCGGAAGCCACACCATCTGGTGAAGGAGGAAAGAGAAAGAAAACCAAGGCCACAAGAACCTACAAGAGCACAAAAGTTGATGAAGAAGAAACAGATTCAAATGTTGAGGTAAAGGAGTTGAAAGCCAATAGAACAAAAGCTGCCAAGGTGACTAAGGAGAAGCCCTTGGAAGCAAAAGGGAAAGCAAAAAGTAGAAGATAGAGACATATGCTGAGAAGCCCACACTTTCTGTGGAGGATGTAATAAAATCAATCACTGTGGATGGAAATTTAAAACCCATGACTGAATTTTATGATGAATACAGTGATGTAGATAAGAAGGTGTTATAGGAAGCAACTGTTAGATATCTAAATATCTATAATAAGGCCCTGATTGAAATAATTTTTGAGATTCCTCAAAGTCTTGGAGACATTTTGGAGTTGAGAAAAGTAAATACAAAGAGCAAGGCTATGGAACTTAGAGAACATGTGTTGATAAAACTATGCCCTCAGATCACTCAATTTCAAATGAATATGATATTCAAAGAAGTGAAGGATGAATTCAAAAACAAGAAGAGAATGAACAAACTGATGCTTGGAGAAACAGATAAAATAGTTGAAGAAACACAGGAAATTCTTCTAAGGGCATTGAAGAAACATAATCTTCCATTTGTTGAAGAGGAGACCGATGATGGGATTGATTCATCAATTCTGAATGTTGAAGAAGTAAACATTAGTGAGCAACAAATTGAGGTTGATGACTCCTCTGTTCCAGAAAAGGAGCAAATAAACAAAGTAGATACAGAGATGGTTGACAAAACTGATGATGCAGGAGATACTCTAACTCCTCCTTATCAATAAAAAAAGAAGATAATGTTGAGAATACTGCTACCACACAAGATCCTCCAGAATAGATTATAGATGATGAGGATAAAGGAGAGAATCCCCCTACAGATGACACAGAGAAAGATAAAGCAGAAGAAGATGGTGCAAATGTTGATGTACCCAAACAAAATAGTCTTGATACTCAGAAAACTCAAGGAAAGGAAGGTGGTTCAGGAATTGTGGCAAGAGACACTATAGATGTAGTGAAGGGTCTCTTGAGTAAAGAGATGCTAGAGTTTGATGAACCTAAACTATTTCAAGGACCAATCAATCTGGATGCTCTCTCTCCAGTCCAAGTAATGAAGATAACATCTTTCACACAAGCCAAGGAAAGTGAAAAGATGTTGAAATTTGACATTGAGGACAGTGAGCTGTTAGGCCTTGCATCAGGTGTATTGGAGAAGATAATGCCAACCTTCCAGAAGAATCCATTTGATTACCCCTCTAGAAATCTGAAGAACCTTGTAAATTCTATAAGTACACATTTGAGTCCTTTGAGAAGTCTACAAAGATTAAAGTCTGGAATGAATTTTTGGATAAGAGATTTAGTGAGCTAAAGGGCCTAATAGGGAATGATAGAAAGATACTTGATATCAGTATAAAAAGTATTCAAAATGCTCTTAATGATGGAGGTGATGTATACAAATTTTGCTCATCTTGGCCCAAAATTGTCAAGGATATTGAGAAGAAGATAAAGGAGTAGGAACAAAAATTGGTGAATCTATCTCAAAATTTTGATCCTCTAACAGTCTCTCCAGCAAGTCAGGAGTGTCAAGTAATCAACTTGACTGATGAAATAAAGAAACTGCTTAAGGAAAAGAGCAATATTGTGAAGAGAATGTGTGAGCTCCAGGGATTGATTGCCCCCAAGTTAGAGATGTAATGTTTAATGCTTTATCAGAAGCTCAAGTTGCAGCCCAGACAGGTGATCCCTCAGATCTGAAGAAAGCAGAATCACAAGCATTCCTTCTAAGTGAACACATCTCAATTTTGGATGGCATGAAAAGAAGATGGGCCTCTGAACTTGACCAGTTGAAAAATAGTTTCGCAGATATTCTCAAGTTCATGTAAATATAAGGATTGGTTGTACATATGCGACATTGTATACATAATTTTTGGGAGAATTTTGGTTTGCGGACCCTATCCTTTGACATTGATGTCAAAGGGGGAGTGAGAGACAGTGAAAAATGAAAGGAAATGAAGAATCCATCAAAGGGGGAGCAATGGAAGAACATATAAGTGTACACAATAGGGGGAGTCAGTCTTGACACTTAGTCATTTTTCACTAAGTGTTGCCATCAATGCCAAAGGGGGAGATTATTGGCAAGAGACACTGCAAGGTATGTCATGTGTTGTCATTGATGGCAACTAAGTCCATTCCACTCATCCACAGTACAGTATTAGATCATACTGGAAGGCAATTCCAAGATTTGTCTAGTCTGGATAGATAGAAACATGGTATATGGCAGAGTTCAGTATTTTGGTCAGCGGATCTCTCCAGTTAATCATTGTGTGTTGCGAATCTGAGGGAGTGTAGAGGAATGTTAGGACAATCCAAATCTAAGATTTCAGCCTCTGGTGACAAATGGATTAAAAGTTATGAGCATCTGAATATTGGGTCCTATTATGATAGAACAATTCAGTGAAGAATAGGCCAACTCATGTTAGATCCTTGTACGGATCTAGTAGAAGTGTTTTGGTGAGTTGCGTATGGGATATAATGTTAGTGGTCGACATGTATGATGACCTTCAAGTGTTATTTTTGGTATGCATCTATATTGGTGTATGGATTTAGCCGACTGAACAGAGTATTTGTATTGTTTGTTAAGTTCTTCATAAGGCCGATAGAAAGGTGATTGAATTTGTTAATGCAGATATATATAACTAATGAATTCGAGTATTGTGGTGTTTGATTGCGGTGTTGTAATGGAGTAAGTGCAAAAAAGGTAGATTAGAGTGCGAAAGAAAATAGATCTAAGGTCCGGATCATGGCAGAGTAGTACACAGGGTAGAGTGAAGATGAAGTGTGTTAGATCAGTATTTTGAGCCAAACTAGAACTGAATTCTTGCATTAGCAGATGCTATTTATTAGTTCAACCAAATTGTAATCTTCTTGTAATCATTCCTATAGGCATTGAGGCTCCTTTGAGCAGTGAGCTCTAGGCAGTGAGCTCGAAGGCATGTGCCTTTCAAATTTGTAATTCTTTTAATAGAGTATAATCTTTGTGGGTTAACCCCCATCGTGGTTTTTCCCTTAACCGGGTTTCCACATTAAAAATCTTGGTGTCAAGTGTGTTAATTGTGTTTCTGCTCATGTGTTATTGTTTTATGCTTTAATGTTTGCATCATTAATCTGTTTGCAAGCTGTGAAAGAATATTAAAAAGAAGGAAAGATTAATTTTGTGGGACAACTTATTCACCCCCCCTCTCAATTGTCTGGCCTAATTCTAACAAAACTATGTAGTTGAATTCTAATTAAAACTTCATAACATCAACATGGCCTCCATTGCTAGAACAACGTTGTTGCAATAACTCACACACAACATCTAGGAATTATTCACACACATCCAAAGCATATTTTCTCATAGATCATGTTGGTTCTCAAAGGTTAGACTCCTCAAATCCCTAAACCCAAGCAATTTTTTAGTGTCAGGGGTGTCAAACTCAGGGAAAAAGCTACAATTTATGTTCAGGATGAGGCAACTAAGGCCAACTTGTATAAGGTGGGTAAGACCTTATTCTCCTTTTGGCTTTGCTAAACCAAGGGGGTATTCCCTGAGGTGTCAAGAATAGGAAATATAATATTATGAAATCGTACCTTGTTACAAACCATACCCAATTCCCAAGACACTCCAAAATTTTTCACTAAGTACCTAAAAAGTTGGTTTGAAAAGAACACAAGGCTATTACACCTTTATTAAGAAAATGCACAACCAAACATGGAGTCTAAAAAGATGTTGTAATAACCCATAATTATCATGCATTCATTCAGACATGGTTGTGAGTGGAACAAAACAACACAAAAAGATAAAGGACTATGATTTTGTTGTGTTTGAGTGTGTTGAAGGAAAAAGATGGTTGACAGACAGTAGACCAATGTCGATATCTAGTTAGGGTAGCAAAGTCTAGAAATTTAATTAAAGGGGACACTACTATAATTAGATTTTGTTACCTAATCAAGGTATCAACAAAGACTATAACCGAGAATCGGTTGCATAAGCTAGAGGCTTTATATAGACAAACATTAAGCTAGAAAATTGCAAAATATAATCACAAGCATTCTTTAAAGATCCATAAATAGCTCAAAAATTTCATACATTCTCATGAAAAGATACCTTGCAAAGCATTACAAAGGTTTTTTACAATCTACAATGATCAACTAATCATGAAGAACATTCAAATAAGCAAATGTGATTAGGGTAAGTTGCCAGAATACCAAAAAATCACAAAATGTTTATGGAGACACTTGAAATAATGTTCAATCTACACATTGAGTTCATTCTTTGAATATTATAATGTCCTCTCATTGCCCTTGAGAGAAAGTCTAGACAATATTACAATAAGATAGCTCTGTATCTTTTTACCGAGAGAAAACCCTAGTTCTTACAAACTTTCTTCTTTTTTCTAGTTTTGTTCTGCAACAAAATTTTCCATCCCTTAAATGAATGAAAAACTACATTATATACTTATTCGTTCTTATAGGCAACCTTGAAAAAAGAGAATTATCATTCAGAAAAGGACCAGGGTGACCATGCCTGCTTGCATCACATTCATGTGGGTTGGTACCAGGAACATGCCTATCTAGATTGCTCACCCATGCCTTAGTACAATGTTTTCCACACTGAGGGCTTACCAGAGTCCTAAAGCATTATGAATCCATCCACCAAGCCCATGACCATCAAAGGATATCAATAATGGTGGTCTTGAGAGTTGTTGGAGCATATTGGGGTGGCTAGAGATGTTTGAATGCTTGACACTATTACAACTACCATTTCATTTTGTCGAGCTTCCTTTTCTACTTTTGGAAGCCTCTTTTTAATTTTAAAAAAATATCTTCTCTTTTTTGTCAACTCTTGAAACTTCCTTTTAAAAATCCTTTTCAACATTTTGTTGAGTTTGTGAACTCATGAACTTGTTGAAATGCCATATCTTTTCTTCATTCTTTACTTTTATGTTTCATCCTCCTTTGTCCTTTTCGGTGATTTGGCACTTTGGTGAACTTATAAACCTTCTTAGCATTTTGCGAGTTCACAAACCAACAAACTCACTGAAACCGTTTCTCTTCTTTTATGTCTTTGTTTATCTTTTGGCAATTCAGTAAGTTCACAAACTAGTGAACTTGCTGAAACATTATCATTTCGTATCTCTTTCCTTTTCTCCTTTGTTCTTAATTCCTATTCCTTTTAGGCATTTTATGTATTTTGAAATCTAGAGTACCCTTTGTTGGCAATAGACACTGCTACGCATGATAGGTGTTGTCATTGATGGCAACTAAGTCTACCTTACACATCCGCATTACATAATTTGTTCTTACCGGAAGTCAGAGTGAAGATTTGTCTAAGTCTGAGTAGTTAGAAATAGAGCCTGTGACAGGGTCTAGTATCTTGGTCCAGATCTCTCTAGTGGTAGATCACTGTGTGCTGTGGATCTGAGGGAGTGATAAGGATTGTCAGGACTATCTAAATCCAGAATCTTAGCCTCCAGTGATAAAGGATTCAAAAGTTATAATGATCTAAGTATTAGATTCTAGTTAGTCAGCATAGTCAAAAGAAGAACAGGGCGACCTAGTATTTGATCTTGGTCCAGATGTAGAAAAGTTGTTGGATAAGCAATTAGTGATAGTCAGTGGTATTGGCCGACATGATTGATGATCTGGGAACACAAGTTTTTGGTTTGCGTTGATATTTTTGCATGGATTCAACTGACAGAGCAGAGTGCTTAATAAATTTTCTAAGTTTTATTGAGGTCGACTATAGTTGATTGAATTTCTTGATGCAGATATATAGCTGATGGATTCGAGTGTTGTGATGAGAGAGTGGTGTGATGATGGAGTAAGTGTGAAAAAGGTAGATAAATGTGTGAAAGAGAAGAGATCTAAGGTCTGGATCATGGTAGAGCAGTAAACAAGGCAGAGTAAAGATGATGTGTGTAAGATCAATATTATGTGCTTAACCGAAACTAAATTCTTGCATTGACAGATGCTATTCATTAGTTCAAACAATCTGTAATCTTCTTGTAATCATTCTTGTAGGCAGTGGGTCTCTTTTGAGCAGTGAGCTCTGGGCAGTGAGCCTAAAGGCATGTACCTTCCCCATTTGTAATACTTTTAACAGAGTATAATTTTTGTGGGTTAACCCCCACCGTGGTTTTTCCCTTAACTGTGTTTCAACGTTAAAAATCTTGGTGTCAAATGTGTTATTTGTGTTTCTGCTCATGTTATTGATTCTTGCTTTTCATGGTTATATCACTAATCTGTTAATAAGTGGTAAAAAAGAATTAACTACAGCAAGCATTAATGTTTTAAGACAACTGATTCACCCCCCCTCTTATTTGTTTGCCCTAATTCTAACAATTGGTATCAGAGCAAGGTTCCTTGGAAGAAGCTTAACAACTTAAGGAAGATCTAGGAAGGAATTTCAATGGGTTCACTCAAAGAACAACTTCAATTGGCTTTAGAAGATCTTGATCAGTCCAAAGCATAAATAACTGATCTGAAAGAGAACATTAAAGATGTTGATAATTGCATTGAAATGTTAAAAGAAAAACTAAAGAAATCTATGGAAAAGAGGAAGGAGCTACTTCTGTAGCTAACTAATTTTACTGAATAAAATGACATGAATGAAGCTCTGGAAGAAAAGACAAAGGAATGTAAGAAGTTGACAAAAAAAGTTTCTGATCTAAAACTTGAGATGGAATCTAGGGGGATGAGTCTAACTAAAGAAATTGAGCAAAGGAAGAAGACTGAAGAATAATTGAATCAAACTCTAAAGGAAAGAACTGAAGAATGCTGCAGAATGGATAGAACAATTGGCCACCTTAAATCTAATCTACAAGAATGTAGTTATAATGAGGAGGAACTTGAAAGGCAAATTGTTGTTCTCAAACATGACCTAGAAGTTGCAAATGACTATAAGGAGAAGTTCAAGATAAGCTCAGCTAAACTTGAAGTGCTACTTGAGAGTCAAAAGAGGGTTGATGACAAGCATGGTCTTGGGTATGAGAAAGGTGAAAACTCTGGATCTAGACAAATAAATTCTCAATCAAGGAATGGGAGTCAGAAGAGGGCTGATGATAAGCATGGTCTTGGGTATGAGAGAGGTGAAAGCTCCGGATCTGGACAAAGATGTTATTAAGCTATTATTTATTTTATTTTTTAATTAAGAATAGGAATTCTTAGTGACCTACTTATTAGTCTATCTTTTCTTTCCAATTTGAAGAATTAGTTATGTTAAGTGTTTTAAGAAGTTTCCACAGAGGGATATAATATTCATAGATATTTTATTTTAATGATAAATTGTTTATTTAATTGACTTGTCTAAGATTTAGGATTTTTTACATTAAATTAGTTAATAAAATTTTAATGTGTAGGAAATGTGTAAATCACTTAAATTTAATTAATATTTAATTGGGGATGGATTTAATCTATTGTTGTTGGAATTATTTAATTAATTTCTTCCTAGCATTGAATACATCATACCTTAAGTGTTCAATTCATAAAATATTTAAATATATTATTTAAATGTATTAATTGTCATTTAGGGAAAATTTGGTAAAAATAGTAAGTTAATTAGTTTTTAACATTGCCTATTTAATCGTTACTTGTAATGTCTACGAGAGCAATAATAATAACAATAAGAAAGTTATTCATATTATAATGTATATTAATATTTTTTAAACCACCAATTAATTTATAAATTAATATTGCAACCATGTTTTAGATATGATTAAATTAATTTTAGTTTTATTCCTTAACACCAGATATAAGGATTTATCCTTTAGACCTATTTGGACTATGGTTTTGATAGGGATATTGCAGATCAGAAAGATAACTCATTGTTATGTATTGCGTTAGTATTTCTATAAGTGAACTGTAGGTAAAAATTAATATTATATTTTGTGTTCCGAAATTTTATGATCCTTATGTTTTGGATGCAAATTATATTTTAGCCCACTTGTATGGCTACCATACAAGTGGGCTTGTCAGGGGTATGACACCTGTTTAGTTGGGTCCCCAACCTGATCTTGCATCATTAACTTAGATCAGACAGACAAGCAAAACTGGATGCAGCATAAAAAATATTTACTGCAGAAAATAATATATATGCAACACCGATAATCTTTAGTTCGACTCTTAACTCTACAAATAGTTGTAAATAACAGCTGTTTCTCTAATCCCACAAAAATTGAGCAGTTAAAAACTTACAAACAACTGCTAAAATTAGTAAATAAAAATTTCCCCTAAATTCTCAACAAACTCAGCAATATGGGAAGAAACGTTCAGTTAATCTAATGAATCGGTTTAAACGTTTAGTTAATCTAATCTCCTAGCGCTTTATGTTTGTGAGCAGAGCATTGCCTTCCACATGTCAACATTGCTTTACCCATGCGAATGAGTGCTAAATGAAGAAAGATGGATTTTTTAAACACTAGTCACGAAATATGAGTGGATGTAATATTAAATCTAAACTAGTCATCTGAATTCCAAAATCATATCACATACTTTATAATTTAAAATTTTATAGTTTGAAATAATCTGGTATGGTAATTTTTAATGAAATTCAAAGTCATCCTGACTGATTTGCAGTGCCTTAAAAAGACTATTCAACACTGGGTATTAAATTTTAAATTCACCACGATATTCTCGGAGGGCTAGTGACAATCTTCTGATGATGGGAGACAAGGATCCTATCATTCAATTTTTTCCCCCTTTGCTTCTAGAAGCCAATATTCTTAAGGTACAGAGATAGTCCTGTCTGAATTTTTAGTGGCTAGTCAATATGTAACCCTGGTACTTTTCTTGGACATATTAATATGTAGCAGAAGTTATAATGTCTAGCGGGATCATATTGTAGTTATGAAAAATGTCCCTTGGATGATGAAATATTCCATGGAATCATCTTTCAGAGAAACTGCTAAATTTGATCAGTAGCAATGAGAGAGAAATTTGAGAAAGTCCCCTGCGTGTTAAATTGGGCTGTGTCTAATCTACCCAACACTTTTGGCACTGCCTCAATACTCTCCACCTAAATATATACACAATGGCCATCCTGCGCCTTAAATTAGACTGTGTCAGAGAACTTAGAACATATAAACCGTTAATAAAGAGATAGTTGCAGATATGGACAAATCTTATATCACTATTTAAAAGATATTTCCCTTACTTCATAATTTTGTAGGACACCAGTGCAGTAATAACTTTGTAGGTGAAAATATTCAAACATTAAGATTATACAAAATCCAGAATCTTACAAATGGTCTGATAGCCTATTTAACAAATCTATTCTCACTGAGATTGGATGCAATTTATCAGAACTTCTAATCTATTTTAGAAAATCACAACCTTAATCTCAAAGCCAAAATGCTACATTATAGTGAGTCTCTGCCACCAAGTAGCTAGAGAAAACTGAACTCTCTACATGACTTAAGAAATCATCATAGTAGGCTGACCTTAAATTATCCTCTTTATAATGCCAAACTATCCTCTTTATCAAGCACTTTGCAGAGTGACATGGAGATTTCTATTACATTGCAGTTAAGACAGCTCTTCAATACTGCTATAGAAGGTTCAAAGGCTAGTATTTAGGAAAGGTTGTGCAAGATCCTAGTAGCTACAGAACTTCGATTCAATTGATGTAATTCAAGACATTCTGTCAAATTTCTAATGCTCAATTAAAGGGTATATGCAATTATACTATATCTAAATATAGGTTCAATATTTGAATGAATTCTGCAAGCAGCTCTATGATCCTAATCCCTCGACCCTTCACTCTAATCCCTCAACCTTAAACCCTATCCCTAAACCCTCAACACTATACCTTAAACCCTAATCCCTCAACCCTTAACCCTAAACCTTATCCCTAAACCCTAATCCCTCAACCATCAACCCTAATATGTCATCCCTCAACTCTAATCCCTCATCCCTAAACCCTAAATGCTATCCCTATTCCTAAACGCTCAACAGACTCGATACTATACCTTAAACCCTAATCCCTTATCCCTAAACCCTCCAACCCTATCCCTAATCCTTATACCCTCCACACTCTACTTTAACCCTAATCCCTTGACCCTCAACCCTATCCCTAAATCCTTGACCCTCGAACCTCAACCCTTAACCCTCAACGTCGAGCCCTAATCCCTCAACCCTTAACTCTAATCCCTTGACCCTCAACCCTATCCATAAACCCTAAACCCTAAAGCCTCACCCTCAAAGTCAAATCCTAATCCCTCAACCCTTCACTCTAATCCCTCAACCCTAAACCCTATCCCTCAACCCTCAACACTATACCTTAAACCCTAATCCCTCAATCGTCAACCCTAAACCTTATCCCTAAACCCTAATCCCTCAACCCTCAACCCTAATCCGTCATCCCTCAACTCTAATCCCTCATCCCTAAACCCTAAATGCTATCCCTATTCCTAGACCTTCAATAGGCTCGATACTATACCTTAAACCCTAATCCCTTATCCCTAAACCCTCGAACCCTATCCCTAATCCTTATACCCTCCACACTCTACTTTAACCCTAATCCCTCGACCCTCAACCCTATCCCTAAACCCTTGACCCTCGAACCTCAACCCTAATTCATTAACCCTAAACCCTAATCCCTCACACCTAAACCCTATCCCTAAACTATCAACCCTCAACATGATACCTTAAACCCTAATCCCTATCCCTCAACCCTCAACCCTTAAAACTTAAACCCTATCCCTACACCCTCAACACTTGACACTATATCTTAAGCCTTAAACCCTCATCCCTAAAGTCTCAACCCTCAATCCTTAAACCTTCAACCCTAAACCCTATCCCTAATCCCTCTACCCTCGACACTCTAACCCTAACCTGGACATTAATTGCTAATCCGTCAACCCTGAACCCTAATCTGTCAACCCTAAACCCTATCCCTAAACCCTCAACCCTCAACACTATACCTTAAACCGTAATCCATCAACCCTAAAACGTAATCCCTCAACCCTCAACCCTAAACACTATCAATAAACGCTCAACCCTCGACATTATACCTTAAACCCTAATCCGTCAACCCTCAACCCTAATCCGTCAACCCTCAACCCTAATCCCTCATCCTTAAACCCTAAACGCTATCCCTATTCCTAAACCATCAACCCTTGACACTATACCTTAAACCCTAATCCCTTATCCCTAAACCCTAAACCCTATCCCTCAACCCTTAACCCTTAAAAATTAAACCCTAAAAGCTATCCATAAACCCTCGACGCTCAACACTATATTTTAAACCCCAATCCCTTAACCCTCAGCCCTAAAGCCTCAACCCTCAATCGTTAAACCTTCAACCCTAAACCCTATCCCTAATCCCTCTACCCTGAACACTCTACTTTAACCCTAATCCCTTGACCATCAACCCTATACCGAAACCCTCAACCCTCAACTCTCAACATTAAACCCTAATCCATCAACCCTAAACCCTAATCCGTCAACCCTAAACCCTAAACCCTAAACCCTATCCCTAAACCCTCAACCCTCAACACTATACCTTAAACCATAATCCCTAAACCCTAAACCCTATCCCTAAACCCAACAAAACTGCTTTGCCTTATGTTAGGTTGTTAAACCCATCATTTTTGACTATAATGAAGGAGCAGAATATAAATGCAATGGTTCCAACAACTGATAAGACTAGTTTTTTGAGCAGTGAATATTTTTCTTGGGTTTGTTTTGGGCACGGAGGCAATGAATAATTTGTTGGGCCACATAGGCCAGGGTTTCCCACAAACAATGTTATAACAGTTCTATTTGGAAACAACCCTCCCTCTGGAATCTGCCCTGACAAATTATTGAAAGAAACATTCATGTAGTGAAGTACTTTTAGTTTTTCAAGGGACATTGGTATTGAACCTGATAAAAAATTGACAGAAAGATCCATTTCTTGGAGATTTTGTAATTTGGAGAGTGAATCTGGTATTGGACCTTCAAAGGCATTATGGGACAGATTTAGGTGCTCTAATTCTATGCAGTCTCCTAGAGAATTTGGAATCACCCCAGTAAGTCAATTTCTAGAGATGTCTATAGCTTGAGCCATTACAATTTTACTTATCTCCTGAGGCAAGCGGAGAGAGTGGACGGAATGGTACCTATGAGATCATTTATAGACAAATCCAATTGAACTAAGGCAGACAGATTTTTGAAAGAAAGGGGAATGGTACCCGTGAGATTGTTTACTCCCAGATAAAGGAACTTCAAACTTGCGAGGAGACTCAGCTCAGGCGGAATGCTGCCGTGCAGTTGATTAAAAGAGAGAGACAAGTGAAACAAACTGCGGAAAGCAGAGAGAGTGGGAGGAATTATTCCTTGTAATTGATTGTGGCTAAGCCTGAGTATCCGCAGATGAGGAAGTTGGCCAAGTTGAGGTGGAATGGTACTAGTGAGGGCATTGATGGAGAGGTCTAGGGATTGAAGAGAGGAGAGATTTCCGAGCTGAGGTGGGATGGGGCCTGACAACCGATTCATAAAAAGGGAGATCTCCTTTAGTTGAGACAGGGCTCCCAATTCAGGAGGAATGGTACCTGTGAGATTATTTTTTGCTAAATCTAATTCAACTAAAGCGGACAGATTTTTGAAAGAGAGGGGAATGGTACCCGTGAGATTGTTTACTCCCAAATAAAGGATCTTCAAACTTGAGAGGAGACTCAGCTCGGGTGGAATGCTACCATGAAGGTGGTTAAAGCTAAGTCTCAAGTCATACAAACTGCGGCAAGCGGAGAGAGAGGGGGGAATTGTTCCTTGTAATTGATTGTGGTGCAGCGAGAGTATCTACAGATGGGGAAGTTGGCCGAGTTGAGGTGGACTGTTTGAGAGGTCAAGGGATTGAAGAGAGGAGAGATTTCTGAGCAGAGGAGAAATGGTGCCGTCCAAAGTCATTTGGGATAAGTTGAGGGCGAGGACGGAACGAGAAGAGGCATCGCAAGTAAGGGCGGTCCAATTGCAGAGAGGGAGAGAGGGAGTCCAGTCGGGTAGCAAAGTGGTGTTAGTAGAAATGTGAGCTTTGAATTGCAAGAGCAAATGTTGTTGTTGTTGTTGATGATGAGAGTGAGAAAGAGCAGAGATTGAAAAGACGTAAAGCAGGAAAGGGAAGAAGAAAAGAGGAGCCATGGTAGAGCAAACAATAGAATGGAATGGAATGGGGATGGAGGAATAAATAAATAGAGTGGACGTCCTCAAAGCATTCCATTGTTATTATTGTTTTCAAAGCATTATGTGGAAAATATGTTTTAAGAAATAATGTATGTGTATAAATGGTATGAATAGTCAATCCTATCTAAGCATTTTTTAACGTGTGATTTCCATTTCTTATAAATTATTGATCAATAAAAATTTCTTTCTTTAACTTCAAAGTTTTGAGGTGTGTAATAAATTACAAATTATAATGTAATGAATAGTAAAGAAAAATGAGTTTTTAATTGGAAAAATAAATTAAACTTTCATATTAATTTTATATTATTATTGAATTATAAGAAAAGTAGATTTATTGGACAATAAATTTTTTTAAATATATTTATTTATTTTTTACATGATATTATATTAATTAAAAGAAAATAATTATTTTCAAATACACTTATCCATTTTTTTTATAGTATAGTGTTTTATTAAGTGAAAAAAGTCTATTACATTAGTATAAATATTTTAAATACATTTATTTAATATCTCTCTACATCTTTTAAATATATGTACTTAAAATATCGATGTTAATCTCTTAATATGTAATTGTATATTTTTAAACTAGTATATTTATATTTAAAAAATATATCTACAGTACGCCGAGAGATATCTTCCAATTTGTTGGCATTTAAAAATTATTTAATATTTGATATGCTCACATGAGTTAATTTAAAGAGACTGTTGTGAGACTTTTCATATTCTTCAAACCTAATAAAGATTTCACTCCATAACTGCCCAAGTTTTTCTATTTTTCTATCCATTTGGCTTCCACAAATTTATTTATTTACATATTTTATGAATTTTGTTTACATGAGAATCTGAATCTTAATTGTTTACAGGAATCTGATCTTTCAGCCCTTGCTGTGAGTGTAGAACGCCTCTCGGTGTAATAAAAAATTTATTTATTTAAGAGTTATTTTATATTACTTTACATACATAAATTTTTAATTTTAATTTAAGATTTATTTTATTTTATTTTTTATTTTTTATAGTGGTTTGAGAGGTCACTCCATTGTATTAATTTCAAAAACAAGTTGTATAGAGGTCACAAGAAGAGCATAAGTCTTCAATACAAACAAAGAGTGTAAACTGCACAAATAATAAATTGAAAACATGTCTTCAGCCTACGGGATAAGTTAATTAGTGATAACCTTCACTTGCAGTTCATGGATTTACTCAAGACAAGGATCTTCTACACAACTTCCTATATAGCCTACATGCTAGCCCAAACCTTCCCTTTCCTTGGGTTGACTAGGCTTGAAAATGTTAGGTATGCTGCTAGTGAGTATAAGGTCTATGATTGCTATCCTCAGTTGCAAAAGGATAATTCCTTGGCACACTTCAAGAGAGTGAATGATGCATTCACTATATACATTACAAGGATGTTGCAAGGGGACTTGAGTAGAAGACTATCAGTCCAAGCTATGAATCTAGTCAGGGAACATGGACTGTATTGGTTTATTCAATTCCCTAGGTTTACATATTTGAGGATCTAAGGCTTCACATGAGTGCCTTACTGAGTGCCAAAATGTCCCACAGATAGAATTGTGTTGTTAGAGCTTACTAGGCAAATTTGCACATCACACAAACTATTAAAAGGGTTACATAGAGATTTAATACCATTTCCCCTCATTGAAGAGGTTTATTGTCTTATCCTACTCCCAATGCTGTTGAAGAGTTAGATGTTGAGTTGTAGATGTATCATATTCTCTTCTACAGATATATAAAGCATTTTGATCTATTTCATAAGATGGAGAAGCATGTAAGAAAAAACTATTTTCATGAGGAACAATTGGAAAATTTATGGGCTAATTGCAATGATGAACATAAGGTCAAAAAGAAGAAATTCTCTAAGCTCCCACTTGATTTCATTAAGATGTTTTAGATCTCTACAGTACCATAACAGGTAGTGGTTGATGGAGAATTGGTTCAAGAGGCTAAATGGAGGGGAATCTTTGAAAAACCAATTCTTCCTCCAAACTGGGTTGAAGAAGAAGTTATATCATTGGATGAAATAATGAAAGACAATATCAGGTATAGTAAAAGGTGGGTAGATGTATAGGTGGTCCAATTGGTTTCTCAACATATATCTTTGACATACACTCCACTACATCCCAAGAAGAGAATAATAGTTGAAGATTCTTCTAGAGCAAGGCCTTCTGGATGAGAGGACACATTAGATCCAAAAGGAAAATTAGTGGATTTGGATGGTGAAGAAATTGAAGATGAGGTTGTGGCATCTCCTACCAAAGATAAAGGGAAAGTAAAAGAGAAAAGGATGAGGGTGAGTCGGAAGCCTCCTCCTACTGGGCAAGTCTACAAGAGGAAAGAAAATGAGAAGGCTAAGGGCCAAGGATCGAAAAGACCTAGGAGGAGTAAAAATGATCAAACCTCTTAGGAACCTTCTAGACTGTCACCTCCTCCTCCTTCCATTTCTTTTGCTACCATTGTTTCTACTTCATCCATTCCAATCTCTTCTACCATCCCCACTTCATCTTCCATTGTTGCAACTGCTTCTTCCCCTTCTATTCTCGAAGTTTACACCTCACTTCCCATCTCCTCATTTATCTCCACCACCATCACCACCTCAGCTACACGTTCCATACCAATGTCTTCTACCATTCTTTTGACTTCCCCTATTTCTTTTATCTCTATAGTATTTTCACCAACACTTGCATTCACCTCCACTCCTCTCATTTCATCTCTTGCCACTTGGTTGCTATCTTCTTGTCTATAGTAGTTACACATGCCCATTCCTACCACCATGCCTATCATATCCACCTTTCCTTCCATTCCCATTATCATTCCATCTTCCTCCTACTCCTATCTTACTCGAGCTTGTCTACCAAAGAATGCGGCTTTAGTTCTATCTGATGTGAATAAAGTTTTGGTGCCCCAAGTTAATAGCAGTTTAGATGTTCCCTCATCTCCCAAGATTCCATCCTTGGAAGGCATAGACAAAGTATATGAAGAATTGAGATTTCTAATAAGAATATTTAATCTACCTAGATCTTAAAAGATGATGCTACTGTGGAAATAAGGGTAGATGTTGTAATTGATATTGATCGGAGTGATGATACTTTAAAGTTGATCAATGAGAAGAAATAATAACTAAATAAGTTCCTGAGATGATTGGTGAGAACATAATAAACCTCTCAAAAGAACTAGAGCATGAAAAGATTATGGTTGAGGAACATACTGAAGTGCCATTAATCGAGCAAGTGTTTACACAAGAACCACTTGACTCCCAACACAATAAAGATATTGATCCTAAGGATCAATTCAAGGAAGGAGATGAAATAAATAAAGTTACAAAACAACAGGAGGTTCTTGTATATTCTCTTCCATCATAACAAGTAGTAAGTTCTGGTAATGATTCTTTAGCCCTTTAATGGCTAAAAATAAGCTTGAAAGAAAAGTTGCCAGAGATAGAGGTTCCTACCCTAGACCTTGCAAGCTTTCTCACTAGACTCAAAAGATCCAAGGAGAAAAATATTTAAGAAAAAATTCAATCTCGCATTACAAGGGATGCCTTAGGATCAAGCATTGTAGAGATTGCAATCTCAGTGGTTGATAAAGATAGAAGTTCAATCTTCAAGCTGAGGATTTTTAGATATCCACAGTCAATCTCAGCCCAACAACCAGAACTCAAGATATTGAGGAATTTTAGGGTTCTATCAACACCATTGTGCAGAGAATGAATAAAGATGAGTTGAATAAAAGGTAATTAAAATAGTATATTGCAAAGTTACAAGATTACATTAATCATCTAGTAGGCCCTCTGCAGAAGGATGATGGCACTGTAGTTCCTCCAGCCATCCTCTCTAAATAAGAAGTTGATGAATTTGACAAAATGAAGCATGTGGCTCAAGTAACCGTGGAATGGTTGAAGGAAATATACGAAGATGAATACTAGGTCATTGATGAGGTAGTTCAAATGTATAAGGATTTTCACTCTCTAAAGGAGGACTGGGATATTCTTGTTGAGGATTGTAAGGAAAATGAGGAATACTACTCCAAAGTATTTCCTCGGTTCAAAAGGAGGTGTAAAATATCTCTTGAGATCTTATTGAAAGAGGATATTGTTACCAAAGATAGATTGAAAATGCCTTTTAACTGGGCTGAGGCAATGAAGTATTGGAGGGAGGAAGCTGACAAGGCTAAGGAGGATATGTCACTTGCACTAACTTATATTCTGGATGTTTCATATAGCTGTGTTGATTTGTTAAATGCTCTAATTGGGTAGTATATAGATGAAAATGCTAAAATAAATTTTGATCTATACAAGTAGTGCTGGAAGTAGTTACTATAGGGAGGTTTGGATTTAGTACCTTATATTTTGATGTGAAGAGTATGAACATTGCTACCAAATTCAAAGGTTAGATTAGAGAATTCCAAAAGAACTCAAGGGACCGAGTATCTACCTACAACACTCATGCTAAAATCCTTGATACACATAACTTTATGATATACTTTATAAAATATCCTCTTCCAGAAGATTTAAATCCAGTACTTAATTCATTCATGGAGTATAGAAGGAAAGAACAAGTTATATTGAGGTCACCATAGAAGATGATGTGCCTACACCCTGAAGCTTAGTTTTTGCCAATCATAGTCAGGTAAGTGCAAAAAAATGGGGGGCCAAAAAGGGGTCTTAAGTGGCCACTTTTTTTCTGAAATCAGGAAATGTTGGCCTTGGATGAGAAATTGAGCATAATTACACTCAAATTTTAAGATGCAACAAAAACAATGTTTGTAGTTCTCTAAGTCTACTTTCTAAACTACTATTTTCTTTTGAAAATGGTATAGATTAAGGGGTTCAAACGAGGGAGCCATAGAAATTGGTGTTGTTTCTATCAAAAAAATATAACATAGCATGTTTTGAGGCTCCCACAAAAGGTTAATTTTTTTTTGGTATTTTTAAAATCACTTCGGTGAAAAATTAGCTAACAACATGTAGTTTATCCCTGATTTTTCTTATAATTTTTTAATGAATATTTGATTTTTTACTAATTTTCAAAGTGGACGCATCCTGAAAAATAGAATTTTGGTCGTGCTACCCCTATAAATTTTGAAAACTAATTGAAAATCAATTTTTTAAAAATATGTGTAGAATGGAGTCTAGTTTCTAAAAATGTATTTTTTTAAAAATTTCAATGAATGGTTAATTTACAATGAAAAAAACACCAAACATTGGTTTTTCCCAAAAAACGGACACACAAACAAAAGAAATTAAAGATGAAAGGCTTAACATTGTCAAAATGTGAAAAAAATTACATCATTAAATAGCTAAGAGAAAGCCTAACATTACCCAGGTGTTCAATTTGTTCGACCTTGAAACACGTGCAAATTTGAGGATTAGCACAAACGAAATTATGTGAAATCCTATAGAATATGCAAAAACACGTCTTTGGACGTTGGGAAGGCACTCCAAGCCTTTGGGTTGGAAATCAAAAGTAAATCCCAAGCCTAAGGCTTGGGATTCCCAAAGCAAAATATATTGTGAGAGCATTATGTTTTGTTTTTCATTTTTTCCCTTTTCACAAAAGTTTGCTTGATGTTTGCCATGTTTGACATAACACAAGATTATTATAACATGCTCGCATTATGTCTCCCTTGGAATGTTTTATGCTCAAGGTTATTAAGCATGTATGTATGTATGCTTGTATGTATATAGGTATGCCTGTATGTATGTGTGTATGCTTGTATGTATGTATGCATACTTGTATGTATGTATATATGTATGTTTGTTTGTATGTATGTATGTATGTATGTATGTATGTATGTATGTATGTATGTATGTATGTATGTAAGGGTTTTGGGTTTAGGGTATATAAGGACCTAAGCCTGTAGAGTTTTCAGGGTTGAGGGTTGAGGGTTGAGGGATTATGGATTAAGTAATAGGTTAAGGGTAGAGGGTAGAGTGTAGAGGGTTGAGGGTTGAGGTTTAAGGGTTGAGGGTTGAGGTTTTAGGGATGAGGGTTAAGGGATTAGGGTTTAAGGTATAGTGTTGAGGGTAGAGGAGGGTAGAGATGGGGGTGAGGTAGATAGGGGACGAGAGGGGTGGATAAGGGTTGAGGGTTTAAGGGTTTAGGGATTAAGGGTCAAGGGTTTATGGTTTAAGGGTTGAGGGTTTAAGGTTGAGGGATTAGCGTTTAGGGTTGAGGGATTAAGGTTTAAGGTTGAGGGTTGAGGGTTGAGGGTTGAGGTTTAGGGATAGAGTTTAGGGATAAGGGATTAGGGTTTACAACCTTGAGGGATTAGGGTTTAGGGTTGAGGCTTTAGGGATAACATTTAAGGTTGAGGGATTAGTGTTAAGGGTCGAGGGATTAGGGTTAAGGTAGAGTGTTGAGGGTAGAATGATTAGGGATAGGGTTTAGGGTTGAAGGTTTAGGGTTAAAGGTTTAGGGTTGAGGGATTATGGTTTAGGGTTGAGGGTTTAGGGATAAGGGATCAGGGTTTAAGGTATAGCACCATCAAGGGTTGAGGGTTTAGGAATAGGGATAACATTTAGGGTTTAGGGTTGAGGGATTAGGGTTGAGCGATTAGGGATAAGGAATTAGGGTTGATGGTTGAGGGATTAAGGTTTAGGGTTGAGGGATTAAGGTTTAAGGTTGAGGGTTGAGGGTTTAGGGATAGGGTTTAGAGTTTAGGGATAAGGGATAAGGGTTTAGGGTTGAGGCTTTAGGGATAGCATTTAGGGTTGAGGGATTAGGGTTGAGGGTCAAGGGATTAGGTTTAAGGTAAAGTGTTGAGGGTAGAAGGATTAGGGATAGGGTTTAGGGTTGAGGGATTAGGGTTTAGGGTTGAGAGTTTAGGGATAAGGGATTAAGGTTTAAGGTATAGTGTCAAGGGTTGAGGGTTTAGGAATAAGGATAGCGTTTAGGGTTTAGGGTTGAGGGATTAGGGTTTACGGTTTAGGGATAAGGCATTAGGGTTGATGGTTGAGGGATTAAGGTTTAGGGTTTAGGGATTAAGGTTTAAGGTTGAGGGTTTAGGGTTTAGGTATAGGGTTCATAGTTTAGGGATAAGGGATTAGGGTTTACGACCTTAATGGATTAGGATTTAGGGTTGAGGCTTTAGGGATAGTGTTTAGGGTTGATGGATTAGGGTTGAGGGTTTAGTGATAGGGTGTAGGGTTTAGTTGAGGGATGAGGGTTGAGGGATTAGAGTTTAAGGTATAGTGTTGAGGGTTAAGTGTTTAGGGATAGGGTTTAGGGTTTAGGGTTGAGGGATTAGGGTTTAAAGTTGACATATTAGGGTTTAAGGTTGAGGGTTGAGGGTTGAGGATCAAGGGATTAGGGTTAAGGTAGAGTGTCGAGGGTAGAGGGATTAGGGATAGGGCTTAGGGTTGAAGGTTTAAGGATTGAGGGTTGAGGCTTTAGGGCTAAGGGTTAATGGATTAGAGTTTAAGATATAGTGTCTTATAGGGTTAGCTGGTAGAAGATATCAATTAAATGCAAATAAAGATTAAATAGAGGAAAGAAAATACACAGAAATAATAACAGCAAGAGACAATTTTAATGTCGTTCACCCAAACTCGGGCTACATCCACCAACAAAGAGTCTAATATTATTATCCAGTAGATCAAACTGATTACAACAAGCAATCCCTATAACTCAATACCGTTGTAAAATGCTACAATACATCTCAACAAAAGCCCTAACCCTTAGCCATTTCTATCATGACTTTTATCAGTTACAAATAGGGTTTTTTTATGTCGGCCAATGAAAAAATAACTCCCGACGCCATAATAAAATAATAAAAACTGTGTGAGGTTTTAACGGCGCTGCCCCTCAACCCCGCCCTGTATCGTGACAGGGAGCGCACTAGGGGTGCTACCCTTGGACCCCGCAAGGGGCACTGCCCCTTGACCCTGTAGGAATTTGGGGGGAAACCGTGCTGATAAAAGTGTGGTAAATTTAACCTCTGAGTCTGATTAGGCTCCATATAACAACAATCTCCCACTTGGAGACTAATCAGACTCCACACCATATCATCTCCCACTTAGAGACTGATCATAACACCACTTACCCTGTAGCTCCCACTGGAAATAAGCACCCTAGACTCTGTTGTTCTAATTTTGTTTTCAGTCTTGAAGACCAACTGAAGCTGAAGAGGAGCTCAACTTCTCCCTTGTCACTACCTTTGTAAACATATCCGCTGAATTTTCATCTGTAGGTATCTTTTCTAGCCTTAACTGTCCATCATCCAACACCGACCGAATGAAGTGATACCTCAACTATATGTGTTTTGTCTTTGAATGCAAGGAAGAATTCTTTGAAAGATGTATGGCACTCTGACTGTCCATAAACAAATAACTATTAGCCTGTTGTTTGCCCAATTCTTCCATGAAAGATTGTAGCCATATCATCTCCTTGCTTGCCTCTGTTGCAGCTACATACTCTGCCTCTGTGGTGGATAAAGCAACAACCTTTTACAACTGTGAGATCCAACTCACCACTATCCCACCTACAGTAAAAACATAACATGTAGTACTCTACCTTATATCAATATCTCCTACCAAATCTGAGTCTACATAACCTGCTAAATCAATATTAGAGCCCCCAAAACATAAGTGTTTATTGGATGTACCTCTCAAATATCTGAGATTCTATTTTACTGCATTCCAATGCTCCAATCTGGGATGACTCATATACCTGCTTACGACTCCTACAACATGTGCAATATCCGGTCTCGTGCATACCATGGGGTACATTAAACTTCCTACAGCTGAAGCATATGGTACCTTGGAAATTTTTTCTTCCTCCTCTAGTGTCTTAGGACACATCTCCTTAGTCAATTTCAAATGACTGGGCAAAGGTGTACTGACAGCTTTTGCATTCTCCATATGGAATCTCTACAACACCTTTTCAACATAGTTAGCCTAAGAGTCAATTTTCTGTTCTTCCTATCTCTTCAAATTCTCATACCAAGGATTTGTTTTTCTACCCCCAAATCCTTCATAGCAAATGACTATGCTAACTACTATTTTAATTCTCTTATGTGATCCATGTTAGACCCCGCTACAAGCATTTCATCAACATATAAACATAAAATAATGTAGCTTTCATTATCCAACCTCTTAAAATAAACACAATGGTCAAAATTACACCGACTGTAGCCTTGCTCAGCCATAAAACTATCAAATTTCAAATACCATTGCCGAGGTGCTTGTTTCAGGCCATACAAACTCTTCTTCAATCTGCACACCAATTTCTCCTTACCTTTGACCTCAAATCCCTGTGGTTGTTCCATATATATCTCCTCCTCCAAATCACCATGAAGAAAGGTAGTTTTTACATCCAGTTGTTCCAAATGCAAATCTTCAGCAGCCACAATACTTAAACCAATACGAATAGAAATCATCTTAACAACCAAAGAAAAAATCTCATCAAAATCAATGCCCTTTTTATGTGCAAATCCTTTTACAACTAACCTAGCTTTAAATCTTTTCTTACCCCCATCTTCCTCTTTCAGCTTATAAACCCATTTGTTTGGTAAAGTTTTTTTACCTACAGGTAACTTACATAATTCCCAAGTCTAATTTTTCAGCAAGGAGTCTATTTCTTCTTTCATTTCAAGCTCCCACTGAATCTTTGTATCCACCTACATAGCTTCATCATACCCTTCTAGTTCACCAACATCTATTAACAAAATAGATTACAAAGAGGGAGAAAATATTTCAGGAGGTCTACTTAGCCTTGTTGACCGTCTAACATTCACTGGAGTTTGTGGTATTTCTTGTTGTTGCGGAGCATGAGGAACCACTGGAACATCACTATTTGGAGTATCATCCAGCACCACATAATCCTTTTCTTTCTTCTCATGCTGCTGCAACTGATCTTTGTACAACACCTTCTCATTGAATCCAACATCCATGCTTCTCACAATTTTTTTGATTTTTAAAATCCCAAAGCCTATAACCAAATTCATCAATGCCATATCCAACGAAGGTACACTTTTTTGATTTTGCATCCAACTTGGTTCTATTTTTAGAATCTACATGTGCAAATGCTTCACATTCGAAGGTTTTGAGAAAAGAATAACTCACCTTTTTACCTGTCCATGCTTCCTCTGGAATACCACAGCCCAAAGGAACTGAAGGACCTCTATTAATTAAATATACAATAGTGTTGACAACCTCTACCCACATGTTTAAATACATCCTAGCATGCAATCTCATGGTCCTTGCATGCTCCATTATTGTCCTATTCATGCATTCAGCCACTCCATTTTGAGTCCCTGGAACCATTTTCTGCCTATGAATTCCATTAAAGGAACAATAATCCTCAAATTATTTGTTGCAATACTCACCACCATTATCAGATCTAAGACATTTTAATCTTTTACCCATCTCATTCTCAAAGCTTCTCCATTTCTTAAATGTTTCAAATACATCAGATTTTTGCCTGAGGAAATAAATCCAAACCTTCCTAGTTGCATCATCTATAAATGTAACATAATACCGAGAGCCACCAAGAGAAGATACCTGAGCTGGTCCCATACATATGTATGCACAAGCTCCAACTTTTCATCTTTCTTTTGCTTCCCATCCTTTAGAAAACTAACTCTCTTTTGTTTGCCATACACAACTTTCACAGAAATCCATATTAATATGTTTTAGACCTGATAAAACTTTCTTAGAATGAAGTACCTTCATACCTTTTTCACTCATATGCCCAATTTTGTTATGCCACAGTGTTGTCTCAGAACCTGCAGCAACTGTTTCAGTCTCTTCCTGCAAACCTGTAGCAACTATTCCTGAACCTATTTTTTTTTCTCTGCAACAGCTAAAGTAGAAGGAACAATATGACCTGTACAAAGATGTAAGGTGCCTGCTTTCACACTTTTTGCTACTATTATGGTACCTTTTGAAACCTTCCAATTTTTATCAGTAAATGTAACAATGCAACCTTCTTCAACTAGTTACCTTGTTGAAATTAAATTCCTACTAAGCCTTGGAATGTGCCTTACCTCTTGTAGTAGCCAATGATTCTCTTTCTACAACTTAATCTTGATTCTCCCCTTTTCAACAATCTAATGTTAGGAATTTGCAGGTCTAATTAAACCAATTCCACATAACCCAATAGGAGAAAAAAGATGCTGAAACAAACCATAATGCAAAGATCAAATGAACAATCAACAAGGGAACACAAGATATACCCTGGGAAAACCCTTTGCAGGGAAAAACCCAGCCTCCAAAAGCATCCACGCTCAAATGTATTATTCAGCAATATGAAATTACAATACAATGCATGAGCCTCCATGAATACCCCTGAACCATCAAGCACCTCCAATGCATCCTCCATGTGTACAAGCATGAATCCACACATCACCTACCATGCTTCACAAAATGCACTTATAGGAGAGAACTCAATACAATGACAGTCTCTCTCAAACCTCCAATCCACCTACAATGAAACAACCAACATTACCCAAACCACTAACCATGTGCTTGCTTTTATAGACTAAGCTCATACAAATACAACTTGTGGTATTGGATAAAACCATGTGCCCCAAAACCCATGGTAACACAAAACCATTCACTTATAAAACCACTTAACTCCACATTTGACTATTGGTACTAACATTTCCCAATTAATCAAATAATACAAATAATAATTAATTACTCTATGTGTCCCACCCACATAAAATAACTAACCCAATGTTACAATACAACTTATACAAGTGGTAACCAAATAAAATAGTACAATATTATGCAAGGTGTACAACACCTATCCCAACATTCTCCCACTTGTTGTATACATTGCATAAGGGTCAATTACATGAAATACATCATCATAGGTAAAACATGAAATCACATGAATCTCCAAAATGCTCTCGTGCTCCAACAAGATACCTGCAACAAAGAAAAGTGACCACCATCTCAAGCAAGAACTCCTATCATCCTCCAATGTGCCACCTATGGAAGAAAAGGAACATGCCAAGGTGAAGATGCACCAATCCAAAGAACACAAGCATCAAATCCAAGTGAAACCAAATAGGCTCCAAACTGCTGCCAAAGGTAAAAAACCCACATGATTGGAAATAGCACCCACATCATATGCTAATACATCCAACCATCCATACCTTGTAGGTATCAACAACATCAACAAACTCATGCCAACAACATATCCAACCCATATACTGCAATAACAAGCTCCATAAATAAAACCTGCCAATGAAGAACACATACATCCAGGAACTCCCACTACATAGGTAATGTCAAATCTGAAAATAGATCCAAGGCATATCAAGTCTATCAATTAACACTCAAACTAAGGTGTGGCTAACCAACAAGCCAATGTAGTATCAAGAACAATAAGAATGATCCACACATGCATGATAAATTACTGCATACTCTCTCACAACATGTCACCACAACTCTCCCAAAGTCCAACCATATCAACATGATCCTCCAAAAAGAAGTCATAAGACAAAGAGAAAACCTGTAAATCATAATGTCCTTCTACAAACACCTCAAAGTGCTAAGTTGTGTCAAGTATGATCTCCTCTATAACCCCAAATGAAAAGCCTCAACAACACCCAACCATTCAATCTCATAAGATCAAATGAACATATGTAACATGTAACCAACATGGATGTAAGCCTCTCTAATCAAGGTAGACCAAACTCATAAACATTCCATGACCAGGAATAAGCCCAATCACATTTCCTAAACTCCTCATAATGAACATCATAAATCAAACCATACTAACAAGGAGATAACCATGCTAACATCCCTCAAATGAACCCTCTGACATAAAATAGTACAATATTATGCAAGGTGTATAACACCTATCCCAACATCTAACAGGGTTCATTATCTCCCAAATAAACCAGCCCAAAATCTCCTTGGACATAATCAAGAAAATAACTTCTATGGGGCGTAGCATGAAATGAGGCCCCTGAATCTAAAACCCATGAATCATCAACATTATCTAGGGAAAGAATCAAAGCATCATCTTCAGATTTATTGCTTACCACATTTGCCTCTTTATTGCTTTCTTGTTTGTCTCCTTCTTTATTCTTCCGAGACCAACAATCTTTCTTTAGATGACCTGGTTTCCCACAGTACCAATAATCCTTCTATCCTCTAGATTAGGATCTCTTATCCTTTGATTTTCCTCATGACTTCCCATGATTTCCAAAACCTTTTCCTCTCTCCTTTGATCTGCCCCTACTTTCTACATTCAAAACACTACCTGATGTGGACCCTCTTGAGCTTTTCCATCGCATTTCCTCGCTAAGGATAACACCAAGAACATCATCAAATTTCAAAGTGTTTGCAAGTAAGGGCGGTCCAATTGCAGAGAGGGAGAGAGGGAGTCCAGTCAGGTAGCAAAGTGGTGTTAGTAGAAATGCGAGCTTTGAATTGCAAGAGCAAATGTTGTTGTTGTTGTTGATGATGAGAGTGAGGAAGAGCAGAGATTGAAAAGACGTAAAGCAGGAAAGGGAAGAAGAAAAGAGGAGCCATGGTAGAGCAAACACACAAGGCAAGACAATAGAATGGAATGGAATGGGGATGGAGGAATAAACAAATAGAGTGGATGTCCTCAAAGCATTTCGTTGTTATTATTGTTTTCAAAGCATTTAGTTGCAATTATGTGGAAAATATGTTTTAAGAAATAATGTATGTGTATAAATGGTATGAATAGTCAATCCTATCTAAGCATTTTTTTAACGTGTGATTTCCATTTCTTATAAATTATTGGTCAATAAAAATTTCTGTCTTAAACTTCAAAGTTTTGAGGTGTGTAATAAATTACAAATTATAATGTAATGAATAGTAAAGAAAAATGAGTTTTCAATTGGAAAAATAAATTAAACTTTCATATTAATTTTATATTATTGAGTTATAAGAAAAGTAGATTTATTGGACAATAAATTTTTTAAAATATATTTATTTATTTTTTACATGATCTATTATACTAATTAAAAATAATAATTATTTTCAATTATACTTATCCATTTTTTTTATAGTGTAGTGTTTTATTAAGTGAAAAAAAGTCTATTACATTAGTATAAATATTTTAAATACACTTATTTAATATCTCTCTACATCTTTTAAATAGATGCATTTAAAATATCTATGTTAATCTCTTAAATAGGTAACTATATATTTTTTAAATAAAAGATTTATTTATTTAAGAGTTATTTTATATTACTTTACAAACATAACTTTTTAATTTTTATTTAAGATTTATTTGATTTGATTTATTTTTTTGATACTGGTTAGAGAGGTCACTCCCATTGTATTAATTTCAAAAACAAGATGTATAGAGGTCAAGGAGAGCAGAAGTCCCCAATACAAACAAAGAGTTTAGAGTGCACAACTAGTAAACTAAAAACATATCTTCAGCCTATTAGTTACTATCGCTGGAGTTGGACACTCCTATATCCACTGGTGGCTCCTTATTTTATTTTATCTATACATTATTTACTTTATTTTTCTCGAAAGTTATTTTTTGGTACTACATTTCTTTTGCTTTTGTTTTGAAAAGAACAATATATATTTTATATTTATATATAACTTTTGATCCTACTTTTAGAAAAGTCACCATTTATTATTTCCATAATCTTTGTCTTTGAAAAGTGTAGTACATATTATGTTTATGTAATGTTTAAATAATTTTATTTGTGGGTCTTAATATATATTTTAAAATTGCTTCTATCAATTACTTCAAAGCCTTCTCTTAATCTTCAATGCTTGGCTAGGATACCTTTGATTTATCAATAGTAAATGTCACTTTAGTATTTGATTGTGATGTCACTTTAGTATTTGATCGTGATGCCTCCATCTTGGATTGTCAGTCTCTTCCCACTCCTACTCACTTAGTGTCATTCATTGCATTGTTAATTGTGGCCCCATCCTTTTGCTTCCTCAAATCCTTGAGAGGAGTTCAATAATGTTTCTTGGACATAGGTGCAAAGTAGGTGGAAAGCCTCGCATAAACTCATCCCAAAAATTAAAATTTGTCAATTTGATCTCAAGATAGGGGATCAAAAGGTTGTAGACTAGGTTTAGGGACCAAGTTGTTAGTTTCCTACAATCTAGTTGCATTGTTGCACCTTTGTCTTTGCTTGTGTATTTGTCAGGTTGTATCTTATTGGACCTCATGTTTTTTTGTCTCATGTTTGTACCCTTTCAAAAACCCACCTTTACTATTAATATCAAAAATATATATTTAGGGTTTAGGGGTTTAGAAAGAGAGGGAGATAGAGAGATATGGAGAGAGAGAGAGTGGGGACATGGCCAGAGACATAGGGAGAGAGATTGAGAGGTAGAGGGATGATAGAGATAGAAAGATAGAGGTTTCAGGTTGCTTGGGTTTAGGGGCATTATTTAGGGTTTAGATGATTAGGGTTCCTCAATTTTAGGGTTTAGGGGCATTATTTAGGGTTTAGGGGTTTAGGGTTGCTTGGGTTTAGAGTTGCATGTCAAAAGTAGTCTCTCTATCTTTATCTCTCTCCCTGCCCTCTTTACCTCGTCTCCTCTCTCTCTCTCTCTCTATCTCTCTCTCTCTCTCTCTCTCTCTCTCTCTCCCCTCTTTACCTCCTATCCTTTCTATCCCCTCTATACCTCATATCCTCTCTCTCACCTCTGTACCTCCCTCCCCACTTTCCATGCACTTAAAACACTTATAAGTTTAAAGGCATGACAACACTTAAGACTTTTGATGCATGAAAGATCTTAAAACTTTCATGCTTGAAAAAATGTGCTCACATTATAATGTGAGCACATTTTTGTGAACCAGAAAAAATAGACAAAAAGCATGTGGGTCGATCTATGTTTCAGTCCCATGTATGCTCTGTTATTCCCTGTTTTCATGCAGAATCGGACAACAAAACACTTTTTTAACTAGTTGACATTTTGACAATTATTTTTTGCTTAATCCACCACCTTTTTTAGTTTTTCAATGTGGAAGAACTAAATTGCATGTTTTTAGAAATAATTTGATTGTTTAAACTAATAGTTTCATGTTTTATATTGTTTCAATGTTAATTTCAATGTATTTAGATTGAATTTGATGATATATGTTTGTTTTTTTCTTAATTTTCACTAATCCTATTATATTTATATAGAATTCAACATTGAATATGAAGGAACTTGCCAAAAAGATTAAATTTTTAAGGATTTTGAATCTAAGTTTTTTAGGATTGGGCAACTTGAATCTCAAAATCTAACGTATGTCCTTTAAATATATTCATTTACTTCATTTTATGATTATGTTAAAGCATGAAATCTCATGTTATAGGATAGTCATGAGGGAAGTGAAAGGATTATCATTTTGACAAGTTAAATTATCATGAGAAAGTGAAAATTATCACATGTTGCTATTATCCTGATTCAAACACTAACCTAAACAATTAGAAGGATACTTGAGCTTGGTCTTCAAAAACTTGACCCTCTTGGCATCTTCTATTTCTTCATATTCAAAATACTCCTCCATATCATTGATCCAATCTATCAATTCTTTTGGATTGAAACTGCTAGAATATGTAGTGACATCCATCGTTGGCATTTTTCCAATTTTTGTTATAGCCTTCAATAGTCTGACATTTTCAGGTTCTTCTTCTTCATCACTTTCTTCAGATTGTGCATTATCTTGGGCTTCATCATCTTCATCTTCACTTTCATCTCTCCTTCATAGTTCAAACCCTCTTCTCAACTCTTCTTGGATTGCATTGATCTACCTCTATAGAGCACTAAACCCTTCTTCAGTCACAACAAGATTTCTACCACTACAATTTCTTCGTGGGGGCATCTTGATTTGATTCTTCTTCTCTTACACTTAATGTAAAAAATTCCTTGGTGCAAAGCTGCCTCAAATCAGTCATTCTACTTCCACCTTCAAACACCCTACCTCAACGTCTTGGTACATATTGCCTCACCGTATGGTGATCTATTTGTACACTCAGGACAACCTGCTAATGAGGGTGGACTCCACCCAAAACACATACAACAACAATTTATATATTTCAAATAGACAAGAACAAAATATTAAGAAAGATTAGTTACGAAAACTAAAAAATGTTTCATAATTTCTTCATTAAACTTGCCTATAAAAGGCTACAAATCTGAAATACAATCACCAGGGTCATATGCCGTCTTATTATAGGAATATGGATTGTCTTAAAATAGAAATATATAACTTATAGAGCCTTCTAGATCTATCTTCTGATATCTACCTAACCTCCTTATTCACACGAACAGGACTTGCCAATAGTTCTCCCAATATCCCACTGTCTCGGAACTATTAATAAATAGGTTAAAATACACATCAGCACCACTTAGTGTAATTCACCCCAATGTTGGCTTAATTTGAAATGTGTAACTCCCATTTGTGTTCCAAAATGAGCCCAACTGTCCTTTTTCCCACCCAAGAAATAATTTTAAAATTTTAAAATTGAGAAACTAGGTGGCGCAACTTCTATGAGCCATAACTTTTGAACCAGGTGTCTGATCAACAAACCATTTAATGCATTGGAAATAGCGTGAAGAGATCTATCAAGATATAACTAGCTTCACTAGTTACAACAACTTTTTGGCTATTTAGGGATGTCTAAGTGCTTCCAATTTGATTCCAGAACTTTTTTTAGAACCTCAAAAATGGAAACTTTAAGATCTTGAAATCCAGACATGATCATGGGCTAAAATTTACCAAGAATGTTTATTTAACTATTTCAAATCTTTGTGGAAATTTTCAGACCCAACCGTTGCTCCATTATTGGGTTACTAAAAATATCAAGTCTTAGTATTCTTGGCCTTTTTGGAAACTTTGAAGGTTCTGAATCATTATTCAAGCAAATGGGTCTCTGCAAAAACTAAAATTGAAGTAAATAGAAAAGAAAATCATTTTTTTAGTGATGGAAGATTTCTCTACACCTCTGGATGCTCCTGCATTACTTAAATCATTGATTTTTCTAAAAAATATGTGATTTTAGACAAAAATCAAGATGTCCCATAAGTGGACACACTATTGTGGCAGCACCCCATGGTTGTGTGGTCATGCATGTTTAAGACTTAGGGTATAAGCATTTGATAGAATGAAAGCTAGGGGTCCAATACAAACAATAATGAGAAAATGGTGAACAATTGTGGGGTGTAGGAATATCTATATTTGAATTCTAAGGTTGTGATTTACAATTGAAATCAATGGAGGTTTGCAAAAACCCCAACCACCTTTAGAGAGATCACTTCAAATGTACAAGATCTTGCTCATGTGATGGATGTGAAAGATTGATCAAGGAGAGTAGTTGAGATTCACGTGAGGGAGTGTTTGCAATTGTAAATCATAAAGGAAAGGTGAGAGTGCTCAATCAATGAAGAAAATGGTGAAAATGATGTATCAAATAGATGTGTAGGCATCTTCATATGTGCATAGGAGTAGATACATTAAATGCTTAGTCATTAGGAATATAGAGGTCAAACACAATTTTGTAGTTTGGATTGATTTCACAAATGTATCAAAGTTTTTCTTTGGGATGGAATGGGAGGTGCATAATTGATGTGTACTTTTACAAAATTGTACATTTAAAGATTACTCTCAAAATCCCACTTTATAAAACTAGTAGGACTAGAAGTTGGAAAGCAATTTTTAAAGATTGTAAATTTTCTTTATAACTCCAACTTACATTTTGAGTGAAGACATAAAATCTCTAGATAACTCACAAAAATTATTTGTTTGCTCAAAAAATATCAAATTTATGTATTGGAAGGTGATAAAAAGTTGAAGTAACTTAATAGTTAGAAATAATTGCTTTAGTGTTGGTGAGTTCCACTTTTTTTCTTTGTAATTTTGGGTGAGTGTAGGATCATGATGGGCCAAACAATACCCCTAAGTGACAATGAAAATGCTAAAAATGGACTTAAGTAACTTGACGTAAAAAAATTGAAAGAATTAACTGCACAACCTAAAAAAAAGGCAATTTATGGGCTACTCATTTCTTTTCAAAAAATTTAAAATTAATTTTGTGAAAATTAAAAATTTTCAATGATGCACTACTAATTTTTTTAGAAAATCATAAAAATTAGATGTTATTCTAGCTAACCTAAGTATGAGCAAAATATAATATTTTTGTTCGAAGCTTTTTATTTAAAGGACACATGAATGGATATGACACATTTTTTATAAATTTTTATAATAAATAAATAATTCTTTATTAAAAAATATACTCTTGCCTTTTAAAAATAATATATTTTTTCATCCAACCTAACTTGGTCATAATTACATGAAATTTAAAACTTTTGTTTCAACCTATAGCCAATAAAGCCTAGAATGTGACATATCTTTTAGATTTAAAAAATGATAAATAGTTTGAAAGTTATGAATGCTTTTTAATATGTATATCTATTAAGAAATCAAGCATAGTGCATGTAAAAAATTAATAATAATTACCTATTAAAATTATAATGAAGCATCTATTATACTTTTAGAATCTTAATAGTTTCCTCTACAAACCATATTTTTTTTATTAAATTTAGTTACAAAAAAAGTTGTTAGCTTCAAGGGTGAAGTCATGGAAAATGTTAGGATGACACTAAATGGTGCCTTTGTAAGTTTATTTGGTAAGTTTTAAGATTCCCACTTGCCTAAATCTAAGGTAATTCTAAGGATTTTTTGGATGGAATCCATATTTCAGATAGAAATATTAACATTATTTCCATCTTAATCCAAATATAAGTCTAAACATTGGCACTTTTTCATCCATTAGGTTTTTTTTACCATTACAACAGTTTGTCCTAGTCATAATCTTGCATTCACTCTTTTGGTAGAAATAGGGGTTCAATCAATTTTAAAAAATTGCAAAGCAACAAGAGAACTCTCTAGTGTATTTTTCACAAGGTAGAAGTTTAAATGTAATTTACAAAAATTGCATGATTTCTTGTAAACTCTAAAACTATGAAATTAACAAAAACATATAGTTTTGACTTTTGAGACTTGATTTTAGCAACACTTAAAATCATTCCTAAGAATTTTAAGGTGAATAACAAATTAGAAAATGACTTCATGACTTAATTTGTAAAGGACTTTTAAAAAATTGGGAGTCTTTGTCAAAACATGAGGACAATAAGAGGGCCATGAATATGAAACAAGGGAATAATGAGGCTTAATGGGCACAATAATGGAACCTAAGTTGAATTATCTCTAGTTGAAAATAAATGCTAAGGCACCAAAACACTATGAAGGACCAAAAAGGTATATCAAGATGAGTTGTAATGGGAGGCAAAAGTCTTAAAATGAAATTTCAAAAATTGCATTACACACATGATGTCTAAAGTGTAATATGCCATATAGTAGCATGACATATCACTTTTCATAAGGGTAGAATTTTCTAATCCTACTCATTTTTATTTCATACTTTTTGATTTTCTAGATAGTTAAGAAAGTTTGTAATTTGTGTTTTTTTGTTTCTAAGATGGAGGCTACTCATTGCATATAATTTCTCTATGTTTTATGTTCCTATGGAGCATGCATGCCAAGGATGATGAACATACAAAAATATTTAGTAAGGTCCATTTCTTTATATGGACTCAATATCCTTTTTATGTCTGAGTATTTACTTTCATGCATGTATGTGAGTATTCATATACTTTAAGATACATGATCATTTTAGGATTCACATGCACCTCAAAGTTGGGGCAATGTGTAATGGTGAATTTGGCATTCCATGTCGATTCCCATTTAGTTTTGTGCCCATTTTGAGAAAATTTCTTAAAGTAATTACTTATTTAAAAATGGCATGATATTGTGTGAAATTGGGCTTATTGCCCTATCTTTCATCCCTATCCATTTATACTCATTCCCATACATTTACCCTAGCCTTGTCCATATCCACACACATTCCCATACTTTACCCATTTATTATGTATTTTATTGACCCTTATATCTAGCCACTCGTTACCTACATCAACATTAGCATTTCATTGTCCTAGGTCAATCCCACAGCATGGGATTTATCTCACAATACAAAAAATTGACCTCTAAAATTTAGAAATTCTAATTCAAATTTTGTTGACTCTTACTCATTTTCTTCGTGCAATGAGCCAACTTGGTGCATATTTCAAGCATTATTATTGCCAAGTAGTGGTATTTAAAAACATGAATTTTGGGACATTAATCATTCATATCCAATAATCATTGGAATTCCTAGAGCATATAAGAAACATTAATTGTACAAACACTTCAATTGAAGCACTAAAAGGAATCTATCAACAAAATCTGGTCAAAGGGTTGTGCGCTCCCCTACTAGTACTAATCATTGGATTGGGACATGACTCATGTGCATCATAGCCATTGCAAGGGTGTGGCCCCACTAAGCGTTGCCCTTGCCCCTCTCATCAATCTTTGCAAATACTCAATTTAAATCTTCCCTTCCATTTATTGCTACTTAGACATCAACTATTTAAAAACACTGATTTGTGCAATTTAAAATATTAGAAAAACATATGAGACTATAAGGAGAAGAGTAGTAGAGCACATTTCATTTTCTAAGAGACAACAAAACTTAATTTGCATTAGAATCATATAGGCAATTTACAAGTTTGTGCATGTTGTCTTCAATCATTTGCTCATAATTGTAAAGTCACTCTAAATAGAGGGTTGACTTAGGAGAACTTGACCCTAATGACCTAGAATCTCCCCTAAGGTATTTGTATACATTGCCTTAATAGTTTCTTATACAAGGAAGATGAAATCAAATAGCTCCATATGCACACATTTTGTTAGTCCATTCTCACGTGGCTTGTTCATTCTCACAAAATAGTTCAAGGGCACAACACTTGGGTTGGAATCCTAGGGACTTAGATGTGATCCTTTAAGAATTCTAAACTTACATAGAACTCAAGACATTCATTGGACCGTGAGTAATAATTTTATATACCCTAACAACTTAATTCTACATAATATCAACAATAATATTTCACTATTATTCTCAAAAATAAATATCCCTATCCTCTTATTTAATTATCACATTCATTACTCATTTAGTAATACAACTACCTAATTAAAACTAACTTAATTATATACTTATTATTTATATTTATTTAATTAACCTAGATTTATGTAAAAGAAATTTTATTTCGTTATAATATTTTTATTAAATTCAAAATTGATTTTTGTTATCTCTATTTTCATGACAGCTCACATCCAATTATCCCGAAATTGTAGGACATTATAGTAGAATAGAGAAAAAAAATCTAATCACATGCTGTTAGAAAATGGAAGAATATTTACATGCGCACACATTTTAAGTAGTGGAAAGAAGTGTGGAAATGATGCCTCAATGTGAAAACAAACATTATCTTTGTGTGCTCATTTTAAAAAACACCTTCTTTGGCTTTCGAAATGAAGTAGGAAGTAATTCCGTCGGCAACGATGTGAACACAACGAATGCTTCATCTTCTCTCATACCTATACACAGAGAAATTTAAAGCCTTTTAATTATTGAAAAGGTTGGAATGGTCGACAGCACGCCATTCTTGTTTGTATGTGTAATTTTTAGTTTTTTCACACTCAAATCAACTATTACATGAATGCTTTAATACATTGAAAGGAGAGTATGTTGAGTCTTGTCACAAACAAAAGTAACAACACAGACTACTGTATGTTCATACATTCCATCAAGATGACCACCCATTTTTCTACAGATTAGAAGAAAAGGCATTGACATAGATAAGATTTGAATGGACATTGACAGTCTGCTTTTAATAACACGCTCACCTCCTTCACACACTATGATTTGGGAATGCCAAGATAAATAGGAAAAATAGCCGTATTTTCACTGTTATAATCTGTGTCAGGCCACGATCTGCTTGCCAGTCAAGAAGACTAGTCTAAGTAGAATCTGCTTTTAACTTCTAGTGAATTAGGTGTGAAGTCCATACGATGGACTGTTAACTGAGAATCTCAAACCCTTTGGATTGTCAAGCATACGCACATGGAAATTACATTCCATAAAGCTTTTGAATTGACAAACACTCACACAGTCAGAGTAAATTAGACTGGGAAAGGAAAATGTCAGGAAAAATACAAAAGTTATGGTAAATACCTACATGCTTAGAAATTTGGAACGAAGTTGATGGCCTTTGATTTGAATGGCATACTGAATACACAAAAGTAATTACACAGAACACCGATTTATGAGCTGATGAGCAATCTGTGTGGAAGATGTGAAGAAACATCTCCTCAGTGCTTGACATTCATCACATCCCATCAAGATTGACCACCCATTTCTCTCTACAGTTGAGAAGAAGAGGACGTTTGCATAGATTAGATTTAAATGGCATACTGAGGATGGGATATTGATATGATAGATGGGAACTCAGAATCTGCTTTAGTATGCATAGTATACAAAACTTTTGGATTCTTAAACACGCACACAATCAAAGTAAAGTAAATTAGACTAGGAAAGGAAAATGCCAAGAAAAATCGAAAAGCTATAGTACTCTGATTTGAATGGCACACTGGACTTTAAAACAAGTGGGAAGATAAGACTTTGATATAGACAGATGCCAGCTTATTACTTATGTAAATGTGTATGAATTTCTCTTGCTGCTGTAAGGTTTCATTTGGTGAAAGGGGCTTCTGTGGGTCTGTATTATTAACAGTCTTGACTGTCTATTCTTCCATGTAATTGCATTTTTTCAATATAAAAAAGGGTCTGCTTTTAATGACCATTAGGAAACATTTCTTAGGTTTTCAAACATGCATATAGTCAAAGTAAATTAGAAAATAGAAAAGCCACTCTAAATCATGCTTCAAAAATTTAGGTTTTAGGATATATATATGACTGTCTATTCTTCTTTGTAATTGCATTTTTTCAATATAAAAAAGGATCTGCTTTTAATGACCATTAGGAAACATTTCTTGAGTTTTCAAACAGGGATATAGTCGAAGTAAATTAGAAAATAGAAAAGCCACTCTAAATCATACTTCAAAAATTTAGGTTTTAGGATATATATATATAAGATCTTAGATGCTCCTAGCTGTTCGATTTTTCAAAAATTGTATGATTGACTTAGTTAAATTAATATTATTATAAACTTGTCATATTTGAATATCTTAATTTATTGGTTAATTTTTTGAGAGAGAATTGTATACTTTCAATTATTTTATTTTATTTTTGTCTTACATCATTTTGCATTTATGATTATGTTCTTTAAGTGGTATTAGTAAGTCTTAGTTATGTGTTTTAGGTATCTATTTAAATGAGTTACCTATAAGGTCATTTTATATATTATATTAATACATGGTTTCAATTATGCAATCACTTTTAATTAAGTTAGGATAACACCTCTGCACATTTATTTCTAATATTTTGAAGGTTCACAATGACCTCCTCTATCTATACCAACACTCTATATCTAACTCCACAGTCACTTTTACTCTTTACTATTAACATAGTTTTCTAGTTTCACGAAGGTGCGAGAGAGACATTAGCACACTTCCACACCCTAGCTTAGAAAGCTTGATGGTGCTTCTTAGCATGACCATAGTTTTCCTTACATCAGATAGTACCAAATGAATACTTTTTTGCAAGTATCAAATATCAAATTGGATTCTAGATATGATCACAATCATCACACAAGATCACAATTTTTTTATAAGATTGCAGTTTTGTAAGATGGGATCATGGTTTTGTGTTTCTTTTCCAAAATCTTAATTATCAAGATTAAGTCATCTCAATCTTTCAATCACAAATCAAGTCTTAAAATTCAAATATCAAACCTATGTCATAGTGGGTTGGAGCATAACACAATAACTTGTGTCTTGCACTTGCGCAACAAGGAAACACACATGTTTTCCCTTGCAAGGAAAAGATGGTTTGATTAAGGGGTTGTTTAACCTAAGCCCCTTCAATTAGACCCTTTCCTACCACCACATAGTAGGGGTGTCCAATCAGACCACTTAGTTGCCTATGTGAGGGACAACTTTACTAATTTGATGGCATCACTTCTATGTGAAAATTGGGGGAGTTTGATCAAACCAACAAAAAACCAAACTTGAGTTGTTTTGTGAAGTAGGCACTAATTTTGGGTTTGTATTCTTTTTTTAAAAAATTTTATGTATACATGCATACATACATACATGCTATCAATATCATTTGAGTGGAGAAGTAGACCATCCAAGACTTGGACATCTGAGATTGCACCATCTAGGAGTAGGTCATTAGGGGCAAGCCACCAAGAGCTTGGTCATTCTTGACCTATTTGTTTAATGTTTCTTAGACCACATTATATGGGGTTCAACAAACTTTGATATTAAAATTTTTGAGCAAAAGAGGCAATCATCATGGCAAGGAGAGAAATCAAGTGAGAAGGAAATATTGTCTAGATCAAGGGTGAGGATGGTCTTTTAATAGTAATTCACATTGTCAAGCACAAAGACTAAAATAAATACGTAAAGTGAGAGAAGTCCATACGTATAAAATGTGTCTAAGAATAGTTTTCCAAGGGTGATAAAATTTCCTATAATGAAGTTGCAACATGATCTAGCCAAGCAACCTAGGATATGATAGAATATGGTGAATTCGTTCATAGTTGTTCCAACAATGGGATGTTTTAAACACCATTCATGCAAATAATGTACCCTTCAACTTTGGAAGTGTTTTTTGAGATTTAGAAAAATTATGTACATAAGGTTATTTTGTATAATAGCCTTTTCTATCTTATAAGGAAGTAATTTATAAATATCACAATTATTTAAATAGGTAGATATCTATAAATTGAATTTAGTTGACCTAACACCACATATAGTGAATAAGAGATTTGGTTGTTTATTGCTTTCATCATTAGCAACTTCTATGGGCTACTTGACTCAACTAGTTAAGGTTATAGATGTAAGGAAGCTAAGGTAGAAAAACAACTTCCTACACTAATCTTCAAAGGAGGGTTATGTTGCAAGTATGAGGATAACCAGTGTTGTCATTGATGTCAACATACTCATATTGCATTAATGAGAAGGATTGGATGAGTTGTGTGTTGAGGATATTGAGAAAATTAGCCTCAATTAGGAACAGTGAAGAATAGTGATGACATTAAGGTAAAAGTCCAAGATAAGATGAAGATTAGAGGATGCGGTTTAAAGGGTTTTCAAATATGAGTCTTGAGATGCTCCAGTCAAGATTTCAGAGGTCCACATGAAGATATGAAGAAGTTATGGTCGCTCTAGTAGAACCGGTTCCGGCAGATATTCAGTGGTGATAGAGTGTCACAGATTGGTCCGGTGAGCTCCAGAATTGTATTATCTCATTCTGCGGATTGGAGGGAGTGTTGAAGAAGTTAGTGTGACAAATAGATTTGTTCATGGTTTGGAGGTCTGGAAGCACCTTTTTTTTGTGATAGTGGCAACAGACTGTGTTCTTGAAGTTTCGGATGAAGAAGAGATGAATTCCAGTAAGCTGAAAAAGTGCGAATGTTCTTGGTGACCTAGGAAAGGATTTGGTGATCCTTGGATCGTGCACAATTCTTATTAGCGGTCTGCATTGAAGTTAGAATTTGGATTTGATGTAAAGACCACTGGTTGTTGGTGTTCTTCCTGAGATTGGCCGACCGGATGTATTGCACGTCTTGCGGATGATCTTGTAGGTGTTTGCTGACTTAGATGATTGTTCCTAAGTCGATGCCTTGTATAAATAAGGGATTGTGAATTTATTTTGAAGTGTGTCTTGGTGTGATGAGAGTGTGGTAGCGAGGAGGAGCTTGAAAGGTAGAGCAGAAGTTTCTGGGCTTAAATGGAACTGATCCAAGCATGGTAAAGATGTCAATCTCCAGTTCAAGTTTGTGATACTTGTTACTTTGTAGACAATGTGTCTCTTGTAGGCAATGGGCCTCTTGTGAGCAGTGTGCTCGGGCAGTGAGCCCTAATTGGCATGTGCCAACTATTTTTTCTTATTCTTCTAACAGAGAATAATCATTGGGTTAATCACCCCATGGTTTTTCCCTTGACCAGGTTTTTCACGTCAAAATCTTGGTGTCTCATGTATTGATATGTATCTGCTTTGGTGTTTATGCTTTATGCTTTCATGAATGATTAATTGCTATGCTATTAAATAAAAAAATGGATTTAAGTGTTTGAATTGGAAGCAAGTTCAGGATAACTGATTCACCCCCCCTCTCAGTTATCAACAATTGGTATCAGAGCTAAGTTCCTCTAAAAAAAGCTTAACCGCTTGAGGAGATCTAGGATGTCATCATACAAGAAGGATAGTCTGAAGTTTGATGGAACCAACTTCTCTCTTTAGAAAGGTCACATGAAATGTCACTTGGAGTGTATGGGAAAGGCATACTTATCCATGATCACAAAAGCATATGTTCCTCCTCAAGGTGGTCCGACAACCCTAAATGAACTCACAGATGCTGAAAACAATCTACGGACCAAAGAGGCTCTTCTAAGTGCATTATCTAACTCAGAGCTCTCAAATGTTATTGACCTACCAACTGCCTATGAGATCTGGACTAAACCGGAACTTCTACATGAAGGAGATTGAGTATGTTAAGTGTGCAAGGTTGCAGAGTCTAAAAGGGAAATTTGAAAGATTGAAGATGAGAGATGATGAAAATATTACTACCTTTATGCCTAGAGTAAATGAGCTGGTGTGTGGAATTAGGAATGCCAGTGAGTCTTGGATGAAAATGAGATTGTTGGCAAAGTTCTCAGATCCCTTCCTGCTGCCTACAAAATCAAGATTATTGCCATTGATGAATTCAGAGCCCATACAACTATCACAAGAGACCAATTGGTTGGAAAACTGGTTGCATTTGAAATGACTGAGTTTGGAGATGATCCCCCCAAGACTGAATCTACATTCAAAGCCAGTGCCTCTGTGAAAGGTAAACAAAGATTTGATCTGGGAGAAAATTCTTCAAGGAAGCTGTCATGGTATGATCAAGCAAGAAGAGACATGGAAGTGGAAGAAGCAAAAACAACTCAACTTGAAGCCCTCATTGCAAAGAGATTGCCAAGAGGATCTGGTAAGTATGAAGGAAAATTACCCTTTAAGTGCTTCAACTGCAATAAGATTGGTCATTTTGCCTCAAGATGTCTGGAAAGATCTACAAGGTCAAATTCCAATAGACAAAGGTTCCAAAAGAATTGTTATTATGTTCATGAAGAAGATGATAATGAAGGAGTAACCGATGATGAATCAGAGATAGGAAACAAATCTAGAAATGAATGGGTGTTTATTGCCATCAAGGAAGAAGATCCAATATCCTCTGAATCTGTCAATCATAAGGTTGTAGAAAGAGCTTTAGCTGCCCAAGTTGAAGAAAAGGATGACTAGGTTATTGACAGTGGATGCTCTCACCATATGACAGGTGACAAGAACAAGTTCTTAGATTTGGAAAGGTATGAAGGAGGAATGGTAAAGTTTGGTGATAATTCTGTTGGTAGAATCAGAGGTAGGGGAACTATTTCTTTTGATGGAAAGAACAAAACCGGTAATGTACTGTATGTTGAAGGATTGAGGCACAATCTTCTCAGTGTTGGACAGTTGGTGGACAAAGGTTATGATCTTCGGTTCAAGAATGGAAGATGCAAGATCTTTGAAAGCTCCGGAACTAAAATTGCATCTGGTACTCAAACAAAAGGTAATATCTTCCATCTAGTTGGTACTAATAAAAGTTGTCTACTTGTTCAAGTTGATCAGAGTTGGTTATGGCATAGAAGCATGTGTCATGTAAATTTTGATAACATCATCAAGATAAGCAATACTCAGGCTATAAGAGATCTTCCAAAATTGGTAAAACCTACAAATAGTTTGTACAAAGAACGTCAGCTAGGTAAACAGAGTAGAGTCTCATTCAAAAGCAAGGATCAGTCCTCTACCAGATTATTGGAATTAGTTCATACTGATCTATGTGGTCCGACAAGAGTCAAGAGTATGCAAGGTGATAGATACTTCATGTTACTAATTGATGATCATTCCCGAATGATGTGGGTTACTTTTTTGAAAGAGAAATCAAAAGCTTTTGAGAAGTTCAAAATCTTCAAGGCTATGGTAGAGAATCAAACTGGATTAAAACTAAAATGTCTGAGGTCTGATAGAGGTGGTAAATTCACATCTGGTGAATTCATAGACTTCTGTGAGAAGCATGGTATAAAGAGACAGTTGTCTACTCCTAGGACTCCACAGCAGAATGGAGTAGTAGAGAGAAAGAACCGGACCATCCAGGAAGCATCCAGGACAATGATGATGGAAGCAAATGTTCCCCATATGTTTTGGAGAGAAGCTGTTAGCACTGCAGTCTATGTTCTCAATCGAGTTCAGATCATAAGTAATACCGGTAAGACTCCTTATGAACTTTGGTTTGGCATCACTCCTACTGTGAGATATTTTAGAGTATTTGGTAGAAAATGTTACATTAAAAGAGATGAAGATCTAGGAAAGTTTGATGCTAGAAGTGATGAAGGAATTTTCCTTGGTTACTCCACTCAAAGCAAAGCATACCGATGTTACAACAAGAGACTGAGAAAGATTGTAGAAAGTGTAAACGTGAAGGTTGATGAAGAAATTGAAAGACCCTCAAGAATTTATGAGTATGATGAAGATGATCAGAATAGTGTTTAGATTCAAAGTATTCAAGCCTCTTCTGAGAAACAAAGTCAAGTTGATCCGGTAAGACAGGAAGAAGCGATAAGTGTCAATGAGATTGATCAAGAGTTAGAGGTGCAAGAAACTCCCAAAGTTCCAAGGTATGTAACTCTAAACCACTCTGAAGATCAAATCATAGGTGACAAAAGCAAAGGAGTGCAAACAAGGAGGAGAATTGCTCAGAATTGAGATGAGTATTGTCTAATTTCAAAGATTAAACCTAAGACAGTAAATGAAGCCTGCAATGATGAAAACTGGACTAAGGCAATGAAGGAAGAATTGTTGAAAATTGAGAAGAATCACACTTGGGATCTTGTTCCCAAACCTAGAAATAAAAATGTGATTGGAACCAAATGGGTATTCTGGAACAAACTAAATGAAGTTGGTGAAGTAATCAGAAACAAAGTCAGATTGGTCTGCAAAGGCTACTCTCAAATAGAAGGAATTGATTTTGAAGAAACCTTTGCTCCGGTGGCAAGAATTGAAGCAGTCAGATTATTTCTTGTATTTGCTACCTTCAAAGACTTCAAGGTATATCAGATGGATGTCAAGCTTGCCTTCCTAAGTGGTGATTTGGAAGAAGAAGTATACATTGAGCAACCGGATGGATTTCAATTGTCTGATCATGGTGATATGGTCTGTAAATTGAAGAAAGCACTGTATGGATTGAAGCAAGCCCCAAGAGCTTGGTATGAAAGATTGGATAAGCATCTTGTGCAGATTGGTTTTAACAAAGGTACTGCTGATAGTAACTTATATTTTAAAATTGATTATGAAAACATCTTGATTGTTGAAGTATTTGTTGATGATATCATCTTTGGAGGAAAAGATAGCATGTGTAAAACTTTTACAAATCAAATGAAAAGTGAGTTTGAGATGTCTATGCTTGGTGAAATGAATTTCTTCTTGGGTCTGCAAATTACTCAAACAAAGAAAGGGATCTTCATTTCTCAGACCAAATATGTGAAAGAATTGTTGAGAAAATTTGGGATGGAAGATTCAAAGCCAATGAATACTCCCATGGCAACCAGATGCAAGTTGAGCAAAGAAGATGACTCTCCTAAGGCAGAACAGACAAAGTACAGATCAATGATTGGTGGATTGTTATATCTCACTCAAACTAGACCAGATATTATGCAATTTGTTGGTCTCGTTGCTAGATTCCAAGCTGATCCCAGAGAATCTCATGTCATGGCAATCAAGAGAATTTTTAGATATCTAAAAGGGACAGTGGAGTATGGTTTGTGGTATCCTAGAGATCATGATTTCTCTCTTCATGCTTACACAGATGCAGATTGGGCAGGAGATGTGGATGACCGGAAGAGTACCAGTGGTGGAGCATTATTTTTGGGTAAGAGATTGGTTTCTTGGCTAAGCAAGAAACAAGATGCAATATCTCTGTCTATAACTGAAGCAGAATACATTGCTGCAGCAGGTAGTTGCACTCAAGTTTTATGGATGAAACAGATGCTAAGAGATATTACAGTAGAGTATGAGGAGCCTATCAAAATTTTCTATGATAATTCAAGTGCAATAAATATTTCTAAGAATCTGGTGTTACACTCTAAGACTAAGCATATATCCATTAAGTTTCACTTTCTAAGAGAGTAAGTGAACAAAGGTGAAGTTAGACTGGAGTTTGTGCCCTCTAAGGATCAGATTGTAGATATCTTTACTAAACCTCTTCCCAAGGACTCTTTTGAGTTTCTCAGGGAGAAGTTAGGGGTTATTGCCCCTCTGGTGATGAACTAGGGTGCATTGATGTGCATCAGTCTGGTGGATATCACAGTCATATCTTGTGATCTAGATTGGTGATGAGGAGCTGCTACTCAGGGGGAGCAGCTGGTATGATTTTGATGTGTTAAAATTGCAAGTATGAACCCTTTGCCATTGATGTCAAAGGGGGAGAGAAGACATGTGAAAAATAAGTGGTTTTTGATCAAAGGGGGAGTAGTAAAAGAAAGAGAAGACATGTGAAGAGTTGTTGCTGATAGGGGGAGCTGTGAAAGAAAGGAGAAGTTCTTGTCTTGATGGTTTTTCACATCATATGTTGCCATCAATGACAAAGGGGGAGATTGTTGCAAGTATGAGGATAACTAGTGTTTTCATTGATGTCAACATACTCATATTACATTAATGAGAAGGATTGGATGAGCTGTGTGCTGAGGATATTGAGAAAATTAGCCTCAATCAGGAACAGTGAAGAACAGTGATGACATTAAGGTAAAAGTCCAAGATAAGATGAAGATCAGAGGATACGGTTTAAAGGGTTTTTAGATATGAGTCTTGAGATGCTCCAGTCAAGATTTCAGAGGTCCACATGAAGATATGAAGAAGTTATGATTACTTTAGTAGAACCAGTTCCAGCAAATGTTCAGTGGTGATAGAGTGTCACAAATTGGTCCGGTGAGCTCCGAAATTGCATTATCTCATTCTGCGGATTGGAGGGAGTGTTGAAGAAATCAGTGTGAAGTGAAAAATAGATTTGTTCATGATTTGGAGGTTTAGAAGCACCTTTTTTTTGTGACAGTGGCGACAGACTGTGTTCTTGAAGTTCTGGATGAAGAAGAGAAGAATTCCAGTAAGCTGATAAAGTGCGGATGTTCTTGGTGACTCAGGAAAGGATTTGGTGATCCTTGGATCGTGCATAATTCTTATTGGCGGTCTGCATTGAAGTTAGAGTTTGGATTTGATGTAAAGACCACCGGTTGTTGGTGTTCTTCTTGAGACTGGCCGACCGGATGTATTACACGTCTTGCGGATGATCTTGTAGGTGTTTGCCGACTTAGATGATTGTTCCTAAGTTGATGCCTTGTATAAATAAGGGATTGTGAATTCATTTTGAAGTGTGTCTTGGTGTGATGAGAGTGTGGTAGCGAGGAGGAGCGCGAAAGGCAGAGCAGAAGTTTCTGGGCTTAAATGGAATTGATCCAGGCATGGTAAAGATGTCAATCTTCAGTTCAAGTTTGTGATACTTGTTACTTTGTAGATAGTGTGTCTCTTGTAGGCAGTAAGCCTCTTGTGAGTAGTGTGCTCAGACAGTGAGCCCTAATTGGCATGTGCCATCTATTTTTTCTTATTCTTCTAATAGAGAATAATCCTTGGGTTAATCACCCCATGGTTTTTCCCTTGACCGGGTTTTCCACGTCAAAATCTTGGGGTCTCATGTGTTGATGTGTATCTGCTCTGGTGTTTATGCTTTATGCTTTCATGAATGATTAATTGCTATGCTATTAAATAACAAAATGGATTTAAGTGTTTGAATTGGAAGCAAGTTCAGGATAACTGATTGACCCCCCCTCTCTCAGTTATGAACAGGTTATGTAAAACTTTTCAGATCTTTACAATAGTTACAAAAATTATACAGAAATAAACATAATAGTAATCATATCACAACACAATGACTTATGTGGGAAAACCCTTTTGAGAGAAAAACCACACACTCCAAAAGCTACCTCATATATTTTTCAGAAATCAATAAGATTACAATATACTTGCAAAGCAAGCTTTCACAAGAGTATCACCAACCAAAGATCCAAATGTAACTCAACATTTATAAGACTCCCTCACACAACCTCCATCTCAAGTACCTAATATATAGGAGACACAATACACGAAACCGTCAAACGGTAATTACAAAACCATGAGCTAAAACCACCCAAAAAGGTAGTGGCCAAATTATCTCCAATAAAATATGCCCTATGATGTGTCAAAACACACACCAACATGTGTAACTCCCCATTACAACTCCTTTTTGTGTTAAACATGTTTTCAAATTTTCCAATACGGGAGACCCAACTTTTGATTCGGGAGGCTGATTGATGAAGCATTTGATACATTGAAAATCTTGTGAAGAGATATATGCACCTATAACATGGTTATTTATGACAACTTTTGGGGCCAAAAATGGCCTCTAGATGCCTCAAAATTGACTTAGAAACTTTTTCAGGTACTTCAAAAACTAGGAACTTTAATAACTTGAAATCCAGACATGACCTTCGGTCAAAAATCACCCAAAATGTTTTTGAAAATTTCGTAGCTTTGTGGAAAATTTTGGACTCATACATGCTCAAATGAAAACTTACTATAAATAGTTACCTTTTGTAATTGCAAGGTTGAGACACCTTTCCTAACCAAAAAATCCTAGTAGAAAAGATTCATTTCAATTGAAAAGAATTTAAATTATATATAATGTAATAGAGTAGGATTTTTTAAAGGCTAGTTAAAAGTAAATATAATATCATATTAGTTTAAGCCCCTTTATAATGCACTATACCAAATATTAAGAAAGATTACTCCATTGTATCTTAGGAAGTGATGACCTCAAGGTATATTTGAGGGCTATAGAGATTGGAGTGATATGGAAACTATAAATACTTTGCCCTACAATTATCTTTTCTTTATTATTTTTTGTTCGCATGATATGTTGTTTTTGGATCACTTAGATTCCCTATAAAGGGTCTATTTGAAGTGAGAAGTAATATGACTACAATAGCCAAGCCTTTGGTAGAATTAAGACCTTTTGAACATATCAAATATCTTCCATGGGCCACTCTACTTCCCCATACAACTCTCTCTCCTATACCATTCTCCTTCCACATGCCTATGATTATACTAAAAGGTTTGTTATATGTATGATAGTTTGGTATATTGGAAGGCTTGGTATATAAAAAGTGTTATATAAAGGAAAAAAATATATTTTGGGAGACATAATGTATTGGTTTAAGTTTATGGTTTTATTGTATCTTTGTTGTTATTAATGCACTTATAGAATGGACTAAATTATTATTATCAACTTTCCTAGATAATGTTGTACATGTGTAAGAACATTATAGATAGCTTCATTTTGGTTTTTTTTCCTTCTTACTAATGCATGAACATCTTAGGGGTTGTGCAATCTTGAATCACCCAAGAATATTTTGGTTTGCATGGTATTTTATTGTGTGCATGGATATGTGGTTGTGCATGTGTGGTTTTTGTTCACAGGAGCTTTTTGGGTGAATTTGCATTAGGGGAAATTTACATAAAAAATGGGCCTCCTAAGGATGACATCATCAGTTTTTTGAGTTATCAAAAATCAACTAAAAGACGACATCAACATGTACGGTGACATCATCCAAAATAATAAAAATAAAATTATTTATGTTATAAAATAAAATTTCTAAAATCCTATGAATTAACTCATGATGGTTAATTTAACTTTACATATCCTATTCTATCTCATTCATCTTTCTAAATATAATTTTTGTTTTGTTTTTTAGATTTATATTCTTAATTTCTATTATAGAAATTATTACATATCCTATTCTATTTCATTCATCTTTCTAAATATAAAATATATTTTTTATTTTTTTAGATTTATATTCTTAAATTCTATAATAGAAAATTATTATGTTTTTTTAAAATATTTTCATTCTTAAAAATAAAAATAAAAAGTATTTCAAAAATATTTCAACAAATCTTTTCTTAAAAATCTTTTCTTATTCTTTAATAACATTAAAAATCATAAAAACTAAATAAATATAAAATAATATTGAATCGAAAGTTGTTAAGAATTAAAATTCTAAATAGTAACAATAAAATATCTTTATTATATAGCAAGTTGTTCATAATTATAGAAACTAAAAAAGCAAGGATAAATATGAGATAAAAGAAAGATTAAAATAGAACAAACCTTTAAAGTTTAAAAAAATTAAAAATAATAAATCTCAATTTATTAATAAGTTTATTAAAAAAATGACATTTGAAAGACAAATGCTACAACATTATTTATTGAAAATTTTAATTATATAAACGTGTATATATATATATATATATAATAATAATAATAATAATAATAATAATAAAGTGTTTTAAATATATATAAATTAATAATTAAATCGGTAAAATGGTAGATCTAATTACTAGATAAATATTTTAATTTCTTCCCACTTTTACTTCCAAAATTATTCTTAAAATAAGAAAAAAAAAATTATTTTGAAAAAGAAAAATTAAAAAATAATAAATGTTCATAAAAAAAGTTATTTCGTGAAAGAAAAATAAAAAAGCTAAAAAATACTAAAGAGAAATATTTAAAAGTTATTTTGTGCAAAAAAAAATTAAAAACTAACAAATACTCATTAAAAAAGTTATTTTGTGAAAGAAAAATAAAAAACTAAAAAATACTAAAGAGAAAAATATTTAAAAGTTATTTTGTGAAAAAAAAATTTAAAAACTAACCAATACTCATAAAAAAAATTATTTTATGAAAGAAAAATAAAAGGCTAAGAAATACTAAAGATAAAAATATTTAAAAGTTATTTTGTGAAAAATAAAATAAAAAGGTAAGAAAACTAAAAAGAAAAACATTTATATTTATATCTTAAAAGAAAAAGAAAAAATCTATTGTAATTAAAGTATGAAGTTTAAAGCATGAAGTGTTTTTTTTAAATTTAGAAAGTTTTGCTTTTAGAAACATAAGTTTAAGATAAAAGATTTTTTAAAGAGAAAATAAAACAAAAAAAAAGAAATAATATAAAAAGAAAAGTGAACTTGAGTTCTTAAGGTATTTATAATAGAAATATGTGACTCCCTTAACTCGTGTAGTTAACTAATTTTTATTTATTTATAATTAAGTAATTTATATTATTTGAGATATGTTTTGCTTTTTAAGAGTTTCTTAGGAGGCCCATTTTATATGTAAATTTCCCCTAATGGTCCATGCACATATTTTCATTGCTCATGCATTAACTTTAGAGGTTGCACACAAGGTCTATAGATCATGTATATGGTTTCCCATCTATGCATGCACTCTTTTGAAGGCACCTCTAATCCAATTTTTGCACACGTAGTTTGGTTCCACATAGTTGTTCTCATCCACACCTATTGACATGTTGAAAAATGTAGTAATCTTTCAACTAAGAAAACACATCATGATACTAACAATTGTTTTTAATTAATTCAATAGTGCATTGGAAGATGAATCACCTTGGGCATGTGATAACATGTTTTTGGTCTTGTAAGGTGTGTTAGGTGATTATGCCACATTTTCCAAAATCTACATATATGTATTGGACATTAGAAGATAAAGGGTCGACACTATATACTAGCATTGGGTTAGTACTAGAGTTTATCACCCAAAATTCACATAGCGAATATGTTATTTATACATTAGTTGATTGTGCTAAGATTTCCATTAAAGAACAATGGATTGAAGTTAATGGTCATTTTTAGAAGTGAGGTTGGTAAATCAAGGTGTAAAATAAATAAGCATCACTCTATGATGATAGTAATGGCTTTCTAAAAGATATAGTCAACTCCACATTGTAGAAAATATTTGTTTGTCTTATTATAATCTATTGCAAATGAATAACATTATTTTGATGATAAATATTGATGATTATAGTTTTAAACTCTTTGAAAACATCTTATTTTGTCTTTCATCATCTACTTTGTGCATTTGTTAATTGGTTGTTCATTTGACCCATAATTGGTACTTCATTAGTTGGCATCAAAGCAAGTTTATGAGTCTTGAGAGAGGTGAGATATACTCCACAATTGAAAATAATTTGCCCATTTGTTGCATTGAAAGTGATCCATAAGTGAAAATGGCTCATAGAGGAGGTAGGAGGAATAAAAAAAATATGAGAGCATTGTGTGATAATGATTTGGTTGACACACTAAGAGCCACTCAAGCAAGGCTTGAATCCAATGAGACCTTGTAGAGGAGAGGAAATATTGTGGCTATAGAAGTTAGTGATAATGAATGGATAGATTGAGAACCACATGATTATAGTACCATTGATTTCAACTTTTGAGGAGCTCTCTACCAAAGAAAAAATTGCCTTAGGATTGATGAAGGTATACAAAGTAAGGTTTGACCTCTTAGAAGCCACTTAGAAAGCTTTAATCTAGAATATTTGTTGGACTAGATCATTGAGTTGGAGAAATATTTTGAGTGGTAAAGTTAAAATGAATAGTAAAAAGTATTTTTTTTTTACTATTTATAAAAAATTCCAAAATTTCTGTAGCTCCCGTGCACAAAAACTTTCATAACTTGGGCTTGCAGACCTAGATTTCTCAAGTTGTTCATTATGTTGGAATCCTAGTTCTGGCTACTTTCTTACCATGTGTTTTACTTCGGCATTATTTTATCAAATAACCCTATGAAGAGCATATTCATCACTATTTGCAAAAATCTTTAATGCGGTGGACTCTTCTCCCTATTTCTACCATTCATTTTATCAAGCTAGCATAAACACAGGGAGGTGCCTATCCATTATTATTTTCACCTTGCTTTATCTATCAATTCTTATCATCATTCTCTTAGTATTTTTCTAACTAATGCATGTTTGACTTTGCAGGATTATTTGTTTCTAACAAGGTGATTTTGTAGGTTTGTAGTACCTAACATTGTGGTTTTGTAGATTCCTAGTCTGGGGACATCATTCTTCCGCCTAGTGACATTTTGCAACCTCTAAAGTATCCTTCTGGGTATCCTTGCTTATTTATTTTATGTACACTCAAAAACATGACTTAGTTGCACAGGGTGGATAAGTTATCTTTGACAACTTGCACATGGGACCCTCTCCTTGCCATGGGAAAACCTCCACATTACTCTCACTCTCGTGGTAGAAGTCAGTCGAGAGGAGGCGAGACACGGAGGTGGTCCTTCTTTCTTGAGAGCTAGGCTTTGCGAAGAGCAGTCAGCTGGTCCTGGCGTCTTTCCTCTAGGTATTGTTTCTTATGTGGTCTTCAGTGAGTTGATATAATTATATGACCTAAAGGGAAACTAGTTACTATTCTCCTATTTGGATTCTAGAGATTCCAACATTGAGTGGGTTGTCGATTGTTTTTGCTTATGTTTCTATCAAGTTGGAGTTGCTCTTCAGATCATTGCATGACGACTCATGTTTGAAGAAACCTTACCCTATGTTCCTATTCTTGGATTGTCAATTGTTCATATTGAGACAGGTCTAGGGTGTAATTCCTCAATCTCTTCAAGGATCACCCTCACCCACTCACCTCTAAGCCCTGGGCACATTCGTGAGCCCGAACTGAGAGAGTTGGTTTGAGTTAACCTTGAGTTGACTTGATTTTAACTTAGGGTGATGATCTAAGTTTTACTTTGCTTTGTTTTGAGTTGGTTGATTTTGATTGATCTTGTGTTGACTTTGGTTGACTAGTCTTGACCTAGTGTCGACTTTGTTTTGACCTTAGTTGACCTCGTGATGAAATCGAGGGTTTATGAACTTCGTGTAATGTTTTTTTATTTTTTTTGTTTATGTATGTATGCACTCTATATGTATGCAAGATAGTGTTTTTTTTTCTTTTTATGGATATTTCAAAAGGAAAGTGCTTTAATTAATCTAAATATGAATGCAATTCTAAAATGAGTTTACCTAATGCAATCTTAATCTATGTTTTTGGTATTTTCTGGTATTTTGAATCTAGTTAATCTAGGAAATGAAAGAACTTGGAAATAAACTAATCTAATAATTCAAAAGAACTTGGAAACAAACTAATTTATCAATGCAAATTCTATCCTATCAAGGAAATTACAACATGAATTTACTATTTCCAAGAGCAAATTTGAGATTAATTAATTACTACCATAATGAAATAAGGCATGAAAGAACCTGGAATGTGTTGATGCACAAGCCTCCACTACTCTCAGCAATCCTTGTATTGGAAACCTCTTTGTCTTCTTATAGCAGCAAGGATCTCCTCTTGGCAATAATAGGGAAGCCTGATGCAAAAATAGCCATAGAAAGCTTCGAAATATGAGCTCTATTATGGAGTAAAAAGTAACCTCATGTCTTTTTACCTCCTAGTTTAGATCCTAGGTCCCCTCATTTACATTATGCAAGCTTAACACTTATCCCTAAGCAATTTCCCCCAAAACCTATGTCAAATGGGACTTGGGGACCCACTCTATTTGTTAATCAAGACCAAAAGGTCTTGGGACTTGGGCACCTACGCCCAAGTCTAGGCTAATTTGTTGGGATCCAAATTTTAGTGTGTCAGCTTGGTCCCTCTCAAAAGGTTTCCCTCTATTGGCCTTTGCAATTTGAATTATGAAAGTTAGCGAGAATGAATATATAAGTGAGTTTATGCCTTCATTTTACACCTAGATTGATAATGTAAACTTGTGATATTGAGATAAGGGATTTCAAGGCATTCATTGTGTTGCAGAGCAAAATTATGTTGTTATTATGTTTATTTATTGCAAATTTGGCTTCATCAATCCATCTCCTCATGGTTTGACGGATCTTCATCTCCACGAGGGCTTCACATCTAAGGTGACATCTATTTGTACTTCAATCATTTTATTTCATAATTGCTTTGGCCTCTGCCTTCCATTGGGCATGCACTCTATCTAACAACAGTGTTGGAAGGCTTGAATGTCATTCTGAGGCTTGACTGAGGCAAGATCCTAAACATCACAACCCCCAAACCCCTCTCTTTGTGATTTCAGGTTACAGGTATGGGATTTGGCAAAGTGTAGTTACAGAGAAGCTATTCAAAGGACAAGGATTCAAGATCTAAGGAAACGTTGTTGTAAACCTACCCTACTAGACTAGGGCACCCACCCCATAGTCCTCTCAACAGGATTCATCCCGAACTCAGGAGTTGAGCATCATCCGATAGTGCTCATTATTCTAAATCTATAGAAATATTACTCTATTGGACTTGGGTGCCCGCCACATACTCCCCTTGAATTCTTCACCTCCAGAAATCTAACTTCTAGTGAGTTTCTATTCCTTCCTAAGTATCTTCCTGTGTGGTGATCTGTAATAGTTTATTCATTTGTACCTGATTTCATTATAATTAGGGTTTGAGGCCTATTGAAACTAGGGTTTGACAAATATTTCAATCTAATCAATCTTTCCATATCATTCCTGAGTACATCAACCTGTAGCTAAGTCCTCTTCATTTGTAGTGACTTGGCTCGGTTATTGTCCTTGAGTGTTATTGTGAAAGGAGGGTTTGATTTGATAGATCCTAACACTATTCATCATCTTTCCAACTTTTTAGATATGACATTTTGGTGAACTCGTGTTTTTATTGAACTTGCATCTTGCTAAGTTTTGTAATCAGTCCTTGCATTCATTCATATCATATCTATCATCTGACATTGAAAATTTTTGCATATATTTGAATTTTTTTGAAAAAAAAGCATTCTAGGCTTGCATTAAGGCATAGTTTTGCATATTTGGTGTTGCATATCATAAAAAGATTTAATTTTCTGATATTTGTATCAGATTTGATCTTCACTATAGTAATACATCATTTATTCATATCAAATCTTGCATCCACAAGTTTCATTTGCTAGGGTTTTGCTTAAAAAGTTGTATTTCCATATAACCTAGTCTTTGCAAAAACTAGGGTTTGTAGTCAAAATTTCATTTTCAAATTTTGCTACTCCTTTTTCAACATTCATTCAAATATAATTTTGAAGTGTAGTGTTGGATCATAGTGCATACTTTTGTATCCTAGCTTTGAAACTTTTACCTTTGGCAATTACACATTGTGTACATTTCAACATTAAAGGTTTTATACACTATTTTCAAACTTATTCAAACAAACTTACAAATCTTCCACCTTGCCTTGTTGTGTAGCACTATTTCCATCATACTCACTTGGTTTGTTGTGAAATCTATGTGTTTTGCTCTTTTAAAACCCAATTTCCTCAAACAAGTGTTTGGTGTGAACCAGTCTCACATACATGGCTTCTCATCACAACAACAATGCTAGGGTTCCTCCTAGAGTATATAGGAAGAGGAAGACTCTTGAACTTGAATTGATTTTTAAACCACATGATACAACAATTGGAAGAATTGAGGGACCTATTTACATTACTATGAAAATAATGGACAATCCTACAAGAGGAGCCCTTATTGATCCTAATTGCATGACTAATGTGGCTATGGAAGAGTTTCTCTATTCACATGATTTGATGCAAGAATCTTATGAACCCACTGACATGATGATTAAAACACATAGTGGAGCTTTCCTCCTAGCTTTAGGAAAGATTATTTTATTGATCAAAGTATTTGATAAAGCTTTGGAAAAATCATTTGACATCATTCCTTCGACCGACCTCTTTCTATAAAATTAGGCCATCCATGGCCCAAGGCCATGAAAGCTATCCCTTCCACAATTCATAAATGTCTAAAATTTCCTCACCATGGAAGCATGCATACTATTCACCATAGTCAATGGAAACCCATGGTTACTCAAAAAAACTTCAATCTTGATTACTTTTGGCCACGACCTACTAAACCTCTTGAACCATGACAAGATCAAACATTCTTGGGATACCAACGATATAAAGTAAAGTTGATAACAAAATTGGATAGACCTCCTATAGAACAAATCGTAAGTAAAGAGCCAACTGAATTGAAAAAACCCCCTAGGCCAAGAGGTAAGGGAGTTTTTGCTAAGGTGCCTCCTTCGTCATCCTTACAAGGATCGAGAGATACTGGTAAAGAACAAAACATTTCATCACAAAATGTTAAGTTAACACAAACTTCCTCCTCTGAGATGTCGAAGACTATGGAAAATCATGACAAAACCTTTGCAAACATCACCAACAAAACAATAAGGAATAGACAAGTAAGAGAATGGAGGAAGAGACAACAAGCCCTAGCTCAACAAGCTACACCTCAACAAGAGAACATTCCACCAATGGATATTGAATCAAACAAGGAAGAGGTTAAGGTTGAAGAGCTTAAAGACAATGATAAAGGTTAGGTAATTGTACCTTATGTACCTCTTTCCTCTTGCATTCAAGATTGGGAGGAAGAAGATTTGCTTGATGACAACTACTAGTTCGGTTTTGCAAATAGGTAAAGTATTTCTAACCCTATTAGCCACCTTTGTCGTAGGATTACTTTTCTCACTTACGTGGCCTCCTCTTCTATGTTGTGTTCCCTGTGTTGTGTTATATGTTGTTTAGGTCTCTTTGGATGACCCTTGATACTCTTGTAAGGTCAAGGATACAATGGGACCGCCTCTGTCGTAGAATTCTTCTATTTGTTTCATCATTCTTCTATCCTTTTGTCCTCTATTTTATTATTATGTGTTGTGCCTTAGGGGCATAGCATTGCAGTCAATGTCTTGGGAGCATCCTCCTATGTGGTGTTCCTAAGACACGTGTTCTCCTCTCTCATTTTATTATTTCCATTTGTTCAGTGATTCTGCCTAGTTGGCGGATGATGAAAACAAACAAACATTGATAAGGACCGTGTGTCTTTTTAACAAGTAAGCAAAAAATGGACCCAGTCCATATATGAAGATGGGGTTGATATATATATCTGACGCTTGACTAGTAGAATCACTCTATGTGATATATCATATTGTCATATCTCTTCTAAAAAATCTTTGCAATACACCTGCTCTGTGCACTTTGGATTGTTTTGTATCTCACCTTGTTGTTACACTCGATTCTGGGATACCGGCAATATAAGCCCAACGTCTATACTCAGATTTGAACCCGTACGTGTAGCTTTGGTTCTTTGATGTAATTTGATTTATGTATAGCTTCTATGATTTGATTTAGTTATTATCTTAGAGTAAGATGTTCTAACCTTTTCCTTTGTTGATTATCTTAGAAAATCTTATCAATGTGTTTGTGGGAACATTCGATGATCATGGCACATGTCACCTCTAGGGGCATGGGCTTTGTGAGAGCTCTTTTTCCCTTGCATGTTTTCACTCTACCTTAATGTGCTTGATATCAGTAAGCGACATCAACCACCTTAAGGTGGGGGCATATATAATGGTCTATGTCTAATTATCTTTTACACTGACAAAGCATTTTTTTCCCTCTCCATGAGGAGGGATGTTGTATCTCCTAAGCAAGTGCACATCCTTTTTAAAAGAAAAAATCCCTCATTGTAAGTCAGGGTTACGTATCTCTTGAGCTAGTGCACATCCTTTTATACAAAGTCCTCTACGGAGCCAGGGTTGGATCTTGAGTCATCCTCCCTTAAGCATGTCTTTAGTGGTTGTGGTAGTGTAGCTCAACTGCCAGGTGTGGTTTGTATGTTTTAGATGGTGGGACTTAGCAGTAATCTCCTTCCATTGCTCATGTTTGCCGTGTATAAGATGTCTTGTGTGTCTATTGCATACTATATGGTGCTCATGTATTCCATGTGTCTTCCTTGCGTGTTTGTTGTGTCTTCCCCTCGAGTGTGGTCTAAAGGCACGTAGTGATGAGCTCCCTCCACATTTGGGTCTTTGTTTGGTGTGTCTTCCCCTGGTGTGTTCTAAAGGCATGTAGTGATGAGCTCCCTCCGCCCCCTAGTTTAGGATTTGTTTTAATTGTTAAATCAATGTATTCTTTGTGTATTGCGTGACTACTCTCATGTCTTCTTCGTGTATTATGTGATTCCACTGTATTCTTTATGTTTTGCATGCTTCTTATTGTCTTTCTTGTGTCTTGCATGTCTTCCATGTGTTTTCTAGTGCTTACCTAAGATTGGGGGCTAGAAATAGTCCTCCAACCTTTGGGTATGCCTTAGCTTATGTGCCTGGTGTGTTTGATGTGTTTTTTACCATACTTTAATGCATGTATGTGTCGTAAGATCATACATACATTAAAGTGGGGGCTAAATGTTATGGATTAAAAAGTAACCTCATACCTTTTTACCTCCTAGTTTAGCTCCTAGGTCCCCTCATTTACATTATGCAAGCTTAACACTTATCTTGGAGCAATTTCCCCTGAAATCCATGTCAAATGGGACTTGGGAGCCCACTCTAATTGTTAATCAAGACAAAAAGAAGGCCTTGGGACTTAGGCACCCACACCCAAGTCCAAGCTAATTTGTCGGGATTAAAATTTTAGTGTCTCAACTTGGGCCCTCTCAAAAGGTTTCCCTCTATTGGCCTTTGCAAATTGAATTATGAAAGTTAGAGGGAATGCATATATAAGTGAGTTTATGCCTTCATTTTATACCTAGATGGATAATGCAAACTTGTGATATTAAGCTAAGGGATTTCAAGGCATTCATTGTGTTGTAGAGAAAAATTGTGTTGTTATTGTGTTTGTTTATTGTAGATTTGGCTTCATCAATCCATCTCCTCATGATTTGAAGTATCTTCATCTCTGTGAGGGCTTCACCTCTAAGGTGACATCTATTTGTGCTTCAATCATTTTATTTCATCATTTCTTTGGCCTCTGCCCTCCATTGGGCACACACTCTATCTAACAACGATGTTGGAAGGCTTGAATGTCATTCCAAGGCTTGACCGAGGCAAGCTCCTAAACACCACAAACGCCAAACCCCTCTCTTTGTGATTGTAGGTTACAGATGTGGGATTTGGCAAAGTGTGGGTATAGAGAAGATTTCCAAAGGATAAGGATTTGGGATATGAGGAAAAGTTGTTGTAAATCTACCCTACTAGACTAGGGTGCCCGCCCCATAGTCTTCCTAAAAAGGATTCATCTTGAACTCAGGAGCTGAGCATAATCTGACACTACTCACTGTTCCAAATCTATAGAAATATTACCCTATTAGACTTGGGTGCTCGTCCCATAGTCCCCAAAGTCTTCACCTTCGAAAATCCAACTTGTGGTGATTTCCTATTCCTTCTTGAGTATCTTCCTATGCACTGATCTGTAACAGTTTATTCGTTTATACCCGATTTCATGATAATTATGGTTTGAGGCCTATTAAATCTAGGGTTTGACAAATATTTCAATCTAATCAATCTTTCCATATCATTCCTGAGTACATCAACATGTAGCTAAGTCCTCTTCATCTGTAGTGACTTGGCTCAATTGTTGTCCTTGAGTGTTATTATGAAAGGAGGGTTTGATTTGATAGATCCTAACACTATTCATCTTTCCCACTTTTAACATATAACAAGCTCAATGTGAGCTAAAGACCACTATGACTTGCAAAACGAGCAACATAAAGATGTAAAGAGAAGCTTTTAGCAAAGATTTGGCATAACAACAATAAAATAAAAGGCTTGTAAGTCCTATGTGAGCATAAGAATGCTATGTGGAGAGAAAAACCTACAAAGCTTGGATGCACAAATGAAATTTCCTCCCTTTTTTATTGAGAGAGGGGGTATTTATAGGTCTGAATGGCACATGAAAGGTGGGAAGGATTGAAGAGTTAATTCCCTTGATTGGAAAGTTAACTCATTAGATTTAATAGTGAACTGGGATAATTAGGGAGTGATGAAGCAAAGATAGCTTATCACAGAAGCAAAAATGGAGTCATCAATGTTGAGTACTAGTGACTCAGATTACAGGTTCAATAGCTCAAAGGTTCCTTGGTTCAACGACATTGGTTCATTGGTTCTTTGGTTCAATGGTTTGGTGGCATTGGTTCATTGGTTCAATGGTTCCTTGGTTCAACGGGATAGGTTCAATGGTTCATCGGTTCAGTGGTTCAATGGTCCATTGGCTTGACTCTAGCTATCGTACTTAGCTGAAGATATCACTCCGACGATAGTGTCTCCCCGATGAAAGGCTTGAACCTTGCGTCAAGGTTTAATGGTTTAACAGGTTCAAGGATATGCGAAGTTGGCATCGGCATGAGAATAACTATTGGCCCAACCTAGGGATGTTTCTCTGATATGAACTGTCTTACTAATGGGAGTTGGCAAAAGTTTGGCATCGGTGAGAGGAACATGGTCGGCGAAGAAGGATGAAGTTACACTGAAGGTCGATGTCTTTCTGATGGTTCTGTTAATCTGATAAAGGCATGAAGTCTTGGGCATCAGTGGGATAAGGACTCGTTGCTGTGAATACTGAGTGGTTGGCTGATGGTTTTGGATTACACCGATGAGGTTAGACTGGGGTCGTCGGTAGCAAAAGTGCTGACAATAGTCTTACTAAGTGGTTGAGTCTATAAACTAGAAAGTCTCCCAATGACAGATGCATGTGGGACTAAAGTTTCTCATGAATATGCAAACGGTTAGAAGCGATAGTTTGGATGGTTGGAAGACAACGATGTTGGGTAGTTGGAATGAACGGTCAGTTGCATGAGTTTCTTGATTAGATTGCTAAAATAAATTGGGAATAGATAGAGTGAGAGAGAGTTGGATGGTGTGATCAATCTGGTGAGCTCTAATTTTTTCCTTCTATGAAGTCCTATGTTGTATGTTGTACGTAGCATGTTAACAGTATGTAAAAGGACTGAGGAGAGAGTGTAAACAGAGTTCAGGTGAAAGGGTTCTGGCCGAGAAGGTGAAGTTCTGTACTGTGTGTTATTTGTGGCACGATAACAATATGAAGAACCAACCGAGTGTTGGAGAACTTTGTACAGGGTTATACTGTCAGATATTCTTCAGAAGGAACAAGATGTTAATCTCCTGTAAAGGCTATGAGCTTGTAAATGTATTGTAACTGTTTGGTTGCTGAATAATACAATGGCTCTGTGATTTGGAGTGTGGGGTTTTTTACCCGTAAGGGTTTTCCCCACGTAAATATTTGTTCTTGTTCTATCTTTCATGTTTAATGTCTCTGCTGTTGAAATTGGTTAATGTTCGCTTGTGCTTTCCTCTAAGGGTCAATGTTGGAAATGTTCTATGTCAGTTTCCGCTTTAATGGCATAGTTGTGCATGTTTTTGAAGTAATTGAAAAGAATTTAAATCTGTTGAAGACACCACTGTTCTTAGAAACACGTTCTAAGATGCTCACATTTCCTTACAAGTGCTATCAGAGCTTTCTTCTGGGATTTGCTTTGTTGCTCACATATGTACATTTGTGTGCTGCATGTGTTTGCATGTAAGAGTTCCTGGTGTATAAGGTCTGGGTATTCCTTCTATGATGATTTCTTAGTTTGACAGGCTTGAGGAAATTTGAAGGAAACGTCTATTTGTTTCATCCTTATTTGAGTGGAAGTCTTGTAGTTAATCTTGTTGTCATGTTACAGCAGATGCTTGAAGGATGGTGAAGATGAAGAGACTGGGGCTGGTCATGATGTGGCCTAAGGCTCTTAGTTGACAGTATTTAATCCTGTTGCATGGGGTTTGGTTTGTTGTTGTGTTGCTGCAGTAACTTTCATATTGGGTGTCTGTGTGAGAGGCTCTCTGATGATATGAAGAAGTTTGTGTTACTACTCAGCCATGGAGTATTGTGCTTATGCTGGGTGTTTTGTTCCTGGTATTGGAAAGCATAATTTTTTGTTACCCTGATTGCATGTAGGCTATGGAGTTGATCATTGGATGGTCTGAGAGATTCTATAATACCTTGATTCTCTCGGATGCATGTGCATGTTGGTGGTTGAGGGATTGGTCTACAAGTGGGCTTGAAGCTCTTGAACTGTTGTTTCCTTAATTGGATATTTTGTACTTGCATGACTCAGATTCATGTTTACTAGATTTGAGGGGTTCTATAGTTTTTCCTTAAAATCTATGATTATGCATATTCATGATGATCCATTATTCTGGTTTAACTGTTATGGAGTTTATGTTGTAGACTTTTGGGTCTTCCAGATGTGAAGTGGGTATGGATGTGCATGGGTGTTTTTCAAACACAGTGGTTTTGCAGGTTTTACATGGTCAAAAGAAAAACTTGTGGTTTTGTGAAGTTGCAGTTAAGCTATTTCTAGACCCTGGCTTTTGGGGTGTTACTAGATGATATAGTTGCAGTTTTGCATGCATGCTCTGTGCATGGTGTGAGGAGATGAAATGCTTTCTCTGCATGGGAGTACTGGTAAGTGATAGGTCACTCAACATTTCTGTGGTAATACTTCTGGTTTCTTGACTATGGTGCTCAGGTTGTGGACATGTTTGGCTAATCAGATTTGTAAGTAATCTGGTGCTTGAGTCATGTTGTCTACATTGTTATCTATTCCTTGAAGATCTCAGTTTTGCAGTTTCTAGTGCAATAGTGGGTTTGCATGTTTCAGTGTAAGGATCTATGAGTTATGTAGGTTTTTAGGTGTGTACAACCTATTGGTTGCAGTGGGATAACTTGGAAGTGGACGGTCTATATCCACAAGATTGATTATGTGATTATGCAAACTTGTTAGCTGGCCTTGTTTGTGGTCACTTATGCATTGGTGTGACTATTTCAGGATGAAAGGATGGATGTTGTAGAGTATCTGAATAGTTGGTTATGGAGACCTGTAGTATGTGTATCATGATGTCATGTATAGCTTGAATACACAGGTTTGTGTAAGCTATTGATAGTGATAGTTTATTTCCTTGGTTTGGAGATCTTGGTATCACTTGGTTTTATTGTCACAAGGACATGTTAATGTGTGGACCTGGAGGATTTTTAGATTAGGAGATGTTTGGTCATGATGCTTGGAAAGCTCAGTTGTTACAGTTCAGTGGGAGCTTTAGCATTGACTGTGCATTCATCACTTAGTGGTGAATGATCTTCTTTAGTGTTGCAAATGTTACTAGGAGGAGCTCTTAGATCCTGTTGCTGCAGAAGGGTTCTTTCACATTTGCAGGGACACTATTTGAGGATGTGTAACATCTTGGAGTCATGGAGGATTCATGAAGTCTTTGGTTGAGGTGTTGGTGATGCTTGACAGGTGATGTTGGTTTAGAGTTTGTTTGGTTCATGTCATGATATACTCTTGTTTAAGCATTTGAGTTTTGGCATGATACATTGCTCTTGAGACCATGGTTATGTTCACCTGGAGCATGGTATCTCCTAAGGGAGATGGTAAGATCATGATGTCATGATAAGTTCCTGATTCAGATGATTGGAGCTTTGACAGTGGTCTGGTTACTTCTCTATGTTTGGGTACATTTACCATTTGCTTGATTACTTCATAGTGTTGTAGTGATGCAGTTGGAGTTCAGCATGAGGTGATTGTTCGAAGGTACTCATGGATACATGGAGAATAAGGTGAGATTGTATATGTTGTGCTTATTTAGATTTTGCAGTAGGAAGTCCAATGAGTCTTTACCTTGGTTGGATGTGAGTTCAATAGAGACCAATGAGGAGATTGATCTTGGAGAAGTCATATAGACTTGGTTACCCTGGAGGAGCATTCTCATTCCCACTCTTGGTCTTCTCGGTAGTTTATAACTTGAGAGGTATTGCCCATTGTTTCTCTCAGGTGTTTTATGCTTTCTTTCATAGACATGGATCTTGAACTGCTCTGGAGGATTCATTGTGAGAGATGGATAGCATGATTAATCTCCTTGTGCATTTGATATCATTCATTGATGAGAATTGTTAGGAGATGGTATTATGGGTTGATTTCCTAAAATAGGAAATGGATTAGTTTGATCTTCTTTGGTTTGAGAGGCTTACATCCATGTTTAGTTGCATGATTACATATGTTGAATTTGATCTCTATGAGCTTGAACAGCTTTGGGTGTTGTTATGATGTTCTCTTTGGGTTTTTTAAGAAGGAGATCATACTTGACACAGTTAGCATTCAGAGGTGTATGTAGAAGGATTGTCTACAGGTACATGATGTGCAGTGTTTCTCTTGGTCTCAGTTATTTTCTCTGATGGTGTGTTTCACATTACATTGTTTTGAGGTTTTGTTCGGAGCTGAAGTGATCACTAGTTTTGTGATCATGTGTTTCACTTATGCTTTTGGGTGATGACATGGAGGTTCTGTTATCTCTTTCATTGTTGGGTGTGAAGAACTTGAGAGATTTTTGGACGGGTGGTGAGATGTACAGGTTATTGATTTACAGATTTTTGCATATCATGGTGGATGTTTCCTTGGTACTACATGATGTTTACACTTTCTGTGTTATGTTATTGGTAGACTTAGTATGTCTTGATCTTTTTCAAATCTACATTATCCATGCAGTGGGAGTTCTTGACGTATTTGGTCTTCTTCGACTGGTTGACACATGGAGCTTGTATTTGCAGTTGATGGGAGTATGTGTAGGTAGCATGAGTCTACTAATGTTCATACCTTCAAGGTATGAGTGATTGGATGTTTTAGCACTGGCTGTGTGTGCTATTTTCAGTCAAGTGGGTTTTTTGGTTCAGTTGGATGGGAGCAGTTAGCTATCTGATTGTTGTTCTAGCTGATGGTCTATCTTGTTTCTGGAGGTAGTATCAACTTTGATTCTGTGACTTGGAGCATTGATGGTTTCCTCTAATTCCTTCGTCAAGTGGGAGAATGTTGAGTACTAGTGACTCAGATTACAGGTTCAATAGCTCAAAGGTTTCTTGGTTCAACGGCATTGGTTCATTGGTTCCTTGGTTCAATGGTTTGGCGGCATTAGTTCATTGGTTCAACAGTTCCTTGGTTCAATGGTTCGGCGGCATTGGTTCCTTGGTTCAATGGGATAGGTTCAATGGTTCATCAGTTCAGTGGTTCAATGGTGCATCAACTTGACTCTAGCTATCAGACTTAGCTGAAGATATCACTCCGACGATAGTGTCTCCCCGATGAAAGGATTGAACCTCGCGTCAAGGTTCAATGGTTCAACAGGTTCAAGGATATGCGAAGTTGGCATCAGCGTGAGAATAACTATCGGCCCAACCTAGGGATGTTGCTCCAATATGAATTGTCTTACCGATGGGAGTTGGCGAAAGTTTGGCATCGGCGAGAGGAACGTGGTTGGCGAAGAAGGATGAAGTTACACTGAAGGTCAATGTCTTTCCGATAGTTCTGTTATTCTGATGAAGGCATGAAGTCTTGGGCATCGGTGGGACAAGGACTCATCGCTGTGAATACTGAGTGGTTGACTGATGGTTTTGGATTACACCGATGAGGTTAGATTGGGGTCGTCGGTAGCAAAAGTGCCAACAATAGTCTTACTAAGTGGTTAAGTCTATAAACTAGAAAGTTGCCTGATGACGGATGCATGTGGGACTAAAGTTTCTCACGAATATGTGAATAGTTAGAAGCAGCAGTTTAGACGGTTGGAAGACAACGATGCTGGGAAGTTGGAATGAATAGTCAGTTGCATGAGTTTCTTGATTAGATTGTTAAAAGCAATTGGGAATAGATAGAGTGAGAGAGAGTTGGACGGTGCGATCAATCTGGTGAGCTCTGGTTTTCTCCTTCTATGAAGTCCTATGCTGTATGTTGTACGCAGCATGTTAATAGTATGTAAAAGGACCAAGGAGAGAGTGTAAACAGAGTTCAGGTGAAAGGATTCTAGCTAAGAAGGTGAAGTTCTGTATTGTGTGCTATTTGTGGCACGATAACCGGTTGAAGAACCAACCGAGTGCTAGAGAATTTTGTGCAGGGTTGTACTGTCAGATATTCTTCAGAAGGAACAAGATCATGTTAATCTCTTGTAAAGGCTATGAGCCTGTAAATGTATTGTAACTATTTGGTTGCTGAATAATACAATGGCTCTATGATTTGGAGTGTGGGGTTTTTTACCCGTAAGGGTTTTCCCCACGTAAATCTGTGTTCTTGTTTTGTCTTTCATGTTTAATGTCTCTACTGTTGAAACTGGTTAATGTTTGCTTATGCTTTCCTCTAAGGGTCAATGTTGGAAATTTTCTATGTCAGTTTTCGCTTTAATGGCATAGTTGTGCGTGTTTTTGAAGCAATTGAAAATAATTTAAATCTATCGAAGACACCACAGTTCTTAGAAATATGTTCTAAGATGCTCACATTTCCTCACAATCAAGAGTCTAAGAGGTGATAAGTATATATCAAATGGAGTTAATTATGCATTCTTGAAGGCTTGGAATAGTTCACTCTATGTTTAGGCCAAAAACTCATGCAAACAGGAAGAAAAATAGAGAAAAACAGAGCTTTTTCGCGTCCAAACTTGAAGTTTTTCCATGGCTGGAAAAGATGGTAGGGTTGCCCATGGGTCGCCCCTTTTACCAGTCGAAGTCACTCGGGGGTGACCCATGGGCAACCCACAAAGGGGAGGGTCTGATTTTACATGCGGGATTGGAGATTGTTAGTTAGGGGATGCAAAAGTGAACTGTCTCTGGAACCAGGTCAAAAGGGGGAGATTTGTCGTGGTTGAACGTAACTAAAAACTGGAAGTTGGAGATGGCTTGGGGGGTCCCTTGGAGGGTTCCTAGGGGTGGGGTTGGATGAAAAACACTAGGGAAAGGTCAATTTATGAAAAATAGATGAACAAGAGGTTTAGGGATGAAGTTGCAAGCACAAAAAATGAAAGTCAACAAGTGTCGAAAGTGAGGGAAATGTTAGTACGACAAAGGGGAAACAAAGGAAGAAACGAAAACCCACTTGTTGTCAACAGAAATGTTGTTGAGAGGGTGTTATTTTCATGCTTACATGTACATGACAAGGATTACATGTCATCATAGGGTCCTTATGGAGACTGCATGATTTTAGTGCTTACATATTTGCCCCCACGGGGATAGTAGTCAATATGAAGGGTAGGTATTGTTCCTGAAATAGGCCTTGTACTTTTTGTCAATTTCTTGTAATAGTACCTACAATAAATAGCATTAGTTTGATATTTTAAGTGTATCAAGATAAATAATAAAAACTGAAATGACCGAACATACCATAGATTTGTGAGTTCACCTAGTTGTTTGCTTTTGTTGAGGAGAGATATAGGGATGAAAGCACAAAAAATGAGAGCATGAAAGATGCATAAAAGTAACAAATAATCTAAAAATGCATAAAACAAACTAAGCTAAGAGATGAAAAGAGTGGATCGCGAATATGGCCACTACTTCTGCCATTGAGAATCAAGTACACAATCAGACAAAGCCCCTCTTCTAAACCCTTCTCTCATTTCAGTCAATTTCATGCCCATACTCATTATAAGAATATTCTTGATCATCTAGTTACTTAGTTGTGTATAAAAAATTTATCTCTTGATCTTCATCTTCTTCAACATATGCCTCCTCTTTTGCACATTCTCCTTATTCAGTGTCTTCCTCCCTTAAAGCTAGAGAAATATCACATTGAGTAGCGTATGGGTTAGGATACAAACTTCACATCATGAATCATCTTCCATAGCATTCACATTTGAATTTCTCAAACAATCAAGTGTCCCTTTTGGAAAATTCCACTGATCTAGCTTCGTTTGACCAACTCTTTCTATATCATAAATAGGATTACCATTTTTCCATTCAGTAATATATGGCATATCAAACAATTTCATAGGATTTTCTTGTCTTTGAGGAACTTTTCTATCAGAAGAAAAACCCTTCTCATTTTTGGCTACTTTATAACTCAATTCTTTTAAAGCATGCATGACCTTATCTAGTTTATCTTTCAACAAAGATTATTTTCCATGGGGAGCTTTATCTTGATGAGACAATTTTATTTTACCCCTCTTCTAGGTGCTTTACTAGAATATTTCTTGTTTCTCTCAAGATTTCTAGCCACCTTATAAGCTTCTGTCAAGGTGAGAAAGGTTTTATCTCTCAAGAGGTAACCCATTTTGGAATCAAAGGCATTGCAATATATCGCCAAACACATAGAGTCATTAGGCAACATCCTCTTAGGAATCCTAGTCATTAGTCTCATGAATCTTGTGTTGAATTCTAAAAACATTAGCATTTAATCTATTGACTATGTTGGTGAATTCATTAGTTTTAAATTGAGGGTCAATTCTAACACATTAGCAAGTAAGCACGGTCCAATTGTAGAGAGGGAGAGAGGGAGTCTAGTCGGGTAGCAAAGTGGTGTTAGTAGAAATGGCAGCTTTGAATTGCAAGAGCAAATGTTGTTGTTGTTGATGATGAGAGTGAGGAAAAGCAAAGATTGAAAAGAAGTAAAGCACAAAAGGGAAGAAGAAAAGAGGAGCCATGGTAGAGCAAACAATAGAATGGAATGGAATGGGGATGGAGGAATAAATAAAGTAGTGGATGTCCAAGCAATTAGTTGTCATTTAGTGGACGTCCAAGCTTCCTAATATATTATTGTTTTCAAAGCATTTTGTTGGAAAATATGTTTTAAGAAATAATGTATGTGTACAAATGATATGAATAGCCAATCCTATCTAAGCATTTTTTTAACATGTGATTTCCATTTCTTATAAATTATTGGTCAATAAAAATTATTAACTTCAAAGCTTTGAGGTGTGTAATAGATTACAAATATTAAATATTAAATAAATGAATAATGAAGAAAGATGAGTTTTCAATGGAAAAATAAATTGAGCTTTCATGTTAATTTTATATTATATTATTTTTGACTTATAAGAAAAGTAGATTTATTGAATAACTATATATATATATATATATATATATATGTTACATGGTATTATATTAATTAAAAGAAAATAATTATTTTCAAATACACTTATCCATTTTTTATAGTATAGTGTTTTATTAAGTGAAAAAAGTCTATTACATTAGTATAAATATTTTAAATACATTTGTTTAATATCTCTCTACATCTTTTACATATATGTACTTAAAATATCTATGTTAATCTTTTAAATACGTAACTATATTTTTAAATAAAAGATTTATTTATTTAAGAGTTATTTTATATTACTTTACACACATAAATTTTTAATTTTAATTTAAGATTTATTTTATTTGATTTATTTTTTTGATAGTGGTCAGAGAGGTCACTCCCATTGTATTAATTTCAAAAACAAGTTGTATAGAGGTCACAAGAAGAGCAGAAGTCTTCAATACAAACAAAGATTCTAGACTGCACAAATAATAAATTGAAAACATGTCTTCAGCCTATGGGATAAGTTAATCAGTGATAACCTTCACTTGCAGACTTTCATGGATTTACCTGAGACAAGGATCTTCTACACAACTTCCTATATATAGTCTACATGCTAGCCCAAACCTTGACTTTCCTTGGGTTGACTAGGCTTGGAAATGCTGGGCATGTTGCTAGTGAGTATAAGGTCTATGATTGCTATCCTCAGTTGCAAAAGGATAATTCCTTGGCACACTTCAAGAGAGTGAATGATGAATTTACTATCCACATTACAAGGACGTTGCAAGGGGACTTGAGTAGAAGACTATCAATCCAAGCTATGAATCTAGTTAGGAAACATGGGCCATATTGGTTTATTCAATTCCCTAGGTTTACATATTTGAGGATCTAAAGCTTCACAGGAATGCCTTATTGATTGCCAAAATGTCCCATAGATATAATAATGTTGCTAGAGCTTACTAGGCAAATTTGCACAGCACACAAATTGTTAAAAGGGCTACACAAAGATTCGGTACCATTTCCTGTCATTGAAGGGGTTTATTATCTTGTCCTACTCCCAATGTTGTTGAAGAGTCAGATGTTGAGTTGCAGATGTATCATATTCTCTTCTACAGATATATAAAGAATTTTGATCTATTCCATAAGATGAAGACGCATGTAAGAAAAAACTATTTTCATGAGGAACAATTGGAAAATTTCTGGACTAATTGCAATGATGAACATGAGGTCAGAAAGAAGAAATTTTCTAGGCTCCCACTTGATTTTATTAAGATGTTTCAGATCTCTATAGTACCACACCAGGTAGTGGTTGATGGAGAATTGGTTCAAGAGACTGAATGGAGGGTAATCTTTGAACAACCAATTCTTCCTCCAAACTGGGCTAAAGAAGAAGTTATATCGTTGGATGAAATAATGAAAGACAATATCAGGTATAGTAAAAGGTGGGTACATGTACAAGTGGCCGAATTGGTTGCTCAACATATACCTTTGACATACACTCCACTACAACCCAAGAATAGAATAATAGTTGAAGATTCTACTAGATTAGGGCCTTCTGGAGGAGAGGACACATCAGGTCCAAAAGGAAAAGTAGTGGATTTGGATGGTGAAGAAATTGAAGATGAGGTTGTGGCATCTCCTACCAAATATAAAGGGAAAGTAAAAGAGAAAAGGATGAGGGGGAGTTAGAAACCTCCTCCCATTGGGCAAGTCTACAAGAGGAAATAAAATGAGAAGGCTAAGGGCCAAGGACCGAAAAGACCTAGGAGGAGTAAAAAAGATCAAACCTCTCAAGCACCTTCTAGACTGTCACCTCCTCCTCCTTACAGTTCTTCTGCTACCATTGTTTCCACTTCATCCATTCCAATCTCTTCTACCATCCCCACTTCATCTTCCATTGTCGTAACTACTTCTTCCCATTCTATTCTTCAAGTTCACACCTCACTTCCCATCTCCTCATTTATCTCCACCACCATCACCACCTCAACTACACCTTCCATACTGATGTCTTCTACCATTCCTTTGGCTTCCCCTATTTCTTCTATCTCTATAGTATTTTCACCAACACTTGCATTCACCTCCACTCCTCTCATTTCATCTCTTGCCACTTCGTTGCTATCTTCCTCTCTATAGCAATTACACATGCCCATTCCTACCACCATGCCTATCATATCCACCTTTCCTTTCATTCCCATTATCATTCCATCTTCCTCCTACTCCTATCTTACTCAAGCTTGTCTACCAAAGAATGTAGCTTTAGTTCTTTCTGATGTGAATAAAGCTATGGTGCCCCAAGTTAATATCAGTTTAGATGTTCCCTCATCTCCCAAGCTTCCATCCTTGGAAGGCATAGACAAAGTATATGAAGAATTGGTCACCCAGGGGATTTCTAATAAGAATATTGAATCTTCCCAGAGCTTAAAAGATGATGCTACTATGGAAATAAGGGTAGATGTTGTAATTGATATTGATCAGAGTGATGATTCTTTAAAGTTGATCAATAAGAAGAAATAATAACTAAATAATTTCCTAAGACGACTGGTGAGACCATAATAAACCTTTTAAAAGAACTAGAGCATGAAAAGATTATGGTTAAGGAACATATTGAAGTGCCATTAATTGAGCAAGTGTTTACACAAGAACCACTTGACTCCCAACACAACAAGGATATTGATACTAAGGATCAATCGAAGGAAGGAGATGAAATAAATAAAGGTACAAAACAACAAGAGGTTCTTGTGTATTCTCTTCCATAGCAATAAGTAGTAAGTTTTGATAATGATTGTTTATCCCCTCAGTGGCTACAAATAAGGTTGAAAGAAAAGTAGCCAGAGATAGAGGTTCCTACCCTAGACCTTGCAAGCTTTCTCACTAGACTCAAAAGACCCAAGCAGAAAAATAAAGCAAAAATTCAATCTCGCATTACAAGGTATGCCTAGGATCAAGCGTTGCAGAGATTGCAATGTCAGTGGTTGATAAAGATAGAAGTTCAATCTTCAAGCTAAGGATTTTTAGATATCCACAGTCAATCTCAGCCCAACAACCAGAACTCAAGATATTGATGAATTTTAGGGTTCTATCAACACCATTGTGTAGAGAATGAATAAAGATGAGTTGAATAAAAGGTAATTAAAAGAGTATATTGTAGAGTTACAAGATTACATCAATCATCTAGTAGGCCTTCTGCAGAAGGATGATGGCACTTATTTCCTCTGGCCATCCTCTCTAAATAAGAAGTTGATGAATTTGACATAATGAAGCATGTGGCTCAAGTAATCGAGGAATGGTTGAAGGAAATATATGAAGATGAATGCTAGGTCATTGATGAGGTACCTAGTTGAAATGTATAAGGATTTTCACTCTCTAAAGGAAGACTGGGATATTCTCGTTGAGGATTGTAAGGAAAATGAGGAATACTACTCTGAAGTACTTCCTCGGTTCGAAAGGAGGTATAAACTATCTCTTGAGATCTTATTAAAAGAGGATATTGTGACCAAAGATAGATTGAAAATGCCTTTTGACTGGGTAGAGGCAATGAAGTATTAGAGGGAGGAATCTGACAAGGATAAGGAGGATGTGTCCCTTGCACTAACTCATATTGTGGATGTTTCATATAGCTATGTTGATTTGCTAAGTGCTCTAATTAGGCAGTATATAGATGAAAAAGCTAAAATAAATGTTGATCTATACAAGTAGCACTGGAAGTAGTTACTACAGGGAGGTTTGGATGTAGTACCTTATATTTTGATGTGAAGAGTATGAACATTGCTACCAAATTCAAAGGTTAAAGATTAGAGAATTCCAAAAGAACTTGAGGGCCTGAGTATCTACCTACAACACTCATGCTAAAATCCTTGATACACATAATTTCATGATGTACTTTACAAAATATCCTCTTACAGAAGATTTAAATTTAGTGCTTAATTCATTCATGAAGTATAGAAGGAAAGAACAAGTTAATTTGATATTGCCATAGAAGATGATGTGCCTACACCCTAAAGCTTAGTTTTTGCTAATCATAGTCATCCAATCAACTCAAAGAGTCTTTAGTTGGAATGCCTCCTCCAAAAACATGCCAAATTTTCATTTTTTGTGTCAACTCATCCAAAAAGGAGCTATTTTGTCCTATCTGACTTGTCAAAAGTGAAATTTTGTCATTTTTCTAAAAGATAAAAGTAAGAAATGAGTTGTAACAACTTTTTCCATAAATATTAAATGCTTGGGAAATCTAAACCATTGGTGTTAGACTAATCCTTACTACTCATTGTATACTAAGTGCTCTTCCCTCCTCTATATAAATGCAATCACTCTCTCTTGTATAGGTTAGAGGTGAAAATACAAAATTGTTGAGACTTTGCCATTTTTTGATCAATACAAATAGAAATTTAGATGTTGCTATCTAATTGTGTTGTGTTATTGATTAACAGTTTGGTTTTTATGGTTTATTTCATCCATTAAGATAAAGTTCAGTTACAGTTTTGTTGTACATTTGAGATATTTGATGGATTCCATGTTCATACCATTAGCAAATTTTTGACTCTAAGTTGTTGTGTATGGTTAGTCTGAACACTTATGTAAATTTTAGTTCGATTATGAGAAGTTGATTAAATTGTACTAGATATGTTCCAGTGTTTAATGAATTTCCATAATTTGAAAATCTTAATTCCTTTGAAGATTGCATTGTTTCTGTGGCATTGTGATTCGTATATGTGAATCATTGCATCATATCTCTAGTTGTCCTTAGGAATTTATAAACCTTCTCTATCTCCCCTATCTTGTGAACTTTGTGAAAATAGTGAAGTTAGGTTAGAAAAAAACATCAATCGTATTGCAAATTTGATGATCAAGTTAGTTTTTAGATTTTTGATCTAAAGATAGTGTTTTGGGTTTTCTATATTTTCTAAAGCATATCCATTCCAAAACCCATCTTCGTAAGTTCCAAAACTTAAGGCCCCTTGATTGGAACATAAAGGAACATCACACACTAAGTTATCTTGTAAGGCCAAGACCTGGCTAGGAGAAATCTTGGGGTAGTCTTTTTTTGATTCGTTGGGATTAGATTCCTTTCAAGAGATATAAAATACTCAGTATTTTATCAAAGTTGTTGTGTGAAAAACATCCATCAACAATACTTTACCCATTTATTATGTCTTTTATTGACCCTTATATCTAGTCATTCATTACCTATATCAACATTAGCATTTCATTATCCTGGGTCAATCCCACAACATCAGATTGATCTCACAATACACAAAATTGACCTCTAAAATTTAGAAATTCTAATTCAATTTTTCCTAACTCTTACTTGAATTTCCTTCCTGCAATGAGCCATCTTGGTACATATCTCAAGCATTATTATCACCAAGTAGTGGTATTTAAAAACCTAAATATTGGGACATTAATTCATATCCAATAATCATTGGAATTCCTAGAGCATATAAGAAACACTAATTGTACAAACACTTCAATTGAAGCACTAAAAAGAATCTATCAACAAAATAATTGCTCAAAGGGTCGTGCCCTCCCCTACTAATGCTATCATTAGATTGGGACATGACTCATGTGCATCATAACCATTGTAAGGGTGTGGCCCCACTAAGCGTTGCCCTTGCCCCACTCATCAACCTTTGCAAATACTCAATTTATATCTTCCCTTCCATTTTTTGCCACTTAGACCTCAACTATTTAAAAACATTGATTTGTGCAATTTAAAATGTTAGAAAAACATATGAGACTATAAGGAGAAGAGTAGTAGAGCACATTTCATTTGCTAAGAGATAATGAAACTTAATATGTATTAGAATCATATAGGCCATTTGTAAGTTTGTGCATGTTGTCTTTAACCATTCAGCCATAACAGTAAAGTCACTCTAAATACGGGGTTAACTTAGGAGAACTTGACCCTAGTGATCTAGAATCTCCCCTAAGGTATTTGTAGACATCACCTTGGTAGTTAGACACAAGGAAGATGAAAGAAAATAGCTCTCTATGCACACATTTTGTTAGTCCATTCTCATGTGGCTTGTTCATTCACACACAATAGTTCAAGGCCACAACACTTGGGTTGGAATCCTAGGGACTTAGATATGATCATTTAAGAACTCTAAACTTACATAGAGCTTGAGACATTCATTAGACCATGACAAATAATTCTATGTACCCTAACAACTGAATTCTACGTAACATCAATAATAATATTTCACTATTATTCTCTAAAATAAACTCATTTATTAATCATTTAGTAATACAACTACCTAATTAAAACTAACTTAATTATACACTTATTATTTATATTTATTTAATTAACCTAGATTTATATAAAACAAATTTTATTCCTTATAATATTTTTTAATTCATAATTGATTTTTGTTATCTCTCTATTTTCATGACAGCTCACATCCAATTATCCTGAAATTGTAGGACATTATAGGAGAATAGAGATAATTCATTTAGAGAAGAAAAATCTAATCACGTGTCATTAGAAAATGGAAGAAGTTTTACATGTGAAATCAAACATTATCTTTGTGGGGTCATTTTAAAAAACACTTTCTTTGGCTTTGGAAGTAATTGTGATAAAGTTCCATCGGCAATGATGTGAACACAACGAATGCTTCATCATCTCTCATAGCTATACGATGTGAACACATGAAGAGGAATACAACAAATGCTTCATCATCTCTCATATCTATACGATGTGAACACATGAAGAGGAATACGCAGAAAGAAGACACATGGGAAGTTTAAAGTCTGTACAACAAAGTTTAAAGTCTTTTAATTATTGAAATGTTTGGAAGCCTATAATGTCTACAATTGTATATGTTCATCACATTCCATGAAGATGACCACCCATTTTTCTACAGATTAGAAGAAGAGGCATTGACATAGATAAGATTTGAAGCACATACTTTTAATGCGTGCTGCAAAACTTTTGGATTGTCAAACATGCTCACTGATTTAGGAATCTCAAGGAAAATAGGAAAATAGCCATATTCTTTAATATTTTAAACTAAATCGTCTATTACACGGATTCTTTCATATTTTGAATATTTGTGGTATTTTGAATATTGCCAGTCAAGAAGAGCAGTCTAAGTAGAATCTGCTTTTAATGCGCACTAAACTTTTAGATTTGGAACGAAGTGAATTAGATGCTATGTTACCAGAAATGAGAAACAGAAATGACAAAGGCAACGACAATGACAACGTGACGAGAAACGGGATATTTAGAGGTTGCCTATAAGAAACAGATTTTAACATATATTTTTCAAAATTTTAGATTTATTATAAAGTGTTATCCTGTACTAATAAAATGCATACAAATTGAAGCTTGTGAAATTAAACACATAATAAAAGTAAAACACTAATATTCTATATTACTTTAAAATAATTTAAAATACTTTTTAATTCAAAAAATATTGTTATATAACATTGAAAGATATCATCAAATATTAGCTAAAAATCTGTTTAAAAAAGAAAAACAAAAAACTAAATCTATGAAATTTGTTTTATTAAAAAAAAAATTTCAAACCAAAAAACTATTTTGCATAATAATTAGCATTGTTTTATTAAAAAAAAAAATTCCAAACAAAAAAATAAAACTACTTTCATCATAATTAAACATTATAATAACTATTTAAAAAAAAAAACTACTTTAAAACAATATCATAATAATAAATAAATTATGCATTTATTTTTATAATAAAATTTGTTAAAAAAAAACTACTGTAAAACAATATTATAAAAACTAAAACTCACAGAATTTAATAAAAAATCATTTTTATTCCACAACATTATAAGCTATTATAAAATTTATTTAAAAAAAAACTATTTTAAAACAATATTATAAAAATTAAAAACTCGCTTTTATTCCACTATAAAAGCTCACAAACCTTTAAATATATAAAAAGTCACTAAAGTAGGTTTCAGCATGTTAAAACGTCAGAAAGTTTGATTAAAAAAAGAATGGAAATTTTTCTTAAGGGTTCACAGGAAAGAAGACAAACAGAAACGCAGAAGAAACGGACGGGAAGCCGAGAAACGACTGTTCGCTGCGGCAACGGCATTTCTGTCGTCCAAAACGGAAATGCGGCCTTCCCGTCGCGTTTCTGGTAACATAGATTAGGTGTGAAGTCCATACGATGGACTGTTAACTTTGACATTGACTGAGAACCTCAAACCCTTAGGCCGTTGATTTATATGGGAAATTAGGTGTTATTATTATATAGTAACTATAGAGAATACCAATTTATGCGCTGATGAGCAACCTGTGTGGGGGTAGTGGAAGATGTGAAGAAACAGGTGGTAGGGAAGAGAGGACATTGATGTGTATACATCAACATCTCCTCAGTGCTTGCCAGACTGACCAGCCCTTTTTTCTGTACAGTTTAGGAGAAGAGGACATTTGCATAGATTAGATTTAAATGGCATACTGAGGACATTGATATGATAGATGGGGACTCAGAATCTACTTTTAGTATGCATAGTATACAAAACTTTTGGATTCTTAAACACGCACATAATCAAAGTAAAGTAAATTAGACTAGGAAAGGAAAATGCCAAGAAAAATTGAAAAGTGATAGTACTCTAATTTGAATGGCACACTGGACTTTAAAACAAGCGGGAAGAGAAGACTTTGTTATAGATAGACAAATGCAAGCTAAGGATCTACTTTTAATGACCATTAGGAAACATTTCTTGGGTTTTCAAACACCCATATATCTAGTCAAAGTAAATTAGAAAATAAGCAACTCTAAATCATGGTTCAAAAATTTAAGTTTTAGGATATATATAAAGAAGATCTTAGATGCTCCTAGCTGTTTAATTTTCCGAATATTGTATGATCGACTTTAGTAATTAATATTATTATAAGCTTGTCATATTTGAATATCTTAATTTACTCTTAATTTTTTGAGAGAGAATTGTATACATTCAATTATTTTATTTTATTTTTGTCTTACATCATTTTGCATTTATGATTATGTTCTTTTTAAGGGATATTAATAGGTCTCAAGTACGTGTTTTGGGTATCTATTTAAATGAGTTATCTATAGGGTCATTTTATATATTATATTAATACATGGTTTCAATTATGCAATCACTTTTAATTAAGTTAGGATAGCACCTCTGCACATTTATTTCTAATATTTTGAAGGTTCACAATGACCTTATCTACCTATACCAACACTCCATATCTAACTCTATAGTCACTTTTACTCTTTACTATTAACATAGTTTTGTAGTTACATCAAGGTGCAAGAGAGACATTAGCACACTTCCACACCCTAGCTTAGAAAGCTTGATGGTGCTCCTTGGCATGACCATAATTTTCCTTACATCAGATAGTACCAAATGAATACTTTTTACAAGTATCAAATATCATTTTTAGTTCTGGCTAGGATCACAATCATCAGACAAGATCACAATTTTTTTATGAGATTGCAGTTTTGGAAGATGGGATAATGGTTTTGTGATTCTTTTCCAAAATCTCAATTATCAAGATTAAGTCATCTCAATCTTTTGATCACAAATCAAGTCTTATAATTCAAATATCAAACATCTGTCATAGTGGGTGGGAGCACAACACAATAGTGTGTCTCACACTTGTGCCACAAGGAAATACACATGTTTTCCCTTGCAAGGAAAAGTTGGTTTGATTAAGGGGTTGTTTAATCTAAGCCCCTTCAATTAGACCCTTTCCTACCACCACATACTAGGGGTGTCTAATCAGACCCCTTAGTTGCCTATGTGAGGGCCAACATTGTTGTTATATGGAGCCTAATCAGACTCAGAGGTTAAATTTTTCCTACTTTTATCGGTGCAGTTTCCCCCCAAATCATTTAACAAGGTCAAGGGGCAACGCCCCTTGTGGGGGTTTGGGGGCAGTGCCGGGAGTTATTTTTTATTGGCTGACATAAGAAAACTTACCTAACTAATTAAACTCAACAAGCATAAACTTGTCCACCCATTGCAACTAATTAACTTAATAATAATTAAACTTACCTAACTAATTAACTCAACAAAGATAAATTTGTCCATCCATTTGCAGTTATTTAACTTAATGATAATTTAAACTTGATGAATTTTATATTCTTTAATTAGAACCTAATATGGAAGCATAATATAGTCTAAATATTCAATTCACAAAACATATTAACTAAATATTTAAATTCGATAATACTAACTAATTGAATAAAATTAAATTACTAAAAAATCAATGTGATGATTGACCAATGAATAACTAATTGATTAAAACTAATATAATAGTATCTAATTAAATCCCATATTCTAACAACTATCTTTAATAGAAAGTTGCCACATATTAACTAATTGATTAAAACTAATTAAAACTAATTAAAACTAGATAAATTCTATATTCTTTAATTAGAATCTAATCTTGGAAGCATAGTATAGTCTAAATATTCAATTCACAAAACATATTTAATATTAACTATGAAGATAGAAATACTCCCTTCATTAAAATTAATAATATGGTCTAAGTATTCAATTCATAAATAAAAGCACAAAAACATATATAATATTATTTATTATGAAGATAGAAAGATTCTTTCATTATAATTACTTTCCAACTAAGAGATCAATTCTATTTTCTTAATTATAATTCATTCCAAACTAAAGTTAAAGCTAAAATTCTCAATTCATATGCATAATATCAAATTGGAAGGAGGCTAATATGGATAATGCTTAAGATTTTGAGTAAAGGATTGAATGTGTAGTAAATCTAAAATAAGCCCAAGAACTCCATTTCATATAATACTATAGATCTTTGATTATAATAACCCAAATAAAAATAAATAAATAAATGAATAAACAAATCTTTGTTAAGTATGGATGCACGAACCCTAAATAAATTTTTGGATTAGACAAAATGTGAAAAAGAGCAGGCAGTTAGCGACAAAGCAATATTATTAAGAATGCAAGAAATGAATCAAGGGCATAGCACCCCTGCAGCATTATACAGAGGACGAAGAAGGTTTTCTACGGGGGCGGGGCTCCCCCTCCGCATCCTCAGGACGAACATGGCTGGCAAACTATGAAGAGTAGGAGGTAGCAGAGGGGAGTGAGGGTAGAGGCAATAGCAAGAGTAATAGCTCAAGCTAGGGTGGTAGGAATGTGGGCTATCCCAATAACCTCAACAACCCTAGCATTTGTAACTGGAGAAAATCGCACCACTCTAGGCCGAGAAAGAACCTAAAGTGCTTGACAACCCCCTGTTGTCTCCTACCCAAGACAAGGATATGCAGAGGGTTTTTCAAAACTGGCCCCCAGGCTCATTCATGCAAAGGTAAATTCCCATATAGGCAGCATATCAAATTTTAGGGCACCCCACCAATGGCAAATCTCAAAAAACCCTAAATTCAGCAACACGGCTCCTAATACTCTTTGGAAGCGCACAGACCAGCAACACTCCATGAACGGGCAAACCCTAGAACCCCTGGTCATCAAAATTCTGTGGCCATGGAAAAGAAAGTATCAATCGATATCAAAAATATCCATATAGATGGTCTGGGGATTCATTGTAGAACCCACGGTTTCTATATTCAATGGTGTGGGATAGGACAGCCTGTGAAGGAAATTGTAGAATGGGTCCAAACCCTCTACAAAGACCAGGTAAGTATCACTATCACTTCTGAAAAATTCATATTCATTGTCTGTAAGAGTGCAAACCTAAAAAAAGAAATTTTAAATAGAAGAAGCTTGTTTTACAAAGGGCATAATTTTGAGTACTTAGACTGGATACCTAATTTCGACCCTAGTAAACTAAAACTTAAAGTAGCTAGGTGGGTCAAGCTACCGAATCTCCCGATCGAGCTTATCCATAGTAAAATCTTGAGGGAGGTAGGGAATCACCTGGGAGAGTTCATGGGAATGGAGAAGGATTTCTTATCTTACTCAAATGTTTTCCTATTAGTATAATTAGATATTAGCACCAAAGACCTTGAACTCTTGAAATTAATACTAACCTGGCCAATTACTGCATCAAGCCAGCTCTCCATAGTGGACCTACCCTTAGAAACACTAACAACAGAATTCCAAAAATGCCCACTAAGGTGCACCCCATTTTCTAGCTTGGGGGTGTTAACATTAGATTTAATGATAACAAAGGTGGATTTATTGTGGACTATCAGAGGAATAGCTCTTCTTCCCTTAAGGAGCACCTCAGTGGTAACAAGGAATTGTCTAGGCAAGATCAGAACCTAAGTATGGTAACAGCCCAACCTAAGAGAAGCCCTAAATCTTCCCAAAATAACAAAGAAAACACCCTGAAGCACAACAATGAGGGTACTACATAGAACCTGAATCCCAGTCAAGTTAGCTCAGGGAAAAAATAATCACAGCGGTGAAACCCCCAAATCAGAATTATGAACCATAGATAGGCAAAGAGAGGATGGAAATGGAGGAGGGGGAAGTTCCTTCAGAAGATGCCAGAGACAATAACCCCACAGCAGTAGAAGGAAGTATAAACCCAGAGGTTTTAGAAATCCTAGAATGGGTTCCAAACACTTTTGAAACAGAAGAAAAATATAAAGACTCCGAGAATCAAAACAAATCCACAGACAAGCTCAGCCACTCGGATATAGAAGAGATTTGCAATGAGATCCTCGAAAAGGCATTAGAGGAAGTGGTAATCAAGGAAGTTAACAAAGAGAAGGAAAAACTCATCACCAAGATTATAGAACTTGAAGAAGAAGAGGAGAGGTGGGATAGAAAGAAAGAGGACCCAAAAGATCAGGGCGATAAAGAAGTGGATGGAGCAGATTTGAGGTTGGGAATTGCCACAACCAATTTCAACAGGGATACCCTAGACTATGCCAAAAGTAATAAGAAAAGGGGTAGGGAATCACTATTGGAGCTAAGAGAGAAGGCAGGCGAGGCTACTGATCAAACTAAGATCACCACACTATTTTATGTAGGGAAGGGGAAGTGCCTTCCCACGGCACCATGAGAGTCCACACCTGGAATGTTAGGGGTCTCAATGCCCCTAACAAACAACGTATCATAAAATGATGTATAACCAACACAAAACCAGATATACTAATGATCCAAGAAACTAAACTAAATAAAGAAGAGATTAACACTCTAAACAAGAAGTTAGGAATATGGGAGCTAGTTGGAGTTTCAGCTAAGGGTGCTTCGGGAGGCATAGGGGTTATTTGGGACCCAGAGTGGTTTCATTTACATTATTAAGCTGCAAGAAGAACTGGATGGTGGGGTACGCCAAAAGCATCAGAAGCAACCTACACTTTTTTCTCCTCAACATTTATGGTCCTCCTCAGAACCAAGATAAGAGAGTAGTTTGGACAAAAATAGAACAATTCTTGGGAACTTTACAAGATCAAGTATGTATTCTAGGGGGAGACTTTGATGCAGAGCACACAAAGTAGCAGTGAAAATAGATCAAAAATATGGAACTATTGTTGTGATTGAACCTTTGAACCACTTGAACCAAATGAACTCGTTGAACCTACGGTTACTGAACCGTTGAACCACATGAACTGTGGAACCACATGAACTGTTGAACTCGTGAACCGTTGAACCTTCAACTTTCGGTTCAACATACTTCCATCGTCCAGACTTAATGCTGTCGGCAACTTCAAGATTTCTTTCGCCGATACACCGGTTATTTCGATGACCCTTCGAATTGTCCTCCGTTGGTATGACTTGGACTATCGATGTAATCCTCTCCTCATCGCCCGATGTCAAACCTCACACCGATATGCCAATCACTTCGCTTTGACTTCGTTGAACCAATTGAACCTGTTGAACCTTTGAATCGGTTCAACCACCGGTAAACATATACTATCGGCAACACTTTGCACTATTGGCTCCCCTGATATGCTTCACCTCGACGCTTAAAGTCACTCCAATGATCAATGAGAGCCTTGTTCGGTGAGACTCATTCAACGGTTACACCGATACCAAACATCCAAATTCCTTCTATCGACCAAACAATGCCCATCGGCCTAATTGTTCTCTACTTCTCTGCTAGTAGAAATCTCACCGATGGACTCCCCTGCAACCAATCTCGCAGTCTCTATTCCATTGAACCCTAGCACATAGAGATGCTAGGCTTTCTACTGTGACAGCTCTTTCACAGGTTGGATCCTCAGTTTCATTCTTCCATGACCACGAAAAAAAAGAAAACAAAATAGAAAACTATGTACAAAGTCCATTCCACCGATTTCAAAAAAAATCCACTAGTGGAATGGTCTCAATCTTTCATCTTGACAACGAAAAACTAGATTATGTATAGAACAATTTGATATAGAGAATATACATAGAACAATTCAATACACAGAGAATTTACACAGAACACAGAACTTGTAAACACAAATTGACAAAATTTCTATTTCTTCAATCAAACTTCGTCCCTGATCTCCTCTTCCAAAAATGTGTTTATAGTCTCTTCCCATCCAGTTCCAATAGGAATACAAGAGGTGAGTAATTACAACTTCCATATTTCAGATTTTACTTAACCAAGGTTATAAGCCAAAACACTAACTAATCACACGACACATGTTTAGCACAAGACATGATTTAAACACATCAACAAAATACCTAACAACACGACAGACTTGATTTGATCATCCACATACCCCAATTGTCCAAGATGTCCAAATTGGCTTATCAGGATGCCAAATTTGTGACACTGGTTCACATGGTGGGGTCTTTATTACAAACTTGAAATAACAACACGAGTACTACATGACAACATGAACAAACATAGAAATGCATAAAACATAACAACATATCAAAACCTTAGTCTTCTCCCTCAGATGTATATTTGGCTTGTTGAAGGGGTGCTCCTGCACTAGACTTCAATGCAATACTGGATCCTAAAGAAAAACTAGGAGGTCAAGTTAGGTTATCTACAACGGCGAAAGACTTTAAAGATTGGGTTCAAAAGAACAAATTATTGGAAATTAAAACTACACAGGAAGGTTTTACTTGGAACAACAGAAGAGAAGGTTGTAGCAATATTGTAGAAAAACTTGATAGATTCTTGTTAAGAGGTAATTGGGCCCAATTCCCTTATATTCTACCATACTCGGGCTCTAATCACTACCTAGTGCAGCTGAGTATCTCAAAAGATTGCAAACCCAAATGTTGCCTCTTTAAATTTGAACAAATGTGGCTCAAAGATAACAACCTTATTACCCTAATTGAGCAATGGTGGAAATAAACTAGAATATTTGGATCTAAGCTTTTTTGTTTAGTATCCAAATTGAAAACTATTAAATGTAAGCTTCTAAGCTGGAATAAAACCAACTTTGGTAATATCTTTGAGTCCAAAACTAAGCTAGAAGAAGAACTGGAAAACCTAAACAGAATCATGATTACCAGAGGAATGGACGTTGAAACGTTTTTAAAATAATAATAGCTAAAAATTGAATATGAAGATATCCTAGCCAAAGAGGAAATCTTTTGGCATCAAAAGTCAAGAGAAACTTGGAAGAGGGAGACAAGAACACTAAGTTCTTTCATAACCGCACCAAAGCACACAAAAACGTAAATAGAATCCTCAAAATTAAAAATGTGAATAATGACTGGATCGAAGATCCTCAACAAATTGCACGTGAAATGGTTAGGTACTTTGAAAATATTCTTAATAATCAAGGGGGATCAAATTGCATGTACCAACAAGCCATTTTGGAAGATATCCCAAGGATTATTTCAGAGGATCAAAACAAAGCTCTTAATGGTAAATTCACCAAAACTGAGGTAGAGCTAGCAATCTCTCAAATGCAACCAGATAAAGCTCTTGGCCCCGATGGCTTCCTAGCCTTCTTCTTCCAGAAATGCTGGCACTTCATAGGAGATGAAGTAGTCAAAGCACTAGAAGGGGTAAGAAATTCAGGAAGTATTCTCAAAGAGGTAAATAATACTTTCCTTACACTTATTCCAAAAAAAGAGAAGCCAGAAAGTCTAGGGGATCTGCGACTTATATCTTTGTATAATACTATTTATAAAATCCTCACTAAAACCATGGCTAATAGGATACAGATAGTTCTTCTAGACATCATTAGTGATGAACAAACAGGGTTTGTTCTGGGCAGATCTATATTTGATGGAGTTATTACAGCCCAAGAAGCCATTCATACCATACAGCAAAACAAAAAACCTAGCATGTTAATTAAACTAGATATAAGTAAAGCCTATGATAAGGTAGACTGGCGTTTCCTCTACAAAACCCTAGAGGCTTTTGGCTTTAATAAACAATGGATAAACCTCATTTATGCATATATTTATAATCCCAAGATCTCAGTCTTAATCAATGGAACCTCGGAAGGTTTTTTTAGCATTTCAAGAGGATTGAGACAAGGAGACCCTATTTCCCCTTTTCTCTTTATTATAATGGTAGACGTATTAGGGAGAATGATCACCAAGGCTAGGGAAGAAGGAAAGATCCAAGGAATCAAAATCACTTTCGGTGTCGATCCTACAACACATCAACAGTTTGTAGATGACACTATGCTTTTTGGTAAGGGGTGCATAGAAGAAGCTAGGGCATTCAAAGATATCTTGAACTCTTATTGTAGGGACTCTGGACAGGAGGTAAATGCTGATAAATCAGCAATTTATTTTTTCAACACGGATCCTGAAACTGAAAAAGAAATATGCAGAATCCTGTCTTTTTAAAAAGGGGAAATGCCTTGTAAATATCTAGGTATACCGTTGGGTAAAAGCAATAAGATTAATGATCTTTGGGACCATATTACTTCCAGGATCAGGAATAGAGCAAAATCTTGGAAAGGCAAATGGCTCTCCTTAGTAGGCAAAGTGACAATGCTAAAATTGGTTCTCTCAGCTATCCCAATTTACCAATTATCCTGTATGAATCTTCCAGTAGGAAAATGGGAAGAGATCAACAAAATTCTAAGAACTTTCCTATGGCAAGGTTCGGAGGATAAAAAGAAAATGGCACTTGTGGCTTGGGACAAGATTTGTAGACCAAAGGAGGAAGGTGGCCTGAGCATAAAGAACTTCAGAGAACAGAGTAAGGCTTTAGGCGCTAAACTTGTATGGAAAATGTATCAGCAGCCCAATTCAAAATGGGTTAAAATCCTTAGAAACAAATATCTGGGAGGGGGGGAATCGGCATCCCTCTTTAAGATGGCTAACCCCCCTAAAGGATCTCACCTCTGGAATTTTATGATGGATTGCAAGAAGCTCATTATGGACAAATTGACTTGGAGTTTGGGAGATAGTAACTAGGCACTATTCTAGGACAACTCATGGGGGGGTTTGAGGCGATAAGCAGCTTGGATAACTTAGAGAATGCCAAAAGGATCCTAGAATCCCATTGGGGGAAATATGTAAAAGACTATATAGATTTTCCAAATCAAGGGGAGAATAAGGGTTGGAAATGGAAACCCCTAGATAATATGAACATCCCGGATAATGAGAAAAAGAAACTAATTGACATCCTTAACAAAAGGATGGTATCTCTCAAAGGAGACTCAGACAGATTAGTCTGGGATGGGGCTAAATCAGGAAATTATAAAACCAAGGACGGTTACAAAACTTTAATCAAACAACAGCTAAGACCAAAATCGGAAATACCACTGAGACTATGCTGGGATAAGAACTGTATCCCAAAGGCCAGGTTGTTTGCTTGGTTGGCCCTGTAGAAAAAAAAATCCTAACTGCGGATAGGTTCACCAAGATGGGATATGAGGGGCCTAGCAGATGTTCCCTCTGTGAAGAAGATCAAGAAATAGTAGACCATACTCTTCTCAACTGTCAATTCTCTAATAAATATTGGAATTGGCTAAGTAATAAGTTGGGTTGGATTACTGCCCTGCCTAATAACATTCTGAACCTTTTCCAATGCTGGCCTGAGACTCACAAACAAAGAATCTACCATATGCTTTGGACAATTACCCCTTTGATCATCGTTTGGGAGCTGTGGAAAGAAAGAAATAGAAGAATCTTTAAAGACAGAAAGCAGACTTTTGGACAGTTAATTATTAAGATGGAGGTCGTTATTATAGAGATAGTCAATAGTAGGATTCTTAAGAACTCCAAAAAAGAATCCACAATGACTCATTGGGATGAAAAAATGTGGGGGAGATGGGTAGGACTAAAACTGCCCTCCTTTGTGGGACCAGGTAACCTCAACACCTCTAATAAGAGACAGGAATGTAAGTGGCAACCTCCTAAAGTAGGTTGGTTCAAGCTAAATTTTGATGGGGCTTCTAGGGGCAACTCGGAAGTCGTAGGAATAGGCTGCGTAATCCATGATTCTAAAACTAGAGAAATTGCAACCCTAGCCAAACCCCTAGGGGTAACAACTAATAACACAACAAAATTAAACGCCTTGATTGAAGGTATGAGAATCTGCAAAGACTTGAAAATTGAAAAATTAGAGGTCGAAGGAGACTCCGCGAGCGTCATTAATGGCCTACGAAAAGGGAACATGCCTAATTGGAGATTGAATTCCCTGTTGGCTAATGCTCTTGACATCATTGCTTCTTTTAGAAGGTGCACATTCAATCATACCTATAGGAAGGGTAATAGCAAAGCAAATTCCCTTGCCAACAAAGGGGCTGATGGCTTCTGCCTTTCTACTAAAGCTAACACTGATGGAGTATAATTAAAATCAAATGGAAACAAATGAGGAAAGCTGGCCTAAGGCCAATCAGCTCTTCACTTGCTCTAATTACATACCCTGGACCTTGAACTAACATTGAGCTTCTAAAGATTCTAACCTTAAGTCAGCAGTGAAGTATAAAAGAACAATCGAGAACACTTCACAAAGGGCATTAGCAAGCTGCAAACTCTGTTGCCAAAATGCGAATAGTGCAGATTATGTACAAAGCAGAGATGGGGACCATCGGTGAGAGCCAATTAATTGGAATAAAACTTATAAGTCTGACCAAAGCGATACAATAATATCAGTGATATGTTGTGAAGGTCTCTCTGATAAGGAGTATAAAGGGCTATCGAGGAGATAACCACGATCAGCTGACTTGAAGAAGGTTACTCCGATAACATATCTTACTCTGATAGCAATAAGAATTACACTCATCGATGAGACTCTCCCTAATAATCCTATCGATGACACTTAGGAGATTACGGAAGAAGGTTATTCACACAGTGATGAAGCAAGTCATGCCGATGATAACCTTGCCCACTCCTACATCGGGGAGATTTTGAAGATATCTGGCTGATAATGTACAAAGAAAAGATGGGGACTATCGGTGAGAGCCAATGAATTGGAATAAAACTTATAAGTCTGACCGAAGCGATACTCACAACGATGTCAGTGACATGTTGTGTAGGTCTCTCTGATAAGGAGTATAAAGGGCTATCTGGGAGATAACCACGATCAGCTAACTTGAAGAAGGTTACTCCGATAACATATCTTACTCTGATAGCAATAAGGATTACACTAATTAATGAGACTCGCCCCGATATTCCTATTGGTGACACTTAGGAGATCGGGGAAGAAGGTTATTCACACAGCGCTGAAGCAAGTCATGCAGATGAGAACTTTGCCCACTCCTACATCGGGGAGATCTTGACGATATCTGGCCGATTATGTACAAAGTAGAGATGGGATCGGTGAGAACCAATGAATTGGAACAAAACTTATAGGTCTGACCGAAGCAATACTCACAACGATGTCGGTGACACGTTGTGAAGGTCTCTTCAATAAGGAGTATAAAGGGCTATCAGGAAGATAACCACGATTGGCTAACTTGAAGAAGGTTACTCCGATAACATATCTTACTCCGATAGCAATAAGAATTACACTCATCGATGAGACTCTCCCCGATAATCCTATCGATGACACTTAGGAGATCAGGGAAGAAGGTTATTCACACAGCGATGAAGCAAGTCATGCCGATGATAACCTTGCCCACTCCTACATCGGGGAGATTTTGAAGATATCAAGCTGATAATGTACAAATAAAAGATGGGGACTATCGGTGAGAGCCAATGAATTGGAATAAAACTTATAAGTCTGACTGAAGCGATACTCACAACGATGTTGGTGACATGTTGTGAAGGTCTCTCTGATAAGGAGTATAAAGGGCTATCAGGGAGATAACCACGATCAGCTAACTCGAAGAAGGTTACTCCGATAACATATCTTACTCCCATAGCAATAAGGATTACACTCATCGATGAGACTCGCCCTGATATTCCTATTGGTGTCACTTAGGAGATCGGGGAAGAAGGTTATTCACACAATGATGAAGCAAGTCATACTGATGAGAACCTTGCCCACTCCTACATCGGGGAGATCTTGATGACATCTGGCCAATTATGTACAAAGCAGAGATGGGGACTATCAGCGAGAGCTAATGAATTAGAACAAAACTTATAGGTCTGACCAAAGCAATACTCACAACGATGTTGGTGACATGTTGTGAAGGTCTCTCCAATAAGGAGTATAAAGGGCTATCGGGGAGATAACCACGATCGGCTGAATTGAAGAAGGTTACTCTGATAACATATCTTACTCTGATAGCATTAAGGATTACACTCATTGATGAGACTCTCCCCGATAATCCTATCGATGACACTTAGGAGATCAGGGAAGAAGGTTATTCACATAGTGATGAAGCAAGTCACACTGATGAGAACCTTGCCCACTCCTACATCAGGGAGATCTTGACGATATCTGGCCAATTATGTACAAAGTAGAGATGGGATTAGTGAGAGCCAATGAATCGGAACAAAACTTATAGGTATGACCGAAGCAATACTCACAATGATGTCGGTGACATGTGAAGGTCTCTCTGATAAGGAGTATAAAGGGCTATCGAGGAGATAACCACGATTGACTGACTTGAAGAAGGTTACTTCGATAACTTATCTTACTCTGATAGCATTAAGGATTACACTCATCGATGAGTCTCTCCCCGATAATCCTATCAGTGACACTTAGGAGATCAGGGAAGAAGGTTATTCACATAGTGATGAAGCAAGTCATGCCAATGATAACCTCGCCCACTCCTACATTGGAGGGATCTTGAAGATATCTGACTGATTATGTACAAAGTAGAGATGGGGACTATCGGCGAGAGCCAATGAATCAGAATAAAACTTATAAGTCTGACCGAAGCGATTCTCACAACGATGTCGATGACATGTTGTGAAGGTCTCTCCGATAAAGAGTATAAAGGGCTATTGGGGAGATAACCATGATCAGCTGACTTGAAGAAGGTTACTCTGATAACATATCTCACTTCGATAGCAATTAGGATTATATTCATCGATGAGTCTCTCCCTGATAACCCTATCGGTGACACTTAGGAGATCGAGGAAGAAGGTTATTCACACAGTGATGAAGCAAGTCACGCTGATGATAACCCTGCCCACTCCTACATTGGGGAGATCTTGAAGATACTAGTCGATACGAACTCACAAATTAAATATATCGTCAAGGAGAGGTTTGAAGGGTCACACCAATTTATCCCATCCATCTGAATGACAAGATACATCGCTTTATACAAGCACGAACTTCAAATAAAGTTCTAAGAAATTAAACTTTTTATCTAGGTCCAGACTTGTATGTATCCGTTTGTATCTCCTTTTATATCACATGCATACACTTTTATACATTTGTGGACTTCATTGGATTTGTGAAATGAATTGGAATTTTCTTGGGATCCTCCATTGTATGTATAACCTTTTTGCATATCATTTACAATCATCTCCAATATACATATGTGGCCCCCACCCGTTATTTATATCTCCAATGATGTCGGGTTTTGTATAATATTCTCTTGTATATTTTCTTTGCATATTGCCGCTTGTATGTTATCTTGTATAAAGTGCACATACAAAGCATCTTATACAAAACATCTCTTGTATATTTTCTTTGTATATTGGCGTTTGTATGTTATCTTGTATAAGTGCACATACAAAGCATCTTATACAAACCCTCTCTTGTATATTTTCTTTGTATATTGTTGTTTGTATGTGACCTTGTACAAGCGCACATACAAAGCATGTCTTCCTCAGTGATGCTTTTATTCCTTTGTATATCGGGTATGTATATTATAATTATACAAGCACCCCAAACATACAAAGACTTTTCAGGATTTAACTTTCTTTTCGCATCTGGTTGTGTATCTCTTATTTGCATCATTCTTACTTGTATATTGGCTTGTATATCGTTATTCATACAAGCCTGATATGCATTCGGTGGAGCCCACATCACTTTTTGGATTGTATCTTCTGAAATGCATACTTGTTTCTGATTTTTAGATACAAAGCCGAATACATACAAACTCCTTTGTATCACCTCTTCGGACTTACTTTATAAACCACAGTTTACTTATTTTTTGGCTCCGCGTTGGATATAAAGTGCAATGCATATAGTCAGGATGCACCATTTTAACCAAATCTCAACCTTTCTTGAGTTCCGCATTGTATGTATGTAATGTATAACCACACAGACAATGTTTGAAACATACAACAATAAAACCTCAATCTTTCAGTTCCGCGACATGCATATAGCTATATATATCTTCTTGTATGTTTCCTTTGCCAAACTCAAAATTCATTCGTCGGACTTGACCAACTATTTCTTTAAACTCTTAACTCTATCAGGTCTGGATCCTCATGCTTATCAGTGTAAGCCTCGCCAAAGCTCTTTTCTTCAATCGTTGAGACTTTAGAGTATTGAAAACTCCTTGATTATTCTTTCTGATGATAATCTCCTGCCAATGACGGTTAGCTCCCTGCGCTACTTTAGTGAGCGCCCTATCAATCTCCTCCAACAGCATGACTTACACTGTTGGGAGGGCTTGTAGAGTTCTTGCTGATAGTGCTTTCCTATGCCGATCTAATTGATATGTTTTGACAGGTTACATTGTTTTCTATGATGGGACAGAATTTAGTAGGAACGGGATATTTTGGTTCATCAACATTATTAAGTGAAATGGTTGATCACTTACTTATGCCCACATGTAGATATATACATTAGTATTTATACAGTTTTTATATATATATATATGTTGGCATACAGTGGATCAATCAACCAAAATGGGATGCCCTACATAACTAGATTTAAGTTAACAATAAAGCAAGTGTGCTTGATTATTTTTGAAAAGCTTGGAAATAGCAAGTATTTTTTTCTTTCTTCTCAGGCAAAGATTTTAAAGGACTAACAGATGTCTGCAAGAGAATAAATTTTAGGATTTTGTATAGCTAACATGTGAAAAGAAGTGGTAGTTTTCTTGTGGTTTCAGGTCAGACAGGTACTCTGGTAGGAGCAAGATGGAAGAAGCCCTTTTAATTGGATAATGGACAGTTGATCAAAGGTTATAAGCCTTGGAGGTCATCCCAGGAGTCGAAGAACCAAAAGACATATAGCAAGAGGATATCAAAAGAAAGGCCATGGATAAGGAAGATGTCTGTATTTGTATCTTAGTAATTGTAGAAGAAAATATGTTTCCTTGTGGGGCTTGACCCCATATAAGTTCTATAAATAAACAATGTGTACTGGACTGCAAAAGTCCCGAGCTAGACCAGAGGTTTTCTTCGCTCTGTTCTTTCGTACTGGTGCCTGCACTGAACAGAGCTATATTTTATAATTGATTTTATATATTAATGGCCTCGGCCTTTTACCAATTAAAAAAAAAAACATATCTTTGTTAATAAAACATAACTACCCAGTAGTCATAAAATGGGCATGACTCTCTTATTTCTAAACTAATTATAAAATTCAAATTGTTTCAGAAAGTTAGGGCATAGGGGAATAAAACACAGAAATGAATTAGATAGATTCATTACCATCAAAAAGTTGTTCTTATTATAAACTATCTATTATATTGATTTCAGTAAATGACTCCATACTAATTTTTTTGCAAGTTTGAGACTTAGAAGAGAAAAAATTAAAAAAAAGAAGACAAAATGATAAAATCCCCACATCAAATTTTGCACAAAATGAATTCATCCCTTGTAGATATGCTAACCAAGGATTTTATGGTGATATGCAAAAGTCACTATTCCCAATAATAACATACAGAAAAATGAAATAGTTCCAATTTGACAAATATATTTTATTTTGAATCCATTTACATACAGAATAAAGATTCAAATAATAATAATAATCAAGGTTTACTTGTAAATTAGTATTCCAGAGAAGATTCTTCACTCATTACCTGAAATCAATTTGATCAACTCTTATAATTTTTCCAAATCCACAAATCTTCTTCCATGCACAGAAAACCAACCCAAATTTTTCTTGGTAAAAAAATACCCTTCTCTCCTGCCCTTTCCATTCATCTATTTCCTCCTTCCATAAATTTCCTGGAGAAATTATCTCCATGGATTTCATTACAACCACAACCAAGTTAGAAAACCCCCTCCTTCCAAGCAATAATAGAGGCCAAATAAAAATGAGAACATCTGTTAAACAATAAATCAATTCATCACTCAAGTTTTGCATGCTAAATTCATGCACCCTAATTTAGCTTTTTTTAATTAATTTTGATTTATTTATTTGAATCTAAATTTCAATTCTATTCACTAACTTTTAATTATTTATTTAATTGTTTTAACTTAATATTATTTATTGTTATTTATTTGTTCATCACTTAATTTTATTATTACTTATTTAATCCATTTTAAAGAATTTTTAGACTACACATGAGAATATACAACAATAAATTTAATAAATAAATTAACACAATTATTTTTAAAATAAAATTATTTAAATATTAATTAGTTATCAACTAGAGTAGTGACAACTTGCCTTAGTTCTACAATTAATAGCCTTATGACCAAATTTATTGCAAGAATAATAGTGACCATAGAAGGCTTTATAGAACCTAGGATCAATAGCTTGTCTAAGTGATGCAAAGTAGGGGAAAATTCATACAAACACTCAATGGTGATGATTCAATTGAACTTGCATGGGCTGGACAGTTTGTTTACAAAGCATGACTCTAATGGCTTCAATAAGGAGCTCGAATAGGTTCAGACACAATGGGTACATATCAAACCTCAAAGAGACCATGAAGTATGTTATCTTGACCCATAGACACTTAGCAAACTCATCAAGTACTCTGGTTGGCTGTCCTACCTATCGTTCCTTCACAACTTGACCAAATTGCTTGTAGCCCTTGGAACAGGGTTTCTTGGGCATAACTCACATAACTCCCAAACAAGGTCATGAACACTTTAGGTTTTCAGACACCCATTAAGCCCCTACACAACATATCAGACATGTAGGGTGAGTTGTTTTGGAACACGTACCTTAAAAGATGACTGTTCCTGTTGTTCTAAGGGGTAATTAGCCCTATTTTGCAAAGCAAGTACCCAATTAACTTGCTCCAGACCTTCCTAACCTACTCCAAGGCATGAAATGGATTGTAAATGGATGGATTATGCTGGTTTTGGGGATCTACACTCATCCCAACTCACTTTACCATCAAATGACAACTCTAGTTATGCTTATTGGCTTAATACATGAGGATATCAAGCCTAAACAGCTCCCAAACTCACACCAAACTAGTCCCCTGCTCTTGCAACACAAAATAAAAATAAAATTAAAACTAACTAAGGCCATTCCACCCATTTTTGGATTTTCCATAGGTGGAATGGGGTCAAAAACCCATCGTTCTTCCCAAAACCCTCAAAACTAGGGTTTAGGCCTCGTTCAGAGAAAAACAACAAAATCTAACTTCAAAATTGATGTCAAAGCTTCTAACCTGATACAAATGAAAGGTTAAACAACTTATTACATGATTTTATGGGTTGGGGCTCTTGTTTGTTTTGTACGGCTTTGTACCAGTGAGTAAAAACAGAAAAAACATAGAAAAAGCAAAAAAATTGGAACTTCTATTAATTTTTCCTTCTCCAAACTGTTACTCCACCTTCCCCAAGGATTGAGAGATAAAAATGTGTATGAGGAAAATCAACTATGTTTAAATGATAAAACACAAACAAATCAAAAGCCCATAACATAAAGAGAACTAATCTAAATAAAAGCCATTATCAATAAATCTAATGAAATAAGAAAGTTTTTACCCAGATTTGTGTTGTTCCCTTTGTTGAATGTGGATTGCTCAATAATGCTATGAAACCATGGTTGCAACAAGAAAGTAGAGTACTCAAAGTGCTCAAAGATCAATGTCAAAAGATCGTAAAGGTGCTCAATCGATGCGACAGTTTTATTTTAGGGTGTCTACAAAAAAGACATTCATAAAAACATGTTTCAATGCTCCACTACCTTGCATGGTCACAGCCATGCCCAAAGAATCTCCAAAAATGGCCTTTTACTCCAAAATGGGTTAACTACCACTAGACATCATTCAAACCACTAGCCCAAAATGGCCTTACAATCATGACATGGTCTTTATTAGACCTTATTACAATCATAAAGAAACACATCCAACCACCTAGGCTCTAACAAGACCAAAAATTCAAAAATTATAAGGTGCTCCTGCACCATACAACTGAGGTGAAAAGATTTCATCATCTTGAGGAAATGAGCTCTTGGATAGAGGTCCCATGTTGATTGATGTCTTCTTCAATCATCCAAGTAGCATCTTCATTCAGCAATCCAAGCCATTTGACTAGGTGTTCATTGTAGACTTTGTTTCTTGTCCTCTTGACCTCCCTTGTATCCAAGATAGTTTCAAGTTTCATTGGCTGACTAGGTGGGAGGTCTTTTATCTAATCTTCATCATCAGCTCTAGCTGCTCCTTCATCTACAACAGTAGATCCCTTAAAGGCATAGAGATCAACAATATTGAAAATGGGTGAGATAGCTACTCCAGGAGGGAGCTCTATCTCATATGCTTTCTGACCAAATTTGTGGACCACTCTGCAAGGTCCTATTTTCTTCATCATTAGTTTGGTGTATTTGCCTTTAGGCAATCTCCCCTTCCTCAAATGTGCAAGTACCATGTCACTAACTTTGAATTGAACATCTTTTCTTTTCAAGTCTGCCTGCTTCTTGTACTTTTCAGCACTCCTCTCAAGAGTCTCCTTCACTTGTTGATGAATATCATGTATTGCCATTGCAAAATCATTTCCTTGTGCACTTCTTTGCTCCATTACTCTTAGATCTCTCAATTCATGTATTCCTCTTGGGCTCATGCCATATACAACTTCAAAAGGACTCTTTCCAATACTTCGATTGACTGAATCATTGTATGTATATTCTGCTTGAGGGAGTATAATATCCCATGACTGTCCATGCTCTTTAGTAAGGCACCTTAGTAGGTTACCTAATGACCTATTGACAACTTCAGTTTGCCCATCAGTTTGGGGATGGTAGGTAGAACTAAAAGTTAGATTTGTTCACAATTTCTTCCACAAGGTCCTCCAAAAATGACCTATGAACTTAGAATCTCTATCAAAGACAATGGTTAGAGGTAAACCATGAATCCTTACAATTTTTTTGAAAAGAAAGCCAGCAATATATGGGATGCATCATTGGGGGTTTTACAAGCAACGAAATGTGCCATTTTATTGAGCCTATCAACAACAACAAAAATGTTGTCATACCCTCTTTGTGTCTTTGGTAGTCCTAGGACAAAGTCCATGCTAATTGACTCCCAAGGACAGTTAGGTATTGGCAATGGTTGGTAAAGACCTGCATTTGAACTAGTTCCTTTGGCTCTTTGGCATATACCACAACTCTCTACAAACTTCTTCACATCACCATGCAGCTTAGGCTAGTGATAAAACCTCTTTACCTGCTCCAAAGTTTTGTCATATCCAAAATGACCACTCATGCTACCACAGTGCTTTTCCTTGATCAGATTTGCTCTCATGGAGCATTTAGACACACACAACTGGGTTCCCTTGAATAGTAATCCATCTTGTACTACAAACTTAGAAAATTCATTGTGAAAAACATCTTGGGACTAACTACAAATAGCAAAAATATTTTTGAAATCTTCATCAGTTTCATACATGCCTTTGAGTGCATCAATACCTACACTTTGCAACTTGATCTCCTGCACCATCATTGACCTTCTACTCAATGCATCAGCAACTTTGTTTGCTTGTCCTTTCTTATGTTTGATGGTGAATGTGTAGGCCTGCATATATTCCATCCACTTCATGTGTCTATGACTTAACTTATCATGGTTGTTCAAGAAACTCAAAGCATGATTGTCTGTGAAGACAATAAAATCCTTTGGTAGTAGGTAGTGCCTCCACTTCTTGAGTGACTATACCATAGCATAGAGTTCAAGATCATAAGAAGAGTACTTCCTCTTAGCCTCATTAAGCTTTTCACTAAAGAATGCAACTAGTCTCCAGTCTTGACTTAGGACTGCACCAATGGACATTCAATTGTGAACACCTTACTAAAATCAGGGAGTGTAAGAATAGGTTGTTGAGCCACCCTTGTCTTCAAGTGTTCAAAGCTCTTCTCAGCTTCATCAATCCATTAAAACTTAGTCTTTTTCCCACCTTTGATGGTATCAATGATTGGTGAACAAATGTGGCTAAAATTCTTTATGAACTTCCTATAAAAGGAAGCCAAACCATGGAAACTTCTGACATCTGCTACTTCTCTAGGAGTTGGCCAACTGAGTATGGCTTCTACCTTGGATGGATCCATTTTGAGTGTACCCTTAGAGATCACAAACCCAAGATAGACAAGCTCTTCTTTCATGAACTCACACTTCTTGAGATTAATCATCAAATTTTCCTCATTCAATCTCTTCAACACCATGTCCAAGTGTTGCAGGTGCTCTTCTTTGGTTTTGTTGTACACAAGAATGTCATCTAGATATACCACCACAAACTTGCCTATGAAATGCTTTAGGACTTCGTTCATAAGTCTCATGAATGTACTTGGGGAATTTGATAACCCAAATGGCATTACTAGCCATTCATAAAGACCTTCATTAGTCTTGAATGTTGTCTTCCATTCATCACCCTCTCTTATTCTTATTTGATGGTAACCACTCTTTAGATCTATCTTTGAAAAGTAACATGCATCACCCAAACTATCCATTAGATCCTCTATCCCAGGTATTGGAAATCTATACCTGATTGTTATCTTGTTGATGGCTCTGGAATCAGTGCAAAGTCTCCATTCTCCACCCTTTTTAGGTGCTAGGATAGTTGGAACAACACAGGGACTTAAACTCTCCTTGATCAGACCTTTGTCTAATAGTTCTTGAACCTAATTTTTGATCTCTTCATTTTGTTGTGGTGTCATCTTGTATGCTGCCTTGTTTGGCAAGCTTGCACCAGGGATAAGATTAATATGATGACTCACATCCTTCATAGGAGGCAATGAACTTGGTAGGTCTTTCACCACTATATCCTCATACTTGTCCAATAGGACCTGCACCTCCTCTGGTATCTTTTCTACCTCTGCTTCTGCTTTGACTGATACAGGCTTGCCAATGATCGCATATCCAACTTTTTCTTCCTTTATTGTCTTCAAAAACTCCTCTTTCACAATCATCACACTTGGCCCTTCATGAGCTATTGCATCCTCTTCTTTTAGGGGTGTAAGATTTTAAACACTCCATCCTTCACAATCACATAGGTGTTCTTCTCTCCATCATGTTTGCTCTTTCTGTCATGTTGCCAGGGTCTTCCTAGCAATAGGTGACAAACATCCATAGGGATGATGTCACAAAGGATCTGATCCTTGTAACCACCAATGTTGAACTCCACCCATTCCTGTTCATTCACTAAGACTTGCTGCCCCTTATTCAACCAGGACACCTTGTAAGGTGTGGGGTGAGGGATCTTCTTCAAATGCAGCTTCTCTACCATTTCCAAAGAAACTAGATTATCAGTGGATCCTGAATCAATAACTACCTTGCCATGTGATTTGCATGTTGTCCTAAATAATGTCTTCCTTTGTGAAGGCTCCTTGGCTGCTAGCACCTTAAGGAGTGTCCTCCTTATCATCAATGCATCACCTCGCTTAGGAGCAACATGTCAAAGTGGTGAATTGACACTTTCACTGTCTTCTTCATGCACTATTTGGGTTCTTCATTCACCTCCTTGAGAACTTGATGCTTTCTTCTCTGGGCACTTGAATGCAGGATGTCCAAACTGATGACAGTTGTAACCTTTTCCTGAGAAAGTGTTTGATCCTCTACCTTGGCCACCAAACCTTCCTCTACTATTTGATCTTCTTCCTGTAAAGTTACCTCTTTCACTTGACTCACTTCTTGGTTCTTGATTCTCTTTATTGCTGCCACTTGATTCTCCTTGTTGTTTTTGGGACTGTCCTCGTGTACCAAAGTCCCCTCTACCTCTGAAATTCCTTCCTTTACCCCTAGCCTACTGATCTTGTCTCCTTTTTATCTATTCTTCTACCCTTACTACCAATTGGAAGCATTATTCCACATTTCTAGGGGTGGCAAGACTGATTTCATCCTGAATATTTAGCCTAAGCCCATTGATATACCTAGCAATTTTCTCAACTTCATCTTTAGTGTGCCCTGTCCTCATGGTCAGCTTGTGGAATTCTTCAGTATAGGCTATAACATCCATGTCTTTTTGTTTTAAATTCTATAATCTCATGAAGGTTTGAATTGCATAATCCTTAGGAAGAAACTGACTGTTCACTTTGGACACCATCTAGTTCCATGAACTAATTTTGGCTTTTCCTTGCCTTAATCTTTCTAATTGCACATAGTTCCACCATGTCAATGCTGGCCCCTTCAACTTGGTCTTAGCTAATTTGACCTTCTACACTTTTGGCATCTCCTTGTACTCAAAGTAGTTATCCAAGGCATCAATCCAATCTAATACTTCATCACTATTCATTTTTCCTTCATACATGGGCAACTCCATTTTGACATTAGTGCCTTCTCCTTTCATAGTCTGCAACATCTTCATAAACCTTCTATCATCTAGATCCATCTCTTCCACATTGGATCCCTCTTGAGGGCCTGCATTCTCACCATCGTTCTCTTGGTCACTATCTTCCTCAATGACCCCACCTCTTCTCAGGTTTGATTCAATGGCTGCAAGTCTAGCTAGGACTCCTCCTTGAGATTGCTTCATTATTCTCACTTCTCTAGTGAGGATTGGACTGGTTCTTGGAGGCATTTTGTTCTATTTCTCCTTCACACTTCACCTTCCTTCTTTCTTCCCAAATAGAATATGTCCTAGGCTCTGATACCACCTGATGCAGAGTAGGGGAAAATTCATACAAACACTCAATGGTGATGATTCAACTGAACTTGCATGGGCTGGACATTTTGTTTACAAAGCATGACTCCAATGGCTTCAATAAGGAGCTCGAAAGGGTTTAGACACAATGGATACATATCAAACCTCAAAGAGACCATGAAGCATGTTATCTTGAACCATAGGCACTTAGCAAACTCACTAAGTACTCTGGTTGGTTGTCCTACCCATCGTTCCTTCACAACTTGACCAAATTGTTTGTAGCCCTTGGAACAGGGTTTCTTGGGAAAAACTCACAGAACTCCCAAACAAGGTCATGAACACTTTAGGTTTTTAGACATCCATTAAGCCCCTACACAACATATCAGACATGCAGGGTGAGTTGTTTTGGGACACATGCCTTAAAAGATGACTGTTCTTGTTGTTCTAAGGGGCAATTAGCCCTATTTTGCAAAGCAATTACCCTATTAACTTGCTCCAGACCTTCCTAACCTACTCCAGGGCATGAAATGGATTATAAATTGTTGGATTATGCTAGTTTTGGGGATCTACACTCATCCCAACTCACTTTACCATCAAATGACAACTCTAGCTATGCTTATTGGCTTAATACATGATAATATCAAGCCTAAATAACTCCCAAACACACACTAGACCGGTCCCCTACTCTTGCAACACAAAAAAAAGATAAAAACAAACTAACTGAGGCCATTCCACCCATTTTTGGATTTGGAATAGGTGGAATGGGGTCAAAAACCCATCGTTCTTCCCAACACCCTCAAAACTAGGGTTTAGGACCCGTTTTGAGCAAAATAGCAAAATCTAACTTCAAAATTGATGTCAAAGCTTCTAACCTGATACAAATGAAAGGTAACACAACTTATTACATGATTTTATGCATTGGGGCTCTTGACAATTCTGTACGGCTTTGTACCAGCAAGTAAAAATAGAAAAACCATAGAAGTAGAAAAACTAGAACTTCTATTGATTTTTCCTTCTCCAAACTGTTACTCCACCTTCCTCAAGGACTGAGAGATAAAAATATGTTCATACAAACATGTTTCAATGCTCCACTACCTTGCATGGTCGCAACCATGCCCAAAGAATCTCCAAAAATAGCCTTTTACTCCAAAATGGATTAACTACCACTAGACATCATTCAAACCACTGGCCCAAAATGGCCTTACAAGTATGACATGGTCTTTATTGGACCTTATTACAATCATAAAGAAACACATCCAACCACCTAGGCTCTAACAAGACCAAAAATTCAAAAATTATAAGGTGCTCCTGCACCACTAAGAGGAGATCTCTTGAAATCTCTCTTCTGATCACTAACCTGTATGAAGTCATCATCATCCAACTCATGTTCCTCATCTTCAGTTTCCTCAGAGTCTTCAGTGTAGGGTTTTTCATTTTTCATTTCAAATATGCCTTCAGGTATATTTGTTTTAGAACTATGACCTTTCACAAATCCAGTGCCACCTTTATTCTTTAGAGGTCTTTAACTACTGATTATTTCATCAAGGATGTTGGTGTTTTTCTTCAGTTTTAGGCCCTTGTCTATCTGATCCTTCATTTTCTCCAATTCTTTCCTTAGAGAGATAACTTTTTCTTCAAGTTTGGAGCATTCAGTTGATTTGTCACTAAGCCTAGCATTTAGACCATCTGTAACCTTCTTACCTTCTTCAACTTGAGATTTCAATTTGACAATTGCTTCTTTTGATTGTTTGAGCTTAAACTTATATTCTTTATTTTCTCTCCTTGCAGTATCTAGATATTCTAGGGTAGAAATGAGTTCTCCTTCAAAATCAACTTCACAATCTTTAGGATTAAAGCCTGTCATGTTTTTATCATCTTTCAGAGGATTCTTGTCATTAAGCAGTACTTCAGTTCCCATGTGTTCCACTCCAAGATCTACCTCATCTATTAGACTGCATTTAAGGAAGTTGGCCTTGATACCAATTGTTGAACACACAAAAGTACTGACAGGGGGGTGAAACAGTACTTAATCAAATTCTTTACTTTTAACAACATTCAAACAAAAGTAAACATTTAGATCATGAAGAATAGAAGAACACAAAAGCACACAACCATAACACCAAATTTATGTGAAAAACCTTCGAAGGGAAAAACCACAACACGAACAAGTTGCTTGAATCTACTGTCCAAATCCAACCTCACAAATAGTAACAAGATTACATTATCATTTATGGGCTACAACCCAAAGGAAGATGCAACTCCTTGAACTGATACAACATTTACAATCTTTACACAAAGAGGCTTCAACCTCAGCAACAAGATACTTATTTGATTCGGATCCTTCTTTCACAATTCTGACTGCTTCAAACCTCTACTAACCTCACCAACCTATGCACAAGTATGTCACCTTTGCACAGCTACAATACCAACCTTTGCAATATCAAAACATCTTTGGAAACTCTTCTGAGTCATCACAACTCCTACAATTACCTCTACAATAGTATCACTTCACATAAACTGATCCTTTCCACATTTCATCATTATATCTACTTCCGTGGTAAGTTTATTTGTACATTATCAATGATATCACACAATACATAACTCCTGACTCACTCAACAACTTTGATCTTACATTTATATCCTCTGCAAGCTTCAAGATTTTTCTCCTTGGTCAACCAAGATGAAATGTGTAACATGAAATGTGTAATGGCCATAACAGTCGACTCCAAAACATATGCAGTAATCAGAAATCCAATGCGGTTAAAAATCAAGATATGATTAGGTCCTATTTTACCTTAACACATTCTTCCAAGCTAGCGCACACTTCTAAACATCTAGAGCAATCATCAAAACACATCAAGTTGGCCCAACAAACACTTAACCACCCTTACATTTAGCTCTAGACCAAAAGTGGTATCGGAGGAGACAAAATTATATCATGTGGACCATACAATGAACATTATATGAAGTTTGTAAAACATTCCTATACACTTCTCTTACCAATCCATGCTATTATATGCTGGCACAAACACTTGAATATTAATTCTGCTATCCTTACCATACTCTGCTAACATAGTCTTGAAGTAAAACATTGAAGATCATACTTGTGGTAAACAAAGATAATTGAAACTTGAACTGAGCATACCAACCAACCATATGAGCTTATATGTCAATCAGTAGGATCAAAATACCAATGTGCGGTGATCTGCGGTGTTATCCACTATCTCCCCCTGTTTACCTTAAGCAATAGCTAAAATTGTCTTTACACAACAAACTCCAATGAAGTATCTGCGATACATATCATCACTTGACACTTGAAACATGCATGCTTGATACTCATATCTACCTGTCTTCCAAACCGCAATGTCATATCTTCATCCATGGAGAAGTGTAGAGCATTCTCCTATCTCTCTGTAACTTTTCACTTACCCTATTCCATTACTGCTTTAACTTTTCTAACTCTAAAATATTTTGTTGTAACTTTCATACTCTAAAATTTGGAATATACATTCTTCACACCTATCTCTGCGTATCTTCCAATCCATAGACCCATATCTTCAAGTGCGGTAGAATATGGTAAATTCTTTTGAGCCTGTGACACCTTTCTTGACTTGAGATTTACTTAGCCAGATTTATTAAAACTATTTGCAACATTCTTTCTCCAATGCCAAGTCACATGTCTTCATATCATCCAAATATAACATAACTCTCTAGCGTAGCATCCATGGCATAACATACCAAAGATATTGAAAACATACACTTAACATGAATTTACACATGAACTTTAGAACATAAGGTATGTATGATACATATCTTCTTATCTTCCATCATCTTTGCTCCTTTGATTTGCTAGTGCAACTATGTATAGATGATATTGATCCTTTGTCTCACACCATCACTGTTCCTCTAATTGTTCATATTCACATTTTCCTTTACTTTCCACATTGCCACTTAGTTGACATAAATGACAACACATATGCAACAATTTGATGATCGAATTAAGTTATAATGTAGATGTTAAAATATTGTTCACCAAGGTGTTGGAATTTTAGGATTCGTTTAGATGATGTCAAAATTTGTAAAATAGATATCTTTCCCTAGGTTCACCTACATGAGTGGGGACCTTATCTATGTGAGTGTGAATTTAAACTGATGTGTGCACTTGAATTGTAACTTACAGATCTGAATAGGTAGAAGATGGATTGTTGTAACTCTCTCACCTAGATTTCTAATGTTTGATTATTTGTAAGGACTAGTAGGGTTTACAAACATCTTTTGTCAATCTATTAAATCATAAGGATCATATTCTCCTCGGTCAAACCCCTAGTTGGACTAATTCAACATTGAGGAACCAAGATCAAGGACATATAGCAAGTGTGCAAAGGACCTAGGATGATGTGCTTTGATATAATGCTCTTGCAATGTTTCTAGAATTCTCTCATAAATGCTCTATCAATAACCCTAACATGTTTGTTGATAACTCCTATATTATTTTCAAAAGAATGAGTGAATGTTTTTAAATAGATTAATACAATGTACAAATCAACAAAACATGTGCTAGGTTGGCTAACAGCATTTAGTGAAATGGTTGACAAGGTGTAAATTTGACTTTTGAATTTTAAAAGTCTAGGGTTTAGATCTATGACTATGGAAGTGAGTTGGGTAAAGTTCAACCCCATGATATGACCCAAATTGACGAATAAGGGATTTAGTGATCAAGAACAAAATTTTGGGAATCACTAATAATGGGACCACAATATGGTAATGTTATGAGCCAAATTCTATGGTTTACTCAAATGAAGGTGTCATGTTTTGTAAACTAGTTTTTTTTTCAAGTTCACTAGCATGGTACAAACTTGATATTTGTGAGTGCAGTTTTAAACTAATGTGTTGACTTTAACTGCAACTCATAGATTTGGGTTAGTACAAATGGATCGTTGTAACTTTTTCACCTCAATTTCTAATGTCTAATTGTTCATAAGGAGTGGTGGGGCTTACAAACATCTTTTGGGAATATGCTAAATCATGAGGATTGTGTTCTCCTTAGGCAAACCCCTACCTGGATCGATTCAATAATGATGAACCAAGATTGAGGATGAGAAACACACATGTTATGTACCTAGGATGTTGTGTTTTGATAATACTACTAAAATGCTCTCATAAATGCTTTATCAATAACCCTAGCATGCTCCTTCATAACTTCTATAGTATTTCAAACGAGCAAATGAATGTCTTTAAATACAACATAACACACAAACCAACATAAATGTGTGTTATGTTTAACTTGAGGTGTAAATTTGAATTTTGAATTTTAGAGGTTTAGGATTTAAATCTACAACAATTGAAGTGACCTAAGTCAAATTTGATCTTGCGATTTAACCCAAATTAATAAATAGAAGATATACTATTAGAATATAATAATACCATGAACCCAATTTACACAAGAATATACCACTTATAATCTAATTATTATATTTCAAACATTCTAATCAAAATAAATCCAAGAGATAAAATAAAACATTACTGATATGCAAATTTCAACCTTACACATTTATTCCCATACATTAAAAATTAGAAAGTAATTAAATTTTATCTTCTTCTAACTATAATGTTCTCATTTGTATGAATATACTTTCGAGTCCAAAACACTAAATTATTATTGTTTGTCGTATACCATTGAAGGCAAGAACCGAGGAACGTGAGAGGTTTAAATTCATGGTGTAGATTCAGTCCACAGAGCTTTGGTCAGGCATCGCATCCTGTCAAGAAGACCAGTCCCAGTAGAATCTGCTTTTAATGCGTACCACAAAACTCTTGGATTGTCAAACACGCTAACCTCCTTCACAGAAAAATATTAATAAGACGACAACAGGGGATGTTGGTTTAGAAATTTAATGAGATGTGAAAGCCATATGCTGGATTGTTCACCTAAATCCATTCTTCACATCCCATCAAGAAGACGCTCACGTCCGTCACACGGTCTGATTTGGGTATGCTATGGAAATTAGGAAACAGATAGGAAATGGGAAATGATGGTTTAAAATTTTGGAAGGAAGTAAATTCTATGTGAAAGCCATGTGATGAAGTGTTGACATTGACATTGATTGAGAATTTCAAAACTTTTGGAGTGTGCAAACGCACACAATAAAAGTAGATTACACTTCCAAAAATTTTAATTGTCAATCAAAGTAAATTAGATTGAGAAAGTGGAATGCGAAGAAAAATAGAAAAGCAATGGTACTTTGATTTAAATGGTACACCAAAGAATTTAAAACAAGTGGGAAGAGGAGAAACATGACATACGCAGATTTACACAGAGAATCTATTTTTATGAAACATATTTATATATTATTTGAAAGAAACTAAATATATTTTGTTTTGAAAAATAGATGAAATAGGTTATTTTCTGAAGCCACATGATTTTTTTTAAAAATTTTATGAAAAGATTTATAATACTTCAAAGAAATATTACATATTAATCACAAAAAGGTAGACAGAATGGGATCATTTCTCAAAGCCAAAAAGGCTATAACAAGGACAGACCAAAAATAAAAATTCAATTTTTTCAAAGAACGAGTGATTCACTTATCATCAACCTTAGTCTTCTCCTTAAGAAGACAATTATTATAAGAGGAATCTTCATCTATATTTTTCCAATTTTTAAAAAAGAGTCATCCAAACCCCAAACTGAGAGAGTAGGTGGGTTGGAAAAATCTCTCATCATTGCTTGCAGTGATAGAAATCATAGGGCTAACCATGTCCTCCATATTTAGAGGATTTGAAAAATTAATTTAGAAAGTTGCTAAAAACTACCAAAAACGGTAATTTTCATTTTTGTATATTTTTTGATATTTCTTTTCAGTTGTAGCAGGATGGAATAGAATGGGAAGCAAAAATTGAAAACATTTCTATGTTTTTGAATTCGTTGGCAATAACAATGGTGATGAATATTATGCTATGAAGTTTGGTTACATCATCTGGTATTAGAGTTGGAAGATGGTTGGGAGAGGAAGAGGAAGAGCAAGTCTTGCCCAGATGCAAAGGGAAATGTAAAATCTACAAAGGCAAGTAGAAGAACTTGCAGGTATGATGGCCGATCAGAGATTGAGACAAGGAAGAGACAATTCTGATGAAGAAATAGGCTAAGGAGATGAAGATCAGCATGTAGAAGCTAAAAAGGAAGCACAATTAGAGTGCCTAAATTTTGAAGAGAGGATGCTTAGAGAATTAAAAGGAACAAATGATGGGATTAAAATTGAAGTTTCAGAGTATGCGAGCAGTCTCAAACTAGAGGAGTTGATAGATTGGTTGAACAACATGGGAAATTCTTTGAATGGAAGACAATGATAGAGGAAAAGAAGGTGAAATTTGCATGCACCAATTTAAAGGGTCACGCAATGATGTGGTGGGATCATCTGTAAAAGGAAAGAACTAGAAAGGGAAAGACTAAAATTAGGACTTGGAGCAAAATGGAGAAGAAGATGAGAGAAATTTTTGCCTACGAACTATGCACAAAATCTTTTTCGTAGATATCAGAATTTGAAACAAAATTTATCTACTATGCAAGACTATATGAATGAATTTTACAAACTTTCCATTCGCGTGGAGCATCAAAAAACTAATGAATGGATGGCTACAAGGTATGTAAATGGTCTAAAGTTCTCTATTCAAGATGAATTGAGCATGCATAAGGTTAACAATATGGAAGAGGCATACCAATTAGCTTTAAAGGCAGAAGAAAAATCAAATAGACAATATTTTCAAAGGAATAGAGGAGTGAGGAGGGGGAGATCATCTTCATTATGAGGTGTCTTGAAAACTAGTCAAGGAGAATCATCCCAAGGAATAGAGAAATTAGAAGATATCCAACAAGATCCTCAAAGTCAACAACAAGGAAGAGGATTTTAGAGGGGCAGAGGTTACGGTGGTGGTAGTGTATGGGAAAGCCCACGAAAACCTTTCATTTGTTATAGGTGTGGTGAAGAGGGTCATAGGGCATTTGAATTTCCAAACTATCACATGCAAGAAAGGAAACAAGGAGAACAACCCAGGTTGAACTTGGTTCAAGCTGAGAATGAAGGAGAAGGGGCATAATTAGAGGTTCTGCCAGATGTGGGTGGGAATCTCATGATGAGAAGAGCAATGGTGATTCCAAAAAAAAGAATAAGTTAAAGGTCATGATGATTCTTGGCTTCGAACCAATATTTTTCGAACTAGGTGCACCTTAGGAGGAAAGGTATGTCAAGTTACTATTGATAGTGGCAGTTGTTAAAATATGGTTTCTAGAGAAATGGTAAATAAACTAAATCTGCACTGTGAAAGACATCCCCATCCTTATTGTATTGCATGGTTTGAAAAGGGAAATGAAGTCACTGTTGATAAGAGGTGTTTAATTAAGTTTTACATAGGAAAGGCTTATAAGGATGAAGATTTCATTCCAATGGATGCATGCCATGTGTTGTTGGGAAGGTTGTGGTAATATGTTAGAAAGGTAATTCATGATGGAGAAAAGAATACATACACCTTTTAGAAAGGAGGTTCTAAAGTGATTATATTGCCCCTTAAGGATGCAAGGACAGTTGAGAGTATGCTGTCTACAAGAGAACTTATCAAGGAAATGAAGGTGACAGGGTTTTGTTATGCACTAGTGGTGTAAAAAGAAGATGATGAGGAAATACTAGTACCAATAGAAGCAAAAAAGGTATTAGAAGAATATGTTGATGTTGTCTCAGATGAGTTACCTAATGGTCTACCACCAAAGAGAGATATTCAGAACCACATTGATTTGATCCTAGGAGCATCTCTACCTAATAAAGAAGCTTACAGAATGAGTCCTACCCACCATGCAAAACTCAATAGATAAGTGACAAATCTCATAAGGAAAGGTGTGGTAAGGGAGAGGATGAACCCATGTGGTGTACCTACATTATTAAATCCAAAGAAGGATGGCATGTGGAGGATGTGCACAGATAGTAGAGCAATCAATAAAATCCCCATCAAGTATCGATTTCCCATCCCTCGTTTGGATGACATGATGGATATGCTTGTAGGGGTTGAGTACTTTAGCAAAATTTATTTACACAGTGGTTATCACTAGATCTAGATTCAAGAAGGGGATGAGTGGAAAATAACCTTCAAGACTAGGGTTGGATTAAATGAGTGGATGGTTATGCCATTTAGTTTATGTAATGCACCCAACACCTTCATGAGGCTAATGAATACTATATTGCATCCTTACATTGGTAAGTTTGTGGTAGTTTATTTTGATGATATTTTGGTTTTTAGAAAGAGCAAAGAGGAGCACTTGCAACACTTGAGGATCATATTGGATGTGTTGATAAAAGAGAAACTATATGCAAACTCAATAAGAAGTGCAAATTCATGCAAGAAAGTCTAACACTTTTGGGCTTTGTTATTTTTGCAGATGGTGTCAAAATGGACACAGAAAAGGTCACGACAATTCTAGAGTGGCCTAGTCCAAGGAGCATAATAGAGGTAAGAAGTTTTCATGGGTTAGCCACATTTTATCTAAAATTCATTCAAAATTTTAGTAGTATTGTAGTACCCATAATAGATTGCACCAAAGGAAGGGAATTTGTGTGGACCAAGGAAGCTGAGGAGGGTTTTAAGTTTCTAAAGAAGAAGGTGACAGAAGCTCCTATTTTACCATTACCTGATCTTGATAAGGTATTTGAAGTGGATTGTGATGCTATGCATGTGGGCATTAGAACTGTAATTAGTCAAGCAGGTAAACCCATAGCCTTCTTTAGTGAAAAGTTAAATGAGGTAAGGAAGAACTAGTATTTAACCTATGATGTAGAATTTTATGCAATTGTGCAAGCATTGAGACATTGGATGCATTACCTATTGCCTAAAGAGTTTGTGTTGTTTACAAACCATATTGCCTTGAAATACTTGAACACAAAAAAAAAATTGAATAGTAGGCATGCAAAGTGGGTCTCTTTTCTACAAGGCTACAACATTTTCTTAAGCATAAGTCAGGAAAATAGATTTAGGTTGCATATGCTTTAAGTAGGCATGATGTACTATTGACAACAATGGAAAATGAGGTGATTGGTTTCAATGCCATTAAATTGTTGCATGTACACATGTTGTCATTGATGTCAATAGTGTGATGGATAGGATTGATGTCAACAGTGCTATGTTGAGGAAGATTGAAAGTTATGGTCAGTGATGTTCAAAGACATTAGTGGTGACTAAGAGAGATTGTTGCAGAGTGTTGTGAGATAGAGAAGCAAAGTGATGAGCATGTGCTGTGATGATCAAAGAAGAAGACAAAGAAGAGATGGATTAGAGAAGTTGTGAAGTAAAGGGTAAGATGATGGAAGTCATGTACTTTGTATACTGATTGGATCAGTATCATCTATAGATAGTTGCACCCTATCTTCTAAAGTTAATTGACAAAGGTTGTGCTAACATGAAGATTCTTGTTTTGATCAAAAGAGTTGTGATTGTTGTTGAATGATATTGTGAATAAATTATCAGGTATGGTGAATGTTGTATTCATTGTTTCCTGATGAAAAGCATTGCTTAAATCTTCAAAGAATGCTTCAAGAAGTCTAAGGCACTAGAATTTGTGCTGAAGAAGCTCAGGAGAATGATCCACATTCTTATGCATTTGAAGGTAAGACATTGCAGTCTGGAATTTAGTCAAAGATAAGTGTGAAGATTGTGTGTTCCTAATTTCAGAGCTTGGAAGTTATCATAGAAGATTATAGATCTCGCAGAGTGAAGATGATGCTCCTATGTTGGTGTACTCAGAGAGGTCAGAAAAATGCTCCGCATTTCTCAATAGTTGAAGTTATGGTCCTGCAGTTTGAAGGATGATTAGATACATATGAGAAGATTGATATATTCAAGTTTTAGATGATAAGATGGAACATAGAGGTTCTCTGGAGTCAAAACATAGAGATATCATGTTGTTGATTAGAGTTGTCTAGAGGAGAAAGAAAATGCCACCACATTTCCCTGCATGGGGCTAGCTTAATCACCATGCTCCCTGGGGTTTGGGAGGATGTTCTGATTATGGGTTAACCTAGTTATAGATTTCTTCTTCGTTCGAATGCATGCTCGAGGATCGAACTAGCTACTTCTCCTCCCTCTCGTATTATTCCACATCGGATCCAAACCTTTCATAGCCCCCTGAGATGTGATGGGCTGCCATCCAGTCAACCTGGTTACCATTATTAGGAAAGGGATTTACATCATATGGCATTGTTGTTTGGAGGATGTGTTCAGATGATCAATATGTTTGCTAGTTTCAAGTTTCAGGTGTTGAAGTGTACTGCAAGTTGGTTTTTCAATGTTCTGGGTGTTTAATGTTTGCAAGTGATGCTCGGTTCAGTATCTATTTTGTTTGTGCTAGAAAGAAAACATCTATTTCAGAGGAAGGAATGTTTGAGAAGGTTTGGGAAGTCTTATATTGCTTGTAAAGTGATCTCTATGGTGCTAATTTGTCTCTCCAGCACTGCTTTAGGTTCAAGGCTATTTTGTGGAAGGATAAATGTTTGTTGGGCTGACTTAATGTGTTTTGATGATCTCGCTGGATGTTTGGATGTGTACGTTAGCTTGGAAGATCATGTTAAGGAAGAATAGGTCCTGGTTATTACTTGGCTTGAACTGCATTGGATTTCTACATCATTTGGAAGCTGACTTGGTGTGGTTGTTGCACGTTTCATGTTTACATGTTTCATCTTGGCCGACATAGGAGAACAATTTTTGTAATTTGCAGAAGGTATAAATAAAAGATCTTGTTTGGTGTGAAAACTAAGTGTGTGTGAGAGAGAGTTAAGTGTTGTATGTGAGTGTGGAAGTGAGTAAGTGTGTGTGTGTGTGTGTGGAATCATAATGAATATAGCAGTGTTTGTTGTGCAAAGGAATTGAAGATTTGTGACAGAGTGAAGTGTGTGGATGTTGCAAAAGTGTACTGGGCGGTGAGATCTATTGAGAGTGATGTTAAGAGATTTTAGCCTCATTTTGTAAGTGTTGTTGTATTGCATTTCATCAAGTTGTAGCTTCCTTTGGGTTGTAGCCCATAAATAATATTGTAATCTTGTTTTTTACTTGTGTGACTGGATTTGGGTAGTAGACCCAAGTAGTTTTCTCACCATGGTTTTTCCCTTCTAGGGCTTTCCACATAAATCTAGTGTTATAGTTGTGTGCTCATGTGTTCTTTTTTGATTTTCTCAATTTGCTTTATCATTTGTTTATTGCAGTAAAATGTTTTCCTTGATAAAGTTGATTTTAAGTTTTGGCATATACCGATTCACCCCCCTCTTAGTATATCTCTGTGTTATAACAATTGGTAACAGAGTTGAGTTCCTTGGTGCAACCTAACAACTAAAGGTAGATCTTGGAGTAGAACACATGGCTCAGAAGGAGTTCTCTTCTAAAGCTCTGATATTTGATGGAAGTAACTCTAATTTCTAGAGTGTAAGGATGGAATCCTATTTGACCTCACTAGGGTATGATGTTTGGAGTGATACCATGAATGATTGTGTTGAACCTGAACATCCTATTAGAGATTCAGATGCAGAGAAGGCTCATGAAAATAATGCTAAATCCAAGAATGCTATCTTAAGTGCCTTGAGTAGTTTAGATTTAGTTAAGGTAGTGTGGTGCAAGATAGCCAATGTGATATGGGAGAAACTCAAAAATATCTATGAACGAAATGACACTATAAAAGAAGAAAAAACTACAACCTTACAAAATAGTGTTTGAAAATCTAAGGATGAAAGAAGAGGAGAACATTGATGGCTAGCTACACTAAGTAGATGAAATAGTTAATGGAATTAGGAGTATGGGTGAAGATATAGCTGACTCACTGATTGTGAAGGAAGCCCTGAGAACTCTCCCTCATAGATTTGATTCAAAAGTTTCTACAATTGAAGAAGCCAAAGTTCTAAAGAAACTAAACATGAAAGAGCTGTTTGGACCCCTCACTACTTATAGGACCATGCCAAAGAGAAGCTTCTTTCAATGTTGTAAAGAATGAACATCTGACGTATGCAATGAAGCTAAGGAAGAAGAAGCAAACTTTGTGAGAAAGCTAAAAAGGGGATCAGACAAGTATAAAGGTAAGCTGCCCTTCAAATGTTTTAAATGTGGAAGAATTGGTCATTATGCTTCTAAATGTCCTTTTGGAGAAAATTAAAATAGTAGCAAGGGTTTCAAGAGGAACCTCCTTTCCAAATAAGACTATAGCTCTGGAGAAGAGGTAGATCACTACTCATCTGATGAGGAAAGAGAAGAATCTCTATTCATGGCCATGGTAATTTCAAATAAGACTACAGATGAAGAAGAATGTGAAGTTGACTTTGAAGGAGAACTTATTTTTGCTCGTAAAGATTTGGAAAATGCAAGGAAAGAGAATCAAGAACAAAGAGTTGTGATTGAAGCTAAGACAAAGGAGTGCATAAGGCTTGAGAAAGAAATTCTATCAATGAAAAGGGAATTTGAAAAGGCAAAGTTTGGATGTCTAGATGTCATTGGAGGTTCATATCTCATCTTGGCTCAAGGAAGAACTCTACATGCTAGATAACTCTCCATGAACATGTTCAATCATGTTTTCTTTGGTTATTGCTTTATCTAAAACAAATTTGGTCACAAAGCTATAGATTGCAAGTCTAAAATGAATAGAAGAAATCTTCTAAATAGAAATTCTCTCAAGTGCTACACTAGTGGATGTCAATGTGGTATGTCAAATATGAAACAAGTTTGGACATATAGAAAGATATTGCAGGAGTGGTTTAGAAAAAATAGAACCTCAGTTGATAGATGTTACTGAGCAAGCAAAGGAAAGTGATTTTTCAAAAAGCAAGAGACTAACAATAGAGTTGAAGATTCAATGATTGTCCAAAAAGAATTTCATGCTCAACGACAAACAAATCTCTGGGTGATAGATAGTGGATGCACAAATCATATGATAGGTGATAAGAGCAAATTCATCAATCTTGGTAAGTTTGGAGACAATTCAATTGCAAAGATCACTGGAAAAGGCACCATAAGTATTGATGGTAAATCTAAACACATGATATTCTTTATGTAGAAGGTCTTAAGAATAATCTTCTTAGTGTAAGTCAAAAGTGTAGCAAAGGATATAATCTCACATTTCATGATCAAGGCTGTGAAATCAGAAGAGCAAAATCTAGAAAAGTGGTGGCAGAAGGATTTAAGACAAAAGGCAACTTGTATAATCTAAAGGGAATTAATGAAAGGACTTGTCTTTTAAGACAAACAAATAAATGTTGGGTATGGCACAAAAGGATGGAGAACATCGACTTTGATAATCTTGTGAAGATCAACTCCATGCAAGCAGTAAGAGACATGCCAAAGATAACCAAGCCTGCAAGCACCATATGCAAGGAATGCCACATTGGGAAGTAGACAAGGATAAATTTAAAGTCCAAGGAATATTCTACTATAAGGCCATTAGAGATGGTTCATATTGACTTGTGCGGACGTGCTAGGACAAATAGTCTACAAGGTGAGAGGTATTTCATGTTTCTCATTGATGATTTCTGTAGAATGACATGGGTTACATTTTTGAAAGAAAAATTAGAAGCCTCAAGTAGGTTTAAGATATTAAAGGCCTTGGTTGAAAATGAAATGAATGCTAGAATCAAGTTTTTAAGGTATGATAGAGGTAGTGAGTTCACTTCAAATGTATTTGAAGAGTTTTGTCAAGAACATGGAATTAAAAGACATTATGCAACTACTAGAACCCCTCAACAAAATGGTGCTATAGAGAGAAAGAACAAGACTATTCAAGAGATGGCTAGGACAATGTTGAGTGAAGCTAAGATACCTAATATATATTGGAAATAAGCAATTCAAACCACAATCTACATTCTTAACAGAGGAAAACTAAGAAGACACAACACCAAGACACCTTATGAGCTTTGGAATGGAAGACTACCTAGCATTAGTCAAATACTTTGGAGTGTTTGGAAGAAAATGCTACATTAGGAGAGATGAAGAAGGTCTACGAAAGTTTGACTCAATAGCAGATGAAGGTATTTTTCTTGGATACTTAACTACCAACAAAGCCTACAGGTGCTACAACAAAAGACTAAGGAAGATAGTTGAGAGTGCAAATGTAAGAGTGGATGAAGAGTCACATAAAATCACATATAAAAAAGAAGACTATTGGTTAGATGAACCGGTCTACACAAAGGAAGAAGAAAGTTGAAGAAAAGGAAGAAACTCAAGAGAAAACTACTGATGAGTCTCGTTTATGACTCAATTTTGTTAGAATTTATTAACCATTTGTTGTAGTTTCATGGACTTTGATACCTAGATCTTGATCTTTTTATGATATTTCCTCAAAACAATAGATATTGGACATAGGTTATTTCCTATAATCTTTAAATGACATTGACATGCTATATGAACTATCTATGTTAATTTTACATGTGGATTAATGAATGTTACTCTAAGATAGTTACAGATATGCAATTATTGTGTGTACTAATATTGTTATGCAGATATAATTAGAAACCTATAAAATCGATGAAGATTCTGTCAATTGGTCACTCGCCATCAAAGTCAACAAGGTGGTCATTCAAATGTCAAATGGAGGGAAGATAATTGCCTTGTAACTGGTCTTACTTGCTTGTTGAGTGAATATAGGAGTTACTGTTGTGCTAGATTTGCATCAAAGCGAACATGCTTGACCAGATTCCACACATGCATAACCTCCTCTCTGCTTTCTATGCTTTCCCTAAAGTGGCATCCTCCTAATCTGTTGGCATTGACCACCTTGTTAAGTAGTTGGTTTGTAGTTCTTATTTCTATAAATAAGACTTAGATGCTCCTTCTAAGGGGTTGATTAATCTAAGGTTGTACTCACATTATTAAGTTTTTCAGTAATACAGTTATGTTGCTCATTTTGTACTCATGTTTTCCAATGAATAAAATGAAGTTATAAGTTCGCATCTCTGAGTTTACATTTGTCTTAAGGGATACTCATCCAAGGGGGCCCACTTCATGAGCATTCCATCCTTTATTTTAGTTGTTATTTTTTGTCAAGTAGTTAGTTAAAATCTGGCACCATATGTTCCTGTAGCCACTAGAATTCCATTCTGTGTCTGTTCCTGCAGCCAAAGTAGACAAAGTAGTTTGCCCAGATTTTCATTTTATGTCATGCACTTCAGCTTAGTATAGTTGTTGGTTGATGTTCACCATTTACGTTATTTATTTCCAAGCAATTTACTTTTAGCATTATGTCTTTCTTAGTTGTAGAATGAATGTGGCTACTTTGGGGTTCCTAGTGCACATACTGAGCTGACCCATTTCATGTTCACGTCCCTGGGTTGACAAGTTAAATGCACCTTCATAGTGATTAAGTCATCTATTCAGGTTAGATGTCCAATCTCTGACTCACAACTTTATGGGCTTAGTTGTTAAATCATTGTAGGAGATAAACATTTTTGGTGCTGTTACTGGGGATGGTGTTAAACTAGGAAGATCTCTGGAGTCATTTTTAGTATTATTTCTTGCAGAAGTATTTTTGAAGAGTGCTCTTAGTATACCCTTCATTTAGGAAGTAACGACCGACAATCCGTTCACAACATTCTTTGTGTGAGTTGGCTGATACTGAGTGTATATTGCATGGATAGAAGTAGAAGAAGAGATGCTTTAGGGAGATTCCTTCCTAATGATCCTATTCTTGATGAAAACTTAGTTGAGTATCCAAACTACCCAGTAGAAGAAGTGAATCGTTTTCTTGATGCATTCCCCAATTTGAATAGTTCTAAAACATCCTCTGAAGAACAAGCTGCCCAAAACTTGATTGACAATCCATTTTCTTTGATAATCAGCCAAGGAGCTATGGCTGCCCAAAATAGACCCAATCAACCAACCTTTCCATCTCCTATTGCTCATCAAAATGAAGTGGATAACCTCAAGAACATCCCTACTTCAGTTCTCCACAAGTTCTATAGCCTTGCAAAAGAGTACCCAGACACCTTCTTGTTTGAATTTGATATCCTCTACAGATGCTATGACTGCACCACTGATGCTTAGAGGCTTAAGTTGTTTCCTACTATGATGAAAGATGCTGCATTGAAATGGTTTATGGGTCTAGGTAGTGATATTGTCAATAATTGGGATGAGATGAAAGAGAAATTTCTTGAGAAGTATAAAGACTATTGTAGGGGTGGAGATATGAGAGGAGATGATATTTTTTAGAATGAAGAAGAAAAGGGATGAAAGTTGGAGGATTACATCTCAAGGTTCCTGTTTTGTTTGCAAAAATCTCCCCATCATACACTCAATGAGGAGCCCTAGAAACTACTCTTCCTTAGAGGAATAAGTGAGAATTGCATAGATGCCTGGGATTTGATGGGAGGAGGAGATATTACCCAAGTACCTTGGGAGGATATTAAGAAGATGTGCCAGAATTATTCCAGAGCATCCACGAAGAAAGGAAGAGGTTACCATTCCGTTATGGGCAAAACCCCTACCAATGGAGTTTCAAGGATGGAGATAACTCACTTGGTATTTGATTTTAAGAAAGATATTATAAATAATATGGCCACCCACTTGGACACACTTCAAGCAAAGAAGAAGCAAGATGAGGTAGAGGCAATGTTGGAAAAATATTGCCCTCATTACAGACAAAAGAAAAGGGACTGCAGTTGCAAGATGGTAGCTAATATTGACAGTAAGTAGATTCCACTTGAGTTCAAGACAATCTAGGTTGAAGAAGATCAAGTCTACTATATTGCACAAAGGAGGCCATGGGCTCCAAGACAAGGTATGCCACCAGATCCATTATCATTTGCTGGACCATATTTCAATACTTATGCATCTGGTAACCAATGGCAATAGCCATATCCATCCAACTATGGAAGATATTCACCTCAGCCTTGGAATAACCCTCCAAACACTTGGAAAATTTACCAAAACCCTACACCCCAATGGAAACAACCTCAGGGGAATTGGTAGTCACCTCCAAGAAACTGGCAGTAAACATCCGAATGGAGGGGAGGACAAGAATGGCCAAACCAGGCAACTAATTACATGCACCCACCTTCTCACCCCCTGCAGCCTGCTATAATGCCTCCTCCTGCTGCCTGCTATAATGCCTCCTCCTACTAGTTCAAATTTGAATACACCTAAACCTACTCAGTTACCAGCTCATCCCTCACCTAACCCAAATAACAAACCACAGTAGCAGCCTGTATACTCTACTTATCCAAATCCATTCCCTGCATATGCAATGAGTGTAAGTGACATCTGTTAGGTCTCAAAAATGCAGGTTGGTAATCCTAAGAGGATGCCAGGCTCTATGCTTAGATCTGCAACATTTTTGAACTAACACGATGGAGTTAACCTTTAGGTTTTAATGACTCCTTGCACTTTAGGCACTGCTATACATAGGTGAGTGAACCTTGAAAATTAAAGCAGATTGAGTGTAAGTGATTTGACTAAGTTAATGGATCTATCTATAGTGGCAAATGGTGTAGAATAGATGAAAGCTTGCTAATTAATTCTATATCTAATATCTGATGGATGATTGGTATAAATTGTATAAGCAATATCAAGGTAAATTTTACGATTGTGTTTAACTAGTAAAGGGCTTTTCAATGATGAATTGAGATAAGACCAGTGCCTTGTTGGGTAACCAGAGTCAAATGGAAGACAAAGACCAGTGGCTTATATTGGGCAATAACTCTGACTGTTTGGCACAATACTTTGGTTTATAACTTGTATAAATGTGTAGGGAAATGACTGACAAACTCTTCTTAATAGTCCAATAGATAAGATCAGATTTCTTGTTATTCACCAGAAGGAATTTTAATCCTTTCTTGAAGGAACCAATTGAATGAAATATACAAGAATAATAGATAGTATCAACTTGGAGACAGAATGTCAATCCTAATTATATGGTTCTTCTTAGTAATCCAAACTAACACTTCCAAGTTACTATGACTGATCAGAAGGATTTTAATTCCTCTAATGGAAACCAATTAATCCAATCACACAAATACAACCAATGTGCATTGACAAATTAAATATATACTTGATATATTAATTTGAATAACAAGGAAATACTGAACTAGAGACAACCATATAATTGAATAATCTTAACAAACAATTGATGCCAAAATAAAACCACAGAATCAGAGAACTTCAATTTTCTTCTTCAATATAATGCTTGCAACATAGTCTTTTAAAACATTGTAAACTTCATGTATTATATCCTACTGTTGATGATATTTCAACATCATATGTTCAACTTATATAGAAATACTCATGAAGAGACATAACTCTTCAAAATGTCTTTTGGGAATTAACATGATTAACATAACAACAATAAAAATAATGATGCTTAAGCTCTATTCAACCATAGGTATATCTGAGCAATGTGATCCAAGTACTCTTGGCTGCGATGTGTATCAGTGAATTCAATAGCATTTCTTGTGATCACATCCACCGTTACCATTTTCTCCAGATGCTTGCAGGCTTCCCTAGATGTAGATTCTTTGTCCTTGAGAGCTCCTAAGGCTTCATGCAACATCACTTGATAGTCTTTACTCCATTCCTCTTTGCTTTTCAATTCTTTATCATTTCTGAACAACATGGGCACTCTTGCTTTTGAAGCTTCAATACATTGTTTGGCATCATTTTTAAGTAGGTCATAATATTTTTGATGCTGCTCAATTAAGTCTTTTGCACTAGAAATGCCTGTAGTGTTAGAAACATCCTTGCCCTATATCTCATGGAGTTTTTCCTACAGCCTGTTGTCAAGCCTCTCATGCTCTTGGGTCACTTTATAGTTTTCAGAATAAACATCCCAAAATCTGTTCATCCAATGCATCATGTTAACATGCCTATTCTGGAGCACCGTTGCAAGTGTATCAATCTAGACCTGAGCTATCTGGTCAATAGATGGTGACTGGGTGCTTTGTGAGCTTTCTCCTTGAGTTAACCTTTTCACTAACTCTCCGAAGGTATTCTTAACAATATCTTTTAAGAAATTATTTTCTTTTGTTAATCTCTCACAGCTTAGTTTATATGCATCTCGTTCTTTAATCAGCATCTGAGCCTGCGCTTTGTTCAATTTTGCAATATTTATACCAATATCTGTAGTGATCAAGGGGTCAGTCTCCCTTGCCTTCCAAGTCATGACATGCCCAAAAGCCTTTTCAGTATCTATGATGGTTGTCTTCTTATGAGCCAGGTACAAGGCCCATATCATTAGTGAATTTTCATCGTTGTTATATTTGGTGCCCACATACACTTTTGTGACACCCTCAGGAGTGAGCTTATATTTGTCATCTGTATTATGCAAAAAACTATCAAATACCAAAGCGGAATTTAAATCAAGACTAGGGAATATCATAACACCTGCTTCTTTGAGTAGTTGTCTACCTTTACCAGGAGTCATAGCTTTCATTTCATTATCCACCATTGTTTTTAACATATCAACTAATTATTTTTCATTGTCAGTTGTGACATTATCAACTAACTCCCTAATCTTTTTCCCCTTGCATTTATATAAAAATGATATAAATTCTTTAGAATGAATAAATTTATCATCTGAAATAAAAGAATCATATGCTACTTGTCTTGGATTCTCATCAAGAGACCCTTCCTCATCATGTTCTATACCAGGAGACTGATAGCATTGCATTTTTCATTTAGATATCATAGTTGCTTGTTGATGTGGTTCTTCTTCTTCTACAGGTCCTTCATCACCAGAGGACAACAACTCTATCTCTGCAAGCTATCTCCTCTTCTCATCTAAGTCCCTATTATATTTCTCAACCACTAATTCAACTTCAGTCTCTTCCAAATTCCTGATGATATCATCATGTGGATATGGGACATGTGTATATCCACTGAGGTTTTGTTTTCTCCTAGCAAGATCAATGAAACCCTCAAGATCAAATCCTTTTCTTGCCTTAGCACATCTCATATTGTAATGCATCAGTTTATCCATAATGAGACTACCCTCCTTGGATACCACAGTAAAATCTCCAAAGCACAGAGTACTTGGCATGAAGGATTATTTGTCATAGGAGGTCAAGTGCATCACATTAGAGCAGTTCATTTGCCTAACTATTTCTAAGTAGGCAATTCTGTTAGGAACTGTCTTGGGTAATATAAAAGGAGTGTCCTCAAAACCATAAACTCTGACCATGGTAGCATCGTCAAAATAATACCAGTCTCCCCAGTTGTGGGTAACAGTAGGGGGACCACCAAAACCTTTAGGTCTGAGAAACCTCTTTATTTCACTTGATAGTGAATATTCACAAGGATGACTGAAATATCTATACAATACTTTCACACAGTATTCTTCAAAATGAATATAACTTGAATGGGCATACCTACTGTCCCATTATCACGTCCACATTTGCATGGGTGACTTTTGCTCCCTCTGATCCACTGAAACAACTTTGAATTCAGTTGTCCATAATCCTATTTCCTGGCCATAATAAAGCACTATGTGCATGAGGAGTGAGTAGTGTTCAAAAGAAACCAATGGGGCATTATTCTTGATTGCAGTCAAACCAGAATTAATTCCTCTAAAAACATAGGCAACATAGTCAAACTACCTGGCATTGTGGCACTGGATGTCTTTGGCTATCACCATCAAAGGAATTGTCATAAAATTAGGGACCTCTAACCCTAGGACTTGGCCCACAGAGTAGTATGTGTATTGTATGTATTGTTCAAATAATGACACATGAAATGGAGGTCCATCATTCTCATTGAGAGGCACCATTTCTCCCTCTGCCCTAGGCCTGTGAATAGGTAATCTCCATCCATTATATGTAGTATCCATTCTCCAGTACTCTTTATCCAAATCTTCATAAACTATGGGGATAGTACATAAATCATCTAAGTCATAAACTTCACAAATGGCATTCTTAGACAAATGTATAACAGGCTCCCCTTGCGGGTTGCATATGGCCTTGAGGCTTGGATTATACTGCTTAGCCAGGAGTTTGAGGAGTTTAGCATTTAGAAACAAATTAGGAACAAACAATTTACCCAAATTCAAGTGCCATGGGTTAGACACTAGGAGATTCCTGAATCTTCTATTGTAGTGGAATTTGAACAATTCATAACCTCTAATTGGAGTCCAAACGTTGCCAAGATATTTGCACTTATCTTCTAGTTTCTCTACTTCTGCCCTAAGTTGTGCAGACCTTCGAGCTTTGGGAGTCAATTCAGGTAACTGGTCAATTAGGTCCTAGTTTAATTTCCATTCTTTTGTTTTCTCATCAGGGCTTTTGTCAATTTTTTGTTTCTTAGGTTTACTAGTCTCACCCTGTTGTTTTCTACCCTTTCCTTTCACTGGAGTCTCCATTACAATCTTGGACAGCAAATTCAAATTGCAAGCTACTGCATAGAGGTTTGTATATGTGTACCTATTTGTCAGAGGCGATGATCGAATTCCCTGTTTTCTCCTCCAAGTCTCCGCTTGTGTGCTCCTTTCAGACAATTCTTTCAAACTTAATTGCAGTGATTTCAAATGGCATTTCAGAGGATCTTCCTTGTCTGCAATTAATTGTTCCAGTGTTTAATTTTCGTGATCATTGTGAGATGTCACATCATCATAACTCCCTTCATTAGTCTGATTTTTTTAATGTCAGGGTGATTTAATATCTTCTTATGGCGCGAAAATTTGCTCATGGATCAATCACTGTGACTATTCATCTGTCTCCTTGATGTCATCTTTTATAAAGACATATATAAGTCTGCATCGGCAAGATATTTTTTAGGTTTACCTGATATACAAATGGGCATGGCTATCATCAGCCTGACTTACTTTATCACCACGGGAATAATGTTTTACTCCGTTATCGTAAGTGTCTCCGAGATGAATATCGGTGAGAGTTTTATCGATGAACGTGGCCATTATCATTATCAGAGCAACATAGGACATTAAGATGACTTATCTCAAACTACCCGATCATGGTTGTTTCCCTGATATCTTCCTTCACATCCTTCATCAGAATGATCGTCACAACATGTCACGGACATCTTTCATCATTGTGAGTTATTAGTTCGGCAAGACTTGTAAGCTCTTCTTTCAACTTGTTTAGTTTCACTGATGGTATTTATTCTTTCTAGACATCGGTGTGACTTAAGTCGAAATAACGCCACTTTATCGTTGAGACATTACGAAGTCAGAGATACTTCAATTTCTCGCTCCGATGTTTTCTCCCTGATGATCATTTGTTTTGCCAGTTCCATAGGTAGCTTGCCAAGAGTCATACCGAACTCCTTCATCGGTGTGAGCTATATTGTCAGGGGGGTTTTCTGAGTATTCCCCGATAGTGTTTTCTTATGCCAATAGTCCTTGTTACTGATCAACTCGGCGTGACTACAAATTCTCTCCCCGATGAAAGGTCATCGGTGTTACTTTCTTCATTGGTGGTTCTTGAAATCTTCTCCCTGATCATTATTCTCATGTCGATACTTATTTCAGCCAGTTTCTCATAGAGCATGGATTGGTATAACAAAAGTGAGGTCTTGCCAAAATTAAGGAACTGGGGCCCTTCATTATATTACATTTTGAGGGGTGAGACACCCATTTGTTATGAAAGTCATGTGATTTTTATGGGATATACCAGTTATTATTATGATTTTGGGTGTAATGTTTTCTGATTTGGTCGGACATGGGTGGGTAGGAATATAACAAAATTTTAAATTTTCCTATCCCAACAGTGGCTCTGTTTGGGATGTATACTCCTTGTGGGTATAAGAAGAATTCAAATTTCTTGGGGGAGTAGAACACATATTTTATTTATTGGGGATGACGGCTTCACAGAATTGTATGGATGAAATGAGAATGGGAGCTGGAAGCAATAATGATGGGGAACGGGGATGATCCTATACTACTATACATGGAAAAGTTTTTTGTTATCTTCAAGAGATTCATAGGACTGTCCATGTACTGGCAGATCCTAATCTCTCTTGATCGCCCTAGACTACTGTGAATGGAATAAAAGTATTTCAAGAATTATTTAAGGGTTGTCCATGCACTGGAAACACTTAATTCTCTTTGTGCATGATTTTGATATCTTAGGAAAAGAAAGGCTTCAGAAATTGCCCATGCACAAGCAGTTCCTGCTCTTCTCTAGACATATTTTGCAAATAGTAAGAATCATCACCTCCTTTTCCAGTTACAACAAAAGGACCTAACCACAAAGCTTCAAACTTTCCATGCTTTCCTTTCTCCTGGCACCTAGCATTCCACGTCAATACTAAGTCATTCATCTCAAATTTTCTGTCTTTGGCCTTTTTGTCAAAAAGCTATTTCACTTGTGATTGCAACTTGATATTCTGCCTTTGAGCCATTCTCCTTGTCTCATCAAGTTCTGCAAGATGTTCTAATCTTCCCTCCATTGGTTCAGGGATGTTTAAATCCTCTTGAAGAACAAATTTGTACACTGGTAAAAGATTTTCTAATGGTATCCTTGCTTGTGTTCCATACACCAGTTCAAAAGGAGATCTCCCAATTGCTCTCTTCATAGTAATCCTATCAGCCCACACAGCCATTCTCAACTTTGAATCCCATGCTTTCTTGTTTCCCTCCAACATTCTCTTTATAATTTTTAGAAGATTTTTGTTGCTAGATTTGTCCTACCCATTTCCTTGTGGATGATAAGGGGCAGCATAGGAAACAGTGATGCCATGTGTAATACAAATTTTTTTGAACTCATTAGACCTAAAACACATTCCGTTATCTGTAATCAACCTCATTGGAGTGCCAAATCTGAATATAATATTCTCCATCAAAAAGTTGATCACCACTTTACTTGTTTCTTGTTTAGTCGGGATTACTTCCACCCATTTTCTGAAGTAATCTGTTACCACTAAAATCCATTTGTGCCCTCCACTTGACTTTTCTTGCAATTTCTCCTATGAAGTCAATGTCCCATTGATAGAATGAAGCCTCCACCTACATGGGTTTCAAGGGTAGTGCTCCTTGATATTTTAATTTTCCTAAATTTTTTTGACATGATTCACATTTTCTCGTGTAATGATATGAATCATTAAAAACTCTAGGCCAATAGTATCCAGCCCTTAGGATCTTGTGGGCTATAGCCTTTGCTGAGAAATGCCCTCCACACATAGCTTCATGTAACTCTTTCATGACACGTTTTGACTAATGTTCATCTAGGCATAGTAGTAGAATACCATCCCTATTCTTCCAGTAAAGATCTCCATCAATAAATACATATTTTGAGGCCTGTAACTTAAGTGTTCTTCTCTTGTTATCATCATACCCTTCAAGGCATTTCATATGCTTTAGATAATATATGATGTCAGTATACCATGGAGTATGCTCAATGCTAGAACTCATGTTTATCAACTATGTCATATTTTAATTATGCATTCTGAAGAGATTTGCTAAAAAATGAAATGGGCTGTTCATGCCCCTCATTATTTTTCTGTAATAGTACTGTTGCAACTGTATGATATGAGGCAAATGAGAATAGTTGGAATGGCTTACTAAAATCAGGGGATATCAGAACTAGGGATTCTTTGATTTCCTTCTTAATGGTGGCAAATGCCTCTACTATTTCTGTTGTCCAGTTCACTTCTGAATTCTTCTTCAACATTCTTGATACGGGACTAACAATTTTTACAAAATTTGATATGAATGTTCTGACAAAGTTGATTTGGCCAAAGAATGATTGTATAGCTTTTACATTTTTAGGAAGGGGAACTTGGTCAATGGCTTTCACTCTTTCAGGATCTATTCTTACTCCATCTTTTGAGACTATGTGACCAAGCAACTTGCCCTATGTTACTGCAAAATGACACTTCTTAGGATTCAATGAAATTCCATATTCCAAGGCTCTAATAAAAATCTATTCTAGATGTGTACAATGATCCTCAACCTTTTTGGAATATGCTCTCATGTCATCCTGATATACTATCATGATTATATTAATCAATTCTGCAAAAGCCACATCCTTTGCTCTTTGGAATGTTGCTCCAGCATTCATGAGTCCAAATGGCATCCTTAAATATACATACATTCTCCATGGTGTGGTGAACGCAGTCTTATATTGTTTTGATTCTTTGACTTTCACCTGATTATATCCTAAGAAGTTGTCCATCATTGACAATAGTTCACACCCGGTAACCTTTTGCAGTACTGCTTCCATATTAAGAAGGGGATAGTTGTCCTTAAGAGAAGATTTGTTTAGATTTCTGAAGTCCACATAATCTAATATCACCATTTTTCTTTTTGACAGGCACCAAATTAGAAACTGAAGAAGAATGCCTAATGGGTTTAATGATAGCTCCATCTCTTAGTTTTGTGAGTTCTTCAAGCATCTTAGGAACCAATATAGGATTGAGAGGCCTCTACTTTTGCCTGAATGGTTAAGCATCTGTTTTTAATGGTATTTCATGCTGAAAAAGATCCTCCCTATATGCTTTCAAATCATCATATGACAATGCAAATACATGTCTATACTTCCTGAGTAAGTTGATAAGCATGCTCCTGATTTTGGGATTGAGATTCTTTCCAATATATACATTCTTTGGGGTTGTCTACGTTCCCAATTTAATATCTTGAAGGTCATTATGTACCACTGGTGTGTCTTTCATTTTAATTCTATCATGTCTATTGATACTTAGAATTGCGTTGTTTCCAACACCAACATGGGAAACTCTGAGACGTGGGAATGTTCCTTAGAGTGACCTCCAGATTTTAAAGAAGCTGGCTCTTCTCTCAAATGTATTTTCAGAAAAGAGATAGAAGTAAAGCAGAATCACAAATGCAATGAAAGGGAAATTTAACTATGGCGATGCGCCTAAGTATGATTTGTTCCTTAACACTTAAGCACAGTGAAGCTACTTTAGGACTCAGTCACATTAAAGAGCAATCAATGCATGATCAACGTAAAAGATGAAAGTAAATAGAAACAAAGGCTCACAACTTGAAAGGTTTTTGCAATGACACAGAAAATATCAGCAAAGGCAGAGAACTCTATCTTTTATTAATTTTCCAGTTACATAAAAGGCACAGAATCATGCACAGTTATACAAACTCTCTGAATCAAGAAAATAGATCAAAGGCAAATGATATTACTAGCCACAACACAAGATCTCCCAAAAATTCCTTGAAATTCTCTGATAACAGTCTATATGCAAAAAAACTTTCTATCCTCCCTTTTAATGCAATTTGGACCCATTTTTATAGCACAGGACTGGCTCAAAGATTGCACGCATGATCAAATCTCAATGGCCTAACCGAACTGAAACTTAACTGGAAGTGTCTGACAAAAAATATATTTCAGATTTGAAACGGTTAGCCCCTCTGCAAATTCATTGGCTGAAATAGATACATGTAACTCTTCATCCTTTGAATCAGGTAGGGACACTTGGTAGTTTCTGATAGTCTTTGTGACTATAAACCCTTGGGACAGTTGGCACACATACACGCCTCTTTCTTAAAACTTTTTCATCTTTCCGGAACAACAGGAACCTAGCACATGGCATTCTCTACTGTAATGAGAAACAAAACCCTTGAAACAGTTGGCACCCTCCACGTGACTTACTTGAAAAACTATTTCATTACTCAGGAGGCACCAGAAAACAACACTTGGCAGTGTCCGTGGCCCTTGCAAAAAGATACGTGGCGCTTTCCGCTTCTTTATACTCTTAGAGTCTTTACTGTGTCTTTATATTGGGAGTGCTCCGCCTTTGACATCTGTCATAGTCCGCTGCATTGAACCTTTAATTATTTACTAAAAATGGGACCCACCATACCTCTCACCCAAGCAGCTTCAAAAAGAAATAGGGACAGGTGGCGCTTTCCGCTGCTCTCACCCAGTGATATGTGGCAGCTTCCGCTGCACTTTGAGAAACTTTTAGAAACTGTTGAGAGTCACACGGAAGATGACACATGGTGCTTTCCACTAAGCTTTTAGAAACTTAATAGAAACATTTAAGACTCATAAGGTTCATGCAAACGGTGACACTTGGTGTGTTCCGTTGAAACTTAGCAACATTACCAGGGCCCACCAACAGTCCTTACTCAGCAATGAAACAAAAAGAAGGAACTTATGGATGTCGACACTTGGCGCACTCCGCGGATACTATATGGGATGCGCGGCACTATCTGCGTAACTAAAAGAAACTTTAAGAAACCCTCCACATCTGCCACTTGGCGCCTTCTGCGCACACTGAAAGAAACTTAAAATGGGGCCCTCCAGACTCACTTTGTAACATAAAAGGGGCTTTTGAAACTTAAAAGAAACGGAACCTCAGATGCCGACACTTGGCATGCTCCACAGGTATTAAAAGGGACGCGTGGCTCCATCCACGTAACTTAGAGAAACTTTAAAAACTATCGCGGCTGATGACACTTGGCAAAATAGAAACTCTGTGTTCGTGCTTGCGCTCTGTGTCAAAACCCACAGAAACACACAGAAACAAAACTGGAGTTCGCACAACTGAAACTTAAAAACAAAATGTAGAGTATTTTACTCTACAGTTCTTGGTGACCCCGAGGACTTTTGAGCCTACTCAAAAAGAATCTAAAAATGTGCATATATACAGCAAAAAGTTACAGATTCTGTAAGGCCATCTGATAAACAGACCACTCAACATCAGATAGTCCCTGTTTGTTTTGTAAATCTTGGAAAGCTAAATCCAGGTTGATGATGCCTTTATGTGAAAAACTCTACAAAACATGGACTGCAGCCTTCAATTGGAAATCAAGCTGGGCCATGGGAATCAAGACAGCTTCCACTTCTGACACTAAGGAGGCATCTGTTAATCCCTGGAAGATTGATTGATCATTTTGCCTGGCCAACAATAATGGCTTGATCTCATCAACCATCAACATAGTATTGCTATCAGGAAAAGGGGAGGGAAGACCCAATTGCACCAGGTCTTCAATATGCTTCTTCATGTCCTTCACTCCCTCCTTGACCACATCCAGGAGCTCTTGGCAAGTAATTGCAGCAGAGTTGCAACTGAGAACTTCGTTCACCCGTTTTGAAGCAATCATTCTGTCACTGATCCTTGCTGAAGATAATGTTTCATCAGATGTGTCATACAATTTTTTCAGCAGCAGTTGAGAATCTGAAACTCTTAAGGAAACAGTGGACAAAGTGGCCTGAACAGAAGTCTCAACCTTTTCACACAATTGTTGTGCATGCAGCAGGAAGGTTAAGGAAGGTTTGAGCTGAATAATCTCCTCAAAGATTCTTTTCCACACTGATGCATATAGCTCTTTAACCAGGTTCAACACTCCTACATTTTGTGGCCTATTAGCCAACTCCAGCGTCAACTATTTTGTTGTTTGTTGCTCGGCTTGAAGTTGGGCCTGCATGGCAGCAACATTATTTTGCTCATTCAGTAGCTTCTATTGGAATTGTGTGGCTTGTTGCTGGTTCTTCTGACATCTCTTCTGTAATGTGGCCTTTTCTTGCCTCAGGGTAGTCATTACAAACTTCACCTGGATTAGCTCTTCTTTCAGAGAAGCATTTTGGCTCTGTGTAGCTTGATGAATCTGACATGAAACAGTATTTTGCAACTGTTTGGTGAGATCTTCTACTTCATTATTTTTTGATTTAAGCTCTGCAGTCAGGGTGCCAGAATGTGCCTTTTCCTGAGCTACATCAGCCTCCACCTTCTGCAACTTCCTTGATAGTTTCAAATAGTCAGTGGCTATAGCAGAAGTGGTTTCATTTAGCATCTCTACCCTGTCTTGTGGCCTAAAAAGTGACATGTCCATAGCCACTACACTCATCGTGTAATCTTGGGGCTGCATCTGCTCATTAGGTCTGACTACATTTGGTGACAAATGAGTCACAGTTAGCTGCTACTGGATTGGGTCAAATAGTGACCTCATGTGTGGGACAGCCTAAGCTTTATTGTCCTTCTTTCTCTTTTTGTCCATTCAGGCTTCCCTAGCTTTCTTAGCAGTGTCTACTTGAGCTTGGAAGGTAGGGGGAGAGGCAATATACCCACCCGCAAAAGGATGACCCTGTGGCAAGCCATAGGGAATAGCTAAATTTTGGCTAGGGGAAACCAGAGGATGTATTCTCCTTGGAAAAGAAGGGGAAAAGGGAGGCAATGATGTGGCCTGTGATGACATGGCTTGAGTAGTAACAGGTGGGGAAAACTGGGAAATTGGCACAGTAGAGGTGGCAGGGGAAAATATTTTGCTAGTTGGGATTGCCACCCCTATGGAAGAAAGAGACTGAGAAGGAGAAGATGGAGTAGCACGTACCTGAGAAGCAACAGATGTACTCGATGGTTGCTATTGTGAAGGCTCTACTTCCTCATCTGAATCAGGCTGAAGTTTCAGCCTTTTATGTTTCCTTGGCCTTTCTTCTTCCTGCTGTGTTTCTTTCTCCTTAATGTTTACCATTGTTGCTAGTGGTGTTTGCACAAAACTGGAAGCCCCAGTCATTGAAACTAATGGGGTCCCTCTAGGTGGTGATGATACCACAGTCTTTTGTTTCTCTATGGCACTGAGAGATTAGGGCTAGGAAGTTACAGCGGCTGTAGATGATGCTTGTCCTGGGGCCTGCACTGTATGAGTGGACATTGCTTCCCCCTTTGACTCTCCACCCTGTGTATGCTGTTTGCTTGTATCGGGGCTAGAAACTAGAGAGGGATGCCACTCATCCCAAATAGACTCCCATTTTTCATTTGAATCAACTTTGCCAAAAGAGTGGGTTGTCTCAGATATCTCCTGCCTTTATTTCCAATAGGCTTCTATCTTCTCAAGTTTCCATTCTTTGTCTCTTACTAAATTTTTCTTTAATCCAGTGCCCATTTTGAGCTTAGGGTCAAAAACCTTTTTCTTATTATAAAATATTTCCCATGGCCTGGGCCCCTGAAAAGGCAAATCTATCAATTCTGCATATAAATCAGGGATATCCTCCTTAGGGTTTCTTCTGTCTTCCCAAAAGGGACGGCCCTCGTGCACAATTTTAGCACCGACACTGTTATTCTTGACCCATAAGGTTATGAAACTGCTTGGGTCATATATCCATTTATCTTCAATCAGAAAGAAACCCAGGACAGCTAACTTTCTCAGCAACAAGTGCTTAGCATCCCTGACCAGTAGGGCCATATTTTTCTTCACCCATGGAACATCATACATTTTCTTTTTCTTCTTCCCAGTGCCATAATCATTATCAACCATAGACATTTGCCAGGTGACCTCTAAAAAGGCTAACCTAGGGGTCAAAACCTTGGGTAGCAACATTGGCTCTCCATTAAAACCATGGACTCTAATGATAGTATGGTGAGTCCCAAAGAAATAGTCACAAGGAATGGGGGAATTTGCCATGAGGCCTCTGACACTTAATGTTAATCTATTCTCAACAGGCTCCGGGCTTAGGTGACTAAAGGTAGGGGCAACAAAAAGTTCCCAAAATTCATAGGGGTCAGACGATTCAGATAAGACATGTGTCCATGCAGACACAAGAATGGTCCTATTGGGACCGAAACTTGGGTCATACATATTCAGATGCATATATTGGGAAAAGATGGGATGGTTTTGATATAACATGAGGTGAAATAGATAAGAAGAATACCTGAAAACCCCTGTTGATTTGAAATGGGTGAGTTGGTCGGCCATTGAGTAGGCAATCTGCTCTGAGAAATCCAGTCGAAACTCTTGAGACTTGTCCATAGTCTTCATTCTGAATAAAATGGCAAGTTGCCAATCATAGACAGTGATGTCCTCCTTCATTCCAAAGATAAATACCATCATGGATAGTGCTTCCTGACTGGCCTGTGTAAATTGTGCCCTTCCTGTTGGTAGCACTGGCATTTGGGTGTTTTCATCTCCCAGCTATATCTCTGAATTGAGAAACCTTAATTGATACTTGACGTTTGCCCATGTCTTCTGCATTTTGGCAATCGTGGGAAACGTGGCTGTGCTGTCATAGTATAGGGCCAACATGTCCCTGATAGCCTTTGGTGTAATTTGCACCATGAAGGGTCCCTTTTGAATGGTGCTTGAGGGTGCATGAAACAATTCTACGCATACCTCAATCATGTCGGGGCATGAATGCACGCTTGGGACCTTTTTTGTTGCTTCTTTGAGTGGTACTGCCTCACTCCATCTGGTAAAATAATCTGTGGCAGTTAGAATCCATTTGTGTCCCATACTTGACACCAGATTGATCATTCTAATGAAGTCTAGACCCCATTGGGCAAAGGGTTCATCAACAATTATAGGACTAAGGGGCATTGCTGCATTCCTTCTTTTCCCCACATAATACTGACAAGATTGGCACTCTTTGACCAATTGATAACAGTGTAAATAGATTGGGCTAGAAGTAACCTGCTTGACTTATCTTTATAGCTGTGGTTCTTGCAAAAAAATGTCCACTTGAGATTCCATGGTGCATTTCATGTAGTATTCTCTAGGCCTCATCTTTCTCTATACATCTTAGGAGTATACCATCAGTATTTCTTCTGAAAAGAACTTGGTCAATTAAAACAAAATGGACCCCTTGCTGTCTATAGTATCTCCTTTTGTCCTGAGAGAGCTCTTTTGGGAAAATCCCATGTTTCATAAACTGAATCCTATTTGTGATCCAAGAATTCTGATCAGTCTCCTGAATTCTCAACACATTCTCATTTTTTGCTTCAGCAGTCGCCATTCTTTCCATGTCTTGGGCCATGTACTGGCACAAACCCTTGCCTCTGACAAGTTTAGTTGGTCTGACTGTAGACACCCTAAAATGACCAACTTGTCACGCTACTTGCATTTCGTCATTTCTTCCTAATCACCTACATTTCAACATTAATTAAATAATCTAATTATTTAATTAATTTCACCAAATTCTTCTAAATCACAACATCGCGACATTAATTAAATAAATTCTCTTTATTTAATTAATTAAATTAAATTCCTCTATTATTCTTCCACAATTAAATAATTTATATTATTTAATTTGATCTTTATCCTCTTTCCAAAAATCAAATCTGCATTAATTAAATAAATCTAATTATTTAATTAATTCATCACAATTCTATCTTATCTACAGTTAAATAATTTAAATTATTTAATTAAATCAAAAATTATTCTTCCAAAATCATGCACAACAATTAAATAAATTTATTTATTTAATTTGATTTCAAATCTTCTAAATTAAATAATTCTAATTATTTAATTATTTCTTCCGAAATATCTTCTCTAAATTTAAATAAATCAATTATTTATTTAAATTGCTTTTTCTTCTAAATTGAGTTATTTCTAAAATAACTTAAGCTTTCTATATTTAATAAAGCAAAATATCTTCTTTTCTCATGCAAATCTCTTCTTCTTGTTTTAAATCACTTAACTGATTGTTTTATTCTTTTAATTGATTTATCTCTTCAGTTAACTCATTCTTCTATTCTTGATAACTCCTCTCATACAAAAGAAAGCAAGACACATGTCTTCTTCTCATTCGTTGCACGTTCCTCAACTATTCTCCTCCATTGATTCTTCTGAATTATCTGGACCGTTGATCGATCTTTATTGAAATCTATATAAACCCCCCTCATCTCCTTCATTGAACCTCTCTCTTCGATCATATTCTTGGGCATACTTAACAGAGCTTTGAGCATACATAACACATTGATTGAGCAACTTTACGATCTCTTAACATTGATCTTTGAGCACATTGAGCACACTACTTGCTTGTTGCAACTATGGTTTCGCAACTTGATTGAGCAATCCACATTCAATCCAAAGGGAACAATACAAATCTCGGTAAAAGATTTCATGTTTTATTGATTATTATTTATGGCTTTTATTTAGATTGGTTTTCTTTATGTTATTGGGTTTTTTGGTTTTATTAGTTTAGATTTAATCAATTTTTCCTCATACACATTCTGGCACACCCGGTGGGACCCACTAATCCCTTTGTTTCTTTGAGAAATTATTTTTTTTGAAGTCACAGTACGGTACAGCACAAACGAAATTACACAGCGCTTCTGGCAGTATCATTGAGCGCTATTGGAGGCACAGTTCAGTGCCCTTGGGGGCACTGCGGTGCTTCTGGTAACACAGAGCGGCGCTTTCAGTATCACAGAACGGTGCTATTGGCAGCATCGTTAAGCGCTTTTGGCTAAATTACATTTTTGACTTCATTTTGTGTTTTGTAGGGTTTTCTCGTTGCATATCTTGTGGATTTGTCTAACAAGCTGTTGTATTTGTCTTTCAAACCTACTTTTTGATACTTCCTAAGCTGATTTATTTAGGGTATCTTTGATATTTGCGTTAATCTATGGTGTTGATACATTTTCAGTGTTTTCTGGATTTCACGATTCAGATCTATCAGATATTATTGCTCAGAATAGTAGATCAACCATGAAATCCCATTTTTGACCTGGATATTTTGACAAAAGCTAATATTTTTTGATTTGAGACCATGCAGCGCAGTTAGTATAATAGTACCGCGCTTTCATATACACAGTACAACGCTTCTAGACTTTTTTCAGCGCTTCTGGTAGTATCTTGTAGCGCTTACGGTATACACTACATCGCTTTTGGCATAATAGTATCGCGCTTCTGGATGCATAGTACAACGCTTCTGGTTATTATTCGGTGCTTCTAGTATTATTGTCTTATGCTTCTGGTCTGTGTTACAACACTTTTGGAAATACAGTAAGTCGCCTCCGGTGAGATAGTAGCTCACTTTTGGTTATATTGATTTATTTTGGCTAACTTATTGGTTTTTGTAGAACTAAACTAACTTGTTGCAGCCTCTTACTACTCACACAGAGCAAATAGGTGTTTTTTTAACATGTTCATGCAGGATAAGCGTTGAAGAACTTTTTGATTTGTCTCACTAAGTCTTAGAAACACATTGCATGCTTAAAAGGATAATTGAACAAATCATTTTTTCTTGCAAATCTAAATCTTAGGAACATACTGCTTTTCTTAAGGGACAATGGACATGTATGCACAAACACCTCAATTTTCTAAGGGACAATGGACATGAATGCCAAACACTTCAATTTTATAAGGGACAATTGACAACTACAAACGTGTGTGTGCCTAGTTTAGTTGCACCTTATTTTTCTTATAACAGGACAATTGAACCTTTGTTTGACGTGTTTGCTCTTACTTTTTTGTACTTCTTTTAGAAGGGCCTGCTTTTGGATTGCACTTCATCCAAAAGGGACAACCCTAAGCAGAGTTTTCCTTTGAACCATTATATAAGAGGGATAAGGCAAAAGCCAAGTCCTAACCGACGTCAGCCTTACCTTGTGGTGCCAAACTGAAAAGAGGTGTACTAGCTCTTTGTGGAAATGATTTTCACATTGAGCGAAGTGTTTGATACTCTTAGTAGGATTGGTTAAAGCTTTTAGTAGCTTGTCGCATTACTCGTAAGGCGTTGGTCCCTCAAAGTCACTAAGAACCATTCTAGATAGAGACTACCTGACCTACCTCCGAACATTGCGGTAATCATCAGTGCAAGGGGAATCGATTTAAGCCCTTAAGACACTCACCATTGGCTCCCTTGAGAAGAGAGTATTCCCTTGGCCATAAAGCTCTTGTGACCTACTTGAGATTTCCAAGGGGAGGGTGAGATATCCCTACCTATCGTCTCTCGCAAAGATACTAAATATCTGACACCTTTATGGAATGATATTTTTATCGACGAAGTATTAAGCTGTGAGCTGATCTACTGTAATGAAACCTTGTCTCTAGGGATAAAAAGTGCTTGTTATTGATTGCAATTGTGTTATACCTATGGAAACATTGGGCTTGTTTAGAGCCTCGAACATACACTATCTGTTGTGTCTGTCCCTTGTGTGTGCCAACATTGTTTGTTGTGTTTTCTCTTGCCAAACAAATCCAATCAGAAACAGAAACAATCTATCAAAATTTTGCCTTTTAGAAACATCAGACACTACTTCAGCGCCCCTGGTATTATAGCAGCTCGCCTTTGGTAGTACAGTAGATCACCTTTGGCATAGCAGTAACTCGCCTCTGGTAAAAATCTACTTCAGCGCCCTTGGTATAATAGTAGCTCGCTTTTGGTCACTGTAGCTCGCCTTTGGCATAGCAGTAACTTGCTTCTGGTAGCTCAGTTCGTCGCCTTTGGCATAACAGTAGCACGCTTTTGGTTGCACGGTCCTGCACCTCTGGTCAAACAGTATAGCGCTTTTGGTCTAGTACTTTGTGCATCAAAGTTTGTCCGTTTCTCAAAGCACCTCGCAGAATCCCAGCATTACATTTTGCCCTAGTGTATCCCATGGTAACCACTAGGCTCCAACAAACAATGAAGTCCAAGCAAGTTGTCCCTAAGAAGCACAAGTCGCCTCCTCACACATTGCAATCAGGTCATCTCAACATTACTTCCAAGGTCACTCCTAGAACACCCGCGGCAAGATCTACCAATTCACCAAGCATGCCACACGTCGACCAGCCAAGCAATCCTCAAGAGGATAGGATCCCTTTGATAAATACACCTCAATACACCACCGGCTTGCCTCTGGATTTTATCCCTCAAGGTTATACTGCAGATCTAGTCCCATCTCAAGAAGAGCAACACTTTGAAATAGGTCAATCCTCTCAAGTAGATGGGCAAGATCTTGATGAAATCATACAAGAGCCTAGAATTGTGGCCGCCTTTGACAAAATCCTTAGTGAGAACCAAGATCATTTCTTTAGCTTGCTTGCAGAGCAAGGCACCAAGTTACCTCAAGATTTTGATTTATCCACTCTCAAGGAGAACAACAACACCCAAGATACCATACAAGTAGTCCAAACTATGTCCACGGTGACTACGCCCTTACCTACACAAGGCTCGCAGTATAGGAATCCCCTTTTTCAAAACCCAACAGAAGAGAGGGCCGTATCACCGCTTCTAACTCCTATGGAGATCTATAACAACCAACAAGAAACTCTCCAATGTCAAGCAGAGTTAGCTAAGCAAGCCACCTTAGCTCGATCAAATATGCAACCACCTCCTCAAGTGTCCACCCCAATCGCAAGTGGAATCTTGGTTACCCCATCACGAATAGGTTTCCCACCAAATTACAATCCGGGGAACAATTATGTAGCCATGCAACAAGGGTCTCAACAAATGCCACCTCCTATATCATCATACCTTCATGTCTCTCAACCAATTAGAGTCATGCAACCCCAACCACAACATTCTTCTACTCTCATCCTCAATCAACCCCAACCATCACAAATCATGTCTACCTATGTCCCTCCTCCACAATGTTCATCCATGCTAAATTTATTCAACACCTTACCTATCCACCCTCAACATTCCCAACATCAAGTTTCCCAAAGCTATGTGTCGTCATCACAACCTAATCAAATGCACTTTAGCTTTCCTCCACCCAATTCTTTTCTTCAACCATCACAAAGCCAACATTCTTACCTAGCGCCACCTCCACCTCTGCCAAATCAAAACCTCCAATTCCAACCCAATCTGAACCAAATGTACAACCCGTATAATCCCAATCAATCTTATGACCCTTATAACACCAGTATGCATGGCTCACATTATAATCTTCCGTATGGGCATCAACAACCACTTTTTGGACAACAGGAGATGTTACCAACCCCTCCCATGACTATGGAGCTAAAAATCATAGAAGTTCAACAACAACTATATGATCTTACGTTTGGCCACACCAAAAAGACTTTCTCTTTAGAGGAAGTGTGTCCTTATCCTTTCGATCGGTCATTATCAATGATCCCTTTTCCTCAAAATTTCACTATTCCCAAATTCGTTAAATACAAAGGAAAAGGTGACCCAAAAGACCATCTTAGGGAATTCTATCTTGCTTGCTTCAAGGTCTCACATAACGACACATATCTTATGCATCTCTTTCCTCGCAATCTTGGAGGTCAAGCAATAGAATGGTTCAACGAGCTAGCAGAGAAGTTTGCCACCCACTTTTCTTACAACGCAGAGCATGAGATTTCCATGACCGACCTATGCAACAATAAACAGAAAAATGGTGAAACTTTCATTTCTTTCCTTCAACGATGGAGACAAATGGCTAGCAAATTCCCTTTCAAGATTCTGGAGAAACAACTTGTTAGCATATTTGTGCAAAACCTCAAACAAGAGTTGGGTTTCCATTTACAAATTCTTAGTGCTACAACCTTCGACGAAATCACATACAAGGGAATCAATATTGAGAAAGCCCTCATTGCTAAGGGTGTGGTCAAAATCTTCAAATAAATGAAAGACAACGCTCCTCGTCAACAATCGAACGATAAACCCAAATACTGAAACAAAAATAAAAACATGGTTAACGACGGTGTGGTTGATTGTAAACATGTCCAAACTTTGCAAACACCGCTGTAGCTCTCCAAACCAAGTCAAGCTCCACCTCAACAATAGCAGCAACAAAGGCAACCTTATCAAAACCAACAGCAACGACAACAAGAGTGGCCTCAACAAGATTACCCTCCGTGGCGTCAATTCACTCCCTTGGGAGTGCCCATCGAATTGGTCTTATAGCAAGCCTTGCAGAAAGGGCTCATTACCTTACCTGATGCTCCCCCATATGGCAAACCTATTTACAAAACTACACGTTACAGAGACAATGAATATTGTGAGTTCCATAGGAGCAAAGGGCATCGAACCGCATCTTGCATGAAACTCAAGCACCTCATCCAAAACCTCATCGATGGTAATCAAATCACTTTTGAGAATGAATCACCAGTTCAACACACGAACAAAGACCTCGATATGTACAAGGAACCATTCCCTCATCATGGTCCACCTCCTCCTCAAGATAGAGGTAAAGGTATCAATCATGCTTCCACGTCGTTTGATTCCATTGTAGGTCATTTTGAAGAGAGTCAAGTGTCTACCCTCATAATCAAAGGCAAATCTATGGATTGTGCTGTTACTACTCGTCGTGGTCATGTCACCATTCGTGGTCCTACACCTAGTCTTTCAGCTCAATCTGATTATAATCTTATCGAACATCTAGGGAGAACACCAGCACAAATCTCTATTTTGAACCTTCTACAGTCATCACCTGCACATAGAGTGGTGCTAAAAAAGCCCTCCAAGAGTCTTCCATTCCTAACAACATAGCAGTCACGGATTTCCAAGCTATAGTAAGTAACATTGCTTCGCCCTACAATGTGGTCTTCTTTGAGAAAGACCTCCCCTCCCATGATCCATTTCACAATGATGCCCTTCATATTGAAGTTCTCATACATAAGCGCAAAATCAAATGCATACTCATAGATGGTGGTGCTGGTCTCAACATCTGTTCTTTAAAGTTATTTAAGCAATTGGGATACTCTGAGGATCACGTCAACACTGATCATAGTATTACAATCAAGGGGTATGATGATGCAGAACGCCGCTCAGAAGGTGTCATCCACTTGCCTATACAACTGGGCCCTGTCATGCTTGAAACTCGGTGTCAAGTTCTTGATATTGAGCTGCCTTACAACATTATCCTCAGTTGCCCATGGATCCATGCAATGAAAGTTGTTCCCTCCACATACCATCAGTCCCTAAAGTTCCCATACAATGGTACGGAGATCACCATCCCAGGAGACCCCAATCCTTTTGAATTCTGTCGTGTCTTACAAGGAAGCTATAAGAATTGCAACCAAGTGCCTAAAAATGACAAAGCCCTTGAATCCCCACTATATGTTGATCCTGACACTCTGATGCAAGCCTCTACAAGTGAATCCACACCCCTCCCCAAAATCACAGCTCGCATCCGGGATATAAGCTTTGGCACTTATGATATCTCAGAATCTTGTTGTGTAGGGCGGATGCCTTTATCTCTAAAATCTTATGGCCGACCACCCATTGCCAAAGTAACCAAAAAAGCAGCTATTCCTCCCCCAACATTCCTAACCCAATTTCAACATGGACGGTTATTGGAAGAGGAAACTATTGAGAACATTTCTTCTTAGGTCTATAAGGAGAAAGAACCAATCACTATACCAGTCAAGCAATATGGCAATGGCTTAAGAATAGTAAAAAACATGGGCTATAAAGGCAAAGGTGGCCTTGGGAAACAGAATCAAGGAACTATGGAATCCATTGTTGTGATAAAGAAGCTCGACAAGAAGGGATTAGGATTTGATAAGAAGGTACCGCACGCCTTGGACATCGAGTATATCCTCGACGAGGTAGCTGACACTTTTCCCGCCGATTTGACGTCTATAGAGGATATCATCGATGACTCTTCCCTCCATATGACCAACCTATTCGCAGAATCCTCCATTTTTATGCTATCCTCCATATCCTTAACTTCCACCACCAGCACCCAGAATGTCACACTTGTCTACCCTAAACTTATCAATTGGGACCAACAAGGGTCCCCTGTTATAGATGTATTTTAGAATGACGAAGCTTTAGCTGAGTTCATGGGACTTTGGGAAGGTATCCCTCTTAGCGATCATAAAGCAGGTTTTGTAATGGAACTAGAGCCAACGGCTTATTTTGGTGAGAATGCCAAATCCTCCAGTCGCAAAAGTGAAAATAAAGAAAGATCTCTAGGTGAAACCACACTGTGGCACCTCCTGATCACAAAATAGTAAAAACAAAAGACGTATCCATAGGTGAAAACCCAACTATGGCACCTGAGGATGGAGGATTTGACCTTCCCCTACCATCTAAGTACCAAGAGAAGTCAGCTCTCCTAGTGGAAGATTCTACAGAGATAAACCTTGGCACAGAGCAAAGTCCAAAGACCACATTCCTAGCATCATCATTATCTGAAACAGAGCACAGAAATCTTAACAACTTCTTCTTACAGAGAACCATCAACTTTGCATGGACCTATGCCGATATGCCAGGGTTAGACCCTAAGCTAGTAGTTCATTATCTCACAGTTAATCCCAAGGTGAAACCAGTCAAGTAAAAGTTGAGAAAGATGCACCCACAGATCACTCTCTTGGTGAAAGTGGAAATACAAAAATTATTAGATGCAAAGTTCATACGACCCATTGACTATTCAGATTGGGTCTCAAACATTGTACCTGTGTCTAAACCCAATGGGCGCATCCGCATGTGTAATGATTTTAGAGATCTCAACAAGGCATGTCCCAAAGATGACTTTCCACTACCAAACATTGACATTATAGTGGACTTGACTGCAGGTCACGAGATGCTTTCTCTCATGGATGGATTTTCGGGCTACAACCAGATAAGAATAGCTGAGGAAGATCAACATAAAACAACCTTTACTTGTCCTTGGGGCAATTATTGTTGGTGTGTCATGCCATTTGGTCTGAAGAATGCAGGAGCGACCTATCAGAGAGCAATGACAGTGATCTTCCATGATCTCTTTCATCACATCATGGAAGACTATGTGGATGATATACTGGCTAAATCTTCTAGGGTGGATCACATACAGGTTCTAGGACAGATCTTCAACAGACTTGAAAAATACCAAGTAAGACTCAATCCAAAGAAGTGTGTCTTCGGTGTAACATCAGGAAAGTTGTTGGGATACATTGTATCTCATAGAGGCATCGAAGTAGATCCAGTAAAAGTGAAAGCTATAGTGGAGATGCCTCCACCTAAGAACCTTAAAGCACTAAGGAGCCTTCAAGGACGGTTGCAGTCCATTCGGCGTTTCATATCACAGCTAGCAGATAAATGTCAACCCTTTCAACACTTGCTCTGAAAGGATGTCTCATTTTGATGGGACAACAAGTGTCAGGCAGCGTTTGATCAACTTAAAGAGTATCTAGCCACACCTCCTGTATTGGTTCCACCAGTTGCAGACAAACCTTTGATATTATACATCTCCACTACAAACTCGGCCTTAGGGGCCCTGCTAGCACAAAATGATGAATCAGGAAAGGAGCATGCCATTTATTACATTAGTAGAACCTTGGTGGGATATGAGATCAATTATTCACCAATGGAAAGGGCTTGTTTAGCAGTAGTGTTCACCTCCCAAAAGTTACGGCATTACATGCTGAACCAACACACTAAGCAGCTCTCACAGGCAGACTAGCTAAGTGGGTCATGATCCTTAGTAAGTTCGATATTGAGTACATAGATCGTAAAGCAATCGAAGGACAAGCCCTCGTGGATCAACTAGCAGAAGCACCTATGAAAGATACACATCCTATGGTAGTAGACTTTCCTAATGAAAATCTCTTCACTCTTGCCAACTCAATAATGTGGAAGTTGTATTTTGATGGCTCTTACACACAGCATGGATCAAGGGCCGGCATCTTATTTGTCACCTGTCAGAATGACTATATTCCTAAGTCATATCGGCTTGCATTCCCTTGCACCAACAACATAGTCGAGTATGAAGCACTCCTTATAGGTCTCAATACAGTAGTTTAATGGGACATCACAGAATTACAAGTATATGGAGACTCACAGCTAGTCATTTGCCAAGTCACGGATGCGTACCAAACAAAGGATGAAAAGTTGGTCCCCTACAAGCAACTGGTGGACACCTACAAACCACATTTCTCTACCATCACATTTGAGCAAATTCCAAGAGAGCATAATAAGGCTGCGGATTCTATGGCTTCTGTAGGGTCACTGATTGACATGCCTGCAAATACACAGAAGTGTGAATTTTTGATCAAGCAATTGTTGATACCAGCCGTCGATGTTCCCATTACTGAAATCATCTGCAAACTTGTTGGTCCCAATTCCCCATGGTATGAAGATATCTATGAATACCTTAAGAACAAAACCTTTCCCCCTGACCTATCATCCACCCAACGCAAAACCTTTATCCGTCGATCCTCCCGTTACATCATTCTGGGTGATACACTATATCACCGGAGTCTCGATGGTATCCTCTTACGATGTCTTAATGTGAAAGAAGCCGAAGCTACCTTACGAGACATACACGAAGGTGTCTATGGCGCACATTCTATCGGTCCTAATCTTGCTAAGAAGATACTCAGAACAGGTTATTACTAGCCTACAATAGAACAAGATACTGCACAGTTTGCTAAGAAGTGTCTACAATGCCATCAACATGGAGATTTGATTCACGCACTAGCTCATGAATTACAACATGTGACAACGCCATGGCCCTTTTCTCAATGCGGTCTCAACCTCGTAGGACAAATCCACCCTTCCTCCTCAAATGGCCACAAGTTTATCATTACCGCCACTGAGTATTTTACGAAGTGGGTGGAAGCCATTCCTATGACCTATATCACCGGTAAGCAAATAGCCAAGTTTATCCTAAACTACCTCATATGCCGGTATGGTATCCCCCAAGCCATTGTCACTAATAATGGGAGACCATTCAAGAATCAAGATGTCTGTGCCTTGTGCACACAATACAATATCCAACATCGCTTTTCAACTCCCTATTATCCACAGAGTAACGGCCAAGCTGAAGCTTCCAATAAAACCATTCTCAAGATCCTCAAGAAAATGGTCAATGAAGCTGGTCGTGATTGGCATTTGCAACTCAATCCCGCCCTATGGGCCTACTGCACTAGTATCAGAACACCAACTGGTGCCACACCCTATGCCTTGGTCTTTGGCTCTGAAGCCATCCTACCTATAGAGGTTGAGATCCCATCCCTCAGAGTTTCCATGCAGGACCTGATCGGCGGAGAGGAGTATCGCACTTCTAAATTAGCTGAGCTTGAACTACTAGATGAGAGGCGCCTTGCCGCACTTAATCATCTCCATGTCTATCAAAACTGCCTCCAGCGTAATTACAACAAAAAGATCAAAGAAAGACGCTTTCAAGTTGGTGATCTTGTACTTAAGGAGAATCAAAGAAATCAAGTAGATCAAGAAAAGAAGGGCAAGTTTGAGCCTAACTGGTTAGGTCCCTTCATTGTCACCGCAGCATATGGATCAGGAGCTTATACTTTAGCTACACCTGACGGCATTCCTCTAGATGAGCCACTTAACAGCATCCATCTCAAGAAGTTTTATGCCTGATCTTTAGAGTATTCCAAAAATAAAAAATAAAAATAAAAAAATTCAAAAAAATCCGTCCTCTGGTGAAAACCTAGCAAACAGGCGCCTTGGATAAGTACCATAGTGAAAACCTGGTAAATAGGTGCTATGTGTAGAGTCTGCATCTATCGTCTATCGAGTCCTATTCACTCCTTGTCCAGTTTGCAGCGCACTTTCCATCCATCCATAATAAATCCATTGACCTTGTTTGCATTTCCATCTCCCTATCTAGTATAGCCTGGAAATTTGTCAATGTCCCTCGTCGTCATCCCACGTCTTGATCTATGTCTACAGTTAACACTGTCTTGTCCTAGGTCAAATCTTTCTGGGTCTTCTTCAGCGGTCACCCATACAGTTTCCTCTACCAGAATGGGGGCAACTCTTTCCTTAACTTAGGTCTAGGATTGGTTCCTCGTTCGTGGTTTGCAACGCATACTTCAATCTTTTCTCATTTCCACAGGTAACACCCTTTAACGGACACATCGCTCCTACAGTAAGGCTGTTATCTTCTCAGCACTTTTCCCACATCATCACATCAACCAGAACTACATATTATCTCTTCTCAATCGTAAGGTACCTTGATCCCATGGATATGGGTATGTAGGCAGTCTGGAATACGAAGGAAGTTTCCAGTACTTAGGTACATAAGATCTCCCCCTTCCTCTTGACCCATCTCATCACTCTATTTAGAACTACATATTTATCATTTTCATCTTCCATCATTGTGTGCCTTGATCCCATGGATATAGGGTATGTAGGCAGTCTGGAATACGAGGGATGTACCCAGTACTCAGGCACACACGATCCATCATTCTCCACCCACCCCAATCCATTAACACTGTCATCCTTCTAGTCTTCCGTGTATCAAAATCCATTTCGCCTTGACTTGACTAACTCAAGCAGCAAAACAACAAGCTAGTGCATCCTTTCAAAGCAAAAGCTCTTCACAAAGCTGAAGCAAAGAAGCTTCCTTCTAGAGTCATCTACTGTCTTGCATACCAATTGCCAACATCAGCTAAGTACCGCTTAACTAAGCCCTAGATCAACAAGCTTGTCTTCTACGAAGTGTTCCATGATCGAGACCAACACACGCGTCTCCTGCGACATGTGGCATTTCCTGTAGCGAGACATTGTCTTTTTAGGTAGATAGCCCCCTTTAATGGACACAGAGTTCCTATGATAAGGCTATTATCTTTCCTATCCAATCTATTTTGAGCAACCTCTTTGGCAAGAGAATATGTTGGCTGTATGTTTACTTTGAAGTCAGTCAATTTGCTTTTTGGTTTATCTTTTGTTCCTTTTCCAATACCTATTCAAGGCTACCTTGGTTTATCTATAATCTTGGTATGTTGCGATGCCGTACGGATTGGGGGCATAGTCATTGCTTTCTGTGTGCCGTGTTTGAGGAATGATCTTTAGTATCTTTCTTAGCGTTCTATTTATCTTGTGTGTGTTAAGACCTAGCATCTTACATATTAGTATTCTTCTTGCATTTACATGTATTGAAGTTTATTTTATGTTCAAGACTATGGCTTATTCACATGTTCCAACAAGGTTATATTATGTCTAAAGGGGTCTAAGTTCAAACCGCTTGCTTGCAGAGTCAACGTCCACACATTCGGATATTACTGCACCTTGGTCTTTTATACCTTGGTGGCGAACTATCCACGTGCTATATCAAAATAAGGATTGCTCTTTATATACAAATGTGAAACCATTGCAACAAGCTCATTCATCCATTCCCACAAACTGTTATATCATTTTCACTGCAAAGATCGATCAACAGTCTCTGTCTCCCATCTCCTCCTGTTCTTCTCTCTGGTGCATATTTGCAAAACCCAAATGTCAGATATCACTAGTCATCACATCTATATCATCATATATCTCTATCATCATACATCTATAAGCATCATATAAGCAACATATGTCATCACATGAATCCATAATCATACATACATATCATCACATCCATGACATCAGGGAATGCATACACAAAAAGCATGAACAACAGTGAGCTGAATAGATCATCATATATATCATGTAATGGTCATCATAATACAAAGCGTCTGTGTCTACATCAATAATACAAAATGTGTATACATCCAAATATACACCAATATAGTACATCAAGGCTATCAAGAGCCTGCAAAATATACATCAGAATGCACACAGGCATCTGTCCAAAATGATACAAATGGTACAATGTACAAGAGTCCATCGTGATACGAGTATGGTATAGAAAATGATACAATGTACAAATGTACATACCCTAGTGGGTAGAGCTGCCCTCTTGCTGTGGTCCCTGTCCTCCCCCTGTGCTTGGTGAGGGTCCCCCTGCTAGTCCTCCTCCCCCTGGTGGCAAAAATGGTCCTCTCACTGAGGATATTGACTGCCCTGTCCTACGAGATCCGGATGCGCCAGATCTGCTCCTATCTCTGTAACTCGGTGCCTGCTGCGCTGCTGGCACCGTGCCCACATACAAACCCCTGTAGTACTCTGCCTCCCTGCTGGCTGATACTAGCTCACCCTGCACTCAGACGAGCTCACTATATAAGGTCCTCTGATCGGCACCCAGTGCACGGCGTGCCTCGTCTCTCTCCCGCCTCACTCTAAATAGTGTGGCCTCTGTTATCAACCGCAGCTGTACCTCTACGTCTCTCTCTCTCCTGGCCTGTGCTAGTTGCTCTGCATCTGCTATTGGTGCAGTTGGCGACTGCATCTGTACCTGTGCCTGTGCCTGCACCTGGGCCTGTAGCTGTGCCTATACCTGTACCAGGGTTGTTTGTGCTATTGAGACTGCCTGTGTCTGTGCCTGGGCTGTGGCCTCTGCCTGCCTCGCTTTAGCCCGCGCTGTATCCCTATCCCTCCTCAATCGTACCATCCGGAGCTCTAACCGAGTCCTCCGGGCTATCTCCTCCTGCAGTAGTCACTCGACTCTCTGCAAATCGGTCTCTACAACCGGACCCACTGCCTCCGCCATCTCCACCTCTGCCTGCTGGCCGCTAGCCTCTCCACCTGCTAGCCGTTACCCTCTCCACCTGCCTGTTGCCTAGCTGCTCGGGCCTGCCGTCTCATCCTAGCCTCACCACCAAGGACTAGTACCTCTCCCACTGCCACTGCCCCTGCTACACCTGGTGTAGTCAATCTGATCGGCCTGTGTGTCTGCCAATACTGATCGTACTCTGGCAGCGTCCCTGGGTCTGCTAGCCCAGAGTCCCAATCCCATCTCATGCGGACAAGTCCCCGTACCTCTGCCAAAGTTGTAGCCACTAGAATCTCTGCGTCCCAGTCTCCAACCTCCCTCCGTGTCCTAGCATGTGTGGCCTCCCCCACTGGAAGTCCCTGTGGTAATCCAAATTGCCTAAGAACTCGCTCTGGCAGGTACCTCTCTATCATATCTGTTCGTCTCCCAAACAGATACCGTGCCTGTCTGCAGTACATGAGCTGCTCATGCTCGTCATCCCACTCCTCACATAGTAACTAGGGCCTCCATATGAACAGGTCCATCTCATCAATCTGCCGCCTCCAATGGCTAACTGACCCCATCCTCCGGTGTGTGATCACTCCATCATATAAAAACACATAGGGCTCACCTCTATCTCGATGGCACTGTGCCATGGGTCAGATCACTGGAATATGCTCCCATGCCCATACCTGTAATAGGGTCACTCCTGCTGAGAGGCTCCTGCCTCTCCTGTACATGCAATGGTGCATGTCATGATACAACTGTCCTAGTACACAGGGCCCCCATGCATACTATCTGCCATGTGTAAACATCCCTGATAGCACTATGCCCCATCCAACCGATAGTCCTCTGGATCTCCTATTAGGACACAGGAAGCCACCAATCAGTGACGCCACTATCCATCTGATCCTGTCGCAGAGTCTCGGGGTGTCTGCCCATCGAATCTCCCCATCATCTATCCAAAGGTCATCAGTGCAGAAGACCTCCACCAAGCTTGCCTCACCCCGTGCTTGGTTAAAGTCCACTATCTCTCCATCAATCCGAATCCTTAGGATGCGATATACGTCCTCCAGTGTCACTGTCGCTTCCCCTGTCGGAAAGTGGAAAGATGAGGTCTCGCTGTGGTATCGCTCCACAACTGCGGTCACTAGGGCGAGATTCGCCCTAATGTGTGTCAAATGCACCACGTGCCATAGTCCCGCATGCTCCAGGAATGTGTCCTCCTCCCATGTCAACTGTACAACCTCGTGTGCAATCACGTGGTGTCGCTCCCGTGACATCAATGGTGGCAGAATCCTCTGCATCCATAACAACTCACTTGTCATTTTTTCATTACCAAATCCCTCACATTCTAACTACCCATGGGCTATGCCATGCAACCCCCAGCCATCCCTTTCCCCTTTTTGTAACCTAGGATAGGCATCACTGTTCCTTAAACCCTAATTTTTCTTCTACTTAACCAAAAGCACTGTTCCTCCCTGCCAACAGCGCCATACTGTCCATCCAGATGCACTGCGATTTCTCTGCCAAGTGCGCCTTGTTTACTAAGTGCGCTGCGCTATGCTACCAATCGCGCCTTTCTGCCCTACCACAAGTGACTTGATTTCTTCTATCCCCACCATCTGCGCTATTCTACCCTACCAAGTACACTGCACTACCTAGCCCAAGGCGCTGCGGCATTTTACCAAACGCGCTGCGGCGCTGTCAAACAACCCATTAGCGCTGCATTTCTACCAAATGCGCTGCGTTTCCCTACCAGTAGCGCTGCGGCGCGCCAAAAGCGCGCCAACTGACTACCATACGCGCCGCGACTTTCTACAGTGCTTTTGGCTGACCTAGCTGACCTCCCTAAACCTAGCCCTACAACCACCCTAAACGACAAATGCAAAGGGGGTTTTCGACCACTTACCGCTGCTGGAGCTCCTGCTGGCCTCCTGTACGTCCTCACGAGCTCTGCCCAATGGCTGTGCGCTGGAATCGGCATCTCTCCTCGCTGTCTGCTCCTTCCACTGCACCTAGTTTGAAAGATCTCCTCTCTAAATTTAGAAATTCCTAGGGTGCAAATGAGGATTGTGGTCCCCATGGGACCTATTTATAGCATCCCTCCCTCAGGTTTTCTTCTCTTCCCACCCCTTTCTCCTTTTCCTCCTACTTGGTCGCGCAATCTTCTAGTCGAGCATTAACACAGTTCTTCTGTCGCTTCCCTGTCTTCCCACTCGAGGGGGCATACGCTGCGGCAACTACCTACACTGGGGCATAAATAAAAATTGTATCACATCTTCGACAATTAATTTCTTTGACGCAACGCTATAAACTGCATTGCATCAAAGAGGGGCAAAATGTAGACACCCTAAAATGACCAACTTGTCACGCTACTTGCATTTCGTCATTTCTTCCTAATCACCTACATTTCAACATTAATTAAATAATCTAATTATTTAATTAATTTCACCAAATTCTTCTAAATCACAACATCGCGACATTAATTAAATAAATTCTCTTTATTTAATTGATTAAATTAAATTCCTCTATTATTCTTCCACAATTAAATAATTTATATTATTTAATTTGATCTTTATCCTCTTTCCAAAAATCAAATCTGCATTAATTAAATAAATCTAATTATTTAATTAATTCATCACAATTCTATCTTATCTACAATTAAATAATTAAATTATTTAATTAAATCAAAAATTATTCTTCCAAAATCATGCACAACAATTAAATAAATTTATTTATTTAATTTGATTTCAAATCTTCTAAATTAAACAATTCTAATTATTTAATTATTTCTTCCGAAATATCTTCTCTAAATTTAAATAAATCAATTATTTATTTAATTGCTTTTTCTTCTAAATTGAGTTATCTCTAAAATAACTCAAGCTTTCTATATTTAATAAAGCAAAATATCTTCTTTTCTCATGCAAATCTCTTCTTCTTGTTTTAAATCACTTAATTGATTTTTTTATTCTTTTAATTGATTTATCTCTTCAGTTAACTCATTCTTCTATTCTTGATAACTCCTCTCATACAAAAGAAAGCAAGACACATGTCTTCTTCTCATTCGTTGCACATTCCTCAACTATTCTCCTCCGTTGATTCTTTTGAATTATCTGGACCGTTGATCGATCTTCGTTGAAATCTATATAAACCCCCCTCATCTCCTTCATTGAACCTCTCTCTTCGATCGTATTCTCGGGCATACTTAATAGAGCTTTGAGCATACACAACGCGTCGATTGAGCAACTTTACGATCTCTTAACATTGATCTTTGAGCACATTGAGCACACTACTTGCTTGTTGCAACTATGGTTTCGCAACTTGATTGAGAAATCCACATTCAATCCAAAGGGAACAATACAAATCTTGGTAAAAGCTTTCATGTTTTATTGATTATTATTTACGGCTTTTATTTAGATTGGTTCTCTTTATGTTATTGAGTTTTTTAGTTTTATTAGTTTAGATTTAATCAATTTTTCCTCATACACACTGACCTCCACATCATATTCAAGAATCTTTGTTATCTAGTTTGCTCTTTTCTCAGTGATTTCTCCTTCCATAATGTATTCTCTGACACTAGGATGAGCTACTAGTATCATAATCTTATTACATGTGACCATGTGTCTAAATTTCTTGAGGGCTTTTACCATAGCATATGCCTGTTTCTCAACAAAGTTATACCTGGCCTCATACTCCCTAAGAGTCCTTGAGAAAAAGGTTATTGGATGTTCTCCCTCTTGTTGATCATCTTTCTGTGTTAGGACAGCAGCAACACTAAACTCTCCTCCATAGACATACATTATAAAAGACTTAGAGAAGTCTAGGTTTCTCAATACTGAGGCTGTTAAAATTGCTTTCTTGACTTCTTCAAAAGCCTGTCTCCTTTCTGTAGTCCATTTCAACACTAGGTCTTTCTTTAGTAGCAGTGTCATTGGTCTTATTAGGCCTACAAAGTCTGATATAAACCTACTGACAAAATTAACCTTTCCCAAAAAAGGATTGAACTACTTTCTTATTGACTGGCAGAGATAGGTTCATTATGGCAGTGACTCTCTCTGGATCTATAGAGACTCCTTCTTTAGACACTATATGCCCTAATAGTTTACCTTGAGGTACTACAAAAATGCATTTCTTAGGATTTAGAGATATTCCAAACTCTTGGCATTTCTTAAAAACTGCTTCTAGATGGTCAAAATGATCTGTAGCATTTTTAGAGAAAACAGTGAGGTCATCTAGGTAAATTAGAATGATTTTATTGATAAGCTCTCCAAATGCTACATCCATTGCCCTATGAAATGTAGCTCCAGCATTTGAAAGACCAAAAGGCATCTTTGCATAGGCAAATGTTCCTCATTTTTTGGTGAAAGCAGTCTTATGCTGATCTTCATCAGCCAACCAAATTTGATTGTATCCAGAGAAACCATCCAACAGGGAGAATCTCTCTAATCTAGCTATAGTCTATAAAATTTGTTCCATAGAGGACAAGGGGTAGTGATCTTTTAGGGATACCCTATTTAGGTCTCTAAAATCCACATAGAGCCTTATGTCCCCGTTCTTTTTTCTAACTGGTACTAGATTAGATACCCAAGTTGAGTATTTAATTGGGAAAATGATCCTTGATTCTAATAGTTTCTGCAACTCATCCACCAATAGAGGTTCAATCCTAGGATTCACTGGCCTCTGCTTCTGTCTGACCGGTTTAGATCCTTCAGTCAGCTCTATAGTGTGTTGAATGATATTTTTATCATAACCATGGAGATCTTCATAGGTCCAGGCTATGACCCTATCATATTTCTCACATAAATCAATTAACTTTTTTCTTTCCTGTTGAGTGGCAGAATTCCCAACTTTCAATTTTCTCCCCTCACTAACCTGAATTTCAGAGTAGTCCTCTTTGTTTGCTTGAAATCTCTTCTTTTCTAGGCTGGCATCTTCTGGGTCAAACAAGTTTTCTAGAGTAATTAGTCCTTTAGGGAGCTTGTTTGACTTCAGTTGAATAATTTGATCACCATATGCCTCTTCAATTTTGGGTTGTAACTGATCAGCAAATTCTCTTGACTGTTGCAAAAATTAGAGTACTTGAAAATCATTTTCAAAGACTTGCCAATTTTCATCATTGTTTGGGATAGTTGGTCTTACAATAACTTTGACTGACTCATTATTTACCATTAGATCAGTTATTGGATCAAACTATGAACCAATTTGTGCCATCCTATCTACCTCAAAATTTTGGGCTCTAGGGACTACTTCTATATTAAAAGCTTCAAAACCATCTATTAAGTCCCAAATTCTGTGCCTATAAGATCTCATTCTTACATTCTTGGCCACTGCCTTTTCCCTTATTTGCTTCACTACTAGTTCAGAATCACCTTTCACTATTAGGCTCTTTACTTCTTTCTTTTTCGCCAATATGAGTCCATGCACTAAAGACTCATACTCAGCATCATTATTGGTATAGGCAAAATGAAAGCGAATGGCTCTTAAAATTTTCTCGCCATCAGGGGCAGTAAGACATATTCCTACTCTAGCTCCATTTTTACTTCTAGCCCCATCAAAATTTAGGGTCCAAATTCCTGAATCATTTATGGATTCTTGGGTCTAAGAGGGCTCATTTCTTAAGACATTAGGGATCTCCTGGTCTTCTTCAAATATAACATAAGTGCCTAACCCTGTTGAGTCATAGTTTCCAAAGGGATCACTCTGCATCATGGTTAACAACTGCTTATCTTCTTCTTGTTGATCATGCTTAGTCCAATCCCCTATTTCTTCAACAAAAACTCTTTCCTCTTTATTTAGCATGGCATGGGCTACTTCTAACTTTGGGGTTGGTTCATTTGTGATATGGTCCTTTGACAATGGTTTAGAAAGTACCATCATTTTAGTCCCATATTTGGTTCTTAGGATGAGGTGAGACCAATCAAGTGACATATAACCTCCTATCTTGGCTGTAAAATCTCTAGATAAGAATAAACCAAAAACAGGAGGAATATCTATGACTACAACATCTTGATTTACAATTATATTGGGACAGGTATACAGCTGTAGTGGGAGTTGTTTAATTTTCCCTATTGTTTGCACAGACTTCCCATCTAACTGCATAACTCCTTTTGTAATTGGCTCATACTTTATTTTTAAAGCATCTGCTATTTGCTTTGGCATCACTGTGGTACTAGCCCCAGAGTCTATCATTGCATTGTGCAATAGTTTCTTCCCAATTATTAAAGTTAAATAAAAGGGATCTGGCTTGGATTTACTTACCTCTGGTACATTGTTCAGAAGGGCTGTTGTCTGCAGAGGAACAGTGTCTTTGAGATTTTCTTTATCAGCAGATCCTCCTTTGGTACCAGTATGTTTAGGCACTGCTTGGCCCTGTAGAGCTTCTTGCAATAGTGTCTTTTGCTCAGGAATAGCTAACATGTCCCATATTGACACATGGGTTGGGGTCCTCTTTAGCTGATCCACCACATTCACAGGTCCTAGCATTTGGGTTCTTGGATAATAAGGGTACCTTGCTTTTTCTTGAACTTGTCCAGAAACTACTTGGTTCTACACTCGCTGAGGTATTTCTTGTCTAGTAGCTATATTTTGATGATCTTGAAATGGAGGAATCCCCATAATTTCATTATTTGTGACTCCAGGCTATTCCATTATCCTTCTCTTGGCTCTAGTATAGTAATCTGATTGTACCAATGGCTTCTTGGAAGTAGAAGCTTCATTCAAGAATACTGACTCTTTATCTTCAATCCATGAGAACAAAGCATGCTCAGGGGCTATTTCTTCTTCTTGCTGTAAGGACATCCCTTGCATCTGAGCCATCAGGACTAAATTTTGCATACCAGGGGATTGGTAGGGTTGAGTGTCAGAAGTATTTGCAAATTGTCCATCCACTCTTCTTTGCTCTGCTATCTTTTGCTGTAGATTACCCCTGGGACAGTCTCTGGGCATATGAGAATTATTACAAGGGAAACACCAGGCATTGGTGCCATCTGCATAATTATTTTGTCCTGGGACAATCTCTCTGTTTGGATTAGGAGGAACAGACTGCAAGGGTGTAGGAACTGTAACTAGTTGGTTTGATGGCTGACGGTTAGTTTGCCTTTGGGGACCCTGATACTAATTTGGTTGTGGTGGGGGTCTATTCCCTTGGTATCCTTGATATTGGGGTCTAGGATAAGGATTTGGTTGTCTTTTTAGGTTAATTATCTCATTAGAAAATGTCCTTAAGATGTTCTTGACATCATTCATCTCAGAGGACTGGGCAGGGACAGTAGCTTTAGCAGGTTGTTGGGGAAATGTATACATGGACACAGGTGGGGTTATGGGATTAGGGGCTTCTTGAGGTAATGGTAAAGTAATCTCTGGAAACATGGGCATAGGGGGCCTTGGAGGCAACTTTCCAGCATCTATCAAATTATTTTTAGCTCTGATTGCATAGTCATAGGCTTCTGGTAGAGTCTGACCTCCAAGTGATTGAATCATTACTGCTATATCTGAATTTAGGGCTTTAAGATAAAATACTATAGCCATACTTGGTAATGGTCTTGCTGTAGCAGGAATCCTTTCCCAAGTCTTCTGAAATTTTGAATTGAAGTTAGTCATTGCTTCTTGTGGTGCCCTCTTGATGGTAATCAGTTATTGTAATAAAGAAGATTTATCACCCTTCTCTTTGAATCTTGCAAAGAAAGCATCTCCAAGTTGATCCCATGTAGATATTGAATTTGGGGTCAAAGATCTGTACCAGTCCAGAGCCTTCCCTTTAAAAGAAGCTGCTAACAGTCTTATAGCCACATTTTGCTGTGTGATCACATGTATTGCACAGACGTCAGACACATCTTGTAGATGCTCTTCAGGTGTTTTAAAATCCTCCCCATTGAATTTGGGCAGAGCCTTCAGGGCATTTGCTAGAATAGGATCCCAAGTGGCTGGTGGTACTGGGAGAATCAGAGCACTGCCAGTGTTCCAATTCACATAATTCCTTGGGGCTACAGGTGCTCCCATGTTTGCACTTGGTGTTGCTATAAACTGATTGACCCTTCTTCTTGGATTAGTTATCAATGGTGGTAAAAGAATACCTAGGTTTGCAATAGATTGAGCTCTTGTCACAGGTCCATAGCTCTAACTCCTTGTAACTCTCTAGTTCATACAGTCTTGAAAGAAACTTCAAGAAATGTCCCACCAGGTGTGCCAAAAACTGTTGATACTTAGAATTGCACTGTTTCCAACACCAACATGGGAAACTCTGAGACGTGGGAATGTTCCTCAGAGTGACCTCCAGATTTTAAAGAAGCTGACTCTTCTCTCAAATGTATTTTCAGAAAAGAGATAGAAGTAAAGCAGAATCACAAATGCAATGAAAGGGAAATTTAACTATGGCGATGCACTTGAGTATGATTTGTTCCTTAACACTTAAGCACAGTGAAGCTATTTTAGGATTCAGTCACATTAAAGAGCAATCAATGCATGATCAATGTAAAAGATGAAAGTAAATAGAAACAAAGGCTCACAACTTGAAAGGTTTTTGCAATGACACAGAAAATATCAGCAAAGGCACAAAACTCTGTCTTTTATTAATTTTCTAGTTACATAAAAGGCACAGAATCATGCACAGTTATACAAACTCTCTGAATCAAGAAAACAGAACAAAGGCAAATGATATTACTGGCCACAACACAAGATCTCCCAAAAATTCCTTAAAATTCTTTGATAACAATCTATATGCAGAAAAACTTTCTATCCTCCCTTATAATGCAATTTGGACCCATTTTTATAGCACAGGACTAGCTCAAAGATTGCACGCATGATCAAATCTCAATGGCCTAACTGAACTGGAACTTAACTGGAAGTGTCTGACAGAAAATATATTTTAGATTTGAAACGATTAGCCCCTCTGCAAATTCATTGGCTGAAACAGATACATGTAACTCTTTGTCCTTTGAATCAGGTAGGGACACCTGGCAATTTCTGATAGTCTTTGCGACTATAAACCCTTGGGACAGCTGGCACACATACACGCCTCTTTCTTGAAATTTCTTCATTTTTCTGGAACAACAGGTACCTAGCACGTGGCATTCTCCGCTGTAATGAGAAACAAAACCTTTGAAATAGCTGGCACCCTCTGCGTGACTTACTTGAAAAACTATTTCATTACTCAGGAGGCACCAGAAAATAACACTTGGCAGCATCCGCGGCCCTTGCAAAAAGATACGTGGTGCTTTCCGCTTCTTTATACTCTTAGAGTCTTTACTCTGTCTTTATATTAGGAGTGCTCCGCCTTTGACATCTGTCATAGTCCGCTGCATTAAACCTTTAATTATTTACCAAAAATGGGACCCACCATACCTCTCGCCCAAGCAGCTTCAAAAAGAAATAGGGATAGGTGGTGCTTTCTGCTACTCTCACCCAGTGATACGTGGTAGCTTCCGCTGCACTTTGAGAAACTTTTAGAAACTGTTGAGAGTCATGTGGAAGATGACACATGGTGCTTTCCGCTAAGCTTTTAGAAACTTAATAGAAACATTTAAGACTCATAAGGTTCACGCAGACGATGACACTTGGCGTGTTCTGCTGAAACTTAGCAACATTACCGGGGCCCACCAATAGTCCTTACTTAGCAATGAAATAAAAAGAAGGAACTTATGGATGTCGACACTTGGCACACTCCGTGGATACTATATGGGACGCGTGACATTATCTGCGTAACTAAAAGAAACTTTAAGAAACCCTCCGCATCTGCCACTTGGCACCTTTCACGCACATTGAAAGAAACTTAAAATGGGGCCCGCTAGACTCACTTTGTAACATAAAAGGGGCTTTTGAAACTTAAAAGAAATGGAACCTTAGACGCCAACACTTGGCATGCTCCACAGGTATTAAAAGGGACGCGTGACTCCATCCACGTAACTTAGAGAAACTTTAGAAACTATCGCGGCTGATGACACTTGGCAAAATGGAAACTCTGCATTCATGCTTGCACTCTGTGTCAAAACCCATAGAAACACACAGAAACAAAACTAGAGTTCGCACAACTGAAACTTAAAAACAAAACATAGAGTATTTTACTCTACAATGTCCATCAAATGCCTTTTCTAATGCTATGAGTCCCTTAGGTATTTTGTTTGTTTTTAGCTGAACTATCTCTTGACCAAAAAGAGTTTCTTTCCCATCATGTTCTTCTACAAACGCATTAAAATCAATCTCTTGGTTTTCATAATGATTAGCACAATGCAGGAAGTTGATTATATCAGTATCATTATCAAACACTTGCTAGTTATGTACATTATTTGGGATAGTGGGTCTGGTTTTGAATTCAACTTCTGTAATACCTCCTAATGTGATATCATCCCTTTTTAATGCGATATTTGCTAGAAAATCTGCCATAATATTTTTTGATCTATCAATCCAGTTGATTGAGAAGGCATCAAACAACTCAATATCATCCCATACAACATTTCTATATTGTTTCAACCTCTTGTTTTTTGACAAGTATTTCTCTCTTACTTGGGAACTAATCAATTCTGAATCACCGTATACAGCCAACTTTTTTGTCTTATGTTTGGTGGCTGTATTCAAACCAATGAGCAAAGCCTCATATTCTGCTACATTGTTTGTGCATTCAAATGTCAGTACAAAGGAGTATTTGAAAGTTTTACCTGCTGGTGAGATAAATAATACTTCGGCCCCATTTCCCATTTTGCTGCATGCACCATCAAAATACATCTTCCACACATCATTTTCCTCTTTCTTAGATTCAACATGTATCGGATCAGTATTCTGCAATTCTAGCTAACTTTTTTCAACCTTGAAGGCTCCCAAATCTGTATAAACAAAAATCTCAAAACTGAGTGTAATCGTGGGGCTATACTACAGAAATCTCAAAACTGAGTGTAACCAAGGTGAGATTCAAAGATAAAAAAGTGCACAGAGTAGATGTATTGTTATAGTTTGTTAGTATGATAAAACAACATCAAAAATATCACATGGAGTGATTCTACTAGCCAAGTGTCAGATAATATATCAACCTCATCGTCATGTATGGACTAGGTCCATTTTTGCTTACTTGTTGAAGGGACATGTGGTCCATATCAGTCTTATTTGTTTTTCATCATCCGCTAGCTAGATAAAACCACTAGAATAAGGTAAACAATAAATCAAGAGAGGAGAGCAAGTGCCTTAGGTTTGTCACATAGGAAGGTGCCCCCAAGTCACCAACCGCAATGCTATGCCCCTAAGACACAACACACAACAATGAAAATAGAGGAGATGCAATATAGAAGAGTGATGATACAAATAGAAGAAGGGTCACAATAGAGGTGGTCTCCCTATATCCTTGACCTTACAAGAGTATCAAGGGTCATCCAAGGAGGCCTAAACAACACATAACACATCACAAGGGGAACACAACATAGAGGTAAATGGTTAGAAATACATAGTTGTAGGCACAATCGAACTAGCGGTCATCATCATCTTCCCAATCTTGAATATTAGAGGAAAGAGGTACGTAAGGTACCATAGCCCAATGTTTGTTCTTGTTTTCAAGTTGTTCGTTTTTAAGCTCTTCTTGGTTTGATTCAATGTTAGGTGGAATGTTTTCTTGTTGATGTGCATTTCGTTGGGCAAAGGCTTGTCTTTTTCTTCTTCTTTCTCTTTCTTGCTTAATTCTTCTTGTTCTATTGCTTATATCTTCAAAAATATTATCACGTTGTTCTATTGGTCTTTTTGTGTTAGAAGAGGAAGCTTGTTCAAATCTCATTTGTCTTGATGAAGTGCCTTGTTCTTGACGAATGCCTCCCAATCCTTGTAAGGGTGACAGGGGAGGAACCTTAGCATAAATACCATTTCTTTGTGGATGAGGTGAGTTGCCAAAATTTTCCCTATCCACTTCTATCATACCAATTATTTCATTATAGTCGTAAAAATCTTGTTTTATTCTTATTTCATTTTGTCCTTTTCCTTTTGCTCTAGGAATTTCTTCTAATGTCGGTTGTTCTTCTCTTATTGTTTCTTGCATAGAAGGATGGGCCACTCGATGAAATAGTTTTTTTTTATATTTTCTATATCACAAGAAGTTAAAATCTGTTCGTGGCTCTGGTTCCTCATCAGATCGTGGTCAAAAGTTATCAAGGTTGAAGTGTTGTTTTGTAATCAAAGGTTTATATCTATTGCGAGGAATAGTATGCATTTGTCTATTCAAAGGAAATTTTACAGAGTTATGAATCGTTGAAGGGACAACTTTCATAGCTTTTAACCATGAGTTTCCTAACTTTATGCGAAAAAGGTTAGATAGAGGGACAACATCAAATAGTTGTTCTGTAGATTTTTCAAATACCATGACCAATTAATATATCTTCCCATAAGTGTTTATAAAAGCTCCATTATGTGTCTTAATCATCATGTCAGAAGGATCATAGAAGTCTTGTATAAAACCATGTGAACAAAGGAATTCCTCCATTGCTACATTATTCATGCAATTATTATCTACAAGTGTTCCATCCATAGGATTTTCCATTATCCTTACAGTGATATAAAGAGGTCCTTCAATTTCTCCAATTGTTCTTTCATGAGGTGTAAACACAATTTCGGGTTTAGGGACCTTTCTTTTCATATAAGGCCTAGGAGGGAACCTAGTGTTATTGTTGTGATTAGAGGCCATGTGTAGATATTTTTAAATCAATGTAAAATTAGATTTTAAGAGATTTTTAAAACTTATGTAAGGAACAAGTGCAAAATTATGTAAGTTTATGACCTAAAATGCTTGATTTTTTCAACTTTTTTTAGTGCAAATGTGTAAAAGAAGAGGTGTTTTAAGGAAATTGATGAGGGGAATCCAATAATAACCCTAATATTAGTCCAATAATGCAAAAATATTCTTCACAACACACCTTTAATGCAACTCTATATGCAAAATAAGTCAAAATCTAGTGAAATTTCAAGATTTTTAAACCCTAGACATGAAATCTAAATGCAAAAATGCACTATGATGAAACACTACAATTAGAAATTAGTCCTAAATGAGTGTTTAAAATAGTAGTAAAATCTGAAACAAGATTTTAACCACAAACCCTAGCTAATGCAAAAACTAGGTTATATGAAAAATGCACAATTTTAAGCAATTTTTAACAAATTAAGCATGAAAATGCAATGCAAATGAATAATAAATGATGAATTTTTACAATTTAAATCAGATCTAATGAAAATAATAGAAATTTAAATAAAAATAAATGCAAATTAATTCAAATTATTTGAAAATGTGAGCCTAAAATACCAATTTTTTCCAAAGTTTTCAAATGCAATATGAAAATCATGAATGAAATCAATGCAAATATGAAGTGCAACACTTAGAAAGGTGCAAAATTCAAATAAACATGGGTTCACCAAAATGTTAGTGGAAAAAGAAGGGTTTCAATTTCAAGGTTAAATCCTCCTTTCACACGTTACATTCAAGGACATAAATCAAGTTAAGCCACAATCTTTTGCAAGAGGGCTCTGCTAAAGATTTAGTGTCCCTTAGGATGAAGAGGAAACTTGTAATTTGTTGATCTATTGATTAATTAAAGCCCAATTATGCTTAAACCCCTAATTTTGTAAAATCATAAATAAATAGATGAATCATGACAAATGATCTCACATAGAGATATCAAATGACAATTAGATACATACCAGATTTTGAGATTTCGTATTCGAAAAATTTGGCGACTAATGAGCAGGTGATTTTGTCCAAGGTACCAGTTTTTGTCGAGATCTCTAAAAGTTGCCTGCAACCTATTTCTGCTATTCTGGGGATTTCTATGTTTCAAGATCTGGAGGACTAATGAGCATGTACCCAAGTCTAGGTCCTGCTTTTCTACTTTGCTCTATAATTCTGACACTCTATTATGCCTCCCTGCAACTCCAGTCCTTCCCCTTCTGCACCTATAACCTGTAATCATAGAAAACGGGGGTTGGGGTTGTGGTGTTAGGAGGCTTGCCTCAGTCAAGCCTCAAAGAGACATTGAAGTCTTTTGAACACCGTTGTCAGATAAAGAGTGAGTATCCCTATGGGATAGAGGCATAAACTAATTGATAAATGATTGAAAATACAAATAAATGTCACCTCGGAGGTGTAGCTCACATATAGATGAAAATCCTTCAACACATGAGAAGATGAAGCCAAATCTGCATAACAAACACAATAACAAGACAAGTTTTCTCTACAACAATGATACTTTGAATGCTCTCAAATCAAAAGTGCACCAAAAGTTCATAATCATCTTCTAGTTTACAAATGAATCCCTAAACATGCTTATATATGCAACTAAACACATTCCTATCTTAATTTTGTAATTCAAACTTAAAGTGTCGGCATGGGACCTAATTAATGGTCACATAATTGACACATGAATTTAGGTCACACCTAAAATAGAGCAAGACTAGGGTGTGGGCTCCCAAGTCCTCCCTCCCTATTTAGGTCAGGACTTATGTTAATAGCTCCCCCTAGGTCCTATTTGTCATAAAACTTTGGGATTTTCTCATCGGGAGTTAACATGAATATGCAAGATGATTAAAATGCTTTCTAAAGGACTCGGGAGCTAAACCTAGGAGGGAAAAAGTCCTAGGGAGACATTTTCTGATGTAATAACTAATATATATGCAAGTTAAAAAAAATAGTTCCAATTTGACAAATAATTTTTATTTCAGCCATTTAAATAAAGAATAAAGATTTAAATAATAATAATAATCAAGGTTTACCTGCAAATGAGTATTCCAAAGAAGATTCTCCACTCATTACCTAAAATCAATTTGATCAACTCCTATAAGTTTTCTAATTCCACAAATCTCCTTCCCTGCATATAAAACCAACCCAAATTTTTCTTGGTAAAAAAATACTCCTTCTCTGCTCTCCTTCCCATCCATTTATTTCTTCTTTCCATAAATTTCCTAGAGAAACTTTATCTCCATGGATTTCGTTACAATCATAAGAATGTCAGAAAACCCACTCCTTCCAAGCAATAATGGAGGCCAAAAAAAAAAGAACATCCATTAAACAATAAATCAATTCATTACTCAAGTTTTGCATGCTAAATTCATGCAACCTAATTTATCTTTTTTTAATTAATTTTAATTTAGTTATTTGAATCTAAATTTCAATTCTATTCACTAACTTTTTAATTATTTATTCAATTGTTTTAACTTAATATTGTTTATTGTTGTTTATTTGTTCATCACTTAATTTTATTATTACTTATTTAATCTATTTTAAAGGGTTTTTAGACTACACATGAGAATATACAACAATAAATTTAAAAAATAAATTAACTCAATTATTTTAAAAATAAAATTATTTAAATATTAACTAGTTATCAACTAGGGTCATGACATCTTTCCTTAGTTCTACAATCAATAGCCTAATGACCAAATTTATTGCAAGAATATGTTCAGTAACCATAGAATGGTTTACAGAACTTGGGATTGATAGCCTATCTAAGAGGAGCTCTCTTGAAATCTCTCTTCTGATCATTGACCTATATGAAGTCATCATAATCCAACTCATGTTCCTCATCTTCAATTTCCATAGAGCCTTTAATGTAGGGTTCTTCCTTTCTCATTTCAAACATGCCTCCAGGTATATCTGTTTTAGAACTCTGACCTTTCACAAATCTAATGCCACCTTTATTCTTTAGAGATCTTTGACTACTGATTATTTCATCAAGGATGTTGGTACTTTTCTTTAGTTTTAGGCCACCATCTTGTCCTCTCTATTTCCTCTCAAACTTTTTATTCAATCTTTCTTCAACTTTCAATGAAAATTGGTAAGCATCCTCAATGGTGTTCATCCTCACCAATGCCAATTCATCTTGTATGCTTGGCCTTAACCTATTTAGGTAATGGGCTACTCTCTCCTTGTTAGGCTTTGCATGGCCTGTCCCAATAGTAATATTATAAAATTCTTCTGTATAATCCTTGACAAACTTGTTACCTTGCTTCAATCCTTGCAGCTTCTTCAACAACTCCATCTCATAGTCCATAGGGATGAACTACTTCTTTAGTTTCTCCACCATCCGATCCCATCTAGTAATCTTTCCTTTTCCTCTCCTATTTCTCTCCAACTAGACCTCCTTCCACCAAATACTGGCATGGCCCTTCAATTTTGTTTTTGTAAACTTGACCCGATCTGGATCCTCCATGTCTTCATACTTGAAATATTCCTCCATGTCATTGACCCAATCAATAAGTTGTTCTAGATTCAAATCTCTAGAATAGGTAGAAACTTCAATCCTGGGCCTCTTTTTGATCTTTGAAATGACCCTCAACAACATAACTTATGAAAGATCTCCTGTAGCTTCTTGTTCTTCCTCAAATAGCTCTTCTTTAGCTTCATCCTCACTTTCTTCTCTTGTTCTCGGCTCAAACCCTCTTCGCAGCTCCTCCTGCAATGCATCGATTTGCCTTTGCAGGGCTCTCAAACCCTCTTCCGTCAAGGCATTTCTCCCAATATGGTTTCTTTGTGGAGGCACCTTGATCTCCGCAGCAAACCCACAACCTCAGGTCTTGGTGTAAACTACCTCACGATCGGCGATCTGTCTACACACTCAGGAACCCTTGCTCTTATACCACTTGATGAAGGGGGTAATTCACAAAACAAACAACAACATAAATTGCATACAAAAAATAGAATGTTCTTTTATTGATTTGGACAACTCATTACATTACAGAAGCTCAAATATAATTAGAGGAATCATTCCTCCATAGGCTACAATACATTACAGCTACCTATCACAAGACTCTAGAATCTTCAGCCTTCTGTAACCCCAAATCTGCTAGGGTTTCTATTTTCCCACCTATTCTTGATTCTACATTTTTCCCCTTATCTCTACTACTCCCAATAGCCAAATTTTGAATTTTATTTCTCCCTCCAAAAATAGGTCAACTTCCGGGAGCCATAACTTTTGATCTGAGTCTTCAATTGATGCGTCGTTTAAAGTGTTAGAAAGCTTGCGGAGTGCTCTACGCACTAAGAACTCGCTCTGCCAGTTCCAATGATTTTCGAGCCCGTATGGGACCGTTTAGTGCCTCAAACCTAAATTTGAATAATTTTCAGGCCTTTTTTCGAGAAACATAAACTTTAATATCTTTCATCTCACAAATGATCTTTGCATGATTCCTTCGCCAAAGGTCTTATTTTTAATTTATGAATCTTCCTGTAAATTGTCTCTTCAATTCGTACTCAAATGCAAACTTTCCTAAAATGGTAGTTTTCTATTTTTTGTAGTTTAGAAAAAATGAAAGTTCTACATCATTATTCAAGCTGTTATGGAACCAGAAATACTAATTTTGAAAAGAAATGGAAATAACATCAACAATTTTGAAACATCATGTTTTTGGGTGATGCAAGATTTCCTTTACACCACTCGATGCAAATGCATCAGGTTTTGAGGTAATATGGATACATGTCAGAATCTTCCAACTGAAGGGTTACAAAGTCTGAAGTTAGTAGGAGGATCGTCTATAAAGTTCCAAGCTCCAGTAGTCAGTTCACCAATATTTCACTAAGGTAGAGGAAACAGTTCTGAGTTCAGCATATCACCACATAAGATCATTATGATCTGTAGTTTGTAAGGTATGATCAGCAAGGTATGAGGAATTCTTGATATGAATCTTGGAGTCTCATATGGTCCGTAATGGAAGTTATGGTGTGACAGTTGAATTGGTCAAGTGTGTACCTAAGGCACAAACTAACAGGCATGTTAGATCTATATGCGAAGAAGATATATTGTTTTGACAATCAATCTAAGTGGTTGAATGATTGATGCCGACCTATATGAAGATTACTGTATATTTGTTTGGGTCTGCATCCCTGTTTGTGCACAAGATCAAGCTGACAAGGTACAAAACCTGTATATACATGTTTCTTGTCTGGGTTGCCGACCTGAGTGTGAGATGAATCCTATTGTAGATATATATACAATGAATTTTAGTGTTGGTGTGTGGGGTGTGTGGTAATGTGCGAATTTGATATGGGCATCATCTAAGGTAGTTTGAAAAGAAAAAAAGGATAATAAGGATAGAAAATAGGAGTATATGTGAATCAGAGGAGAAAAGTAGGGCAGATGGTATGAAGTCCTTTGAACCTGTATACTAAGCATATTGGTACTACATTTTCACATTTGTAGATGCACTTGTAGCAGTCCTCTCTTGGTAGTGAGCTAATCCATCTTCTATCTTCTCTTCTATCTTTTTGGCAGTGAGCCATTTTGTAGTGAGCAATTCTTAGACAGTGAGTCCTTGGGTACTAAGCCCTAAGGCAATGACCCTTCATGTAATTTGATAATGCTATCATAAAATATTGTGACCTAACACTCACCGTGGTTTTTCCCTTTTTGGGTTTTCCACATAAAATCCTGGTGTATATGTGTTATGAATTTGTGGCTGCTCTTCTTATGTTTACTTTGCTTTCATGTTATTGAATTTGGTAAATAGATTAATGAATGTGTAAATGAAAAGGTTTTAAGAATACTGATCCACCTCCCTCTTAGTATTCTTTGCATTCAACAAAAGAACAAAAAAACACATAAGCACACAACCATAACACCGTATTTACGTAGAAAACCCTAGAAGGGAAAAACCATGGTGAGCAAGCTACTTGGATCTATTGTCCAAATCTAGCTTCATAAATAGTAACAAGATTACATTATCATTTATGGGCTACAATCCAAAGGAAGTTGCAACTCCCCGAACTAATACAACATTTACAATCTTTACACAAAGAGGATTCAACCTCAACAACAAGATACTTATTTGATTTAGATCCTTCTTTCACAACTGTGATTGCTTCAACCCTCTACTGACCTCACCAACCTATGCACAACTATCTCACCTTTGTACAACTACAATACCAACATCACCTTTGCACAACTATATCACCTTTGCACAACTATATCACATTTGCACAACTATCTCACCTTTGCACAACTACAATACCAACCTCCGCAACATCAAAACATCTTTAGAAACTCTTCTCAGTCATCACAACTCCTACAATTATCTTTGCAAAAATATCACTTCACATAAACTGATCCTTTACACATTTCATCATTATATTTGCTTCTACGATAAGTTTATTCGCACATTATCAATGGTATCATACAATACATAACTCTTGCCTCACTCAACAAATTTGATCTTACGTTTATATCCTCCGCAAGATTCAAAATTTTTCTCCTTGGTCCTCCAAGATGAAACATGTAACATGAAATGTGCAATGGCCACAACAGTTAGCTCCAAAATATATGCAGTAATTAGAAATTCAATGCAGTTCAAAAACAAGATATGATTAGGTCCTATTTTACCTTAACACATTCTTCCAAGCTGGTGTACAGTTCCAAACATCTGGAGCAATCATCAAAACATATCAAGTCAGCCCAGCAAACACTTAACCACCCTTACATTTAGGTCCAGGCCAAAAGTGGTACCAGAGGAGATAAAATTATATCATGTGGACCATACAATGAACATTATATGAAGTTTGAAAAACATTCCTATATACTTACCTTACCAATCTATGCTATTATATGCTGGTGTAAACACTTGAACATTGATTCTGCTATCCCTACCATACTCTGCTAACAAAGTCTTGAAGTAAAACATTGAAGATCATACTTGAGGTAAACAAAGGTAATTGGAACTTGAATTGAGAATACCAACCAACCATATGAGCTTATATTTCAATCAGCGGGATCAAAATACCAATGTACGGTGATCTGTGATGTTATCCACTATCTCCTTTTGTTTACCTTAAGCAATAGCTAAAATTGTCTTCACACAATAGACTCCAAAGAAGTATCCATGATACATATCATCACTTGAAACTTGAAACATGCATACTTGATATTCATATCTACCTGTCTTCCAAACTGCAATGTCATATCTTCATCTACAGAGAAGTGCGGAGAATTCTCCTGTCTCTTTGTAACTTTTCACTTACCCTATTCCATTACTACTTTCACTTTTTTGACTCTAAAATACATATGCGGTAACTTTCATACTTTGAAATTTGGAATATACATTCTTCACACCTATCTCTACCTATCTTCCAATCTGTAGGCCCATATCTTCAAGTGCAGCAAAATGCGGTACATTCTTTTGAGCCTGTGACATCTTTCCTGACTTAATCTTTACTTAGCCAAAGTTATTCAAACTATTTGCAACATTCTTTTTGCAGTGCCAAGTCACATGTCTTCATATCATCCAAATATAACATAACTCTCCAGCATAGCATCCATGACATAACATACCAAAGATATTGAAACCATACACTTAGGATGAACTTACACGAACTTTAGAAGATAAGGTATGGATGTTACAGATCTTCTTGTCTTCCATCATCTCTACTCCTTTGATATGCTAGTGCAACTGTGTCTAGATGATATTGATCCTTTGTCTCACACCATCACTGTTCCTCTGACCCATTCCTCTGATTGTTCATATTCATATTTGCCAAGTTGCTTTCCACATCACCACTTAGTCAACATCAATGACAACACATATGCAACAATTTGATGATGAAAATAAGTTATAATGTAGATGTTAAAATATTGTTCACCAAGGTGTTGGAATTTTAGGGTTCGTTTAGATCAAGATCTCAAATTTTGTAAACTAGATATCTTTCCCTTGGTTCACCCACATGAGTGGGGACCTTAGCTATGTGAGTGTGAATTTAAATTGATGTGTGCACTTGAATTGTAACTTACAAATCTGAATTGGTAGAAGATGGATTGTTGGAACTCTCTCACCTAGATTTCTAATGTTTGATTATTTGTAAGGACTAGTAGGGGTTACAAACATCATTTGTGAATCTATTAAATCACAAGGATCATATTCTCCTCAGTCAAACCCCTAGTTGGACTAATTCAACAATGATGAACCAAGATCAAGGACATATAGCAAGTGTGCAAAGGACCTAGGATGATGTGCTTTGATATAATGCTCTTGTAATGTTTCTAGAATTCTCTCATAAATGCTCTATCAATAACCCTAACATGTTTGTTGATAACTCTTATATTATTTTCAAATGAATGAGTGAATGTCTTTAAATAGATCAACACAATGTATAAATCAACAAAGCATGTGCTAGGTTGGCTAAAAACATTTAGTGAAATGGTTGACAAGGTGTAAATTTGGCTTTTGAATTTTAAAAGTCTAGGGTTTAGATCTATGACTATGGAAGTGACCTGGGTAAAGTTAAACCCCATGATATGACCCAAATTGACGAATAAGGGATTTAGTGATCAAGAACAAAATTTTTGGAATCACTAATAATGAGACCACAATATGGTAATGTTATGAGCCAAATTCTATGGTTTACTCAGATGAAGGTCTCATGTTTTGTAAACTAGTTGTCTTTTTCCCAAGTTCACCAGCATGGTACAAACTTGATATTTGTGAGTGCAGTTTTAAACTAACGTGTTGACTTAAACTGTAACTCATAGATTTGGGTTAGTAGAAATGAATCATTGTAACTTTCTCACCTAAATTTCTAATGTCTAATTGTTCATAAGGAGTGGTGGGACTTACAAACATCTTTTGGGAATTTGCTAAATCATGAGGATTGTGTTCTCCTTAGGCAAACCCCTACCTAGATTGATTCAATAATGATGAACCAAGATTGAGGATGAGAAACACACATGCAATGTACCTAGGATGTGTTATGATAATACTACTAAAATATTCTCATAAATGCTTTATCAATAACCCTAGCATGCTCCTTCATAACTTCTATATTATTTCAAATGAGAAAATGAATGTCTTTAAATACAACATAACACACAAACCAACATAAATGTGTGTTATGTTTAACTTGAGGTGTAAATTTGAATTTTGAATTTTAGAGGTTTAGGATTTAAATCTACAACAATTGAAGTGACCTAAGTGAAATTTGATCTTACAATTTAACCCAAGCTAATAAATAGAAGATATACTATTAGAATATAATAATACCATGAACCCAATTTACACAAGAATATACCACTTATAATCTAATTATTGTATTTCAAACACTCTAATCAAAATAAATCCAAAAGATAAAATAAAACATTACTGATATGAAAATTTCAATCTTAGACATTTATTCCCATACATTAAAAATTGGAAAGTAATTAAATTTTATCTTATTCTAACTATAATGTTCTCATTTGTACGAATATACTTTCGAGTCCAAAACACTAAATTATTATTGTTTGTCGTATACCATTGAAGGCAAGAACTGAGGAACGTGAGAAGTTTAAAGTCATGGTGTACATTTAGTCCACAGAGCTTGGGTCAGGTATCACAAAACTCTTGGATTGTCAAACACGCTCACCTCCTTCACAGAAAAAATTAATAAGACGACAATAGGAAATGTTCATTTAGAAATTTAATGAGATGTGAAAGCCATATGATGGACTGTTCGCCTAACTAGTATACATCCGTGTTCCTTAGTCCATTCTTCACATCCCATCAAGAAGACTTATGGATTGTCAAAGACGCTCATGTCCGTCACACGGTCTGATTTGGGTATGCTATGGAAATTAGGAAACAGATAGGAAATGGGAAATGATGGTTTAAAATTTTGGAAGGAAGTAAATTCTATGTGAAAGCCATGTGATGAAGTGTTGACATTGACATTCATTGAGAATTTCAAAACTTTTGGAGTATCCCGAACGCAAACAATACAAGTAGATTACACTTCCAAAAATTTCAATTATCAATCAAAGTAAATTAGATTGAGAAAGTGGAATGCCAAGAAAAATAGAAAAGAAATGGTACTTTGATTTGAATGGCACACCAAAGAATTTAAAACAAGTGGGAAGAGGAGAAACATGACATATAGAAATGTACACAGAGAATCTGTTTATATGAAATATATTTATATATTATTTGAAAGAAACTAAATATATTTTGTTTTGAAAAATAGATGAAATAGGTTATTTTCTGAAGCCACATGATTTTTTAAAAAAATTTTATGAAAAGATTTATAATACTTCAAAGAAATATTACATATTATTCACAAAAAGGTAGATAGAATGGGATCATTTCTCAAAGCCAAAAAGGCTATAACAAGGGCAGACCAAATTTTTTTTTGGTTTTTTCAAAGAACGAGTGATTCACTTATCATCAACCTTAGTCTTCTCCTTAAGAAGACAATTATTATAAGATGAATCTTCATCTGTATTTTTCCAATTTTTAAAAAAGATTCATCCAAACCCCAAACTGAGAGAGTAGGTCAGTTGGAAAAATCTCCCATCATTGCTTGCAGTGATAGAAATCATAGGGCTAACCATGTCCTCCATCTTTAGAGGATCTGAAAAATTATTTTAGAAAGTTGCTAAAAACTACCAAAAACAGTAATTTTCATTTTTGTATATTTTTTGATATTTCTTTTCAGCTGTATCAGGATGGAATAGAATGGGAAGCAAAATTTGAAAACATTTCTATGTTTTTGAATTTGTTGGCAATAACAATGGTGATGAATACTATGCTATGAAGTTCGGTTACATCATCTGGTATCAAAGTTGGAAGATGGTTGGGAGAGGAAGAGGAAGAGAAAGTCTTGCCCAAATGCAAAGGGAAATGTAAAATCTACAAAGGCAAGTAGAAAAACTTGCAGGTATGATGGCCGATCAGAGATTGAGACAAGGAAGAGACAATTCTGATGAAGAAATAGGCTAAGGAGATGAAGATCAACATGTAGAAGTTGAAGAGGAAGCACCATTAGAGTGCCTAAATTTTGAACAGAGGATGCTTAGAGAATTAAAAGGAACAAATGACGGGATTAAAATTGATGTTTCAGAGTATGCAAATAGTCTCAAACTAGAGGAGTTGATAGATTGGTTGAACAACATGGGAAATTCTTTGAATGGAAGACAATGACAGAGGAAAAGAAGGCGAAATTTGCATGCACAAAGTTAAAGGGTCATGCAATGTTGTGGTGGGATCATCTGTAAAAGGAAAGAACTAGAAAGGGAAAGACTAAAATTAGGACCTAGAGAAGAATGGAGAAGAAGATGAGAGAAATTTTTGCCTACGGACTATGCACAAAATCTTTTTCGTAGATATCAGAATTTGAAACAAAATTTATCTACTGTGTAAGACTATATGAATGAATTTTACAAACTTTCCATTTGCATGGAGCATCAAGAAACTAATGAACAGATGGCTGGAAGGTATGTAAATGGTCTAAAGTTCTCTATTCAAGATGAATTGAGCATGCATAGGGTTAACAATATGGAAGAGGCATACCAATTACCTTTAAAGGTAGAAGAAAAATCAAATAGACAATATTTTCAAAGGAATAGAGGAGTGAGGAGGGGGAGATCATCTTCATTACGAGATGGCTTGAAAACTAGTCAGGGAGAATCATCCCAAGGAATAGAGAAATTAGAAGATATCCAACAAGATCCTCAAAGTCAACAACAAGGAAGAGGATTTTAGAGGGGCAGAGGTTACGGTGGTGGTAGTGTATGGGAAAGCCCACGAAAACCTTTCATTTGTTATAGGTGTGGTAAAGAGGGTCATAGGGCATTTGAATTTCCAAACTATCACATGCAAGAAAGGAAACAAGGAGAAAAATGCAGGTTGAACTTGGTTCAAGCTGAGAATGAAGGAGAAGGGGCATAATTAGAGGTTTTGCCAGATGTGGGGGAGAATCTCATGATGACAAGAGCAATGGTGATTCCAAAAAAAAGAATAAGTTAAAGATCATAATGATTCTTGGCTTCGAACCAATATTTTTCAAACTAGGTGCACCTTAGGAGGAAAGGTATGTCAAGTTACTATTGATAGTGGCAGTTGTTGAAATATGGTTTCTAGAGAAATGGTAAATAAACTAAATCTGCACTATGAAAGACATCCCCATCCTTATTGTATTGCATGGTTTAAAAAGGGAAATGAAGTCACTGTTGATAAGAGGTGTTTAATTAAGTTTTACATAGGAAAGGCTTATAAGGATGAAGATTTCATTCCAATGGATGCATGCCATGTGTTGTTGGGAAGGCTGTGGTAATATGTTAGAAAGGTAATTCATGATGGAGAAAAGAATACATACACCTTTTAGAAAGGAGGTTCTAAAGTGATTATATTGCCCCTTAAGGATGCAAGGACAGTTGAGAGTATGCTGTCCACAAGAGAACTTATCAAGGAAATGAAGGTGACAGGGTTCTGTTATGCACTAGTGGTGTAGAAAGAAGATGATGAGGAAATACCAGTACCAATAGAAGCAACAAAGGTATTAGAAGAATATGTTGATGTTGTCTCAGATGAGTTACCTAATGGTCTACCACCAAAGAGAGATATTCAGAACCACATTGATTTGATCCTAGGAGCATCTCTACCTAATCAAGAAGCTTACAGAATGAGTCCTACCCACCATGCAAAACTCAATAGATAAGTGACAAATCTCATAAGGAAAGGTGTGGTAAGGGAGAGGATGAACCCATGTGTTGTACCTACATTATTAAATCCAAAGAAGGATGGCACGTGGAGGATGTGCACAGATAGAAGAGCAATCAATAAAATCCCCATCAAGTATCAATTTCCCATCCCTCGTTTGGATGACATGATGGATATGCTTGAAGGGATGAATACTTTAGCAAAATTTATTTACACATTGGTTATCACTAGATCTAGATTCAAGAAGGGGATGAGTGGAAAGTAACCTTCAAGACTAGGGTTGGATTATATGAGTGGATGGTTATGCCATTCAGATTATCTAATTCACCAAGCACCTTCATGAGGCTAATGAATACTGTATTGCATCCTTACATTGGTAAGTTTGTGGTGGTTTATTTTGATGATATTTTGGTTTTTAGAAAGAGCAAAGAGGAGCACCTGCAACACTTGAGGATCATATTGGATGTGTTGATAAAAGAGAAACTATATGCAAACTCAATAAGAAGTGCAAATTCATGCAAGAAAGTCTAGCGCGTTTGGGCTTTGTCATTTTTGTAGATGGTGTCAAAATGGACACAGAAAAGGTCACAACAATTCTAGAGTGGCCTAGTGCAAGGAGCATAATAGAGGTAAGAAGTTTTCATGGGTTAGCCACATTTTATCTAAAATTCATTCAAAATTTTAGTAGTATTGTAGTGCCCATAATAGATTGCACCAAAGGAAGGGAGTTTGTGTGGACCAAGGAAGCTGAGGAGGGTTTTAATTTTATAAAGAAGAAGGTGACAGAAGCTCATATTTTACCATTACCAGATCTTGATAAGGTATTTGAAGTGGATTGTGATGCTGTGCATGTGGGCATTGGAGCTGTAATTAGTCAAGCAGGTAAACCCATAGCCTTCTGTAGTGAAAAGTTAAATGAGGTAAGGAAGAACTAGTATTTAACCTATGATGTAGAATTTTATGCAATTGTGCAAGCATTGAGACATTGGATGCATTACCTAGTGCCTAAAGAGTTTTTGTTGTTTACAAACCATATTGCCATGAAATACTTGAACACACAAAAAAAATTGAATAGTAGGTATGCAAAGTGGGTCTCTTTCCTACAAGGCTACAACATTTTCTTAAGCATAAGTTGGGAAAATAGATTCAGGTTGCATATGCTTTAAGTAGGCATGATGTACTATTGACAACAATGGAAAATGAGGTGATTGGTTTCAATGCCATTAAATTATTGCATGTACACATGTTGTCATTGATGTCAATAGTGTGATGTATAGGATTGATGTCAACAGTGCTATGTTGAGGAAGATTGGAAGTGATGGTCAGTGATGTTCAAAGACATTAGAGGTGACTAAGAGAGATTGTTGCAGAGTGTTGTGAGATAGAGAAGCAAAGTGATGAGCATATGCTGTGATGATCAAAGAAGAAGACAAAGAAGAGATTGATTAGAGAAGTTGTGAAGTAAAGGGTAAGATGATGGAAGTCATGTACTATGTATATTGATTGGATCAGTATCATCTATAGATATTTGCACCCTATCTTCTAAAGTTAATTGACAAAGGTTGTGCTAACATGAAGATTCTTGTTTTGATCAAAAGAGTTGTGATTGTTGTTGAATGATATTGTGAATAAAGTATCAAGTATGGTGAATGTTGTATTCATTGTTTCCTGATGAAAAGCATTGCTTAAATCTTCAAAGAAAGCTTCAAGAAGTCTAAGGCACTGGAATTTGTGCTGAAGAAGCTCAGGAGAATGATCCACATTCTTACGCATTTGAAGGTAAGACATTGTAGTTTGGAATTTAGTCAAAGATAAGTGTGAAGATTGTGTGTTCCTGATTTTAGAGCTTGGAAGTTATCGTAGAAGATTATAGAGCTCATAGAGTGAAGATGATGCTCCTATGTTGGTGTACTCAGAGAGGTTAGAGAAATGCTCCACATTTCTCAACAGTTGAAGTTGTGGTCCTTTGGTTTGAAGGATGATTAGATACATATGAGAAGATTGATATATTCAAGTTTTAGATGATAAGATGGAACATAGAGGTTCTCTGGAGTTAGAACACAGAGATATCATGTTGTTGATTAGAGTTGTCTGGAGGAGAAAGAAAATGCCACCACATTTCCCTGCATGGGGCTTGCTTAACTGCCATGCTCCTTGGGGTTTGGGAGGATGTTCAGATTACAAGTTAACCTAGTTATAGATTTCTTCTTTGTTTGAATGCATGCTTGAGGATCGAACTAGCTACTTCTCCTCCCTCTCGTATTATTCCATATCGGATCCAAACCTTTCATAACCCTGCAAGATGTGATGGGCTGCCATCCAGTCGACCTGGCTACCATTATTAGGAAACAAATTTACATCATATGGCATTGTTGTTTGGAGGATGTCTTCAAATGATTGGTATGTTTGCTAGTTTCAAGTTTTAGGTGTTGAAATGCACTGCAAGTTGGTTTTTCAATGTTCTGGGTGTTTAATGTTTGCAAGTGATGCTCAGTTCAGTATCTATTTTGTTTGTGCTAGAAAGAAAACATATATTTCAGAGGAAGGAATGTTTGAGAAGGTTTGGGAAGTATTATATTTCTTGTGAAGTGAATTGTACAGTGCTAATTTGTCTCTGCAGCACTACTTTAGGTTCAAGGCTATGTTGTGGAAGGATAAATGTTTGTTGCGCTGACTTAATGTGTTTTGATGATCTTGCTGGATGTTTGGATGTGTACACTAGCTTGGAAGATCATGTTAAGGAAGAATAGGACCTGGTTATTACTTAGCTTGAACTGCATTGGATTTCTACATCATTTGGAAGCTCACTTGGTGTGGTTGCTGCACATTTCATGTTTACATGTTTCGTCTTGGCTAACATAGGAGAAAGATTTTTGTAATTTGCGGAAGGTATAAATAAAAGATCTTGTTTGGTGTGAAAACTAAGTGTGTGTGAGAGAGTGTGAGGATTTGTATGTGAGTGTGGAAGTGAGTAAGTGTGTGTGTGTGTGTGGAAGCATGATGAATATAACAGTGTTTTTTATGCAAAGGAATTGAAGATTTGTGATAGAGTGAAGTGTGTGGATGTTGCAAAAGTGTCTTCGACAGTGAGATCTATTGAGAGTGATGTTAATATATTTTAACCTCATTTTATAAGTGTTGTTGTATTGCATTTCATCTAGTTGCAGCTTCCTTTGGGTTGTAGCCCATAAATAATATTGTTATCTTATTTTTTACTTGTTAGGCTGGATTTAGATAGTAGACCCAAGTAGTTTGCTTACCGTGGTTTTTCCCTTCTAGAGATTTCCACATAAATCTAGTGTTATAGTTGTGTGCTCATGTGTTGTTCTTTGATTTTCTCAATTTGCTTTATCATTTGTTTATTGTAGTGAAATGTTTTCATTGATAAAGTTGATTTTAAGTTCTGGCGTATACCGATTCACCCCCCTCTTAGTATATCTATGTGTTATAACAATTGGTAATAGAGTTGAGTTCCTTGGTTCAACCTAATAGCTAAAGGTAGATCTTGGAGTAGAACACATGGCTCAAAAGGAGTTCTCTTCTAAAGCTCTGATATTTGATGGAAGTAACTCTGATTTCTAGAGTGTAAGGATGGAAGCCTATTTGACCTCACTAGGGTATGATGTTTGGAGTGATACCATGAATGATTATGTTGAACCTGAAAATCCTTTTATAGATTTAGATTCAAAGAACGCTCATGAAAATAATGCTAACTCTAAGAATGCTATCTTAAGTGGCCTGAGTAGTTCAGATTTAGTTAAGGTAGTGTGGTGCAAGATAGCCAATGAGATATGGGAGAAACTCAAAAATATCTATGAACGAAATGACACTATAAAAGAAGAAAAAACTACAACATAACAAAATAGTGTTTGAAAATCTAAGGATGAAAGAAGAGGAGAACATTGATGGCTAGCTACACTAAGTAGATGAGACAGTTAATAGAATCAGGAGTATGGGTGGAGATATAGCTGACTCATGATTGTGAAGAAAGTCTTGAGAACTCTCCCTCATAGATTTGATTCAAAAGTTTCTACAACTGAAGAAGCCAATGTTTTGAAGAAACTCAAAATGGAAGAGCTATTTGGGCCCCTCACTGCTTATAAGATGAGAAATGAAGTCATAGGACCATGCCAAAGAGAAGGTTCTTTCAATGTTGTAAAGAATGAATATCTGATGTATGCAATGAAGCTAAGGAAGAAGAAGCAAACTTTGTGAGAAAGCTGAAAAGGGGATTAGACAAGTATAAAGGTAAGCTGCCCTTCAAATGTTTTAAATGTGGAAGAATTGGTCATTATGCTTCTAAATGACCTTTTGGAGAAAATTAAAATAGTAGCAAGGGTTTCAAGAGAAACAATTTCAAGAGGAACCTCCTTTCCAAATAAGACTATAGCTCTGGAGAAGTAGATCACTACTCATCTGATGAGGAAAGAGAAGAATCTCTATTCATGGCCATGGTAATTTCAGACAAGACTGCAGATGAAGAAGAATGTGAAGTTGACTTTGAAGGAGAACTTGTTTCTACTCTTAAAGACTTGGAAGATACAAGGAAAGAGAATCAAGAACAAAGAGCTGTGATTGAAGCTAAGACAAATGAGTGCATAAGGCTTGAGAAAGAAATTCTATCACTAAAAAGGGAATTTGAAAAGGCAAAGTTTGGATGTCCAAATGTCATTGGAGGTGCATATCTCATCTTGGCTCAAGGAAGAACTTTACATGCTAGATAACTCTCCATGAACAGGTCCAATCATGTTTTCTCTGGTTATTGCTTTATCTAAAACAAATTTGGTCACAAAGCTATAGATTGCAAGTCTAAAATGAATAGAAGAAATCTTATAAGTAGAAATTCACTCAAATCCTACACTAGTGGATGTCAATGTGGTATGTCAAATATGCAACAAGTTTGGACATATAGAAAGATATTGCAAGAGTGGTTTGGCAAAAATAGAACCTCAGTTGATAGATGTTACTAAGCAAGCAAAGGAAAGCGATTCTTCAAAAAGTAGGAGACTAACAATGGAGTTGAAGATTCAATGATTATCCAAAAAGCATTTCCTGCTCAAGGACAAACAAATCTCTGGGTGATAGATAGTGGATGCACAAATCATATGATAGGTGATAAGAGGAAATTCATCAATCTTGATAAGTTTGGAGACAATTCAATTGCAAAGATCACTGGAAAAGGCACCATAAGTATTGATGGTAAATCTAAAACACATGATATTCTTTATGTAGAAGGTCTTAAGAATAATCTTCTTAGTGTAAGGTAAAAGTGTAGCAAAGGATATAATCTCACATTTCATGACCACAGATGTGAAATCAGAAGAGCAAAGTCTAGAAAAGTGGTGGCAGAAGGATTTAAGACAAAAGGCAACTTGTATAATCTAAAGGGAATTAATGAAAGGACTTGTCTTTTAAGACAAACAAATAAATGCTGGGTATGGCACAAAAGGATGGAGAACATTGACTTTGATAATCTTGTGAAGATTAGCTCCATGCAAGCAGTAAGAGACATGCCAAAGATAACCAAGCCTGCAAGCACCATATGCAAGGAATGCCACATTGGGAAGTAGACAAGGATAAATTTAAAGTCCAAGGAATATTCTACTATAAGGCCATTAGAGATGGTTCATACTGACTTGTGGGCACCTGCTAGGACAAATAGTCTACAAGGTGAGAGGTATTTCATGTTGCTCATTGATGATTTCTGTAGAATGACATGGGTTACATTTTTGAAAGAAAAATTAGAAGCCTCCAGTAGGTTTAAGACATTCAAGGCCATAGTTGAAAATGAAATAAATGCTAGAATCAAGTTTTTAAGGTCTGATAGAGGTAGTGAGTTCACTTCAAATGTATTTGAAGAGTTTTGTCAAGAACATGGAATTAAAAGACATTATGCAACTGCTAGAACCCCTCAACAAAATGGTGTTATAGAGAGAAAGAACAAGACTATTCAAGAGATGGCCATGACAATGTTGAGTGAAGCTAAGATACCTGATATATATTGGAAATAAGTAATTCAAACCATAATCTATATTCTTAACAGAGGACAACTAAGAAGACACAACACCAAGACACCTTATGAGCTTTGGAATGGAAGACTGGCTAGCATTAGTCAAATACTTTGGAGTGTTTGGAAGCAAATGCTACATTAGGAGAGATGAAGAAGGTCTCGAAAAGTTTGACTCAAGAGCAGATGAAGGTATTTTTCTTGGATACTCAACTACCAACAAAGCCTACAAGTGCTACAACAAAAGACTGAGGAAGATAGTGGAGATTGCAAATGTAATACTGGATGAAGAGTCACATAAAATCACATATGAGCAAGAAGACTGTTGGTTAGATGAACCGGTCTACACAAAGGAAGAAGAAAGTTGAAGAAAAGGAAGAAACTCAAGAGAAAACTACTGATGAGTCTAGTTTATGACTCAATTTTGTTAGAATTTATTATCCATTTGCTGTAGTTTCATGGACTTTGATACCTAGATCTTGATCTTTTTATTATATTTCCTCAAAGCCATAGATATTGGACATAGGTTATTTCCTATAATCTTTAAATGACATTGACATGTTATATGAACTATCTATGTTAATTTTACATGTGGATTAATGAATGTTACTCTAAGATAGTTACAGATATGCAATTATTGTGTGTACTAATATTGTTATGCAGATATAATTAGCAACCTATAAAATCAAGGAAGATTCTTCCAGTTCGTCACTCATCATCAAAGTCAACAAGGTGGTCATTCAAATATCAAATGGAGGGAAGATAACTACGTTGTAACTGGTCTTAATTGCTTGTTGAGCGAATATAGGAGTTACTGTTGTGCTAGCTCTGTGTCAAAGTGAACATACTTGACCAAATTCCACACATACATAACTTCCTCTCCACTTTCTATGCTTTCCCTAAGGTGGCATCCTCCTAATCTATTGGCGTTGACTACCTTGTTAAGTAGTTGGTTTGTAGTTCTTTCTATAAATAAGACTCAGATGCTCCTTCTAAGGGGTTGATTAATCTGAGGTTGTACTCGCATTATTAAGTTTTTTAGTAATACAGTTATGTTGCTCATTTTGTACTCATGCTTTGCAATGAATAAAATGAAGTTATAAGTTCGCATCTCTGAGTTTACATTTATCTTAAGGGGTACTCATCCAAGGGGGGCCACTTGGTGAGCATTCCATCCTTTAGTTTAATTGTTATTTTTTTTCAAGCAGTTAGTTAAAATCTGGCACCATATGTTCCTGCAACCACTAGAATTCCATTATGTGTCTATTCCTGCAGCCAAAGCAGACAAAGTAGTTTGCCCAGATTTTCATTTTCTGTCATGCACTTCAGCTTAGTATAGTTGTTGGTTGATGTTCAGCATTTATGTTATTTCTTTCCAAGCAATTTACTTTCAGCATTATGTCTTTCTTAGCTGTAGAATGAATGTGTCTACTTTGGGGTTCCTAGTACACATACTGAGCTAACCCATTTCAAGTTCACGTCCCTGGATTGACAAGTTAAATGCACCTTCATAGTGATTAAGCCATCTATTCAGGTTGAATGTCCAATCTCTGACTCATAGCTTTATGGGCTTAGTTGTTAAATCATTGTAGGAGACAAACATTTTTGGCACTGTTGCCGGGGATGGTGTCAAACTAGGAAGATCTTTGGAGTCATTTTTAGTATTATTTCTTGTAGAAGTATTTTTGAAGAGTGCTCTTAGTATACCCTTCATTTAGGAAGTAATGACCCACAATCCGTTCACAATATTCTTTGTGTGAGTTGGCTGATACTGATTGTATATTGTATGCATAGAAGCAGAAGAATAGATGCTTTAAGGAGATTCCTTCCTAATGATCCTATTCCTGATGATAGCTTAGTTGAGTATCCAAACTACCCAGTAGAAGAAGTGAATCCTTTTCTTAATGCATTCCCCAATTTGAATAGTTCTGAAACATCCTCTTAAGAACAAGCTACCCAAAACTTGATTAACAATCCATTTGCTTTGATAATTAGCCAAGGAGCTATGGCTGCCCAAAATAGACCCATTCAACCAACCTTTCCATCTCCTATTGCTCATCAAAATGAAGTGGATAACCTGAAGAACATCCTTGCTTCAGTTCTCCCCAAGTTCTATAGACTTGCAACAGAGGACCCAGACATCTTCTTGTTTGAATTTGATATGCTCTGCAGATGTTATGACTGCACCACTGATGCTCATAGGCTTAAGTTGTTTCCTACTACCATGAAAGATGCTACATTGAAATGGTTTATGGGTATAGGTAGTGATATTGTCAATACTTGGGATGAGATGAAGGAGAAATTTCTTGAGAAGTATAAAGACTACTGTAGGGGTGGAGATATGAGAGGAGATGATATTTTTTAGAATGCAATAGAAAAAGGATGAAAGTTTGGAGGATTACATCTCAAGGTTCCTATTTTGTTTGCAAAAATCTCCCCATCATACACTCAATGAGGAGCCATAGATACTACTCTTCCTTAGAGGAATAAGTAAGCATTGTACAGATGCCTGGGATTTGATGGGAGGAGAAGATATTACCCAAGTGCCTTGGGAGGATATTAAGAAGATGTGCCAGAATTATTCCAGAGCATCCACGAAGAAAGGAAGAGGTTACCATTTCATTATGGGCAAAACCCCTACCAATGGAGTTTTAAGGATGGAGATAACTCACTTGCTATATGATTTTAAGAAAGATATTATAAGTAATATGGCCACCCAGCTGGACACACTTCAAGCAAAGAAGAAGCAAGACGAGGTAGAGGCAATGTTGGCAAAATATTGCCTTCATTTCAGATAAAAGAAGAGGGACTGCAAATGCAAGATGGTAGCTAATATTGACAGTAAGCAGATTCCACCTAAGTTTAAGACAATCCAGGTTGAAGAAGATCAAGTCTACTATATTGCACAAAGGATGCCATGGGCTCCAAGACAAGGTATGCCACTAGATCCATTATCATTTGCTGGACCATATTTCAATACTTATGCATCTGGTTGATGTCTTTCAGAGGATAGAGGAGAAATCCGTCATTTTGCCACAAAACCCTAGTTTTGAGGGTTTTCAGACTAGTTTGCACAAAATGAATTGGTTCTCACAGTACAAGGGGTTTCAAGAGGCCTCACTACATTCAAATGAAAGGTGTTTTAGAGGACTAACACATTTTAGAAGTTGCAGACTCCCTTCTGTCCGTACAAAGCCATACTGAACGACTATTTTTAGGAAAACACAGAAAAAGATAGTTTTTACACTCCAAAAAACTTCCAAATCTCGTTATTCTTAGCATGTAATTACATTGTTTTGTCTATAGAAGGCTTGAAGGTTGTTTCTCCTCCTCCACCAACTGTACAACTACTATCCAAGGCAATTAACCGTTGGACATTACCTCCTTCACATGAAACCACATGTTTCTTAGTGTAATTACATTCAAAATGACCATATCAAGGTCTAGATTGGACAAGTCGACCAAATGGACCAAGTCCTTATTACAACTCATGAAAATGGCTTTCAAAGCCTTAGAGAGAACAATACAACATGACAACAAAACATGACATAGCAAAAAATGACTAGAATTGGGAGCTCCTGCACCATACTCCCCTTGTAGGAAGAACTCAAGTCCCTTGAGTTACCAATTGTTGAAGTGTCATTCCATGCTTCGTGATATCTACCTCAGTCATCCAAGTGGCCTCTGAATTAGGAAGATCCTTCCATTTCACCAAGTAGTCTTTGTAGACACCTCTCCTAGTCTTCTTGACAACTTTGGAATCTAGAATACATTCCAACTGCAAAGGTTTGCTTGGAGGAAAATCCTTGATCCAATCAGCATCTTCATCCACCACATCTAATCCACTTTCACCATGTAATGGGGGTCTAAAAGGAAAAAGATCACAAACATTAAAAATTGGAGAGATACCAAGACCGGATGGTAACTCAATCTCATATGCATTTGGACTGAATTTGTGTACTATTATGCATGGCCTAATCTTCTTCATCAGGAGTTTAGTTGGCTGGCCTTTTGGCAACCTTTCTTTCCTTAGATATGCCATAAGTAAATCTCCAACTTTGAGTTGCACCTCTCTTTTCTTCAAATCTGCCCTTTCTTTGTACTTTGTGACTATTTTTTCCAATTGCAACTTGACTTGATCATGGACTGTTTTCATGGAGGCAGAAAAATCTTCACCAAGTGCACTCCTTTTATCCCATCCTTGGAGATCCTTCAGTTCAAGTGGCCCTCTTGGGTGAAAACCATAAACTACCTCAAAAGGACTTTTACCAGTGCTCCTATTCTTTGAATCATTGTAGGCATATTCAACCTGACTGATAACCAAGTCCCATGCCAAACCATGCTGTTTTGTAAGGCACCTTAGAAGGTTTCCAAGTGATCTATTAACCACTTTAGTCTGACCATCAGTTTGTGGATGGTAGGCTGATGAAAAGGACAAATGTGTGCCCAACTTTCTCCACAAGGTCCTCCAGAAGTGACCCACAAACTTAGAATCTCTGTCTGTCACAATTGACAATGGCAAACCATGTATTCTTACCACTTCTCTGAAAAATAGACCTGCAACATGAGATGCATCATTTGTGCATTTACATGGCACAAAATGAGCCATCTTACTAAATCTATCAACAATAACAAACACACTATCCACCCCTCTGGCTGTCCTAGGTAACCCAAGTACAAAATCCATGCTTATACTTTCCCAAGGCCTGTTGGGAATGGGAAGGGGCTGGTATAGACCTACATTTGAAGATACACCCTTGGCCCTTTGACAAATTGCACAACTAGCAACATACCTTCTCACATCGGATTGCATCTTTGGCCAAAAATAGAACCTTGTAACTTGTTCTAGTGTCTTGTCTAAGCCAAAATGTCCTCCCAAAAAGCCATTATGCTTCTCCTTAATGATATTGTCCCTCATGGAACACTTAGGGATACACAACAAATTGCCCTTAAACAAAAGGCCTTCCTACAATACAAAATTTTCATATTCTCCATGGAATGTGTTAGCCAAGCTTACACAAACATCATAAGCCTCTTTGAAATCTGAATCCTCTTTATACAACTCCTTCAAACAGTCAATGCCCATGCTTTCTAACTAAATTTCATGAACAATAAGAAGCCTCCTACTTAAAGCATCAACCACCTTGTTAGAAACACCTTTTTTGTGCTTAATTGTGAAGGTATAAACTTGTAACTGTTCCATCCATTTAACATGTCTATGGTTCAATTTTTCTTGACTGTTTAGAAAGCTTAAAGCATGATTATCAGTAAACACAATAATTTCTTTGGGCAGTAAATAATGTCTCCATTTCTTAAGAGCTTGCATAATTGCATAGACCTCTAGGTCATAAGTAGAGTACCTTTGCTTGGCTTCATTCAACTTCTCTGAGAAGAATGCCACAGGATGTCCTTCTTGGCTAAGAATAACACCAATAGCTTGGTTGCTTGCATCACACTCAACAACAAACACCTTATCAAAATCAAGAAGTACTAAGGTAGGCAACTCAGCCACCTTTGTTTTCAGCAACTCAAAACTAACATCGGCTTCCTTTGTCCATTGGAATCTGCATTTGACTCCACCCTTGATGGTGTTGAGGATGGGAGCACTAATATGACTGAAACCTCTGATAAACTTCCTATAAAAAGTCACCTATCCATGGAAACTTCTCACATCTCCCACTATCTTAGGAGTAGGCCAACTGAGAATAGCATCAACCTTATAGGGATCCATCTTCAAACAACCAATGGAAATGACAAATCCAAGGTATACAAGTTCAGTTTTCATGAACTCACACTTGTCTAAGTTGATCATCAACTTGTGCTCATGTAGCTTCTCCAACACCTAACCAACATGCTTCACATGCTCTTCTTTTGTCCCGCTGAAGATTAGTATGTCATCAAGATAAACAATAACAAATTTACCAATGAATTCAACTAATACCTCATTCATCAAGTGCATAAATGTACTTGGAGCATTGCTAAGACAAAATGGCATAACAAGCCATTCATAAAGACCCTCATTAGTCTTGAAAGCAGTCTTCCATTCATCTCCCTGTTTGATCCGGATTTGATGATAACTTGATTTTAAATCTATCTTTGAGTAATAGCATGATCCTCTAAGATAATCCAAAAGATCTTCAATCCTTGGCATTGGGAACCTATACCTTATGGTGATCTTGTTTATGGCCCCTTTAGTCCGTACATAGCCTCCACTTTCCATCCTTCTTAGGAGAAAGTACACTTGGGACTGCACAAGGACTTAAACTCTTCCTAATCAGCCCTTTCTCCAAGAGATCTTGAATTTGCCTTGCCACCTCTTCATTTTGCTGTGGGGTCAGCTTATAGGTAGCCTTGTTAGGCAATGTGGCACCAGGTATTAAGTCAATTTGATGACTTATGTCCCTCATTGGTGGTAAGGAGTTGGGGACTTCCTCTACCACAACATCTTGATACTTGTCTAGAAGTTGCTGTACTTCCAATGGAATCTCCTTCTATTTTTGATCTTGCTGATTTGATCCACTCTTGGGCTTCATGATCAAGGCATACCCTTGGGTATCCTTCTCCTTCAAGAGGTTCAAAAACTCTTTTCCATTCACCAACATGACACTGCTGTCATTGTTCTTCCCCCCAGTCTGCTCTGACATAGGATCCATCTTGAATGGTCTTCCATTCTTGGTAATGATATAGGTGTTCTTTTGACATCATATTGCCATGGGCAGCCAAGAAGTAGATGACATGCATCCATAGGGATGATTTCACATAACACTTTGTCCTTGTAGTCATCGATTGCAAATTCAATCCAAGTTTGCTCTTCCACCATGAAACTTTGGTTCTTGTTCAACCAAGAGATTTTGTGAGGACTGATATGAGGTAGCCTCTTCAACTTGCACTTCTCAACCATCTCAGTGGATACCACATTCTCAGTAGATCCTGAATCTACTATGATCTTGCAAAATTTCCCATAGGCTAGGCCTTGGGTTCTAAAAAGATTCTTTCTCTGAGGGGGCTCTTGTTTCAATGGCATCTTCAACATAGACCTCTTAATCATCATACTCTCTCCTTCTAGGATAGGTGCAACACTTCCCATTGGAAAATTCACACTCTCATAGTCATCATCCTTCACTAACTGATTTCTCCTTCCACTGTCATGAGAACTGCTAGCTTTCTCTAGGCATTTGTTCATTGTATGGCCAACTTGGTTGCAGCCATAACACCTTCCAGTGAAGGCTCCTGGTCCTCTACCTCCACCATTTCTGCCCCTACCATTAGGTCTTCTCCAACCTCTAAAGCCTCCTCTATGTTCTATTTCAGTCTATGATTCTTGATGACTATTATTTTCAGTTTTGTTGGACTGTCCATGGCCAGAACTGCCTCTTCCTCTTTGGTTTCTGCCACTTCTTCCTCTAGCACTTTGTTCACCCTTCCTTCTCAGCTTTTCTTCTGCTCTAGAGGCCAATAAGAAGCATTCATCCACCATTCTAGGGATCACTAGACTGATCTCATCTTGCATATTGTATTTCAGACCATTTAGGTACCTAGCCACCATCTCTTTTTCCTCTTCATTATGGTTGGCTCTCATACTTAGTCTATGAAATTCTTCTGTGTAGGTAGCCACATCCATGTCTTTTTGTCTCAAATTATGGAATCTCCTAATGGTTTGGATCTCATAGTTAGGTGGCATGAACTTGCTTCTGAGCATAGCCACCATTCTACTTCATTTAGTGATGGGTCTCTTCCCAATCTTCTCCCTCTCACTTTGCATGTAGTTCCACCACACAAGTCCAGAACCTCTTAGCCTTGTCTTGGCGAATTTAACCTTTTTGATGTCATTGAACTCATTGTAATCAAAGTAGTTGCACATGGCGTCTATCCAATCGGTGAGAGCATCTCCATCCAACTTGCCATGAAATGTAGGCACATCCATCTTGGGATCACCATTGTCTCCATGAGCACCCTTAAGTGCATTCAAGAAAGCTTTCTGCTATGTAGACATGTCCTACCCTTAAGGAGTCTCTTCTACCTCTTCTTCATCATTTGTATCAGAAGAACTTCCATCTTCTTTGGTCTTGCCCTTAGACCTTCTTTCTTCGTGTAATCTTGCCTCAACCATCTCTTCCACCAACTTCTTGATGGCTTCTTGACTCATTGTCTTGGGAGGCATTGTACTAGCCTCTGTTTCAATCTCCTTGTCTAACATACACTGCTCTAATCAGATATTGTCTCTGATACCAATATGATGCAGAGATATTGGGATTGTTTGGTTTTGTTCACACAATAGACCTAGACTTCAAGGTTTCCTTCACAAGAACTTTCAAAACCTTATGTAACATAAGCCTATACAAGGCTATCCAAGAGATTGACCTAGTCTAGACCACACCCTGGTGTCCACCCACATAGACTACTCAACTCTCTTTTGGGGAGTCTCTACTCAACCCAACCAACACACAATTACCTTCTAGATCAACAACCAAACTACCAACATCCCTACCAATAGGATCCCAGACTACAATCAACACAAACTTGTCAAGGACATGACCAACACAAGGTATCTGATCCAATAACTATATTTTGTACCTGTAAGGACAGTGAACAACAAATTACAGTAAGACTGCACTATGACAGTGCCTAAAGAGACCTATTCCTTGTAGCCCTTGAGATCAACTAATCCAAGGATAACTCCACAAACCTCCAAAGGACACACCAGCCTCTTGCACATTTGGATACCCTCTATGAACATACAACAATTCACCAAGTTGCAGAATAGTACCTTGTTTCAAGCGTCCAATGACAACAAGTTCTCTTTAGGGAATAGGCCTAATTTGAGGTCTTTACAAAGGAAGTGCATCAGATACACTTGCTCAGGACCAAACAAACACTTCCAGAGGTCTGTCTTCATCCACAAACACCAATCACAACCTCCATTTGGTCGTTCTATTGACTGTCCATTGAAAGCACACTGATTTCCACTATTTGCATACTAACTAGTCACCATGTGGACTAGTTAGAATCATGCCAAGTGCCTTGGAGTGAGGAGTGCAAACCTAAAAAGCAACAAAAACATTAAATCTACTCTATCTCCCTCCATCCTACTAAAAATGGTTGATGTCTTTTAGAGGATAGAGGAGAAATCCCTCATTTTGCCAGAAAACCCTAGTTTTGAGGGTTTTTAGACTAGTTTGCACAAAATGAATTGGTTCTCACAGTACAAGGTGTTTCAAGAGGCCTCACTACATTCAAATGAAAGGTGTTTTAGAGGACTACTGAATGACTGTTTTCAGGAAAACACAGAAAAAGATAGTTTTTACACTCCAAAAAACTTCCAAATCTCATTATTCTTGGCATGTAATTACATTGTTTTGTCTATAGAAGGCTTGAAGGATTTTTCTCCTCCTCTACCAACCGTACAACTGCTATCCAAGGCAGTTAACCATTGGACATTACCTCCTTCACAAGAAACCACATGTTTCTTAGTGTAATTACATTCAAAATGACCATATCAAGGTCTAGATTGAACAAGTTGACCAAATGGACCAAGTCCTTATTACAACTCATGAAAATGGCTTTCAAAGCCTTAGAGAGAACAATACAACATGACAACAAAACATGACATAGCAAAAAATGACTAGAATTGGGAGCTCCTGCACCACTCCTCCTGCTAGTTCAAATTTGAATACACCTAAACCTACTCAGTTACCAGCTTAGCCCTCACCTAACCTAAATAACAAACCACAACAGTAGCCTATATACTTTGTTGATCCAAATCAATTCCCTACATATGCAGTGAGTGTAAGTGACATCCACCTGCATTTACGAACTACCTTGGTAGCTCCTTCCACACCCATTATTATTGAGCTTCCTGAGGAGGAAGAAGAGCCTTTAAATGCCCCCATTCAGCCAAATGCACTTGAAAATCCTGAACCAGTCCCAATCAAGCAGACTGCACAAGAACCACCATTTCCACAGAGGTTGGAAACTATGAAACAAAAGGAAGAGAAAGAGGAACCCGCCTTTGACATTCTAGAGTAGTTGAAACATGTATGTGTCAACATCCCTCTATTTCAGGCCATAAAAGATATTCCTATATATGGCAAAGAAATCAAGGAAGCATGCCTTAAGAAGCCAGGCAGAAAGAGGAAAGACCCCACTATGGTTCATGTTGTGCGTTAGTTGGCTGACATCATGCTTGGGAAAGTGACTGTTCCCAAATATAATGATCCAGGGAGTCCTGTGGTAGGAGTTGTTATAAATGGGATCCAAATAAGGAATGCTCTGATTGATTTTGGAGCAACAATAAATGTAATGACCAAGGATATCTTGCAGCAACTAAATCTTGCAAACATGAGACCTACTCCTACTGTCCTATAGTTTCCTGATAGTTCTACTGTTAAACTTGATGGGATAGTAGAGGACCTTGTGGTATCGTTGGACTCATGGGAAGATCTAGCTGATTTCATGGAACTTTATCCTAAAGCTACATTGGGAGGGTATCCCATCATTCTAGGAAGGTCATGGTTAGCCACAACTGATGGTTATATTGGATGCTGGTTAGGAGACATGACCATCTCTGATGGGAGAAGCACTAAAAAGCTTGTTGTTTACCTACCTGCACAACCATCTCATGATATGTATAATCTTGTTTGGCCACATGTTGGTGGAGAGGCTGAGGAAGCTAATTCTATTGTACAACTTATGATATTAGTTAGAAGCTCTTTCATGCAGCTTCAAGAGGAAGATGAGGTATTGTCTAACATAATTCAGAATCATTGTGAAGTAGAGGAAGCATCATCCTCTCATTCTACTGATCCAGTGAAGACACTTATTCCAACTTCTCCTGCAGCAATAGGTATGTCTCATACATTGCTACCACAAGAAATCAAGGTACCAAGCATTAGTGAAGCAACTATGGTAGAGATAACAACTCAAGTGGAGCTTTTAGAAGAAAGATATCTGAATATTAACAACAAATTGACTCAAGAACATCAGTTGTCTTTGAGAAACTTGTTAAAGAAACACAAGAATGCCTTTGCATGGGATTACCATGACATGAAAGGGCTAGATCCCACATTATGCACCCATAGGATTTACATAAGGGAAGACTATACATGAGTAAGATTGCAACAAAGGAGAATCAATCCTGCATTAAGAGAGATTGTCAAAGAAGAATTACAGAAGCTATTAGATGCAAGGTTTATGTACCCAATCTCAGATAGCCAGTGGGTGTCTCCTCTAGTTCTCATACCCAAAAAGGGAGGGAAATGGAGAGTTTGTATTGATTACAGAGAATTAAACTTTGCCACCAAAAAGGATCATTTCCCCCTTCCTTTCATAGACCGGGTATTGGACTCACTTGTAGGAAAGCAGTATTTTTCCTTCTTGGATGGGTTCGACAGTTATAATCAGATACAGATTGCACTAGAGGACCAAGAGAAAACAACCTTTACCTATCCTTGGGGGACTTATGCCTAATCAGTCCTTCCATTTGGCTTATGCAATGCACTTGCAACTTTCCAAAGGGTAGTCATTAGCATATTTTATGATATCTCACATGATTGCACGGAAATCTATATGGATGATTTCACTACTTATGGTGTTACTTTTGGTGAGGCATTGGAAAACTTAGGGAAGGTTTTGGAGAGATGTGAAGACCACAATCTATCCCTGAATAGTGCAAAGTGCATCATGATGATGCAGGAAGGAGTAATTCTTGGACACTATGTCTCTCCAAAAGGAATTCAGGTAGACCCAACAAAGATTGAAGTGATAATCAATCTACCCATTCTTGTAAAGAAAATAGATGTTAGAAGCTTCTTGGGTCATGCAGGGTACTATAGATGTTTCATCAAGGATTTCAGCAAAATAGCAACCCCATTGTATACTCTTCTCACTAAAGATGCTGAATTTTAGTGGAATGAAGACTGTAACAAGGATTTTCTGATTTAAAGGCAACATTAACTCATGCTCCTGTACTCAAAGGGCCCAATTGGGAGCTACCTTTCCACATCCATACTGATGCATCAGATTATGCCATAGGAGCAGTCTTAGGGTAGAAAGAAGGAGCCATTGAACATGCTATTTATTTTGTCAGCAGAAACTTGTAGGGAGCTGAGTTCAATTATATAGTGACAGAAAAGGAAATGGTGGCAGTAATCTATGCCCTCAACAAATTTAGGCACTACATAACAGGATATCAAATCTTTGTACACACAGATCATGCAACCATTAGGTATCTCATGAACAAACCCTTGATATCAAGTAGATTAGCAAGATGGGTATTGCTAATGCAAGAATTTGACATTACCATTGTGGATAAGCCAGGGAAGGCCAAAGTTGTTGTAGAATTTATTTCAAGGCTGACTACATCAGAGGACAACCAAGTCATTGATGACTTTTTCCCTAATGAACACTTATTTTCCATCACTGTGCAAACACCCTGGTATGCTGACACAGCTAATTATCTGGTCACAGAGATAGTCCCTCCTCATTTCTCTCCAAAGGAGAGAAGGGTGTTCATTGAAAAGTCTTTTCCTTTTTCATGGATTGCTAGATGTTTGTTCTATACTAGACTAGACCATGTCATGTGAAGATGTGTGAGGGAAGATGAAACATATGACATTTTGCATGCATGCCACAATGAACCATGTGGAGGGCATTTTACAGCCAAGAGGACAACAATGAAGATTTTAAATACAGGTTATTACTAGCCAACACTCCACAAGGATGCAGTGAGATATACAAGGAAATGTGACAGATACCAGAGGATGGGATGACTAACCAAATTTGATGAGATGCCCCTTTACCCTCAGCTAGTGATCACTCTATTTGATAAGTGGGGATTAGATTTTGTAGGACCCATTGATCCTCCATCCAATGGTAAATCCTATATCTTAGTATGCACTGATTATATAACAAAATGGGTAGAAGTTAAGGCCATGAAGCATGCAAGAGATAACAAGGTTGTAGAATTTATTTATGAGAAAATTTTCACACGGTATGGGGTTCCCAGAGAGATAGTGACTGATCAAGGAGCTTAATATACCTCAACCCTAGTTGCAGCACTAGTCAATGACTACAACATAAGGCAAAAGAAATCTACTCCTTATCACCCTCAGGCCAATGGCCAAGTTGAGGTAACTAACAAGAAAATTGAAGCCATTTTGACCAAAACCATCACTGTCCATAGGAAGGATTGGGCAAATAGGTTGCCAGAAGCTGTCAGGGCCTATAGGACAACCTAGAAAACAATGATAGGCTTCACCCCTTTTGAGTTGTTGTATGGAAAGACAACTATGATGCCCATTGAATTTGAACATAAGACTCTTTGGACTCTAATCTGAGGCACAAAAGGATAGAATCATACAGCTTAATGCTTTGGATGAGATGAGGAAAGCAGCATTGTATCACACAAAGGTAGTGCAGAATCAGAGAATAAAGTGGCATGACAAATTCATCAAAGACAAGAAATTCTAGCCAGGTGACTGGGCACTGCTCCACGACTCAAGGTATCAGGATAATGCAAGAAAATTGCAGACAAGGTGGCTAGGACCGTATGAGGTTGCTCAAGTTTTCCCCAATGGTGTTGTTCAACTCACCACCATTGACCCTGTTAGATTTAAGCTACTCGTCAATGGTCATCGCTTTAGGTTGTATCACAAGCCAACTTCAAAGGATGAATTCCTACAACAGTTCACTCAGCATGCAACTCCTGAACTTCTTGTAGGCAAAGGTAGTGGACCTAGTGTCCCTCCTTCTGGCTAACCAAGGTATGACACTTGTCATAATAAAGACTTCCACTTTTGTGGGTGTCCACTTCTTCATTCATTCACCCATCTACCCATCCATATCCATCATTCTCTCTTCCATCACATTGCCATGATCTCACTTCATTCCACTTCACTTTATTCCGCTCTACTTTCATTCAATGCTCAATGAATTTCTTAAAAGGTGACCAGTACTTTCTCCATCATTTTTGCAACTGATCTTCCCAAAATCAACATACGTGTGCATGAATTTGTTCTCTTACTTATCTTTTAGTATATTCATTTAATTACTATGAATTAATGTTGATGTTCTCCATAGCATGCAATTATTCCCTACCCTGTCCAATCAAGCATTATCATTATGCATGTGAGGACACATGCTCAAATTTAGGTTCGGGGGGAAGTGTGTATACCATGTCCACGTGTTAGTCCATGTTGGTTTACACCAGCAGCCAACACATCAGCAAAGTTTAAAATTGAGTAGGTTTGAATTTTGAGTGAGATGATAGCTTGCAAGTGTGAGGTGATAGCCTTCATTGATTACTCCTTTACTGCCTTTACTACTCTTGTCATAATCTTGAGTCCCCAAATAAGGAAAATTAAGAGGACATTGGCGTTGAAAATTTAGCAGTATTGCAAGAAGTATCTTTCTTTTAAACTAGCAAGGATTGTTTCATATTTGAATCCTTCCATTGAGACTCCTCTTGAATTCTTCAATGCTTATCAGATTGCTCCTCCTAAAATGAAGAATTTGTTGTGTGAATTCTATTTACATAATTATGTTGTGTCCCAAGATCATGATTGGAATCCCTTGTTGTATGTTGGGGATGTTCAATTAAGGGCATTTATGTCTTAGATACAAAATGAGATTATTTGGGGACAATAGTTTAGGGCTTATAGGCAAATAGAAATCATCACTCCCCTGTCCATTAGAGCTAAATCTAGAAATCTAGGGGGCATTTTTAATTATTGGCACAGAATGTTTTATAGATCAAGCTATGGCAATAGAATCTTGTCTGAGAGAGAAGTAGTTTACACAGAATATGAGTTAGCAAACACTATAGGAGAATCTGTAAATGGATATTTGGCACAAAGGTGGAATAGTTTGACTGATGAACTAAAACAAGCAGAGCCTCACTCTCTATAGAACTATGCTGCAACATGTAAAAGAGTGGATAGATATATGTAGATTGGGAGGACAAAGGGGCAATTCTGTCTTCCCTTAATTTTCCAACCACCTATCCTATTATGGCATGTGCCAAATTTTAGGTACTATTAGTATGATATTGCTGAAGAGAAATAGAGATAGAGTAGATTGGATAGACAATAAGGGTTCTATTGGGATCCTAATTCACGCACTGTAGAAACTGATATAGGATAGCTGGCAGTTGCTAATTTTAGGGCATTGACCAAACAGAAGAACAACCCTTCTTCTGCTGGAGGCCCAACAAAGTCTTAGGTTGGGGAGAGTGATGAGTCTAGTTTATGACTCAATTTTGTTAGAATTTATTATCCATTTGTTGTAGTTTCATGGACTTTGATACCTAGATCTTGATCTTTTTATGATATTTCCTCAAAACCATAGATATTGGGCATACTTTATTTCCTATAATCTTTAAATGACATTGACATGCTATATGAACTATCTATGTTAATTTTACATGTGGATTAATGAATGTTACTTTAAGATAGTTACAGATATGCAATTATTGTGTGTACTAATATTGTTATGCAGATATAATTAGCAACCTATAAAATCAAGGAAAGTTCTGTCAGTTGGTCACTCGCCATCAAAGTCAACAAGGTGGTCATTCAAATGTCAAATGGAGGGAAGATAACCACCTTGTAACTAGTCTTAATTGCTTGTTGAGTGAATATAGGAGTTACTGCTGTGCTAGATTTGCGTCAAAGCGAACATGCTTGACCAGATTCCACGCATGCATAACCTCCTCTCCACTTTCTATGCTTTCCCTAAAGTGGCATCCTCCTAATTTGTTGGAGTTGACCACCTTGTTAGGTAGTTGGTTTGTAGTTCTTCGTTCTATAAATAAGACTCAGATGTTCCTTCTAAGGGTTTTATTAATTTGAGGTTGTACTCGCATTATTAAGTTTTTCAGTAATACAATTATGTTGCTCATTTTGTACTCATGTTTTCCAATGAATAAAATGAAGTTATAAGTTCTTATCTATGAGTTTACATTTGTCTTAAGGGATACTAATCCAAGGGGGCCCACTTGGTGAGCATTCCATCCTTTAGTTTAGTTGTTATTTTCTATCAAGCAGTTAGTTAAAATCTGGCACCGTATGTTCCTGTAGCCATTAGAATTCCATTCTGTATCTATTCCTGCAGCCAAAGCAGACAGAGTAGTTTCCTATTTGTGTGCCCAGATTTTCATTTTCCGTCATGCACTTCAGCTTAGTATAGTTGTTGGTTGATGTTCAACATTTATGTTATTTCTTTCCAAGTAATTTAATTTTAGCATTATGTCTTTCTTATCTATAGAATGAATGTAGCTACTTTGGGGTTCCTAGTGCACATACTGTGTTGACCCATTTCAAGTTCATGTCCCTAGGTTGACAAGTTAAATGCACCTTCATAGTGATTAAGATAGCTATTTAGGTTAGATGTCCAATCTCTGAGTGACATCTTTATGAGCTTAGTTGTTAAATCATTGTAGGAGACCAACAACTACCATGACTCTTGCCAAGTATGTTTAGAAGAATTATTTAGAAGATCAGATCATTGGAGCCAAGAATGAAGGAGTACATACAAGAAGAAGATTTGCAAGAGAGAATGAACAAGTAAGTTTTTCTCTACTATCAAGAGTAGAACCCAAGAATTTTGATGGAGCTAGCAAGGATGAAGGATGGATACAAGATATGGAAGAAGAACTAAATTAGATAGAGAAGAATTAGACTTGGGAGTTGGTACCAAGACCTACAAACAAGAATGTGATGGGTACAAAATGGGTATTCAGGAACAAATTGAATGAAGATGGAGAAGTGTTCAGGAACAAAGAAAGACTAGTCTACAAAGGTTATTCACAAGTTGAAGGTGTTGACTATGAGGAGACATTTTCTCCAGTGGAAAGAATGGAAGCAATCAGAATGGTTCTTGCATTTATAGTGCATAAGAGATTTACAGTATATCAGATGGATGTCAAGTCTGCCTTCTTGAATGGTGACTTAGAAGAAGAAGTCTACATAGAACAACATGATGGATTTTAGTTATTAGAAGACCCAAACATGGTATGAATACTTAAGAAGGCTCTGTATGGTCTCAAATAAGCCCCTCGAGCTTGGTATCAAGCTTGGATAAGTACTTACTCTAGCAAGGTTTCAAGAAAGGTATTGTAGATAGTAATCTCTAAATAAAAATTGAAGGTGAACAAACTTTAATTATTGCTATGTATGTTGATGATATAATCTTTTGTGGCTATAATGAGATGTGTAATAAATTTGCAGGAGAGATGTAGAAAGAATTTGAAATGTCTATGTTAGGTGAGATATCATTCTTTCTTGGGCTCCAAATTACTCAATCAGATAATGGCATCTTTATATCTCAAGAAAAGTATGTTAAGGAGTGTTGACATGTGCAAGACAACTGAGAGGGGGGTGAATCAGTTGTAACTAAAACTTTAAAACCATCAACACATCAACCACTTAGTTACTGTTATTGTAATTTAACCATAAAAGCATGAAATTAGAACTTAAACACATTCACACATTCAACACATGAAACACTAGATTTTTACATGGAAAACCCTATAAGGGAAAAACCATAGTGAGTGTTAGCTCACAATATAAAAGATATATCAAAATTTACAACAAGGCTCAGTACCAGAGGCTCATTGCCAATGGGGCTCACTAGCCAGAATGGTCACTACAAAAGAAGCGGCTCACTGCCAATGGGGTGGCTCACTACTGTTGGGTGGCTCACTGCCAGAGTTGGTGAACTAAGATAGTAGCATCTACACTATGCCAAGGTTCAGTTCCATTGAAGCACAATAATTTTCCTTTGCTCTGCTCTACTTACTCACTTTGCACTTATCTTCACATCTTTGCATCCTACCCCTTTTTATTCATGACTTCATTTCATGTACTTATACAATTCATCAACTTTGGAATGAACATTAAGGTTAGCATTACAATCATCAACCTTTAGAACAATCTCCAAGGTCGGCATACATACATATTTAGCCAATATTTAAATTAGGTCTGGACTTAACTAGATTAAGGGAGAGAGAAATGAATGCAAACCATGCCAAGCCTTAGCTAGGACTCAAATGCAATTATCCATGCAACAACATACTTTACAAACTTTGAAGCACATCTGCAAGTAGTGAAAACAACCAAGTCAGCTAAAACTAGTGTTAACACTAACACTTTTAGGAACATGCTTCATGCACAATCTGAATTACACTTTGCAGACTAATAAAAAAGGTAGGAACATGATCTAGAGACTTCCACAAGCATGTTACAATCACCAAGAGCATTCACACAACCTTTAAACACTTTATCCATAAGATTCTTCAAACCAGAGTACTTGAACATTATTGTCGGCCACTGTCATAAAGGAAAGATTACTTGCAGAGCACCAAATCACAAACCATTTGAACTAAATGCACATTACATCATTTCAAACTTAATTCCAAAACCATACACTATAAAACTTGAATGTGGAGAAATGTGAAGCAGAAAACATTCTCCCTATCACCATTAAATACATAAAAAAATAGTTTTTACTCTGGTGAACAGAACTCACTCAAATCTTCACATCGGAGGCTCAAAATTGAAACATAGCATCTATAGACATCCCTTAACATTACTTTCAATCCGTAGACAAAGATATTCAATCTACAGGATATGTGAAGTAAAACACTGCACTATTCTAGTAGATAAAGCAATTCTGCATTGTACTAATTCCTCAAATACTTGTTCAGACTTATTCAAATAACTTCCTTAGGTGTTGACATCAATGACAACACTTATTGCTCATACTTACAAGAATCTCCCCCTTTGTCATTGATGGCGACACATGATGTGAAAAACCATCAAGACATACAAACATGCTTTGCTTATTTGCTCCCCCTTGATGCATTCTCTGACTGTAGCTTTCTTCTTAGGTTTTTTACATGCACTTCTCTCCCCCTTTGAAATCAATGGCAGAGGGTACCAGACCTTTTCTTTCTCTTTACTACACAACTTGCCTATCATGAACACTGTAACACTTACTACTCTCTATCAGAAACTTATATCAGAAAATTATACCTACTCCCCCTAAGAGGTAGCCTTCAAAACATCAATCCAGATCAAAAGATAAAACTTTGGAAACCACTGGACTGATGCATTCCTTATGTATCTTAGTTTAGAGTAGGAGGGGTAATAATGCCTAACTTCCCCCTAAGATACTCAAAAGTATCCTTAAATAGAGGCTTAGTGAAAATATCTACAATCTGATCCTTTGTAGATACATACTCCATCTTTACTTCATTCTTTGTTACCTTTTCTCTTAGAAAGTGATACCTTATTGATATATACTTTGTCCTTGAGTGAATCACTAGATTCTTTGAAATGTTTATAGCAATTGTATTGTCACAAAAGATTGAGATTGGTTCTTCATACACAATTCTTATGTCCTTCAGTGTTTGTTTCATCTAAAGCACTTGAGTGCAATAGAATGCTGCAACAATATATTCTTCTTTTGTAGTAGACAAAGAGATTTATTCTTGTTCTTTCTTAGCCATGAAACCAATCTGTTACCCAATAGGAAAGCACCTCCACTTATACTTTTTCTGTCATCGGTATCTCCAGCCCAATCTGCATTTTTATAAGCACTAAGAGTGAAATCAATATCTTTGGGATACCACAATCCATAGTTTGAAGTGCCTTTTTAATACATCATGATCCTCTTGACTACCATCACATGTGACTCTTTGGTATCTTCTTGAAATCTTGTCACAAGACAAACTACATGCATTATATCAAGTCTGGTATGGGTTAGATAAAGTAGTCCTCCAATCATAGATCTATACTCTTTCTGGTCAGTCTTAGGTGATTCATCATTCTTGCTTAGCTTACAACTAGTTACCATAGAAATACATACTGGCTTAGACTCCTTCATTTTAAACTTCTTCAATAATTCTTTCACATTCTTAGACTGAGAAATGAAAATTCCTTTTTCTGATTGAGTTATTTGTAGTCCTAGAAAGAAATTCATTTCACCAAACATTGACATCTCAAACTCTTTTTTCATTTCCTTTGCAAATTTTTTACACATACCTTCATTGCCTCCAAAGATGATATCATCAACAAAGACTACAACAATTAGAATTTGATCATCATTGATTTTGAAATAGAGATTACTATTTGCAGTGCCTTTACAGAACCTTTATTGCATCAAATACTTGTCCAACCTTGCATACCAAGCTCTAGGAGCTTGCTTGAGTCCATACAGGGCCTTCTTCAATCTGCATACCATGTCACCTTTATCTGATGAATGAAATCCTTCTGGTTGTTCAATGTAATCCTGTTCTTCCAGCTCTCCATTCAAGAATGCAGATTTTACATCCATCTGGTATATTTTGAAATCTTTGTATGCGACAAATGCCAAAAACATTCTTATTGCTTCAATTCTTTCCATAGGAGCATAAGTCTCCTCAAATTCTATACCTTCAACCTGAGAATATCCATTGCATACTAGTCTTGCTTTGTTTCTTACCACTTCTCCATTTTCATTCATCTTTGTTTCTAAAACTTCATTTGGTTCCAATCACATTCTTATCAGTAGGTTTAGGGACCAACTCCCAAGTTTGATTCTTCTCTATCTACATCAGCTCTTCTTCCAGGGCTTTTACCCAACTTTCATCTTTGCAAGCTTCACTTATAGTTTTAGGTTCAATCTATGAAAACAAACAATAGTTCACATGTTCCTCTGTATCTCTTTTCCTTGTCAATACCCCTTTGCTTTTGTCACCAATAATTTGATCTTCAGAATGATTAATCCTTACATACTGGGAGTCTTAACAACTCTTTCCAAATCCTTTTCTTCTTTAACTTGACTATCCTTTTGTTCTACCTTTTCTTTATTAACTATAACAATAGGTTCATCTAATTCATAGCCACTCAGATCTGATGTTATTTCCTTGTCTTCATCAAACTTCACATTAGCACTGTTACGAGAAAATGTGGATATAATATCAATGATTAATAATAACCCCCTAACTCAATATAAATTGCAATAATCAAGATTCAACACAAAGAAAGGTACCTTGCAAACCTTATTACTTCGCAGCTTCCATTGTTTGCCTAATCTCAAATTGATCTTTCATGTGAATGAAGCCCTCAGAAAGAGCACTTCCTTGCTTTTTTCTTCAAGATGACAATAGAGAAATAGCTATGATAGTTCTTGTAATGAAGAGGATCTTCAATACAATAAAAATGGTGATTGCAAGCTATGGATATGGTGTTGGGTGCCAAAGGCGTGCTGTGATTTCTGCAGAGTAAGTTTACTAAAAGCTTGGATGATTGAAATGGAGGAATAGGGGTTGTATTGATAGACTTGTGAGATAGAAGATCAACGGTTGAGGAAACTTAAGAGGATGTGCATGAATAGGAAGAGGACAAGTGTCCTACTCCTTCATGCATTAGGGGAGTTAATAGAATAGATTAAAGAGTTAACTGAATTGATTAATTAGTTAACATAAAAGACTAACTAGTTAACTGATTTGATTTATGAGTTAACTAATTAGAACTGGAGGATAAAAAGGACATGTGGGTGAGGGAACAACTAATTAAATATTAAAATATTTAATTAAGTGTGCACATGGATTTGCATGGATTAATTTTTGTGTTAATCCATTTTTAAGAGGAAATAGATAATCTAAATAAATGTTTTGATTTATTTAAATATAGAGGATGTTAACTTTAGAAGAACTAATTAAGTAATTGGACATTATTTAATTTAGAATGACTTTAGAATTTAGAAGAGGTAATTAAATAATTTTAATATTATTTAATTTAGAGGAATTTTGGGAGAATTAATTAAATAATTTGGTATTATTTAATTTAGAAGAACTTGGTGGATTTTAATTTGGAGGAATATGAAGGATTTAATTAAATTAATGATTTTATTTAATTTTGTGGAGGAATGTGAATCAGATAAATAAATTAATTTGTTTATTTATTGATAGAGGAATTAAACTGAATAAATATTAAGAATATTTATTTAGACAGAGTCATGTCACTTTTAGGTGTATACATTTTTCCCCTCTTTGATGCAATGTGTTTTATCATGTTGTTTCAAAGAATAAGATTTTCTGATAATGATACATGCCCCAGTTTGCCCCTGGTACAGGTTTAATGATGGTAGGATGCCCCCTTAGGAGATTGGACAAGAAGAAAATTTTGAGGGCGTGAGACGAACGATCTCATGATGAGGAAGGTTGGTTGATAGGTTAGGGTGAAGAAAATGGAGGACGTAAGATAAGGGCTGAAGAAGAGATGAAATGATATGCGATGCAAGATAAAATGATAACACACACAATCAAGTAAGCAAGTACACACAAATGATACAAGAACAAACAAGGTATTGCTCCTGTCTAGTTGTAAACCAATGATTAATCGATAATGATTAACGATAGTGTTGTCATTACGGGGAACGATGTATCTCTAGATCAACATGATAGGCGTGGGAAAGATATATCCCATTGATAATTATGATTGATTGAGTTGGTTTACGACAAGATTAGGATCAAGACCACTGATTGCGATTGGATAATTTGACAAGATTGACTTGACTTGATTGATATGGATTAAGGATGGACTTGCATTTGGATCATTGCTCGGATTGACTGGACTGGGATGAGATTAACCATACGGATAACTGGAAGATACAATTGAATAAACTACTAGAAAGGACATGGATCTTTTGACACTTGGAAAAGGTTTTACTCAATTGATGCAGAAGAGAGTTGAGGAAAGATACAATGATAGATAGAAATTTGATGGATAGAAGAAATGCAAATGGAGGAATCATAAGATTTTACTTGAAAACACTTGGCACTTTGAACAAAATCATTATTGATGGACGATATATGAAAATGTAAATGGATGTATTAAGGATGTGGATATATGTCATCTTTGTTTGGTGTGGAGCCTGATCAATCTCCAAGTGGGAGATTGTTGGTATGTGGTGACTGATCATGCAAGTACTATACACAAGTTATGTATCCTTGGTGGGGTTTAGGGGCGGTAGCCCTTGAGAAGTAGGGGTTCAGGGGCATAGCCCCCAATTTTTTTTTCTCTTTTTTTCATGATCGAAGTCGGCTATTAATTTTTGTTAACCGACAAAAGAAAAATGACATTGCAAAATCCTAATTCTAGAAGCTTCCAAAAAGCTTGTTATAAGCGGCTGGGATGTATGTTACAGTGATGTATTCATGAGATTGTAATCTATTTTGCACTAGATAATAAAATCATTGGATGGCTGAGTTTCTATGGATGTAGCCCATATTGGGTGAACCACATTAAATTTCTATGTTGACCTCTTTTATGTTATTCCTCATTGTTATATTTGGGTTATTTAATCTGTATATAATTGTTAGTGTTTATTTCTCTGATCTTCCCTAACCCTAGTAACTAGTATTAGAGTGGGTTGTGTTTGATTATCATCTACAGGAAGGTCTCACGGTTGAGTGGGAGTCTCACGGTTAAGTGGGAGCAATGGTGGACGAGGGTAAATTGAAGGTAGATAAATTCAATGGGCAAAACTATCAATTATGGAAGATGTAGATGGAGGATTATCTCTATCAAAAGGATTTATGGAGGCTGTTGGAAGGAGTAGCCAAGAAATTGGTAGTAATGACTGATGAGGATTGGGAACTTTTGGATAGAAAGGCATTGGGAACCATTCGGCTATGTCTGACACCATATGTGGCATTCAATATAACAGAAGTGAAGACAAAAAGTGAACTGATGAAAGCATTTGGCCAAATTGTATGAAAAACCCTTAGCCTCTAATAAGGTATTTCTCATGAAGCATTTGTTTAACCTAAAAATGATTGAAGGTTGGTCTATGTCTGATCATTTAAATAAGTTTAATATGATTATCAGTCTATTAACTTTTGTAAAAGTGAAATTTGATGAAGAGGTGAGGGCTCTCTTGGTTTTATGTTCTTTGCCAGAAAGCTGGAATAACTTGGTAATGGCTATAAGTAATTCTGTCTCTGGTTTAAATACTTTGAAATTTGATGATGTTGTTGGTGTTATCCTTAGAGAGGAAATGCAACGGAAAAGCATAGGTGAGACTTCAACATCTGGTAATGCTTTGACTATAGAGAACAAGGGAAGAACAAAGGAAAGAGGAAAAAGCCCTACAAATCATGGGAAGTCACAAGGAAAGTCAAAGAAAGGTAGATCTAAATCTAGAGGAAGAATGGATTGATGGCACTATGGAAAGCCATGACACTTGAAGAAGAATTGTTGGTCTCGAAATGGCAAACAAGGAGATAGACAACATGATGACAGTAAGGAAGCTAATGTTGCAAGTAATAAATTACAGGATGCTTTAATTCTATGTTTAGATAATGCTAATGATTCCTGGGTAATAGATTTAGGGGCTTCATTTCATGCCACACCCCATAGGAAATATTTTCTAGATTATGTTCAAGGTGATTTTGCACAAGTATATTTGGGTGATGATGAACCCTATTAGATTGTTGGAAAAGGAAAGATAAAAATCAAGTTGCAAAATGGAAATGAATGGTTGCTACATGAGGTAAGGCATGTTCCAAATTTGAGAAGGAATTTAATCTCTACAGGACAACTGGGTAGTGAAGGTTGTATAGTTACCTTTTCAGATAAAGTCTAGAAGGTCAGTAAGGTGCATTAGTAGTAGCTAAAGGTGAAAAGGTAGGCACATTATATTTGTGTACTAGTAATACTTATTCTACCTTAGTTGCTACAGAAATAGTTGCTACTGAAACAATTATATCACTTGCTACAAGGATAGAAACAGAATTGTGGCACCATAGACTTGGGCACATGAGTGAGAAAGGGATGAAGATCCTTCACTCTAGAAAGTTACTACTAGGTCTGAAGAAGATTGACTTGGAGTTATGTGAAAATTGTATTTATGGAAAACAAAAAAGAGTCCAATTTCTCAAAGTTGGAAAAGAGAAGAAGAGTGAGAAATTAGAGCTTGTGCATTCAGATGTATGGGGACTAGCTCAGGTATCTTCTCTTGGTGGCTCTTTCTATTATGTTAGTTTTATTGATGATGCAACTAAGAAAACATGGGTGTATTTCCTAAAACAAAAATTAGAAGTATTTGAAACTTTTAAAAAGTGGAAAGCTTTGGTTGAGAATGAGACAAGAAAAAAGTTGAAGTGTCTCAGATCTGATAATGGAGGTGAGTATTGTAGCAGAGAATTTGAGAATTACTGTTCATATAATGGAATTCATAGGCATAAAATAGTTCTTGGAACCCCACAAGAAAATGGTGTGTCTGAGAGGATGAATAGGACCATTATAGAGCATGCAAGGAGCATGAGATTTCATGCTGGATTACCCTTACACTTTTCGGCAGATGTTGTACATACTGTTGTTTATTTACTAAACAGGGGACCTTTAAATCCTTTGGATGGTGGCATTCTAGAGGAGGCATGGATGGGCAAAAAGGTAAACTATTCATTTCTGAAAACCTTTGGTTGTCAATCTTTTGTCCATGTTGATATTGAAAATAGAACCAAGCTTGAGGCTAAGTCTAAAAAATGTACCTTTATTGGATATGGAGTATATGAATTTGGTTATCGGTTATGGGATTATGAAAATCATAAAATCATTAGGAGCAGAGATGTTATATTCAATGAGAAGGTCATGTATAAGGATCAACTGTAGGAAAATAAGCATGAACAGGCCAAAAAGGAATATGTGGTGTTGGATGAGATTCCAAAAAATAAAATGCCAGTGGTACCTGATGCTCAGCAACAAGTTATCCCACAAACTTCTACAAGTGTTAGACATTCTACAAGGATAACTAGACCTCTAGAAATATTTTCTCCATCCTTATATTCTATATTATTAACTGATTCTGGTGAACCTGAAAGTTATGAAGAAGCAATGCAGGTAGATACCAAAAAGTAGTGGGAGCTAGGCATGAAAGAGGAAATGGATTTCTTACTACAGAATTAGACTTGGGACTTAGTCAAATTATCTATAGGAAAAAGAGCATTGCCAAATAAATGGGTTTATAGGTTGAAGGAAGAAGATGGAGGCAAGAAAAGATATAAGGCCAAACTCGTGGTAAAAGGTTTTGCACAGAAAAAAGGTATAGATTTTGATGAAATATTTTATCTGGTTGTAAAGATGACTTCTATTAGAACTATTCTAATTCTTGTGGCTGTGGAAGACTTGCATCTTGAACAACTAGACATGAAAACAACATTTCTCCATGGGGATTTGGAAGAGGAAATATACATGCAGCAACCATAGGGATATGAGGTCAAGGGTAAGGAGGATTTTGTGTGCAGGTTAAAGAAGAGTTTGTATGGCCTAAAGTAAGCACCTTGGCAATGGTATTTGAAATTTGATAGTTTTATGGCTGAACAAGGTTACAAAAGATGTCATTCTAATTATTGTGTTTATTTCATGAAATTGAGTAATGGCAGCTATATTATCCTGTTGCTTTATGTTGATGACATGCTTGTTGCTGGGTCTAACATGCAGCATATTAATGAACTTAAACAGAAATTAGCAAATTCATTTGCTATGAAGGATTTGGGTGCAGCAAAACAAATCCTTGGTATGAGGATCACACATAGAAAAATATTTTTCCCAAAGTGAGTATGTAGAGAAGGTGTTGAAAAGGTTTAACATGCAAAATGAAAAAGAAGTTAGTACACCTTTGCCTAGTCATTTTAAGTTGACTAAGGAGATGTGTCGTCCAAAGACACAAGAGGAGGAAGACAAAATGTCTAAGATACCACATGCATTAGTAGTTGGCAGCTTCATGTATGCAATGGTATGCACAAGGCCAGTTATTACACATGTAGTGGGAGTTGTGAGCATGTATATGAGCAATCTAGGAATGGAACATTGGAATGATGTAAAATGGATTCTCTAATATTTGAGAGGTACTACTTCAAAGAAACTATGTTTTGGAGGAACAAATTCTGCCCTAAAAGGATATGTTGACTCTGATTTGGCAGGTGATATTGATAGAATGAGGAGTACTACAGGGTATGTTTTTACTATAGGAGGTACTGCAGTCAGTTGGATTTCAAGGCTACAAAAGGTTGTTGCGCTTTCAACCACTGAAGCTGAGTATGTTGCTGCTACAGAAGCTAGCAAGGAGATGATTTGGTTACAACATTTTCTGGAGGAATTGGGGCAACAACAAGAAGATAGCCCTTTGTACACTGATAGCCAGAGTGCCATTCATCTTGCTAAGAACTTAGCTCTACATTCAAAAAAAGCATATACAGCTCAGATACCACTTCATCCGGTCAGTTTTGGAGGATGGGCAGTTGAAGCTAGAGAAAATTCATACATGTCAGAATCCTACAGATATGTTCACAAAGGAAGTTACATAGGAGAAACTGATTTCCTCATCAATTTCTGTTGGCCTTCATGATTGATAATGGTCTATATAAGAAACCAGCTAGGCTTGTAATCCAGTGGGAGCTGCAAGCGCAACGGTGTCATCTAGGATTAGTCTCCAAGTGGGAGATTGTTGGTATGTGGCGACTAATTATGCAAGTACTATACACAAGTTATGTATCCTCGCTGAGGTTCGATCCTGGGCCAGGCCTTGAGCGGGGGTTCAAGGGCGTAGTCCCCCAAATTTTTTTTTGCACGATCGGAGTCAGTTGTTAATTTTTGTTAACTGACAAAAGAAAAATGACATTGCAAAACCCTAATTCTAGAAGCTTCCAAAAAGCTTGTTATAAGTGGTTGGGATGTATGTTACATCGATGTATTCATGAGATTGTAATCTATTTTGTACTGGATAATAAAATCATTGGATGGCTGAGTTTCTGTGGATGTAGCCCATATTGGGTGAACCACGGTAAATTTCTGTGTTGATCTATTTTGTGTTATTCCTCATTGTTATATTTGGGTTATTTAATCTACATAATTGTTAGTGTTTATTGCTCTAATCTTCCCTAACCCTAACAATCTTGATATTGCAAGTATTTTGAAGTGCTTGTTTCATCATTGGACAATTTTTGGTATTTTTGTGTTTTTAAATGTTGTAAGAAAATACAAGCATCTAGGTATAATTAAACTGAGATGACCTGAGTATTGCTTACATGGATTTTGATATAGCAGGCTAATACAAGCATCTAGTTAAAATTGAATATAGATGACTTGTGTATTTCTTGCATGTCAATAGACAAGGATTTCACTTTTTCATGCTTAGACCTAGAACATCCTGAATGATCTTCTCATGATCATGTCGTTAGACAAAGTCGTCACATTACTAAAGATTGATCCACAAACAAAAAACAAAGAAAATAATCATGCCCCCATCATAACATCTCTAGTTTTTAGGCATCCTTGAGAAGCATAGAAAGACACCATAACAAAAATTAAGACTCTGTAACTTAACTTGCTCACAAACACAAAACATTCTTACATTAGATGTGTTTTCTTGCCATAATTGAGATAAAATCATTTTGAGTGTTTAGGTACTTGTTTGTTTTGTTTTGGATAGGTTGATGTCTTGCATCAGAATTTATGTTTGGAAGCGTGCTTTGTTGCGTGTGTGTGTTTGGTGAAAGGTATCACAATCCTTATTGGTGTCCTCTTAGAACATGTGGCGGTGTAGGATCCAACTCTGTAACCAGGCCAAGGACTTGCCCCCAGTCAGGTAAAGGATTGACTTATTGTGGAAGAAAGACTATGAGATGCTGATGGTGGACTTGATGGGGCAGACCCTAAGGGACTGACCTAGTGCCTCGAGGGATCATTGATAAATGGCCTTGCCTATGTGACGATGCAGAGGCAACATAGTTTGGGATGATATGATACTCACGATGTACCCTATGACAGGCTAACACTATGGATAGGATACTGCATAAACCTTAGGTTGTAAGGTGACAAAGTTGATAGAGTATCAAGCCATGATAGGTTATCATTAGGTTTTATTCTGAAATGGCTATGATCGGATGATGGATGATGGTAGGCAATGCGTACTTCTACTGAATGCCACGAGTTGTGACAATGAACTTTATTGCTTGGAGATGTTTATGATTTTGGAATGAATGCAATGTGAAACAAACAAAATAGGATTTAGGGAAAACTCAAGTTGGGAGTGAAATGAATTATGGAGTGTTTCTAATTTCTAGGCTTTGCTAAAGGCTAAACATTGATGCCCATCTAGATAAGACAATCTGACAAGCTTTCAAATTAGACAAGTAACAAATTTTATTGTTGTTCACTAGACTTAGATCATCGATGGAAAGCAAGATAGACCTAGGATAAAGGATTCACGAAAGAACAAGGGTCCCTAGAAAGAAGATGATCCTAGAGACTACTAGACTTGTTGGTTTAGCTCAGCTGGTGCGTGTGTGTGCTTTGTACCTTTCTTTCTCTGTTAGAATGTCACTCTTGAGGCTTCAAGCTTAGACTGATCTCCACCCAAGAGTACGGACATTCAACAATCATCTCTCTTTCACTCTTTTTTTTGTATCTCTCTCTTTTTTTTTGCTTTTCATTATTTTTTTAATTTTCCTCACTTGACTTTTCTTGTTTTTTAGATTTTGATTTTTCAAGAAATGAATGCTTTCAGGAAATTTGATATGCAATACTTTGATTTTTCAATTTTCACTTTTTGACACTCTTATTTTGATCACTCATTTTTTAATTCACTCATATCTTAGGTTACCTCCTTTAGAGTTTTGATCTTCCTGATGTTTTTGGCCAAGAAAGATAAGGGGCTGAGCACCACCTAAAGTTTTCATAATCCAGTCGGACTTCTCTACTACTAGGGAAGAAATGAGAAGGTCTACTTGCAAGCTTCCTTTGAACACTGTTGGTTTGAATACTGACTCTATTTAGACCTGCAATCTTGACTCATTAAGACTGGAATCAGTGTAAAGCTAAGAGCTAGGCTTTGATTAGAATCACTGGGAATGAAGGGGGATAATGACAATTGTGGAAAATGAGGGATCTCCAGGTCTTGAAAGGATGATGTATATCCAGGAAACCCAAGGCACCTTACTACAAGGAAAATAGCATAAGAGTAAATCATTGACAGTTAATGAAAGATGAACAGAATGGTATAGAAATGCAAGAAAATTGTCTTTTTTTATGTTTTTATGATTTTTTGTTTTTTATGTTTTTGTTGGTTTTTTAGACACACTACTTCCTGAGGTGAAAGGCATTGACTACTTCGCCAAATTTCTCTCCCTCTATTGTGTACAAGAGATAAGCATCATTTTTGATATCTTCTTTAACCATGTAGGGGCCTTTCCAATCTTCTAAAAAGACTCTTTTTTATCTCTTTTTCTTGTTTTTCATGTTACCTCTTCTCAAGACCAATTCTTCGATTCTGTAGGGTTCATCACTTGAATCCATTGGTGCCAATTCCATGGTTTCCCTTGGCATTGTGAGACATAGTAAATCCTAAAAGGCATGTTGATGGGAGGGGGTCCAATACAGGACTCCTGCATTGTTGAGTAATTCTGTCAATAGATTGAATTGTTCTGGCATGTAGATTTTTATTTCAGGTCTCTCTTGGATTCTTTGTAAGAATTAGAATAGTTTAAAAGGAGTTTATGGCTCCCTTTGTTCGTCAGGAGGGAGAAAGCTTATAATCATCATCCCATTGGGCTCTGGTCTTAAGTCCATGGCATATCCTATGTAACTGTGTGGGAGTTCAAAGATGACAGGGTCGTCAATACCGACTGTCACTCACATTTTCCATTCTATGTGAAAGAGGCCTTAACTTTCTTCATCCTCATTGGGAAGTCTTTCGACCATTTCAATTTGCACCTGAGGTGCTTCCCATTCACCGAGTTCATTTGATTGAACCAAGGTAGAGGTGGTTGATTCATCTTGTGGTTTGGATACCATGAACATCCTTGGTAGCATTCCTATGACATTGGTTGATTCATTATTAGTAGAATGTGCCTCTTCTATGGGCATTATTGGGTCAGACGATCCTATTTGTTCTGGTGTGTTGGGGATGTGTGACTCATTTAACAGTGACAATGGTGTGTAACCTTCCGATATGTCCTCCTCAGCATCTGAGAAAGTGTGTGGGTCTGCATTTCTCAGATCTAACATGGTGGTTTGAAACATTGGGCATTCAGTTTTGTGTGGTTCCTCTCCTATACAAGGGAAGAGTTTGGAAGCCTTGTGGATGTCGATCATGAGTACATCTAAGGGGGATTGGAGTGGTTCATCCTGCTCAATCAATTCCATGATCTTGATAGTCTTATCCTTGGGAACCATTTACCTCTATTTTGGTAATGGCTTGTCTTCGAGAGCTTTGATTTCTGTGGTGTCTGTGGTCTTTATTATGCTAAAAGGTTCTGGATCCCCCTTGGCGGCATATATTTTCCCTAAATGCGGGAATCGAGCTTCCTGAAATAATATGGAGGGTATGGCTTTCATCCTATGTATCCATGACCTTCCAAGGATCAAATTATATCATGTGTCTTTGTCGATGATGTAGAATGTGGTAGGAATGGTCTTAGGTCTGAAGGTTACTAGGAGGGTAATCTTGCTGATGGTGGCAGTTTGCAAATTATCATACCCGCGTAGAGTATTTTGTGAAGGGATGAGTTTAGTGTGCCCATAGCCCATCCTCTCAAATAGGGAGAAAGCAACTATGTTAACTACTACTCCATCATCGATTAAGGTCCGTTTGATACATATGTCATAGATCCACACTTGCAAGTATAACGCAGAGTTTCCTTGTTTTGTTAATTATGCCTCAGAAGGCATCTGTCATAAGTCAAAGAAGAACCCTGGATCTTCAAGTTCTTTGTTTAGTGGGTTGATGTCATACTCTACATGCATTAGATTGTACTCTTGACATAGACCTTGACTTCCTTGAATGGAAGTGGAAGTGGGATACTCTTGGATAAGTTTGATAGCTTCAAGGTGGTCGACAACAAGAGGGGAGAGTGGAATGTGGCTTGGACTCATGGTAGAAGATTCTTCAACAGGCTTGATTGGTAATAGATTACATGATGGGGTTGGGGAAATGGACACGTTTGGAGGCTCTGTGATAGGCTCTTCGATAGTTATTTTGTGATATGGGCATGGTTGGTTCCTTGCTAACAGCTGTTGGATCACATCCTTCATGAGTGCATGGGTAGATGGACAATACAATAGATGGAGAATAATGGTAGATGGTGAGGGTGATGGCCTTGGAGGGAGTGTGTGCAAGGTGACTTTTCCACTGTGGGTAGTGATGTTGCAATCAGAGTTAGTGTTGGAATTTGATTGTGTGTTAGACGTGGGCCCATTGAATTGCGGGATGGGCTTTGTTATGCAATTAACGGTGTACTCAAATGGTACATTTGTGTAATTGGCATCATTGTTTCCATTATTGTGATTCTGTCAGTTGTTGTTGTTGTTGTTGTTGTTTTGAATGGAAGACCATCCCTACTCATAGTTGGGAAGTTGATTCTTGAATGCTAAGTGATCCTCATTAGAGGCATGCCCATCAAGTGATACCTTTTTTTGGTCCAACAAGTCTTGAATTGTGTGTTTGAGCACGAAACAATCATTGGTTTTATGTCCTTTTCCCCTATGATACTTGTAGAAATTAGTGTCTTTCCACCAAGGAGGTTTGACTTGAGGTTAATAGTTGCTTGTGGCAGGAAGGGTGATCTCATTGTTTGCTAACAACTTTCTCAAAGTGGACTCATATGACTCCACTAGTGGTGTATTTTTTCATCTAAGATGAAGATAGTTGTACTGTTATCTTGGTTTATTTGTCAAAGGTTTGCTTGTTGTTGCATTATTTAAGGCTCCTGAGAGATTAAAAATTGGTTGTTTAGAAGCTACCACTTTAGCATCAACATCTCCATCATTGATGATGTTCTTGTTCTTGGTCTAAAATTTCAACTTATCCGGGGTGTAGTTAGAGTAAGGAGTGTCCTTGAACAATTTTATTTGTCCCTTTGTGATCATGGCTTTCTCAATGTATAACCCCATCTCAATTACTTTCATGAATGAGGTAGGGCATTGGATTTGCATTTGGTAGCTTAGATCAGGATTAAGATTGTGGACAAACATCTCTGTCATTTGTTTCTTGGGGACATGATATGAGCATTTGTTCATGAGTTGTCTCCACCTTTGTAAGAAAGCGATGAAGGATTCGCCACTCTTTTGCTTTTAGTTGCAAAGGTCTAGCATGGAAACTTCATGTTCAATGTTGTATGAGAAGTGTGTGACAAATTTGTTTACTAACTCATGAAAAGTACAGATACCTGGGGGTAGTCGAGAGAACCACTCCATGGCTTGTCCTCCTAGAGATCTAGGGAAGAGGCTCATGAGGAAGATTTCATTATGGGCCACCTCTAGACACGCGGTGCTAAATTCTTGGATATGATCTCTAGGGTCACCCTTTCCTCTATATTTGTCACATTTCAGCACTTCAAATCTAAAGGGAAAGGGGACCATTTTCAAGCTCTTGTTGAAGGCATATGGCGAGATATCCTCCAATGAATAGTGTTTAGTGGACGTCCTTGTTTGGAGGTCCACTAATTGTTGCTGTAAGGTTTGAACTTGTTTGGTCAATGTGTCTAAAGGCGTGGTTGAGTCTATGGTTTGTTTTTGTTTGTCCGTATCTAGGGTTCTGTCTTCATGTGTGCTATTTTCATGGATTCTTTCTTCCTCAGTTTCCTTCAAAGATGTGATGTCAAAGTCTTTGGGGAGCTTAACTCAGCTTTCTAGGTGGAGGAAGAATTTGTTAGGGTTTTGGTTAAGCAATTTATCCATCATGCGTTGAAATTTGCGGTCTTGGAGGGCTTCTTGTAAGTCTTCATGAGAGATATCATCATTAATGTCATGAGGGGAGGGGACTACCTTGTCAGATGTTTTAGCCATTTCAAGCTGTTTTTATTTTTGGGATCAAGTTAGGACCATGCAATGTGATTTGGGATGGGTTGGGGTGAAATTGGAATCTTTGATAAGGTGTGTTTGGAGGTTGTGGTGAAGGGGATACTTGTGGTGATAAGGTTTGAACAAGGGCTTTCTGTGATCAAGGGTGTCAAACAAGACGGTCGATACAAAATGGTAGCCACAAATAAGGAAGGTTTGTTATTTGATTATTTGATAGAGACTAGTTTTGCACAAGCCACTAGTGAAGTTCTGAGAGAGAAGGATGATAGATCCTTGATAGTGGAGACTTACTAGGGTTGCTTGAGGTTGATATGATCTAGAATTACTTTGCACTAACCTAGTTTTGATACTTGGTTTGATTTTGGGAAGATTGGTGAAGTGTTTTGGCGAGATTTCCAACGGAAAAGAGGGTATGATATGAAAAACATACGGGATAAGTGACTGCATGGTAAATCTGATCTGGGAAACTGAAACAAGGCTAAAATGGGTGCTCAAAAAGATAATTGTTTTTCTCAACAAATGTACAGAATAGCTCATTATGATGGATAAGCAGCAACAAATGCGTAGTAATAGAGGGTAAATGCATAGTAGCAGAGTACAAAAGCACAAGACTGGTGAAAAATATATGCGTAGGAACAGATAATAGATGCACAGTTTTGGTACAAGATGTATGCACAATGGTAATTGACAAAAGTGGTGCAGAGCTAGATAAATGCACAACGATAGACAGATGAGTAGCAGGATTGAACAAAAGCACAACACGAGTGAACAAATGTGCAGCTCTTTGTTTTTGGTTGATTTTTTGACTAATTTTTTAATGTTTTTGGCATGTTTTTTGATGTTTTTAGTTTTCTTTAGCTGAAAGTTGGTCTGGTGCAGGAGCACCCCTTCAAAATAAAGACTAGGTCTTAATATAGTATGTTTTATGCATTTTGACGTAATAAGGTCCATTTGACCAATTCGTATTTTTGTAAGTCAATCTAGGTTTATGTGCAAGTTAGTTAGAGTTTGTTATGTTAGCTATAATTCTCCCAGCCACTTAGAAGTCTCCCAGCCACTGTGAATCAAATCTGTACTACTCTTGAAGAGTAGATATGTATGACCTAGATCAGATTGCTTGAGAGATATATGCATAGGAGAGACAGATAGCTGTAGTGAGATCAGAGATTTAATAGAGCAAAGTTGTGAAGTTGAACTATGAAATCAGATCTTTGTATGCATTTCTAAAATTTAAATAAAGGAGATCCTGTTGGTGTTGTTTTTCTAATTTTTGATTTACCTGTGTAGTCAATTTTCTTGTTTTGCAGTTGAGACGGGACATTAGCCCATTCTACCAGTTGGATTATTTCATAATCGGTGGAATGGTTATAAATAGATGTTTATGTTTTTGGTTCTTCATTTTCTATTTGGTTAAAACCATGGAGGTAGGATCATTTACAGCATGCGTAAATTAACCCTAGCATCCTCATGTGCTAGGTCTTGAAAGCTAGAAAACTATGTTAAATTGCTAAGGAAACAGATCAGAGAAATTCTAGGATTTACAATGTTAAAATTGTGAAGATTCACGGGTTTGTTTTTGAGATACATTTGGTGTATATATAGTAATTGTATGTTAGATATACATTTTGTGAGTATATTGCATATATTCATTGCTGTTGTATGGAAGGAACATACAAGTCTATCGCAGGTACAAGGGAGAGAGAAAGTCCAAGAATCCCAGTCAACATACAAATGAAGTCAAGATTCGGTCAAATGTGTATCTGAATTGCTTATACAAGACTAAGTGTGTTGGATATACAATTCCTATGTATATCACGAGTGTATGAAGGCTCATTCCCTATGTATACTCCTATCGTATCTAAGTACCTTTCATGAGTATCCAGAAGTTGCACATCAGGTTTGTATGTTGCAAAAGTATATTGGGTTATACAAATTATGAGTATATGTTTTTTGTATGTCTACGATAGCCTGTGAGTATACTGCATATGTATGTGGAGACATTTCATGTGTATCCTGCATTTGGATGCTAAAGGTTGTATGTTGAAAATGTATATTGCAAATATACATTGGGTAGATACAAGGGAAGTCAACGGCCAACTTTCATCGAAGGAATATTCTGAAGGCATATTCGGTGAGTGTATGTTTTGAGTTGTATATTTTTGAATGTATATTGAAATATACATTCCGCAGATACAAGTTTTAGATGCAAAGAGCGATCGGTAGTGAGGGTGGTGTAAACCAGCGATCGTGGGTCAAACATTGTATGTTTGAACATTCAGTGTGAAGTGATGCACAAGGATCGCGGGCATAACTGGTAAGTGAATGTATATATATTTGAGAATGTATCTCGCGATAGATACAAGCATTCTGAAAGTTGTAATAAGGTATTTTGTAAGCCAATGGTATTTAGGTGTTACGATAGGTAATCATATACAATAAAGTCTGTATGCATATTTGGAAATGCATAGACATACATTTGCAAGTGTGTGTTAGGGTTTGAGTGGGTGATGCTTTGCGTCATAGTTGTATCAGAGAGAAGGAGTATCTTCTGGGAAGATAAGAAGATAGAATGTCAGACGGAGAGGGATCATCAGAGTTTCCAGCAAGGATGACCAACGCTGAGTTGGTAGTTCTGGTAAAGAAGCAGATTGTAGAGAGCAAAGTTGTGAGAGCTCAGAATTAGGAATTGAAGGATGAGTTGGAGAAATTGAGGGACAAAGTAAGTTCTGGTAAGGAAGAAGATAGGGATGAAGAGGAAATCCCTAGATAAGAAATGATAGAGGTTCCTGTAGAACAGAGACCTTTGATCAACGCCCTCAGATCCATGGAGAGGAGGACCATGGATATAAAATTGGACCTGCTAGTGTTTGCAGGAAAAATGGATCCTGATTCAGTGATGGAGTGGATAGACTCCTTGAACAATTTCTTTGTGACAGAGGAAATACCAGAACACCAGAAGGTGAAGATAGCCCAATCAAAAATGAAAGAGGCTGCATTAACTTTGTGGAATTTCATCCAAGATGACAGGGTGAAAGAAGGAAAGAATAGAGTTGCTACTTGGAAAAAGATGGTAGCTTTAGTAAAGGAAGCCTATGTTCCATTGGATTACAACATCCAATTACATAAGAGGAGACAAAATCTAAAGCAGAAGGAGCTGGATGTTGGCTCATACACAGAAGAGTTCATGAAACTTTATGTCAAGACAAAAGTAAAGGAGAGTGAGGAAGAAAAGGTAGCCAGATACCTTAATGGATTGAGGTTTAACATTCAGGAAGATTTAAATTTGCATAACCCAGATACAGTTCAGAAATGTTTCCAATTGGCACTGAAAGTGGAATAGAAATTAAAGAGAAGACAAGAACAGAACAATAGAGGAAGAGGAAAACAGCAAAGAGGAGGAAGAGGCCCTTTCAAAGGTAGAGGCCCTTTCAAAGGCAGAGGCAATGGATTTGGATATCAAGGTGAATCAAATCAGGAAAACAACAAAGGAGACAACAGTCAAACCCAAGGGGGAAATTACAACCAAAGAGGAAATTTTAGGGGCAGAAGACCATCATTCAGAGGAAGATCTCAGGGAAGAGGATCTGTCAGATGTTATAACTGTAATCAAGAAGGCCATATAGCCAGCAGATGTCCAAAAAAGGCAACAAGTTCAATGGGAGAAAGGAGGACAAGCTTGATACAAGAGTCTGATTATCAAGGTGAAACAAGCTCAAACACTTGCCAAAGTGTGAATGCTCCTGACAATTATGGGTATCCTGAGAAAGGAGAATCTTTGATGATGTGGAGAATAGTGACCACCATGAAGATACTTGACAGAGAACCCCCACAAAGGAAGTCTCTCTTCAAAACTACTTGCAAGGCAGGAGGAAATGTATGTAAAGTTCTGATTGACTCTGGATCTACTGAGAATTTTGTGTCTATTGAAATGGTAGAAAAGCTTAAGCTTAGAAGATTGCCACATCCATCCCCATACAAGGTCTCATGGATTACCCAGGGTCAACAAATAGTTGTGGAAGAGCAGGCTTGGGTAGAGTTTCAAATTGGACCATATAAGGACAAGTTATTGTTTGATATTACTAAGATGGATGCTTGTCATCTCTTATTTGGAAGACCATGGCAGTATGATTTGAAAGCACACCATGATGGAGTTAGGAACACCTATTCAATCACCAAGGATAGTAAGGTGATAGAGTTGATACCATTGATAGAGAATGAGGAGGAATCAAAAGGAAAAGAGGTTAAGGTGATGATGGTAGAAGGCAAACCGTTCATGAAAGAGATAGTAGAAGAAGGTGTAGTAGCCTATGCTCTAATTCCATACCTGAAGGTAAACAAGGAGCAGCAGCAAGAAATCAAAGGAGAGAAAAGACAGAGGTTTATAGATCCAGCTGTCCAAGAGTTGTTGGATAAGTATAAAGGCATCATCTCTGATGGAATACCAAGATCCCTACCACCTGTAAGGGATATCAGCCATTGCATAGATATGATTCTAGGATCTACACTTCCAAACAAGGCAGCATACAAGCTTACTCCAGAGCAGAATGCAAAAGTAGCAAGACAGATTAAGGAATTGTTAGACACAGGTCTGATTGGTAAAAGTTTAAGCCCATGTGCAGTACCAGCTGTACTAGCACCCAAGAAAGAAGGCACTTGGAGGCTTTGCACTAATTCCAGGGCTATTAACAAGATAACAATAAGGTATAGATTTCCAATACCTAGGATAAAAGATTTGCTTGACTGTTTGGGAGGTGCTAAGTATTTCACAAAAATAGATTTGAAAAGTGGTTATCATCAGATCAGAATTAGGCCAGGAGATGAATGGAAAACAACATTTAAAACAAATGAGGGATTGTATGAGTGGAAGGTTATGCCTTTTGGTTTGTCCAATGCACCAAGTAATTTTATGAGACTGATGAATGAGGTCTTGAGAGAATTTATTGGAAAATTTGTCATAGTATATCTAGATGACATTCTAATTTTCAGTAATACAAAGGAAGATCATCTCAAGCATATAGACTTGGTTCTCAAATGGCTACATGAAGAGCAGCTCATGATCAATTTAGAAAAGTGTTTGTTTCTGTAGGAGGAGATCACCTATTTGGGTTTTGTCATTTCACAAGGTAAACTGAAAATGGATCAAGAGAAGGTACGTGACATATTGTCTTGGCCAACTCCTAGAACCATAAATGATGTCAGAAGTTTTCATGGGTTAGCAACCTTCTATAGGAAGTTTATAAGAGGGTTTAGTCATATCTGTGCACCCATGCTTGACACCATAAAAGGAGGATAGAAGTGTAGATTCACTTGGACAAAGGAGGCAGACGATTCATTTGAAACAATGAAGAAGAAGGTGGCACAGCAGCTAGTCCTTGCACTTCTTGATTTCAGAAATTTTTTTTAGGTAGAATGTGATGCAAGTCACATGGCAATTGGAGTAGTACTTAGTCAAGAAGGTAGACCTATTGCATTTTTCAGTGAGAAATTAAATGATGCTAAGAAGAGGTATTCATCATATGATTTGGAGATGTATGCTCTAGTCCAGTCACTCAAAAAGTGGAGACATTATCTGATGCCAAAGGAATTCATAGTGTTCACAGATAATCAGGCCCTCAGTTTCATTAACAATTAAGAGAAGTTGAATCATAGACATATGAAGTGGGTGGAGACTTTACAAGCTTTCACCTTCAAATTAAAGTACAAGAAAGGGGTCAAGAATAAGGTAGCAGATGCCTTGAGCAGGAGAGCTTTAACATTAAATCAGATTCAGTTGGAAAGTGTTGGCATTGATTCCTTGAAGACTATGTATGATGTTGATTAAGATTTTGGAGAGATATATCAAGTATGTACTTCTTTTGAAGACAAATATCATGCAAAATTTTCTAAATTTCTGATCCAGGATGGATTATTATTCAAAGGTGTATAGTTGTGTATTCCAAGGTGTTCTATGAGGTTAAATATCATTAAGGAAAAACATTGTGGAGCTATGGCAGGACATTTTGGTCTGGATAAAACTCTTGATCTTGTCAGAAGACATTACTATTGGCCAAAGTTACAATCAGATGTAAGAAAATTTGTGGAATCATGTGTGATATGTTAGAAAGCAAAAGGAAGATCTACTAATGAAGGTTTATATTAGCCATTGCCCATTCCTTCTAGGCCATGGGAGAGCATCAGTATGGATTTTGTGTTGGGTTTACCTAGAACAAGGAAAGGATATGATAGTGTTTTTGTTGTAGTTGACAGATTCAGTAAAATGGCACATTTCTTGCCCTGCAAAACCACTTGTGATGCTTCATATGTTGCCAACCTATTTTTCAAGGAAATAGTGAGGATACATGGATTGCCATTGAGTATAGTGTCAGATAGAGATGTGAAATTCATTAGTCATTTTTGGAGGACTCTTTGGAAGAAGCTTGGTACAAATTTATCTTTTTCATCAGCTTATCACCTCAAACAGATGGACAGACTGAAGTGGTTAACCATTCATTGGGTAATTTGCTAAGGTGTTTGATAAGACAACATAGAGAAAAGAGGGATAACATCCTACCACAAGCAAAATTTTCCTATAATGACACCATCAATAGGAGTACAGGGAAATCACCTTTTCAGGTAGTATATAGTATGCATCCCAGAGGTATTTTGGAGTTAAGAGATCTACCTATAGGAGACTCAATTAGTGCAAATGGAGAAGCTTTTGCAGCAGCAATTAAAGAGGTGCATGATCAAGTCAAAGATAAACTCCAGCAGACTACTTTAAAGTATAAAGAATATGCTGACAAAAAGAAAAGAGATGTACAGTTTGGTGTTGGAGATTTGGTATGGGTTTATCTGAAAAAGGAAAGACTTCCTAAAGGAAAACATAATAAGCTAATGCAGAGGAAGATTGGACCATGTCAGATTTTGAAGAAATGTGGACAAAATGCTTATGAGATCCAACTTCCTTCTGATCTTGGATTGTCACCTATATTCAATGTATGTGATTTAACTCCATACAAGCATACTACAGATGTAGAACAGGAACCATTGGAGGATATAGTAGATGATGACGTTCCTAAATCCACCATAGTTGCAGAAGATTTTGGAGTCAAGAGTGATCAAGAAGACAAGGAACAAAGAATATATGGAATACTTAGTGGCTTGGCAAGGAAAACCTGATTCTAAGGCAGGTTGGATGACTAAAGAACAGATCAACAAACATGGTTCAGACCTGCAAACTCTCATCTCAAGTGGACTTGAGATTTCTTCTCTCGGGGAGTATGGTGTAGGAGCACCCCTTCAAAATAAAGACTAGGTCTTAATATAGTATGTTTTATGCATTTTGATGTAATAAGGTCCATTTGACCAATTCGTATTTTTGTAAGTCAATCTAGGTTTATGTGCAAGTTAGTTAGAGTTTGTTATGTTAGCTATCATTCTCCCAGCCACTTGGAAGTCTCCCAGTAGTTGGGAATCAAATCTGTACTACTCTTGAAGAGTAGATATATATGACCTAGATCAGATTGCTTGAGAGATATATGCATAGGAGAGACAGATAGCTGTAGTGAGATCAGAGATTTGATAGAGCAAAGTTGTGAAGTTGAACTGTGAAATCAAATCTTTGTATGCATTTCTAAAATTTAAATAAAGGAGATCCTGTTGGTGTTGTTTTTCTAATTTTCAATTTACCTGTAGTCAATTTTCTTGTTTTACAGTTGAGATGGGACATTAGCCCATTCCATCGGTTGGATTATTTCATAATCAGTGGAATGGTTATAAATAGATGTTTATGTTTTTGGTTCTTCATTTTCTGTTTGGTTAAAACCATGGAGGTAGGATCATTTACAGTATGCGTAAATTAACCCTAGCATCCTCATGTGCTAGGTCTTGAAAGATAGAAAACTATGTTAAATTGCTAAGGAAACAGATCGGAGAAATTCTAGGATTTACAATGTTAAAATTGTGAAGATTCACAGGTTTTGTTTTTGAGATGCATTTGGTGTATATACAATAATTGTATGTCAGATATACATTCTATGAGTATATCGCTATCACATGTTCTGAGTATATCACATTTATTCATCATTGTTGTATGGAAGGAACATACAAGTCTATTGCAGGTACAAGGGAGAGAGAAAGTCCAAGAATCCCAGTTGGCATACAAATGAAGTAAAGATTCGGTCAAATGTGTATCTGAATTGCTTATACAAGACTGAGTGTGTTGGATATACAATTCCTATGTATATCGTGAGTGTATGAAGGCTCATTCCCTATGTATACTCCTATCACATCTAAGTATCTTTCGTGAGTATCTAGAAGTTGCACATCGGGTTTGTATGTTGCAAAAGTATATCAGGTTATACAAATTATGAGTATATGTCTTTTGTATGTTGAAGATAGTCTGTGAGTATACTGCATATGTATGTGGAGACATTTCATGTGTATCCTGCATTTGGATGTTAAAGGTTGTATGTTGAAAATGTATATTCCAAATATACATTAGGTTGATACAAGTGAAGTCAGTGGCCAACTTTCATCGAAGGAATATTCTGAAGGCATATTTGGTGAGTGCATGTTTTGAGTTTTATATTTTTTAATGTATATTGAAATATACATTCCATAGATACAAGTTTTAGATGCAAAGAGCGACTGGTAGCGAGGGTGGTAGAAACTGGTGATCGTGGGTCAAACGTTGTATGTTTGAACATTCAGTGTGAAGTGATGCACAAGGATCGTGGGCATAACCGGTAAGTGAATGTATATATATTTGAGAATGTATCTCACGATAGATACAAGCATTCTGAAAGTTGTAATAAGGTATTTTGTAAGCTAATGGTATTTAGGTGTTATGATAGGTAATCATATACAATAAAGTCTGTATGCATATTTAGAAATGTAGACATACATTTGCAAGTGTGTGTTAGGGTTTTTCTGGGTGATGCTTTGCGTCATGGTCTTTTTTATTTGATTTTTCAACTATGGCAAGAAAGACACGGTGAACACAAAGAATATTTTCATGGTTTTTTATTTTTTTTTAGATTTTTAACTTTTTTGACTAAAAACAAGTACAAATCCCAGGATGGTAGGGGCAATATAAACTGAATTCTCACTTGGTTTTTACACCATCTACGTTATTCAAAGCGAATAACTTAGGAACTTGGGACACGGGCTCCCCCTTACAAGTGCACAAACTTCTTTGGTACACCAAGTTCTGGGTTCCTAAGGCTCGCAAACCTTAGGATTTCCCTATTATCTCTACTATTGAATCGTCAGAACGTGAGTTGTCTTAGGAAGATGATAATCGGTCTTTCCAGCACTAGTTTATAGGGGATTTTGGCTTCTAAAACAATGGATAAGTAGTAAGGGCAACCGTTCGAGTGGTTATACATGTGGCAATGCTACTCTTTGTTATGGAGTCTCCCAGCCTTTGAGGGTTGCGCCTTGGAGGATTTTGGGCGAGGTTGGCTATTGGTATAACTAATCAGCACTTGTTGCATGAAGCTTTTGCCTTGAGCATAATTTATTTATAGTGGCTAGACAGAGCTTGGCTTTAGCTTGTTACCACTTAAGGTCATTCCCACTTAGATGGAAGGATATCCAAAGGCAGGCCTCTCTGAAGGAAAAATATGTAAAATGATAGGTTTGGCATTTTGGTCACCCAGGATAGGGGAGAGCATAGGCCTAGTATCATTCCAAATACATGAAAGACAAAGGTTCTTTTCCCCTAGTTAAAATGAAAAAGACTAAATGAGTTAAGGTACTTGGGCACACACAAGATTTGTTAACTTTGAAAGAAGCAAGATAGCAATGGTTTAATTTTATATCTTTCTACTGGGGACTATGTTTGAGTTGTTGATGCAACAAGATCAAATTACAATCCTCCTAGTTAGAGCTGAATAAGATTTACATGAACAATCCAATTACTTTCCTTGTTAATTAGATCTAAATGTGAGTTAATGATGCAACCAAATGTCTAACTAGCCCATAATCTACAAATCAGATTTGAGAATATTCCTGCGAGAGATGTTAGCATTAGAAAAATCACAAGAAATATCTCAAGAAGCCTGTCAGAATAAATGTGCAGTTACAGAGAATATATGTGTAGTAACATAGTACACATGTGCAGGATTACAAATGTGCAGTTACAGAGAATATATGCACATAGACAAAGAATAGGTGTGCAGTTTAAACAAATGTGTTGATTCAAAGGATAGATGTGCCTATGTAGTGAATAAATGCATTGATTGAACAAATGCATCGTTACAGAGAACAGATGCATGTTACTAGTGAACAGATGCACTGAATCTTCCTATGTATGGAACCTAACACACAAAAACTCAATTTTGAGGTTAAATTGGGGCAAGGACCCATAGTGGGTGCCATAAATGTGATGGGAAAATGTGGATATAATATCAATGATTAATAATAACCCAATAACTCAATAGAAATTGCAATAATCAAGATTCAACACAAAGAAATATACCTTGCAAACCTTATTACTTCACGGCTTCCATTTTTCACCTAAACTCAAATTGATATTTCATGTGAATGAATCTCTCAGAAAGCGTACTTCTTTTCTTTTTTCTTCAAGATGACAATAGAGAAACGACTATGATAGTTCTTGTAATGAAGAGGATCTTCAATACAATAAAAATGGTGATCGTAAGCTATCAATATGGTGTTGGGTGCCAAAGGCGCGCTGTGATTCCTACAGAGTAAGTTTACTAAAAGCTTGGATGATTGAAATGGAGGAATAGGGGCTGTATTTATGGACTTGTGAGAGAGAAGATCAATGGTGAAGAATGAATAAGAAGACAACAATTGAGGAAACTTGAGAGGATGTGCATGAATAGGAAGAGGACAAGTGTCCTGCTCCTTCATGCATCAGGGGAGTTAACATAATAGATTGAAGAGTTAACTGAATTGATTAATTAGTTAACATAAAAGACTAACTAGTTAGCTGATTTGATTTGCGAGTTAACTAATTAGAACTAGAGGATAAAAAAGACATGTGGGTGAGGGAACAACTAATTAAATATTAAAATACTTAATTAAGTGTGCACATGGATTTGCATGGATTAATTTTGGTGTTAATCCATTTTTAAGAGGAAATGGACAATCTAAATAAATGTTTTGATTTATTTAAATATAGAGGATGTTAAGTTTAAAAGAACTAATTAAATAATTGGACAATATTTAATTTAGAATGACTTTAGAATTTAGAAGAGGTAATTAAATAATTTTGATATTATTTAATTTAGAGGAATTTTGGGAGAATTAATTAAATAATTTAGTATTATTTAATTTAGAAGAACTTGGCAGATTTTAATTAAATAAATGAATTTATTTAATTTGGAGGAATATGAAGGATTTAATTAAATAAATAATTTTATTTAATTTTGTGGAGGAATGTGAATTAGATAAATAAATTGATTTGTTTATTTATTGATAGAGGAATTAAATTGAAATAAATATTAAGAATATTTATTTAGACAGAGTCATGTCACTTTTAGGTGTATACAAGCACTTTCAATTAACTTTCTCAATATCATATTGTAGCACTAGTAGGCCTTACTCTTAGTAGACTATCCAAGGAAAATTTCTTCATCACACCTAGCATCAAACTTGCCTAACTCTTCATCTCTTCTGATATAACATTTGCTTCCAAAAACTTTGAAATATTTCACTATAGGAACTCTTCCATACAACAATTCATAAGGAGTTTTAGTACCATTACCTTTGACTTGGACTCTATTTTGAATGTAGACAACAGTATGTATAGCTTCTCTCCAATACATTTCTAGTAGGTTAGCCTCCATCATGATTGTCCTAGAAGCCTCTTAAACTATCCTATTATTTCTTTCAACAACTCCATTCTTCTCAGGAGTCCTAGGAGCAGACAACTGTCTCTTTATCCCATGCTCTTAATAGAAAATATTGATTTTATTTGATGTAAACTCACTTCCTCTATTAGACCTTAAGCATTTGATTCTCAATTCTAACTCATTCTCAACCATTGCCTTGAAAGCTTTGAACTTGTCTAGGGTTTTTTATTTCTCTTTTAGAAAAGCAACCCATGTCATTCTAGAATAATCATCAATAAGCAACATAAAGTACATGTCTCCTTGCAGACTTCTTGTTCTTGTAAGACCACACAAATCTGTATCCACCAGCTCAAGCAACCCAACAAAAAATTATTCTTTGCTCTTGAAACTTGTTCTTGTCTATTTCCCCAGTTGAAATTCTTGTGCACCATCCTGGATCTACCTTGAGCTATTATGCTATTTACCGAGGAACCCTCCCTCTTATACCAATTATTGAAATGCACAAGACAATTTAGAGGGGGGATGAATCAGATGTAACCAAAACTTTAAAACCATCAACACATCAACTACTTAATTACTTTATTGTAATTTAATCATGAAAGCATGAAATCAGAACTTAAACACATTCACACATTCAACACATGAAACACCATATTTTTACATGGAAAATCCTATAAGGAAAAAACTACGGTGAGTGTTAGCTCACAATATAAAAGATATATCAAAATTTACAAGGATCACTGCCAGAGGCTCATTGCCAATGGAGCTCACTACCTAGAGTGTTCACTGTAAAAGAAGCGGCTCACTGCCAATGGGGTGGTTCATTGCCAGAGTTGGTGAATTGAGATAGTAGCATCTACACTATATGCCAAGGTTCACTTCCATTCAAGCACAATAATTTTCCACTGCTCTGCTCTACTTACTCACTTCGCACTTATCTTCGCATCTTTGCATCCTACCCCTTTTTATTCATGAATTCATTTCATGTATTTATACAATTCATCAACCTTGGAATGAACATCAAGGTTGGCATTACAATCATCAACCTTTGGAACAATCTCCAAGGTTGGCATACATACATATTTAGCCAATATTCAAATTAGGTCTAGACTTAAATGGATTAAGGGAGAAGAGAAATGAATGCGGACCATGCCAAACCTTAGCTGGGACTCAAATGCAATTTTCCATGCAATAACATGCTTTACAAACTTTGAAGCACAACTACAAGTAGTGAAAAAAACCAAGTTAGCTAAAACTAGTGTTAACACTAAGACATTTATGAACACGCTTCATGCACAATCCAAATTACGCTTTGCAGACTAGTGAAAAGCTAGGAACACGATCTAGAGACTTCCACAAGCACATTACAATCACCAAGAGCATCTACGTAACCTCTAAACACTTTATCCATAAGATTATTCAAACCAAAGTACTTGAACATTACTGTCAGCCACTGTCATAAAGGAAAGATTGCTTGCAGAGCACCAAATCATGAACCATTTGAACTAAATGCACATAACATCATTTCAAACTTAATTCTAGAACTACGGACTATAAAACTTGAATGAGGAGAAATGTGGAGTAGAATATATTCTCCCTGTCACCATAAAATACACAAAAATAGTTTTTACTCTAGTGAAAAGAACTCACTCGAATACTCACACCAAAGGCTCAAACTTGAAACATAACATCTATAGACATCCCTTAACATTACTTATAATCTACAGACAAATATATTCAATCTACAGGATATGTGGAGCAAAAACTACATTGTTCTGGTAGATAAATCAATTTTGCACTTTTACTAATTCCTCAAATACTTGTTCAGACTTATTCAAATAACTTCCTTAGGTGTTGACATCAATGACAACACTTACTACTCATACTTGCAACAAAGGAGATGTTAAATAAGTTTGACCTATGGAAAAATGCAAACCAGTGAGCCTATGGTAACTAGTTTCCATTTGAGTAAAGATGATGAGTCACTTGAAACTGATCAGACTCAGTACAGATCTATGATTGGAGGCCTACTTTAGCTAACAACATCAAGGCCTGATATTATGCAAGATGCACTCACGGTCAGAGGGTTCATAGAATGAACTATCCAGGCCGTACAGCAAGTGTAAACATAATGGAAACAACAAAAATATAGAATTCAATGGAAGATTCAAATGCTCAATATATCATATGTTCAAAATGTTTATATGCCAGCAACATGCATGCTACAATCATAGGACTCACAAGCCTGATCTCAGGGCTACAATAGAAATGTAAGATATGGCGATGAAGTGCCTGCCTTGAAAAGAATTAATTATCAAACTATGATATTCAACTATCTACAAACTAATGATTTCCTAATACATCCTAAAGATCTATATATAACATCTACAAGCTCCAAAAATCTTCTGCATCAGCCAAGAAAGGTTACAAACTCCAATGAAGTAATGTAACGTGTAGAAACAAATAGGTTGGCCTTAAACATTTGGTAATGCTTTGCAAATGGATGAATCAAGGTACAAACCTCAAGGAAGGTCTATCTAATCATTATGTGTAACGTGACATGTTTCATTTAGCTCTACAAGTCATGGAAGTGCTATGCAAAGCTTCTCCTTCAACTGAGTGTCTAAATGCTCTGCTCTATGAGAACTGATGATCTTCTGATAGTGATAACTTTTAGCAAACAAGTCCAAATGACCTAAAATTTAGATATGATGTAGATGATGATGTGTAGATGCTAAGTCCTACTCTATGAGCTCTACTATGAAGATGTGGCAAAATGCAGTACGAAATGTTGAAACTACAACTGACTAAACTGAACTAGAAATGAAAGAAAAAGAAAGAATGCAAAATATTTTTAGTTAACGCAAGATTTCTCTACAACCTAGGATGCTCCTGCATTAGACACCTGGCATTGTTGAAAAAGTGAGTCCCTCACTTTTCCAGGGCTAGAGGAAAACCAAGACAGTCCACCTCAACTTGAGAAATCCCTGTTGAATCCTCTTCTAGTCAACCTTTCCAATTTACCAAGTATTTTCTGTACTACTTCCCTCTGGTACTGTATCCAACTCTACTGTCCAAGATGTCTTCTATCTACTTCAATTTCTGTTGTGGTAATTGATTCTTCAAACTTTCTTCAATGTTATCACTAGATTCTCCTTCATGATATTGATATAGGTCTACAACATTGAATATAAGTGATATACCCAATGTCTCTAGTAGCTCCACTTCATATGCATTTCCTGAATCAAATTTTCTAAGTATCTTACATGGTCCAAACTTCTTCATCTTCAACTTGTTATATGTCCCTACTGGAAATCTCTCTTTTCTTAGAAAACCATTACTTCATCACCAACTAAAAAACTCTTTGTGTCTCTTCTTCTCATCTACTTGTTCCTTCTACTTGCTATTCATTTCCTCCAAATGTTTCTTGACCTAATTATGTGTTGTCTCCATGTATCCTACAAATTCTTCTTCCTCTACACTTCTCTTGTCATCCATATTGATATCTCTCAAATCTTCTACTCCTCTAGGGTTTACTCCAGTCACAATCTCAAATGGTGTCTTCCCTATACTTCTATCCATTGAATTATTTTATGCAAAGTCTGCTAGCAATCCTAATATGAAATCCATGCTTATATCTTCCCAAGGTATCTCCAGTATTGTTAAAGGTTTGTAGAAACAAGTATTCTGACTACTCCCTTTTATAACTTGACATACTCTACAACTTTGTACAAACTTCCTTACATCCTTATATATCTGAGGCCAAAAGTAATGTTCACTTACCAAAGCCACTATCTTGTCAATTCCAAAATGTCCTACCAATCCATCACTATGCTTCTCTTTTATTAAATTATCTCTCATTGAATTCCTAGGTATACACAACTGATTTCGTTTGAACAACATATCCTCTTGAATGAAATAATCTAACCACTTACTTCTATATATCACAATAGGTTCCTTACATGATTTCCATGGTTATGCAAAATCAGGGTCTTCCTCAAACATGTGCTTCAACTCTTCAAAACCTAATACTTCAATTCTCATCTCTGTCAGCAAGGTTCTTCTTCTACTCAATGCATGTGCAACTTTGTTTGATTTCCCACTCCTATGCTTTAGTACAAATGAATAACTCTGCATAAACTCTACCCATCTCATATGTCTCTGATTCAACTTTCCTTGACTATTCAAATACTATAAAGCCTAATTTTCTGTATACACCACAAATTCCTTAGGCAACAAGTAATGTCTCCACTTCTTTAAAGCTTGAATTATGACATAAAATTCCTAATCATAAACTAAATATCTTCTCCTTGCATCTTTCAACTTCTCATTGAAATATGCTACCGGTCTACCCTCTTGACTCAACACTGCTCCTATTGCATTTCCACTTGCATCACAATCTACTTGAAATAACTTATTGAAATCTAGTAATGCTAACACTGGTTACTGTGTCACTTTCTGCTTCAACAATTCAAAACTTTTATTTGCTCCTGATGTCCACTTAAAATCATTTCTATCACCTCTCATTGTCTCTATCATTGGTGTGCAAACTGAACTGGAATTTCTAATGAACTTCTGGTAGAAACTAGCTAATCCATGAAATGATCTAACTTCTCCAATTCTCTCAAGTGTTGGCCACTCAACAATTGCTCTAACTTTCTCAAGGTCCATCTTCAATCCTTCCACATAAATCACAAATCCCAAGAATACCAATTCTTCCTTCATGAAACTACATTTCTTGATGTTTATCAGCAATTTCTCTTCTCTTAGCCTTTGCAATACTTGTCTAAGGTGCCACAAATTTTCTTCCTTTGTCTTACTAAAAATCAGAATATCATCCAAGTATACAATAACAAACTTACCCAAGAATTTTTTCAAAACCTCATTCATCAACCTTATGAAAGTACTCAGTGAATTAGTCAATCCAAAAGGCATAACTAACCATTCATACAATCCTTGATTTGTCTTAAATGTAGCCTTACACTCAACTCCTTCTCTAATTATGATCTGATGGTATCCACTCTTCAAGTCTATCTTTGTGAAATATTTAGCTCCAATCAAACAGTCCATAATGTCATCAATCCTTGGTAATAGAAATCTATACTTGACCGTTATCTTATTGATTGCTCTAGAGTCTATACACATTATCCATTCTCCATCCTTCTTTGGTGCTAGCACTATAGGTACTACACAAGCGCTTAAGCTTTCTCTGATCAATCCTTTCCTCAACAATTCTTGTATCTATCTATTCATCTCTACATTCTCTACCGGTGTCATCTAGTGCACTGCTTTGTTAGGCAAACTAGCTCCAGGTATAAGGTCCATATGATAACTGTTACTTCAGATTGGTGGCAATCCTTTAGGTACATTATCTGATATGATGTCTTCATACTCTATCAACAATTCACTTATCTCCTCTAGATGTGATTCTTCAATTTCTGCACTTAGGGTTCCACACTTCTTAAGAATCAAAGCAAAACACATATTCTCATGTCTCATTCCATCCAAAAATTTCCTTCCATCAACCATTCAGATTCTAGAATTCCCACAAGATTTACTTTTAGGCTCATCTTCCAAATGTATCAAGGTGATTTTCTTTCCATTAGATACTATAGTGTAAGTATTCTTTCTTCCATCATGCATAGATTTTATATCATACTACCATGGTCTACCCAACAATATATGACATACATCCATCGGCATAATATCACACAATACTTCATCATGATATGATCCAATATAAAATTTCAGCAAACATTGTTCACTCACCAGTACCTTGTGTTCATCTTGAATCCATGTTATCTTGTAGGGCTTAGGGTGTTTCAATCTCTTGAGATTTAGCTTAGTCACTATCTCCTTTGAAACTAAGTTATCTATACTACCACTATCAATGATAACCTTACAACATTTACCTCCTGATTTGTATCTAGTCTAGAACAAACTTTTCCTCTACGGTGGTTCCCCAGTTGTCTCTATTTGAAATAGTGTTCTCCTCATGACTAATTATTCTCCTTTTTCTGGCTTTCCAACTGAATTAGGTGATCTAACATGTTCTTCTTCTACATAAGTTGTTCTTGCACTGTTCTTTGTCTTCTTGTTTATACTTTCATGATGACATTCAAATGCTTTATGTCCTTCACCTCAACACTTAAAACAAGTTCCTCTAAATGTTCTCTTATCAAATCCTCTTTCATATCTCATGTACCCTTCAGTCTGGTAAGAATTATGATATCCTTTGTGGTAGAAAGTTCTATCATCTCTCAAGTATGAATTGCTATCTCTATCCTCCTTGAATGGGCTATCTTGTTTGTTTTGCTCCACATATGATCTATCTCCTCCAGAATATGTTCTACCTCTTTGAAATGTACCTCCTCTACGTCTTTGTCTCTACTCATGCTTCTTGTTCAGCTTCTCTTCAGCTTTTAGAGCAAACTAATATGCTTCTAATAATGTTGTCATCCTTACCAAACTCAGTTCTTATTGTATGTTCAACCTCAGTCCATTGATGTATCTTGCTAATTTATCTTTTCTTGCTTCACTATGTCTAGTCCTTATGATCATCTTATGAAATTCTTTAGTATACTCCTTCATAAATTTCTCCTTTTGCTTCAGGTTCTGTAATTTCTTCAACAATTCCAACTCATAATCAACATGTATAAACTAATTCTTTAACTTTGTCACCATTCTATTCCATTTTATGATCTTTTCTTTTCCTCTTCTATTTCTATCCAAGTAAAATTCTTTGCACCAAATAGTAGCATGTCCTTTCAACTACCTATTTGTAAATCTCACCTTCTCTAGATCTTCAATTTCTTCATATTTAAAGTATTCCTCTAGGTCATTTATCCAGTTAATCAATTCCTCTAGATTCAAATTTCTAGTATAATTCAATACTTCCACTCTAGGTCTTTTTCCAATCTTCAAAATAGATCTCAAAATCTTCACTTGATTTGATTCTTCTTCTTCTTCCAGGGTTTCTTCATTTTGATTGGTGGATTGAAATTCTTCATCATCACTGTAAACATCATGACTAGGTGTTAGTCCTCTTCTTTTGTCTTCTTCTACAACATCCAGTCAAACTTTCATTATTTTCATTATCTACATCATTTCATCCATTCTTCCAACCATAGTGCCTACAATTGGTATCCTCCTCGATAGCATCTCTTCCTAGGATCTGGTGCAACTTGCTCAATTCAGTGATTTGACTACAAGGTAGCAATTGCCTCACACTCAGTGATCTGTTGACAAACACAAGTAGTCTACCTTTGATTGGTGATTGGTTCACCAAAAGATCTTATGGAATGCCTTCACTTTAAAACTTTGCTCCCAAAGGATTCAAACTTTGCTTTGATACCACTTGGTGCAGTCACATTCATAGGGTTCACAGAATGAACTGTCTAGGCCATGTTGCAAGAGTAAACACAATGGAAATAACACAAATGTAGAATACAATGGAATATTCAAATGCTCAATATATCATATGTTTAGAATGTTTATATGTTGACAACATGTAGGCTACAATCATAGGACTCACAAGCCTGATCTAAGGGCTACAATAGAAATGCAAGATATGGTGATGAAGTGTCTGCCTCGAAAATAATCAATTATCAAACTATGAATTTAGCTATCGATGAACTAATGATTTCCTAATACATCCTAATATATATATATATATATATATATATATAAAAGCTCAAAAAATCCTCCTCGTCACCCAAGAAAGGTTACAAACTCCAATGAAGGAATGTAACATGTACAAACAAATAGGTCAGCCTTAAACATATGGTAATGCTTCACAAATGGATGAATCAAGGTGTAGACCTCAAGTGTTAGGATTAAGGTGCTGTCAACCTTGTAAATCCTATGTAATTAATTACTCCTAATATTGTTTGGAAATCATCCCTAAGGGATGAAAGGTTTCACTAGTAGTGATCTTGTTTTAGTCGTAGATTTTTATCTGGTACACAAATATGACGGTCGATATTTTATCGGTTATCTTGCCCTAGAAGGAAACCCCCCTTTATAAGGATATTTGTACTACATTTTTTTTAGATTAGAGAGAAACAGGCAGTGCTAGATTAAAGACTGAAGGAGAGAGGAAGTGCATGTATTGTAATCTCATATTTGAAGATAATACAACTTGGAACCTCTTTTCTTGGTGGAGTTTTTTTACTTGAAAAGGTTTTCTCCATGTTACATACTATGTTATGTGTTTAGTTCTTAATGCATGTTATTTCTATGTAATGAGTTTTAATTTATGTTACAATCTCAATTGATTCTACATTGTTTAAGGCACATAAATAAGGTTTGAATCAAATTTCTATTGTGTGGTTTGCTCCTTCATTTCTAACATTTGGTATTAGGGCCTAACCAATTTTGATTCTTGGGTGGTAGTGTGAAGGTTTTTTAGCTGCAGTGGGAAATTTGGTTGTTAATTGTTTGTAGATCTTGTGTAGATATCATGGCTTCATCCACAGTTTCTTCTACTTCTCATTTGGACATCAAAAAGTTCAATGGCATAGGGTACAAATTGTGGAAGCTAAAAATGGAGTATTTACTAGAAGAAAGAAATGAGTGGCTAGCTATTGCAAAAGAGAAGAAACTAAATGATGTTGCTTTTGATGAGTGGGAAAGACTAGATAAAAAGAAATGAGGTACAATCTGGACGTGTCTTGTAGATTTTGTTCTGCTAAATTTTGTGAGTGAGAAGTCTACACATAGCTTGTGGAAGTGTCTGGGTGAGATCTACCAAGCCAAGAGTATGGTAAATAAACTTTATTTAAATCATAAGTTATTTTCCATGAAAAATGAAAGAGGACGAATCGGTGGCAGAGAATTTAAATTCATTAATTTGTTATTGAGTCAACTAGCATCTGTAGATGTGGAGGTGAATGAGGAAGATATACGTACATTGCTTCTCTATTCTTTTCTTGAGTCATGTGAGAATGTTATTTTGGCTATCATTGCTAACCTCACAGATCTAAAGTTGGATGCTCTTGTTTAAGTTCTACTATCACATGAATTGAGGAAGAAAAGTTCAAATAGTTTAGGGGATGATCTTAGTGTCAGGGGAAGGTCTATGGAAAAAGAACCAAAAGGAGATTAAAAAGGGTCTAAGGACAAGTCCAAGGGCTGATCTAAGACTCCTGGGAAGAAGAACAGAGTTAAGTGTTGGAACTGCGGTAAAAGGGGACATGTGAAGGAATGCAGAAACCCAAAGAAATAGTGGGAGAGTGCTTCGGATAAATTCTTGAATGTAGGTGAAGATGCTTTACTTTTTGTATGTAATATTGTTTCTAATGATCACTGGTTGCTTGACTTAGGATGCTCATTTCATATGACCCCACATAAGGAATGGTTTTCCACATACGAAGAGAATGATGGAGGTGATATATACCTTGGGGACAACTCTACATATCTGATAGTTGGGAAACCCAAGGTATTTTTTATTTTAGTGATGGGAGGATTAAAACCCTCCCTGGTGTTTTGCATGTTCCTGGATTAGCTAGAATTCTAATTTTAGTTTCAAAGTTGAATGATTTGGTAATGCATGTAACATTTGCCAAGCATGGCTGCAGATTGGTGAGAGGGAACTTAGTGGTAGTGAAGGGGAAGAGATTGGGAAACTTGTTTAATCATGAAGCCACTATAGTTTGTAATGTTTTTTATATATTTGATGCTAGTACTAAAAATACATGTATGTTGTGGCACCATAGATTAGGCCACACTATCAAGAATAAAAATTTGTTGGATGGTTTCTCCTATTTTGATGAGCACTTTGATTTCTGTAAGCATTGTGTGTTTGATAAATGATTCAAACACAAATAGATATCACCTCAGAGGTGTAGCTCACATGTCGATGAAAATATTTCAACACATAAGAAGATGAAGCTAAATTTGCAATCACAAATACAACAATATTCTACTATGCAACAATGAATATCTTGAATGCTCTAAAATCATAAGTTCACCAAAAGTTCATAATCATTTTCTAGTTTATAAATGAAACCCTAAGCATGCTTATATATGCATTCCCATTTTAAATTTTGTAATTCAAACTTAAGATGTCAGCAATAGAACCTTCTAATAGTCACATAACTAACATTCAAATTTGAGACCTACCTAAATTAAGGCAAGACAATGGCATGAGCACCCATGTCCCTAGGTCCTACTTCAGGGTAGGGTCAAATGCTACAATGTCCCTCAAGCCCCATGTGAGATGGGTTTTAGGCCATTTTCTTTCGAGAGTTAAAATGAACATGCACAATGCAAAACAAGGGACCTGGGAGCCAAACTTAGGAGGTAAAAGTCCTAGGGGGACATTTTACGACATAAAATTTAGCCCCTACTTCAATGTATGTATGAATACAAGACCCATACATGCATTAAAGTATGGTCAAAACACAACAAACATGCCAAGAACTTGAGGCTAATGCATACACAATGATTGACAAACTATTTCTAGCCCCCAGTCTTAAGTAAACATTAGAGAAAACATGCGGCAAACACGTCAAACATAGTGAAGATAGTAACAGGAACATAAAACATAGAGAAGATAGTAACATGCATGCAAAACATGTTGAAGATAGTATTGAAGACATGCAAAACACAATGAATACAGTGAATGCAGTGATTATTTCTTTTTCATTTTCATATATAAATGAATGCAGATGCAGATGCATGGATAGTAAAAATGTACCACAACCCAAAATGTAGGAGGGGCATTTTGCCACACTATTTGGACTACATATGGGGTAACAAACATGCAATACAAATCTCAGAGTGCAGGAGAGGCATTTCACCACGCTCTTTGGACTACACTTGAGAACAAACATGCCATACAAATCCCAAAGCATAGGAGGGCATTTCACCATGCTCTTTAGACTATACTTAGGAACAAACATGCCATACAAATCCCAAAGCATAGGAAGGGCATTTCGCCACCCTCCTTGGACTATACTTGGGAACAAACATGTAGAAGACACATAGAAAAGGTGAGTGGCATACAACATGCATGCCAAAGACATATTAATGTCTAAAACAAGGCAAACAAGGTGATGGAAGGAAATTATTGCTAAGCTCCCACCATCTCAGGCACACTTGACGGTTGGTCTTATTCCATAACAATTGCCAAAGACATGCTTAAGGGAGTATACACCAACCCTGCCTGCTAAGAGGACTTTTAGAATAAAAAGGATGTGCACTAGCTCAAGAGATACACCATCCCCAATCCCACAGAGGGCTTTGAATAAAAGGATACACACTAGCTTAAGAGATATGATATCCTTCCTCCACAGAGGGCTTAAAATAAAAGGATATGCATGATATCCTACCTCTGTAGAGGGCTTTCTAACTGCAATATAGTATATTTATGTGCACTTGCATGGAGATACAACATCCCGCCTCCGTAGAGGGATTACAAGCACACTTCATTAGTACCAAAATCATGAGACAACTTACCTTATATGCCCCCACCTTAAGGTGGTTGATATCATGTACCAATATCAAGCACTTTAAGGTAGAGAGAAAACACACAAGGGAACAAGAGCTTTTGCAAAGTCCATAACCCCAAAGGTGACATGTACTTTACGATCATTGAATGTACCCACAAACACACACTTTCCTGCAAGAAAAGAGGTTAGAATTCTTTCTCTAAGATAATAACCACATCACATGATAAAGAATAGTTCATAAAAATAATCACATCAAGAGCCAAGTTTATACTACGGATTCAAAAACTGAGTATAATTGTGGGGCTATACTACATATATCTTAGAACTGAGTGTAACCAAGGTGAGACCCAAGATAAACAAAGTGCATGGAGTAGCTATATTGTTATGTTTTGTTAGTAATTATAAGACATCATCAAAATATCACACAAAGTGATTCTACTAGCCAAGCATTGGATAATATATATCAACCCCATCGTCATGTATGGACTAGGTCCATTTTTGCTTTGCTTGCTGAAGGGACACATGGTCCTTATCAGTATTATTTGTTTCTCTTCATCCAACAGCTAGATAGAACCACTAGAAGAAGGTAAACAATAAATCAAGTGAGGAGGACAAGTGCCTTAGGGTCGTTAATTACAAAGGTGCCCACAGGTCACCAACCACAACACTATGCCCCTAAGACACAACACACAACAATGAAAATAGAGGATGATGATAGAAGTAGAAGAAGGGTCACAATAGAGGTGATCTCCCAGTATCCTTGACCTTACAAGAGTATCAAGGGTCATCCAAGGAGGCCTAAACAACACATAGCACATCACGGGGGAAACATAACACGTAGGTAAAGGGTTAGAAATACTTACCTAATACAACATAATGCTAACACAATATATATCTAGGAGGAGGCCACCCTTGAGAGAAACTATAATAGGTGTTACAACGAGTGTGGCTTAGGGAGGGAGAAATACACTTGTTCACTATCCTCTTAGGAGGTGGAAGAAGTGATTTGTTTTGAGTTATCTCAACATCCATCCATAAGGGATTTAATGTGAGAGACCTTTCCTCATCCACTAGTGGTACATCTTTTGAAGAGAGAGCATAGGAATGAGGGGAAGGTAAGGTGTTGTGAGGATAATTCTTAATTTTTGTATCTTTAGTGATGTTCAAAGAATATGCAACTAAAGGAGAGGTGTCCAAGGTTTTTGCATCCTTAATGATATCCAAGGGACTTGAACATTCAACCAAAGCAGGGAGATCAAGGATCTTCACTTCCTTAGTGATATCTGAAATACTTGAATATTCAACTAAAGGAGGAAGATCGATAGGATGATCCATAGAGGCTTCATGTAATATGGTAGGGAGAGAATTTATAATATTATTAGATGAATGCTCATTATCTATCCATGGAATGTTCTTTGCTCAAGGGGGTTCTTCATTCACTAATGCTTCATCTTGGCTAGAGAGAGCATTAAAGCAAAGAGATGGTGGTGATTCTTCATTCACTAATGCTTCGTCTTATCTAGAGAGAGCATTGGAATGAAGAGATGGTGGTGTGATGTTAAGGGATGTGTCAATGAATTCATCCTCTTTCACCAAAGTGTCTCATAAGTGGGAACAACTTTGGGAGAAAGGTCATAAGGTAGATGTTATGTCAGACAATGTCCCCTTGGGGGCTTTTCCCTCTTAAGGTTTAGCTCCCGGGTCCTTAATTTGCATTTAGAGCATGTTGCATGTTATTTCTGACTCTTGATGAGAAAACCCTTGGGTCTTGTGACAAATAGGACCTAGGGGGCTGCACTTTGATGAATCCTAAGTAAAAATGGTAGGGTGGACTTGGGCATTGGCACCCTAGTCTAGCCCTATTTTGGGTCTTCCCTAATTTCAAATGTTAGTTTAGTGACTATTATTTTGGTCCTATGCCGACATCTAAAGTTTGAATTACAAAATTCTTAGTGAGAATCTTTGTAGTTCAATATATAAGCATGATTAGGTTTCATTTGCAAATGAGATGGTATTTTTGATTAACAAGCTTTTGTGAAAGTGATTCAAGGCATTCATTATATTGTAGAGCAGTACTTTATGTGGTTATTGTGTTTGTATTTATAGATTTGACAAGCCATCTCCTCATGGCATGAAGAGCATCTTCCTTCCATGATATCTTCACTATAAGGTGATATCTATTGTGTTTTCAATCATTTATCATTTAGATTTTTTCTTCTATCTTGCAAGGATATGCACTCTCATCTGACAACATTGTTTGGAGGACTTGAATTTCTCTTTGAGGCTTGACCGAGGCAAGCCTCTAAACACTACAAACCCCTCCCACATGCCTTGTAATTGCAGGTTACAAGTGTTGAGCTACATGGAGTGGAGTTGCAAAAAGGAGTAGCAGACATCGAGGATTCAGGAACTAAAAATAAGTAGGACACTGGTGCTTTTCCTAGACTAGGGCACTAGTCCTCATGTCCTCCGTAGTTGAATTCCCAAAAATAGAAGTTGCAATACAGATCAGTGTCAGAAGGAGATCGGGATTCCAGAAACAAACAAGCACTTTGGACTTGGGCACTAGTCTTCATGTCTTTGACTTTTCTTCCTTCCAAACTTTAAAAAATAGTGAGTTAAATATCTCTGTCCTTTATCTCAGTTTGAAAGGATTTATCGTAATTTGATAATTTGCTTACTGATTTGCATAATTAGGGTTTCTAAGTGTAATTGAGCATTAGATAGAGACATTGTTTGATACATCCAAAAATCTATAGCTTTCCAAGTGGCAACTTAACCTGATAGGTGATTGCTCTCACTTAGTGGAGATTCAACTTGATTGATAAGCCCTTGGAATGTTTGGTGTGAAAGGAGGATTATACATAAACCATTAAAACCCCAACCATTCTCCCCCTCTTTTCACACTACAAATTTTTTTGTGAGCCCATGTTTTTGAACTTTTTGGCACCTTTTTGAGTGTTGTTTGATAGATTTGCATTCATTCATCTTATTGCATTCAAAAAATTACAAAACAAATTGAAAATTTTGAAAAATTTGAAATTTTTTGGCATTCTAGGCTTGGATTCTAGCATAATTTTAATTATTTGGCATTCAATTTCATCAAATTTCTATCATTTTCATTAGATCTGATTTAAATTATAGAAATTCATCATTTAGATTTCATTTTTGTGCTTAACTTGACAAAAATTGCTTAAAATTATGCATCTTTCATAAAAACCTAGCTTTGCATTAGCTAGGATTTGTAGTCAAAATATTGTTTCAGATTTTACTACCATTTTCAAACACTCATTAGGACTGATATGTAATAGTTGTGTTGCATTATAGTGGTCTTCTTGCAAAATTTCATGTCTAGGGTTTGAAAACCTTGCTTTTTCACTAGATTTTAGCCTTATCGTCTCTCTAGATTTACACCATAGGTGTGTTGTAAAGGATTTTTCTACACTAATTGGATGTTATCAGGGTTATTATCTTCTTCCACTCATCAAATTCTTTACAACACCCTTTTTATTGGGTCTTTACATTGAAATTTTGTGAAAAAATGCATATTTTAGCGTATTTTCACTAGGTTTGGACTTGTCATCACTCTAGATTTGCATCAAAAGTGTATATTGGACTCATATCAGACATATTTTCTGCCCCTAATCAATTTCCTTACAACACATTTTCTTTCACTTATTTGCATTGAAAAAAGTTAAAAAATTAAGCATTTTAGGTCATTTTGAAAACCTTTTGAAATCTGATTTAGCATTCATTTGAAAGCATACACATGGATTCTCAACACAAAAATAATTCTAGGTTTCCTCCTAGGCCTCATTTGAAAAGACAAGCCCCTGAACTTGAAATAACATTTACACCTCATGACAAAGAAATGGTAGATACTAAAGGGCCTCTTTACATTACAGTGAAAATAATGGAAATACATGTGCATGGAATGCTCATAGACCCTAATTGCATGACAAATGTGGTTACAAGAGAGTTCATCCTTAAGCATTATTTGGTACAAAACTATTATGACCCATCGGATTTGCATAATGGATCTTTGATGAAAACATTTGGATTGGTAAAACTATTAGTCTTAGTTTATGACAAAGCCATGGATCATTATTTGATGTTATCCCCTTACCCAACCTCTTTCATGTAAAACTAGGACACCCATGGCTTAAGGCTATGAATGTCGTCCCTTCAACTATTCACAAATGCCTAAGATTTCCTTTGCATGGAGAGATCCATACTATCTATTGTAACATATACCAACCTCTGGCTAAGAGCAAGAATTTCACCCTTGATTACTTTTAGCTACAAACTGAAATAGAAGCTGAGCCACAAAGAGACTAATCTTTCCTAAATTACAGATGATACAAAGAAAAACAACTAGCTAGAGTGGCTAGGCCTCCTTTACAAACAATGAGGGATGAACAAGTGTTTGAGAATCCCCTTAGAGCAAAAGGAAAATGAACACAAGACTACTATGGATATGATGAGATAATGGGAGTGATATATGTGGATAAGGAGAAGTTTCATAACTCACCTCATCCATGGAGAGATGGTATCTACACTGAGGTTCCGCCTTTGACATCCTTACAAGGATCGGGAGGCTTTCATAGACAACAAAACATTCCACCGAGACCAATGAAATTTGAACATGGTTCTTCCTCCTCTAATGTGCAAAACCCTATGAAAAAGCATGATGATGCCTTTGAAGAAATAAGTAGTAAAACAAGAAAGAATAGACAAGCAAAAGAAAGGAGGAGAAGACAAGCTTTTGCCCAATGATTTTCTGCTCAACAAGAAAACATTCAACCTAACATTGAAACAAACATAGAAAACCTCAACACTGAAAAATTTGAAGATAAGAACTATAACATCAGAAAATGTCCCCTTGGGGGCTTTTCCTTGATAAGGTTTAGCTCCTGGGTCTTTAGTATACATTTAGGACATCTTAGTTCATATTTTGGAATCTCAATGGAATGAGACCTAGGTTCCATGGCAAATTGGACCTAGGTGGAACCCTTGAGCTGTATCGTGCCCAAAATAGGGGGGAGGACTTGGGCACCTGGGCCCTAGTCCTACCCTATTTTTGGGCAGCCCTAATTTTTAGGTGTCAGTTTATGACTGTTATTTGGTTCTTTTGCTGACACAGTAAAGTTTGATTTTTAAAATGTTGGTGGGAATGCTTGTAGTTGCATATATAAGCATGTTTAGGCATTCATTTGTAAACTAGATGATTACTAGCAAGCTATTGTGTTCTCAAGGTGATTCAAGGCTACTATTGTGTTGCAAGAACAGACTTGTGTGTTTTGTGTGTTGATATTTGTAGATTTGAGCATCAATTTCCTCATGGCATGAGGGCCTCTTCCTCCATTGGAGATTCACTATAAGGTGACATAATAATGTGTTTTCATCATTGATTCCTATGGTTTTTGCCTCTGCCTCACAAGGGCACGCACTCTTTATCTGACAACGATGTTTGAAGACTTAAGTGTCCTTTGGGGCTTGACTAAGGCAAGCCTCTAAACACCACAACCCCTAAACCAAGTCTTGTGATTGCAGGTTACAAATGTTGTATTTGGGAAAAGTGGAGTTGCAGGAAGGATTGGCAAGCATCAAGGATTTAGGATCTGAAGAAAAGCAGGACAAAGGAGCACTTCCAGGACTAGGGCACCCGCTCTAGTGTCCTCCGCATCTGAGTTGTGGGAAACAAAAGTTACAGGGCTGATCAGTGTTGGAAGGAGGTCCAGATCCTGCAAAGAAACTAGCACCTTGGACTTGTCTACTCACACTAGTGTCCCTAACTATTCCACTTTGGAACCCCAAAAATAGGTATTCTGTGATTTGGTATATTATTCCTGTCTACAAGAGCTTTTTTTGTCTTTCATCAATTTATTCCCATAATTGCATAATTAGGGTTTTAATGGTTAATTGGACATAAGAGAAGGAAAATTAATAATTAAATTCCCTAATCCAAGTTTCCCTACATCTTCAAGTGACCTAGGGTATGATAGTGCTCGCCACTCGACCCTAGATCCTTCAATGTATAGTGGAGAGGTGAATTTAAACATCTAAAATCTAAAACATTAACAAATTCAATTTTCCACTAAACATTTTGGTGAACCCATGATTTTGGACTTAAATTGCAACTTGCTGAGTGTTTGCCTTCAGATCTAGATTGATTTCATTGCATTGAGAAAAATTCAAAAAAATTGAAAGTTTTGAAAAATACAAACAAATTGCATTGTTTGGCTTACTAAATTGCATCAATTCTTCCTAAATTTTCCTAATTCATGATTTTTGCATCAAATCTGATATAAACTACAGAAAAATATAAAAAATTAAAATTTTGCCTTGCATTTTCATCATTTAATTGCTAGGGTTTTATGGAAATTTTGACAGTTTTATATAACCTAGTAATTCCAAAATCTAGGGTTAGTAGGCAAAATATTTTTCTGAGATTTTTCTACTGATTTTAGAGGCTCATTCAAATTTTTATTTGTCTGTAGTCTTGCATTTTAGTGTGAATTTGCATTTAGATCTAAAATATTTGCATTTTGCATAGAAAATTTCAACAAAAACTAGCAATTTTGATGCATTTTTATTAAATTTGCATGGGCATTTTGCATGTTAAGGCTTGAAAATCATTTTTAGATATGAGAGTAAGTCAATTTTATTATAAATCATAATTCAAAGCATTCACATAGAGTTTTATCCCAAGATCTTAAACCTAGGGCTTCAAAAACAAAAATTTTCACTAAAATTGGCCTTATCGACTTTATAAACGGGCACCATAGGTGTGTTGTGAAAGGTATTTTGGTAGTATTTTTCTATTATCAGGGTAATCATTTTCTTCCCCTCATAAAAATCTTCACAACACCCTTTTATCAGGCTGTTGTAGTGAAAATTTGGCAAAAAACTACACATTTTGGCTATTTTTGCTCTAGGGTTTGACCTAGTTTGCATTCCAAGTGTGTTGTGATCAATTTTATGGATTGAGATGACTGATATTCTTTTCTGTACCTCCTAAAATTCTTTACAACACCCCTCTTTCTAGGTCTTTGAGTTGAAAAACCATGAAAATTTGTATATTTTGCTATATTTTCACTAGGGTTTTACCTTAAGTGGCACTACAAGTGTGTTGTGTTGGATATATTGGCACCACGTGGCTGTTATTACTAATATTATTTTCTTTCCATCATAATTTTCCTCACAACACCCTTTGTTATGCTCTTTTGCATTGAGTTTTGGTGAAAAAAGTGCCTATTTTGACATATTTTCACTATATTTTGACTTGGCATTAACTTGAAATCACATCAAGAGTGTGTTGAGAAGGATACTTTTGCTGTTTTGGACTGATATCAGACATATAACTTGCTTCCCTTGAATGAAATCCTTACAATACTCTTTGCTTTCACTTATTTGCATCGAAGAAGTACAAAAATCAAGCATTTAGGTCACTTTTTGCATATAGTATTGCACTTGACTTTTACATAAAGTTGGAAAAGCTTTTCAAAATCTGATCTTACATTGAAATGGCACCTTCATGTCATTTTTCAATGGTATCTCTGCATGTATTTATCAAAGATCTTGATTTTGACAAATTCCTAATCCTCATGAGTGAGCATCCTTTGTTATTAGAAGACTTAACTAAATTCATCTCTAGGTGTATACACCTAAAAATGACATGACTCTACCTAAATAAATATTTTAAATATTTATTTCATCTTAATATTCCTCTATCAATAAATAAATAAATCAATTTATTTATTTGATTCACCTTCCTCCCATTAATTGAATACATTACATTTATTTAATTAATTTCGTCAATATCAACTTCATTTTTCTAAACAATTAAATAATTTTAATTATTTAATTAAATCATTCATTCTTCCAAATTTAAATAAAATGCAAATTTATTTAAATTGAAATCTTAGTCTCCAAAAATAAAATATAATAAAATATTTTATTATCTTGCACAAACAATTAAATAAATTTATTTATTTAATTTTGCTTTCTTATCTTCCAAATCTTCTTAAAATAAATCTTCCTTGTCATGCAAAAGCAAAAGCTAAGTTAACTGATTTAAAGCAACTTTTTTTTTATCAACAAACTCTTAAATTAGAGAAATATATTCTAATTTAAGAAATAAAAGATCATCCTCATCAAGAAAGCAGTAAACTCAACAAAGCATCTTTTTGAATGACACGTCTTTCTTCTATTCACGCACATTCTCTCTATTGGCAAGAGACACGATGTGGCTTCATGAGTGCTGTCATTGATGGCAATAAAGTCCATCCCACACATCCATAGGACATGGTATGACTATACCGGAAGATAGACTGAAGTGTATCTTGGTCCGGTAAGAAAGAACAGAGCATGTAGCAAGGTCTGACAGTCAGGTCTGGATCTCTCAGAGGAAGTATCTCAGTAAAGCATGGACTTGGGGAAGTCAAGAGGAGTACCATGTCTAACACATTCTAGAGATTGAGCCTTCAGTGATGAAAGAGTAAGAAGATATGAACACCTAAGTGTTGGGTTCCTGTTTGGCAGAGTAAAGTGAGGAAGAATTAACCAGTAGAGCATCAGACCTTTTTCCGGATGAGTTATTGATGGTGATCAAGTTTCTTGAGGGATCATTCATGGTTAGCCAACATGATTGATGACTTCTATAAGTATCTCTTTGATACACATCACTTAATAAGCAAGGATTAAGACGATAGACCAGAGTTTGGGAAAATGTTGAGTATTCCAGATGTTGACTAGAAAGATGTTGAAATCCTTGGTGCGGATATATATACCAGATGTATTTTGATGTGAAGGTGTGTGTGGTGTAGTGTGTAGTGTGAAGAAAAGAAGAGAGCAGTGTGGAAGTAGTAATACAGGTTCGGTATGTGACAGGACAGCAGACCAAAGAAGAGGAAGAATGAAGTGCAGTAGATCAGTGTATTAAGCCTAACCGGAACTGAACCTTAGCATATGTGGATGCTTCTCATTAGTTCAAGTACCTAGTTACTTTCTTTGTACCTTGTAGATAGTGAGTCTCTTATAGGTAGTGAGTCTCTTGTGAGCAGTGTGCTCAGGTAGTGAGCCCTAATTGGCAAGTGCCATTTTGTACTTCTATTCTTTTAACAAAGAATACAATCTTGGGTTAGTCACCCCGTGGTTTTTCCCTTAACGGGGTTTTCCACATCAAAATCATTGTGTTATGTGTATTGATTTTATTTCTGCTTTCATGGTTATGCATGCTTATATGATTTGATGCTGCACTAGTTGTTAAAGAAGAACAGAAAGTTAAAATAATTAAGATAATTGATTCACCCCCCTCTCAGTTATCAACACTCTCAACCGTTCTCAACCATTGATCTTTTTATTTCCTCTACACTATTGATCGTCTCTCACACAAGTCTATAAATACTCCTCTATTCTTCCATTTCAGATCATGAAGCTTTCAAGTAAGATTACTCTGTCGAATCCATAGCGCGCCATTAGCACCCCCACTCTTGCGTTATTCACTACTCATCCTATATTGTGTTGAAGCTCATCTTCAATACAATAAGTATCTGAGCCATTTCTCCTTTGTCATCTTGAGGAATCAAAGCAAGGAAGCAAGCTTCTTGAGGGCTACATTCATCATCAAAGATCATTTGAGAATAGGTGAACAATGGAAGCCGCTAGGTAACAAAGCACTATAAGTTGTTTTACTTGTTTTACTCTTTGTTACTTGCATATTCTATTGAAGTTATTGGGTGTTTTATATTGCATTTAATATTATCCCATTTTACCCGTAACATTTCTGGCACCCACCGTGGGGCCTTTGCCCCAAATCTAATCCAAAAACTGAGTTCTTGAGTGACAGGTTCCGTACAGTTTTCTACCAGGTTCATTCAGTGCATCTGATCGATCTTGAGGCACATCTGATCACTGTTCTAGTGCATGCAACTTTTCGGCTCATACATCTTCCAAGGCTACAAATATACCACCTGTTCTGGTGCGTCTAATTTTGTTGCGCATATGTTCTGAGATTCTATGCATCTAACATCAGTTCCTGCACTTTTGAATGTCCTGCACATTCATTCTTTCTCTCTGCGCATTTGTAATCACTGAACTTTTGAGTACTGTTTCTGCGCATTCAGTCTCTTAAGCTATGCATATGATTTTAGGAGTCGTCTAGGGATTTCTTGCAGGTTTTCTAACACTAACATTTGTCTTACAGGATTGATTCTCTAATTTTCATGCAGGGTTAAGAGCTGGATAGTTTCATTTTCCTTGGAACACACATCATAGATTAACTAAGAGGAAAAGTAAAAAAAAAATGTGTGCATGCATATCTCACATAGTTCTTATAACACCTAGTTTTGTTTTCACCCTGAAAACTAAGTTTTAACCAAAGGTAATATATTTTTTTTTGAAGGTATAAAACAAAAAAGTAATTTGTTCTCTAATTTTTAAAAACAAGTAATTCATCCATCAACTAACAATAATCATGAAATTATAACGTATACAAAAGGATATAATCATCTACAACATTAAACAATATGTTGTTAAAAGTTACTTAGAACAATTCCAAAATAGAAACTTAACAAATTTACTGCATCTTGATTGTTGACCATCCAAATTCAAGTCTCAGCAATCCCCAAGAATAAAGAAGAGAAAGTATCTTCAAGGAGCTTAACCTCCAACCACAAACCGTCGGTCTCCTGCACTCCTTCCTATCCAGAAGTGGCCCTACCCTACTCAAGAGGATAGACTTAGGATAACCAATGGTGTTTTCCATCTGAGTACTAGTGTTGTGACCTACGTGACTTGTTATCATGCAATCCCCTAGATACCCTCTAGTCAAGCATGACCACTCCACAAGCTATGACATCCAGTCATAGTGAACTATCAATGTACTTGAGGCTCATGCATTACCTTGGCCAAAAGATTTGAATATAGTTAGCATTGTACCAACACAAGTAATAAGTTCACCCACCCCAACTTGACTCGAATTAATCACAATCCTACAAATTCCTATAAATAAGTTCAATACAATGACCTCGATAACCTCAAGGTGTTTGAAATTCATCATGCATTAACGCATGTCAATGAGGTTTACTCTCTCTCTACTTAGCTCATGGAAACATTTCCGTCTACATGATAAAAGAATGGTTTCCAAGCTTATCAATTATTCAGATATTGCTAAAAGTTTTTTCATTGATCTTTAAGTTATCCCACTGCTTAAATTATCCACTCAAGAGAGGACACTAAACTCATCTTTGTTGTTTCAGAAGGGTTATTCTAAAAGCTAATTTATAGAATACGAATGTTCGAAGACCCTACATTAAAATTAACACTTATAAGATTCTACTTTGACTTGTCAAAATCTTCGACATAGCTTAATCTTTGTCAGTCTAAGCATTAGAAAACCCTATCATATTGTTTCTACTAGCAATAAGATTGCATGCAAGTCTAAGCTTGAAACTTGACAAAAGACTCATTACATTGTTTTAAAACTTCATTATATTAACTTGTATGACTATAAAGTTTTCTCTCGGGAACACAACAGTTTATATACTTTAATAGAAAAAGAATTACTAAAAAGGCAAATAGACTAAAGCTTCCTACTATTCACAGCAAGGTTAGTAATTTCACTATGGTCGACTGACCAATTTTCAAAACTCAGAAATTAAGGAGAATTGTGAAGTCTTGCATGTTTTGGCATACACTTCACACCTTTGATTCTCCTCTATCGATAGTTAACACAAAACAAATCTTTTACTTCAACCCTAGCTGTCTTTTAAATTTGATAGAACCAAGCATGGTATTCGGCTGGCCATATGAGTACACATTCAACGTCAACTTACACACAATTTTTGACTTTTGTGCTGAACCAATAACAAGACACGACTTACAACTTGACCACAAGTATATATACATATAAACAATATATCAGTCATTCATATTTGACGACACGATTCAGAGTATTACGACACTGATGTTGATTTCCCATACTCAATACAACAACTTACGAAAGGAGAAAGACCTATTCTTGCAAACCTCGACATCTCGACTAAAATTGACTTAGCCCATACTCAAAGCTTAATTCAAGGCATCTAGGTTTATCTACCTAATATTCATTTTTAGTGGCAAGCACCCATGGGTTTTTCCAGAGTCTATTCTCTCTTTCTCAAAGATACTTTCTCTTCTTCTTTCTTCCTAGCGAACATGCTCCATCTATTCCTATCATTGACAATCTCACATACAATTTGTGGTCAGAGTACCAATGTTCTAATCAAAACATATTTATATCAAATCATTTCATTTTCATATTGAAAGACATTTTAATTCATAACATTAAATTGATCATAATCAAGTAGATTCCATAATTTCATAAAATTAACCTTTTCTATTCATATCATCAGTTCCTATGATGTTAAAACATATCCACATAACTGTACTATTTAAAGAAAAGTAAATAGTAATATTATTTCCAAAAAAGGGATGTAACATATCTTTCCCCTATAGAATCATCATCCCTGATGATTGAGTTTACCAAGAAAAATTTTAACATAAAACAAACTTTTATAGTTTAACATTAATGTTTTTGAAAAGATAAGGAAATCTTTGGTGGATGTCATTATAGTCTTCCCAAGTGGCGCTATCCTCGCCATATTGGTCCCACTGAATTTTGCATTGCAAAACCTCTTGATTACGGAAAAGACGTTTATGAATTTCGAGCACCTTGAGTGGCTTGATCACAACCACTCCTGACTCTTGTATCTGTAAAGAATTCCATTTAATAATGTGGTCATTACCTACAAAATATTCGTTTAGGTATGAAACATGAAAAAGATTATGCATTTTGGACAAGACTGGAGGTAGAGCAATTTTGTTGGCCACTGGATTGATAATCTCAAGGACTTCAAAAGGTATGACATATTGAGGAGCCAACTTTGATGATTTACCAAATTTGATTGAACTTTTATGGGGTTTCACTTGCTAAAGAACTTTCTCACCAATAGAGAAATGTCTAGGCACCTATTTGCGATCTGCATAACTTTTTTGCCTGTCGTTGGCTTCTGCCAACCTCTTCCTAATCATTTTCACTTTTTCTTCTATATTTGCAAGCATTTTAGGTCTAATGCTTATCCTATCTTCCATCCTATCCCAGCTTATAGGAGTTCTGCATTTCCTTCCATATAATGCTTCAAACGGTGCCATCTTAATGGTAGAATGATAGGAATTGTTATAGGCAAATTCAACAAGAGGTAAATATTCCTCCCATCTGTATTGCTGGTCCATGCAATACATTCTTAAAAGATCCTCTAAGACCTGATTAACCCTTTCTATTTGTCCATCAGTTTCAGGATGGTAAGCGGCACTCACATTGAGTTTAGTCCCTAGTGCTGAAAGTAAAGTTTGCCAAAACTGAGAGGTTATTCAAGCATCTCTATCGGATATAATCTTTTCAGGTACCCCATGCAACCTAAATATTTCTTGCACAAATTTCTGAGCCAAAATATGAGCTCCATCTATCAAATTTCCTGGTATAAAATGTGCTACCTTGGTTAGTTTATCTACAACAACCAGTATTGCATCATGTCTATTCTTAGACATTGGTAACCCTTGAACAAAATCCATACTAACAACCTACCATTTCCATTCTAGAATATCATGCGGGTATAACAATCTAGTAGGATGTTGCTGCTCTGCCTTCACTCTCTGACACTCCAAACAACTTGCCACAAACCTTACAACATCGCTTTTCATTCCTTTCCAGAAATATAGCGGTTTGACATCAGCTAAAAGTTTTGTTACTCCTGGGTGTCCGGAATAAGGTGCACAATGAACTTCCTTCCAAACAAGGTTTCTAAGTTCTACAAAATTAGGAAAGTAGATTCTTCCCTTAAATCTCATCAATCCATCTGACTCAAAATAAAATCCATCATATCTTGGATCCCTAGGGTTTAATTGCAAAGCTTGCTTCACCTGCTCGTAATATTCATCTCTAGATAAACTTTGCACTACTAAATCTTTAAAATTAGCATGAATAGAGATTATAGAAGCTATGTGTCTTCTTCTACTTAAAGCATTAGCTACTCAGTTTTCTTTACCTTTGATGTAAGAAATCTCAAAGTCATAATCTGATATTAATTCTAACCATCTCCTTTGTCTTGCATTGAGATGAGGTTGTGTAAATATGTAATGAAGACTTTGATGATCTGATTTTAGTATAAATAATGTCGCCACATCTGAAGGGTGTGAATCACTGCTGCCAGTTCTAAGTCATGAGGAGCATAATTCTGCGCATAGTTTTTCAACTTTCTTGATTCATAGGCTATTACGTGCTCATCTTGAGTAAGCACGCCTCCTAACCCTTCTCTCGAGGCATCAGTAATAACCTCAAATTGCCCTTCAGGGTTAGGGACTTTCAAAATAGGTGTTGTTGTTAACTTTTCTTTTAACAAATCAAATGCCTTTTGACATTCTTCAGTCTAAACAAACTGTTTTCCTTTTCTTTGCAAATAAGTAATTGGACTAGCAATACTTGAGAAATTCAAAACAAATTTTCTATAATATTCTGTCAATCCCATAAAACTTTGTACCTCTAAAACATTAGAAGGTACAGGCCATTCCATAATAGCCTTAATTTTAACTGGGTCAATTGATATCCCTTCTGCTGATATAGTATGTCCCAAATACTGAACTTCTTTTTGAAAGAAAGTGCATTTTGAGAGTTTCGCATACAATTTGTGTTCTCTTAATCATTGCAAAACAATTTGAAGATGTTGTCTATGCTCCTCCTCATTTTTGGAATATATCAGAATATCATCTATGAAAACTAGGACAAATTTATCAAGGAAATCTCTGAAAACACTATTCATGAGATTCATGAAAGCGGCTGGTGCATTAGTGGATCCAAATGGTAACACAGTAAACTCATAATGACCATATCTTGTTCTAAATGTAGTCTTGTGAATATCTTCATCTTTCAACCTCAACTGATGGTATCTAGATCTCAAGTCTATCTTAGAAAATATTGATGCACCACGCATTTGGTCAAATAGATCATCAATATGTTGTAGTGGATAATTATTCTTTATTGTTGCCTTATTTAGCATCTGATAATCTATACACAGTCTAAGGGTTCTGTCCTTCTTCTTGACGAAAATAGCCAGAGCTTCCCATGGTGATACACTTGGCCTAATTAGATCTTTAGTCAATAGCTCCTACAATTGAGCCTTCAATTCCATAAGTTTAGTAGTGGTCATTCGGTATGGAGCTTTAGATACTAGCTCAGATCTTGGTTTAATATCTATGGCAAAATCAAAAGTTCTTTTTGGAGGCAAGCCTGACAGTTCCTCAAGAAATACATCACTGAAATTGCAAAGATATGGGTATTTTTTCTCAAATGTTTGCTTCTCTAAGGCTTCCTCTACTAGGCCCATTTTGACTGCAAAAAGTTGACATCCCTTACACCTAGCCCACTTTAATTGTTTTGAAGAAATAGATCTGATCCTTATTTCCCTTTGAATACCCTAAAAATTAACTTTGTTTCCTTTATCATCCAAACACTCAATTGTTTTATGAAAACAATCTACCTTGGCCCTATGTCTCCATAACCAATTAATTCCTAAGATGACATCATAGGACCCTAAAGGTACTACATATAAATTTACCTCAGTGGAGAAGTTTGAAATATCAATCTTAGCTTCGAACAAACATTGCTCTACCTAAGCCTTTGAGTGATTTGCATACTCAACTGTCCACAGTTTTGACATAAAACCAGCTCTTCTAGGAAATTTACTTAAGACTCTAGATGACACAAAATTTTCTGTTGCACCAGTATCAAACAAAATAGAAATAGGAACTCCAAATAGTGTACCTGTCATCTCAATGGGAGTAAACTGATACTCAGCTTGTCGATTGTCAAGGGCGACATGAATCCTTTGTTGAAACGCTTCCTGCTACGAAGGAAGTACTATATTCCTAAGCTTCCCATTCTACTTTTTATTAGGACAATAGTTAGCATAATGATCTCCACCACATGAAAAACATCCTCCAATTAGTTCTCTCTTCTTGGATGGTCTACTCATAGCATCATCATTCTTCTTAAAATTGTCATTCTTCTTACAGTCTTCATTTCTTCGTTCATTACCAAATACCCCTTTGTTTTTCTGATTTCCTTTATCGAACCTCTTGTTTCCATATCTTTTATCATTCTTCCTTTTATACATCTGATCATTGAAGTTCTTATCAAATCTCTTACGTTTCTTTTCACGGTAAGCAGAAATGGATTTGATCTTCTATTCCTGCTTAATTGCTTTCTCATACACCTGGTCCATTGTGTTTGGACCATGCACCTCCACCTCACCACCAATCTAAGGATTGAGTCCCATAATAAATTTTCTAATCCAAAATCTTTCATCCTTTTGATATTGAGGAACATACTTCAACAATCTAGTAAATTTTTCTGCATATTCAACCATAGACAAATCACCTTGCCTGAGGTTTTAGAAATCTGTTAGTTTTTTATCAAAATATAGCTGTGGTAACCACCTCTTTCGAAAAAGCTCCACAAATTCATTCCATGTCACCTTCAAGGGGCTTAATTCCAGTTCCATTTTCTTGTTCATCCACCAAGTGGATGCTTCTCTAGATAACTGATATGCTCCCCACACTACCTTTGTAATCTCAGAGTAATTTCTAATTTCAAAGTATTTCTCCATTTCTGTTAACCATGCTTCTGCTGCATCACCATTTTTCGTTCCATCAAATTTGGGAGGGATAATCTTTTTCCTATCCTTAGATAGTTCTAGTGCAAGTTTGTCTTTTGTCTCCCTCTGAGTTTCACTATCATCTTGGTTCTCACTTGACATGCCATGTTCTCGTTGTTTACTCTTACTTGCATTATTAGAATACTCATTTTCACCCTCTGTATTCCCAGTTTCATTCACTTTCTTTTCCAATTTGCCCAACCTTTCCTTAGTTTTAGTAAGCATATTAAGAATTCTGTCCAATTTATCAGTGAAGTTTTCCTGAGAGTTGTGACCTTCCTAATCTTCTCTCTCATTAAATTCTGATTGATCCATGATTGTTTGTTTTCTCACCTACTTAAGCAAGTACTAATCAGTTCTATGATTTATCATTTTGTATATTATCAAAACATAGCAATTGTTCATAACCATAGTTATTCTCAAACCAAAATTTGTCTTTATTATACATTGCAAAACTTGTATATACATTCTTTAAGGATAGACATATCTCATGTTTCACTCAGTATTTACAAGAGGGGTGTAACCTTCAGATTCATTGTCTAACACATATTCACGAGGTGTATAACCCTCAGACTTGCTATTAGATGATAGTACAATGATTTCATCTCTAGGTGGTATACGAGGATCCCTAGTGATCATGGGTACACTAATAGGGCAACAATTGACCATAATTTGAGCTGTCATCCTAGCTGTCTCTAGGAGTTCTTTTTTCATTCATTTGAGTTGTGACAAAGCATTGGAAAAAGATTCCACATCATCTAGCCAAATGTCATTTTCATCATTCATTTTCTCAATAGTCTTGATCATCACAAGTCGTTTCTGCTTAGCTTGTAGATAACATTCCTTACCAGCGAAGGACTTCCTTGCAGTTTTCTTGATACGTACCATCCTGGCACAGTAAATCAAATCATTAGCTACCCACATAATGTTGATTCCTAATCAGATTAGTGGATCATCAGCCCTAGTGCTGAACCTGGTTAGCTCTGATACCATATGTAACACCTAGTTTTGTTTTCACCTTGAAAACTAAGTTTTAACCAAAGGTAATTTTTTTTTTTGAAGGTATAAAATAGAAAGTAATTTGTTTTCTAATTTTTAAAAACAAGTAATTCATCCATCGACTAACAATAATCATGAAATTATAACTTATACAAAAGGATATAATTATCTACAACATTAAACAATATGTTGTTAAAAGTTACTTAGAACAATTCCAAAATAGAAACTTACCAAATTTACTACATCTCGATTGTCGACCATCCAAATTCAAGTCTCGGCAATCCTCAAGAATAAAGAAGAGAAAGTATCTTCAAGGAGCTTAACCTCCAACCACAGATCATCGGTCTCCCGCACTCCTTCCTATCTGGAAGTGGCCCTACCCTACTCAAGAGGATAGACTTAGGATAACCAATGGTGTTTTCCATCTGAGTACTGGTGTTGTGACCTACATGACTTGTTATCATGCAATCCCCTAGATACCCTCTAGTCAAGCATGACCACTCCACAAGCTACACCATCCAGTCACAGTGAACCATCAATACACTTGAGGCTCATGCATTACCTTGGCCAAAGGATTTGAATATAGTTAGTGTTGTACCAACACAAGTACTAAGTTCACCCACCCCAACTCAACTTGACTTAATCGCAATCCTACAGATTCCTATAAATAAGTTCAATACAACAACCTCGATAACCTCAAGGTGTTTGAAATTCATCATGCATTAACGCATGGCAATGAGGTTTACTCTCTCTCTACTTAGCTCATGGAAACATTTCCATCTACATGATAAAAGAATGGTTTCCAAGCTTATCAATTATTTGGATATTGCTAAAAGTTATTTCATTGATCTTTAAGTTAGCCCATTGCTTAAATTATCCACTCAAGAGTGGACACTAAACTTATCTTTGTTGTTTCAGAAGGGTTATTCTAAAAGCCAATTTATAGAATACAAATGTTCGAAGACCCTACGTTAAAATTAAACACTCATAAGATTCTACTTCGACTTGTCAAAATCTTCGACATAGCTTAATCTTTGTTAGTCTAAGCATTAGAAAACCCTATCATATTGTTTCTACTAGCAATAAGATTGCATGCAAGTCTAAGCTTGAAACTTGACAAAAGACTCATTACATTGTTTTAAAAATTCATTATATTAACTTGTATGATTGTAAAGTCTTCTCTCAGGAACACAACAATTTATATACTTTAATAAAAAAATAATTACTTACAAAGGCAAATAGACTAAAGCTTGCTACTATTCACAGCAAGGTTAGTAATTTCACTATGGTTGACCAACCAATTTTCAAAACTTAGAAATTAAGGAGAACTGTCAAGTCTTGCATGTTTTGGCATACACTTTACACCTTTGATTCTCCTTTATTGATAGTTAACACAAAACAAATCTTTTACTTCAACCCTAGCTGTCTTTTAAATTTGACAGAACCAAGCATGGTATTCGGCTGGCCATATGAGTACACATTCAACGTCGACAAAGGTTTTGCCACCATAGACTGTGATAGCGGTGAGATATTTTATGACCAAACACTTAATCTAAATTACACTCTTCACATAACCAAAACCCTCCTAAAGTTGAACCATCGACTACATGTTAATCTCGACCTTCGCAAGACAATGTAATAAATTGTGGGTTTCCCAACTGTGGTGCAGTGTAGTGCAAGAGACAAAAACATTGCTCTATTTTTGAAGATGATAAAAGCACACAGGCTACGGTTGATAACAAATAACACCTTGCATCTTTAAGCAAACTCTAAGTTCCTTTGAAATGTAAGTAGAGTCATTACTTAGTATAAACATATCAGATAAACTACGACTGCGTAGAGATGAGAGGAAGAGAACTTGTAGATAATCTCTCAAGTCTGCTTATAGATTGGTCCACGACATTTGTTATTCTCTAAGCCATTCACCTTTGCTTCTTGCACCATCTCCTCTCTGCTTCTACTCTCTGTTTCCCCCCTCTCCAAACTGACTCTCACCCTTAATAAACCCCGTCTAACTATGAAGGATAACTGTCTCCTCCACTCACAAGACCATGCCTAACAAAAATGATCACTCCTGACATGCAAAAAGGTTCTCCTCCTTATGCGACCATTACAAGAAAAATGGTTTGGCCTTTCCACTCATCTCACGATTATTCTCCAAGATGGAGCTCTACACTTGGCGAGATGGGGGTTGGCAGTTTTAACAAACTGTCTTACTACTCATATCCGCTATGAGTATAAATCAAATGCAAGGATTATGAATTAAAAGCTAGACCGACGGCCATCATGAGGTCTAAAGCTTGAAGGCAAAAAGACTATTCGAAATAAAAGACATCATAGAAAGAACTGAAGTGTGTCCCTCTTGAGCTTTTGCCTGATTACTGACATCACAAAAAAATAAAGGAATTATCTCAAAATGACAATTTTAAATATAACTAAAAAATAATATTGCATATTCCAATACCATACGACCAAGGGTACTACACTCCATGGTCTCTAGATTTAAAACATTATTTAAACCCTTTAACATTCGATAATAGCCCAATATAGAACAATTCAGCATCCATCAAATTTTGGAAGGAGACGTTTACGTCATACGCTTGTAGAGCTTTGACGACGATAACGACGAATTGAGTGCAAATGTAAAACAAGGTTTGGAATCGACTTACGAACAATTTTTGACTTTTGCACCAAACCAATAACAAGACACGACTTACAACTCGACCACAAGTATATACATATATATACATATATATGCATATAAACAATATATCAGTCATTCATATTTGACGACATGGTTCAGAGTATTATGACACTGATATCAATTTCCCATACTCAATACAAAAACTTACGAAAGGAGAAGGACCTATTCTTGCAAACCTTGACATCTCGACTAAAATTGACTTAGCCTGTACTCAAAGCTTAATTCAAGGCATCTAGGTTTATCTACCTAATATTCATTTTCAATGGCAAGCACCCATGGTTTTTTCCAGAGTCTATTCTCTCTTTCTCAAAGATACTTTCTCTTCTTCTTTCTTCCTGGCGAACATGTTTCATCTATTCCTATCATTGACAATCTCACATACAATTTGTGGTCAGAGTACCAATGTTCTGATCAAAACATATTTATATCAAATCATTTCATTTTCATATCGAAAGACATTTTAATTTATAACATCAAATTGATCATAATCAAGTAGATTCCATAATTTCATAAAATTAACCTTTTCTATTCATATCATCAGTTCCTATGATGTTAAAAAATATCCACATAACTGTACTATTTAAAGAAAATTAAATAGTAATATTGTTTCCAAAAAAGGGATGTAACAGTTCTTAACTAGGAGGGTAGTAATGAACATCATTGCTATCTTTGCATCATTGATATCTTTGCATCATTGCTATCTTTGCATTATTGCTATCTCTTTTAGTTTAGAACATTGCTATCTTGCAAAAAAGGAAAGAACCATTGCTATCTTTAATCACTTGAAAGTTAACAACTGTGTGAGTGCCCAAGTAGATAACACATAGTTTTTTTTTCATTTTTAATAGGATTGGATAAACCACTGTCTACAGTGTCTGTTGCCTAACAATAGGCTTATGCTCTCCCCTTTACTGGGTGACTAGAATGCCAAACTTGTCATTCTTTGTGTATAACCTTTAGAGGGGCCTACCCTTGGATGCCCACCTGTCCAAGTGGAAACATGCTAAAGCCAAGCCCTACTGATCCACTATAAATAAATTGTGCTTGAGGTGAAAGCTTCCTACAATGAGTGCAGCTGTGTTACACCGATAGGAAACCTCCCCCAAAACCCTCCAAGGTGTAACCCTTGCAGGATGGGAGACTCCATAATGGAGAGTAGTGTTGCTGCATGTGTAACCACTCAAACAGTTTCCCTGACTACTTAGCCATTGTCTAGTATACCAAAATCCTCTATTTGTTGGTGTAGAAGGTGGGACCTTTGAAGTGGCCCCGATTCATGTGGTTCTTAGTAGAGGTAGTAGGGACAATCCTAAGGTTCGGTGGGGGGACAAGCCTAAGGAAACCCAAATTTGGTATGCGTGAGAAGTGAGTACCATGGAGAGGAGCGGGTGCTACCAGATCCTTGAGCTACACGCTTTGAATATGCATAGCTAGGGGATTCAAAAATTACTATCTTTTCCAGCCTAGGTTGTAATTGTTCTTGTGTCAAAACGTCCACAAAAATACAAAAAAATAATAATAAATAAAATCATGAAAACTTCTATGTGTTTGCTGTGTCTTTATCTGCCATAATTGATAATCAAAAGCAAAAAAAGACCAAGTTTTCTACCAAAAATATAATTTTTTTGAAAAATGTGCTGAAAAACTCTGCAAAAACAAACTGAAAACTAGAATTGCGCATTCACTGTGACCTGCTGCGCATCCATTTCAACCTACTGCACATTTGATTACTGTTGCTATGCATATAAATTTGCCAGATCTGCGCATGTGCTTCGACCTGCTACACTTTTGCCTTTTGTTCCTGCGCATCCATTCCAAAGAGCTGTTTCGTACTGTTTCTAAGAAAACCATTCAACTTTTCAAACACCCATTTCAAACTTGTTGTAGTTTCCAGATCTGATCAAAACCATGCAAATCAACCACCACATTCTTTTTCCACACCATAGCTGCTTTTCCCACACTCGCATCATCCAAATTTTTTTTGCAAAACTCTTCCAAAATCAAGCAAGATATTCAAAAACTAGGTTAGTACCAAGCTATTCTTGATCACATCAAATCTCAAACAAACCTAGTGAGTCTCCACTATCAAGGATTAATCATTCTTTTATCTTGGAACTCCACTAGTGGCTTGTGCAAAACTAGTCTACATTAAGTAACTAGATTTCTATCATCCTTACTTTGACTATCGTTTTGTTCACCCAACTTGTTTGACACCAATTAGATCTAAGGAAAAATTTGTTCAAACCTCGACACATTCTATCACCTCTTGTTCAAAATTTTCAAAAACTCACTCCATCCCATCTCAAGTCACCTTGCATGGTCTTAACAAGATCCCAAAAACAAAAGCAAATTGAAATGGTAGAGAAAACTGTTCCATCCACTCATGAAATCGATGAGGAAATTTCTTTGGATGAGATTCTCCACACTCAAAAAGATCAAAGGTTCCAACGCTTAATGGATAAGGTACTGGCCCAAGACCCTACTAAATTCTTTCTCCACTTAGCACAACTAGGAGTTAAGCTCCCTAAAGATTTTAACGTGGAAGCTCTAAAAGAACCTAAGGAAGAAAGAAACCATGTGGGAAGCACATGAGAGGAAACAACCATAGACAAAAGCAAAGCAACAATTGATTCTGCAAACGCCCTAAGCTTAATGGACCAACGGATCCAATCTTTACAACAACAATTCACAGACATGCAAACAAGAACATCAACTAAGCATTATTCCCTAGAGGATATTTCACCATATCCTTTTGATAGGACCTTGATCATGATACCTTTCCCCTCTAAATTTGAGGTGCCAAAATTTGATAAATATCATGGAAAGGGTGATCCAAGGGACCACATTAGGGAATTTAACGATGCATGTCTTGAATTCGCCCACAATGATACTTATCTTTTGTGACCGTTTCAAAAAAGCTTAGGAGGAAAAGCCATGGAATGGTTTTCTAGACTACCTCCCAGCATTAGAACCTTTAAGAAACTTGTAGACAAATTTGTCATGCACTTCTCCTATAATATTGAGCATGACACCTCAATTCTAGATCTTTGTAACACCAAGCAAAAAGGTGGGGAATCTTTCACCACGTTCTTACAAAGATGGAGACAGTTGGAAAGTAAGTGCTCACGTCAAATGCCTAAAAAACAAATGCTGGAGATGTTTGTCCATAACTTACAAACTTAGCTAAGCTACCAGATACAAATCGAATGTCCTACTTCCTTTAGTAAGGTCATTGAGATGGGTCTAATCATCAAAAAGGCTTTAATCGCCAAAGGTCAAATAAAGCTATATAAGGACACTCCTAGCACCAATACGAACACAGATAAACCAAGATTCTGGACAAAGAACAAGAACATTGTGAATGATGGGGTGGTGGATGCCAAAAATGCTGCACCAAAGCAACCAATCTTTAACTTGTCAAACTTGCAAAACAACCCCCCACAAAATAAACCAAGAAACACTAAATCATGGTTTACAAGCTATCAATTTATGAGAAAATTTACACCTTTGGGAGAATCATTGGAAACCACCCTATGGAAGTTAATCACCAGTAAAATCATAACACTTCCAACAGTGTGGGAATATGAACCAAAAGTCAAACCTCCATGGTGGAATGACAATGATTTCTGTGAGTACCACCGAAACAGGGGATAGAAAACCAGTGACTGCATTGCACTCAAGCACACTATCCAAGACTTAATAGCGCAAAACAAAGTATCATTTGATGGACATACCTCTAATAATGATCACCGGGCATTCAAGGATCCACTTCCCAACTATGAGCGGGGAGGGCCTTCCAACCAAAACAATGATGGAACTAGCAATGCCAATTACACAAACGTGTCATTTGACTATGTTGTTAACCACATCTTGAAAAGTGATCCACACATTAATGTGATCACTATAAACAAAGACTCAAATTGTAATGCTACCACCTGTAGTAATAGAGTCACTCTTAGAGGAGTCCCAGCCTCTCTGGCTAATCAGTACAATGTCCTGGATTAACTCCACAAGACACCTACACACATCTTCATTCTGGAACTTCTGTGTCTCTCCCCATCCCATAGGGCCATACTTGACAAAGCTCTTTCAGAAGCCTCCATTCCAACGAACCTTGCCAAAGAACAGTTTCAAAACATGGTAGGTCACATTACCTCGCCTCACTCCCTATCATTCACTGAAAAGGATGATATGTCAATTACACAACCTGATAACGCCTCTCTTCATATCAAAACCTTCATACACAAACATAAGATAAAAAGGGTTCTAATTGATGGAGGATCCGGTTTGAATATTTGCACCTTGAAGCTAATCCTTGCATTGGGGTTTGCAGAGAAATCTATTGATCTAAAAAAGAAAATCACTACAAAAGCCTATGATGAGGACGAGAGAACTTCCAAGGGAACTATGGTTTTACCAATCAGAGTTGGACTTGTAGTAAAATATGTGGCATGCCAAGTCCTCGACATGGAACTAGCATATAACATTCTTCTTGGGAGACCCTAGATACATGCTCTAAAAGTGGTACCATCAACATACCACTAGTGTATCAAATTCCCATATGAAGGCCAAGAGATCACCATCCAAGGTGATCCCAATCCATTTCAGTATTGCAACTCCATTCAATCTAAACTTGAAGTTGTCATTCCTCGTAACCATGCTTCTACTTCATCTTCATCCCAGGTTGACCTAGCTTCACTTGCTTCCACATCAAAGGCTTGGGTGAGTACACAATCGCCCAATCCTTTTTCTTGGCACAATTCCCTTTATCTCCTAAATCATATGGAAGGCCTTCCATGAACAAATCCAAGACAGTCAAAACTACCAAAGGTCCATTTATCAAATGGGGAAGCCTTGAAGATGAAAGTGATGAAAAGGATACCCTTTAATGGTTATATAAGGATGAAGTCAGTCTATCAAGCCAACAAGAGCATCACCCCATGATACAAACTGAACAATATGGTCAAGGATTCCAAATGCTACAAAGAATGGGATATGAAGGACATGGTCCACTCGGTTCAAGAAATGATGGTATCACTGAACCCATCCAACCTCATACCTTGATAGCCTGAGACACTACAGGGCTAGGTTACACTGGCACAACAAGAACCAATAGAGCAAATAAGCATGAAGGCAAATAACCAGAAACATCTGCTACTAATCTGGTTGATCAAATTCACCAACTATAAATGGGGAGTGAGACTGACTCTAATTAATATGAGTGGGATAGCCTCTCTGAGCTATCTTGTGATGAAAAAGGTATCGATCTTGTCCATGAGTATGACCCAACCCATGCAACTAAGGGACAAGGTCCAAGGGCTAGCCCGCAAGAGTTTGACCCACATAATATGGATAGTGAACGTCAGAAGGAAAGAATGATACCCCCTTGATAGATCAGATAATGGAGAGTACCATCGTAGGCATTATCCGTGCTTATAATGACCACCATAACACCTCTATCTTGACCATCAATACCATAGAACTAGACCAACCCAATGACCCTTTACCGTTATTGCACCCAGAACTCATAGATTGGGACTTGCAAGACACTACCCCTGAGCTCGATACCTTTCAAAATGATGACACCATCATAGACTACCTTAAGCTTAGAGATCACATACTTGCAGAGGACCACAAAGCTGGCTATGCCATAGAACTCAACAATAAGGCCTATTTTGGAGAGAGTGCCAAGCCTTTCAGTCTCAAAAATGTTAAAATGAAAGAAAGATCTAATGGTGAAAATTACTCTGTGGTAGTGTTAGATCATGAAAAAGTAAAAATATAGATGTATCCAATGGTGAAAATTGCTCTGTGGCAGTGTTAGATCATGAAAAAAGAAAAAATATAGACATATCCAATGGTGAAAACCTCTTTAAGGCACTGAAGGATGGAAGGCTTGACCCTCTACCCAATCTCATACATCAGGAGAGATCTCAATCTTGATAGAACCAGCAGAGCCGATCAATGTCAGCATAGGTGACAATCCCAGAATAATTCACATGGCATAGTCTTTAACCGCACAAGAAAAGCCAACATTCACTGAGTTCTTCAAAAGAAAACAAATAAACTTTGCTTGGACATATGCGGATATGCCAGGGCTAGATCAAAATCTCATAATGCATCACTTATCCTTAGCTCCAAGAGCTAAGCCAGTAAAGCAAAAACTCTGGAAGATGCACCCGCATGTAGCCCTCATGGTGAAAGAAGAGCTGAACAAACTATTAGATGTCAGATTCATCAGACCAATAGACTATCCTGAGGGGATTTCAGACATAGTACCAGTTACCAAACCAGATGGAAGAGTCTGAATATGTAATGACTTCAGAGACTTAAATAAGGCTTGTCCAAAAGATGATTTCTCCCTGCCAAACATTGATATCATTGTAGATCTCACGGTAGGGCACACCATGCTATCACTAATGGATGGTTTCTCTAGATACAACTAGAAGAAAGTTACACCTGAAGACCAACACAAGACTACATTCACATGTCCATGGGGAACCTATTGTTGGTGTGTCATGCCATTTGGTTTGAAAAATGTTGGTGCAACATATCAGAGATCCATGACCACAATCTTCCATGACATGATGCACAATATAATGGAATATTATGTTGATGACATCTTGGCAAAATCACTCACAAGAGAAGGACACTTGGCAGTACTGGACAAAATTTTCACAAGACTAGAATAGTTTAATGTGTGCCTCAATTCGAAGAAGTGTGTGTTTGGATTTACATCAGGCAAGTTACTTGGATACATGGTGTCTACTAATGGAATCGAAGTCAACCCAGCTAAAGTAAAGGCCATCATGGAAATGCCGCCTACTAAGAATCTCACTCAACTAAGGTCTCTACAAGGAAAACTACAATCTATCAGAAGATTCATTTCTTAATTGGCAGACAAGTGCCACCCATTTTCACACCTACATAAGAATGTCCCTTTCAAATGGAATAATCCATGTGAACAGGGGTTTCAGTAGTTAAAAGAGTATCTCATGAAGCCACTGGTATTGATGCCATTGATTTAGGGTAAACCTTTGCTACTGTATATCTCGGCCACACCAATAGCTCTGGGAGCCCTCCTTGTAAAGCAAAATTATGAAGGGAAAGAACAAGTGATCTACTATATCAGCCAAACACTTGTTGGGTATGATCTCCAATACATGCCAATTGAAAGAGCATGCCTCGTTGTGGTCTTTGCCTCACAAAAGTGGAGACATTACATGTTGTCACACTCTATCAAACTAGTAGCAAAGATTGATCCACTCAAGTATTTACTCAACAAAGCTGCCCTCATAGGTAGATTGTCCAAATGGGTCATGCTTCTCAGTGAGTTTGACATCGAATATGTAGACAGGAGGGCAATAAAAGGCCAAGTACTTGCAGACCAACTGGCAGATGCACCTCTAATGGATGATAGCACTTTGAGATTCAAATTTCTAGATGAATCTATCTTTCACATCACCACAACAACCTAGAAAATGTACTTTGATGGCTCATACACACACCATGGGTCGAGAGCAAGTATCTTGTTGATCACCCCTAGTGGCGACACCATTCCTAAATCTTATAGATTACTCTTTCCCTACACTAACAATGTGTTAGAATATGAAGCCCTAGTCATCAGCATCAAGCTAGCAGTCGAATGGAATGTCAAAGAACTTCAACTGTATGGTGACTCACAGCTAGTCATAAATCAAGTAAATGATGACTACCAGACAAAAGATGAGAAATTAATCCCTTACAAATGGATGGTAGACGACTTCAAGGAATACTTTGTTGAGATCACTTTTGAGCAGATACCAAGGATTGAGAACAAAGCTGCAGACGCCATGGCCACGATTGCATCTCTCCTCGATATTCCAAATAATCAATCATGTTATGAGTTCTTCGTAGAGCCAGTGTCCTGTCCTGCATATGACACCCCTAAATCCCATATCATTTGCGACATTGTTGGAACTAATTCCCCCCTCTATGGAAAAATATTTGCTTATCTTAAAGAGAATAACCTCCCGCCTAATCTCTTTGGCAACCAAAAATGAACCTTCATTCGTAAGGCATCTTGATATGCCATTGTCACCAATACCCTATATCACAGAGGTCTTGATGGTACTCTCCTTAGGTGTCTCCATAGTGAGGAATATCAAACCACCCTGAACAAAGTGCACAACGGTATATGCTAGACCCACTCTAGTGGCCCTACCCTAGCCAAGAAACTCATATGCATGGGATACTACTAGCCAACCATGGAACAAGATTCCTATCATTTTGTAAAGAAGTGCCAAATCACGGGAATCTGATACATGCACCAGGACAGGAGCTGCAGCCTTTAACAACTCCTTGGCCTATCTGTCAGTGGGGACTCAACTTAGTGGGTAAGATCCACCCTTCTTCATCCTGTGGCCATAAATTCATAATCACCACCACTGAGTACTTTACGAAGTGGATAGAAGTCATGCCCTTAGCCAATATCATAGGCAAGCAGATTGCCTCCTTTATCTTAAACTATATCATTTGTCGCTACGGCATCCCTTTGTCCATTATCACGGACAATGGACAACCATTCAAAAATCAGGATGTTAGGGAACTATGTGACAAATTCCATATCCAACACCACTTTTCTACCCCCTATTATCCCCATGGCAATGGCAAGGCAAAGGCATCAAACAAAACTATATTGAAAATTCTAAAAAAGACTGTCAACGATGCCAGTCGTGATTGACATATCCAGTTAAATCCAGCATTGTGGGCCTATCGTACAAGTATCCGCACACCCACGGGTGCAACACCATACTCCCTGGTCTACAAACCTGAAGCCATCTTACCCATTGAAGTCAAGATCCCATCCTTGCAAGTTTATTTAAAAGGTCTCATATCTGATGAAGAGTACAGAGTGTCCAGACTTTAAGAGTTAGAGCTGCTTGAAGAGAGAAGGCAACATGCCTTTAACCACCTAAAAGCTTATCAACAATGGATGTCTAGAAGCTACAACCACAGGGTAAAGCCCTGTGTATTCCAAGTTGGTGATCTAGTCCTCAGAGAAAATCCCAGAAATTAGCAAGATCAAGAGAAGAAAGGCAAGTTCAAACCCAATTGGCTAGGTCCCTATGTCATCATCGTAGCCTATGGGTCAGGAGCATATCAACTGGCTACATATGAAGGTGAATTGTTCGATGACCCCATCAACAACATGCATCTTTCCAAGTTCTATACCTAAAAGCCCCAATGCAAGGGAGTCCTGAAAAAATAACAAAAAAAAATTGAAAAATGATCAAAAACAAAACAAAAAAATAAAAGAATGGAAAAATAACAAAAAAAATTATCCTCTGGTGATAACCTGGTAAACAGGTGCCTGGGACAGATACCATGAAGAAAACCTGGCAAACAGGCATCATGCGTATTTCTAGCTATTTTGCAAATAAAAGTAAGTGGTGAAAACCTGGTAAACAGGTGCTATCTGCAACAAACCACTTTCTCCATCTATTGTGACCCTAATGTCTCTTGTGTCCATCATGTCATTCATTCTGAGCCAGTTCTTTGAACCGTTGTCAAACTACGTTGCCTCTGAGTTATCATGCAGGCAAGGCCATTCTCAATGCACCCCCGAGGCTCTACTCCATTCCACTTCTTTCCTATCCTTTCCATCGAGTGTCGTCTATCATGTTGTCCATGCCAATTCTGCATCTTTGCCATTGCCTAGGTCCTAGGTCCATCAAGTTCACCCCAAACTACGTTGCCTCTATGTTGTCACGTAGGCAAGGCCATTTAGCAATGAGCCCCCAAGGCAATAGGTTGGTCCCTTAGGGTCCGTCTCTTCATGTTTGTTTCTCACCCATAATAAGTAGATCCTTTGTCTAAATTGGGGGCAACTCCTTGACTTGGTTGCAGATTTGGGTTCTTGAATGCCACATGTTCTAAAAAGAGGATACCAATAAGGATTGTGATACCTTTCACTAGACAAGTGCACACAGCAAAACAGGCTTCCCAAAAACAAAATTCTTGGCACAAAACATGAACCTATCCAAAACAAAACAAAATGTGTACCAAAATGCACTCAAACTGCTTCTATATCAATTATGGTAAAAAGACACATCTAATGCAAGAATGTTTTGTGAGTAGGTTAACTTACAAAGTCTTTAATTTTTTTCATTATGTCTTCATATACTACTCAAGTATGCCAAACGTTAGAGATGCTATGATGGGTGCATAATCTTTCTTTTGCCTATTGTTTGTGGATTGAACTTTAGTAATGTGACAACTTTTGTCTCACGACATGATCAGCAAAAGATCATCGAGGACTTTGGAGGTCTGAACATGAAAAGGGGCAATCCTTGTTTGTTGAAACGCAAAAGGTACTCAGGTCATCTAGATTTAAGTTTGACTAGATGCTTGTATCAACTTGCTATATCAAAATCCATGGAAGGAATACTCAGGTCATCTCGGTTTAATTATACCTAGATGCTCGTATGTTCTTACAACATTTCAAAAAGAAAAAAGAAACAAAAAAGTGCCCAGTGATGAAAGCAAAGTACTTGTGCTCTAATGATGACAAAATATCCACATCCATTCCATATCCAGAAATCCATATCATCCATGCAATAAGAAAATCCTACAGAGTATCAAATGAAAGCCCGTATTCCTTTCATTCCTTTTCTTCCACCTATCTATATCATCTCTGTGTCGATTGAGTACATTTGGACATCACAAAAACATAGCATAGTTTGCATATCATATCACATGAGATAGTCATTTACATGATTAAATCATTTGCATCCATAATAAAGTGCATTAGGTTCTCCATACACATTTTGCATCATAACATAGTGTCAAAACAGAAAAATCAAAAACATAGGCAAAGACAAGTAGAACATCACAATAACTGCATCATCATGTAGCTAGCATAACACATTTTTGCATATCACATAGCATCATGTAAATACCTAAGTCTACATTAGATCACATCACATAGCATCATATACACATGTGTACCATAATACAAAAGAAATGCATCCATAAACATATAAGTCTGCATATAGAGATCATCACATAGCTGCATCATCATATAAATAACAAAAGCATGTCCAAATGTACAATATCAAAAGTCCACCTCTGAGTCAGTGTCATATACAGTGTATACATCTCAAACATAATGATATGTGTCTCAAGTACAAGAGTGATGAATATACATGTTAGGCTATCTAAGCCATCAAAGAGGTATGTACATAAAGTGCCAAAGTATGTACAAGTGTCTGCCAACCCTGTTGCTGTGAACCGCTACTCCCAGCAGTGTCCTCTGTCTCCCCCCCTCTGCCAGCACCAGACTATTGTGGGCACATCATAGAGGCTCCCGACCATAATCTACTTGCTCTCTACGAGGCCATGGACTGGCTCTTGTAGCTCAAAGCCCTCTGATCAACTGGAATAGCACCATGGTATAATCCCCGGTAGTACTACGTCTGAGCCTGCACTCTGGCAAACTCACCCTTTTCCTACACTAACTGCTACTGCACCTGTGCCAACTGTGCCTGAGCCTGGGCAAGCTGTGCCTGTGCCTGTTGTACCTATCCAACCATAAATGTGCTGGTACCATCTATCCCAAGGGCTACCACTATTGTATCTCTCTCTACTTGGATAGCCCATATCCTAACCTCAGCTGCATCTCACTCTCTAGTGAGCCCTGAGATAACACCTGTATCTGACTCTCGCTGAGCCTCAACCATCCTAAGCTATGCCTGTAGCTACCAAACCTATCCTCTCAGCATGACAATAGCCCTCTTCTGTGCATCTGGCTACACTAGACCCTGAGACGCCTCTCCCTATCCCTGCCCCTACGGCTGGGGCACTTGGTGCTGCGCCACCTGCTGTTGTGGCGGCATCTGTACCAGCTAACCAACTAGCTAACCAACCTACAAAACCTACTGTGCTGGCACCTACACCTGCCTTGCAGCCTGTGGCTGCACCGCATGCTACTGTCTTGAAGGTCCCTCCCTAAACCTCCTCCTCCATCTCGATCTACCTCCTCCTCCTCCTCCATCCCCACCATCATCCCCCTCTCCCTGACCCGCTCCACTCCATCACCATCTCCCCAGTTGGTAGATGGAATGTCCCATCCTCGCTGTGGAATTGCTCCATCGCCGTAGTCAGTAGACCAAGGTTCGCGCGAACCTTAGGCATGAAACAAACATAGTGCAAACCCATAGCACCAAGAGCCTCATGGCCCATCTCTATCAGCATATACCATTGCAACAGCGACAAAGGGAACTGCTCTCATGACATTAGAGTATCACGAATCTCCTTCTGCAACCAAGCAAAGTATAGCAATCAAGAAAAAACCCATATCCAAGCAAAAGCTACTCAAAGCAATCAAACTATCCTATCACTGATTTAACATATCAAATTAATCAAAACATTGTATCATCTCTTGACTAGATTCTCGGCAATCTTAGAGATCGCTTATCAATTGACGCATTGACCAAGGTGTCAATTGGGTTAATTTCGTTAAGTTAGCTAACTATCCTAGTGTAAATGTGTCAAACCAAGTGGCAAATGCACTAATTCATATCAGATGTGCCGCTTCACATGAATGCATTAATCCTTGATGTATATGCATCATTTGGGCATATGCACCGCTTCTTATGTCAAATGCGTAGTTCCCCAATGCATGTGTCAATTCATAGCTTATATGCGTAGATGTATCATATGCGCCGCAAGTTTACATAAATGTGTGGTTTCCTGGCATATGCACCGAATGATAGTTCGGCAAATCCATCCTAGCTATTTTTCCTAAAGCATTTATTGCCCTAATAAATGACTTTAGGTAAGTTTTGTCGAACTACATACCGGTGGTCCTACCTCGGGTGGCTGATCAAACCGTCGAACTCGCTCAAAATAGTGCTCCTCACACGGAATATCCATATCTCTATCCATAGCTCTAGCTGCTCTGCTCTCCTAAGCTCTCAAAGATAAATCAACTAAGGACAAGTGTGCAAATGAATAGGACTTGTGGACCCAACTCCTATATATAGCAAGAGAACCATAGCTGATTGTGTGACAACTGTGACTACTTCCCATACCTGTTCCTCCAAACTATGTCCTATTTTCTTCAACCTAACTTGTTTTCCACCTTCTTCTTTGTGAGATTATCCATCTCCCACCTTCTGCCTTCTTCTCGTCCAATCTCCCGAGGGGGCATCCTGTCATTAAACTTATACTAGTGGCAAACTGGGGCATGTATCATTATCAAAAATTCTTATTCTTCGAAACAACATGATAAAACACATTGCATCAAAGAAGGGCAAAATGCATACACCTAAAAATGACATGACTCTACCTAAATAAATATTTTAAATATTTATTTCATCTTAATATTCCTCTATCAATAAATAAATAAATCAATTTATTTATTTGATTCACCTTCCTCCCATTAATTGAATAAATTACATTTATTTAATTAATTTCATCAATATCAACTTTATTCTTCTAAACAATTAAATAATTTTAATTATTTAATTAAATCATTCATTCTTCCAAATTTAAATAAAATGCAAATTTATTTGAATTAAAATCTTAGTCTCCAAAAATAAAATATAATCAAATATTTTATTTATTCCTCTAAATCTTGCACAAACAATTAAATAAATTTATTTATTTAATTTTGCTTTCTTATCTTCCAAATCTTCTAAAAATAAATCTTCCTTGTCATGCAAAAGCAAAGGCTGAGTTAACTGATTTAAAGCAACTTTCTTTTTATCAACAAACTCTTAAATTAGAAAAATATATTCTAATTTAAGAAATAAAAGATCATCCTCATCAAGAAAGCAGTTAACTCAAGAAAGCATTTTTTTGAATGACACATGTCTTTCTTCTATTCGCGCATGTTCTATCAACCATTCTCAACCATTGATCTTCTTATTTCCTCTACATCGTTGATCCTCTCTCTCACAAGTCTATAAATACTCCTCTATTCTTCCATTTTAGATCATGAAGCTTTCAAGTAAGATTACTCTGTTGAATCCATAGCGCGCCATTAGTACCCCCACTCTTGCATTATTCACTACTCATCCTATATTGTGTTGAATCTCATCTTCAATACATTAAGTATTCGAGCCATTTCTCCTTTGTCATCTTGAGGAATCAAAGCAAGGAATCAAGCTTTCTGAGGGCTACATTCATTATCAAAGATCATTCAAGAATAGGCGAACAATGGAAGCTGCCAGGTAACAAAGCACTATAAGTTGTTTTACTTGTTTTACTCTTTGTTACTTGCATATTCTATTGAAGTTATTGGGCATTTTATATTGCATTTAATATTATCCCATTTTACCCGTAACACTAAGAACACTCACAAGAAAGATGAGAGTGAAAAAACTTTTTCCACCACAGAGGATGATGATGATGATGTACCTTCCTCTCATCCCAATGCTCTCCCTGGCCATGATGTAGTATTAGTGGATGAGAAAAGGTCCCTCACATTGAATCCTTTAGGGATGGATGTTGGATGCAACCAAGAGGGAAACAATGTTAATTCAATATTGATTAATAAACTCTATAGAAATATTCCTAAGATGATTGTCCAAGGGGCACCTAGTGCACCCTCTTGCTTAAAGCTGATGATTACTATTCAAGATAGGTCCTTGGATCACATCTAGGAATATGCAAAATAAACTTCTCCAAGAAATTAGAGTGTGTAAATTGTGATTACTCATACAAATAACACCCGTAATAACAAGCAAAGTAAGCAAGCACTGCATGTGCCTATCTCTCTTCCATGTTCTCAACCTATGCTCCCTCAACCACCTTGTCTTACTTATAAAAGTGGTCAAGAGTATGATCTTGTCAAAGAGCTTTGCGCTACTCCAACTAAGATCTCTCTTTGGGATTTGATGCAAACTTCACCTACATACCATGGAATGCTCTAAGAAGTTTTACAAAAGGTGATTGTGCTACCTGCTATTAAGCCAAATGATGTAGCATCTTTGTTAGATTGTATGCATGCGACAAAAATAGATATCCTCTTTCAACCACATGAATTACCATCAGTTGAAGTTCAAAACCAATATGATCCTCTTGTAATCTTTGTTCCAATAAACAAAACATTGGTTAAGAGAGTTATGATTGATAATGGATCGGCTCTTAATGTTTGTGGCATTGACTTATTGCATAAGATTAAAGTTGATGAATCTGCCATCAAGCTGGAAACGTCAAGTATTTGTGGTTTTGACAATGTTGGATGACAATCTGTGGGCACTATAACTTTACCTATACAAGTGGGACCCGTGATTGTGCCTACCCTAGTTCATGTCATGCCTTGCTCTCTATCTTACAACATGATTCTTGGTAGACCTTGGATTCATGCATTGGGGACAGTCCCTTCCACCTTGCATCATTTAATCAAATTTATATTCAAAGGTAAACTTCATACTATTCATACTGATCCTGAACCAGATAACTATTTGCATATTGAAAAGGAAAAACCAATTCACAATCATATGATCTTAAACAATTTACGATGTGATCTATCAAATCCTCTAGCCACAAATGATGTTATGAAGGAATCTAAACCATCGAATGCACTTTTTGGTGACAATTGGGTTCATTAGATTTTAATCCTTGCAGCATAGGGGATTATAAACTTAATAACCTTGACACATCAAAAGTAGCATCGATCTCATCTAAGCAATCTTTTGAAGCATCTAATAACAACAAAGTATCCTTGGTTGAAAATAAAGACAATACTCTAACTTATACTAAAAATTATGATACCTATGAGGCTTCACCTTCCTCTAAGGAACTGAATTCTCTATATGGTCATGGATTTCAAATTTTGTATAAACATAATGACTATGTAGGTAAGGGATGTGGTGTAAATCAACAAGGAATTTGAGTACCTATAGAATCCACTTCAACACATTACTCAAGCGGTATTGGATATAATCCTTTTAAAGAAAATAAAGCCTCTTGTCGTCCTAAACTTAATACAATATCAAAACAACATGAGAGATATCCTAGATATGTATGTTCTTAATGATGGTGCTACCAGGTAAGTATCTCTAACCCTTTATCTCTCTCATGATGTGCTTCCCCCGTGATATGTTATATGTTGTTTAGGCTTCCTGGGATGACCCCCGATTCTCTTGTAAGGTCCAGGATACTAGGAGACTGCCTCTGTTGTGATCTTCTTCTATTTGTATCATCATTCTTTTATATTGCCTCTCTCTGCTTTCATTGTTGTGTGTTGTGTCTTACGGACATAGCGTTGTGGTTGGTGACTTGGGGGCACCCTCCTACGTGACTGTCCCTAAGAGACTTGTTTCTCCTCTCTTATTTATTGTTTTCCTTTCTCTAGTGTTTCCATCTAGCAGGCGGATGATGACAAACATTTCTACTGATGCAGACCTAGTGTCCCTTTCGAGAGCAATCAAAAAATGGACTTAGTTCCTAATATGATGATGGGGTTGTATATTTTATCTGATGCTTGGCTAGTGGAAGCACTTGTGCTTTCTGCGTAGTGAATTTTACGATGTTTCTATCACATTTACAAACATTAACAATACTACTACTCTATGCACCTTTGATTGTCTTTGAATTTGGCCTCGATGGTGCTTGATTCAGAGAGCTTTGTGATATAGCCCCACGGTTATCCTTGAACTCTAAATTCTTAGTATAACCTTGGCTCTTTGTGTGGTTATTTATATACATTGATGTTGTTTATCATGATTATGTAGACACTAACATGTTTCTTGTAGGGATGTGTTTGTGGGAACATTTGGCAATCTTAAAGTACATGCCTCCTTCGGGGGGCATGGGCTTTGCGAAAGTCTGTGTTCCCTTGTGTGTTTTCTTCCTGCCTTAACGTGCTTGATATCGATGCATGATATCAACCACCTTAAGGTGGCAGCATATAAGGTAAGTTGTCTGTTGTAGATGTTAGCAATGTGCTTATCCTCAGGTGTAGGCTAGTACGATGAGTACTTCCTACATCCTGAGATTGTTTGCAATCAATCAATCAATCTATTGCGTATACCTCATTTTCACCATAAGGCGTCTCCGTGATGTAGGTGGGGTTGTATACTTTTGAGCTCATACCTCCTTTTCACTTTAAGGCATCTCTGTGATGCGGGTGGGGAGCTATGCCATGCTTCCTTTTCACTCTAAGACGTCTCCGTGACGCAGGTGGGGTTGCATTTTCAAAAGTCCTCTATGGAGGTGGGGAGTGGTTCTGTGACTAACTCAACCCTTAAGCGTGTCTTTGGCGATTGTTGTGGCAAAGCCCAATCGTTGGTATGTGCTCCATCGCTTGTCTACCATGTTTTCTCTATGTCTTCAAAGTGTGTGTGTTTGGCATGCTTGCTTTGTTTGGCGTGTCTGTTGCCCCATATGCATCCTGCATTTTGGGAGGTTTTGCGTGTCTCGCATGTGTGCTGCACTATATATACAAAGACCTGCATGATGAGTGCATCATGTATTATGGGAGGTTTGTTTACTTTCCAGTACTTGCATTTGTATTTCATATATATGAGAAAAATAAAAGAAAAAATATCATTTCTATCTTCAATGCATTAATATGTCTTCTATGCATTGACTGTCTTTACCATGTTCTGCATGACTATAACTGTCTTCTCCATATTTTGCATGCTTGTTACTATTTTCTATGTGATTGGCATGTCTTCTCCATGCTTGATGCATTTGTTGTGTTTGTGACCTTACTTTAATGCATGTATTGGCCTCGCGCTTATACATACATTAAAGTGGGGGCTAAATGTAACGTTGAAAAATGTCCCCTTGGGGGCTTTTCCCTCATAAGGTTTAGCTCCCAGGTCTTTAGTATGCATTTAGGACATCTTAGTTCATATTTTGGCATCCTGATGGAATGAGACCTAGGTTCCATGGAAAATTGGACCTAGGTGGACCCCTTGAACTATACCCTGTCCAAAATAGGGGGAGGGAGAACTTAGACACCCGCACCCTAGTCCTGCCCTATTTTGGGGCAGCCCTAATTTTTGGGTGTCAGTTTATGACTGTTATTTGGTTCTTTTTCTGACACGGTAAAGTTTGATTTTTTAAATCTTGGTGGGAATGCTTGTAGTTGCATATATAAGCATGTTTAGGCATTCATTTGTAAACTAGATGATTACTAGCAAGCTATTATGTTCTCAAGGTGATTCAAGGCTTCTATTGTGTTGCAAGAGTAGACTTGTGTGTTTTGTGTGTTGATATTTGCAGATTTGAGCATCAATTTCTTCATGGCATGAAGAGCCTCTTCCTCCATGAGAGCTTCACTACAAGGTGACATAATATTGTGTTTTCATCATTGATTCCTTTGGTTTTTGCCTCTACCTCACAAGGGCACACACTCTTTATCTGACAATGGTGTTTGGAGACTTAAGTGTCCTCTGGGGATTGATTGAGGCAAGCCTCTAAACACCACAACCCCCAAACTAAGTCTTGTGATTGCAGGTTATAGGTGTCGTATTTGGGAAAAGTGGAGTTGCAGGAAGGATTGACAGGCATCAATGATTTAGGATCTAAAGAAAAGAAGGACAAAGGAGCACTTCAAGGACTAGGGTGCTCGCTCTAGTGTCCTCCGCATCTAAGTTGTGAGAAATAGAAGTTACAGGGCTGATTAGTGTCAGAAGGAGGTCCAGATCCCGCAAATAAACTGGCACCTTGGACTAGGGTGCCCACTCCAATGTCCCTGACTGTTCTGCTTCAGAGCCCCAAAAATAGGTATTCTATGATTTGGTATTTTATTCCTATCTGCAAGAGCTTTTTCCATATTTTGTCAATTTGTTGCCATATTTTTATAATTAGGGTTTTAATGGTTAACTAGACATAAGAGAAGGAAAATTAATAATTAAATTCCCTAATCCAAGTTTCCCTACATCTGCAAGTGACTTAAGGTATGATAGTGCTTGCCACTTGACCCTAGATCCTTCAATGTATAGTGGAGAGGCAGATTTAAACATCTAAAATCTAAAACATTGACAAATCCAAGTTTACACTAAACAAGAACAAAAGTTGGGCTATGGTACCTTACACGCCTCTTTCCTCTAGCATCTGAGATTGGGAAGAGGATGATTTGCTTGATGACAACCCTTAGTTTGGGTGTCCCTATAGGTAAGTATTTCTAACCCTTTACCTCCGTGATGTGTTTCCCCCATGATGTGTTATGTGTTGCTTAGGCCTCCTAGGATGAACCTTGATACTCTCATTATGTCAAGGATACTGGTAGACCTTGTCTGTTGTGACCCTTCTATTTTTATCATCATTCTTCTATATTGCTTCTCCTCTATTTTTCAGTATTGTGTGATGTGTCTTATGGACATAGCATTGCGGTTGGTGACTTGGAGGCACCCTCCCACGTGACTGTCCCTAAGGTACTTGTTTCTCCTCTCTTGATTTATTGTTTCCCTTCTAGTGGTTCTATCAAGTGGGCGGATAACAAAAAACATATTATACTAATGTGGACCTAGTGTCCCTTTAGCGAGAAATCAAAAAAATGGATCCAGTCTATACCTAATGATGGGGTTGTTATATATTATCTGACGCTTGGCTAGTAGAATCACTCCATGTGATCTTGATGCTATCTTATTGCACTTACAAAACATAACATTACTGCTGCTCCATGCACTTTGTCTATCTTGAATCTTGGATTCCTCGGTTCTCTATGAGATTGATCATATGCATTGTTGTTTATCATGATTATATGGACACTAACACTTTTCTTGTAGGAAGGTGTTTGTGGGAACATTTGGCAATCGTAAAGTACATATCACCTCCGAGGGGCATGGGTTTTTTGAGAGCTCATGTTCCCTTGTGTTTTTTCTTCCTACCTTAACATGCTTTATATTGGTACACGACATCAACCACCTTAAGGTGGGGGCATATATAAGGTAATTTGTCTATTGTAGATGCTAGCAATGTGTATTTGTGAATCTTGAATCTATTACAATCACTTAAGCCCTCTACAGAGGTGGGATATCATGCATATTCTTTTTATCTTAAGCCCTTCGTAAGAGGTGGGGATGGTGTATTTCTTGAGGAGAGTGCACAATCTTGTCATTATCAAAAAAAGTCCTCTGAGTAGGCAGGGAACAGATCTAAGACTATCCTAACCCTTAAGTGTGTCTTCGGCAATTGTTGTGGTGAAGCCCAATCGTCAGTGTGTGCTTATAATGTGCCTGAGATGGTGATGAACCTATAAATAGCTACACTCCATCACTTGTTTGTCATGTTTTCTCCATGTCTTCTATGTGTGTGTGTATTGCATATTTGTTCCCAAGTATAGTCTAAAGACCAGTGGTGATGAGTCCATCCTATGCTTTGGGATTTGTATGGTGTGCTTGATTTGTATGGCGTGTTTTATCTCAAGTACAATCTAAAGATTGGTGGTGATGAGTCCTTCTTGCACTCTAAGATTTGCATTGCATGTCTGTTGCCCATGTGTAGTCTAAAGACTAGTGGTGATGAGTCCCTCCTGTATTTTGGGTTGTGTGTTTACTTTCCTTGTACTTGTATTCTGCATTTCATATATGAATAAAAAGAAAATAATCACTACATTCACTTTGTTTTTTGTGTCTTCAATATTGTCTTCTCTATGTTTTGCGTGACTGTAACTATCTTCTCTATGTTTTGCATACCTATTATTGTCTTCAATGTGTTTGGCATGTCTTCTCTGTGCTTGGTGTGTTTGTTGTTCTTGTTGACCATACTTTAATGCATGTATTGGCCTTGCATTTATACATATATTAAAGTGGGCGCTAAATGTTATGTTAGAAAATGTCCCTTGGGGGCTTTTCCCTCTTAAGGTTTAGCTCTTGAGTCCTTAATTTGCATTTAGAGCATCTTCCATATTATTTATGACTCCCAATGAGAAAACCCTTGGGCCTTGTGACAAATAGGACCTAGGGGGCTACACTTTGATAAATCCTAAGCAAAAATGGTAGTGTGTACTTAGGCATTGCTGCCCTAGTCCAACCCTATTTTGGGTCTACCCTAATTTCAAATGTCAATTTAGTGACTGTTATTTGGGTCCTATGCCGACATCTAAAGTTTGAATTATGAAATTCTTAGTAGGAATCTTTGTATTTGCAAATGAGATAGCATTTTTGATTAACAAGCTTTTGTTAAAGTGATTCAAGGCATTCATTGTGTTGCAAAGCAGTACTTTGTGTTGTTATTGTGTTTGTATTTGTAGATTTGGCAAGCCATCTCCTCATGGCATGAAGAGCATCTTCCTTCCATGAGATCTTCACTACAAGGTGATATCTATCATGTTTTCAATGATTTATCATTTGGATTTTTGCCTCTATCCCATCGAGATATGCACTCTCATCTTTCAACGATGTTTAGAAGACTTGAATGTCTCTCTGGGGCTTGACTGAGGCAAGCCTCTAACACCACAACCCCCCCCCACACTCCTTGTGATTGCAAGTTATAGGAGTCGAGTTATGTGGAGTGGAGTTGCAAAAAGGAGTAGCAAACATTGAGGATTCAATATCTGAAAAGAAGAAAGACACTTGAGCTTTTCCTAGAATAGGGCGCTAGTCCCCATGTCCTCCATAGTTGAATTCCCAAAAATTAAAGTTGGAGTGCAGATTAGTGTCAGAAGGATATTAGGATTCCACAAAGAAACATGTACCTTAGACTTGGGTGCTAGTCCCCATGTCCCTGACTTTTCTACCTTTTGAACTTTGAAAAATAATGAGTTAAATATCTCTGTCCTTTATCTCAGTTTGAAAGGATTTGCTGTAATTTGAGAAGTTGCTTACTGATTTGCATAATTAGGGTTTCTAAGTACAATTGAGCATTATATAGAGACATTGTTTGATACATCCAAGAAACCACAGCTTCCCAAGTGGAAACTCAACCTAATAGGTGATTGCTCTTGTTTAGTGGAGATTCAACTTAGTTGATAATCCCTTGGAATGTTTGTAGTGAAAGGAGGATTGAACATAAACCCCTTTTAACACAAAACACTACAAAATAGTAGAATTAAGTTACCATCACATGTTCTAGCAATAGGAGTCATAGTCGAATGTTCAATAGAGGTAAAGTCATCTAAGGTTTCATCTAACATATTGAAGTTATCACTACTAAATGTATTATTGGCTATGAATTTAGTGAGATCATCTAATATCAGAGGATATGTTCCCATGAGGCTTGTGAAGCTATCAAAATCAGAGATATAGCAAAGGAGTTCATATGTGGAACACATAGAAATATCAATATCATATATGTATTGTATTTGTTTCAAGACTTGTGAATATTCATGAGTAAATTTAGAAAAATTATCATTGTCTATGATGTATGCAAAAAAATCTTTGAAAGATGAATAATAAGAAGTATCCATGATGCTAATTTGAAAGAGCTCAAATACACATGAATTTCACAATGATCAAGGCAAAATAAGTGAGACTATTTCTCACCAAAGCACTTGTTTGAGGGAAATGGGTACTAAAAGACACACAAAGTCCACATCAAACAGAGTTGGTAGGAGGAAAGAGTACAATGCAACAATGCCCAATTGATTATTTTAGAGGTTTTGATCAAAAGATGTGAATGAAGTGTGTGAACAACTAGTGTTGAAATACACACTGTGTAATTAAAAAGATGCCAATTTTCACACAATTTAATGAAATAATGCTAAATTTTCAAATGATAATTGAATGAATACCTAAATATGGATGCAAGATCTTAAATTAAAGAGATTTAGGGTGAATTTAATGAAACAATACCAATTTATGTTTGCTTATGTGCCTAAAAATGCTCAAATTTTCCACTTTTTTCAATTTTTTCTTTTAATGCAAGTACCTAAAAGATGTAGTGTTATAATCAAATTGATGAGGGGAAGCAAATTATAACCTTAATATAATTCTAGTAATGCAGAAATATCCTTCACAACACACCTATAATGCAGATCTAGATAGATGACAGAGCAAAATCTAGTGAAAATGCAAGGTTTTCAAATCCTAATTGTGAAATTAAGACATGAAACTATGCACAATAATGTATAAATTAATTCTAATCAGATTTAAGATAAGAAATATCTCATCTCAGATCTGAAAATTATGTTACAAGTTCTAGAATCCTCAATGCAAGTGCAAGTTCAAGGAAAAATGAGTGAATATGCTAATTTTTGCTAAAACTGACTATGTGAAAATGCAAAATTTTAAATGTAAATGCAAAAACACACTATGATGAAACACTAAAATCACAAATAAGTCCTAAAAGAGTATTTAAAAGAGTAGTAATATCTACAACAAGATTTTAACTACAAACCCTAGCTAATGCAAAGACTAGGTTTTACAAAAAATGCACAATTTGAAGAAAAATCTAACAAATTAAGCATACAAATGCAATAGAAATGATTATAATAAGATGAATTTCTATAATTTATATCAGATATAATGAAAATATCATAAATTTAATTAAATTATGTCAAAATTCAAGCCTAAAATGCCATTTTTTTTAAATTTTCAAAATTTTCATTTTTTTTTGGTAAATTTTCAAATGCAATGAGATGAAAATTAAATGAATGAATGCAAATCTAAAGTACAACACTCAACAAGGTGTAAAATTCAATAAAAACATGGGTTCACCAAAATGTTTTATAGGAAAAGAGGGAAGATGGGAGATGGGATTGATTGTCTAGATCCTCCTTTCACTACAAACATTCAAGGACATTTCAACCAAGTTGAATCACAAATTTTGCAAGAGGATTCATCTACAGGTTGATAGTAACTTGTAATATTGTGAAAACTAAAAAAACATCAATTAATGTATTAATTTAATGCTCAAATATGCTTAAAACCCTAATCACGTGAAATCGGAAGCAAACTGATAAATTATGACAAATGCTCGTAGACCAAGACAGTAGATGGAGATTAGTTACTGACCATTTCTCAAAGTTCATGATGTGGAATTCTCAAGGACATTGGAACTCATGCCCTAGTCCAATGTAGTGTTTTCTTCAGGGGTTTCTGACCTCCTTATGACACTCATGATCACTGTTGTTTCTATTTCTATCATGGAAGATGCAAAGGACACTAACACTCGCACCATAGTCCAAGGCAGGATATTCCTCAGGATGTCAAGACTTCTTTAGATGTTGATTATCACTATCAAATAGATTTCTATGTTTGTAGCATCGAAGGACACTGGCACTAGTACCCTTGTCTAAAAAGTGCTCCATGTAGCTTCTTTCCATCGGATCTGGAATCCTTATCTTTTGCAACCTTTCTTTGCAACTCCACTTCATAAAATATAACACCTGTAACTTGCAATCACAAGGAGTGTGGTTGGGGGTTGTGGTGTTTAGGATCTTACCTTAGTCAAGCTCCAGAAGGACATTCAAGTCTTCTGAACACCGTTGTTAGATAGAGATTGTGTATCCCTATAGGATAGAGGTAAAAACAAATTGATAAATGATTCAAACACAAATAGATATCACCTTGGAGGTGTAGCTCACATGTAGATGAAAATCCTTCAACACATGAGTAGATGAAGCTAAATCTACAATCACAAACACAACAACAATATTCTACTCTGCAATAATGAATATCTTGAATTCTCTAAAATCATAAGTTTGCCAAAAGTTCATAATCATCTTCTAGTTTACAAATGAAACCCTAAACATGCTTGTATATGTGTTCCTACTTTAGATTTCATAATTCAAACTTAAGATGTTGGCAACTAAACCTTTTAACGGTCACATAACCAACATTCAAATTTGGGACCTGCCTGAAATAGGGAAGGAGAAGGGCATGAGCGCCCATGTTCCTAGGTCATATTTCAGGGTAGGATCAAATGCCACAATATCACTCAAGCACCATGTGACATGGGTTTCAGGCCATTTTCTTCTGGGAGTTAAAATGAACATGCAAGATGCAAAACAAGGGACTCGAGAGCTAAACATAGGAGGTAAAAGTCCTAGGGGGACATTTTATGATATAATAGTAATAAAGTTGGTCATAAAGCTGTTAAATGTAGAAGTAATATGAGATAGAGCTCTATTAGGTGTTATGCATGCAATAAGATGAGACATAGGGAAAATGAGTGCATAGATAAAATGCCAACGTATAACAGGGATAATGCTTACTCACTTTATGGTTACTGCTATATTTGCAATAAGTTTTCCACAAAGAAGGTAATTGTAGATTAAGGGCAAGAAGAAGTAGAAATGCTCGGCAAACTATGTGCATCTATCATGAGTGCAATTAGACAAGGTATTATGGAAAGAATGTGAAACCCATTGATGTTTCTCAACAAAGGGTGGAAATGAACAAAGTATGGAAGAAGAAGGAAGTGGGCAATATTTTTGGACCTCTGCCTAATGCAAGTGGGTCCTCCAATAATTAAAAGATAAAATATTGGGTCAGGCAGAGTTACAACAATAAAACGTTTAAACCCCTGAATATGCAAGATGTTGAATCTTTAGCACATGGATGAGTGCTATAATAAGAATGATAGAATTAAGGAATTGAAGAAGTCTAGTGAAAATTCCAGAGAAAAATCTCTAAATGCGGTAGAATGTGAAAGACTTTAGGGTTTGCTATGATAAGGTTCTCCACCAAGAAGTTACATGGAATCAGGGGAGTTGTTTCTAAAAATTTGTCATCATCTCTTCGGAACAATGAAAACATTTAGCATGAAGATGATCTTAACAAAAATTCCATAGCACTTGAATGGTCTATAGAGGATTGTTGAAGGGTTATAAGGTTCTGCATGTGATAAAAGAAAATTAGGTTAAAATAAGAACTGTAATTAATGTAGAGGAGAATTGTTTGGTGAAATGCTTATATAGGTGATTCTTGATCACTTTTGGTCACACTTGAGTAAAGACAAAAGTTTTGAAGAATAAAAGGAGATCTGAAAGCACTCAACAAATTGATCAAGCAAGATTTATTACCAAACTTCCAAGTATTTTTCATCTTAAACCCTAGTTTTTAAGATATTGCAATGTCAACGCTAGTGGTAATAGATACAGTTGAAAGGCCAAGGCCTAAATTTAAGAAGCATCCATTTAAATCAACTATAATTAATGAAACCAGGGCATTCTCATGAGTTCTTGCTAATGTATTACATATGGAGGACGTCTAGATCTACATCCATTCTCTGATTGATGAATTTGATCACCTTAAACTCAAATAATTTAGAAATGAGCATTCATTGGGAGATGACTTCAAATTGAAACCAGAGTTTGCAAACATTGCTGCAAAAAACCTAGACATCTAGAAGGGTTTTCCAAACTTCAAGTACAAAGACTCTTGGGTAAGAATTGCCCTAAGCAAGATTCATGATGATATCTTCTACTTAGACCACCCTCACATAATCACCAAGGATGATATAAAGGTAGTGACTGGTCTATGCTCCTCCAGACATGTGCTTGTGTTGAAGTTTGTTAAGAATGAAGAGGTCATGAGGCTCACCGGAGCCAAATTTGACAAAAGAACCTTGACAGTAGATGACATTGATGATCTGGGGTTTGGTATGCAACCATGGGAATTGCATACAAGATTTACTTTATAAACAAGGACAACTCTACTTCAGGAACAACAATCCACACAGTCTATTATATGGTAAAGGAAGGAAAATACTTTGATCTATGTGAGCTTCTTCAGAAACAACTGTTAGATAACCTAAAGAGGACAAAAGAAACCAAATACAAATTTTGACTCACATGTAATCCAAAGAAAGAATGCCTAGCAAGGTTGTGGAGAAGTAAAAAAGTGATATCACCTTTATGGTTGATAAAGATAATTGCTATATGGAGGCAATGGAACCATGAACATTCTGGATTACAACTTTGCCCTATGAGGTGTCAGAATTTGATTTAGTAGGGTGTGCTGATATACTTCTTAACAAGCCAAAGGATCCCTCTACTGAGAGGTTTGGCACATATGATGAAATCATGTTTAAGAATACCAAGAAGGATGTAAAGGAAACAAAGGACATAAAATACAAGGCTGATGAAATGAAAACAAATTTAGAGAAGATTATTGATTGTCCTAAAGGATCTTTAGGAGGGACACAAACACATTATTCACATTCAAGAAGAACAAGCAGATTAAATGCAGCAACCTCCTCTATTGCTTCTAGATCTACTTTACCTACAAAGAGAACAAGTTTTGAAATCCCTGTACAAACTATTGAAAAGAAAAATCCTAGAAAAAAGAGTAAGGGAAGAAGAGAAAAGGTCAAAAATATTGAAGAAGAGGAATAAATTAAAGATGAAGAAAAGACAAATCCTATAAATGTTTGAAAATATTGAAGAAGATGAAAAGGAAATATAGAAAGCATCTTCATTAAAGAAAAAAAAGAAAAGAAGGTGAAACTTCAAAAGAAAAAGTTAAAGGAAAAGCCAAGAAAGGTAAGAAAGCTTATCATGTTCCTTTGCAACTAGATTTAACCATAAATGCCATGATAGAAGGTGCATTGAAAGAAATTGCAAGAATCTATGATGAAAGGCTTGCAGATGACAAATTCACTCTTGAAGAAGCAGTGGTCAAATACATGAGAGCACACAACTTGGCTTTGATTGAAATCATACATCAACTCCCCAAGAGCATGGCTGACATTCTAACCAAAAGGAGAGATGATGCACTGATTGTAGAAGCTGAGATAAAGAAAAGTGCAGTTGAAAAATCTTTTCCCACAATCTCTAAAGAAGATAGAGTTAGAGTCTCCAAGGTTCCAACAAAAGAATTCGGGACTAAAAAGAGACTACACATTCTAATGTGAAGAAATGAGGAGGAGATATAAAATTTGAAAAAGGAAATACTAAAAAAAACTATAGAATCCCTCAATGAAATGAAGATTGAGATGGGGATTATTGAAGAACTAACTTATCAATTTGAGGAAAGTGAGGAGGAAAATGACATGCTTGAAAAGAATAAGGAGATGGCCCTTCCTGAAGATATTGGCACTTTAGCTCATCCAGACACTCCTATAGAACAAGGTTTCCTTCCTCTAGAGATAGCCGAGGCACAAAATATTGAAAGTCAAAACAAGGACAATGTTGCACCTCCTCCAAAGAACATTGGAAGTGTTGAAACAAGAGAATAAGCTATCTCTAAGGAGAATCAAGATGAGAAGTAAGATAATGATGAGGAACAAAAGAATGAAAAGGATAAAGAAAAGGATAAAGAGGAAGAGAAGTTAGAAGGGACAGATGACATAAATCAAAGTGGATCTGAGATAGATTCCCTCCAAGACTTATTGAATTTACAAATGCAATTTGAACTGGTCATGACTCCTTAGCTACTGCAGATTCTAACTATTGAGGGACATATATGTCTGATAGGCATCTCTCCTCTTCACAAATTACATTTTGGGGATATATTACATGCTACTGCTAGCAAAGAGTTCCTACAAGAGAGATTGATAAAAAGCAGTGCAGTGGAAGATGTAGTAAAAATCATTCAAGAAGGGTTACCTTAGCTAACTATTAACTCCTCTCTGCCTATTGAGCAAAAGCTTAAGTTGTTAATGGACTCTTTCAAAGATCATTCCTCCCATTTGAAGAAAAAAGTAGAACAAGAGGCAGAAAGAAGAATGATTGACAAGAAAATGAGTGAAATGATTGAAAAATGTGCAAGTGTACATAACAAGCTCTAAGAAAGTTTAAATAAATTCAAAAAATGCATTGATGAAGCTACCACCTTGTACTTATTTTCTTTAAAATGGCCTACTTCAACAAAGAGTATCAAGGCACAAATTGACTCTATTGAGTCACAACTGAATAAGTTAGAAGAGACTTATGACTTGTCAAAAGACAAGATGGGTACAACAAGGGTACAACTTGAAGGCCTGCATGTACAACTATCTCAACTATAGGATCAAAGAGAGAATATAAAGAAGCAATTTGGTCAACTAAGAGAGGCAGTGAACTTGAGGCTTGCCTCAATGATTGGGATGTTAGGGGAAGCAGAAAAGACAGACCAAAAGATGAAGACCCCAAGCAATATAGAGGAAGCAGAGGAAATGTGCATACAGTGTGAGTGTCAAACTCAATTGCTTTCTTTAGAATGTGGTATCTTGACCTCAACTATTTAACAACCTAGGGTAATCTACAGAACTATTATCCCATCCAAGTAATTTGTTAGAGAAATTTTGATGTACATAGTATTGTAGAGCTAATAATTAGAGTGGTAGTGCTATTTTGGTTTTCAAGGGTACAATTTTGTAAACTAAATTATACAATCAGGGGGAGCACAATCTAGATATGTTTTTGTAAGGTGGAGTACATATAGTTTTTGGATTGATACAAAGGTTATCAATCCCTTTTTCCTTTATGTCAAAGGGTGAGAGATTCTAAGGGGGAGCATATGTTTCCATCAATGGAAAAGGGAGATATTGTTGGCTACATGAGTTATCATTGATGTCAACATAGTATACATTGATGCCAACATATCAGATGGAAATGTATAGACAATATTTGTACAAGGAGTCAGTATGGTCAAGATAAATCAGTTAGGGGAGAAGAAGAAATAATCTAAGTATGGATCATTTTTGGGTTTGAATATGATGTGGAGGTAAACAATCTTATCCTTGCATGCTATGTCATGCCCACATTTCCCATGTGGTCATGACACACAACACACATGCCATGTCCACATTTGTCATGTGGTCATGACATGAAATATGAAAAAAATTTCCACACGTCTCTAAAACCCCCTCGTGCACAACATGCGCGCTCGGTGGCATACACACAAAGGTGCAAAATGTTAATCAAATGTCGGGGTAATGCGAACACCTTTCGCAACCCCTATGAATTGTAAGCCTACTAAGGGGGTATGTGACACAAAGTGCATCACTAAGAGGGTTGATTCCAAAGTAGGAACTAACCCTAGAGTTCCTAGATGAGGTGATGTGATTTTGATAAGTATCGAAATCTAACCTTAAGGAACTATAACATAAATAACATTAAAATAATTCCATCTAAGACTTAATTAAAGTACCCAATCATAATTAATGCGATAAGGTAAAAACATGAATTAAATCACTTAATTAATCCTTCCACCAATCTAGGAAAAATCTGGCAGCATAAAGCCACCTCATCCATATAATTAAAAACTAAATACAGGCATTAAATTAATTTACTCCATCATTTCCTCATTTTCCCCAAGGCAATATAATTAATAAAATTAATCACATTAACCAAAGAAAAGCAATAAATTAAAATTCACATTTAAACTATGCACTAGTTAAAATAGATTTAAAAGGGTCTAAATTAAATAAATTTCATAACATAATATCTGGACAACTGAACCCCATTAAAATAACCTACTAAATTTAATTAAAAACCTAGGATTGAATTAAATTCACTAAACTTCTTTTTAGGTCATACTTTCCTTAATTGATTTTAAAAGGCAATAAAAAAAAGTTTAAAAGCCCAAAAAAGAGGAAAGCTTTTCATTTGCCTCCAAGTTTTAAGGAGAAGAAATAGAAATGAAAAGTCACCTTCACAAAAGGGAAACTAATCCTTTTATTTATTTTTTTCTATTTTCATTCCAAATTAAATACATTATTAAATAACCATAATTCAACGTTTCAACATCACCCAAGGTAATAAAACAACCACATTAGCTAAAGAAGGATAATTAATTAAAACTACATTTAAGCCCAAACACTAGGTTAAATGGGTGGGGAGATATTATTTAAATTGAATTTCGTAATACAATAATAAATTTCTCATGCAAATCCCCATTAAAATATTAATTAAATTAATTTAAAAAAACTATTAATATTCCCCACCAAATCCCTATTAAAATATTAATTAAATTAATCTCAAAAAAGAAACAAGTAATATTCTCCTAACTCGCAATAAAATTATTTAAAACTTACAAAGCATTTGTTTTTTTTCCATTTTTTTAGAAAAAAAGAGAGAGGGAAGGTAAAAGATACGTGCATCAAAAATTTATATATCATATTTCTATCTTTTTCACTCTAACCCTATTTTTTTTTCTTTATTTTCTTCCCTTTGTTTATCTCTTTTCTCACATCAAACCTTAATGCATTTTATTTCCTCTATTTTCTATTTTCATTCTTTCTCTCAAAACCCTAACCTATCTTTCTCTTTTCTTTTCTATTCTCTCTAGTTGTGCAGGTAATCTCTTTGGTTGTGTAGGTTTGAAGATTGATCATGGAGGCTCCCAGGGTTTCTTTGTTCAAATGATTTCTGTGCAGGGTTAAAATTTTGCCATGGAGGCTCTCTGTTTTTTTTTTTTTTGCATAGTGCAGGGTAAAAATATATAGATATTTTTTGTTGCACAACCATACATATATATAGATGTGGTATTTTTTTACTAGTAAGACAAATATTGAAAAACCCTAATATATATATTTTTTGTTTTATTGAAACACAAGGATCAAGTTATATATATATATATATATATATATATATATATATATATATATATATATATATATATATATATATATTTCTAAATGCCTTAAGGGTTTCAGGGGGCCAAACGCCTGTAGCGGCCAAATGCAATAGGCAGGGTAGAGGAAACGAGGGCAAAAAAACATAGCGACGATTTAAAGCACCGGCACCGCCATGCCACAACAGACCACAAGGGAGGTTTTAAGGGTAGCGGCGGCCATGGTCGCCTGCCCCTTTTATTACAGCCTGTTTCAAAGTTTTTAAAAAAAAACTTCAATGCAGTTTTATTTTCATGACCCTAAAACTGTCCTTCAGCCATATACTTCATTTCTAAAAAAAAATAATTTCTATTATATAGAAAAAATCATATATATATTATATATATATATATGCTACTGCATTCTTTTGTTGTTATATATAGTTTTTAATAAAGCAGTGAACTCAAATAAATATAAAGAGGATATATATATTTATATCTATATGCACAGAATTATTCCCCTCAGAATATATATATATAAAGAACAATGAACTAAGAAATTTAAAACAACAAGAGTAAGAGTATAGGTTTTCCCCATATATAAATAAGAGCAACTTCATGATTTATTTTCATAAGATAATATTCCTCTGTATAAAAAAAATAACAGCTACATTTCATTTCAATTTTTTTTAGACTACAAGAAAAGATATAGATTCTCCTTTCTATACAACAAATTTAATAATAAATTTTCCTTTCTCATACACCCAGAATTAGAAAATTTATCATAACAAGTCTAATATTTAATTTTCTCTGTAACAAGCAACAATATACCTTTAAAAGACAACTTTAGAGATAGGGAGATACATTATTTTTAATCATTCATAAGTAAACTTTCACACACCATATGAAAAAAATAGCCAACTCTCTATTTGCAACAAAATGAATGCATATACATATATATACCTTTTCTTTCTTTTACAAAAAGATACACAAAGGAGAATACTCTCAAAACTACACAATTCTTTTACAAGCCACAAAGGGCAAGGCAACCAGAATGTCTTATATTACAAATTCCACAAAAACCAAATTTCTTCCAAGTTCACCAAAACTCAAAGGACACCAATCCCACAAGAATAACAAGATGGTTTCCACATGCCCATGGGAGCTTGCCTCCCAACCGTAGACTTGAGAACAAGTCACCTCCAAGCTTGAAGGTCACCCAAGCAACCAGGTTCAAACCACAACAAGAACAACACACCAAAAACACACTCATGCAAGTATGAACAACCCCATCCAAAGATTGCACAACACAAATCCATTTGCATGGATATTTGGGGGTAGGAGAGTGGACTACTCTCAACTCTAGAGGTACACCCAAAAATCTCAATACTCACATTTCTCATAACACAAGGCCTCTAGCCTTAAACTTTTTCAAATTTCACATTTCCAAGGCACTCATGCCTTCACAAAAATTTCATTTCTTCTCAAATTTCACATTTCCAAGGTACTCATGCCTTCACAAAAATCTCATTTCTTCCCAAAATACCTCATGGCCATCAATATCTCAATAAAAATGGTGAGGGTGACCTTAAGGAGGTTCACTCCTCTCCCACCCCGAACAAGATGAGCTCTCTCCAAAATGGTGAGCTTCATCCAAACACCCACAAAGAAACCCACACAACAAAACACCAAGATTCACAAATACACAAACAATCATCAATACATTGAAATGTAAAACAAAGGGAAGGCTTATAACCTTGAAGCTTACCTTTAAAGCCCCAAATGGTCCGAATTGTTGGAGAGCTCCGCCAAATCTCCCTCCAAGCTTCTTGCCTTCAAAAATTCCTCCAAAACTTTAGCTAACTCTCTCCCCAAATAATAATCAAGAAAAAAAAATGAGTGAAAAGAAGAACCCTCTCCCTCTCTCAAAGAGGGAGTTTAATAGGCTACTCATAATAGCCTTAAGGAATGAGAATGTGACACATGCCACCTTCTCCTTCCTCCTCGCAATCCCACTCATCATCTCCAAGGGATGAGGAGGTGACACATGTCACACTCCTATCCCTCAAGGCCTCACATTCTCACACAAGTGCTCTCACACATGTGTGAGAGTATAGTGGAGATGTGAGTCCAACTTGGATACTCTATGAGGATAAGAATGGGACACATGTCCACACCTTGTCCATCAAGGCAATCCCATTCCCTACAAGATGCTGTCACACATGTGTGAGAGCATAGGGATGGGATCCTCTCACACTTGAAGGTCTTGGGGGCTTCCCAAGCCTTCAAGATAAGGTAGACCAAACCAAGGGTAGTGGGGTTGGTCAAAGTGGACCCTTGACTTGCCAACCCCATAACCAAATTCAAAAATCCGTTACTTTACTTCGGGGTAAATTTAAAGTGACTTCATGGAGGTATATCTAAGGTTTAACATGTCTAAGTTGGCCCTAGACCCTAGGGGTATGACCTAGGGTCATTATTAGGCCAAAATAAACATCATAGGGTGTATAAAATCACTAGAAAAGGCCCAACAAAATAAATTATATGAAATGATGCAAATTAAACAATCTAGATTTATAACACATTAATAAAATAATAGAAAAGGGTGAAACCTAATCAGAATTAAACATAAATGCAGATATTATGAAATCATTATTCAACAACACAATTGACCTTGGTCCCTCTTGGGACTAGGTTAGCTAAACATGGATTTTACAAGGGGTTACTGGTATGACCTCTAAATTTTCCATGGGCATGGAATATTTACCTACACATTTCCACAAATAGATTAGTAGCACATGTTCATCATAGCCGAAGAGAAATGAAAGCATACACACAACATCGCATAATCACAAATATCCTTGATAATACACATGGTAACATAAATATGCTTCATAATTCATTTACATTTCTAATAATAAAATTCAGGAACATACTCTACATAGTAGTTCATCAATTTACTCATCAACTAAACATTTCAATTACATCAACTTAACCTCGTAATTACATCATAGAATCAACTGAAATCTCACATGCATAGCTATAAAATCGTCACAACATACTCAATAAATCAATCAAGGTGTGAGGTAACCCAGGAAATGTCATAGTATCTACTAGGGTCAACATCCCCAAAATTGTCCACATGACAAAGGTAATCTAAACAATAAGTTTCATAGTCAATCAAGAAGTACAACACATTGTAGCCTCATCCTAAAACACTAAAGGTTCCAGATTAAGTACAAACATGTGATATTCCAATAGTCCTAGTTAGGGTGTGTATCACTTACACATACCCAAACTAACACAACCACCTTAAACAAAAGATCCAAAACAACACTGCACTATCTTGAAGGTAGGGTCACACTCCCATAGATCGAACCCTTAGCTTGGCAAAGCAAAAACCACATGGTCTAAAAGTACAACTAATCCAATCACACAAGGGTGGGCCTCACATGATACATGCATATATACATACATATCTCATTAGTTGGGAGTACCACACTCAAGGGTAAGTAGCAGAAATGTGTCTAAGGCATTTTTAGTGCAAAACCTAAGGCAGAGTCAACTTGAATTGGTTTTCACTTCTCTGCAAAGAAAGATCTAGTCATGTGGTTCTCATGATAGTTTTTGACATGTATTGAAATGTTGTATCCAGGGTTTCAGCCTCTCACTTGTTTAGCATAAAAAGTTACAAGGGATAGTTCATCGGTCATCACTAAGACAGAGCAGAGCAGTAAAGGGGAGACAATGGAATGCTTTGCATTCCTCCAGAAGAGAGCTATTTGTCATGTATCTCTAAGAAATGACTAAGATAAGTATATTATATGTTGTGATCAAGTTTCATGTGTTTTAATGGTCTACAAAGACATTACTCGAGAGACAGAGGTATCACAATGTACTTTGGACCCTAAGCATACAAGTTAAGTTCTTCAAAAGATGAAACATACATAAATCTATTATTAGAGATTATGTGGAGATTCCACATTGTCCACAATACATCGGGTATGATTTGCATGCAGACATTCATTATTCTCTGGTACCACATCAAGCATTCTTGTTAGCAAGAAGAATTCAAGTATAACTATCTTCCAGAACTGCAAGTACTTAAGCCATTTTTGAATTCCTATAGAAACTCCATAAAAAATGTGTGGATCTAATGAGTTGCATAAATTGACATCTTTGATCACTCTCAAAAGGTTTCAGGCCCTATACTTCACTGCGACCTCATATATTGGGTTATGAAGGATTGCATAAGGTCTAGAAGACTCTATTCTCTATAGAGTAATACATCTCTTATCTTGCAGATGCACAAATTTATATGATACTTCTTTGGGAAGATGTATGGATGTTTTTAAACCAATGTATTATTTAATCCTTGATCCGCATTGAGGTTTTGGCTTCTCCCCAGCAGTTGAAAGATGAATAGTTGATAGTGTTAAGCAGTATGAGCTGATTAGTTAAATGCGTAGTGCATGCGGAGGCTCCTAACTAGTTTCACCAAGTATAAAAGGTGTGGAAAGGTGTGTCTTGATGTTCTTTAGAAAGCCCTAAGGTTTGCAACAAGTTTTTTTGTCAATTTACGCATGTTGTGGCCGACCTGTGACTTGCAACACATTACATTCAATATTGTTTTGGATGCCGACGTAATCAAGTTTCAAGGTGTTGTAGAGGATATATAGAAGATGCAATTCATTTGAAAGGTAATTAAGATATACATGAAGATAGAAGAGTAGATATGAAATGCACAGATTCAGTTTGAAGAAAGATATAGAACAAAAATAACAGACTGCACCATCAACATACAACAAATGTGTTCTCTCTAGCAGTCCTTGAATTTATACTATCATTGTAATAGTTATGAGCTAAGTATTCAGAGAGTAGTTGCTTCCTTGGGTTATTACCCTAAATCAAAGTTGTAATACATTTGCAATGAGCATATTAAATTGTGAGCTAATCCTCACTGTGGTTTTTCCTTGTTTTAGGGTTTTCCACATAAAAATACTAGTGTTATAAGTTGACTCTTGATTTGCATGTTTTCCTTCATGTTTTCAAATTTGTTTAGTTTTATCAATAAATGTTTGGCTAAAGTTTTTAAGTATGCTAACTCACCTCCCCTCTTAGCACCCCATTGTGTTCAACACCTGCTCCCCCTATGTGGAATTCCTTATTAGAAATCCAATGTGTTAGAAATGTACTTTGGGTATTTTTTTAATTGTATTAAGTGTAAGACAAATGTGTGCATATGTTTAATTTATGTAAAGTGATCTTGTTGAGTTTTGTTGTGGAGAGGTTCCAAGTGGGTAAATGTTCCCCATTCTCGAGGGTGGGTTGTCTCACAACCCTAGGGATGGGTGGAGTGCCCATTAGCATATTATTGTTCTTCCTCTCTTGTTCATTTTTAGGTTCATGGATGGAGGTTTAAGATGTTTTGGAGTTGCTCAAGTCTTTTTGGAAAGAAAAGCAATGTTGTTTTGTTTCAAGAGAGATTTCCTTGTTTCCTGATGTACTTCGTGTATCAAATGTTGCAGATCATTTGTAAAAGTATTATAGTAGAAAACTTGTGATGTTACATTTGCATTTGAGTGAATATAAAATTGACAAGGTTTTCAATGGTAGGAAGGTTTGGGTTGTTAGATGTGGTTATTCTAACATGGAAATAGTGTTGGATCTCATGTAGAAATATGCAAGTTTATTGAATTTTTTTATCATAGTTAGTATGGGTTTCAATAATGCTTTTCAATATTATCTTTGATGCATAAATTTTTATTTGTTAAAAGAAATTTTATTCCTATGTCAAAAAAATTGAGATTTTTAAAATAATTTCCTTCATAATAATGTTGTAAGCTATTAATCATTTGAATGTTCCCATTTATAAGGAATTTCATGTCAATCCTTGCAAATTCTTAAGAAAATTTAAAATTAAAAACTTAATAGTGATGGTGTAAATAGTAACAATTCTATTTAAATTGGATAAAAAATGTAATAAAAAAAATTCTTAAAAAAAAAAAAACCATTGTCAAATTGTGATGTGATATATATACATGTAGTTTAATAGGCCTTAGACTTTAGTCAAATCAAAACATAGTTTGTATTTATTATTCCAATCGATATGTACCTAGGCCATATTGTGCCTTGTCGGAATACTATATAATTAGATTAGACCACTAGGATTAAAGAGAAGAAATGTAAAGCCTTTGAATAGTTGGTGAATGAATCTTATTTCACTAGACTTATCAAGGAAAGAATATAATATATTAAAATATCTTCAAATTAACATACTTGGTTAGTAAATGTTTGTAGCCTAAATCTAATATACTTTGTAATGCATTAAGAAGTAGTAGAAAACCTTATGATCCTAATTAGGTAGGGAACTGAATCTAATAGTTGAAGACATATTAATATGTACATTGAAATTAATGTTGTATGAAGATTGGGTAGAAGATGGTAATATGATAAGGTTCATTATTGATATGGTTAGCGAATTATTGTCTAATGGGAAGAAGTTTCCCCGTGATTGAATATAAGTAATAATAGGAGAATAATAATGACATGCTTCCCTTTTTTTGAAATAACATAGTTATGTATGTAGTAACTTGAATACATGTTTGAAATATGTAGGTTAGATCAACTCCCTAATTATGATATGAGAATTAGTTTTGACATGAAATAATGAAACTATAGATTTCTATGCCCTCAGAGCAAAGAATAGAGTTGTGAAGTTAAAATAAAAATTAAGATGTTTAAACATGTTATAGCTTCTTGAATAGAATTAGATATCTTACTTAATTCATTAATTGATTTATGACCATATGGCAGATCTTGTAAAACTTGAATTTTCCTTAGTAGTACTATCAAGTTTAAAAAAATTGGTAGTTGTGTTTGGTTTAGGTTTAGTAAAATTTAGGGCATAACATTTGGTATCAGAGCAAAGGTTCCAGCACTGGGAACTTTGTGCCATATGTAAGTGTTTAAATCACAATCATTTTTCTTATTTTGTAGATGGCTCATATTGGTAGAGAAAATAGAAGAATGCACCCCCAGGCTAACACTTTGAGTGGAGCATGTTCTGGGTCCCATTAGTTTGAGAGAAGCTAGCATCAACCTCGGCCTAAATTAGGACCCCAAATCCTTCAGTCCCTTCAGAATTTGGTTGGGTTGATAGAAGTAAGGTTGCCCCTAGTCTAGCAAGAGCATCAATTGTCACATGAGGAAGGGGATCAAGGGTCGTTTCATCGTGAATGAAGTCAAATTCCTCCTTGTATCCCTCAAGAATAGGAAGAGGATATGGGAGATTATGTGCATGTGTCCCTGCTTTGGCATGACCAACCCTTTCCTGAGGTGAAGTTTAGGCAAAGAGGTTATCAAGATGTGTGTGACCAAATTAGATAGCTCTTACATCTCAAACCACCTACCTTTTCAAGATCCACTAATGGAGTGAAGGAAGAAGCATGGTTACATAGTTTAGAGAGGTGCTTTAGGTTGTGTTCTTACGAGAGAAATCTCAAGGCATAGTTTGCAATTCATCTCTTAGGGGGAAACACCTCTACTTGGTGGAGGTAAGAATAGTAGAAACACAATCTTGTTTTGGACATTTTGACTTGGGAGATTTTCTTGGAGCATTTCAGAGAATTCTACATATCAAAACATTTTTGTAAAGGTTGAAATTTAGGTTGTTTTAGTTTAGTTTGGTGTTTGAATCCTCTTTTCACCAATTACATTCAAGGACCTTCAGATCGAGTGGCAGAGCACTATCAGGTCCTTGGTCACTCATGAATGTAGGGAAGCTTGGATTAGGGTGTTTGATTACTAATTTTCTTTCTCTTATGCTCAATTATCCATCAAAACCCTAATTATGTGAAAACGACAATAAACAGATGAATAATAGAAAATGCTTCTGCAAAAAGATGTAAAATGACAAATAATTGTGCACCTATTTTTGGGGTTCTGAGGCAGAAAAGCTAGGGATATAGGAGTGGGCACCCAAGTCCAAGGCCCCACTTTTTGTCAGGATCTGGAAACTCAGTCTGCAACTTATTTTTGTTGTTCTAGAGATCTACCCGTTGCGAAACTTTGGGGACTAAGGAACGGGCGCCCTAGTCCAGGGTGCTCTTTTCTCTTCTATTCTACAATTCTAACACTCCAATAACCTGCAACCATGAAAACTTTGGGAGGGGGTTGTGGTGTTTAGAGGCTTACCTCAGTCAAGCCTCAGAAGGACTCTTAAGTCTTCCAAACACCTTTGTTAGATAGAGAGTGTGTACCCTTGTGAGGTAGAGGCAAAATCCAAATGAATAAATGATTGAAAGTACAATGAATGTCACCTTGTAGTGAAGTTCTCACGGGAGGAAGATTCTCTTCATTCCATGAGAAAACGGATGCTCAAATTTGCAAACACAAACACGTAGACAACACAAAACTGCTCTTACAACACAATGAAAGCCTTGAATCACCTTTAGAACATAATAGCTTTCTAGTAATCATCTAGTTTACAAATGAATGCCTAAACATGCTTTTATATGCAACTACAAACATTCCTGCCAAGAATTTTGTAATACAAACTTGTCATGTCGGTATACGACCTAATTAATAGTCACAAACTGACATTCAAAATTTGGGACTGACCTAAAATAGGGCAGGACTAGGGCGTGGGTGCCCAAGTCCTCCCCCCTATTTTAGGTAGGCTTAGGTTCAAGGGGTCCCCCTAGGTCCTATTTACCATAAAACCTAGGGCTCATTCCATTTGGATGTCAAATTATGATGTAAGATGTCCTAAATGCACACAAAAGACCTAGGAGCTAAACCTAAAGAGGGAAAAGCCCCCAAGGGGACATTTTCTGACATTACATTTAGCCCCCAATTTAGTGTATGTATAAATACAAGGCCAATACATGCATTAAAGTACGGTCACAAACATAGCAAACACGCAAAGTACGGAGAAGACGCGCCAATCACATAGAAGATAGTAACAGGCACATAAAATACAGAGAAGTTAGTTAGAGACATGCAAAACATGGAGAAGATAGCAAATGCATGGAAGACACATTAATGCATAGAATACTGTAATGATTTCTTTTCTTTTCATTTTCTCATATATATGAAATGCATATGCAAGTACAGGGAAGTAAACAAACCTCCCATAATGTAGGATATACTCATCGCACATGTCTTTAAACTGCATATATGGGGCAACACACACGCAAGACACACAAAACCTCCCAAAATGCAGGATGTACTCATCGCACAGGTCTTTAAATTGCATATAGAGCAACAAACATGCCACACAAAGCAAGCATGCCAAACACACACACTTTGAAGACACAGAGAAAACATGGCAGACAAGTGATGGAGTGTTCCTATTTCTATGTTTATCACCATCTCAGGCACATTACAGGCACACACTGACAATTGGGCTTCACCACAACAATTGCTGAAGACACACTTAAGGGTTGAGTTAGTCACAGAATTGCTCCCCGCCTCCCGATGAGGACTTTTGAAAATGACAGGATGATGCAATCTACTCTGAGAAATACACCATCCTTACCCTCGCAGAGGACTTAAAATAAAAATGATATATGCGATATCCTACCTCCACAGAGGGCTTAAATGATTGATTGATTGATTGGTTGGTTGCAAAAAAACTCAGAGTGCATGATGTACTCATTGTACAAGTTTTTAAACTACACCTAAGGACAAACACATTGCTAACATCTACAATAGACAACTTACCTTATATATGCCCCCACCTTAAGGTGGTTGATATCAGGTATCGATATCAAGCACATTAAGGTAGGAAGAAAACACACAAGGGAACACAAAGCCCATGCCCCCTAGAGGTGACATGTACTTAACGATCGCCAAATGTTCCCACAAACACATCCCTATAAGAAACATGTTAGTGTCTACAACATCATGATAAACAACAACAATGCATATGATTAACCATACAAAGAGCCAAGGTTATAGAATGAATTCGGAGTTCGAGGATAACCATGGGGCTATGTCATGAAGCTCTCTGAATTGAGTACCACAAAGGCCAGATTCAAAGACAAACAAAGGTGCACAGAGCAACAATCTTGTTAAGGTTTGTAAATGAGATAGCATACCATCAAAATCACTACACAGAAAGCATGGAGTGCTTCTACTAGTTGAGCATCAAATAATTTATTACAATCCCATCGTCATATTAGGAACTAAGTCCATTTTTTTATTGCTCTTGAAAGGGACACAAGGTCCACATCAATATAAATGTTTTTCATCATTCGCCCGCTAGATAGAAACACTAGAGGAAGGGAAACAATAAATAAGAGAGGAGAAACAAGTGTCTTAGGGACAGTCACATAGGAGGGTGCCCCCAAGTCAACAACCACAACACTATGTCCATAAGACACAACAAACAATGATGAATTCAGAGAGAGAGGCAATATAGAAGAATGATGATACAAATAGAAGAAGGTCACAACAAAGGAGGTCTCCTGGTATCCCGGACCTTACAGGAGAATCAGGGGTCAACCCAGGAGGCCTAAACAACACATAACACATCACGGGGGAAGCACATCACAAAAGAAATAAAGAGTTAGAAATACTTACCTGTAGGGCCCTATAGGGCTAGCAGGTGTCATGGATCTTGATCTTTATCTTAATAGTTAAGGCGTTATCACTACTTCTCTCTTCCACATATTTAGGAGTTTGCGAAGGTAACCATGTAGGAAAGGTATCTCTTAATGATGGTTGAGAGGGGATGTTGCCATTTTCTATGTCAGCTATAGGAGCATTTGAAATTCCATTTGAATGAGCTTGTGGAGGCATCCCAAAAATACCCATTTTAGTCCCTATATAGGGTGTTGGAGTGGCTTGAGTTAGAGGAATAGCCTGTTCTTCCACAACATGTGGGATTTCATTACATTCCAAAGTATGTGATCATTCAAGTAGAGGTACATGGTTTGTTTCCTTGTTTAGAATGTAATCAAGAAGTTCTTGAACATCAGGTGGTAAATTGTCATTAGATTTAAGCAAATGGTCACAAAGAGAATCTGCATCATCCAAAGCTTCATCCTGATTAGGAAGAACGAGAAGGGATGGCAGAGTAGTGTAGAGAAATGTATCAATTATATCTTTCTCTTGTGCCAATATATCCTCATTGAGTGGGTTTATGTTGGGACAATTCTCTTTTGGTGCAGGAGCACCCTCGAAAATCTAAAAGTTCCTAACATTTCAAGAAATGTTATGTCTGTTTGTAAAGGCTTTCGAGCCATGTTAAATGAATGTAGGTATGTATCATGAAGGCTTAAAAATGTAATGTAACCGAACAGTTTATTTTGTAAAAGGTGGTCGGTGGTTGATTCACATTCCACCACGTATTGTAACTGTCCTGTTAAGTGTCTTTAAATAGGGAGTTTGTGTTGGTTAGAAAAAAAGGAGAGACAGAGTGAAAAGAAACTGTATGTACATTCTGAATTAGAAGGAATAGAAGGATTGTTGTGTTTTGGTGCAATCATAGTGAATCTCGTTTGGGGTCATTCCACTGGAGGATTTCTTTGAAATCAGTGGAATGCCCCCCCCCCCCCCGATTTGTTAATTCATTTTATATTCTGCGCCAGTGTGTTCGTTTATTTTCTGTTTTGTTAAAGTTTAGTCGTTTCTATGTAGTGTGTTCGGTTACAATGTGCAAAGAAAGTTAGCAGCATGAATTTTGGGTTGTATCACGAAATGTGCATTCTATGAGTATATCACTTTTGTATGTTAGTGAGCATTTCCTGTGTATATCGCAGATGTATGTGTACATCCTGTTGTTGCATGTTGAGAAGATACAAGTTGTGTGTATACGTCTTTTGTATGTCAGACATTTCATGTGTATACGTTTGTTGTATGTCGGAGCAGTTTGTGTATACACTGTATTTGTATGAAGGAGCAATTTGTGAGTATCTGTCATCTGTATGTCGCAATGTATATTGCCTTGTATATCGCGACATACAAACGCGAATTATACAAGCAATAAATTCCATTTGATAATCCCTTCGAGTCTGGCATTGTATAAAATCATTGTATATCGCCAATATACAAGCCCGCATATACAAGGATTTAACCTTGTTTAATACCGATTTCGGGTCCGGTGCTTGTATATAGCGCTTGTATCTCGCACAGTGCTTTGTATGTGAATAGTGCCATGTATATTTTGTTTGTATATTCTGGGGAGTCTGGGTAGCCCATCGGAGTGAGTTATGCCATCGGCAGAAAGAAGAAAGGTGGCACCAACAGTTAGTGGTCTCGCCGATAGAGAGAAGTCATCGGCGAGAGAGGGGTGTATCGGCAAAAGAATTTAATGCTGGGCCGACAGTCCAAGTGTTGCCGATGGGCAACTTGGTCAAGGGTGGTGACCGTTGGAGGAGGTGACTAGGACCGGCGATCACTGGCTGAAGATTATAAGCATCAGTGTGAGGGAGAGCGTCGACAGGAGATCTAAGGAGTTCGCCGATAGGCGATGTCTTAACGATAGGCAAGAGGGGGATTGTTTCGGTGAGATATTGGGAAAAGTCTTGCCGATATCTACTATAAAGGTCTTGTAGGTGCCGAAAGGGTGATTGAACCGGATTTATATGCTTTAGTTTGTGAAAGCTCTACATCAAGTGGTATCAGAGCTCAGCGAAAGAACTGGGCTATTTGTGTATTGATTCTATCACTGAATAGGCAGAAAAAGTTGTGGGTATTCTGTCACTGAATAGGCAAAAGAAGAAAGAAGAAGAAGAGAGAAGCAAGAAGCTGAAAGAAAGAGTGCTAGAAAAGAATTTTGCTGACTTCCGGTTGCAGGTGCAGATTCACTCGCTATAGTGGGCAGATGAGAGATCTGTCATGGAGCCATAGGAGATGGTTCAAGGGCCTGAGAAGGAGGTCCAGTTGGTGTTGCCAAAAGTCCTAGGGAGAGAGGCGAGAGAGGACTCCCAGGTGAGGGACAGAGGTGTTGGTGTAGCATGAAGGAGTGGATTTCAGTTATTGCATTTCGGAGGCAGCCATTAATAGAAGGCACAGTTGAGGATGAAGAGGAAGCAACAGAGGCATCCAGTTAGCATTGAAGACATCGAGAAAGCCAAAAGATATTGTAGGCTTTTCACTGAGCATTTCCATGGGACATGGAAATTTTTCAAGTTCGGGAGTATGGTGCAGGAGCACCCTCGAAAATCTAAAAGTTCCTAACATTTCAAGAAATGTTATGTCTGTTTGTAAAGGCTTTCGAGCCATGTTAAATGAATGTAGGTACGTGTCATGAAGGCTTAAAAATGTAATGTAACCGAACTGTTTATTTTGTAAACGGTGGTCGGTGGTTGATTCACATTCCACCACGTATTGTAACTGTCCTTTTAAGTGTCTTTAAATAGGTAGTTTGTGTTGGTTAGAAAAAAAGGAGAGACAGAGTGAAAAGAAACTGTATGTACATTCTGAATTAGAAGGAATAGAAGGATTGTTGTGTTCTAGTGCAATCACAGTGAATCTCGTTTGGGGTCATTCCACTGGAGGATTTCTCTGAAATCAGTGGAATGCCCCCCCCCCCCCCCGATTTGTTAATTCATTTTATATTCTGCGCCAGTGTGTTCGTTTATTTTCTATTCTGTTAAAGTTTAGTTGTTTCTATGTAGTGTGTTCGGTTACAATGTGCAAAGAAAGTTAGCGGCGTGAATTTTGGGTTGTATCACGAAATGTGCATTCTATGAGTATATCACTTTTGTATGTTAGTGAGCATTTCCTGTGTATATCGCAGATGTATGTGTACATCCTGTCGTTGCATGTTGAGAAGATACAAGTTGTGTGTATACGTCTTTTGTATGTCAAAGACATTTCATGTGTATACGTTCGTTGTATGTCAGAGCAGTTTATGTATACACTGTATTTGTATGAAGGAGCAATTTGTGAGTATCTGTCATCTGTATGTCGCAATGTATATTGCCTTATATATCGCGACATACAAACGTGAATTATACAAGCAATAAATTCCATTTGATAATCCCTTTGAGTCCGGCATTGTATAAAATCATTGTATATCGCCAATATACAAGCCCGCATATACAAGGATTTAACCTTGTTTAATACCGATTTCGGGTCCGGCGCTTGTATATAGCGCTTGTATCTCGCACAGTGCTTTGTATGTGAATAGTGCCATGTATATTTTGTTTGTATATTCCGAGGAGTCTGGGTACCCCATCGGAGTGAGTTATGCCATTGGCAGAAAGAAGAAAGGTGGCACCGACAGTTAGTGGTCTCGCCAATAGAGAGAAGTCATCGGCGAGAGAGGGGTGTATCGGCGAAAGAATTCAATGCTGGGCCGACAATCCAAGTGTTGCCGATGGGCAACTTGGTCAAGGGTGGTGACCATTGGAGGAGGTGACCAGGACCGGCGATCACCAGCTGAAGATTATAAGCATCGGTGTGAGGGAGAGCATCGACAAGAGATCCAAGGGGTTCGCCGATAGGCAATGTCTTAACGATAGGCAAGAGGGGGATTGTTTCGGTGAGATATTGGGAAAAGTCTTGCCGATATCTACTATAAAGGTCTTGTAGGTGCCAAAAGGGTGATTGAACCGGATTTATATGCTTTAGTTTGTGAAAGCAGAAAGAAGAAAGGTGGCACCGACAGTTAGTGGTCTCGCCGATAGAGAGAAGTCATCGGTGAGAGAGGGGTGTATCGGCGAAAGAATTCAATGCTGGGCCGACAGTCCAAGTGTTGCCGATGGGCAACTTGGTCAAGGGTGGTGACCATTGGAGGAGGTGACCAGGACCGGCGATCACTGGCTGAAGATTATAAGCATCGGTGTGAGGGAGAGCGTCGACAGGAGATCCAAGGGGTTCGCTGATAGGCGATGTCTTAACGATAGGCAAGAGGGGGATTGTTTCGGTGAGATATTGGGAAAAGTCTTGCTGATATCTACTATAAAGGTCTTGTAGGTGCCAAAAGGGTGATTGAACCGGATTTATATGCTTTAGTTTGTGAAAGCTCTGCATCATCTTTGTTTGATAAATCACCCATTGTTATCTCATTCTTATAGGTCTCAGAAAGGATTTGCATTATATCATCATGAAATGAAGGGAGAGAGGGAATAAAGTTGTCATCACTACTTTCCCCATGATTGTTTTTAGCTATAAAACCTTTGAGATTCTCGATGATTGAAGGAAAAACATCCACTCTCAAGAAAGTTATCAAAATAGGCTATTGATCGAAGGATATCACATGTAGTGTTATTGTTCATGTCAATGCCATAGATGTATGCGATTTGATGCAAGACTTAAGGATATTTGTCAATTAATTTGGAAAAATTATCATAGTTCACAATGTACTCATATAAGTCTTCTAAAGATGTACCCTTAGGAGAATCCATGAATGCAAAATATATGTAAAAATGCTTGATTTTTTGTACTTTGTTAGTGCAAATGAGTGAAACAAAAGGTGTTATAAGGATTTTGATTAGGGGAAGAAAATTATATGTCTGATATCAGTCCAATACAGAAATAATATCCTTCACAACACACTCTTGATGCAAATCTAAGATGACAACAAGTCAAAATATAGTGAAAATATGCTAAAATATGTAATTTTTTCACCAAATCTCAATGCAAAAGAGCATGACAAAGGGTGTTGTGAGAAAAATGATGATGGAAATAAAATTATATCAGTAATAATAGCCACTTAGTTCCAAAATATCCATCACAATACACTTATAGTGCCACTCAAGGTCAAAGCCTAGTTAAAATATAGCAAAATATGCATTTTTTCACGATTTTTCAATTCCAATACCTAGAAAAAGGGGTGTTGTAAAGAATTTTAGGATGTGAAGAAAATAATATCAATTATATTAGTCACCTCAATCCATAAAATTTGTCACAACACACTTTGAGTGCAATCTAGGCCAAACCCTAGGGCAAAAATAGCAAAAATGTGCAATTTTTCACCAAATTTTCAATACAAGAGGCCAATAAAAAGGTGTTGTGAAGATTTGTATAAGGGAAATAAAAACTATACCTTGATAACAACCAATTAGTGTAAAAATACCCTTCACAACATGCCTATGGTGCAAATTTAGAGAGTTGATAAGGCCAAATCTAGTGAAAATCAATGTTTTTCAAGCCCTAGGTTTGAGATCTTGACACAAAATGCTATATGAATATTTTGAAATCTGATTTATGATAAAAAATAAAGTGTAATCAGATATTAAAATGATTTTCAAGCTCTAAGATGCAAAATGCAAGTGCAAATCTAATGAAAATGTATGAAAATTCCTAGTTTTTTTTTTGTTGAAATTTTCTATGCAAAAATGCAAATATTTGAAATCTAAATCAAATTTACACTAAAATGCAAGACTACAACCAAATGTAAATTTTAATGAGTCTATAAAATCTATAGAAAAATCTGAAAGAAGATTTTGCCTACAAACCGTAGATTTTGCAATTACTAGGTTATATGAAAATTGTCAAAATTTCTACAAAACCCTAGCAATTGTATGATGAAAATGCAATGTAAATTATTGAATTTTTATAATTTTCTGTAATTTATCTCAGATCTAATGCAAAAACCATAAATTAGATGAAATTAGAATGAATTTATGGAAAATAGTAACCCTAAAATGCAATCTTTTTCAATTTTTTCAATTTTTTTCATTGCAATAAGATGAATGAATATATGAATGAATGAAATCAACCCAAATATGAAGCATAACCCTCAGCAAGGTGCAATCAAGTTCAAAAACATGGGTTCACCAAAATGTAAAGGTTAAAATTTGGATTGTTTTAGTTTAGTTTGGTGTTTGAATCCTCCTTTCACCAATTACATTCAAGGACCTTCAGATTGAGTGGCAGAGCACTATCAAGTCCTTGGTCACTCACGAATGTAGGGAAGCTTGGATTAGGGTTTTTGATTACTAATTTTCTTTCTCTTATGCTCAATTATCCATCTAAACCTTAATTATGTGAAAATGATAGTAAACAGATGAATAACGGAAAATGCTTTTGCAGAAAGATGTAAAATGACAAGTAACTGTGCACCTGTTTTCAGGATTTCAAGGTGGAAAAGTCAAGGAAAAAGGAGTAGGTGCCCAAGTCCAAGGTCCCACTTTTTTCAGGATCTAGAAATTCAGTCTGCAACTTGTTTCTGCTATTCCAGAGATCTACTTATTCCAAAACTTCAAGGATTAGGGTGCAGGTGCCCTAGTCCAAGGTGCTCTTTTCTCTTCTATTCTATAATTCTGACACTCCAATATGCCCTCCTACAACTTCACTTTGTCTGCATCATCAACCTGTAACCTGCAACCATGAAAACTTTGGGAGCGGGTTGTGGTGTTTAGAGGCTTGCCTTAGTCAAGCCCTGGAAGGACACTTAAGTCTTCCAAACACCTTTGTTAGATAGAGAGTGTGTGCCCTTGTGAGGCAGAGGCAAAATCTAAATGAATAAATGATTGAAAACACAGTGAATGTCACCTTGTAGTGAAGTTCTCATGGGAGGAAGATGCTCTTCATTCCATGAGAAAATGGATGCTCAAATCTACAAACACAAACACATAGACAACACAAAACTGCTCTTGCAACATAATGAAAGCCTTGAATCACCTTTAGAACACAATAGCTTGCTAGTAATCATCTAGTTTACAAATGAATGCCTAAACATGATTTTATATGCAACTACAAACATTCCTGCCAAGAATTTCCTAATGTAAACTTGTCATGTCGGCATACGACCTAATTAATGGTCACAAACTGACATTCAAAATTTGGGACTGACCCAAAATAGGGCAGGACTAGGGTGCGGGTGCCCAAGTCCTCCCCCCTATTTTGGGAAGGGTTAGGTTCAAGGGGTCCTCCTAGGTCCTATTTACCATAAAACCCAGGGCTCATTCCATCGGGATGTTAAATTATGATGTAAGATGTCCTAAATGCACACAAAAGACCCGAGAGCTAAACCTAAAGAGGGAAAAACCCTCAAGGGGACATTTTTTGATGTTACAATTTTAGGCAAAAAAGGATTGATGAATTTCATGAGCTCCAACAAAGGGGCCTTATAGTTAATTAATATGAGAGCAAGTTCTTGGAATTGATTCAATATGTTGATTACATTCAAGATGAGAAGTTAATTGTCATCCATTTTGTTAGGGTCTAAATCCTAGTATTTTAGGACTAGTAAGAATGGAAAATCTAGAAAACTTAAGGGTTGCCGTGGAGAAATCTTTGATAACAGAATAAGTTGATGGAAAAACATAAGAGGCTCATGAATAGTTTAGGAATCGTAATCAAAATCAAGAAGAGAAAGGTTTTCGAAGGCCACCTTTACCTCCAAAAGGGGGAAATAGACCTAACACCTTTACTCAAAGGCATCCACAATAGCAACAGCAAGGTCCAAGGAATAGACAGAATCAAGTTCAGCATGGGGACCAATTTAGGCCATGGCAAAATCTGGGTCCTTAGAGAGATCAATGACCTCAGAATCAAGAAGTAGAACCTTTTGTTACTCATCAATCTCAACAGTCTTTCCAAGGGGTACAAAGTGGTTCAAATAGACCAGGGACCTCGCAATCTAGTAGAGCCCCTTTAGTGCAAGTTCAAAGATGAGGGTCATTTTATGTATGTGGCAGACCAAGTAATTTGACTCAAGATTGCCCACAGGGGTTTAGAGTTGGGAAAAAAGCAAGCACCTCATAACAAATTGTTGATGATGTGGGTGAGTCCCATAGGGCTTTTGAAGTAGTCAAAAATCATCAAGTCGATCATCAGGCCACAGTAATTGTCATAGCATGTATGGTGAATGGTATTTCTGCATATGTTTTAATTCATTCAAAAACACTAGATTCCTTTGTTTCTCCTTCTTTGGTAAAATGAATAATGCTAGTGGCAACTAGACATGAGGATGAATGGGAAGTAGAGTTAGCCTAAGGGGAAAAGGTGTCCATTGATTCTTTGGTTAAGGGATGCCAGTTAGGAGTTGGCTCTTTTGTCACATTAGTTGATCTAAGAGTCACCCCTTTGGGTTCTTATGATGTTGTGTTAGGCATGGATTGGCTTGATGCTCACCAAGAAAAGATTGATCGTAGAAATAAAAGTATTGAGTGTCTAGATGATTTGGGCATGCCAGTTGAGATTGTGGGAATTCAAAGGCCCATCTCTCTTCGAATGATTTATGCTATGCAACTTAAATGTTGTATGTGAAAAGGTTGTTAAATGTTTGCTACCATAATTAGAGACAAAGAAGAAGAATATGAATGTATGAAAGAGATATATTTAGACAATCATCCTATCCTTAAGGATTTTTTTGATGTGTTTCAATCACAATTTCCAGGGTTTTCTCCCAAGCGTGAGGTAGATTTTCATATTAATTTAGTTCCAGTTGTTCAGTCAATGTCAAGGACACCATATAGAATGACTACCCAAGAGATCAATAAACTCAAGGTTCAATTAGAAGAGTTATTGGAAAAGGGTCACATTCATCCTAGTATTTCTTTGTGGGGTGCGTTAGTAATCTTTGTGAAGAAGAAGGATGGAACCCTTAAATTATGAATTGATTATAGAGAGTTGAACAAGTTAATAGTCAAGAACTAATACCCTCTACCAAGGATCGATGATTTGTTTGATCAAATTAAGGGGGGTAGGATATTTTCAAAAATTAATCTCAAGTTAGGTTATCATCAGTTGAGAATTGTGGAAGAAGATATTCATAGAACTATGTTCAGGACACATTATGGTCATTATGAGTTTGCATTTGTGCCTTTCAGCTTAACAAATGCCTTGACAGTATTTATGAGTTTAATCAATGGAGTGTTCCAAACTTTCTTGGATTGATTTGAAGTATGCATATGCTAAGAGGGTGGATTGAAGTTTTTTGTTGGCAATAAATTTTTCTTGCTTGGGTGCAACCACACAAGAGCCCTATCCACTACAGGAAAGGTTCCAAGTTAGCACCCTATTTTGTTGGACCATTTGAGGTGTTAGAAAGAGTGGGCCCAGTTTCCTATCGCTTAGCTTTGCCACCTAGCCTATCTCATGTGCATGATGTTTTCTATATTTTTATTTTACAACATTATATACATGATACTTCTCATATTTTGGATTGGGATGGTTTATAGGTAGAGGAGGGAGGACAATTGGCCATGGAGCCAATACAGATTTTGGGTTGGTGGACATTGGCTCTTAGATGGCTAGAGTTGGACCAAGTGAAGGTCTAGTGGGATAGGTATGATGAGGTTTCAGCCATGTAAGGAAAGATGCTTCCCATATGAGGACACTCTATCCTCATATTTTTTATGACTTTCAAGATGAAGTTTAACTCTAGGGCGAAGGATGTGAGACCCCTACTTTATGCACTCCTATTTCTTTGAAATCCTTGATGTTTTTAGAGACATTTTGATGATTCTGATACTTAGTACTTATGGATGGTGCACATTCATTTATTGTGGATGGTTTTTGATATACTTATGAATTTTATACTTTATGGTTTGATTCCATATGATATCCTTTGATAAGATTATTTGATTTATGTATTTGTGAATGATGAATTTTATATGTTATTCTATGTTATTATATGTTATTCTATGTTATTCTTAGCAAAATGAGGACCCCTGCTGTAGCTGTCCTTTTTGCTTGTGTGTGGGTCTACTTGGTGGTAAAAGGGAAAAGGAAGTGAAAGTTACAAACCTTGTTGAAAATAAAGAAAATAGCATTAAGTACCAGAGTAGAATAGGGGTGAATTCCTTGTCAAAAATGAGTAAGGGTTGTTTTTTGAACCATTTTAAAATTCCCAATATTCTGCAAGATATGTGTGTTTTTGGTAAAATGCACTATGGGAGGGTTTGTATGTTGCATATACAAAGTCGTTTGTATGTTGTGTTGTTGTGTTAGTCACATAAAAAGAGTTATCGCATTTATTGCATCATCGTACTTGTATGCATTTTGTAATGTGTTATGCTTTACATACAAGTCAGACCTGACAGAACTCAGAGTTAAAATGAATAATTGGTTAAATCCGTCAAGTGTATCTTAAGTTTGTATGCTCGAAAAAAGGAAACATACAAGGTGATATACAACAGTATATGCATATTGCAAAACTGAAAAAATATGAAATGTGGTTTTATCGAAGTAAGTTTCATGCTTTGTATGTTGTATGCTTTGGATACATACATTTCGGTATACATACAATGCGGAACTCAGAGAAAGTTAAAGTTTGGTATAAATGATGCATTGTGCCTTAATGTATATTGAAAGATGCATTTCACTTTATATACAATTACGGAGCCAAAGGAGTTATTAAATATGGTTTATAAAAAATGAGAAGTTCGAAAAGGAGATACAAATGAGTTTGTATGTATTTAGGTTTATATCTAAGGGATAGATACAAGCATGGTTGTATCATTGAGATACAAGTGGAAAGTAAAGTGGGTCCCATTGCTTGCATATTAGGATTGTATAATAACAATGTATATCTTTGATATACAAGCTGATGTACAAGAAAGGATGCAAATAGGAGATGCAACCTGGATGCTAAAAGGAAGTTAAATATAGAAAAGTCTTTGTAGGTTTGGGACAATTGTATGTTTATGATATACATGCTCAATATACAAAGAAATAAAAAGACATCGTGAGAGATAAAGGTAAAAGGAGATTGGTATAAGTTGTTTGTATATACGTTTGTATTTAACGAAACATGCAAAGAGTGATACAAAGCGAAAGATACAAGTACGGATTAAAAAAAAAATGGAAGTAACATTAGTTATGATTTCTTGCATATATGTTTGTATGTTAAAAGGATACAAAGGGAACATACAAGTGAAACATACAAAAGAAAATACAAGGAAAACGGTATGTATGTAGAAATGAACTAACGGATAAAAAGTTCAAAACTTAAACACTGAAATAGGAAGCCGAAGCTTAGCACATTAATTGCTGAATTAATGCTAATCCAACACCAAAAATGAATCAAATTCAAAGGCGTTAGGGTAAATTTAAATGCATTTTCTTTCAGATGTACATTTCTAAGAGTTAAAAAACTACAGAAAAGAGAATTGTTACAGTGATTTGAACATAATTCATGAAGGAGATAGAATTACAACAGCTGGACAGAAGAAAAGACAGTAAAGTAAGTCAACGATGGGAAGTTGAGTGGTCAAGAAATATAGGTATTTATCCCAAAATGCCGTTACATTTCAAATGGTAAAAATGCACGTAAAATTTAGTAATTTCATTATAAAACATAGGCATTTGTTAAATCACTGTTTTAACTATTAATTAGCTGGGTAGAGTTTAACAAATGTGAAAGTCAAAACAGAAAGGACAAACTGGGTTAGGGTAAAATGGTAAAAAGTAGAAATTCATAGTAAAACCCTAGATAGGAAAGTAAAACAAAAAGTTAAAAGATGCATTTTCTATAGGATGGCCTCGAAGCATAAAAAGGTAGATACAGGGGGCGAGGTGAAAAAGGAGAGGAAACCACATAAAGAGATAGAGAAAGAAGAATTGCCACTACACAGAGGATATCTGACATTGATCAGTTACACTGGGGTGGGGACAGATACAAACATTGGAAATTATGATGCAAATGATGTTTTACAAAAGATCACAGCTGCAGATGTTACACCTGATATGAGGTGTATATGGGAAAGCAGATTATATAGAGTTGCGGGTTTTCTGTTGGCTATGGAGGCCAGAAATTTGTGTTTAGATTATTTAACTCTGTATGACTTATCAACCAGGAAAATTATGTTTTATGAGAGACTCATTGCAGATTTATCCATAGAGGGTATTGCAAGGACATGTGGCCTGGAGATCAATGAGAAAATGGTAGATGTTGACATAGATCATTCCAATGAGGATTTTCAAATTAATGAAAAGGATTGCAGAGGTAAGATGTTCTACAGTTGGTACAGCCCAGAAAGCAAACCTAAGGTTGTAGCCAAAGTGCACAAAAATCTGTAGAGAATATACTTCAAAGAGGAAATATACCTGAGGATTACAATGCTGAGTAGATTGATAGGATTGAGAGAAGGCACTAAATGTGAGCCCTAGATGTTTACTGTTATTGAATTCAATAGAGAAGCAAGAAAGGAACAAGGACAGATTCACTGGGCAAAGACCATAAGAACAGCTATATGGAAACAGGCCATGCTAAGGAAGCAAAAGCTGCTGCCTTTTTATTTGTCTTCATATGTATTTTTTTAATGTGCAGCAGCAGTTAGATCATTCATACATGGAATAGACAGGGTTGGGACCTTGGGCAATGCTCCAGGACAGAAATTGGTATATGGGCATTACCTTGATTTGTAGGAAGAGAATGCATTGAAGAAGTATGCATTGGTTAATGATGTGTTTTATACTTACTGTTGGTAGGTGGCGACTGATCAGGAAAAAACATTTTAGGGCCGACATAAAAAATCCTATTTTTTATGACCGACATAAGAAAACCCTAATTTTTGTAACCGACAAAAAGGCTTGATAAAAGTAGCTAAGGGTTAGGGTTTTGAGATATTGTATTGTAGCATTTGCAATGGTACTGTGTTGCAGGGATTGCTGGTTGTAATCAGTTTGATTTACTGGATAATAATATTGGACTCTTTGTTTGGTGGATGTAGCTCGAGTTTGGGTGAACCACGTTAAAACTTGTCTCTCACTATTATTAATTCTGTGTATTTCCATTTCTCTGTTTAATCTTTATTTGCATTTAATTGATATCTTCTGTCGGCTAACCCTAACAAGTGGTATAAGAGTGGGTTGTGTTCGATTATCATCTGTAGGAAGGTCTCACGGTTGAGTGGGAGCAATGGTGGACGAGGGTAAATTGAAGGTCGATAAATTCAATGGGCAGAACTATCAGTTATGGAAGATGCAGATGGAGGATTACCTCTATCAAAAGGATTTATGGATGCCGTTGGAAGGAGTAGCCAAGAAACCAGCAACAATGTCTGATGAGGATTGGAATCTTCTTGACAGAAAGGCATTGGGAACCATTCAATTGTGCCTGACACCATCGGTGGCATTCAATATAACGGAAGCGAAGACAACAAATGGTCTAATGAAAGCTTTGGCAAAATTGTATGAAAAACCCTCAGCCTCAAATAAGATATTTCTCATGAAGCGTTTGTTTAATTTGAAAATGGTTGAAGGTGGATCTGTGATAGGTCATTTAAATGAATTTAATACGATTGTCAGTCAATTGACTTCTTTAAATGTAAAATTTGATGAAGAAGTTAGAGCTCTCTTGATATTATGTTCATTGCTTAAAAACTCAGATAGTTTGGTAATGGCAGTTAGTAACTTTGTTTCTGGTTCAAATACCCTAAAATTTGATGATGTTATTGGTGTTATTCTGAGTGAGGAAATTCGTAAGAAAAGTTCAGGTGGATCCACATCAGGCAGCGTTTTGAATGCAAAAAGTAGGGGCAGATTAAAGGAGAGAGGAAAAGGTTCTGGAGGTCATGGGAAGTCACGAGGAAAATCAAGGGACAAAAGATCCCAAACTAGAGGATAGAAGGATAGCTGGTACTGTGGGAAACTAGGTCATCTGAAGAAAGATTGCTGGTCTCAGAAAAATAAAGGAGACAAACAAGAAGGCAATAAGGAAGCAAATGTGGTTGTAATAAATCTGAAGATGATGCTTTGATTCTTTCCCTAGATAATGCTGATGATTCATGGGTTTTAGATTCAGGGGCCTCATTTCATGCTACGCCCCATAGAAGTTATTTTCTTGATTATGTCCAAGGGGATTTTGGGCTGGTTTATTTGGGAGATAACGAACCCTGTCAGATTGTTGGAAAGGGAAAAATCAAGATTAAGTTGTAGAATGGGAATCATTGGCTACTACAAGAGGTAAGGCATGTTCCAAGGCTCAGTAGGAATTTAATTTCAGCAAGGCAGCTAACTGAACAAGGTTGCACTGTTACATTTACTGATAGAATTTGGAAGGTTTCAAAAGGTGCCTTAGTAGTAGCAAAAGGTGTGAAAGTAGGCATCTTATATCTTTGTATAGGTCATACAATTCCTTCTACTTTAGATGTTACAGAGGAAAAATAAACAAGTTCAGGAACAGTTGTTGCAGGTTTGCAGGAAGAGACTGGAAAAGTTGTTGTAGGTTCTGAAACAACATTGTGGCATAATAGACTTGGGCATATAAGTGAAAAAGGTATGAAGGTACTTCATTCTAAGAAAGTTTTACCAGGTCTAAAATGTATTAATATGGATTTCTATGAAAGTTGTGTGTATGGAAAACAAAAGAAAGTCAGTTTTCTCAAGGATGGGAAGTAAAAGAAAAATGAAAAGTTGGAGCTTGTGCATACCGATGTATGGGGACCGGCTCAGGTATCTTCTCTTGGTGGCTCTCGATATTATGTTACATTCATAGATGATGCAACTAAGAAGGTATGGATTTATTTCCTTAGGTAGAAATCTGATGTTTTTGAAACATTTAAAAAATGGAGAAGCTTGGTTGAGAATGAGACAGGTAAAAGATTAAAATGTCTCAGATTTGATAATGGCGGTGAGTATTGCGGCAAAGAATTTGAAGATTATTGTTCCTTTAATGAAATTTGTAGGCAGAAAACAGTTCTAGGGACTCCACAAGAAAATGTAGTGGCTAAAAGCATGAATAGGACAATAATGGAGCGTGCAAGGACCATGAAATTGCATGCTGGGCTGCCCTTAAAGATGTGGGTAGAGGCTGTCAACACTACTGTATATTTAATTAACAGAGGTCCTTCAGTTCCTTTGGGCTGTGGTATTCCAAAGGAAGCATGGATAGGTAAGAAGGTGAGTTATTCTTTTCTAAAAACCTTTAGCTGTGAAGCTTTTGCACATATAGATTATGAAAATAGAACCAAGCTGGATGCAAAATAAAAAAAGTGTACCTTTGTTGGATATGGTATTGATGAATTTGGTTATAGGCTTTGGGATTTTGAAAATCAGAAAATTGTGAGAAGCAGGGATGTTATATTCAATGAGAAGGTGTTGTACAAAGATCAGTTGCAGCAGCATGAGAAGAAAGAAAAAGATTATGTGGTACTGGATGATACTCCAAATAGTGATGTTCCAGTGGTTCCTCATGCTCCACAACAGCAACCAGAAATACCACAAACTCCAATGAATGTTAGACGATCAACAAGGCTAAGTAGACCTCCTGAAAGGTTTTCTCCCTCTTTGTATTCTATTTTGTTAACAGATGCTGGTGAACCAGAAGGGTATGATGAAGCTATGTAGGTGGATACACAGGTTCAGTGGGAGCATGCTATGAAAGAAGAAATGGACTCCTTGCTGAAAAATCAGACTTGGGAATTATGTAAGTTACCTGTAGGTAAAAAGGCTTTACCAAACAAATGGGTTTACCGACTGAAAGAGGAAGATGGAGGTAAGAAAAGATTTAAGGCCAGGTTAGTTGTCAAAGGATTTGCACAAAAAAAGGGCATTGATTTTGATGAGATATTTTCTCTGGTTGTCAAGATGACTTCTATTTGTACTATTTTAAGTATTGTGGCTACTGAAGATTTGCGTTTGGAATAGCTAGATGTGAAAACTGCCTTTCTCCATGGTGATTTGGGGGAGGAAATATATATGGAACAACCCTAAGGATTTGAGGTCAAAGGTAAGAAGAAACAGGTGTGCAGATTGAAGAAGAGTTTGTATGGCCTGAAACAAGCACCTCAGCAATGGTATTTGAAATTTGATAGTTTTATGGCTGAGCAAGGCTATAACAAGTGTAATTCTGACCATTGTGTTTATTTTAAGAGGTTGGATAATGACAGCTACATTATTTTATGTTTATATGTTGATGACATGCTTGTAGCTGGGTCTAACATGGATCACATAAGAGAGTTAAAACAATAGTTAGCACAATCATTTGATATGAAGGATTTGGGGGTAGCAAAACAAATCCTTGGCATAAAAATTTACAGAGATAGGATGAATAAAAAATTGACTCTATCTTAGGCTGCTTATGTTGAAAAGGTGTTGCAGAGATTCCACATGGAGAATGCAAAAACTGTCAACACACCTTTGCCTAGTCATTTGAAATTGACTAAGGAGATGTGTCCAAAGACACAAGAGGAGGAAGAAAAAATGTCCAAGGTACCATATGCTTCAGCTGTAGGAAGTTTAATGTATGCCATGGTATGCACGAGACCATATACTGCACATGTTGTAGGAGTCGTAAGCAGGTATATGAGTCATCCCAGATTGGAGCATTGGAATGCAGTAAAATGGATTCTCAGATATTTGAGAGGTACATCCAATAAACATTTATGTTTTGGGGGCTCTAATACTGATTTAGCAGGTTATATAGACTCAAATTTGGCAGGAGATATTGATACTAGGCAGAGTACTACAGGTTATGTCTTTACTATAGGTGGGACATCAGTGAGTTGGATCTCACGGTTACAAAAGGTGGTTGCTTTATCCACCATAGAGGTAGAGTATGTCGCTGCAACAGAGGCAAGCAAGGAGATGATATGGTTGCAATCTTTCATGGAAGAATTGGGCAAACAATAGGCTAACAGTTCTTTGTATACAGATAGTCAGAGTGCCGTACATCTTGCAAAGAATTTTGCTTTGCATTCAAAGACCAAACACATACAGTTGAGGTATCACTTTATTTGGTTAGTGTTGGATAATGGACAGTTAAGGCTGGAAAATATACATACTGATAAAAATCCAGCGGATATGTTTACAAAGGCAGCGACAAGGGAGAAGCTGAGCTCCTCTTCAACTTCAGTTAGTCTCCTAGACTGAAAATAATAAAAATAGAACTGTCATGCCCACTTTTTCCATGCGGTTATAACACGCATTACACACGTGTCATGTGGTCATGATACGAACTATCAAAAATTTTCCCTTGCTACTCTGAAAACCCCCTCGCATGCATAAGTGTGCTTGGCGGTGCACGCTTAAGGCAAAAGTAATACAGTTGATGGCGGCGTACCAAATACATGTGCGCACACCCTAGACAAGGAAATGCGTGGTTCCTTGACTTAGGTTAATCTCATGAATTATATTTGAACAAAGTTGTTTTAGGTGATAGATCATTTTTCAACAAAGTACGATCATCTGTTCATTTGCCTTCTCTTCCTTTTCTTGGAATTTAATTTTGATTGAATTTCTATCTCATTTTCCCTTCTCATTGTGCAAGGTATTTTTATGTTATCCTATTGTTTTTTTTTTCTTCACATTCTTTATCTAACAGCAATATCACTACATCCTTTACATTATTCCTAATTTCTTGGTAAACCAGATCACTTACACAGGGTTGGTTAACTTCACTCAACTCAGTCCTCCTAGGGTTCTGCTCTAGGTTTTAGTTCAACGTTTGAATTAATTTTAATAATCATCCTATTCCTAAACAGGATTAATGGTAGGTTAACTTACTTAGTTCTCTTAGCCCTATTCGAAAATGCCGTGCATTTTCTCCTATTTGTTTTCCAAGGTTAGCTGTTCTTTCTCTTTATCTCTTTTCTATTTTAATTGAACGTTTATTCTCTAAATCTACAGTTGAGTTTAAAATGGCCACTCATGAAATGCCTATGATGGCTTGTTTGCGTTTATTTTTAGTGTCCTTTGTAAATGAAGGGATCATACTTTCCTCTACATTTTCCTGTCATTTAATTTGGAATAATTGTCAAAACTTCCGAAAAACTCTTCCTTAAAATTAAAATATATTTACCTATGCTCTTTTTAAATTGTAATTGTATAAACAATGTATTTCTGAATTGCAACTCTGAGTTTATGCATCTATTCAATTCGTATTATACATTATGGATACATAAATCCTATTTTCCTTGATTTAAGATTTCTATTTCAAGTCAAATGTTTTAAACTACATATAGTTTGCCTTCAAATGAATAGTGAAAAGTGAATATTAAAAGTAAATAGTGAATAGTACAAGTGAATAGTAAATAGTGAAAAGTGAATAGTAATAGTGAATAGTGACAGTGAATAGTGTAGTGAAAAGTGAATAATAAATAGTGAAAAGTGAATAGTTGAATAGTAAAAGTGAAAAGGTCCCCATTCTAGGATGAGACCCTCAAGGTGGCAATAATTTCAAAAGCAATACTACAACCCAAATTTCATTTATTTCATGGTGGGCATATTTTTTTAACACTTTTACAAACTTAATTAAAACATCAACTAACTCATAACGTTGCAAGTAGAAGAAGGAACTAGATAATTTTAATATCCTTTTAAAAATAAATTTTCTTTTCCTTTTTCTTAATTCTAAATGGTAAAACTTAATGAACAAGAAAATTACAACTATCAGCCTAAGAAAAGAGAGAATTTCCTCACAACTTCAAAAATAACAATTTATACAACAATAGGGAGATAATTTTCTCCTTTTGGAAAAAAATGACAAGTAAGGAGCTATTAAAAGATCATGCTCTCCTTAAGACTTAAGGAAAATAAAATATTTTCTAAGATCTAATAATCTTCTCCAAGCTTCACAATAAGCTCCAAGAATACCTGCATAACACACAAAGAAAGAAACACCACACAAGCTACTCTCCTCCCTACCGTAGACTCGCAAGTGGGTCACCCCCAGCTAGGGAGACCATCCACATACCCAGGGAAAAATAGACTATACACATCACAACATTGATCAACAACAACAAATCAAATAAAACACACACTCTCAAGGTTTGACTCACAATACAATGAACCAGCTTAGGTGAGTTCAGGAGGGTAGGGGAGTAGACAATCTCTACCTCTAGGTGCCATCCTTTCACAAATTATCACAAGGCCTCAAGCCAATAAAATCACAAGGCTTCAAGCCAACAGTATATTCTTCCACAAGGCCTCAAGCCTTCTAATGAATGAAGTAACCAAGGATATCCAAATAGGCTCTCAAAGCCAATAAGCCCTCAAGGCTAAAAACAGTACCAATTTGCCCTCAAGGCATATCATGTAACCAAAACCAGGATGACACCCGAGGAGGGTCACACCTCCCCTCCCTAAACATGATGAGCATTACCTTCCAACTGGAAGGAGCTCTCTCTACACCCCAAAACAAAACCCAAAAATAAACAGAAAAGCTCAAAGAAGACATTGCAAGACTCTTTCAACAACCAAGTTATAAACATGCATATCAACATTAGATCACACAAGAGGATAGAATTTGTTCACCAACCTTCCAAAGCCCAATTATGGAAGAATCTGATGAAGAGCTCCTCTCTTCTCCAAAATCTCCTTTTTCCTCCAAGATTCAACCCCAAAAATAATTTCTCTATGATCACAAGCAAGGGATAATGTATGGAGGATATAGAATGGATAGAATAATTTCGGCATTATGAGGCTATGAAGAGAAGAATAGAGAAAGAATTGGGAATTATGAGGATGCTAGAAGAAGAATTCTTAGAGGAAATTGGGCATGATGAGGATGTAAGAATGAAGTCCCCCTGCAAGAATGAAGTCCTCTCCTACAAGAATGAAGTTCACCTACAAAAAAAAGAAGTCTCTTGCAAAATTCATGTCTTCCTAATTGCTTAGAGAAGGGTCTCATTTATAGATTTTCAGAGAAGGGAATGGAAGGTGAGGATCAAGAGTTGAGATCAAGGGCTCACATTATTTGTGAATTTTAAATTCATAGTGGATGAATTAAAAATTTATTTTTTTAAAAGATGTAATATTTAAATAACCCCACTATCCCAAGTGGAATTAATAAAATATCTCCACTATCCCAAGTGGAATTAATAAAATATCCCCACTATTCCAAGTGGAATTAATAAAATATACCCACTCATGAGGTCCCCCATTATAGCCCACATGTAGAAATAAAATACAATGAGAAAACTTAAAATAACATAGAGTGGGTGACACAACACCCACATAAAAAAGAACCCCACCAAAAGAGGCACATGGAGACAAGCCCTCCATAATGAGGGGGATCATGGAGTGCTCCATGACTTGGAAGTGGGCATGAGTGGGGATTCCACTCATCCCATGTCCCCCAAGCTTCCAATTTTCGTCACTTAACCTCACCCCTAAGTTGAGGTGACCCTATGGTGGTTAACCCAAGGTTAACCTAGTAAAAAAAGTCCATAAACCCAAGGGGTACAACCTAGGGTTGTTTTTACACCTAGTTAAGACTCCCAGAGTCAAATAAACACATGAAAAGGGTCAAAAATAATTAAAGTTAAAACAAGATTTAAAACATCAACTTATAACACTTATCATAATAAAAGTAATTCAGTTAAAAGCCCTTATTCCTTTAACCTCATGCAAAAATAACACATTACGACAGTACCACAATTTTCCAAAATAAGAGGTTGATCTCAGTTCTTCATTGAACTAGATCGGCTCACAAGGGAACAACATAGGTATGAGATGGTCTCCTGTAATAGTGGTTTTGTTAAAAATACCTGCACACTCAAACTCGAAGTCAATATCACATATAGATATCATAGCCGAAGCAAATTTAATATATGCATTTCTAAAGCATACCACAGTTCTTATAAACATAATGAAATCACATGACAATTTTCTATCTAATATCACCCAATTAGTTTTCTTTTAACATAATAAGATTTTAATAGTTTGAAAATCTGGGAACAACAGTCCCATAAATATAAAAATACCAACAACAGTAAGCTAAATAGTCACATGTACGGAAATAAAAAAGTGTAGGCCTCACAAAAACAGTAGAGTCCAGGGTGCTTATTTCCAAGAGGAGCTGCATGCACAATGGTGTCGTCCAGGCTCAGTCTCTAAGTGGGAGATAGTTTGGTGTGGAGCCTGATCAGTCTCCAAGTGGGAGATTGTTGGTAGGTGGTGACTGATCAGGAAAGTACTGTACACTAGCCATGTATCCTTGTTGGGGTTCGGAGGCGGCAGCCCCCGAGAATTTTTTTTTTAGGGCTGACATAAAAAATCTTATTTTTTATGACTAACATAAGAAAACCCTAATTTTTGTAACTGACAAAAAGGCTTGATAAAAGCGGCTAAGGGTTAGGGTTTTGAGATATTGTATTGTAGCATTTGCAATGGTATTGAGTTGTAGGGATTGCTGGTTGTAATCGATTTGATTTACTGGATAATAATATTAGACTTTCTGTTTGGTGGATGTAGCCCGAGTTTGGGTGAACCACGTTAAAACTTGTCTCTTGCTGTTATTAATTCTATGTATTTCCATTTCTCTGTTTAATCTTTATTTGCATTTAATTGATATCTTCTGCCGACTAACCCTAACACTTACATGGTGAGAATTTTGAGGGAAGAACCTGACAAGAGGATATCTAAGGATGCAGAAGATACAATTGGATTGCATAGTTCTTGGTATATTCAATTTGAACATTTTACCTACATCAGGAATGAAGGATTTGAGGGAAAACCATTCATGTTACCCAGATATCCCTCCAACAAATTAATTGTTCTAGAGTTTTCAAGGCAAAATCTGAACACCTTTAGGTGTATAAGAAAAAGTTTAGTAGAGGAAACCTTAAGCTACCTTGGTCCATTGGTAGAAATTCATGCTACAATGAAGAAGTTGATAGTTCTTCAGAGTAGGAATTGAGGTATTATGGATTTAAAGAGTTTGATTTAGCCAAAAGGTTTGACCCTTTCCATAGGATCCAAAACACAGTTGATAAAAAATATAAGCATCAAATTCATATTGAGGATTTTTGGTCAGATTGCAAAAATGATAAGGAGGTAAGGAAAAGGGCTCATAAAAGGTTAAGAATTGAGCAAATGAAAACTATGGGAGAAATTTATGTTCCTCCAAAGGTTCAAGAAGATGATAAATTGCTGCATCATAGTTATGTAGTGCCCAGGCTTGCTCCTATTATAGAGCTTGATTGGTCACAGCCTTGGAACACATCTTTGGATGTATTGTCCAAACTAATTATTTTGTTTTCAAATACATGATTGAAGAACTCAAAGTTGAAGGGAGGGAAATCACATATCCTAAGAAAGGGAGGAAAAGAGTAAGAGAAACTAGTGATGATCCCCAATGTTTCTATGAGAAGAAAAGAAAGATTGTGGAGACTAAAACTGTAGAGAAAGATAAGAATGCCACTTTGATGATTCCCTATGCATTGGACATAACAATAGTATTATCATCTAATACATTTGTAGATGCAAAATCATTGAGCCATGAGATTAGTGTAGAAGAGGTATAGACTTCCAAGGAAGTAGCAGGGCAGCAAGTTAGAAGGGCTATACCAATAAGTATATCAAAAGGAGAAACTTCAAGAACTAGTGAAGTCATCGGAGCACAACAGGTAGGAGACAAATTGACTGATCTACCTAGTGCATCCACCCCAACAAAAAAGAGGCAAGTATATGCTCAAGTGAAGACAAAATTGGCTGGAGAAATACTGCAAGGGTCACAAGCACGTGAAGCCAAACAAACCACTGAGACTGTCCACATTGTGGATGACAGTAGTGAAAGTGAGGAAAGGGGAATGTATGCTAGAAAAGAAATTGAAATAGAGGAAGAATCAAGCAAATTCTTAAGTGAAGAAGAAGAGAAAAGTATTCAGGCAGATATGGAAATTGAACAAAGCCCAAAAAATGAAAAGGAGAAGGTACAGGAAGAATCAGGGATAATAGATCCATTTGGTACCTTAATGTCCCCTAAAATCATCAAAGATGTGCAAGAAGAGGCACATAAAATTGAAGAGGCTGAAAAGGAGGTTGCATCTGAGGAGACAACAAAAGAAAAACCTAATCAAGCAAAAGAAGAAATAAGAATGGGCACCTCAGGTGTGGATGTCTTAAATATTCTAAATATGTATGGTGAACAAAGTGAGGAAGAGAAGAACACAGAAAGTAGAAAAGAAGAAGAAAAGGAAGCAAAAGAGGAAGATACAATGATAAGTTCACCTGCAAATATAGAACAAGTACAAAAAGAAAGGGAAACTATAGAAGATGCAGGTAAGAAACCTGAGGGAGAAGAACAAATAGAAAATATTGATGAAAGCAGAGCTGAGGAACAAACAGAGCACATAGACATGATAGAAACAAATATAGAGCAGGCACATGAAGAAGAGGATCAAGAAAAAGAAACATCAAAAGGAGGGGGTCCTAAAGAAGAAGATGAGGTTAGAGGGGACACATAAATGGAAGAAGAAGAAAATGAGGGTGAGTCCAAAAAATAGGATAATCCCATGATACAAGAAGAAGTCCCTCAACAACAAGAATGACAACAATAGGAACAACAGCAACAAGAACAGAGAGAAACGGAAAGGCCTTAGGAAGAGGTAATAAATGAAGAAAAGGTTGCTGTAGAAACAACAGAGATTCCTGCTTGGTTAGAAGCAGAGATACGGGAAGAGAAGAAGGAGGTACAATTAGTACCTATTGATATCAAAAGTCTCTTGGGCAATACCACACCAAGGAAAGAGAAGAGAAAGGCTAGGACAATGTCATCTATTCAAAGAGGTCCAAATGGATCTAGGACGCTAAATCTGGCCATACCTCAAAAGGAAAAGACTAAGGGAGAAATAACTTTGGATGATTATAAAATATTAAATTTTGACCTTGGGCATACTACATGGGAGCAACACATAACTGAGTGGGAAGATATGCACCAGGTAACAGCAGAAATGTTGAGGAAAGATAAAGATAAACAAGAATACTTGAAGGGACACATTGTCCAATTACAGCAATTTATTAAAGGGATATTTTATCCCAATATAACAGTGCCAGAATTGCCCAATGAGATAGCAGTTGTATCTAAGAAAGAAATAAAAAGCATGGAAAATAAAAATATTAAGGGTAATATTTTTTAAGAATGGTTCCAAAATTTTATGCAAGAAGGTGAATAGGTAATAAAACAAGCAGTGAAAAGATGGGAAGTGGCTGCAATGGAAAGGAACAAATTCAGTATGCTTGTACGTAATGGCCAGTTTAGAAGAGAAGAGTGTAAATCAGAATTGGAATATTTAATAGAAATTGAGGAAAGAGGAGAAGAGTTAATCAATGAAGGAGTAATTACCCCTTCAATGGCAAATCAAGTGCCACAAGTGAGATTAGAACTAAAATTTGAAGAAGACAATCTTAAAAAGTGCATAACAGTTGCTCAAGACTTAGAAGAAAAAGTAGATGACATGATCCAAATGCACAAAAGAATAGTAGAAAAGCTACTAGATCATGAATGCATGGCTACACCAGCATATGAATTTTTGCACCATGCATGGAAAGTCCTAAAGCATATCTCAGTAAACAGATGATCGATTCATTGATGGAAGAAAGTGCTAAAATGAAGAGATACATGAAAAAGAGTGAAGGTTCAGAGGATATAGAAAAGAAACTAAAAGAGGGTGTCATAATGCAGGAGTATATATGGACAAGGAGTCCAGGAGGAGACCGCACCTTCATAGAAGGTGTAATTCATAATTTCAAATCATATCTGAAGAAGTAGAAATTGTAAAGGGAAGCAACGGTTTTGGGAAAAGTCAAGTAAAGAGTATCTGCGGGCAGAAGTCAAAGAAAAGGGGAATCTTATTTTGAAAAGATTCCAATGGCATCCTTGGAGGGGGAAAAGATACCATTTAGATATTTTGAGAGGTGGTTAAAGATGAATATACACCATTGATCAATAATAGAAGGATCTTAACTATAGATTAAACTTTGTAGCCGTAGCAGTGAGAAGTTTCAAAATCTATATAAGAAACTCTGCTACTTGTACATTAGTTACACAGGGATTTTGAAAGTAACTGGCAATTGTAATTTGTTTGAACATTTCGATTGGAAAGAGTATTTTAGATTAGAGGAGGTCACCTTTGTCTACACTAAGGAATGCGTGGAATGTCCAGCTTTCTTATTGTATCTGTAAGACATTGTAAGTTTTCTGTGAAGTTGATTAATGAAGCAAAGAGTCATTCATACATTGTAAATCATATATGACTATGTGTTTTAAATATAAATAAATCTAGAATTCTGTGTCTATTTTCAGAGTGTTTTCCAGCTCTTACTTATATTTGAAATAATATCTCTTTTAAAGCTTGCAATCTTGAATGTGTGTTTATGAAAATAATGAGGACTTCACATTTAAAGATTTAGTTTGTTGATTTGATCAGGTTTGCTATACTTCTTATAACGTGCATAACAGAACATTTATATCCTACAGTAAAATGATGCTCAATTTGAGTTTCTCTAACTTTTCCCCAAATATCTGAAGTAATTAGCCTAAACACAGAGATTTAAAGGAAATTGTCTAGCATTTGAAGGAAGCATGAATAATTGTGTTAATATCTGACAATTTTCATATTAATTTAGAAAAGAAAAGCTTGTTTCATTAGAAATCATACAAAGCTTTGTGATATAGTAATAAATTTATGCAAAGAAAATGGATAATTTGTTGATCTTTGTAACAATTTGCATAATTCGAGTACAGTGAGTCATAAATCACCTTAAATCAAGTAAGACCCCTTGCATATTATAGTTTCACATTAACCTACTGAATTGTCCACAAGGTCAAGACCTGACCATATAGAAGCTTGGGATTAAGAAATTTCAATTGATTTCTTTATATCTTTCAAGACAGTTAGGTTCATTTTGTGAATTTTTACTTTTGTTATGAATGTGTAAAAACAATCATCAATAGTTTTTGGTGCTAGAAGGAGGGCTTGATTGGAGTTAAGGTCAAATTTGAGCAAAGCTGGCTCATAACAGTGGTAGAGTGACTAGGTCTAGATCCAGTTCAGAAGATATATTTGTGCAATTACCTGATAGAAAACAAAGTAAAGGTCCTTTGATTTGGAATCCTAGAATATCAAACATAGGAGGTTCATCTACAATGCCTCCTGGATCACCTTTTAATATTCATAGTATTGTGAGTCCTGATTGGTCACAGCCTTGGAACACATCTTTAGATGTATTGTCCAAACCAATTATTTTGTTTTCAAAGACAGGATTGAAGAACTCAAAGTTGAAGGGAGGGAAATCACATATCCTAAGAAAGGGAGGAAGAGAGTAAGAGAACCTAGTGATGATCCCCAATGTTTCTATGAGAAGAAGAGAAAGATTGTGGAGGCTAAAATTGTAGAGAAAGATAAGAATGTCACTCTGATGGATCCCTATGCATTGGAAATAACAATAGCAGTATCATCTGATACATTTGTAGATGCAAAATCATTGAGCCATGAGATTAGTGCAGAAGAGGTACAGACTTCCAAGGAAGTAGCAAGGCAGCGAGTTAGAAGGGCTATACCAATAAGTATATCAAAAGGAGAAACCTCAAGAACTAGTGAAGTCATTAGAGCACAACAGGTAGGAACCAAATTGACTGATCTACCTAGTGCATCCACCCCAACAGAAAAGAGGCAAGTATATGCTCAAGTGAAGACAGAATTGGCTAGAGAAATGTTGCAAGGGTCACAAGCACATGAAGCCAAACAAACCACTGAGACTGTCCAAATTGTGGATGACAGTAGTGAAAGTGAGGAAAGGGGAATGTATGCTAGAAAAAAAATTGAAATAGAGGAAGAATCTAGCAAATTCTTAAGTGAAGAAGAAGAGCAAAGTATTTAGGCAGATATGGAAATTAAACAAAGCCCAGAATATGAAAAGGAGAAGGTATATGAAGAATCAAGGATAATAGATCCATTTGGTACCTTAGTGTCCCCTGAAATCATCAAAGATGTGAAAGAAGAGGCACATACAATTGAAGAGGCTAAAAAGGAGGTTGCATCTGAGGAGACAACAAAAGAAAAACTTGATCAAGAAAAAGAAGAAATAAGAATGGGCACCTCAGGTGTGGATGTCTTAAATATTCTAAATATGTATGGTGAACAGAGTGAGGAAGAGACTGAGGAGACAACAAAAGAAAAACCTGATCAAGCAAAAGAAGAAATAAGAATGGGCACCTCAGGTGTGGATGTCTTAAATATTCTAAATATGTATGGTGAATAGAGTGAGGAAGAGAAGAACACAGAAAGCAGAAAAGAAGAAGAAAAGGAAGCAAAAGAGGAAGATACAATGATAAGTTCACCTGCAAATATAGAACAAGTACAAAAAGAAAGGGAAACTATAGAAGATGTAGGTAAGAAACCTGAGGGAGAAGGACAGATAGAAAATATTGATGAAAGCAGAGCTGAGGAACAAATAGAGGACATAGACATGATAGAAACAAATATAGAGCAAGCACATGAAGAAGAGGATCAAGAAAAAGAAACATCAAAAGGAGGGGGTCCTGAAGAAGAAGATGATGTTGGAGGGGACACAGAAATGGAAGAAGAAGAAAATGAGGGTGAGTCCAAAAAGAAGGATAATCCCATGATACAAGAAGAAGTCCCTCAACAACAAGAGCAACAACAACAGGAACAACAGCAACAAGAATAGAGAGACACAGAAAGGCCTTAGGAAGAGGTAATAAATGAAGAAAAGGTTGCTACAGAAACAATAGAGATTCCTGCTTGGTTAGGAGCAGAGATACGGGAAGAGAAGAAGAAGGTACAATTAGTACCTATTGATATCAAAAGTCTCCTTGGCAATACCACACCAAGGAAAGAGAAGAGAAAGGCTAGGACAATGTCAGCTATTCAAAGAGGTCCAGATGGATCTAGGACGCTAAATTTGGCCATACCTCAAAAGGAAAAGACTAAGGGAGAAATAACCTTGGATGATTATAAAATATTAAACTTTGACCTTGGGCATACTACACGGGAGCAACACATAACTGAGTGGGAAGATATGCACTAGGTAACATCAGAAATGTTGAGGAAAGATAAAGATAAACAAGAATACTTGAAGGGAGACATTGTCCAATTGCAGTAATTTATTAAAGGGAAATTTGATCCCAATATAACAGTGCCAGAATTGCCCAATGAGATAGTGGTTGTATTTAAGGAAGAAATAAAAGGCATGGGAAATAAAAATCCTAAGGCTAATATTTTTGATGAATGGTTCCAAGATTTTATGCAAGAAGGTGAACAGGTAATAAAACAAGTGGTGAAAAGATGGAAAGTGGCTGCAATGGAAAGGAACAAATGTAGTATGCTTGTACATAATGGCCAGTTTAGAAGAGAAGAGTGTAAATCAGAATTGGAATATTTAATAGAAATTGAGGAAAGAGCAGAAGAGTTAATCAATGAAGGAGTAATTACCCCTTCAATGGCAAATCAAGTGCCACAAGTGAGATTAGAACTAAAATTTGAAGAAGACAATCTTAAAATTGCATAATAGTTGCTCAGGACATAGAAGAAAAAGTAGATGACATGATCCAAATGCACAAAAGAATAGTAGAAAAGCTACTAGATCATGAATGCATGGATACACTAGCATATGAACTGGAGAGGGATTTGACAGAGTTTAATTCCATTTTTGCACCATGCATGGAAAGTCCTGAAGCATGTCTCAGTAAACAGATGATCAATTCATTGATGGAAGAAAGTGCTAAAATGAAGAAATACATGAAAAAGAGTGAAAGGTTCAGAGGACAGAGAAAATAAACTAAAAGAGGGTGTCATAATGCAGGAGTATATATGGACAAAGAGTCCAGGAGGAGATCGTACCTTTGTAGAAGGTGTAATTCATAATTTCAAATCATATCTGAAGAAGTAGAAATTGTAAAGGGAAGTAGCAGTTTTGGGAAAAGTCAAGTAAAGAGTATTTGCGGGCAGAAGTCAAAGAAAAGGGGAATCTTATTTTGAAAAGATTCCAATGGCATCCTTAGAGGGGGAAAAGATACCATTTAGATATTTTGAGAGGCGGTTAAAGATGAATATACACCATTGATCAATAATAGAAGGATCTTAACCGTAGATTAAACTTTGTAGCCATAGCAGTGAGAAGTTTCAAAATCTATATAAGAAACTCTGCTGCTTGTACATTAGTTACACAGGGATTTTGAAAGTAGCTGGCAATTGTAATTTGTTTGAACATTTCAATTGGAAAGACTATTTTATATTAGAAGAGGTCGCCTGTGCCTACACTAAGGAATGCGTGGAATGTCTAGCTTTCTTATTGTATCTGTAAGACATTGTAAGTTTTCTGTGAAGTTGATTAATGAAGCAAAGAGTCATTCATACATTGTAAATCATATATGAGTGTGTTTTAAATATAAATAAATCTGAAATTCTGCATCTATTTTCAGAGTGTTTTCCAGCTCTTACTTATATTTGAAATAATATCTCTTTTAAAGCTTGCAATCGTGAATGTGTGTTTATGAAAATACTCAGGATTTCACATTTAATGATTTAGTTTGTTGATTTGATCAGGTTTGTTGTACTTCTTATAACGTGCATAACAGAACATTTAGATCCTACAGTAGAATGATGTTCAATTTGAGTTTCTCTAACTTTTCCCCAAATATCTAAAGTAATTAGCCTGAACGTAGAGATTTAAAGGAAATTATCTAGCATTTGAAGGAAGCATGAATAATTGTGTTAATATCTGACAATTTTCATATTAATTTGGAAAATAAAATCTTGTTTCATTAGAAATCATACAAAGCTTTGTGATACAGTAATAAATTTATGCAAAGAAAATGGATAATTTGTTGATCTTTGTAACAATTTGCATAAATCGAGTATAGTGAGTCATAAATCACCTTAAATCAAGTAAGGCCCCTTGCATATTACAGTTTCACATTAACCTACTAAATTGTCCACAAGGTCAAGACCTGACCATACAGAAGCTTGGGATTAAGAAATTTCAATTGATTTCTTCATATCTTTCAAGATAGTTAGGTTCATTTTGTAAATTTTAACTTTTGTTATGAATGTGTAATAACAATCATTAACAGGATCTATGATAATTTGTTATTTATAATAGATTTATTTTGGCTATATACTGTGCTGACACTTCTTGTTGAGTGTATAGGTGGATTATTATGCCAATAGTTGATGGGGGTCATGTAGCCACTTTATGTCTTCCAATGTGATGTCAGACCTAGGAATGGAGTCCTAAGGTCTATTGTCCATGATGTTAAGAAATGTAATTTTTAGTGTTATGTGATAAAGTGATTATGTCCTTGTGTGATTTCTAAACTTTTGACCTTTAAAGTGATTTAGTAAGTGTTTTTAAGAGGTCTAGGTTGTATTTTATGTTTGGGAAATTGGATTAGGTCTAAGGTACATAGGTTAGAAGTTTATTTTTGTCATTTATTATCTATTAAAACATGCTTAGACACACCTTTAAGCCCCACTTACAAAAGTGGCAAAAATAGGAGGGTGGTTGGGTGGTTGACTTAGTTATGGTAAGAAGTTACTCTTTCCTTTTCTTTAAAAACTCTTCCTTCATGGAGGAGTGTTACTTTCTCATTTTTTTTGCTTCTTGGGATTTTATGATCTTGTTTTGAGTTCTTGAGGAGAGAGAGAGGGTGAGAGTGTGTTGGGAAGAGAAGGAGAAAAAGGTGAAAGCTTAGAGGAGGCGGGCTCTCATCTAAGGATTCTACCATTAGTGGGAATTTTGCAAATTGAGGTAGGATGCTTTTCTTTATTGATTAAATGTAAATATTGTATGTGCTTGTCCTAAGGGTTGTGTTGGGGTTGTGAATATGTGCTTTATTTTGTATTGAGTGTTGTTTTCTTTATGTGTTTTATAGGGTAGTTGACCCCCTCTTACAAAGAGGTTGATTTTGGTCCTCCATATGCAAGGGGTTGAGTGGGCGAAGCTCCCACAAAGGGGCATCTTTATTCACGGTACCCATTTTTATTCAGGAGTATGAGTATCCCCTAATTATATACATTTTGGCTTTGTTTGGAGGGATAAGGGTGTCTTGATGGTACATTGTGGTGTATTGAGGTTTTGATGTGAGATTGGCTTTTGGGTTAATGTGATACATATGTATTCCCCCTACATGGAATTCCTCTGTACTTTGGGTGTTTTGTAACTATATGAAGTGTAAGAGAAATGTGTGCATATGTTTTGTTTATGTAAAGTGATCTTGTTGAGTTGTGTTGTGAAGAGGTTCCAAGTGGCTAAATGTTCCCCATGCTTGGGGTGGGTTTTCTTACAACCCTAAAGATCAGTGGAGAGCCCATTGGCATAGTGTTGTTCTTCCTCTCCTTTATTTTTAGGTTCATGGATGGAGGTTGAAGATGTTTTGGAATTGCACAAGTCTTTTTGGAAAGAAAGGCAATGTTGTTTTGTTTCAAGAGATATTTCCTTGTTTCCTAATGTACTTTGTGTATCAAATGTTGTAGATCATTTGTAAAAGTATTAGAGTAGCAAACTTGTGATGTTACATATGCATTTGAGTGAATATAAATTTGACAAGGTTTTCAATGGGAGGAAGGTTTTGGTTGTCAGATGTGGTTATTCTAGCATGGAAATAGTGTTGGATCTCATGTAAAAATATGCAAGTTTATTGAAATTGTTGATCATACTTAGTATGAGTTTCTATAATGCTTTTCAATATTATCTCTGATTTTTATTTTCTACAAAAAAAATTATTTCTGTATCAGAAAAATGAGTTTTTTAAAATAATTTCCTTCACAATAATGTTGTAAGCTATAAATTGTTTGAATGTTCCTGTTTCTAAGGAATTTCATGTCAATCCTGACAAATTCTTAAACATTTATTTTAGAAAAGAATTTTTCCTCTAAAAGCCTGACTTAAAACAACAGAATCAAAACAAATGCTACCAGGAATGGGATAGCCAACGCCCTCATTTATGGGCTCATTTGACTTGCAAAACAGATGAAAGTTTAAAATCGTTTAACTACAAACAAATCTGCAACCTTTTCCAATCAGCTCCCTCTGTGGAGAATAAAATAAGTAAAACTGTTGTCACTCAAAAACTTATAATGTCGTAACCTTTGCTAGTATCCTCTACGCCTGCAAAACAAAATGGAAGTTTTGGATCTGATATGGATAGGTATTAGTACGATAGCCGCCGACAGAAATGTATGCAAAATGTGAATCCACAAGCAAGGCACGTAACTGTTGACAAATTGCCTCGAAGGAATATGGTCTCATGACGCCATGATCACAGTTCCATGATTACATACAAAATGTATTCATTGATTTGATTCCAAAATAATAGAATGGTACAATCTGAAAAAAGTAGTAGTTATTTTTAGTTACGTATAAGGTAGTTTCTATTTAAGAAACTTTTAAATTAAGACTTAGGAAATAAAAAAATTAAAAATTAAAAACTTAATAGTGATGGTGTAAATAGTAACAATTCTATTTAAATTGGATAAAAAGTGCAATAAAAATTTCTTAAAATAAAAAACCATTGCCAAATTGTGATGTGATATATATAGTTAATGTAGGTTAATATGCCTACACACATGTAGTTTAACATGCCTTAGACTTTAATCAAATCAAAACATAGTTTTTATTTATTATTCTAATCGATATGTTCCTAGATCATATTGTGCCCTGTCGGAATACTATATAATTAGATTGGACCTCTAGGATTAGAGAATACTATATAATCAAATTGGACCTCTAGGATTAGAGAGAAGAAATGTAGAGCCTTTGAAAAGTTGGTGAATGAATCTTATTTCATTAGACTTATCAAGGAAAGAATATGATATATTAAAAGATCTTTGAATTAACATAATTGGTTAGCAAATGTTTGCAGTCTAAATCTAAATTACTTTGTAATGCATTATGAAGTATTAGTAAACCTTATGATCCTAATTAAGGTGGGAACTTAATCTACTAGTCGAAGACATATTAATATGTATATTGAAATTAATGTTGTACAAAGATTGGGTAGAAGATAGTAATATGATAAGGTTCATTATTGATATGGTTAACAAATTATTGTCTAATGGGACGAAGTTTCCCCTTGATTAAATAAAAATAATAATAGGAGAATAATTATGACATGCTTGCCTTTTTTTGAAATAAAATAGTTATATGTGTAGTAACTTGAATACATGTTCGAAATATGTAGGTTAGATCAACCCCCTAATTATGATATGAGAATTAGTTTTGACATGAAATAGTGAAACTATATATTTCTATGCCCTTAGAGAAAAGAGTAGAGTTGCAAGGTTAAACCCAAAATTAAGATGTCTAATCATGTTATAGTTTTGTTGGGTGAATATTTTGTTATATCAACCATAGTATGATGAGATTATATCTCTCCTCTCAGAAAGGGGAGGCTCCCTTCTTATTGCTAACTATGATCAACAAGTAATTAACTATGCTTATTTACACTAAAACTATCACTTAGGTGTTTCCATATCATCCGATTCTCTTTTTTTAGAATTGATGTTCAATACAAACTTATAGAAAAAATCCTTTTGATGCTTACAATATATGATAAACCATAAGATACCTATTGGAGCAATAATACTGATATCCAAATTAGCTAAATGTAAGAGTAACTAAAATAATACCAGAGTGTGTCAACAATAAGAAACCCACAAAGATCAAGGTCTTTTGTTGCTCCTTATGCTAATTGGAAAATGAAAAGGTATGGAATAGAGTGCAGCCCAAATTCTTCACCGTATGCAAAAAGAAGATTAAACAATCTCAGATGATAACTTGCAGCCCAAAGTCTTTCAAGTCACCTCTAATCATGAACATAAGACATAAATCTAAATATGATATTGCCGCTCAAAGACTTCAAAATCAGATTTAGAACACCTTTCAAATTATTTATATCCACACCATGATTTAATCAAATGCACAAGAAAATGCAATGGAAAAGATCTAAGAACATTCCAATTACACCACAAGCTTGTTCCAAGACAAAGATTGAACGCCCACTTGCATTACTTATATTGATTGAATAAAGATTTTTAATTTCAATAGAAAGTCTCAATATGCTTCTTAATGTGGCAGTATTTCACTTCAATAGCTAAAAGATAATATTTACAAAAGAGCCCCCTCTTATTTATAGTGGAAAGCTACAAGAAAAAAATAGGAAAGTTACAACTACTTTGACTTATTCAAGACATAGTCCAATTTTGTTTGGGACTCTGTACTTCTGCTACATGCAAATTGCATATTACAAAAAGACACATAGGATGTTATTTACATATAACAAAACTACATAAGGAAAACATAGAAAACAATCTAAGTGTCCGAAGACACAAGAATTTCTTCCTCTTTATCCTTCTCCAAAAGTCTTCATATCTCTTTAGGGCTGCCTGAACTTCATTGTCATCTAGTCCCACTGTGTATCTAGAGATGGTGAGAACTCTTGTGATGGATTCTTCAATGGTGACAATAACACTCTTAGGTCTATTCAAAATTCTCTGCAACTTATCTAGAATCAATTGAAAATTCACTAGCTTGTCAATTGAAGCCAATGTGAAAGCTTTTATCTCTATCTCAATGTGTACTAGTGTAGTAAATTCTTAGACAACTGTTTCCACAGGGAAGATTTCCTGACTATCATCTAACATTGGGAAAGGAAGCTCTATAATCTTATCTGAAATGTCTAACCTGTTGTCTATGCTCACGTCAAGGGCTTCCTTGAGATCTTTGATCAAGCTTTGAATGACTTCTTTCTTTATTATCATTGCCTCCTTATATTCCATAAACATTTTTCTATTGGGGATCTCCCCATGTTCAACCAACACTTCTAACTTGAAATCTTGCATCTTGGTCCATGTCTTAATATCTTTCTCTACTAGTTGCTAGTTTTGGGAGAGTGTAACAAGTGTATCGTTCCCTTCATCCTTTACTTCACCTAATTTTTTGTAATGTTCTATAGAAGACTTTATCAATTAGGTACCTTGGGATAATAGTCTTTCTATCTAGTCACTAACTACTTGACCTTGAACTCCAATATTCTTAGACTATTAGATGGTTTCTTCATCAACATGTGTCAACAAGTTCTACTTGTTCTGAGTATTGAGCTATCTTAAGAAGAACAAAATTTAGTTGTTCTACCTGTATCTTAAGCTAACCCTTGATCAACTTGTCTCTTTCATACCTTTCAAGTAATGCAACCAATGTTGGTTGCAGATCCTCTTTTGCACTTTCATGTGTTTTCTTACCAAGTTCTATCCTTGAAATGGCATAGTCAAAAAATTGTACTTCTTCAATACTTTTGTCCTTTCACTAGTAGAATTTTGGCAAATAAATGACTACGTAACTAAAACGTTTAGTCACAACAACTAAAAATGACTAAATTCTACTAATTTTTTGCAACACAACTATAAATGACTAAATAAATGAGTAATTTGATCATCAAGTAAAAAACACAACTAAATAATCAGTCACATATGATATTAAAGTGGATAATTAAAAAAAAAAAAGGGAAACACGAGCAAGTGATAAATTAAATTTTTAATTTTTGCTAGGAGGGAAACTTGTTGGGTTTCATTCTCTCTTTGTTTTGTTTTTTTTTTAGGCAAAAGGACTGAAACAACACGGGCTCTTCCAAGATGGACACCTTCTCTACTATTTGCTTATTTGAAGAGGAAGGTTGTAGTATTTCTGGGCAGTTATCTAGGTTTCATTTAGCTAAGATCATGGGACAACTTCATGGAAACATTTCTAAGCATTTTCAATCTTCATTTACATGGTTCGTTGTTTCCTTTGCCTCTTTTCTATGTTTTTCCATCTTCCTGGGGTTGCTTTGTTTCATTTCTGAGTTGTAGAATGCAAATAAGGGAGTGTTCTTTCTTCATGTTCTTGCATATCAATGTCTTCTTCATCCATTTGAAGGTCTTTCCCTTATTCCCACAGGTTAGGGTTTTTTTTCGTGTTTGATATGCATTTTCAGTTTGAAATGCTGCTTTGTAGAGCTCTATTTTATGTATTATGGAGGCAACATTATGCAATAGAAGTTTTCATATTCAAAACCCTTTCAATCTAGCCTTTGGACAGTGTTTCAAATCATTATGCTTTGGGATCTAGGGTTTCAAGAGTGCAACAAAGAGATAATGGTTTTGTTTCATGGATATTGGCTTGTTGCATTGCCATTAAAGCCATTGTGTTAGTTTCATTAAGGAGGCAGTAGTCATAAAAAATGGAGATCAATCTAATTGTGCATCAAAATGAGGATCTAGACTCTTTGACAAGGAATGGGAATCAAATCACTATGAGGGTTAGTGATTTTGTAGTGGATGTGTGCATTAAATATATAACTTTTAATGAAGTGATTCTACCTTCACCTCCAAGAGGGCACATGTAGGTGTTTATCCAAATCTACTACAGCAAGGCATCATCTGGTTTTGGCCAAACACTAATCCTCTTTACATAGATATTGCTCTCAACAAAACTCTGCCATTGATTCCTATGTTAAGCGATCCATCAATCTGATCTGTTCTAATAGTGAGAGATTTTCCTTATGGGTAACTCTTTTTCAAGCAAAATCAAATATTTATTAAGTGGGATTATACTCCACAGACACAAGATATTAATGGTTTTTATTGTTCATCTTTCCTGTTATATTTTGTTCTTAAATTATTTTAGTGTTCTTCCTTCAAATTGATAAGATTATATATAATGTTTATTTCTACATGAAAATTAAACAAATACCTTGGCTGATACTTTGCAGGTATGAAGTACTTACTAAAAATTTGATGGACCCTTCCCATATTCCATATGCACATCATGGGCTTCTTGCTTAGACATTTAGACCCATTAGTTTCAACAACAATGTAAATTCTTAGAATATCTTGTGTAATTTTGTTTCACATTCTTTAAAATCAGAATTTTTCAAATTAGAAACCTTAAGAAGAGATTTTTAAAATGGTAAAAGCCAGTAACATTGTGAATGTGATTGTCTTGGATTGACTTCTATACCATTCTAGATCCCTTTGCTAACTTTATTGTAGGCCTGTCAATGCTATCTTTGCATTGTATATCTTCACAAAGTCACTGTATTTATTGCCTTGATGCCTTATTACCAATCCCTTGCTTTCAATACTGAGTGTAGGCATCTCACGAGTTCCTTTAAATGACTATCATCAAGCTCTCCTTTAACATATGCATACCTAACACTGGAGATGCAAGGTTATGCTAGACCCTTTACAATGACTGTATTGACCTTATACTAGTTTAGCAGGCCTTCTTTTGTAAGGTGCTCATAATGAACATGTAGATCTCACACATTCCTATAAGGTGCATGGGATTCCCTTATCATATGGACTTCATAATGTTTGTGCAAGGCTTGGTGAAGAGATCCTAGCAAGGGGGTTTATGCACACTATCTTCACAACCTTTATGAGATCATGTTGACTGTCCCATACTCAAATCTCGGTGTCTTCTCATGTCTACCAACTTTGTGATAGTCCATATTATTTTTTGCAACTTTTTTGTGCAGTTCTCTATTAATAATGAGACAATTATATCATGCAAACGTCATAGTTGAAAATGGATAGAGAGATGTAAAGGTGGGTTTGGACTATCACCTTTCCTTAGACCTCTGTATTCTTGAACTGACAGTCTTGAGTCACTGTCTCTCTTATGCAATGTATCTCAGTCTCTTCTTCATTTTTCCCTATATACATTTGATGTAGTTTAAAATCCCCCTATATTCTTGTTTTTATAGTCTCAGAGATTTCTTATGAATGAAAATATTCTTTAATTCAAACCTTTGTGTGACAATGTAAATTTTTGCATGATATTGTAGACTTTCTACAAGACATTGTAAAGCTCAAACACGATACCCTAGAGTGTTGGTGACAAGGCTCTACATAATTTTTTATGATGGGCCTCTATTTACTATTATCATTGTCTCTTTGTAACCTAACCAAAAACTATGTCTAAAGAGATCCTCTATTAGGATTTATATGTGATTTTTGTTCTTTGTCATGTATATCTCTAGATATGAGGTTTTCAACAAAGGTTAACCATGCTCAAATATACTTTCAAGATTAGGTACCACCTCTGTTCACTCTACCCACCCTCAATCTTCTTGACCCTCTTCATTCTCTATCTTCTTGACCTCATATCTACAAGCCTGTCATGAAACTCCACCTCTTTGTAATGTATCTTAGTCTCTATTCCTTTGTAGTTGTCTCCTACACATTGTCATGCAACCATGGAAACTTCAGTTTGACTTGAATATGCTTTGTAAATCTTGGTCTCCCTAAACTATGGACAGTTGGAGTGAATGATCTTGAGAGGTCCCTGATAGAGATCAAGACTATCAACATTCTATAGGCCTATTTGATAGTCTACAAGACCATATAGAGTTTGAAGATCTTTAGAGGTTTAAAACATGCATAGATAGGCTTGATGAGAGTCTAGAGAAGTGTGACAAACCTAAAAGTAAAAATGGTAAAGATTTAGACCTCAGGATTAAGACAAAGAAAGATCACAGTGAAATTGCATTTGTTTGAGAGTTTCTAGAACATTTTCAAAAAATCCAATTTGTATGTATCCTGTAATCATTGTAGTCCATGAGACCACATTTTTTTGAGGTATTCTATCAAATAGTTCATGTGCCTTGTCCATGGTTTCACATTTTGCATACATGTCTACCAAGGCAGTTGCAACTACAATAAATGACAAAATTCCTTTATCTTTTATGCTTTGATGGATGTCCATACCTTGTTCCAAAGCTCCCATTTTAGCACAGGTAGGGAGGATGTTGGCAAAGGTTGTGGAATATGGATTTACACCTACTAATTGCATTTTCTTGAAAGTTTTTAGTTTCTTCTCAAAAAGTTCAATTTGTGCATATCCTACAATCATTGCAGTCCATGAGATCACATTTCTTTGAGGCATTTTGTCAAACAGTTCACATGCTTTGTCTATGTTTCCACATTTGGCATACATGTCTACTAGGGCAGTTGCCACTACAACATATTGAAAGCCTATTTTTTAGATTGCTTCATTTTGCATCACCAATCATCTCCTCAAGAACATTGTCCCTATTTAAAATGATGGAAATAGTTTTCATCTATCACAACAATTTATGTTTAAAAAATCCATTTTGTGCATATCCTACACTCATTGAATTCCAAGAGATGACATCTCTTTGAGCCATTCCATCAAACAGTTCACGTGCCTTATCTATACTTCCACATTTTGCATACATGTCTACTAGAGCATTTCCAACAATAATATATGACAAAAATCCCCCTTCCATTATGTTATGATGGGTGTCCATACCTTGTTCCAAAGCTCCCATTTTGGCATAGGCAGGGAGGATGCTAGAAAAGGTTGTCGAATTTGGCTTTACACTTGCTAGTTGCATTTTCTTGAAAGTTTCTAAAGCCTTTTCAAAAAATCCATTTTGTGCATACTCGCAATCATTGCAATCCAGTATTTTAAGTTGGAATTCTTTGTTTCCTATTCGTTTGGTCTATAAAGGTTGGAAGTGTCATGGGCCTAGTGTCATTGTAGAATATTTGGGTATTCCATTTTCTCTTACTACATCCTTGAAAGCCATGTGGGACTGGGTTTTTGATAAAGTCAATGGTAAGATTATTAAATGGTAAGTTAATTGCATTCTTTGGCTGGCATATTCCAGGTTTGTCAGAAGGTTCTCTCATCCTATACCATATATTTATCTTCCTACTGGCTTGTTGCCTCTTCTCACATTAATCAGTTAAACAAACTCATTAGAAACTTCTTATGGTCTAATGGTAAAGGAAACAAGAAAAGGCATGTTAATCCTTGGTCTCAGTATGTTGCTCCCAGAGAACTAGGTGGTATGGTCTAAGGAATTTTTTTGGCATGGGGTTGCTCTTGCCATTAAGTGGATTATTAAGATTGTTTCTGATAATGAGCCTTGGAAGCAATTATTTAGGAATAAAATTGTTAATAGTGTGCCTAAGAAAAATGGTAATTGGCATGGATTACATATCTAGGATTACCTTTTTGGTAGTTTTGATGTGAAGCCTTTGGGATCTACTATATTTTGTTCTACTTGGAAAGCTTGGTCTCTAGTAAAAGGATTAACCAAGAGTCGTGAGGTTTTCTTTATAGATAAGGTTAAGATTTTGGGTTTTAGATCAATCTGGTGGTCTTTATATAACAAGAACTCTTTGTTAGATCTTACTAGAGGCTGCTCTTCTTTGTCATGGTCTAATAAGGGCTTGAAATGTATGAATGATAATTGACTAATGGAAGAGTTTTGGATTGGGACTGTATTCATAATTTATTTGGTATTAATCATCATCAAAAAATAACTTATACTATGATTTGTAAATCAGTCAACAAGAATTTTGAGGTTGTTAACTGGAATGATGATTTATGAGAGTATCAAATGGGTTGGTGGATGTGAGTTTACTAAAGCTTCTTCTAAGTATCTTTACTTCCTGTTGTCTTATTCTGAAGAATGGTTTATGAAGCTTAATGGTATTTAGGGGTCTAATGATCCTATGAAGGTTCGAGCCAAGAGACTTAAATAGGTTTGGGGTAACAACATTGAGCCTAAGAAGTGTTTTTTAGTTGGATGATTTTGTTTAATAAATTGGCTATTGGTATTGTTATGCTTGGTCCTAGGTCTAAGTCCTATCTTGTGTGTGATGCCAATGACTAGGTGAAGCACTTATTTTTTTATTGTCATTATGCTAAATTAATCTAGCATTTGTTTCTTACCTGTTTGGGTTAATATTTCTAGTAAGTCTGTGAATAGTTGTTGGGATATTTTGTATGGGAAAATTTATTTGTTCTAATTCTTTGGGTAGATCTTTAGATAGGTTGTGGTTTATAATGTCTTCTGAAGTTTAATGGTTTATTTGGATTGTTATAAATGAGGAGGTATTTCAAGGAAAGAAACATTTGCTCACTAATTTTTCTAGAAAAGTTACCTATTTTGTGGTTGCCAATGTGGTTGCCTTGCAGGTCAGGAAGAGTAGTGAAGCATAGTGAAGCCATGAAGCAATTTATTATTGGTTAGAGGCTTTTTGATGCCCCTTATTTTAGGCAGCAGGGTATTCCTATTGTTTAAAGTTATGACAAGGATGGATGGCCAATGCAGCATGATGTGACTATTGTCAATAAAGTGCAGCAATTTGTGAGTGTTTCCCTTGTGGTGATTGATTCTTCTAGTTCTAGATCTATTGGTTTACAAGGTCTTGGTGGCTCAAGAGTGCTTGATCCTAGAGAATCTAGTGAATTGGACCCTAATGAGGCTATTGATTTGGTTTCTTATGTTGCTGGTAACTTGGGTTCTAGTGATGCTAATAGTCTAGCTTCTGATCTCTCTAAGTTAGATGGTTTGTCTTCATGGATTGGTCCTCTAGTTGGACCTAACAGGTTGATGGAGATGGACAGTCTTCCTAATTTAGTTTTTGTGGAACAAAAGTCCACTGCTGGATTAGATGGCAGTGCTTATCTTGGCTTTGATCTTGCTTTTTGTGTTCCTTCTACAAATCTTTGAGGCATTTTTCCAAATAGTTCACATGCCTTGTCAATGCTTCCACATTTTGCATACATGTCTACCAGGGCAGTTGAAACTACAACATCTAAAAAAATTCCTCTATCCATACATTTAATCCTTAGAATGTTCAAGTACAATATCAATCATCACATCCAAAAGTAAAATTGCATCATCCTCATGCACGCACAAAAGTTCCTTTGTGGGGATGCAGGGAGAGCCTGCCATCCCACACCGTCATGCCTTGGCTCCTTGTGGGGCTGCAAGGGAGGCTGGACTATAATCACACAAAATTTCCTTTGTGGGAGATAAGTAGGTGAGGAAACAATCAAGCCAAATGAAATACCCAACATATGTCTTACCTAAATTTCTACCACCCCGCCACCCTACGACAGTGACTAGAGAGGCTGGCGGGTGTGCATGATGGATGTCCATACCTTGTTCCAAAGCTCCCATTTTGGCATAGGTAGGGAGGATGTTGACAAAGGTTGTCAAATTTGTATTTACACTTGCTAATTGAATTTTCTTGAAAGTTTCTAAAACCTTTTCAAAAAATCCATTTTGTGCATATCCCACAATCATTGCATTTTGTGAGACCACATTTCATTGAGACATTTTGTCAAACAATTCATGTGTTTTGTCTATGTTTCCACATTTTGCATACATGTCTACCAAGGTAGTTACCATTACAACATCTGACAAATCTATCCTTTATGCTTTGATGGATTTCTATACCCTGTTGCTAAGGTCCCATTTTGTCACTGGCTGGGAGGATGATGGCAAAGGTTGTAGAATTTGGCTTTAGAACTACCAATTGCATTTTCTTGAAAGTTTTGAAAGCCCTTTCAACAAATCCATTTTATGAATATCCTACAATTATTGCATTCCATGTCTACCACAAAGGAAATTTTGCATACATGTCTACCATCAATATCTAAAAAACTCATTTGCAAGGCATGGTTGTTAATAATCTAGTGTATGTATTTGAGTCAAAAACATAGGCACATAATCATTTTCATTTATGAAAAACCCCCCTTAGTGAATCTTATATAGTGTGCATATTATATAACTTGTGTATAGTTTTTTGTCTAGGGTTAGTTTAGCTTATCTTTTTTTATGATCTTGTTTATCAAGTCTAGCAATTGTTAGTTTTTTATTGATAATGTTCTATAGATTTTTCCTTATGGTCCACCTGGGAAAATTTAAAAAAAAATCATTGATCAAGTACTGAAAACTATATTTTTGCTTTGCAAGTCCTCTCTTTATTGTTTGCAATAATCCTTCGTATCATGGTTTCATTGAGGCATTTTGTCAAACAGTTCATGTGCTTTGTCTATGTTTCCACATTTTGCATACATGTCTACCAAGGTAGTTTCCATTACAACATCTAACAAATCTATCCTTTATGCTTTGATGGATTTCTGTACCCTGTTGCTAAGCTCCCATTTTGTCACAGGCTGGGAGGATGCTAGCAAAGGTTGTAGAATTTGGCTTTAGAACTGCCAATTGCATTTGCTTGAAATTTTTGAAAGCCCTTTCAATAAATCCATTTTATGAATATCCTACAATTATTGCATTCCATATCTACCACAAAGGAAATTTTGCTTACATGTCTACCATCAATATCTAAAAAACTCATTTGCAAGGCATGGTTGTTAATAATCTAGTGTATGTATTTGAGTCAAAAACATAGGCACATAATCATTTTCATTTATGAAAAACCCCCTTAGTGAATCTTATATAGTGTGCATATTATATAACTTGTCTATAGTTTTTGGTCTAGGGTTAGTTTAGCTTATCTTTTTTTATGATCTTGTTTATCAAGTCTAGCAATTGTTAGTTTTTTATTGATAATGTTCTATAGATTTTTCATTATGGTCCACCTGGGAAAATTTAAAAAAAATCATTGATCAATTACTGAAAACTGTATTTTTGCTTTGCAAGTCCTCTCTTTATTGTTTGCAATAATCCTTCGTATCATGGTTTCATGCACAAGGAACGATTATGACAGTGATATGATTGTAAAAGAATAAGAGGACCTTCTCAAAAGGTAGTGATAGTCATTTGAGGTTGAGCAACACTTAAATACCCATGGATGATAGGGTTACACTAAGAGCCATAAGTAGAAGACACTGGGATGTTTGAAACAATATAGTGAGAAGAGTGTGAAGAGATTGAATAGTTTCAATCTAACCTGGAAACACAAAGTGAAGGTCCTAATCAAATGGCATCATGGAAATGACAGTGTTTCCAAAACATTTATGACCATGGTAGAAGCACTCCTCAAACTTGAGTGAATATCTTTGCAAATGAGGATGTATGACAGTGAGGATTGAAAGGACAATCTGTGAAAGAGCTTCTAGCTATGCATGAAGAAAACCAACAAGTGACTATCAAGAGGCAGAGATTCATGCAAAAGACATTGATCATGCAAACATTAAAAGATAAGCTTAGAGTCAATGAGAAGAACTATTCAAAGGTTACAACCTTGTTAGTGTCTCAAGAGGCATTTAAAGGGGTAAGGAGACAACCTTCTAGTGTGCATTTGACAGTGCCAAATCTCATGATAGTCAAGAGTCTTCATGTTCGATGCACAAACACCTAAGACAGTACCATAGAGTTGGTACAAGTGAGCAGTAACAAGGTTGAGGGTTATCATGAGCTATTTGCCAAGACACATATATTTTGCAACAACAGTATCATAATGGGATGTTGATTTCTATATTAGAGATAAGGACACTTTATTGCTACAGGTAACAATTCACAGTGGCAGCTTATGAACTAGAGAAAATTGGGTACATGAGACAAGATCTTTATACAGATGACAGTGTGATATTGAACTAGGACAGTGAGCTTCATGGGACAGTCATGGATTTGTGAAAAAGACATCTATGAATGTCTTTGTGCTTCTATGCTTAGTGATACTCAGAAAATTAGTTTCTTGCTCATTCTTTGAGCTATGTATTGTAACCATGAAGGTTTTTTTAGCAAAGAGAAAGCATTGTAACTTATTTTCAGATTTGTGTGTTGTTTGTAAACATTTTTTATCAATAAAACAAGCTAGTTTTACCTTCTCAAAGTCATTTCATTGTGCAAGCTTCAAAATATACTACTAATTATACGAATGACTAAATGCAAGCTTCAAAATGACTAAATATACTACCAATTGATTGAAATTAATTAATAGTGAATAAATATGACTAAATATATGACTAATGTTAAATTAGTGAATAAAAATGATTAAATATACTACCAATTTGATCAAAATGATGATTAAAATTAATGACTAAATACACTACCAATGGACAATAAATCAATGAATAAAAATGATGAAATAAGTGACCAATTAACAAAAATCAATGACTAAATTAATGACTAAATATATTAGTGAATAAAAAATGACTAAATAAGTGACCAGATTACAACAATCAATGAATAAATCAATGACTAAATCAATGACTAAATATACTACCAAATCGATCAATCAAAACAACCCATAAATGACTAAAAATAGTTTAGTCATCAATTTGGTCGCATTATAAATGACTAGCAATAAACTACTAATCATCACGTGACCATGTTTAGTCATTTATAAGCAGTTTTTAGTAGTTTTTTCAGTCACATATTGCTATTTTTGTACTAGTGTTTGGAGGTATAGCCACTTCAACATACATATTACCTGAGGAATCAAAAATTACCCTTGATATTGCTTTGGCTTTCTTTGTTGATTTGGGCTTTGCTGGAACTAGTTGACCAAAATCAAAATCATTAGGGGATACAGCACAGCTTGTTTCTTCATCTTTGGTTTTTGAGACATCAACTAAGGGGGAAGAATGGATGAATCTTCTTTTGTTTCTATCATCAAAGTTTGTGATGATGGGGTAGGACCTATTTTGGGGTAAAAAGGAGGGTTTTTCAATTTCAATGGATGTGTGGGTTAACTCCTCGTTTCACACTTTACATTTAAGGACATAAATTGAGTCAAGCCACCACTCTTGCAACAGGGTTTTTCTATAGATTTAGTGTCACTTGGAATGAAGAGGAAACTTGGAATTTGCTGATTAATTGATTAATTAAAGCCTAATTTTGCAAAATCGTAAATAAACAAATGAATCATGACAAATGCTTACACAAAGAGATATCAAATGACAATTAGATACATACCAGATTTCAAGATTGCAGATGCGGACAAGTCAGGGATGAAAGAGTGAGTACTCGAGTCAAAGGTGATAATTTCTTCAAGGATCTCTAGAACTTGTCTATAACTAATCACCACTATCATGGAGGTTTTCTGCTTCAGAGATCCAGATGACTAAAGAGCTGGTGCCCAAGTCTAGTCCTAGTTTTCTTCTCAGGTTTACAATTCTAACACTCTGTTATGCCTCCCTACAACTCCTCTTCTTTCGCTTTTGCACTTGTATCCTACAATCATAGAAAAAGGGGGTTGGGGGTTGTGGTGTCTAGGAGCTTGCCTCAGTCAAGCCTCGGAAGGACATTCAAGTCTTCCAAATACTGTTGTCAGATAGAGAGTGCATATCCCTATGGGATAGAGGCAAACACCAATTGATAAATGATTGAAAACACAAATAAATGTCACCTCAGAGGTTTAGCTCTCATATAGATAAAAATCCTTCACATCATGAGAAGATGAAGCCAAATCTGCATAATAAACACAATAACAAGGCAAGTCTAATGTGCAACAATGAATACTTTGAATGCTCTAAAATCATAAGTGCACCATAAGTTCATCATCATCTTCTAGTTTACAAATGTATCCCAAAACATGCTTATATATGCAACTAAACACATTCCTTCTTTAATTTTGTAATTCAAACTTGACATGTTGAAAATAGACACTTCTAACAATTACATAACTAACATTTAAAATTTGGGACCCTTCTAAATAGGGTAGGACTGGGGCTATTGTAACTATGTGCCTAACCACTGTTGTCATTGATTTCAACATATCAGTGTTGTCATCGATGACAACTATGCTCTTGTTTACAGCAGAGCAGTCCAGCAGTTTGCTCCATATTTCTTGTAGAATGAATATCCTTGTCTGTAGATTGGAAGTTATTTAGATGTATGTCTGAAGATGCTATGTTCCAAGTTTGAGCCTCTGATATGAAGATTTGAGTGAGTTATGTTCACCAGAGTGAAAACTACTTTTTTTGTATGTTTGGTGGTGATAGGGAGAATGTATTATGCTTCGTATTCCTCTGCATTTATGTAACATACATATTAGTGTACACATTTCATTTGGCTTAATTTGGCATTCAATTCGCCATATTTGGAAGGCTCATTTTATGCACATGGCATAAGACACCTCAGCTAGGTGTGTGGCAGTTATGAAGAGCCCTTCAAACTCTTTCACACCACTTAGCTTGCCACATCTACTTGAGATCTCCTTAAGTTATGGGATTGAATCCCATTAACTCAAGGTTGCTCAAGGCTATATGTACTTGTCATATTAAATTCCAATTCACTTCAAATTTGTGATTAGCATTCATCTTATAGATCCTACAAATTCTAATATGGTATCAGAGCAAGGATAAGTTATTGCTAGTTCTTTTTTTTTAGTCAAAACCTCTATTTTTTGAGTGGTGCACCCTATTCTAGTTTCTTTCATGCTTTCTAGATCTTCATCAGTCTCCATTCATCTATATGCGGTGGAGTCTTAGTTTGTTTGGCATTGCTGGTTAAATTCTAGCATGGAAAACCTATTTCTATGTCTTGGAAATTTGTAGGGTGAAGGAAGTCAAGCTGGTTGTTGATGTGAGAGTTTCTAACACCCTTAGCTCCAGCCCAAACAGGCTTAATAATTCTTTGTTGGCTCACGACTTGTACAAATAGGCCTGCAGCCTCTGTTTGCATGTGGCCTTTGTCTCCTTCACTCCTCACACCAAATCACTTGACCATGAACTTTTTGGTACTTTGTCTCTTTGTCTAGCACTTGCAGAAGATCTTCCTGTCAAACTAAGCCAGAGGGACAATAAGATTGAGGCCACAATTTTAAAGGTGACAAAGACTTGGAAGTCATGGTGGAGGGAATTACTTGTGGAGATTTTGCACAGAGAAGCCACGGCTTTGTACATAGACCCACGCTTAAGACTAGACCCGTACCTAGCAAGAGGGCTCATGTAGAACCAAAGGGAAATGACGCATCCAAAGAGGGATCGAATAGCTCTGTGCCCATCCTTTGACGGGCGTAAAACTTAGACAACATGGACAAGAAAAGGCATCAATTAGATTGCATAGAGAGGTGATTCAAGGTGCAACCAAGGTTCTGCAGCTGCATAAGGTCATCAACCTCCATAAAGGGAAACACAGAGCTCCAAATCCTCTTGTTCACCCCAAATCTGACCGTAGACTTTTTAAGCCTGTGGCTAGAAGAAGAAACCAATGCCTCAGTTTGCCCAAAAATCACTTCTGCTACTCACATTTCTGGCCGCCATTACCATCTTGGATGCCTTTGCAAGTAGCGTGCCCTAATTTGGGCATTTGTAAAATCCTATTGTGCCCTAGTTTGGGCTTTGACCTTTCAACCCTTCTTTTTTGGCATGAGCTATTTTGTTTTTTTCTTAATTTGCAAAAAAACTGTGTTTTCTTATTAAAAATTGACAAGGCAAAATATTTGCCCTAAAAGCAATCATTTAATTTTTTGTATTTGGTGTTAGAATAGACATTTTATTTGTCTAAAATGCATTATGCAATATAAAGTGCCACGTTTAAGGGGGGAAACTAAGCAAAGGGATTTTTAAACATGCACTAAATTATAAAGTGCCAAAATTCATAGGGGGCTATCTAGAGTTGTGTCTTGTGTGCACTTCCACTTCTCCCTCAATATTTATTTCCACATCTCAAAACAAATCTGCAAACAATCTAAGTAAAACATGGAGCCAAATCATCCTACTAAACCTCTAACACCCTTTAACTATCATGATTGGAAACTCAGTATTCAACTTATGCTAAAGGATAAAGGGTTAAATAGAGTGACTATGGGCACAGAAAAAGAGCCAAATGCTATCAAAGATAAAGAAAAATGGTTCAATAAGTGTGATCAGGCCTTCGGGTTCTTATGTCTAAATCTAGCTCCTAAACTTTTATTCCATGTTGAAACCTTGAAAACACCCAATGAGGTATGTCAAACCTTAGAAAAACTCTTTGGGAAGGTTGATGAATTAAAAATTCATGAGTTAGAAAAGGAGCTCCTCAATTTGAGCCCTAGAGATTTTGATACCTTAGAAGATTATTTCACAAAGTTCAAATCATTGAAATTGCAGTTAAAAGAATGTGGAATAGATAAAAAAGAAGATCAACTCATACTTTCTATACTTTCCAAATTAGGTCCTGAATATTCTGACTTTGTATCTTCTTTTTATACCACCAAAAGGGCTTTTGGTGCTTCATGGAAAATGCCTACTTTGGATGAATTCATTGTTGACTTAACAAGGGAACATGATAAATTGATACAAATGGGTGTCATGAAGAATTACAAACCACATGCTCTTGTTTCTAGAAATTGGAAAAATAACAAAGGAGAAAAACAAAAGGACAAAGAAATCAAGAAAGATAAGAAAGTTAAGTCTTCAAAATCAAACACTCAAATCTTTTTAGATCAAGGTAAAGAAAAAGCTAAGTGTACATATTGCAATAAAATTGGGCACACTGAGCAAAAATGTTTGAAGAAAAAGATCATTCATCTAACCAATCTTCTTGAAAAGCATAATATAAAGGATCCTGAATCTAACCAAGAGTTATCATCAACACCAGATACAACACCAAAAATATTTAGGGGTCATGCTCTTTTTGCATTTGCGATCTCTAAATTCGGAACATGGATTCCTAATTCTGGAACCTGACATCACTATCATCATCCCCTGTTGCTACATTAGAGTTCAGAGTTTCTTCACAGAAGGCTTCCAGAGATTCTTCACAGCAGGATTATCACCTTCGAGTATTTTGTACTATGTCTAGTACACTTTCTTGTTTTTCTCTTTTGGGGGGTAGTTTTCTTCCCATTGGGTTTTCTACCTTTCTCCACTTATGAGAGTTTTTTAATTTTTGTACATGGGTACCTCATCAGGCCTTGTTGCCAGGACCCATCTTTTTCACCCAACTAAGTTGTACTTAAGGGGGGGGAATTAGTGTACACATTTCATTTTGCTTAATTTGGCATTCATTTGGCCATATTTGAAAGCCTCATTTTATGCACATGGCATAAGACACCTCAGCTGTGGTAGTTATGAAGAGTCCTTCAAACTCTTTCACTCCACTTAGCTTGCCACATCTACTTGAGATCTCCTTAAGTTATAGGATTGACTCCCATTAACTCAAGGTTGCTCAAGGCTATATGTACTTGTCATATTGACTTCCAATTCACTTCAAATTTGTGATTAGCATTCATCTTATAGATCATACAAATTCTAATAATACACCCCCAGTATATGTTGGCTCTATATGTTTTTTTGTGTTTTTCTAATGGTTTGGGTTCAAGTTTTCATTACATGTTTTTGCATGTATCATTTTTGCAACATTGATATAGAAAATGAAGCATATATGGTAAACCCAGAAAAACTAAAAGATATACTGATAGACTAACAAAGACCCAGATAGAAGAAAGCCAAAATATGAATTATGGTAACATACCCAGATCAAGATTTACAACTTCGTCCGAAGGCTATAGCTAGACCAGCAATATGACACCATAGAAAAGCTCACAACTCCCCAATATGAAGATACTGAGTACTACACTCAGTAGCAACAAAGAATATGACCTTGGATGCCAAAGATGGAAGAGAGAAATGATATGAAATAAGAGGAAATGTAGTCTTCAAGTGTCCACATCCCTTCTTGGTTGTACAACCTCTATGGAGCACCAAATCGGTAGCAAACACACTAAACTTTCCCAATGGATAGCTCCAATCTGATATGCAAGTGTCTTCAGCCCGAACAATGGAAAATGCACTCACAAAATAACCTCAAACACCCCAAATGATTCCCAAGAGTAGTCCAACCTCCTTGAAGGTGTACGACCTGCCTTGAGGGTATGACCAGCCTAAAATGGCACTGTAACAACAATAATTCTCTGTGAATTTACTTGTTTTAGTCATTCAAAATAGTACCATGAGCTGCAATGTCAATCTCCACCAAATGTCTTCATTTCTTGCTTGAATAATCACCAAAATGGATTCCCTGAATGCCCAAATGGAACTCCTGTGTGAAGCTCCTACTATCCTCTCCTGATGCAGTCTTTCATGCATGAAAAAAGGTGAATCTACAGAGGTTTTCATCTGTTCAAATCGATCTTCAAAACCCTAGAGCCAAGCTCAAACCCAATGCACAGGAAAACTCAATATGAGAGCAATTTTCATAACATAGAATAATGCAAATGAGCCTTCTCTTCCTCTTTTATTACTCTATATCCCAACACCCAAGAAGAGGAAGTTTTATTAATTTTTAATTCATCACTTAACCCCTTATCTCTCCATGAGGGGCGCTCATCCCTAGGAATGTAACTTTAAGTTACAACTTGCACTTTATAACAATACTTTACTTTATAACTTAAAGTCATATCAAAGTCTCATAAAATAATATAAGTTAAATATTTAATTTGACTTATATTATATCATTTTGATCTCTAGTTGCATCGAGACCATGAATATTGTACAAAGGACCATCTGTAACTACCCTGCCCAAAATAACAAGTGCTCACCTCATGACTTACTATAAATAGTAAGTCCCTGAAATGACTTCCTAAACATCTCCATTAGCCTACAGAAGTCAAATTATAGGCTAATCCTGGTCCACTGGTGCAATGAGCTAGATGGGGGAATTACAGTGCACCCTTCCCTGTTGGAATTAAGGAACACTGAGAGGGGGGGTGAATCAGTGTTTTGCAAAATTATTAATATGTTCCTTTATAAATTTACCACATACATTCAAAAGAAAGAACCATGAACTTAAGAACAACAATAGTAAGATCATCACACATGAACACCAAGATTTTTACATGGAAACTGAGTTAAGGGAAAAACCATAGTGGGGGTTAACCCACAAGATTTTATACTCTGTTAAAAGTATTACAAAATGGGAAGGCACATGCCTTCAGGCACACTACCCAGAGCTCACTTCTCAAAGGAGGCTCACTGCCTACAAGATTAATTACAAAGAGTTCACTAGAATACTTGAACTGAAGAATAGCATCTAACAATGCAAGATTACAATTCCGGTTAGGATCAATGTACCGACTTCACACACTTCATCTCTCACTACCCTATTTTACTATTCTGCCATGATCTGAGCCTTAGATCTCTGCTTTGCACTTGATACTGCCACACTTTGCACTTCTTACTTCATATTCACACACCAAAATTGTAATATCCAGACTTAATACACAATGGGTCTATCCAACTTCAATATATTAACAATATGACAAATATTTTCATTATGAGAATTACAAAATAAAATCTTATCAATGTCGCTGCATCTCAATTGTTGATCTTCACAGTTCAAGTCTTGGCAAGCCTTTGGAAAATGAAAGAGAAGGTATCTTCGGGGAGATTTACCTCCAACAACATACCGTCGATCTCCCGCACACCTTCCTAACCGGAAGTGGCCCTACCCTGCTTGAAAAGGATAGACATAGGATGACCAATGGTGTTTTCCATCTAAGTACTGGTGTTGTGACTTTTGCAACTTGTTATCATGCACCTCTAGATACCCTCTAGTCTAGCATGACCATCCACAAATTACACCATCTAGTCACGGTGAACTGACAATACATTAGAGGCAAGTGCATTACATTCGCCAAAGGATTTAATGGTGTTTATTGTTGTATCATCGCAATCATTACATTCACCCACCCAAACTTGACTTGAACTTTTTGTAATCCTACAACTATGTGATTATGTTAAATTCCTTGGCCATGCTTTTATGCATAGCAGATTGGCATATTTCTAACTTTTAGACTCTCAGAGTCTTTACCACTTTTGTAGTTGAGGTATAAGTTCTAGCTTACAGATTTGTTAGTTATTGTTACTAGTTTTTGAGTGGACCATTGGATTTGACCCCTGTTCAAGCTATCCTAACCAGTTAGAACATTAAACTATCAATATAGTCACAAGAAGGGCATCAAATTAACTTGCTATCAAGTCAATGTTCATCAATGCCCTAGAACTACTAGGGTTTTCTCTTGTTCTTAATTTTAAGTAACACAGACAAGTCTTCTTCGACGTGACGTAACTTATCTTCTAGACCAAAAGAGTGTATAGTCTATTCAAAAAACTCATTACTTTGTTATGTTCAAAAAACAAAATATTATTCTTGGAGCCCTACTTATGACGACACACATGCATATTTATTATGTTTATAGAATGGCTTGTATCTCTCCAAAAGGTGGTCTAGAATAAGCTAATTTCCTTAGCAAGAAAGGATAACTCTATTTCACCGAGCTTATAAAGGTTCTTTATTGTAACAAGTTTTAAACTCAACTATTATTCATTCTTGTAGCAGGTGGATATAGCTTCAAAAGCCTTAGTAATGATGAAAATATTCTCTATATAGTTAAAATAATGGCCGCCAATAGAAACTATGGATTACGTGTATTCTATCATGCTAAAAAGAAACATACCCTTTGTTTTCTTAAGAGGAAAACCATAAGTTTCTAAAACGTAAACCAGTCTTCAATATCATCACAGAAAAGGTAATAATAATCATTACTATTATTTGACAGTACGAACGATAGGATGAAAATCTAAATGAAAGCCTTTGAAGATATTATTTCCTAGTTCAATTCTTTTAGCTCCTTCAGTTCGTCTTCCTTCAGACTCCCTCTGTATTTTCTATTCCCATCATCCCCCTTTTTCAAGACTTTTCTCCCATCTTAACAATAGAAAGATAAGAATAACTGAATTACTAACCCTAACTAACTCATGTCTTATCCCTCCTGATACGCATTATACTTGCTTAGTCTTCTACGGCCTTCCATGACAGCCCACTAGCATCATTTTCAAGTTCACAACATATTTGCTGTCATAGTATCTTCGAAAGGTGGTGGATTAATTTAATGACTTAACATACTTGTTGAGGTCAGTTATCAACATCATGAGATGTTTTTAGACTCACTTACATTATCATTCCATCTCAAGCTCAATAATGATTACATAGTTATGATATATAGTGACTTCAATAAATAATAACTTATATCAAGTCTTTTTGAGCATTGGCCCAACCACTACTAACACATAGAAACCTTTATTTTTCACTTAGTGATCGATATATGACTATATAATTTATTTATACATTAACATTACAATTTTTAATCAATGATATAACACTTTGCAAATCACATAGATTTATGGCATTGTTTTTTTTGGTTTCATGATGACAACCCATTTCTTGACGTCATTCTCGTCGAATATAGTTCATTTATGTCACATGCACATCGGATGCTACGATGATGATGATGATTGGGCAAATACACAACCACAACAACGAAGTTTATGGTTGACATTTCAGGGTCTAGTTTTTTAAACTCCCCCTCTATGAATTACTGTCGACATTTTACGTCGAACAACTTAATAGGACATATCATACGACACAAATGTCGATTGACCATACTCATCACGACAACGACATCTGGATAGACTACATCATTTCTCCCACAACGATGTAAGAAAGAGTGACCTACTCTTACAATCCTTGACATTCTCATCGATAATTGACTTAACCAAAATCAATACTTACCTCAAGATAACTATGTTTAACTACCTAATGTTCGTACTCAGTGGAAAACACCCATTGATATTCCAGAGTCTATTCTCCCCTTCCTGAAGATACCCTCTCTCTCTTGTTTCACAAAGAACCTGTTCCATCTGTTCCTGTCAAAACAATCTCACATACAATTTGTGGTCAGAGTACCAATATTCTGGTTGAAACATATTTACATCATATCATTTCATTTTTATATTGAAAAGATATTTTTAATTCATAACATCAAATTGATCATTCTCAAGTGATAAATCCAAGATTTCATAAAGTTAATTCTATCTAACCATAACATCATTTTCCCTAGAGTTAAACATATTCACATGTCTATACTATTTATGAAATTAACAAAAGTAAGTAGTAAAATTGAATCCAATAAAAAAGGGATGTAACATATCCTTCCCCTAAAGAATCATCGTCCTTGATGATTAAGTTTATCAAAACAAAATTTTAACATGAAACAAGCTTTTATAGTCTATCATTAATGTTTTTGAAAAAGATAAGGAAATTTTTGGTGGATGTCATTATAGTCTTCCCAATTGGCTCTATCCTCGCCATATTGGTCCCACTAAATTTTGCATTGCAAGACCTCTCGATTATGCAAATGGAGTTTAGGCATTTCAAGTACCTTGAGTGGCTCAATCACAACCACTCTTGGCTCCTGTATCTCTAAATAATTCCATTTAAGAATGTGGTCATTACCTACAAAATATTTCTTTAGGTATGAAATATGAAAAACACTATACATTTTAGACAAGGCTGGACGTAGAGCAATTTTGTAGGCCACTGGATTGATGATCTCAAGGACTTCAAAAGGTCCCACATATTAGGGAACCAACTTTGAAGATTTACCAAACTTGATTGAGCTTTTATGGGGTTTCACTCACAAGAGAACTTTCTCTCCAATAGAAAATTGTCTAGGCACCCATTTGCAATCTGCATAACTTTTTTGCCTATCGTTGGCTTTTGCCAACCTTTTCCTAATCATTTTCACTTTTTCTTCCATATTTACTAGCATTTCTAGACCAATGCTTATCCTATCTTCCATCTTGTCCTAGCTTATAGGAGTTCTGCATTTCCTTCCATGTAATGCTTCAAACGGTGCCATCTTAATGGCAGAATGATAGGAATTATTATAGGCAAATTCAACAAGAGGTAAATATTCCTCCCATCTGTATTTCTGATCCATGCAATACATTCTTAGTAGATCTTCTAGGACCTGGTTAACCCTTTTTGTTTGTCCATCAGTTTTAGGATGATAAGCGGTGCTCACATTGAGTTTAGTCCCTAGTGCTAAAAATAAAGTTTGCCAGAACCTAGAGGTTATTCGAGCATCTCTATCGAATATAATCTTTTCAGGTACCCTGTGTAATCTAAACACTTCTTGAATGAACTTATGGGCCTAAACATGAGCTCCATCTGTCAAATTTCTAGGAATGAAGTGTGCTACTTTGGTTAGTTTATCCACTATGACCAAAATCGCATCATGTCTACTCCTAGACATTGGTAATCCTTGAACAAAATCCATACTAACGACCTGCCATTTCCATTCTAGGATATCATGTGGGTATAACAATCCAATAAGATGTTGGTGTTCCACCTTTACTCTTTGACATTCCAAGAAACTTGCCACAAACTTTGCAGTGTCTCTTTTCATCCCTTTCCAGAAGTATAGCAGTTTGACATTAGCTAAAAATTTTGTTACTCTTGGATGTCTAGAATAAGGTGCACAATGGACTTCCTTCCATACTAGGTTTCTTAGTTCTACAGAATTAGGAATGTAGATTCTTCCCTTAAATCTCATTAATCCTTTTGACTCAAAATGGAATCCATCATATCTTGAATCTTTGGGATTGATTTGTAGAGCTTGCTTAAATTGTTCATAGTATTCATCTCCAGATAATCTTTGCAATACTAGATCTTTAAAATTAGCATGAATGGAGACTATAGAAGCTATGTGTCTTCTTCTGCTCAAAGCATCAGCTACTCAGTTTTCTTTACCTTTTATGTAACTAATATTAAAATCATAGTCTGATATTAGCTCTAACCACCTTCTTTGTCTTGCATTGAGATGGGGTTGTGAAAATATGAAACAAAGACTTTGATGATTTGATTTAAGTATAAAAGTCTTTCCCAATAAATAGTGTCACCACATCTGAAGGGTGTGAATCACTGCCACCAGTTCTAAATAGTGAGGAGCATAATTCTACTCATAAGTTTTCAACTTTCTTGATTCATAGGCTATTACAGCCCATCTTGCATAAGCACACCTCCTAAACCTTCTGTAAAAGCATCAGTAATAACCTCAAATTGCCCTTCAAGATTAGGGACTTTCAGAATTGGTGCTATTGTTAACTTTTCTTTTAATAGGTCGAATGCCTTCTGACATTCACTTGTCCATACAAATTGCTTTCCTTTCCTCTGCAAAGAAGTGATTGGGCTAGAAATACTTGAAAAATTTAGAACAAATTTCCTATAATACCTGACCAAACCCATAAAACTTTACACTTCTGAGACATTGGAAGGTACAGGCCATTCCATAATAGCCTTTATTTTAGCTGGTTCAACTGATATCCCTTCTGCTGATATAGTGTGTCCCAAATACTGCACTTCTTTCTAAAAGAAAGTGCATTTCAAGAGTTTCGTATACAACTTGTGTTCTCTTAAATGTTGCAAAACAATTTGAATATGTTGTTTGTGCTCCTCCTCATTTTTGGAATATATCATAATATCATCCAAGAAAACTAGAACAAACTTATCAAGGCAGTCTCGAAAAACACTATTCATGAGATTCATGAAAGTAGCTGGTGCATTAGTCAACCCAAATGGTAACACACTAAACTCATAATGACCATATCTTGTTCTAAATGAAGTCTTGTGAATATCTTCATCTTTTAACCTCAACTGGTGGTATCTAGATCTCAAATCTATCTTAGAAAATACTGCAGCACTACACATTTGATCAAATAAATCATCAATACGTGGTAGTGGATACTTATTCTTTATCATTGCTTTATTTAGCATCCGATAATCTATACATAGTCTAAGGGTTCCGTCTTTCTTCTTGATGAATATAACCGAAGCTCCCCATGGTGATACACTTGGCCTTATTAGACCTTTGGTCAATAGCTCCTGTAGTTGTGCCTTCAATTCCATAAGCTCAGTAGTGGTCATTATGTACGGAGCTCTAGAAACTGGCTCAGATCTTGGTTTTATATCTATGGAAAAATTAAAGGTTCTTTTTGGAGGCAAACTAGGTAGCTCCTCTAAAAACACATCTCAAAAATTGCAAAGATAAGGGTATTTTTCCTCAAAAGATTGTTTCTCCAAAACTTCCTCTACTAGGTCCATTTTGACAGCAAAGAGTTGACATCCTTTACGCCTAGCCCTTTTTAATTGTTTTGATGAAATAGGCCTGATCTTTATTTCCCTTTGAATACCCTAAAAATTAACTTTGTTTCCCTTATCATCTAAACATTCAATTGTTTTAGAAAAATAATCCATCTTGGCCCTATCTCTCCACAACCAATTCATTCCTAAAATGACATCGTAGGACCCTAAGGGTGCTACATACAAATTAACTCAGTTGAAAAGTTTGAAATATCAACCTTGGCTTCGAGCAAGCTTTGCTCTACCTAAGCCTTTGAGTGATTTGCATATTCAACTATCCATGGTTTTGACATATAACCAACTCTTCTAGGAAATTTACTTAAGACTCTAGATGACACAAATTTTTTTGTTGCACCAGTATCAATCAAAATAGAAACAGGGACTCCAAATAAGTACTTGCCATCTCAATGGGAGTAATCTAATATTCATCTTGTCGATTGTCAAGGATGGCGTGAATCCTTTGTTGAAACGCTTCCTATTGCGAAGGGAGTACAGTATTCCTATGTTGCCCATTCTACTTTTTATTAGGATAGTGGTTGGCATAATGATCTCCACCACATGTAAAGTAACCTCCAAATGGTCCCCTCTTCTCAGATGGTCTACTCATAGCATCATCATTCCTCTTAAAATTATCATTTTTCTTAAAGTCTTTATTTCTTTGCTCATTACCAAATCCCCCTTTATTTTGTTGATTTCCTTTGTTGTACATCCTATTTCCATATCCTTTATCATTCTTCTTCTTATACATCTGTTCATTTGAGTTCTTATCAAATCTCTTATGCTTCTTTTCACGATAGGTGGAAATGGATTTGATCTTCTGTTCTTGCTTAATTGCTTTCTCATAAAATTGGTTCATTGTGGTCAGACTGTACACCTCTACCTCCTCGCCAATGTGAGGATTGAGACCCATAATAAATCTCCTTATCTGAAATCTTTCATCATTTTGATACTAAGGAACATACTTCAACAATCTAGTGAATTTCTTTGCATATTCAACCACGGACAGATCTCCTTACCAGAGATTTTGGAAATCTTTTAGCTTTTGATCAAAATAAAGCTGTGGCAGCCACCTTTTTCAAAAAAAGTTCCACAAATTCATTCCATGTAACCTTCAAGGGGCTTAGATCTAGCTCCATCTTTTTGTTCATCCACTAGGTGGATGCTTCTCTAGATAGCTGATATGCTCCCTAGACTGCCTTTGTAATCTCAAAATAATTTCTGATTTCAAAGTACTTCTCCATTTTAGTTAGCCATGCTTCTACTACATCTCCAGTTTTTGTTCCATTGAATTTGGGGGGAATAATCTTTTTCATATCCTTTGATAATTCCAGTGAAAGTTTATCTTTTGTCTCCCTCTGAGATTCACTATCATCCTGGTTCTCACTTGTCATGCCATGTTCTCATTGCCTACTTTGACTCGCATTATTAGAGTACTCATTTTCACCCTCGGTATTTCTAGTTTTATTCACTTTCTTTTCCAATTTTCCCAACCTTTCCTTAGTTTCAGCAATCATATTAAGAATTCTGTCCAATTTATCAGTAGATTTGACTTGAGAGTTGTGACCTTCCCGATCTTCTCTCTCATTAAATTCTGATTGATCCATGTTTGTTTGTTTTCGCACCTATTTTTAACAAGTACTAACCAGTTCTTTGATTTGTCATTTAGAATATTATCATAAGATAACATTTGCTCATAACCATATATGTTCACAAAACAAAGTTGTCTTTATTATATTTTGCACAACAGTATGTACATTCTTTGAGGATAGATACATTTCATGTTTCACTCAATATTTACAAGAGGGGTGTAACCTTCAGATTCATTGTCCGACACATATTCACGAGGGGTATAACCCTCAGATTCACTATCGAATGATAGTTTAATTATTTCAGCTCTAGGTGGTATAGATGGATCCCTCATGATCATTGGTATACTAATAGGGCAAGAATTGATCATAATTCAAGCTGCCATCCTAGACGTCTCTAGGAGTTCTCTTTTAATTCATTTGAGTCGTACAGGGCATTGCCAAGGGTTTCCGTATCATCTAGCCAGATGTCATTTTCATCATTCATTTTCTCAATAGTCTTAATCATCACAAGACGTTTCTTCTTAGCTTGCAGATAACGTTCCTTACTAGAGAAGGACTTCCTTGCAGTTTTCTTGAGACATACCATCCTGGCACAGTAAATCAAAACATTAGCTACCTGCATAATGTTGATTCTTAGTCAGCTTAGTGGACTCATAAGCCCTAGTTCCGAACTTGGTTAGCTATGATACCATATGTAATATCCAGACTTAATTTCATCATAAAATCTAGGTTTAACCATAAGGTAAAAATTTGAAAAGGTAAAAAGGTAGATAATTTTTTTAACATTGAAGTACATTCATTGCCTAAATATGATTCATGTAGATAATATGATACACAATGGGTCTATCCAAATTCAATATATTAACAATATGATAAATATTTTCATTATCAGAATTACAAAATAAAATCTTACCAATGTCGTTGCATCTCGATTGTCGACCTTCACAGTTCAAGTCTCAGCAAGCCTTTGGAAAATGGAAGAGAAGGTATCTTCAGGGAGATTTACCTCCAACCATAGACCATTGGTCTCCCGCACATCTTCCTAACCGGAAAAGGATAGACTTAGGATTACCAATGGTGTTTGCCATCTAAGTACTGGTGTTGTGACTTTCACAACTTGTTATCACACACCCCTAGATACCCTATAGTCTAGCATGATCATCCACAAGTTATGCCATCTAGTCACAGTGAACTGACAATGTACCAGAGGTAAGTGCATTACCTTGGCCAAAGGATTTAATGGTTTTTAGCATTGTATCATCGCAATCATTACATTCACCCACCCAAACTCGACTTGAATTTGTCACAATCTTACAGCTATGTGATTATGTTAAATTCCTTAGCCATGATTTTATGCATAGCAGATTGGCATATTGCTAACTTTTAGACTCTCAGAGTCTTTACCACTTTTGTAGTTGAGGTATAAGTTCTAGCTTACAGATTTGTTAGTTATTGTTACTAGTTTTCGAGTGGACCATTGGATTTGATCCATGTTCAAGCTATCCTAACCAGTTAGAACATTAAAATATCAATATAGTCACAAGAAGGGCATCAATTTAACTTGCTATCAAGTCAATGTTCATCAATGTCCTAGAACTAGTAGGGTTTTCTCTTGTGCTTAAGTTTAAGTAACACACACAAATCTTCTTTGACATGACATAACTTATCTTCTAGACCAAAAAGAGTCTATAGTCTATTTAGAAAACTCATTACTTTGTTATGTTCAAAAAAAAATATTATTCTTGGAGCCCTCCTTACGACGACACACATGCATATTTATTATGTTTGCAGAATGACTTAAATATCTCCAAAAGGTGGTCTAGAATAAGCTATTTTCCTTAGCAAGAAAGGATAACTCTATTTCACTAAGCTTATAAAGGTTCTTTATTCTACGAGAGGCTCAGTAGTCTCACAGTGAAAACCACACATTCTTCAACACTTTTTCCCTCATTCTTTCTACTGTTATACTCATACCTTCATGTTTATCTTTAAGCTAAATAATAATTGATTTATTAGGACCAACTATACTGTTGAGTAAGCCATACAGTGATATAAAGAAACAGGGTCGTTATTAGGTTTTCGGTGACTATGATAACTTTGTTCTCAACAGCCAATAATGGCTTGCATTGTAACAAGTTTTAAACTCAACTATTATTCATTCTTGTAGCAGGTGGATATGGCTTCAAAAGCCTTAGTAATGATAAAAATATTGTCTATTTAGTTAAAATAATGGCCGCCGATAGAAACTATGGATTACCTATATTCTATTGTGCTAATAATTGAATTACTAACCCTAACTAACTTGTGTCTTATCCCTCCTAATAGGCATTATACTTTCTCGGTCTTCTACGGCCTTCCACAATAGCCCACTAGCATCATTTTCAGGTTCACAACACATTTGCTGTCATGGCATCTTCGAAAGGCGGTGGATTAATTTAACGACTTAACATACTTGTTGAGGTCGATTATCAACATTGTGAGATGTTTTTAGACTCACTTACATTATCATTCCAGCTTGAGCTCAATAATGATTACAGAGTTATGATATATAGTGACTTCAATAAATAATAACTTATATCAAGTCTTTTTGAGCATTGGCCCGACCAGTACTAACACAGAGAAACCTTTATTTTTCACTTAGTGATTGATATATGACTATATACTTTATTTATTCGTTAACATTACAATTTTTAATCGATGATATAACACTTTACAAATTACATAGATTTATGGCACTATTTTTGCTAGTTTCATGAGGACAACCCATTTCTCGACATCATTCTCCTTGAATATACATTGTTTATGTCACACATGCATCGGATGCTACAATGACGATGACATTGACGACGACAATTGGGTGAATACAAAACCCTAACAACAAAGTTTACGGTCAATATTTCAGGGTTGAGTTTTTTAATCTCCCCCTCTATGAATTACTGTCGACATTTTATGTCGAACAACTTAACAGGACATATCATATGACACAGATGTCGATTGACCATACTCATCACGACAACAATGTCTAGACAGACTACATAGTTTCTCCCACAATGACGTAAGAAAGAGTGACCTACTCTTACAATCCTTGACATTCTCACCAATAATTGACTTAACCAATATCAATACTTACCTCAAGATAACTAGGTTTAACTACCTGATGTTCGTACTCAGTGGAAAACACCCATTGATATTCCAGAGTCTATTCTCCCTTTCTCGAAGATACCTTCTCTCTATTGTTTCACGAAGAACCTGTTCCATCTCTTCCTATCAAAACAATCTCACATACAATTTGTGGTCAGAGTACCAATATTCTGGTCAAAACATATTTACATCATATCATTTCATTTTCATAAAGAAAAGATATTTTTAATTCATAACATCAGATTGATCATTCTCAAGTGATAAATCCAAGATTTCATAAAGTTAATTCTATCTAACCATAACATCATTTTCCATAGAATTAAACATATTCACATGTCTATACTATTTATGAAATTAACAAAAGTAAGTAGTAAAACTGAATCCAATAAAAAAGAGATGTAACAAAAATGCTTGAATCCATTGATCTTATATATCCTCTTCATGAGATTTAATCAACTACAGTCGGCTTCAAGAAAACTTAGAACCTTTTCCAAGAACACTGTTCTGTCGGCTGAATCCATGCACAAATATGAATGTGGACCAAAACTTATGTATTCAAGTCATCATACATGTCGGCTAATACCACTGGATCTCATAAATTACTCAACCAACAAATTCTCTTAATCCTCACAAGGATCAAACACTAGGTCGGCTTGTTGTTCACTGGACTTCACTGTCTAACCAAAACCTGATACTCAGATGCTTGTAACTTTCAATCCCTTCATCACTGGAGGCTAAAACTTTGCATTTAGGTAGACTTGACATCCCTTATCATTCCCTCAGATCTGTAGCACAATATGATTTCTTGTGGAGAGACGCGGACCAAAATGTTGAACCCTGTCATATCCTCTATTCCTGTCTATCTGGACTTCAACAAATCTACAATTTGACTTTTGGTATGGTCAAATGATACAATATAGATGTGTAAGATAGATTCAGTTGCCATCAATGACAACACTTGACATGCCTAGCAGTGTCTCTTGCCAACAATCTCCCCCTTTGGCATTGATGGCAACACTTAGTGAAAAATGACTAAGTGTTAGAACAGCTCCCCCTTACTATGTACACTTGTGATTTCCAATGCTCCCCCTTAGATGAATTCCTCATTTTTCACTGCTTTCCACTCCCCCTTTGACATCAATGGAAAACGTCAAGGTTCGGATCCAAAAATTTACACAAAATAATTATATACATACTTCTGCATATGTACAAACAAACCTTATGACTTGTCTACATAAACTTAAACACATCACCAAAAATGTTTTTCAACAGTGCCAATTCATTGTCCCAACTCTTCTTCATGCTATCCAAAACTAAAATATGACCACTAAATAAGAATACCTGAGATTCTACCTTCTACATATCAATAGGATCACTTGTTAGAGCAACAACTTGTGCTTCTGTCAGTGCATTAAACATTGTTTCTAACTTGGGGGAAATGAGATCCCATAGTTCACACATCCTTGTCACAATGTTCTCCTTTTCTTTCACAACTTTCTTTATTTCATAAATCAAACCAATTACTTGGCACTCTTGCCTTGTTGCTGATATTGTCAGAGGATCAAATGATTGAGATACTTTAGACAATTTTTTCTCAGTCTCCTTTATTTTCTTCTCAATATCCTCTACTATTGTTGACCAAGACAAACAAAATTTGTATATAGCTCCTCCTTCAGTGAGGGCATTTTGAATACTCTTTACACTAGTATCCAATACAATTCTATCATTGCCAATCATCTTTTTCAATTCACTAAATCTTTTATCATTGAATTCATTCTGGACTTTTACTTCAGCTAATTTTTCAAAACACTCAAAATGAGTACTTACAAAATTTACCAGGCTCTTCAACTGACTAGAAGGAGAATTGGATGAATCCTTTTGAAAGGTTGGCATAATCTTTTCCAAAATTCTAGAGGCAAGACCAAGTAACTCACTGTCCTTAATGTGAGTCTTCTAAATCTCCTCTATTGCTATTCCTTGTGCCATAGATGCTAACTTCATCTTTTGTAGAGGGGAAAGAGTGTCAAAATTGATAGGTCCTTGAATCAGCTTTGGTTCATCAAACTCAAGCTTGTCTTTCTCTAGTAATTTCTTCACTGCATTTGCAGTGTCTCTTGCGAAAGATGCAGCTCCATCTTGCTTTTTCTCTTCAATATTCTCTGTTGTTTCTCCTTCTTGTTCATCTTTGTCCTTAACCTCCTCCACTTCTTGCTCTTTATTCTTCACAGAATCATCTTCAGCAGGAGCATCTACTTCTATATTCGTCTCTATATTTTCTTCAGTAGATTGGTCCAGAGGGAATTGAGTGTCCTCTGCACCATCAATATTAACTTCCTCCACCATCCCTTCATCTCCTTTATTTAGAATTTCATTTTTTGGAACAAAGATGTCAGCTTGTTGTTCACTTTCTTTCAACTCCTCAACATTTGGAATGGATGCATCATCAATGTCAACTAGTTCTTCAGTGACAACATAGAATTTATTTTTTTCCAGGGATTTCCTTAGAATTTATTCTGTTTCTTTGACCACTTTATCAATATCTCCAATCATTAGTTTATTCATTCTTTTCTTGCTTCTGAATTCATCTTTTAGTTCTTTAAAAAATTTATCTACTTCTTTTCTAGATATTACCAGGCATAGTGTGGACAACACATATTCTCTTAGCTCTAAATCTTTAGCTTTAGCAACTTCCTTCCTCATTTCCAAAATGTTACTTAGACTCTTAGGGATTTCAGATGAAATTTCCAAAAAGAGCTCTATTGACTGTATTCAAGTATTTTACAGTGGCATCCTCCAAAATTTTTGTGTTTGCATCATCAAAGCTATCATAAAATTCTGTTATGGGCTTCAAATTCCCATGAATAGTTACTGCATTCACAATGTCTTCAATTGACAAGTTAGATTTTTCAGCATGTGTCTTAGTCTTTTTCCTTTTGCTCATATTTATACTTCTGGAGGGCTTATCTTGGGCAACTCTTGATGTTTCTTCTTTCTTTGACTTTATGCTTCTGAAGGGCTTCTCCTTAGATACTTTAGCAACCTTAGTGCCTGAGGCCTTCAACTCTTTAACCTCATCATTTGTATCAGTATTTTCTTCATCCTCCTTTTCCATACTGACATATGACCTTTTGGCCATTACTTTTGTTTTTTTTCCTTCCTTGCCAGTAGGTTTTTCCTTGATTTTTTTTTCCATAGGAGAAGGTGATGCACCAGAGTTTAAAGAAGAACTCCTAGTAGTTCTTGATCTAGAAGGGGACACTTCCGGAACACTTCCCTATTCCCTATCCTGCTTCTCCTTCTTAGCTTTCTCTATCCTTTCCCTATTTTGTCTCACAGCTTCTTTGTTTATTCCAATACTTTCTGCATACATTTCAACTTGCCTTTGTATTTTTCTCTTAGATTAAGGTCTTCAAAGTTCAATACGTAGTTTCAAATTGAGCTCATTATATGTACCAAATCACTCAACTGAGGTGTCTTTTGTTTTGCTCAAAAGGTGTTGAGCATACATGTCCAGTATTTGTTCATCAACTTCATACCCCATAGGCATGATCCATACAGTCCTTGGTTCAACTGTTTCCGTCAAGCATTGATCTATTTCCACCATGAAGCAAATTGTGTCCTTGTACTTTTCTACCACAGACTTAGGGATTCTTTCCTTTGCTTGCATCATATTCTAGAAATTCTTGAAAAATCCCCAAAGAGTACTCCTTTGGGCATTAGAGTCACCAATATTGTGTAGATGCTCTCGTATTTGTATAGCAATAGGCTTATCACTGGTCCAACACAGAGTTTTATTTCTGGGTAACTCATTCATGAAATAGAATAATAGACACAATACCAATGTACCATACTTGAATGTATTCTTCTTGTCCTTCTTGACCTTGTTCAAATTTTCCATTAACTAGTTTTGTAGCAGCTCACACAGGTCATAGTCAACATTTTTGTTGCAAGTATGAGCCTAACTGGTGTTGTCATTGATGTCAACATACTCCTGTTGCATTGATGATAAGGATTGAATGAGTTGTATGCTGAGGATATTGAGAAAATTAGTCCTATCAGGAACATAGAAGAACAATGAAGACAGTGAGGTGAAGATCCCAGCTAAGATGCAAATCAGAGGATACGCATCAAAGGGTTTGTTGATATGTGTCTTAAGATGATCCAGTAAAGAATTGAGAGGTCCTCATGAAGATCTGAAGAAGTTATGGCCACTTGAGTAAAACTAGTTCTGGCAGTTGTTTAGAGGTGACATAGTGACATAGATAGGTCTGATGAGATCCAGAAATGCAATATCTCATTCTGCGGATTTGGTGGAGTGTTTTGGAAGTTAATGTGAATTAACAACTCAATTGGTTCATGGTCTGGAGGTCCGCAAGTGTCAATTCCAATATGATAGTGATGACAGACTGTGTTCTTGAGCTTCCGGATGAAGGAGAGAAAGATTTTAGTAAGCAGAGGTAGTGTGGATGTTCTTGGTGATTCAAGCAAGCTTGTGGAGGTCTTTGGATTGTGTCCAGTTTGTGCTGGTGATCCACATTAAAGTTTGAGCTCGTAATTGAAGAATTACTTCCGGATGATGGTGTTCTTCCTAAGTTTGGCCGACCAAATGAGTTACACATCATGCGGATGATCTTGAGGATGTTTTGTGAAGATTGGCATGCTCCTAAAGTAAGATTGAAGTCTCAGACCTGTGTGGCTGATAGCGTGTTGATCTGCATGAAGTCTTTTTGTAATTAGTCATGTTGTATTTATGTATTTGCTCTGTAATGTATGCCGACTTGGATGATTATCCTAAAGTCAAATGTCTTGTATAAATAAGAGGTTGTGAAGTCATTTCAAAGTGATCTAGATGAGATGAGTGTGAAGTAGAGAGGAGAAGAGCGAAAGGCGGAGCAAAAGTATTGAGCTTAAATGGAACTGACTCAAGCATGGTGAAGATGCTATTCTTCAGTTCAAGTATGTGATATTTATTATTCTATAGACAATGTGTCTCCTGTAGGCAGTGGGACTCTTGTGAGCAATGTGTTCAGGCAGTGAGCCCTAATTGGCATGTGCCATTTTGTTCTTCTTATTCTTTTAACAAAGAATACAATCTTGGGTTAGTCACCTCATGGTTTTTCCCTTAACCAGGTTTTCCACGTTAAAATCTTGGTGTCTTATGTGTTAATGTGTTTCTGTTCTTGATTTAATGGATTATGTTTCCATGATTGATTTATTATTATGTTGTTGAATTACAAAGTGGATTTAAGTGTTAATTGGAAGAAAGTTTTGGACAACTGATTCACCCCCTCTCTTAGTTGTCTGTCCTGAATCTAACAATTTTCTCTTAACATCTGATAAGCAACATAAATGGTTGTATCAGACATTGAATTTTCCCTGGTAAAGTGGTATACCTTATACCCAATTACCATAGATGAAAATTTGACATTCGGATCAATTATATCATCTATTGTCATTGCCCTCTTATCAAACTTTGAGCCGTTAGCTTCAGTTACAGTCTAGTTCTTTACTAATTTTAGCATTGGCAGTCCACCAGATGAGTTCAATCATGTTACAGCCTTGATAGAATCCTTTGTGATCTTAAAAGGTTTCTTCAACCACATAAATTCATCATGCATCTGACTCAGTACATACAAGACCCATTCATCCTCACCAAAAGTCATGAACCCAATAACCTAAATGAAATGTTTGACTTGCAGCACCTTATACTTAGGTTTAAAACCATGAATCTCATCACTTAGATGATTCTTGAACAAATCTACTAACTTTGAATCCCCAAACTCATCTATGCTAGCATGAATATAAGCCCTAATATCTTCAAAATGCAACACACCATATGGAACATTTGAAAATGCACCTAATGGATTGACCTCTATAGATTTGTATGGATGCTTCTTGAATTTGGGTTGAGGCCTTTCAGTAATATCAGCAACCAATGGAGTAGCCATTTCCAAAGATAGCAAATTTAGAAAGCTTTATAGAGAATACCTTTCGCCGTTTAGGATTTTCATTTGGAAATCTTCTTCTCGCTTTGACCTCTTTGGAAATCTTCACATAGAGCTCACCTTTCTTCTTTCTCTTTGAATGCTAAGTAATTTTGAAGTCACTTGGGCATCTTTTTAACCTCCACACACTTACTTTTTGGTGTAATAAATATTTTTTGCCCTAAGTCTTCTAGATACCCTATTTCTTAATACAATTTCTCATAGATTACTCTGCAAATTACCATATCAACTTCTTTTCTTCCAAAAATCCTTTCAAATGATCTGCAATAGGCCAATCTATCTTTTCTCATCATGCAAGATTTAGGCACCCACTTATTGGTAGGGGAATTAGATTTTTAATGCAGCTCCCCCTGAGCTAGAGCTCCTATTTCAATTCCCAGAGGAATTATTAGCATCAGATTCCAATGCGGACCCATCACCATCCTTCATTTCACCTTTCTTCAACCATGTCTTGCTCATTTCATTCTAGATCTCATTCACATCTACTTTACCCTTGCCTTTATCTTGTCTCTGAATTTTTTGGTTTCTATTTACCAGACCTTTTTTATCATCATTCTTGCTTCTACAAAATCTTGCAATATGACTAGATCTGTTGCAATTAAAGCACACAACATTTATTTTCTCATTTGCTTGATTTCATCTTGATCTGCACTGATTAGCCATGTGTCCAAATCTATTGCATGCAAAATAGTTGCCATTGAAAGAATTGACATTTCTTTTGTTGTTAGAGCAGTTCATCATCATACTTCTATACTTATTAGATCTATGGCCATACCTTTTACAATTGAAGAATTGACCAGAGAAAGATGGACCACTTTGATTCACTCTACTTCTACACTAAGTAGCTCTATGACGAAATTTATTGCAATTAAAACAATTTCCATTGAAAGATGGATACCTTTGAGCATTAGGTTGTCCTACTAGAGGCCTTCTAGGATTTCTTCCTTCAAGATTTCTTTGACTGGATCTAGAACTTTCACCTTTCTCATACTTATCATCTTCCTTCTTCTAACTATCAAGTAGCACCTCAAGTTTAGCTGAGCATATCTTGAACTTCTCTTTGTATTCATTTGCAACTTCTAGGTCATGTTTGAGAATAACAATTTGCCTTTCAAGTTGTTCCTCATTATACTTGGTTTCTTGTAGATTAGATTCTAGATGGCCAATTATTCTATCCGATCTACAACACTCTTCTATTCTTTCTTTCAGAGGCTAATTCAGATTTTCCTCAGTCTTCTTCCTTTTCTCGATTTCCTTGGTTAGTCTCATCACCCCGGATTCCATCTCATGTTTTAAAACAACAACTTCTTTTGCCAGCTTCTCACATTCCTTTGTCTTCTCCTTCAGACCCTCATCCATGCCATTTTCTTCATTTTGATTTGCTAACTATTGAAGTAGCTTCCTCATCTTTTCATTGGATTTGCTTAATTGCCCCTTTAAAGTCTAAATGAAATCCTCAGCATCCTTAAGATTTTCTTTCAATTCTTTGACTTCTGCTTTGGACTGATCAAGATCTTCTAAAGAAAATTGAAGTTGTTCATTGATGCCATTAGAATACCTGGATGAACCCATTGAAATACCTTCCTAGATCTTCCTCAAGCTATTAAATTCTTTCCAAGGAACCTTGCTCTGATACCAATTGTTGGAATTAAGGAACACTGAGAGGGGGGGTGAATCAGTGTTCTGCAAAACTTATTAATATGTTCCTTTATAAATTTACCACATACATTCAAAAGAAAGAAGCATGAACGTAAGAACAACAATAGTAAGATCATCACACATGAACAGCAAGATTTTTACATGGAAACCTAGTTAAGGGAAAAAGCACGGTGGGGGTTAACCCACAAGATTTTATACTTTTTTTAAAAGTATTACAAAATGGGAAGGCACATGCTTTCATGCACAATGCCTAGAGCTCACTACTCAAAGGAGGCTCACTGCCTACAAGATTAATTCCAAAGAGTTCACTGGAATACTTGAACTGAAGAATAGCATCTAACAATGCAAGATTATAGTTCCAATTAGGATGAATATATTGACTTCACACACTTCATCTCTCACTGCCCTATTTTATTGTTCTACCATGATCTGAGCCTTAGATCTCTGCTTCGCACTTGATACTGCCACACTTCACACTTCTTACTTCATATTCACACATTCACACACCAAAATGTTTGAATCCATCATTCTTATATATTCGCTTCATGAGATTTAATCTATAGTCAGCTTCAAGAAAACTTAGAACCTTTTTCAAGAACACTGTTCTATTGGATGAATCCATGCACAAATATTAATGCGGACTAAAACTTATGTATTCAATTCATCATACATGTTGGCCAATACCATTGGATCTCATAAATTATTCAACCAACAACTTCTCTTAATCCGCACAAGGATCAAACACTAGGTCAGCCTGTTCTTCACTGAACTGCGCTGTCTAACCAAAACTCGATACTCAGATGATTGTAACTTTCAATCCCTTCATCACCAGAGGCTAAAAATTTGGATTTAGGTAGCCCTGACATCCCTTATCATTCCCTCAGATCCACAACCTAATATAATTTCTTGTGGAGAGATGTGGACCAAAATGCTGAACCCTGTCATATTCTTTGTTCATGTCTATCTGGACTTAGACAAATCTCCAATTTGACTTCCGGTATGGTCAAATGATACAATGCAGATGTGTAAGATAGATTTAGTTGCCATCAATGACAATACCTGACATGCCTAGTAGTGTCTCTTGCCAACATTCCCAAGATTGGTTGTCCTCAACCAACCTCAACTCTAGATGCCGCAAAATTTGCTCACCCTCCCAAGTGGCATCCTCCACTGGTAAATTCTTCCACTTCACCAAGTACTCTCTGATAACTCATTTCTTCAAGTGTCTCTCCTCGGTGTCAATGATGGCTTCATGTACTAGGATCAACTTCCCCTCTTCATCTAATGGTGGAAGTTTAGCTGAAGGAACTATGTTGTGGCCAAGAGCTTTCTTCAACTTGGAAACAGGGAATACATTGTGCACCCTACTATCTGATGGTAGCTCAAGCTCGTATGCCACTTCACCCACTCTTCTAATAATCCTGAAGGGACCATAAAATCTAGGTTTCAACTTCTCTTCTCCACTCTTCTTGAGAGTGGACTTCTTGTAGCATTGAAGCCTCAATTACACCATGTCTCCAACTTCAAAACTCCTCTCCACTCAGTGCTGATCAGCATACAACTTTTGTTGATTTTGTGCCTATTGTATAATCTCCTTGAGTTCCCTTAAGATGCCCTAGCTGTCCTATAAAAGATCCTTTGCCTTAGTCACCTGACTATCACCAAGCAAGAGATTTGTAAAGCATGGGGCATCATAACCATACAGTGCTTTGAAAGGAGTCATCTGAATAGACATGTGATGAGTAGTATTGTAATAGTACTCCCCTAGGTGCAACCATCTGATCCAATCTTTTTGCTACCCCGACACATAATTGCGTAGGTACCCCTCTAACCATTTGTTTACCACCTCTGTTTGGCCATCTGTCTATGGGTGGTAGCTGGTGCTAGGAGTCAACTTTGTACCACACAATCTTAACAACTCCTACTAAAATAAACTTAGGAACTTGTTGTCCCTGTCATTGACTATGCTTTTGGGTACCCCATGTAACCTGAATATCTCCCTGAAGAACAAATTAACCACCTAAGAAGTTGTAAAGGTTGTTGAAATGGCAAAGAAGTGTGCAAATTTGGTGAGTATATTGACCACCACATATATACAGTCCTTTCCTTGCACCTTAGGCAACCCTGTAATGAAATCCATGGAGATACATTCCCATTTCTGATTGGGAATAGGTAATGGCTGTAAAAGATCTGCAAGAAAGGTATGCTCATGCTTATTTTACTGGCAAATGGGACACTCACGAACATACTTATGCACTTCATCCTTTAGTCCTTTCCATGTGAACCTCTCCCAAATTTGTTTATGTCTTGAAGAATCTAGGATGGCCTGCCATTGGTGTATCATGGAAAGTTTTTATCACCTTATGTTTGAACTGTGAATTAGGCAACAAGAATATTCTATTTTTGTATATAATCAATTCATTCACCATAGAATATCTCTCATCCTTATTAGTGCCCTCAATGGCTCCTGCTGCCCAGGAGTCCTTAGCATACTCTACTATAATCAACTCTCTCCAATTAGTAAAGATCTCCCCAACTAAGAACAAGTGAGGTCATCATGATAAGGCATCTGCAACTATGTTCCTATTGCCCTTGACATACTCGATGTCAAAATCATATGCTTGTAACCTGCACACCCACTTCTATTGCCTATCATTTAGGTCCTTTTGGTTCATAAAATATTTGATGCAATTGTGGTTAGTCCTGATTATAAATTTTCCCCCAACCAAATAAGGCCTAAATTTGGCCAATGCATGCATGATCATCAACATTTCTCGATCATATACTAAGTAGCTCCTCTCTACAACCCAGAGTTTTCTACTTTCAAATGCTATCAGGTGCTTCTCTTGGATGAGTACTACCCCAATCCCCCCTCCAAAAGCATCACACTTTAACTCGAATGGTTTGCTGAAGTCTGGGATTGCTAGCATTGGGCATGTAGACATCAAGTGCTTGAACCTATCAAAGCATTGTTGGGCTGTGTCACTCCACTCAAATGCTCCCTTCTTCATCAAATTAGTAAAATTTGCTTTCATATATGAGAAACCCTTCACAAACTATCTATAGAAACCACAAAGTCCAAAAAACCCCTTAAGCTATGTGAGGTTTGTGGGTGGAGGCCAATCAACAATCACCTTAATTTTCTCTGGATCCACTTTGACCCCATCTGCACTGATAATATGGCCAAGGTAAAGTAACTCTATCATACCAAAATCACATTTCAATTCCTTGGCATAGAGTGACTCAGTCTCCAATATGCTCAATACCTCCTCAAGGTGTCTCATGTGGTCCTCCCATGTCCTACTGAAAATCAGTATGTCATCAAAGAAGATCAAAACAAATTTCTGGAGTTGATATCTAAATATCTGATTCTTATAACTCTAGAAAGTTGTAGTTATATTGGTTAACCCAAAAGGGATCACTAGAAAACCAAAGTGACCATAATGACACCTGAAGGCTATCTTCTCTACGTCCTTGGCCTTCATGTGAATCTGATGGTAACCAGACCTCAAGTCAATCTTGGAAAAGTAACAGGCACCATGTAGCTCATCTATTAGCTCATCTATCCTCAGAATGGGGTACCTGTGCTTAATAGTCTTCTTGTTTAATGTTCTATAATCTATACACATCCTGATTGTCCCATCCTTCTTTTTGACAAGAACAACTACATAAGCAAATGGGCTCTTACTGGGCCAGATGTGTCCCATCTCCAATAGCTCCTTAATTATTTTTCAATTTCATCCTTGAGCCTCTTCAGATTACAGTAAGGAGTGATCATGGTGGGCTTGGTCCCATCCTCTAACTCAATAACATGCTCTATGCCTCTATTAGGAGGCACTCCTGGTGGTATATCTCCAAATACCTTACTATGCTTGGATAGAAGCTTCTGAATATCAGGATGATAGCTACCCTTCTACCATGGTGGAGACTCTGGCATAATAAGGCACTCTGCTACCCACTCAACCTGGTCATGTCTCAATAGCCTCTCCATCCTCTTCAGTGATACCACCCAAGGTCCACCATCTGATATGCCTCAAGCATATTTTCTTCCCATTGAATTCAAATCTCATCTCCATGTTTTTTACATTCATGGTGAACTCCTCTAGCTGGCTCATCTAATGCATGCCAAGTACAACATTTGTATCCTTGATGCTACCAATATAGAAGTCATCTACCAGCTCATACTCTCCCATGATGATTTTCAATCCTGATATCTTCTTGTTGCACTGCATTTTGAATCTGTTGTCTACCATTACCTTGAAGCCTTCGAATTCCTCTGTCTTCCACCCCCTGTGAGCTACTAACCCCTCGTCAATAAAATTATGTCTTCCACTAAGTACACCATGCACCTTGAAAAAACCAACCTTCTAGAAACTAGATAGCTAGGCAATAGTACCTCCACTGCCAACATTGTGCTATGAAGCTCTCTCATCTCCACTATATCCATGATTTGAAGGCTGATCTGACTCTAAATCAGATGCATCTGACTAGGTCTCCTTAACTAAATAGTACTTGATCAACTTGGCCTTAGCCTTGTCTGTACACTTATGAGAGGGATCCCATGGTTCTTTGCAATGGAAGCAAAGTTTCTTCCTCCTATATTTATTGAGCTAATCATCTGTTAGCCTGTTTGATCTATCCTTATGCTACTCAACCTCTCTATGGAAGGGTCTCTTCTCCTTCTCCTTATCCCTCCTGTGTGGAAACCCCTTGGACTAAAATTTTCTCCTCCACACTGATGACTCCATATCTCGGGCCTTCTTCGTGGTCTCTTAGAGTGAAACAGGGTCAAAACCCTTAACCCAACCACGAAGTGGGTCTAACAATCCATCAATCAAGAAAATAACCAATCTGCGCTCAAAAATATCTGGGACCATAACAAATAGGTCTTGGAACTTAGAAATGTAGGAGTCAACTGATCCACTCTGTCTCAGGTATGCCAACTCCTTAAACTATAATTCTGTGTCATTCTTATCAAACCCGTCAATCAGTCTAGTTGTGAACTCCACATATGAAGTGATCTGATTGTGACCCAGTGTGACATTCCCATTGCTCCACCACTTATGTGTTGTCCCCTCCAAATGTAATGCTACATAATTAATGGCGTCTTCCTCAGGAATGGGACTAATCTACAAGTAGCTATCCAATTTCTGGACCCAAGCTCTCACGATGGTTTTACCTAATCCATCAAAGTAGGGGAGTGTCATTTTGCACACTTTCTTCTGCAACTACTAGTTCTGAGGTCTACCTCCCCTAGGAGGTATATTCTTTATCCTAATGTCCAAGTACTCTGCAAAGGTCATCTTGACCCTAAACTCTACACTAGAATCTCTCCAATCCCTCAGAATCTCCTCCTAAAACTCAGCTTGTGTGGGATCCTGTTCAGGAACTTGGTTACTGGGAAAAAATGTAGGGATACCAAGTCTGTCATCTGCTACAAATTGTGAAGCCCTCATATGAGTAATCGAGGCCTTATCCTCATCATCTCTAAACCCATGTCTATCATCCTGGTTCCTATCCCCATTATTCTTGTTCCCCTAGTTCTTGTCACGATTGTGTCTATCACCCACATTATGCCTATTCCTATCTTCCCCATTGTCTATGTGTCTATCACCGTCATTGTTCTTGTTCCTGTCACCTCCATTACACATGTTCCTATCACAGTGATTATTATTATTTTCCCTGTTATTTCTTCCATCTCGAGGTAATAACTATTTGAGGGTATGTGCTATCTCTGCTTGTGATTCTCTTAACTCTTGTCGAGAATCCCTCAATTCTCTTTCTAGAGCCAATGAACTCCTAGTGAGCACATTCATGATCTCGTGCATGCTAGGCTTCTCACCTTCCCTATCACCCATTTCTCCTATGGGTTTTGTCATTGAAGGTAGCTCACCTAAAAAAGGGTTTGTTCTCATAATTTCAAAATCTTCCTCACTATACAATACTGGTGTTTCCCCCTTAGTAGCTACAACCTTTTTCTCTGACTCAAATAGATCAATCTATGGTACTTCTTCTTCCTTTATTCTCTATGGGTTTCATGTTCCTAGTCTTGGTCTAAAATTATATCTATTTGTAGGCCACATGTTTCATGTTCATCTTCTGCATGTCATATGAAACCTCATAGGATGGCAAAATCTTCTGCTCTGATACCACTGTAACATATGTCAGCTCTGTATGGCTTTTTTGTGTTTCTCTGATGGTTTGGGCTCAAGTTTTCATTGCATGTTTTTGCATGCATGAGTTTTGTAACATTGATATAGAAAATGAAGCATATATGGTAAACCCAGAAAAACTAAAAGAGATATTGACAAAATAACAAAGAGCCAGATAGAAGAAAGCCAAAATATGAATTATGGTAACATACCTAGATCAAGATTTACAACTTCATCTGGAGGCTATAGCTGGACCCACAATATGACACCATAGAAAAGCTCACAACTCCCCAATATGAAGATACAGAGTACTACACTCAGTAGCAACAAAGAATATGACCTTAGACACCAAAGATGGAAGAGAGAAATGATACCAAAAGAGAGGAAATGCAGTCTTCAAGTGCCCACTTCCCTTCTTGGTTGTACAACCTCTATGGAGCACCAAATCAGCAACAAACACACTAAACTTTCCTAATGGACAACTCCAATCTAATCTGCAAGTGTCTTCAGCCCCAAACGATGAAAAATGCACTCACAAAACAACCTCAAACATCCCAAACAATTCCCAAGAGCAGTACGACCTCCTTGAAGGTGTACGACTTGCCTTGAGGGTACGACCAGCCTAAAATGGCACTACAATAGTAATAAATCTCTACGAAATTACTTGTTTTAGTCCTTCAAAAAAGTACCATGAGCTGCAATGTCAATCTCCACCAAATGTCTTCATTTCTTTCTTGAATAATCACCAAAATAGATTCCTGAATGCTCAAATGGAACTCCTATGTGAAGCCCCTCCAATCCTCTCCTAATGCAATCTTTCATGCACGAAGAAAGGTAAATCTATAGAGGTTTTTGTCTCTACAAATCGATCTTCAAAACCCTAGAGCCAAGCTCAAACCCAATGCATGGGAAAACTCAATATGAGAGCAATTTTCATAACACATAGCATAATGCAAATGAGCCTTCTTTTCTTCTTTTATTACTCTCTATCCCAACGCCTAAGAAGAGGAAGTTTTATTAATTTTTAATTCATCACTTAATCCCTTATCTCTCCATGAGGGGTGCCTATCCCTAGGAATGTAACTTTACATTACAACTTGTACTTTATAACAATACTTTACTTTATAACTTAAAGTCATATCGAAGTCTCATTAAATAATATAAGTTAAATATTTAATTTGACTTATATTATATCGTTTGGAGTTCTAGTGACATCGAGACAATGAATATTATACAAAGGACCATCCACAACTGCCCTGCCAAAAATAGCAAGTGCTCAACTCATGACTTACTATAAATAGTAAGTCCCTGAAATGACTTCCTAAACATCTCCATTAGCCTACAGAAGCCAAATTATAGGCTAATCCTAGTCTACTGGTGCAATGAGCTAGATGGGGGACATTACAATTTAATTATTTTAGTCCATGGTTCTGGAATCAAGTTTGTAATGATGATAAGTGCCTTCAAATCCAATGGTTCATGATTTGGTGGTCTGCAAGTGATCTTTTCTCTATGACAATAGTTGACAGTGTTGTTTATGTGCTCTGGTTTGAAGAATCTTCTTGACAGAGTGGTTAGAGATTGTGCGGTTGTTCCCGGTTATTACAATGTGCTTGTGGATGTCTCTTGATCATGTTCCTACCTTCAGATTGGTCCACAAAGAGAAATTTGGATCGTGGATGAAGGCTGTTCTTAGAAGACTTAATGTTAACACCAATCTTGGTTGACTTGGTTGTTTTCACTACTTGTAGAGATACATCAAATATTGTGGAAGTGTGTCGTAGCATGGAAGATTGCATTTCTATCCTAGCTAAGGCATAACATGATCCACATACATCTTTCCCTTAGCTAATTTTGTTTAAGTCTAGACCTATTTCTATGTATGTTTGTAATGCCGACCTTGGAGATTGTTCCAATGGTTGATGAATGTAATGTTGACCTTGATGTACATTCAAAGGTTGTGGAAGTGTATAAAAACATATAATGAAGTTGTGAAAAAGATATCCTTGTGCAAAAATGCAAAGATAAGTGCAAAGGTGTAAGAAGAGGAAAGTAGAAAAGTTATACTGTGCTTCAATGGAATTGAATTTAGGCATGGATTAGATGCTATCAAATCAGTTCACCAACCCTTGGCAGTGAGCTGATCCTGACAATGAGCCCCAACATTTACAGTGAACCCTAAGGCATTGAGCCTTTGTTTTTCGGTATTGCTATAACATACTTATTTTTGTGGGCTAACACCCACTATGGTTTTTCCCTTATAGAGTCTTCCACATAAAAATCTGGTGCCTCATGTGTTATTGTGTTGAGCTTCTGGATTCATGTTTTCATGGTTAAATCTTAACAACTATAATTGATGTGTTGATATTCATAAGTGGTTAAAGTTTTAGAGACAACTGATTCACCCCCTCTTATTTGTCTTGTACATTTCAACAAGGGCAAGGGTGCCCAAATCTTGGGACCTATTTTCAAGGCAGGGTCAAGTTCACCACTGTCCCCTAGGTCTATTTTGACATGGGTTTTTAGGGATTTCCATCAGGAGATAAAATAAACATGCATGATTACACTAAAAGGACCTGGGAGCTAAACTTAGGACGGAAAAAGTCCTAGGGAGACATTTTCCAACATAACATTTAGCCCCCACTTTAATGTATGCATTAAAGTAGGGTCAACAAACATAGTAAACACACCAAGCACTTAGAGCTAATGTATACACAAAGATACAAAAACTATTCCTAGCCCCCTAGTCTCAAGTAGACATTAGAGAAGACACATCGTAGACATGCCAAAAATAATGAAGACAGTAACAGGCACACAAAACATGAAGAAGACAATGATAATCACACAAAACACACAGAAGATAGCATTGAAGACATGTAAAACACAATGAATATAGTGAATGTAGTGATTATTTCTTTTTCATTTTCATATATATGAATGGAGATACATATGCATGGAAAGTTAAAATGCAACACATCACCCAAAATGTAGGAGGGCCATTTCACCATGCTCTTTGGACTACATATGGGGCAACAAACATGCAATTCAAATCTTAAAATGTAGGATGGGCATTTTTGCCACTTTTTGGACTACACTTGAGAACAAACATGCCATACAAATCCCAAAGCATAGGAGGGGCTTTTTCCCACTCTCTTTGGACTATACTTGGGAACAAACATGCCATACAAATCCCAAAGCATATGAGGGGCATTTCAACACTCTTTGGACTATACTTGGGAACAAACACATGGAAGACACATGGAAAACATGAGTGTCGTATAGCATGCCAAAGACATACTATACATCTAAAACAAGACAAACAAGGCAATGGAAGGAACTTATTGCTAAGCCCCCACCATCTTAGGCGCATTACAGGCACACCTGATGATTGGGATTATGACACAACAACTACCAAAGACATGTTTAAGGGAGGATACACCAACCCCACCTACTCAGAGGAATTTTAGAATAAAAAGGATATGCACTAGCTCAAGAGATACACCATCCCTACCTCCATAGAGGGCCTTGCATAAAAGGATATACATGATATTCTACCTCCGTAGAGGGCTTCAAATAAAAAGGATATGTATGATATCCCACCTTTGCAGAGGGCTTTCTCATTGGAATATAAAATAAAGATGTGCACTCACGTGGAGATACACATCCCACCTCTATAGATGGCTTACAAACATGCTTCGTTAATACCAAAATCATTAGATAGCTTACCTTATATGAACCTACCTTAAGGTGTTGATATTGTGTACTGATATCAAGCACATTAAGGTAGAGAGAAAAAACACTGGGGAAAAAGAGCTCTCAAAGCCCATGCCCCCAAAGGTGACATGTGCTTCACGATCGCCAAATATTCCCACAAACACACAGTTTCCTACAAGAAGAGAGGTTAGAAATCTTTCTCTAAGATAATAAACACATCACATGATAAAAGCAATGCATGCAATCATTCACATAAAGAGCCAAGGCTATACTACAAATTTGAAATCCAAGTATAGCCATGGGGCTATACTACAGAGATCGCAAAACTGAGTGTAACCAAGGTGAGATTCAAAGATAAACAAGATGCACAGAGCAGATGTATTGTTTTAGTTTTGTTAGTATGATAAGACAACATCAAAATATCACACGAAGTGATTCTACTAGCCAAGTGTTGGATAATATATCAATCCCATCATCATGTATGGACTAGGTGCATTTTTTCTTACTCGCTGAAGGGTCACATGGTTTGTATCAGTATTTATTTGTTTTTCATCATCCCCTGGCTAGATAGAACCACTAGAAGAAGATAAACAATAAATCAAGAGAGGAGAGCAAGTGCCTTAGGGTTGTCACATAAGAAGGTGCCCCTAGGTCACCAAGAGCAATGCTATGCCCCTAAGACAGAACACACAACAATGAAAATAGAGGAGAAGGAAGATAGAAGAATGATGATACAAATAGAAGAAGGGTCACAATAGAGGTAGTCTCCTAGTATCCTTAACATTACAAGAGTATCAAGGGTCATCCAAGGAGGCCTAAACAACACATAACACATCACAAGGGAAACACAACACAAAGATAAAGGGTTAGAAATACTTACCTATATGCAGGCTTATGCTAGAGATTGTCAACAATCAAATCATCCTCCTCCCAATCCCTGATGTTAGAGGAAAGAGGAACATAAGATACAATTGCTAATTCTTTGTCATTGTTTTCTTTATTAAGGTCTTCCTTGTTTATTTCAATGTTAGAAGGTGGAATATTTTCTTGTTCAAGTGTGTTTCTCTATGCAAAAACTTGTCTTCTCTTCCTCCTTTCTCTTGCTTGTCGATTTCTTTTTGTTCTATTGCTTATATCTTTAAAAGTGTTGTCATCTTGTTCTATTGGTTTTTGTATCTTAGATTAGGAAGCTTGTTCAAATATTATTTTTCTTGATGAAGTACCTTGTTCTTGACAAATACCTCCCAATCCTCTTAAGGATGGTAGGGGAGGAACCTCAACATAGATTCCTTTAGATTTTTCTGTAGGAAGTTCTTCTAATGTGGGTTGTTCTTCTCTTATTATTTCATGAATAGAAGGACCGACCACTCAATGTAGTAATTTTTATTTATATTTTCTATATTGCAAGTACTTAAAATCTATTCATGGCTCTAGTTTCTAATCAGATTGTGGCCAAAACTAATCAAGGTTGAAGTGTTGTCTTGTAACCAAAGTCTTATATCTATTGCAAGGAATAGTATGCACTTGTCCATTCAAAGGAAATTTTACACAGTTATGAATTGTTGAAGGGACATCTTTCATAGATTTTAACCATGGGTGTCCTGATTTTATGTGAAAAAGGTCAAATAGAGGAATGACATCAAATAATTGTTCTACAAATTTTTCAAATACCATGACCAACAAAGATATCTTCCCAGAAGTGTTTATAAAAGCTCCATTATGTGTCTTAATCATCATGTTAGAAGGTTCATAGAAGTCTTGTATCAAACCATGTGAATAAAGGAACTCTTCTATTACCACATTAGTCATGCAATTAGGATCTACAAGTGTTCCATCTATAGGATTTTCCATTATCTTCATAGTTATATAAAGAGGTCCTTCAGTTTCTCCAATTGTTCTATCATGAGGTGTAAAGATAATTTCGGGTTTAGGGACCCTTCTTTTCATATAAGGCCTAGGAGGGAACCTAGTGTTATTGTTGCGATTAGAAGCTAGGTGTATGTGTTTTCAAATCAATGTAAAATCAGGTTTTAAAAGATTTTCAAAACTTATGCAAGGAACAAGTGCAAAATTATGTAAGTTTATGACCTAAAATGCTTGATTTTTTCACTTTTTTTAATGCAAATGCCTAAAAGAAGACCTATTGTGAAAGGATTAAAGAGGAGAAGAAAATAATAAGCTATATATCAGTCCAATAATGCAGCAGTACCCATCACAATACACCTATAATGAAATTCTATATGCAAAAAAAGTCAAAATCTAGTGAAAAATACAAGTTTTTAAAACCCTAGTTGTGAAATTAAGGCTTGAATATGAGAAAAATGATATCTAAATGAATTATAATCAGATTTATTATCCAAAATAACTCATCTCAGATCTGAAAAATGATTTTAAAGTCCTACAATGCTCAATGCAAGTGCAATTTTTAAGGATGATGAATGAAAAATGCTAGTTTTTGTTGAAATTATCTAAGTCTAAATGCAAATTTTTGAAATATGAATGCAAAAATACACAAAAATGCAACACTAAAAATAAAATTAGATTTGAATGAGTGCATAAGATGAGTAGTAAAATCTGAAACAAGATTTTAAATACAAACCTTAGTTTTTGAAATCACTAGGTTATAAGAAAAATTTAAAATTTCAAGCAAACCCTAGCAATTTTAATATGAAAAATGCAATGCAAAGGATTATAATATGATGAATTTCTGTAATTTATATCAGATCTAATTTAAAAATCAGAAATTAAATTAAATGCAAGGAAAATTAATTCAAACTATATCAAAATGCAAGCCTAAAATACCAATTTTTTGAAAATTTTCAATTTTTTGTAAATTTTCAAATGCAATATGAAAATGATGAATTAAATGAATGTAAATCTGAAGTATAACACAACAAGGTTCACCAAAATGTTTTAGGGTAAAAAGGAGGGGTTTTCAATTTCAATGGATGTGTGGGTTAAATCCTCCTTCCACACCTTACATTCAAGGACATAAATCGAGTCAAGCCACCACTCTCAAAAGAGGGACTTGCTATGATTTAGTGTCACTTCGAATGAGGAGGAAACTTGGAATTTGATGACTAATTCATTAATTAGAGCCCAATTATGCTTAAAACCCTAATTTTGCAAAATCCTAAATAAATGTATGAATCACGACAAATGCTTGTACACAGAGATATCAAATGACAATTAGACACATACTGGATTTCAAGATTTTGATTACGGACAAGTTGGGGATAAAAGAGCGGGCACCTAATTCTAAGGTGACAATTTCTTCAGGAATCTCTGGACCTTGTTTGTAACTAATCACCACTGTCACTGAGGTTTTCTGCTTCAAAGATTTGGAGGACTAAAGAGTAGGCACCCAAGTCTAGGTCCTAGTTTTCTTCTTGGGTTTGCAATTCCAACACTCTGTTATGCCTCCCTGCAACTCTACTTCTTCCACTTCTGCACCTGTAACCTATAATCATAGAAAAAGGGTGTTGGGGGTTGTGGTGTCTAGGAGCTTGCCTCAGTCAAGCCTTGGAAGGACATTCAAGTCTTCCAAACACCGTTGTCAGATAGAGAGTGCATATCCCTATGGGATAGAGGCAAAAACTAATTGATAGATGATTGAAAACACAAATAAATGTCACCTTAGAGGTGTATCTCGCATATAGATCAAAGTCCTTCACATCATGAGGAGATGAAGCCAAATCTACATAACAAACATAATAACAAGACAAGTCTGCTCTGTAACAATGAATACTTTGAATACTCTATAATCATAAGTATGCCAAAATTTCATCATCATCTTCTAGTTTACAAATGAATCCCTAAACATGCTTATATATGCAACTAAACACATTCCTGCTTTAATTTCATAATTCAAACTTGAGATGTCAGCAACAGACAATTCTAACGGTCACATAACTGATATTTAAAATTTGGGACCCTGCTAAATAGGGAAGGACTAGGGCGCATGCACCCAAGTTCTGGGACCTATTTTCAAGGTAGGGTCAAGTTCACCATTGTTCCCTAGGCCAATTTTTACATGGGTTTTCAGGGATTTCCATCGGGAGATAAAATAAACATGCATGATTACACTAAAAGGACCCAGGAGCTAAACTTAGGAGAGAAAAAGTCTTAGGGAGACATTTTCCAATGTAACAAGACCAATGGCTTATGAGGTGGATGGGACATTAGTATCTAGCAATGGAGGAGGTACTAATGGAGTGGAGGTGACAATAGGTAGTGTTTGAGTCAAAACAACAGTAGGGGTCACACTACTTGACACTTTGGGTGTATAGGCAAACATGAACTTATCAAAGTCCAACTAAGTAGTAATAAATGTGTCAGTAATTTGTGATGACACATCTGATAGACTAGGCAAAGAAGGAAGTGAACCAAACATAAGTTCCATATTGTCATGAGGAGTGCTTTGAAACAATGACTCACTTGTGGGTGAGGAAGGAGATGGATGAATAGTTTGAATAGACACAATAGGGATAGAAGACACCATAGGAGGGGATTGTACTACTGAAACCATAGGAGGTGAAGAGAGAGGTATTACCTGAGAAGACTCCAACTGAGAGATAACAAGAGGGTCTTGTGATTTAGTGGCTGCAAGATCTTCTTCAACATCCACCTGAGTATGTTCCTTCTTTTTCTTTGCCTTTTCCTTTCCTTCCTTTGTTCTTAAAAACAAATTTCAGCTTCTTGTCAAAAATAGGAATATATTATTTGTTCCTAGTCCTCAACTTCTCTCTCTTACAAGAATAACCTTCAGATTGTTCATCTTCTGAACCTGTCTTGAAATTTTTTATCTTTATTCCTTTCCCTTCCAACCAAACATTGGTGTTTTACAGAACAAGTTGGAACCTTTCCTTTATAGAAGTGGACTCCTTTTGTGACCATTGAATTGGTGGAAGAGGGTGTCACCAATTTTAATACCCACATATGAAGGATCCAATATATCACCCTCTTCTTGCATGTCACTAGGAACATCAGCAAGCTCAAAATTTCTGATTTGTTCTAAGGTAAGCTAATTGTAGTCTAGCTTCCTTACTTCTTCATCAGTTCTACACTCAACCCATATATCTTCAATTTTGTGCACATGAGTGTAGTTTCCCTTGGTTTTATATTTCATACCCTTGTAATCAAAATCATTCCATTTCCTATACCTCTTGAGGGTTATCCATTGCATCCCATTTTCCATTGCCTTAGCTTTTTGGAGTTGTTGATACTGTAAATTGGACAATGGTTATTGGGAACTTGAAACTAGACCTATGAGATTCTTCTTGTTTACTATGCACATTCATCATCTATCTGCATAACTCCATCAGTATCAACTTGTCTACTGGATACCTTGGCAACATATAGGTTTGCCCATTTAAACACCTAACTCTGATATAGGTAAAGGTTGGAAACTGTAGAAATATGCAACCAAACCTCTTTACCTATTCTCATGTAGCATCAGAAACCCTTTTCTTTTCAAGATCTTTCTCAGACATGCAAATATACCTTTAGAAGAAGGCATCATTTACCCTTCTGAAATGTTTGATACTCTCTTTCTTGGTCAATTGAGGATAATAATCATAATATGTCTTCTATCACCAACTGAAGACAAAATAGGGAAATTCCTCATGCAATTAGCAACATATACCATGTATGAAGTCATACAGAATTTCAAAGAAGTTGATACCTTAGAGAGTTGTTGACAAATAAAATTACTAATTTGCTTACCCCTAGTATATCTATTGATTGCCCTTTTTGATGATGGCTATGCATTGGTACATCCATTCCCAAAAAGTATTGGATGTTGGAAGTCCCTTAACTCTACTCAAAAGAGTAATTAGATCACTTACCTCTTCATTGAACTTACTCCGATGGATGTTTTTAGGCCACCTTGAAATAGTAGGTCTCAGAGTCTAGAGCCACTGAGAGTTGATGTTTTTCTTACACCTCTCCATGTTTTTGTCATAATGACCTTGTGCTAACTCCATGGTTACATCTGAATATTCTTCAATGTTAGGACATCTAAATATCTTATCAAAGAACTCTTCATCTAACTTAAATGCCACTTTACCATCAACATACTTTTTACTCTTACTCTCCTTATCAAAGCGAGCAATTGTTGCCAAAACAAATTCTAGATTTTATGCTGGCACTGGGAAAGCAAAAACCAAGTGAATACTACTATCAAGGATAGCTTGCATGTGAGATGCAATTGGTTTTTTGTTCAATCCCTCTAGAAATTCAGCCATGTCCACATGATCAATCTTAGTGTCCTTGATATTATTTACATTTGATTCCATAGGGGACATTGGAATCACTTCTTGATACTTGAACTTCATATTCTTCTTTGCAGGAGAAGACTCTGACATTTGTTGAGAAAATGCAAGACAAGTTTGAATACCTCTAGAGTTAGAATATTTTCATCATCAGGAATTGTGCAATTTCAAAGAGAATCTACACCTTTGCATCTCAGAACAGCGTTCAATGTAGTTCAGAGAAAATTCTCTTAACTGCATGAGAGATCATCTTTGTAGTGTAGGATCAGAGAATTTTTCTGACATTACATGGAGTGTTTCAGTTTGGGTGTACTTCAAAGAAAATTCTCCAAACTACAAGTAGGTTAAATAGGGATGATGCAAGTCAAAGAATTTTCTCCAAACTGCATCTGGGGGTAGATCTTTTGGATGCAAGTTGGAGAAAATTATGTCTTACATCTTTTACTTGGTGTAGATTTTATGCACTTCAGAGAAAATTCTTTGAAGTACACAAGGTAAGTCACTTGAGTGCACTTCAAAGAATTTTCTCTGAAGTTCATGAGGGTAAAACATTGTTTATGTGACTTTTGAAGAAAATTCTCTGAAAGTCATATGGGGCAGAGCTCATATTTATGACTTTCGAACAATTTTCTCTGAAAGTCACATTTGGTTCATTTTTTATTTAGGTAATGGTTTTTGTTCAAGGAGTTGTTTAGAGATTTTTCTCTGAACAACACCAATCTTAAAGACTAGCTATGTTATTTAGAGGAAAATCTCTAAACAATAGAAAGTTGGTGTTGAAATTAAAATGAAATACACATGAAACAAAAAGAACTCAAGGGTTAACATGATGGTTTGAAGATGTGGCTCAGAGATTATTCTCTGAGCTACATCCATGGATGTTATTAAGAGTTTGAACATTCCACAAACATATACATGACCCTGACTATGTTTAGTCAGTCAACACAAACAATCCTATGACCTAGGGTTAATAATGACAAAAAAAAAAGGAAAATGGAACAGAACAAGAAAGAAAACAAGGAACTTATCTATTTATCATAAGGACGAGGTAGATGCGCAAATAAAAAGATCACACGAACAATTAGTCACACAATAGACAGAGTTTAAGAAGGTTCAAAAATGGTGAGGGAAACATTTAAAAGTAAAATATTAAAAAGAAATTAAAACATGGTAAACATACATATAAACTAGTATTTATTAGCATTAATGACCAATCGTGTCGGCTCAGGATGCTATTGTGGAGAAATTCTCCATAAATACATATGTAGTTTTGGAGAATTTCTCCACATTACATGTGTAGTAAAACTTCTCAAAATGCAACGTCACTAAAAAACTACGACATTACACATGAAGACAAATTGCTAAGTTACAAAAACCTATTTTTTTGTAATTTTCAAAAGGTGAAAACTAACACAACTCAAGAGGACTTTTTGAGGGGCTAGACCATGCATAAGGCTATTTCAATTTTGCCTCATTTTGCATGCATAGAGTTCATGGGCTACGAAACAGACAAGTCTCATAGGGGTTATTCCATGAATTGAGTCAGCTAAATTCAAGGATAACAACTGGCTCTAACTAGGGAGCTTCCTTCGACCATTCTTTGAAATGAATGAAAGGAGAAGAATCCCATAAATCTAAGTGCCTTCATACATCCATTAGGCTATAGAGTCAGGCAACAAACTCAACACAAGAAAACAAAAACAAATAGACTATACACAAATATACAAAATGTACAAACTTATTTGAACTTTACTGAGTGAAAAGCTTCAGACATTGTCTATTGTGGGGAAGCGAGAATGATGTTCCATCTTGATATGCTGAAAGAAAACTATTTTCACCATATATTTTATGAATCAAGAAAGGGCCTCTCCACAAAGAATCAAACTTTCCATGCATTCCTTTTGGTTCTCTTCTCTTGTCCCACAAAAGGACTAGATCTCCAACTTGGAAATCGCATTGCTTGGCCTTCTTCTCGAAAAGATTCTTGTCTTGACTTTGATGTTTAGCAATATGGTCCACCACCTTTATGTGTTGTTCCTCAAGTTAAGTAAGGAACATGACCTACTTGTTTATGGAACTATCAAAAGTCTCATCCTCAATTTCCTTGGCCAATCTTAGAGTAGGTAGCTCCAAGCTTATGGGTATCTCTACATTCAAACCACACAATAGTTGAAAAGGGGACATGTCAATTGCCTTCTTAGGAGTGATACAATTAGTCCATAATGCATCATACAATGCCTTGTGCCAAGCTCTTTGATCTTGTTCAACCAACTTCTTGATTATGGTAACCAGGTTCTTGTTGCTTGATTCAGCTTGACCATTCCCTTAGGGGTAATAGTTAGAAGAATGAGAAATAGTGATCCCATACTCAAAACAAAACTCTATTATCTCATGAGATGATAAATAAGTAGCATTTTCTGGTACTATCTTGTTAGGCACTCCAAACCATGAGATAATATTTTCTTTAAGGAAGATACAAACAAACTCTAAAGTAGCATGATTTACAGGAATGGCCTCCACCCACTTGGTGAAATAATCAGTAGCTATGAGAACATAACTATGACCTACACTTGATGGTGGATTCATTGCACCAATGAAGTCAATACCCCATTTCTAGAAAGGCTCTCCAATCACTACTAGCTTGAGGGGTAGGGCTACCAACTTGGGTTTCCCCATAAACTGTTGGCACAATTTGCATTTATGCACTTGGGCGTATGTGTCTTGAAAAAGTGTAGGCCAATAGTACCTTTCTCACAAAATTTTGTGAGCTATAACTAGAGCTAAGAAATATCATCCACATGCCAAGTCATGAAAATACTCCAACAACTTGCCTTGTTGTGCTTTGTCCACACATCACAGAAAAATTTTGTCAATGCCTCTTTTATACAAATCATTGTCCCAAAGAATGAAGTTTATGGCCTTAAGCTTGATTGTCTTTCTCTTTATATGACAAATGTTCTAGACACTCTCCATATGTGAGGAAGTGTGCAATGTTGGAATACCACTTGTTCATTTTGGTCACGAACAAGATTGTGGGAAGTTCTTCAATATTCACTTCCTCATCATTAGATATTTCTTCTAGTTTGTTGTCGGTAATAAGCTAGCACAAACCTTTCCACACACTAGTTTTGTGGGCTTAATCTCCATATCATACTCTTGGATCTTGGCGACTCAATTACCTCTCTTACTCCCAAATTCCTATTGAGTCAAGATGGACTTGACTGTGGAATCCGACACTAATCCTATAGTATGAGAATTGAGTATGTAATACCTGAAGTGCTTAACTTATTTTACCATAGCATAATCATGTTTCTCCATTGGTGAATACTTGAGTTCATGAGTCTTTAGAGGAAAAATCATGAAAGCTATTGGAGATTCAATCCCTTCTTTGTTTTGCTACACCAAAATGGTGGATAAAGAATGCTCTAAAGCATAACTATACATGATGAAGTCTTTGGTATAGTCTGGGTAGAATAAGATTGGAGCATGAGAAATTGCCTCCTTTATCTCATGAAATGTAGCTTTCCCTTCCATACTCCAATGGAAGGTTGATTTTCCTTTCATCATATCAATGATATGACGTGTCTTCTCAGCAAAATGAGGTACAAATCTTCACAGGAAGTTTACCTTCCCAAAGAAGGAATGTTTTATTGTCTTATTGGATTACAAGGCAAGACTCTAGATAGACTTGACCCATTCAAGATTATTCTTAGTTCCTTCCTTAGATACAATGTATCCAAGAAGCTTACCTTTTATAACCCCAAAAATGGATTTCTTGGGATTGAGAGAGATACCATGCTGACCATACCTTTCAAGCACTTGTTGTAAGTGATGACAATGATCTTGATGATTCTTGGAGAAGATAGTCAAATCATCAAGGTAAACCACAATAAACTTACCCATCTCATTGTGAAAAGCTAGGTCCATCGCCCTTAAAAAAGTGGCACCAGCATTGATCAACCCAAAAGGCATTCTGTGATATGCAAAAGTACCCCATGGAGTAGTGAAGGTGGTTTTGTGCTAATCTTCTTCATGCTCCTCCACATGGTTGTATCCTGAAAAGCCATCTAACATAGACAGCATGTGTGAACTAGTCACCATTTGTAAAACTTGATCCATTACCAGCAATGGGTAATTATCTTTCAGTGATGATTGGTTTAGGTTATGGAAATCCACACAAATGTGAATTTCTCCACTCTTTTTTCTCACTGGAACAATATTATCTATCCATGTTGAGTGGTGGATAGGAAAATAATTCTAGAATTCAAGATTTTTTGGATCTCAGAAAGAATGGTACCTCAAATTTTTAGGTTGTACTGTCATTGTTTCTTCTTATCAGGAAGAGAACTTGACTTGAGAGGAATCTCATGCTGAACCTCCTTAAGATGAAAAGACTTCAAATCAGCATATGAATATGCTAACACATCAATATACTATCATAGAAGTTCTACAAACTTCTTGCTTTCCTTTGGCGAGCAACATTTCCCAATGTTTACCACTTTGGGATCATCTTCTGTACCCAGATTGAATTGCTCAACCTCTACTAATGAATCTGATCCATACTATTGTTGTCGTTTGATAAAGCAATCATGCTTATCAAAAATTTTCTCCAAAGAAACCAAACCTTTGGGAATCTTATTCCCTTTTAGCTATAGAATCTCCTCATTAGTTTCTTGATTTACCTTAGAGATTGATTCTTGAGGAGTAGAGTCACTCCCTTCAAAGTATAACTCACTAAAATTTTCTTCCTTCTCCAAAAAGGTGATGATTTGGTCATTACTATTGAAAATTTTCCAATGATTAGCATTATTAAGAACATTGGGTCAAAATACCAACTCAATGGTATACTTACTTCCTTTGAAATCCTTGTGAGAAACCATGTGAGTGGATGATATAGCTAAAAAATCTTCCCTCTCATTGTATTCCCTTGGGACTATAGATATGTCAAAGGCATCAAAATCTTCAATGCAATACCAAACACGATTATGGTAATGCCTTAACCTTTCATTCTTTGTTTGATATAGATTTATCACCTGACAAACAATTAGTTCAACATCACCTTGCACATGAATATTTTTAATTACTTTCTTCTATACAACATCCATTCCTAGCAACAAAGTTTCATACTCAGCACTGTTGTTAGTATTATCAAATTGCAACTTGAAATAAAAGGGGAAGATCTTTCCTTCTGGGGATATGAGAACTATCCCCGCTCTAGATCTAGTGGAAGAACAACTTCCATAAAACTCTAAAGTCCAAACATCATTCAAACTTGAAGAGGAACATTCATCAGTTTCTTGGCCTTTACTTTGAACATCATCCTATGACTTGGGAACTTCATTTGTTGACTCGAGAACTTCATTCATAGTCAAGAAATAAGTACCCATTCCAGAGGACTCAAAAAGAATTTGAGCTTTTGGATCCTCATACTTTATCAAAGTGTATTTAGCTTCTCTTTTTGGATGAAGTTTCTACATAACACCTTTGACAGGTGTTCTAGCCTCAGACCATTCCATGTGGATTTCACCTCCAACATCCTTGCAAAAATTTTGTCCCAACAATATTCCATATGAAGATGGAACATCGGCTACAAGAACCATCAAATTTATCCTCTTCTTAGGAAAATTAACAAATAAAAACTAAGCATCTTTGATTTTCCCTATGAGGGGCACTTTCTTGGTTTCCATTGAAAAGCATTAGCTACTTTGGCTGACATCACATTGTCAGAGGCACCTGAATCAATGACACAATTACTGAGTTCATGACCATTGACAAATAAGGATATATAGAAAGGTTCTAATTTCCTAAGAGAAGATGAAGGAGTTACAACCAAGTTACTTTGTGTAGGTTTTGGTTTAGGGGCAATAGGTGCACTTTTGGAGGTGTCCTAACCAAAATGGGCTCCTTTGTTTTTGATAAACCTGGCCAATGTCTCAAATTGTTCGTGATTGGCTTGAAGATATTCAACCTTGCACATTTGGATTTCAATCTTCTTAGCATGAATTATGATGTCAAAATCTTGGTAGGGAAAGAATGAAGATGAGGGATTTTCACTCTGGGGTTTTGGATTTTGTGTACTGGGTCTAGACATAGAAGAAGTAGGAGGATAGGGTGTACTTGCTTGTTTATTACCCATTGTGTCCTTTGGATGAACTGGTAAAGGGGTTCTCCTTTTAGGAATTGTGATCACTAGACATGGTTCATCCTTGGACTTAGCTTTATCAACATCTTGTTGTTGATTCATCTAATTTTGAGAGCAGGTGAAGACAACATAAGATTCACCATATGTATCTTCCTCTTGTTCAACTTCTCCTTCATATTTTAGAAACCCAATGTTAGTGTTGCTAGCTATATTTTCTTCATCCTTCATGAAGAGATTAGCACCATATTCTGAGGAATATTCTAACTTTGAAAGATCATTTGTTCAAATTTGAAAAAGTCCACTATTGCATTAACAGGTGGCACCTCCAACATGAGCCTTCCTTGTGGTGGGGGAAGCATATTCAGATTCTAGTTCCTTGTAGCATTGTTCAGATAGTTAGAAGCATTAGGATAAGTTCTCCTTGGAATGTCCTTGTATGAAGGAATGGAAAGTCCTTGAGACATCTGCTTCTTGAGGACTAACAACTCATTAGCTATCTTTTGCACCATCGGATCCATGGTGCTAGTAGAAGGTAAAGCTGAAGAGGGTTGTCCTCTAGGCTTGATTGAATCTTTCCTCAATTTTCCCACCAAGATTAAGTCATCCTCTACTTCATTAGCCAAACTTTGAGTAGTTGTAAGATCAGTTGGGCTTCTCTTCATAGAAGAAAACTTACTTCAAGAAATTGAGTATTGATGAAGAAACACTTCAAGTTCTCAACCGTGGGTTGAGCAATAGTTGGAATCCTATTCTTCAGCTTATTGAACTTTGCCACGAACATCTCATGCATGGGATCATGTGGTTCATTCTTCATTTGAGTGACCTAGGCCAACAAAGCATGAGCATCTTCTAGTGGTTTGAATCTCTCTTCAAACTTGGTTCAAAGTGTAGCCCAACTAGTGATACTTCCTACTGTGAGATGGTAAAACTAATCAGCTGTAACACCTTCGAGTGTTTCTACAAACAATCTTACAAAAACATCTTCATGCTCCACTCCAAGAACTCTGCATGCAATATAGAATGTGGCAATGTGCTCATCTAGGTGTTGCTTTCCATCACCATAGAACTTGGGAAAGTTATTTCATGACCCACGAGGTAGATCATGCTCCTGTGGTGTCAAATTAAAAGGACCAAAAGCATTTCCCCATGGACCTAGAGTAGCCATTATATCAGGGTTGAATGGAGGAATAACAAAACTTTGTAGTGGTGTAATAGGTAGGACCCTACGAGTATTGAAAGATTCATCTAGTATACAAGATCTTGCTTTAGTAGGAGGGAAAATCCTTTTACGCTGAAGAGGTGCCCTTCTCCATGTAGGAAAAAGATCAAAATTATGCTTTTACAACAACTCAAATTTAGGATCTATGAGTCCTTGTGCCCTTTTGCTACAAGTATAAATTTGTTCTGCTAGATTCTCTACTTGACAAGAAAGAAAGTTTAGCAACAACAAAATAATTACAAAAAATAAGATACTTGTATACTTCAACCAAATGCATGAGGTTCTTGGTTGCATGTCTAGGTCTCCAATAGAGTCACCCAAAACTGTTGGGTGAATGTTTTGTTATCAACAAATTGATTAAAAAATGGTTATATCAACTACAGTATGATGAGATTATATCTCTCCTCTCAAAAAGGGGAGTCTCCCTTCTTATTGCTAACTATGATCAAAAATTAATTAACTATACTTATTTACACTAAAACTATCACTTGGGTGTTTCCATATCATCCAATTTTCTTTTTTTAGAATTGATGTTCACTTACAAACTTATAACAAAATGCTTTTGATGCTTACAATATATGATAAACCATAAAAATACATATTGGAGCAATAATAATTGATATCCAAATTAGCTAAATGTAAGAGTAACTGAAATGATACCAGGGTGTGTCAACAACAAGAAACCCCCAAAAGCTCAAGGTCTTTTTTTTCTCCTTACGCTAATTGGAAAATGAAAAGGTATGGAATAGAGTGCAGCACAAAGTCTTCACCATATCCCAAAAGAATATTAAACAATCTTAGATGATAACTTGCAGCCCAAAGTCTTTCAAGTCACCTCTAATCACAAACATAAGACACAAATCTAAATATGATTTTGCAGTTCAAAGACTTCAAAATCAGATTTAGAACACCTTTCAAATTATTTAGATCCACACCATGATTTGATCAAATACACAAGAAAATGCAATGGAAAGGACGTAAGAACATTCCCAATACACCCCAAGCTTGTTCCAAGACAAAGATTGAATGCCCACTTGCTCTTCTTATATTGATTGAATAAAGATTTACAATTTGAACACAAAATCTCAATATCCTTCACAATGCGATAGCATTTCCCTTCAGTAGATAAAATATAATATTTTCATTAGAGCCCCCTCTTATTTATAGAGGGAGGCTAGGAGCAAAAATAGGATTTAGTTACAACTACTTTGACTTACTCAAGATAGAGTCCAATTTTGTTTGGGACTCTCTACTTCTCCTACGTGCAAATTTCATATTACAAAAAGACATATAGGATGTCATTTACATATAAAAAAACTACATAAGGAAAGCATAGAAAATAATCTAAGTGTTCGAAGACATAGGAATTTCTTCCTCTTTATCCTTCTCCAAAAAGTCCTCATATCTCATTAGGGCCACCTAAACTTCATTGTCATCTAGCCCTGGTGTGTATCTAGAGATGGTGAGAACTCTTGTGATGGAGTCTTCAATGGTGATAGGCACACTCCTATGTCTATTCATAATTCTCTGTAACTTATCTAGAATCACTTGAAAATTCACTAGCTTGTCAATTGAAGCCAATGTGAAAGCTTTTGTCTCTATCTCAGTGTGTACTAGTATAGTGAATTCTTGGACAACTGTATCCATAGGGATGGTTTTCTCACTATCATATAACATATGGCAAGGAAGCTCTACAATCTTATCTGAAATGTCTAACCCCTTGTCTATGCTCACATCAAGGGCTTTGCTAAGATCTTTGATCAAGCTCTGAATGAATTCTTTCTTGTTTATCATTGCCTCCCTATATTCCACAAACATTTTTCAATGGAGGATCACCCCATGTTCAACCAAGACTTCTAACTTGAAATTTTGCAGCTTGGTCCATGTCTAAATATCTTGCTCTACTAGCTACAGGTTTTGTGAGAGTGTATCAAGTGTTTGGTTCACTTCACCCTTTACTTCACCTAAGTTGTTGTAAAGTTTGATAGAAGACTTTATTAATTGGGTACCTTGGGCTAATAGTTTTTCTATCTAGGAACTGATTGTCTGACCTTGAGCTCCAATCTTCTCAACTTTTTTGATGGCTTCTTCATCAACATAGGTGTCAACGCATTCTACTTGCTCTGAAGTTTGGGCTATCTTAAGTAGGACAGAAGTTAGTTGTTCTACCTATATCTTAAGATGATCCTTGATCAACTTCTCTCTATCATACCTTTCAAGTAATGTAGCCAATGTTTCATGCAGATCCTCCTTTACGCTTTCATGTGCTTTGTTACCAAGTTCTATCCTTGAAATGGCATAATTAGAAACTTGGAATTCTTCAATACTTTTGTCCTTTGGAGGTACAACCACTTTAGTATACTTATTACCTAGGGAATCAACAATCACCCTTGATATTGTTTTGGCCTTCTTTACTGATTTGGGCTTTGTTGGAACTAGTTGACCAAAATCAAAATCATTAGGTGATACATCTTGTTTCTTCCTCTTTGTTTTTTGATACATCAATGAAGGGGGAAGAATGGATGAATCTTCTTATGTTTCTGTCACCAAAGTCTGTGATGACGAGGTAGGACCAATGGCTTGTGACATGGATGCGACATTAGTATCTGGCAATGGAGGAGATACTAATGGAGTGGAGGTGACAATAAGCGGCATTTGAATCAAAATAGTAGTAGGGCTCACACTACTTGACACTTTGGGTGTAGAGACAGACATGAACTTATCAAATTCCAACTAAGTAATAATGAATGTGTTAGTAATTGGTGATGACATATCTAATAGACTAGGCAAAGAAGAAAGTGAACCAAACATATGTTCCATATTGCCATGAGGAGGGCTTTGAGGCAATGACTCACTTGTGGGTGAGAAAGGAGATGAATGAATAGTTTGAATAGACACAGTAGGGGTAGAAGACACTATAGGAGGGGATTGCACTACTGAAACCACAGGAGGTGAAGAGGGAGGTATTACTTGAGAAGACTCCAACTAAGAGAAAGTAGTAGGGTCTTGTAGTTCAGTGGCTATAAAATCTTCTTCAACATCTACCTGAGTAGATGTTCCCTCTTTTTCTTTGCCTTTGTCTTTGTCTCCTTTGTTCTTGAAAACAAATTTCAGCTTCTTGTTAGAACTAGGAGTATCTTCTTTATTCTTAGTCCTTAGCTCCTCTCTCTTGCTAGAAGAACCTTTAGCATGTTCTTCTTCTGAACCTATCTTGAAAAGTTTTATCTTTATTCCTTTCCCTTCCAAACAAAAATTGGTGTTTTCCAAAACAAATTGGAACCTTTCCCTTATAGAAATGGACTCCTTTTGTGACCATTGAATTGGCAGAAGAAGGGTGTTAGCAATTTAATTACCCACATATGAAGGATCCAATACATCACCCTCTTCTTGCATGTCATCAGGAACATCAGCAAGCTCAAAATTTCTGATTTGTTCTAAGGTAAGATGAATGTAGTCTAGCTTCCTTACTTCATCAGTTCTGCACTCAACCAATATATCTTCAATTTTTTTCACATGAGTGTAGTTTCCCTTGAGTTTATCTTTCATACCCTTGTAATCAAAATCACTCAATTTCTTATTCCTCTTGAGGGTTATCCATTACATCTTAGTTTCCATTGCCTTAGATTTTGGAGTTATTGATACTATATATCAGCCAATGGTTACTAGGAACTTGAAACTAGACCTATGAGATTATGCTTGTTTACTATGCACATTCATCATCTGTTTGCATAACTCCATTAGTATCAGCTTGTCTCCTAGATACCTTGGCAACATATAGGGTTGCTAATTGAAACACCCAACTCTGATATAGGTAAAGCTTGGAAACTATAGGAATATGCATCTAGACCTCTTTACTCATTCCCATTACTAGTATAGAGAAAATAATATATGATTAAAAAAACTACTAAAAACTGCATATAAATGACTGAACATGTCATGTGACCATTAGTAGTTTATTTCCAGTCATATACAACACGACCGAATTGGTGAGTAAACCATTTTTAGTCATTTGTTGGTTGTTTTGATTTATCGATTTGGTAGTATATTTAGTAGTTAATTTAGTCATTGATTGTTGTAAACTGGTCACTTATTTAGTCATTGTTTATTTAGTGATATATTTAGTCATTAATTTAGTCATTGATTGTTGTTAATTGGTCACTTATTTAGTCATTTTTATTCACTAATTTTTGTCCATAGGTAGTGTATTTTATTCATTGATTTCTATCAATTGGTAGTATATTGATACATTGTTTATTAATTGCATAATCATTATATTTAGTCATATTTATTCACTGCTCTATCAATTGGTAGTATATTTAGTCAATTGGTATTTTATTTAATTGTTTTTGTTCACTAATTTCTACCTAAAAGTGCTGGAAATGAGATAAAGTTTTTGAGGTTTAAACATAAAACACAGAAAAAATTAATCAATCTTTCATTTGTACGTAATGAAATAGCTATAATCAAGAAGGAAAAATACTAATATTTTATTGAGAAAAGGTGTTCTTATAGTAGATACAAGACTTAAATATGTGTCCTTGCTTTGAAAAATGTGTTACAAAGTGTGTTTCTCAGTGCCTTGATTGAGAAAACTAAGTTACAATGCTCTATTTCTTTCTTATATAGCTCCAAAACATGAAAGAACTACTTGAAAAATGATGCCTAAGGGTCCTATATCTCATCCCATACATTAAGCCTAAGGGTCCTATGTACATCCTGACTTCCTTCACTCACAAGATGCTCTAAAAATTGTGTCAACAATCAAAGCCGATTCCTGGAATAAACAAAGACAAAACAAGAACTGTTAGCTTAATACAAACCTTATGGAAATTGAAAAATAGCTTTGGAGATTTTATACATTACCTTTTTCTCGCATTCTTCAACCAGTGGTTCAACAGCAAGGAGAGAATGAATAGAAAGAGTAAGACCTTTGATGAAGTCCTCGAGACAATCATCATCAAGCAACTGACCAACAACTAAATGAGCATTATCAATTTAGTAAAAAATCATCAATTTCAAAGATCATCAAACTTTATAATGTTAAGTACTACGAACATAATATGCTCATATTCTAAGTGCACCTTTACAAACATATCATAGCCATAATCAAGATTCTCTTGTTCTAGTAGTTTTCCCACTACATTAGCCTTGACACCAACATTGGAAGCAATTATATGTATAGGAACTTCAAAAAATAGAAAAAATGAATGATTAAACATTGAGATAAAGCCTATTTCTAGACATAAACAAAAGAAAGTATAGGTTAGTAATTTATACCTTCAATGCATTCTGAATTATCTAAACTCCAATCTTCTGGTCAAAGTTGGCTGCAGGAATTGTATCAATCTCTTTTGTTGCGTAGAGAAGAGGAACACCACCACTTGGAATGTATCTTCTAGTAAGCATAGAGCTATAACCTTCCTAACAAAAATATTACCATCTCTAATGATTTAATGAAATTTACAAATTTGTTTACTTGGTAAAATTCCCTTCTCTACAGCTACCTTCATTGCATTCAATGCATCAGTGACTATATTTTTTCTCTCTAACTTAAAGCTCACAAGCTCCTCCAATCTAAATTAAATAAAAAAGAACATGAAAAAAATCTAGATATAATGTATCATCTTAATTTGAAAATATTGAAAATTATCTTCAGACAACTAATCATAGTTTGATTATAAGTTAAACCTTGAGAGTTCAACAACTCCTCTTGATAGCTTTGCCAACCTCTGTTGGAGATTTTCTTTGTCATAATCAGATCTACTTGCTTCAATATTAGTATAGATCTATGACCAAATATTTTATTAACCATGCCAAGCATACCAACACAAATCTCTTATTAGCTCTATTATCACCAAGCATTATAGTCTTGCAAAAATATTATCACGCTTCACTCTAATAAAACTCATCTACTCACATTTCTCTTCAATTGCTTTTTTGGCACCACCTCCATCAAGAATTATAGTATCATCCTTAGAGATAGTCACCTAGAATAAAGAACAACTAATCTTGTCATACAACAAAATGTTAAAATGACAAAAAGAATTTGAGTAACAACACAACAAAAACCTTGTCCATGAATGACATCAACATTATACACCCATATACAAGGATGCTACTATGTTTATCTACCTTCTTAGTTGTTCCAAGCATGCCAAACTCTACTTTGTTGATCTTCATACCAAGATCCTATGATATGACCTAAAGATACTTATCCTTGATAAGTGGAGAAAACAAAATGTCAAAATACATGTAAACTAACTCAATTGAGAAACAAATTTGGTTCAATAGGTGTTACATGAAGAAGCCAAACTTGCATAAAAAACAAGAAAATCCAAAGCCAAAAAAGAGAATAGATACATAGAAACATAAACCTAACTTGTCCACCAGTAAGTGCACTAAGATCCTGCAAGTTATTTTTCCTATTTTCACAAAAACCAGGGGCCTTAATAGCACAAACTTGATTCAGACACAAATATACTTTTAATATGCTAAGGATTTAGAATTTAAAGTTAAAAAATAATTGAAAAAGTAAACAAGATTTAAATAGAAAAATCCACCAACCTTCACCCCTGCACGAAGCTTATTCAAGATCAAAGTAGCCAATGCTTCACTCTCTACATCCTCTACTACAATCAGAAGAGGCCTTTGTTTCTGTGATAAATACAACAAGAAATTATGTATTGACTAAACATAGATAGATATCCTAAGAATCATAAATCAATCTAAGACACCACAAGACCTCTGTCACATGAATATTGACAAATTCACTCAACCTTAAAGTGCCAATGATCTTAGTTAGAGCATACTACCGTCCAAAGCAAAACACACTCCAAGAACATAGTAATACAATGGCATTATGTAATACTATGATTCAATTCTCTTCTCTGTGCACAAGTAAATGTAACACATTGATCTTCACATTTATGATAATCACAGACCCTTGACATTACTATACTCCATTGACATGAACATTTGCATAGCTTGAGCACTATTATAGGGGTTTACACAATACATTCACACTCAAACAAACTTATGTCAACTAAACATATTCACTCCATTGCAAGGAAATCATGAATAATGTAAAAATAAAACCATTATATAACCTTTTCTTCTATCATTTGAATCTCTCTCTTGATGTATACACTTGGAAAGAGTATTAGAATATTGGTGATGCCAAATGAAACAATCTAAAAAATAGGCTTGTACTATAATAATGTACACTACATCAGATATCCAATAATAATGAAGGGACGTCTATCAAAGTATAATAAAAGGGATTTTTTTGTCATATGTTATAGTTACAAATGCCTTGCTAGACATACATGAAAATGTGGAAGCATAGACAAGGCAAGTAAACTATTTCAAAAAATGCCTCAAAGAAATGTGATATCATGGAAGGCACCTCCTCTCCCACAAACTCTTCAAGTCATACCAATAGTGATGTGGGAAATATTTTTGAAATAGTTCACTTTCCATTTCTATGCTTCCACATTTTCATGTATGTCTATACATGTGAGTACTCTATGATCGAATTTATTTATTGTTGTTTATTGTGGAGCCCTAAATAGTGATCTAGTTATGGTTCCAAAACACGAGTTGCAATTCATTGCCATTCATATTCTTTTCCAAATAATATATTTGTTGGTTATGATGTTAGTCACAAAAACACACAGATAAAGAATTACATATCAAACCTTCATCATCTTGAAAGATACGATGAATTCAAAGAATTCGTGATCCCAAGTCTTCGTGGATTAGTTCATAATCTACTGATGTCACTCAGAGGTTGATGCGCTTTGCTATTTTTTACTCAATGGGCTTCAATTTCTGCTTCCAAGAACTGATGTTTGAACATCTAGTTATCCTCCTTCTTTCTATAAATTTCTTTAACAAACAGGGTTAATCCTACTATACTAAATAGATGATGAAGACATTTTATAAGTTTGATCAATTCTTTTGATCATCAGTTGTTAATGATTAATTCTTACCTCTACACTGTAAATTTATCCAAATTATATGATTACAGGTAGATATTTGCATGGTATTTTCAATTCTACTTGCTATTTATCTCAAATATGCTATAAATGTTCAAATTCCTTTAGGATATTGGCATATTTCTATGTATTTACAATTATGATAATGATTTAAATGAAATTAAGAAAATTGAACTAAATGCTTGCTAAATTTTTACTAAAATTTGTGAATCTCCAGCTATTGATGTATATACACTCTAGATATTGTCATGAAGAGAAGGAAATCAAACCATAGGTTCACCAGGATGTTCCACAACTAAGTATAGTTGATGCAAACTTTAGTAGAAAAGGGATGAAAACAACATGCATAACAAGAATTGCACTCCAAGGGATGCAACAAATCAAAATGCAAGTCAAGAATTCATCTATAGATTAATCAAAATATGTGATTGTTTGTAATCTTAGGTCCTCTTCTTCATTAAGTATGCAATGAACATGTACATTTATCATCAGCTTTGAGAATTAGTCTTGATGCATCAACAATCTAATCTCAATTAAGCTGCAAATAATCTTACAAAATGCACTCCATCTCCTTTTATAGGACAAAGAGAGGAGGTGGTTACAAATGATCCAATGATCAGGATTTAACAATTTAAATCAATAGTCTCTGTTACCTCTGACTTGGTCAACAAAAGTCGTCATAGCACAGGTTGCTAGCTAGCAACCATCTAGTGATACATTATCATCTCTTCGACATATAATGTGTATGACCCCATCGTTCTGCATTTTCACTTATTCTGGATTTAACAATTTAAATCAATAGTCTATGTTACCTCTGACTTAGTCAACAAAAGTCGTCATAGCACAAGTTGCTAGCTGGCAACCATCTAGTGATACATTATCATCTCTTCGACATATAATGTGTATGACCCCATCGTTCTGCATTTTCATTTATTCTTCCTCTTCATCAGTAGATGGGTCATCTTCCTCTACATGCCCACTAATAATCCCCCTGATGGGCTCATATGCTTGCACTATCTTTTCAATTCCTCCTCCATCCTAAACTTTGGCCTTTGCTATAACATGCTCCTGTGACTGGAACTGTGTTTGTAAAGCATACCATTTCTTCTTACAGCTATTCAACTTTTCATTATATTCTTACACCTTTGCTTTTATCCTCATGGCTTTATTTATTAAATCATCTGACAAATGGTGGAGAGGGTCATCCGATGCATTCTTGAAATTATCATAGAAGGCCTTAACTGAAAAATCAACATCCTAATTTTCTATCTTTCCTTCTACTCTATCTTCAAGGGCTTCTAAAATGTTTGCTTCTTCAGACATAAGGTGATGTAACTTCACACTGATATCTCTGAGCTTTGAATTACATTTCTTCAGTATATCAGTCTCAAATTTAGTATCTTCATACCAGATTCCCAATAGTTGTGAAGTATGATTGTTCAACACTTTGTTGGAGATGAGTACCTTCACACATGTCTTCTTCATTTTTGCCAGGGCGATCAAATTCTTTTCCACTTTAATTGACCTTTACCCAACTTATTTTTGTAACTTATCCACATTACTTTTCAACATGCTGAGGAAAGTCCAATTGGCAAGGGATACCTCTATCACCTTTTCAGCTTATGTGGCAAATTAAATAAACCAATTGTCAGTCACATGTGCCTTATTCTTCATAATGTCTAGTCTAGTCACTTCATCTTGAGATATAATGGTCAAAGGAGTAGTGGTGCTGACAAGCATGTGATTCGGATCAATTAATCCTTTTATGAATGTATGCAGTTGAGCAATGTGCTCTTTGTGCATTTTATTTTTGGTCTTCTCTCTTTCCACACTTTTCAATAAAGAGTCAATAATATCTTTGGCCTCTTGGCCCTCCTGTTCTTTAGTTGCAAAACCTAATTCAATGGTGGTCAGTTGTAATTCATTAACATTTATCTCCCCCTTGGCCTTGTCCACCATAGGCAGAGCTACTTGAGTTGTCCTCCTCCCAGTGGCATAATCTCTCTTTATTACAGAAGTGGCTCTAGCCCTTCTCTTTGGTTTAATCATTTCTTCTGAAAACAACTAAGAAACATCAAATTGAGGCACCTCACTAACCTGAGGTGGATTCACTTCTTGCCTTAGCCAATAGGGTATTTCATCTAAAGGCCCCTGCTGATCAGTATGCTCAATGTGATCATCATGAGAGTCTACATTTTCTTCCACCCTTGGTGGTGAAGGTTCCTCCCTTTGTTCATCCCAAATCTCCTCCTGAGGGATTTCCTTTTGTTCAGGGACTTGTTGTTGTCTCGGAGCCTCTTGTTGTAGAGGGACCTCTTGCTTCCCTTTTATATTTTGGTCCTATACATTATGTGCTACTTGGTCTTCATGAGGAGTCTGCACATCCTTATCTGGCATATCCAGATGATTATCTTGATCATTCTTATTCACATTATCCTCTCCTTGTTCTTTTTTATTATTACCTATCTAAAGACCTTGTCCTTCATCTTTTGATGTGTCAACTTCTTCATGGCCTTGGGCTTGATCTATTCTTTCTTCATTTGTCTCCTTCTTAGGTCCCTAATCATTGTCTTGAACATCATCCTAACCTACCATCTCCACATCCTCCACATACAAATGGACTTCTTCTTTGTTCTGTTCTAGAGATAGGTTGGTCCTTTTACTTTGATTATCATCACCCTAATATGTTAGATCTATGGTTGCAGGGCTAGTGACTTACTCAATCAAATTTGCTAACCCTATTTGTTGGGCTACCAGCTCAGGGTTTCCTTCTTCTATATCCTCCACCTTGACCTCCTCATGCTGGACTTCCTTTTGTTGTACTATGGGAGTGCCATGTGGGGTCATCTTAGTGTTCTTTACCGATGTTTCCATAGAACTGGTAGATACCTCATTCACAAGATCATCATTAGAGAGGTCTACTATGTTATCTAGTGGGAAGGAGTGATCATCCCTTACCTCATGCATCTCTCTTCTTTGTTCCTCTACCTTCTTAGTTTTGAACTACATGATCTCTGAAATGGGAACTTCGTGATGCAAATTCTTTTGAATGCCTTCTCCCCCTACTCCTCTTAACATGATAAGGGGAGTTGGGTCAACTATCCCTCTCATAACAGGTGTTTGCCTTTTCTGTGGGGGTTCTTGTGTCGTTTTCTTCTTTCTCTTTATTAAAGGATCATTATCTGAATTTCTTCTTCTTCAACAATAACAGGTGTAGGTTTTACAACAGGAGGCTTCTGCTTTGCAGGTGTATGCGATGTAGTTGCAATAGATGTTGTTGTAGTAGATGAAGTAGCAGTAAAAGTAGAAGCTATGTCTTCCCTTTGTGGAGACTGACGAATGATGTTTACCCCAATTACTTAGTTCCCTTTCTTAACTTTACCCTATTGCCTCTCTCCTTTTAACTATCTCTTTTTCCTGAGGAAATCATCATATTCTTCATCAGACAGCTCTTGTCTTTTCCTCTTGTTATCCACAGTAAGTGTCACTCCCCTTTACTTTATCTTGGTAGTTTCTATCTGCACCCACTCTTTGGTCAATTGTATGACCTTCTGCATTATTTGATCCAAGGTGGTCACCTTTGGTTGACTCCAATATGGGGATGATATTATTTCATTGTACACTTTTTTGTCCTCATATTCTTTGGATATGATCAAACCATCATCTGTATGTAACTAAGCAGGCACTGGTATGCAATCAAAGGTGCATATTTGATTTAAGGTAAGCCTTTGGTAGCTCCTCCTCTTGACTTCCACCTCATCATCACAATTTGCCCAAAAATCTTTGAGGTGCTTCTGATGCATTAGTTTCTTCAGTAAGGTCTGCATCCTGTCATAGGGGTCATATGATCTAGCCAGTGGGAATGGTTGTAGGTGCATCAGATTCAGACCTCTAATTACATCTTTCACACTCTCCCTATCTAGGCACATATACTATCCAATTATGACTGGAAACAAAATGTGGGGTATCTTTTTCTTTTCAATGTAGGCCTCCATGGAAGGCAATATTTGCTTGCAAAACTCCATCAAGATGACTTTATCATTGGGATACCTGGGCAACATGTGGGGTTGATCAATGAAACCCTCTATTCTCATGTATGAAAAGGTGGGGAACTTAATGAACTAGGCCCCATGTTTGTATATTATTGTCTGAGCTTCAACGCTCAGTCTCTTGGCTTTGTCTTCCTCCATTGTCCTGACAAGGTGCATGGAGAATGAATAATTTACTCTCTGGTAATGTTGGAGAGACTCCATTGGTTTCAGTTGTGGGTAGTGATCCCAAATGTTCACATAACCAAGGTTATTACCAACCCTACCCACTGTCTACAATCCATTAAAAGTGTCTTTGTATGCACAGACATTTACTACATAAGATGTCATATGGAACATATTTGTTTTACGTCCCAATTTTCTCATCCCCTCATCTAGGGCATCACTTATGACTTTTGCCCATAGAGGTTTGTCATCAATACCCTCTACCATCTTGATGATGCCATACATGGGTGAGTGCAGGATCATGATGGGCCAAACACTACCCCTAAGTGGCAATGTAAATGTGAAAAACAAACTTAAGTATCTTCATGTAAAAAATTGAATGAGTTATCTACACAATCAAGAAATAAGGTAGTAATAAAGTTGTAATAAATTTAATGTAGTTTATGGGCTACAATTTTTTTTTGAAAATTTTGAAAATAGTTTGGTGAAAATTGGATATTTCAATGAAGCATTACTAAAATTTTCAGAAAACCATAAAAAGTAGGTGTCATTCCAGCCAACCTAAGTATGAGAAATATATAATATTTTTGCTCCATGATTTAGATTTAAGTAAAGGACACATGAGCGGATGTGATGCATATTTTTTTGAATTTTTTTAAGTAATTTATTTATGAATTTTTATTGTGATTTTTTTAAAATATTAAAAATTAATTTTCCAGCCAACCTAACTTGGTCAAAAATATATGAAACTAAAAAATTTTAAATTTTAATATATACCCAATAAGTCCTAGAATGTGATGCATCTTTTGGACTTAAAAAAGGATTAATATGTTGAAAGTTATGGATGTTTTTCAATATGTATATCTATCAGGAAATCAGACATAGCATGTGTAGAAAATTAATAATAATTACCTATTAAAATTATTATGAGGTGTATATTTTTTTTTAGAATCTTAATAACTTCCTCTATAAACCCTTTTCATTTGATTAAATTTAGTTACAAAAAAGTCTGTCATCTTCAAGGATGAAATTGAGGAAAATTTTAGGATAACACTAAATGGGTGGTTTTACATGTTTCTTTGGCAGGTTTTGGGACTCCCACATGCCTAAATATGAGGTAATCCTAAGGAATTATTGGAGGAAATCCATGTTTGAGCTAGTAATATTAACATCCTTTCCATCCAAATCTAAATATTAGTCTAAATGTTAGCACTTTTTCATACAACAAGTTTTTTCTCCATTGCCACTATTTGGCCCATCATGATCTCACACACACCCACATCCAGTTGTAGAAAGACCCAGCCTTATGTTGTCCTATCATTCTGCTAAGCATCACCATCATTTACTGATACTCTAGTGCAAAGTCAAACTTGTATAGATAAATGGGCAGTTTAGCAGAGGCCTTGTAGGTGCTGTCACTGGATCTCCATTGGTACATGATCCTCCTGGATTCTTTCTCTTTGCTAGTATACTCCTTCTCTAGTTTACCCAAGTTTAATCAAACCAGATGAGGTCCTCTAGGCAAATTGAAGGCTGCAGTGATACTTTCAATCAAAAAGTCTATGTAAACCCTCCCATGTTTCTCTACTCTCTAGGTGATGTTATTGTGATTTTTGGCACATTCTACCACTAATTCAGTGGCTTCCATAGTGTAAAGGAACCCTCCAGCATGCCACATTCTAGAACTGTATGTATTGATGAGTAGGGGATTGCCACCCACTTTCTCCAGTTTAGTTGTCCATGCATCCAGGGCGGTGCTTCTGAGGTGTGTATAATTGATTTGCCCATATTTGAAGGTTATCCCTTCAGGCTGTATGCACATGGGTTTTAGAAATTCTATGTCAGACCTATTTTTCTGAGCTACCATTAGATCCTGCAATGAAACATGTAGACATCTTACCTTGTGTGTCGCATGTAGTGGTGGATGCAACGATCACATGAATTTTATGGTGATTGTTGATGTATAAAATTGTGTAGGTTCTAACACCAACATGGGAAGTTTCAAGAATGTGGAACTGGCTACTTGAAACAACCTATAGATTTTAAAGAAGCTGGCTCTTCTCTATTTTAAATGGGTTTTGAGAAAAGGGTAAGAAATTATTAGGATTATAGATACAGTAAAGAAAATCTAACTATGGAGATGCGCTTGAGTAAAAGTATCCCTTCAATTTGAGCACAGTGAAACTATTCTCAAGATACAGTTATATTAAAGAGTAGATACTACATGATTAACATAAACAAATAGAATGAATATAATCAAAGTCTCACAACCAGAAACTTTGCAATGGACATAGTTAATATCAACCAAGGCACATAACAGAGTTCTTCTCATTAATCTTCCAGCAACATAAAAGGCACAGATACATGCATAGATACATTAACTTTCTTATCAAGAATAACAAAATAAAGGCAAAATGACATAAAATGGCCACAACAAAGTCTCTGACTTCTCTTTTAGATTCTAACAAAAACTTATCAAAAGTATATCTATATCTCTATCTGTGTGTCTAGATCTATTACAAATACTACATATTTATAATCATAGATCCGACCCTAGATTATCTGTAACAACCGAATCCTCAACAGCCCAATAGAACTAAAGATAACTGGAAGTTCCTGATAGTTGCGATCCTCCGAATCTGCAACAGTCCTCTCTCCTTAACGCTTATTAGCTGGGGCAAAATATATGTGGCACAACTCCTTCACTGAGACACAGACACATGGCGAGACCCACGTGCTTATAATTGAAACAAAATATGACATATGGCAATGTCCACATCAAACCCAGAAAATCCTATTACTTTTCAGAAATGAACAAGAAAATGATAGTTATCGCATTTCGTAGCCTTCAAAACCATCTACGTGTCTTCCTCTGCAAAGCCTTTAAAACTATCTTTATGCTCGGGTGACCTCCTTTAATGACATCTGTTGCAAGCTACTTCATTTATAATATGAGACACATTAATGATGGGACCCACAACCTCAGCGCTCACTACCTTCAAAAGGGAGAAAATTGGGACAGATGGCAGCTTTAGCGCGCACACTAACTAACACATGGTGGCACCCGCAACACTGCTTGAAACTGATAAAACTTTTGAAACTCCCTGCGGAAGCTGACACTTGGCGCAACCTGCATAAAAACTATAGAAGCTTTAAGTTTCTCACTTGGAAGTGTCATGAACAAAGCAACTCCTTCCGTGACCACCACGTGGCATCCTCAACGCGCTTGAAATAAAACATTATTGTGGCCCACCATCTTTATACTAGCATTGACATGATACGAAAGAAACACGTGGCATCGTCCGTAGAAAAATAACAAGACACACGGCACCCTCCGCACAAAACATAGAAACTTTAGGGACTACCTCTGCAAGCTACACGTGGCAACACCTGCAACACTACTAAAACTTTAAACATTGAAACTATCTGCTATGTGGCACACTCCACACAAAACTTAATATTCAAAACATTGTTGCAGCTTTAACTGTGGCTTGACACTTGGCAGATTCTGCACAAAGCAAAGAAACTTTCATAGCAACCAAAATGAGACCTAGGCAACAACATTTGGAACTAAACCGTGACTCAAACAAAATGTAGAGTTTTTGACACTCTACAGTTCTTGGCGAACAATACGACTTCTGAGCCTGCTCTGAAAGAACCCAAAACTGGCAAAAAGATATGTATTAAAAATATAACTTAGAGTCATAAATTTTGCAATGTTGTCTAATAAACAGACCATTCTAAATCGGAGAGTCCCTGTCTACTCTATAAATCTTGAAAAGCAAAATCAAGATTAATTATATCCTTATGAGAAAAAGTTTGCAAAATTTGTACCACAGCCTTTAATTGAAACTCTAGCTGGGCCATAGGTATCAACACAACTTCCACTTCCTTGACCGATGATGAATCACTTAAACCCTAGAAAATTGTTTGATCATTTTGCTTAGTCAAGAGAAGGGTCTTGATGTCATCTATCATCAACACTATGTTACTATCTGGGAATGGTGAAGGAAGCCCCAGTTGCACCAAATCTTCTATATGTTTCTTCATATTTTTCACTCCTTTTATTGTATCTAAGAGCTCCTGACAATTTGTAGCCATGGAGTTACAACTCAAAACTTCATTGACCTTCTTAGCAGTGACCATTCTATCATTGATACCTGCTGCTGATAATGTCTCATCTATGGTGTCATACAACTTCTTCAATAAAACTTGAGAGTCAGAAACCCTCAATGAAACAGTAGACAAGGTGGCCTGCATCAAAGTTTCTACTTTCTTACATAGCTGCTGACAATTCAATAGAAATGTTAAAGATAGCCTTAGCTGGATAATCTCCTCAGAGATCCTCTTCCATACTAAAACATATAGCTCTTTTACCAAATTAAGAACTCCAACATTTTGTGGCCTATTAGCCAACTCAATTGTTAGCTGCTTTGTTCTTTGTTGCTCAGCCAAGAGTTGTGCCTGAATTGCACCATTAGCATTTTGCTTATTCAATAACTTCTGTTGCAACTTATCTTGATATTTCTTCTCCAAAGTGGCTTTCTCCTATCTCAAAACAGTCACTGCAGCCTTTTCCAGTGCTAGCTCAAACTTAAGAGAAGCATTCTGGGTCTATACAACCTGATATATCTAAAAAGAAATAGTATTTTGTAACTATTTGTTCAGATTATCAATCTCATTCTTCTTAGATTGATTCTCTCTAGCAAGGTTGCTACTATTCACTTTCTCTTGAGCCAAATCATTTTATGCTTTTTGCAACTTCTTGGACACTTTCAGATAGTCAGTTGCTACAGCAGATGCAGTTTCATTTAGTAGCTCAACCCTATCCTGTGGCCTAAAAAGAGACATATCCATAGCCACAGCATTCATAGCATAATCCTAGGGCTGCATTTGTTCATTAGGTTTCACCACATTTGGAGACAAATGTGTAACTGTCAATGATTGTTGAATGGGGTCATAAAGTGACCTCATGTGTGCCACAATAGGGCTCTTGTTTTCATTTTTCCTATTTTTGTCCATCCTAGCCTCTCTAGCCCTTTTTGCTATGTCTTCTTGAGCTTGGAATGTAGGAGGGGATGCAATGTAACCTCTAGCAAAGGAGTGACCTTGAGGTAGGCCATAGGGAATAGCCAATAATTGCTGGCTAGGAGAAACTTGAGGAGGGGCACATTTAGGCACAGATGGAGAAAATAATGGAAATAAAATGGCCTGTGAAGACATGGCCTAGGTACTGGTAGTTGTGGCAAGGGTAGATGTTATCACAACAAAAGTGGCAGGGGTAATACATGCCTGGCTAATTGGGATTGCCACTCCTATAGTAGAAGAAAGAGATACAGGGGAAAAGGGAGAAGAAACACTTACTTGAGTGACAAAAGAGGTGACTGGCAGTTGTTGCCGCTATGGTTCTATTTCTTCCTCCTTTTCTTCTTGCAGGTACAATTTCCTATGTTTCCTAGGCCTCTCACCTGTTTCCTCTATTTCTTTCTCTTCAACATTTACCACCACTGGTGGTTGCAAAGGAACAATTCTAGAATCCCCAGATTTTGAAGCTGTTTGAGTCCCTAGAGTTGGTGATGACACCATACCTTTTTGCTTCTCTAAGGTGCTGAGGGATTGGAGCCATGAAGATGTAGGAGCAATAGATGAGGATTGTCCTATTTCTTGCATAATTTGGGCTAACTCTATTTCCTCTTCTGTCTCCTCATCCTTCCTCTAAATTCTACTTGTGTCTGGACTTGAGACTAGGGAAGGATGCCACTCATCCTGAATTGATTCCCATTTTTCATCACTGTCAACATTCCCAAATGAATGTGTGAACTCTAAAATTTCTTGCCTGTATTTCCAATAGGCTTCAATCTTTTCTATTCTCCAGTCTTGGGTTTTTAATGCTTTCCTCAGACCAACAGTCATTTTCATCTTAGGGTCATATTCCCTCTCTTTGACATAAAAGGTTTCCCATGGCCTAGGCCCCTCATAGGGCAAATTAGTTGATTCAACATACAGATCTAGGTTATGTTCTTTCAGATTCCTCTTGTCATCCCAGAATGGACGACACTCATGTACCATTTTAGCACGGACCTTATTATTCATAATCCAAGAGGCTAGAAAACTATCTAGGTCATATTTCCATTTATCTTCTATGATGATGAAACCCAGGGCAGCTAACTTTCTTAACAAGAGGTTCTTTGCACCTCTAACTTCAAGTGTCATGTTTTTCCTAGCCCATGGAATATCATACATCTTCTTCTTTCTTTTCTTGTGGCCAAAATCATTATCAACCACAAATACCTGTCAGGTCATCTCTAAGTATACGACCCTAGGGGTCAATACTTTAGGTAATAGCATGGGTTCCGCACTGAAACCATGGACTCTTATTATTGTATTATGTGCCCCAAAGAAATAATCACATGGAATTGGGCAATTTGTTATAAAACCCCTTATACTCTGTCAATCTTTGTTCTATATGCTTAGGGCTTAACTGGAAAAAAGCAGGGGCGACAAAATGTTCCCAAAACTCATAAGGGTTGGAGATTTTAGATAACACATGTGTCCATGCGGACACAGGGATGGTTTTATTTTGACCAAAATCTGGATCATACATATTTAAATGCATATGTTGTGCGAAAAGACTATAGCTTTAATACAACATAAGATGGAACAAGAAAGCAGAATACTTGAAAACTTGCCTTGTCTTGAAATTTGAGAGCTAATCAATCATGGCAGTAGCAATTTGATCTAAGAAATCTAGCCAGTACTCTTGTGATTTGTCCACAGTTTTCCATCTGAAAATAATTGCCAACTGCCAGTAATGGACTTTGTTATCCTCCCTCATTCCAAAAATGAAAGCTATCATTGAAAGTGCCTCCTGAACATTTTGAATAAAGTGTACCCACCTAGTGGGTAGTGTGGGCATATGAGTATTATCATCTCCCAACTGCATTTCTGAATTCAAGAACTTCACTTTGTTAATTATATTTTCCCATGTGTTTTGCATTTTGGCAACAGTTGGAAATGTGGCTGTTCTATCATGCTGCAGGGCCAGCATGTCTCTTATGGCCTTGGACATAATATGCACTATGAAAGGGCCCTATTGTATAGTATTTGATGGTGCATGAAACAGTTCTGCACATAACTTGATTAGCTCGGGACACAGGTGGACATTAGGGACCAGGAACTGTGCCAATTGTGAGGTCCATATCCTCATACCAAAAGTTACAGACTACCCACTGTTTGCTCAGAGAATACACCTTTGATGTGCCCCCTCCCAGAGAGCCTTGGTGTTATTTTGAAGGGGCATGTCGAATATGCCATCTGCATAATCCTTCACCTATTTTGGGTCGACGGAATACCCTACTTTCTTAGGATTGAAATCATTCAGAAATCTTCCAAGATCTCTCTGGCACAACTAAATTATGCTCTTGATCTCCTAGATAATTTTCATATAGCTTATATTATAAGCCTACACTAACTCCCTTTCTATCTAGGATCAAGCTTGAGGAAAAATGTTCCACACCATTTGTTGATGCCACCTTAAATAATCAACTTGTTGGTAGCCTTATCTACTTGACTCATACTTTTCCTAACATTTCCTTTGTAGTCGGCATGGTTTCATGATTCATAACAGATCCACATGTGCTTCATTAGAAGGTAGCCAAGTTCATTCTACACTACATTCAACTCACTCATATATATGGGATTCACTATGCAATAGACAGATGTTTAGATTTGATTGGATACATAGACTATGATTGGGTTGGTGATCTTGATGATCACAAGTCTATAGCTGGCTATAGTTTTTGAACCTTGGTTCTAGTCCCATTCAAGTTGGAAAAGAAAGAAGCAACATTCCATTGCTCTCTTCAATTGAGACTAAGTATCAAGGGGTTGTCAATGCTGCCATTGAGTCTATTTAGCCTCAGAATATCCTCACTGAACTTGGCATTACCTTTTAAAAGCCATCAATCATCTACAACAACAATTAGAGTGCCATCTAGATCTCAAAGAACCTAGTCCATCATTAGTGGACCAAACACATGAGATCCACATACATTTTCTTAGGGAGCTGATTCAAGAGTAGGTCATTGATTTGTGATATTGTCTGATAGTAGAGCAAGTTGCATATATCTTCACTAAACCCTTTTCTAAGAGCAAGTACATCCATTTTTGGACTCTCTTGGGGATGTGAGACATTTATTCAAAGGGGTCACTTATCCCTTCTTGCTTCATCCTCTCATGGGGGAGTTTTGTCCCACTAAGTTTTCTCCTTCTCTTCTATTTGAGGGGATCTTTCTTATGTGGGTACTATTGGCAAGAGACACTGCTTCGCATTGATAAGTGTTGTCATTGATGGCAACTAAGATCATCCTAATCATCTGCATAACACAATTTGTTCACACTGGAAGTCAGAATTAGAATTTGTCTAAGTCTGGGCAGTTAGGAATAGAGCAGGTGACAGGGTCTGGTATCTTGGTCTGGATCTCTCTGGTGGAAAGGCATGGTTTACTGTAGATCTAAGGTAGTTGTAAGAATTTTCAAGACACTCTAAATCTAGAGTTTTGTCCTCCAGTGATGAAGGACTCAAGATATGAGCTTTTGAGTATCAGGTTTCAATTTGACAGAACAGATATAAGAAGAATAGGTCGACCTTGTGAATGATCTTAATTCTGGATGTATAGAAGTTGTTTATTGGACAATTGGTGATGATAAGTGATGGTAGCTGACATGATTGATGATTTGCGAGTGCAAGTTTTGGCCTACATCTCATATTATGTATGTGGTGTAGGAGCACCCCTACAAGACAGGATATAGGTTCATTGTCCGCATGACAGGACATTAGTCTATTTTTAGCATGTTTGACTTCATAATGTAATAAGGTCCATTGGACCAATGCATATGTATTAGATCAGCCTAGGAGAGTGTGCAGGCAGTTAGAGCTCGTGATCAGGTAGTATGAGCGGTCTTCTCCCAGCCGCTTGGAAGCTCCCAGCCACTGGGAATCGAGTTGGTAGTACTCGTAGGATATTGCTATAAATAACTCAGATCAGTTAGGGTTTGAGATCACACAGTTAGAGAAGAGAGTAGAAGAGAGAGTAGTAGTTATGTTATGTTGTACTGGTGATTGAGTGAAATCCAGAGATCAGTTCCGACATTGTGAAACATTGTTTAGGACATTTGTGTTTCATCTAAATAAGATCTCATCAATTGCATTATCTGGTTTATCAGCTGTTTATGTTTTGATTTCTGTTCTGATTACAAGTTGATGGATTCTTTCAACCCTTCCACCGGTTGATTCTCTGAATCGGTGGAATGGTCATGCAAGTTAGTTTAGGTTGTATTTTAGTTTTCTGTTTATGCATTTCATTGTGTGAGAGATCGATTGGTAGCATGCTATGAATCAACCTAGCATCCTCATGTGCTAGGGTTTAGGAAGATAAACTGTTAAGTTTTGATCTGAAGGTGATCTGGCCCAATCATCATGTTTTCTTTGTAAAAGTGTGCGGTTCTGTGAGTTTGCATGCAGCTGACGGATATACAGGGATCTGCATGTGCTTTTCCAGATGAAGTGAATCGCATCGACATCTACGAGTATATCGCTATCCGGATCGGGTTATGAAGTTGGCAGAAATTGTATGTTTCAAGTGCATCAGGATGATATAGGTTGGATATATACTCAATGTGTATATCATCGTCAGGATCATCTTTCGTGTGTATCCATCATCCGCATATCGCTATCGCATGCAGGAGTGAAAGTTCACTTTTTGGCTAAGGACCGGAAAGGTCATCATCAGGATATTGAAAAGATCACCGGATATTCATTATCATGTTGCGGAGGATATAAGTGTCTTATATCCTGTTGACATCATCATCAGGTGCATTGACATCATCATCGGGTGCAAGTGACGTCATCGTCATCAGGATATTGCGAATATCACCCTATGCAAGTTTATCCTGCTGTCGCTAAGTGTTTTGGCATCGGCATAAGTCATCAGCATAAAGTTTGGTTAACATCATCAGGATGTTTCAATATGACCGGATAAGTCATATCCTGATGCTGTTGTTCGAGTAGTCGAATATCGGGGTGACATAAGCATCGAAGGAAAGGTGCTTGAAGTTGTCGTCATCAGGATATATTGGAGGAACCGGATATTTTATACCCTGCTGATGAAGATGATGTTGAACATCATGATGATGAAGATAGAGTTTGGCGGTAAGATGAATAGTGAACATCAGGAGGATGTTTGCGCTTGCCGAATATGATGATGCTGCTGACAGGTGGAAGGCGAAAGGCGATAAGGAAGTGAACAGTAGTTAGCAGGAGGATATTTCGTGCCTCTTCGAAATATGATGATGCTGTCTGTGTTAGCAAGAAATATGATGATGATGATAAGCCGATAGGTATTACATACTGCATGTACAGGATTTTAACATGCTGGTTGTGTTAATGACTCCTCCTTCCCATTTGTAAGCTTCTGTTGCGTTTACTCTACATCATAGTGGTATCAGAGCAAAGGAAGGATCTTCTGGAAAAGATCAGGATATAGCAGGATGTCAGATGAAGAAGGAACATCTGAGATTCCGGCAAGGATGACCAACGTTGAGTTGGTAGTTCTGGTAAAGAAACAGATTGCAGAGAGCAAGGTCGTGAAGGCTCAGAATCAGGAATTGAAGGATGAGTTAGAGAAGTTGAGGAACAGAGTAGGTTCTGGTAGAGAAGAAGATAGGGAAGAAGAAGAGATCCCTAGTTGGAACGAGGAGGTCGTTCCTACAAACCAGAGACCACTGTTGAATGCCCTCAAGGCCATGGAGAGGAGAACCATGGATGTGAAACTGGATTTGCCAGTGTTTACAGGAAAGATGGAACCTGATTCAGTGATGGAGTGGATAGACTCCTTGAACAATTTCTTTGAAACAGAGGAGATACCAGAACAATAGAGGGTGAAAATAGCCCAGTCAAAAATGAAAGAAGCTGCCTTGACATGGTGGAATTTCGTCCAAGATGATAGAGTATAGGAAGGAAAGCATAGAGTCACTACATGGAAGAAGATGATGGCATTAGTAAAGGAAGCTTATGTCCCATTGGATTACAGTATCCAATTACACAAGAGGAAGCAAAACCTGAAGCAGAAGGAGCTAGATGTCAGCTCATATACAGAAGAATTCATGAAACTTTGTATGAAAACAAAGGTAAAGGAAAGTGAAGAAGAGAAGGTAGCCAGATACCTTAATGGATTGAGGTTCAATATTCAGGAAGATTTAAGTCTGCATAATCCAGATACAGTTCAGAAATGCTTTTAGTTGGCATTGAAAGTGGAAGAGAAGTTAAAGAGAAAACAAGAACAACACAATAGAGGAAGAGGAAGACAACAAAGGGGTGGAAGAGGTCCTTTTAGAGGTAGAGGACATGGACATGGATATCAAGGAGAATCCAGTCATGACAATAGTAAGGGAAACAATAGTCAGAACCAGGGGGAAAATTATAGTCAGCAAGGAAACTTCAGAGGTAGAAGACCTTTCAGAGGAAGATCCCAGGGCAGAGGATCCATCAGATGTTATAACTGTAACAAAGAAGGCCATATAGCTAGCAGATGTCCAGAAAAGGCCACAAGCTCAACAGGAGAAAGGAGAACAAATCTGATCCAAGAACTTGATAATCAAAGTATGACAGGCTCTAATTCTTTTCAGAGTATGAATGCTCCTGATAATTATGGATACCCAGAAAGTGGAGAGTCTCTAATGATGAGAAGAACAGTGACTACCATGAAGGTACCTGACAAAGAATCCCCTCAAAGAAAGTCTCTTTTCAGGACTATTTGCAAAGCAGGAGGTAAGGCATGTAAAGTTTTGATTGATTCTAGTTCTACTGAAAATTTTGTGTCTGAAGAAATGGTGACAAAACTTAAGCTTAGGAGATTGCCTCACCCATCCCCATATAAAGTCTCATGGCTTACCCAAGGTCAGCAGACAATTGTAGAAGAGTAGGCTTGGGTAGAATTTCAGATTGGAGCATATAAGGATAAGTTGTTGTTTGATATTACCACGATGGATGCTTGCAATCTTTTATTTGGTAGACCATGGCAGTATGATTTGAAGGCACAACATGATGGTATTAGAAATACCTATACAATCAATAAAGATGGTAAGGTTATAAAGTTACTACCATTGACGGAGAAGGAGGAGAAATCTAAAGGAAAAGAGGTGAAGGTAATGCTGATGGAAGGTAAATAGTTCATGAAAGAAGTAGCAGCAGAAGGTGCAGTTGCATATGCCCTAATCCCATGTATGAGGGTGAATAAAGAACAGCAGCAAGAAGTCAAGGAAGAGAAGAAGCAAAGGTTCATAGACCCAGCTATCCAAGAGCTATTGGATAAGTACAAAGGTATCATCTCAAAAGGAATGCCAAGATCCCTACCACCTGTCAGGGATATCAGTCACTGCATAGACTTAATTCCAGGGTCAACACTTCCAAACAAAGCAGCCTATAAGCTAACTCCAGAACAGAATGCAGAAGTAGCCAGACAAATTGAAGAATTATTGGATTCAGGTCTGATTGGGAAAAGTTTAAGTCCATGTGCCGTACCAGCTGTACTAGCACCAAAGAAGGAAGGTACTTGGAGGCTTTGCACAGATTCTAGAGCTATTAACAAGATCACAATCAGGTATAGGTTTCCAATCCCTAGGATAGATGATTTACTTGACTGTTTGGGAGGTGCTAAGTATTTTACAAAAATAGATTTGAAGAGTGGATATCATCAGATCAGGATTAGGCCAGGAGATGAATCAAAAACAGCATTCAAAACTAATGAAGGGTTATATGAGTGGAGGGTTATGCCTTTTGGTTTATCTAATGCACCTAGTACTTTTATGAGGTTGATGAATGAGGTTTTGAAAGTGTTCATTGGTAAGTTTGTCATAGTATATCTAGATGACATTCTGATTTTCAGCAACACAAAAGAAGAACATCTCAGACACATAGATTTGGTTCTTAAGAGGTTACATGAAGAGCAGCTGATGATAAATTTAGACAAGTGTTTGTTCATGCAAGAGGAGATCACATATTTGGGTTTTGTCATTTCACAAGGAAAGTTACAAATGGATAAGGAGAAGGTAAGTGCCATATTGTCTTGGCCAACCCCAAAGACTATGAATGATGTCAGAAGTTTCCATGGGTTAGCAACCTTCTACAGGAAGTTTATAAGAGGGTTTAGTCATATTTGTGCACCCATGCTTGATACCATCAAGGGAGGACAGAAGTGCAGGTTTGTTTGGACTCAAAGAGCAGATGATTCTTTTGAAACGTTGAAGAAGAAGGTGGCACAGCAGCCAGTCCTTGTACTTCCAGATTTTAACAAAATCTTTCAGGTGGAATTGATGCCAGTCACATGGCCATTGGAGCAGTACTCAGCCAAGAAGGTAGACCTATTGCATTTTTCAGTGAGAAGCTTAATGATGCTAAAAAGAGGTATTCCTCATATGATTTGGAAATGTATGCTTTAGTCCAGTCACTCAAGAAATGGAGGCATTACTTGATGCCAAAGGAATTCATAGTATTCACAGATAACCAGGCTCTGAGTTTCATAAATAGCCAGGAAAAGCTGAACCACAGACACATGAAATGGGTAGAAACCTTACAAGCTTTTACTTTTACATTGAAGCATAAGAAAGGAGTCAAGAATAAAGTTGCAGATGCTTTGAGTAGGAGAGTTCTAACAGTCAACCAGATTCAGTTAGAAAGTGTTGGCATTGATTCACTAAAGACCATGTATGAGACTGATGAAGATTTTGGGGAGATATATCATGTATGTACTTCTTTTGGAGAGAAATATCATGCTGAATTCTCTAAATTTTTGATTCAGGATGGATTGTTGTTCAAAGGTGGACAGTTATGTATTCCAAGGTGTTCTATGAGGTTAAACATCATTAAGGAGAAACATTGTGGAGCTATGGCAGGTCATTTTGGTCTAGATAAGACTCTTGATCTTGTCCGAAGACATTACTTTTGGCCTAAGTTACAATCAGATGTCAGAAAGTTTGTAGAGACATGTGTGATATGTCAGAAAGCTAAAGGCAGGTTGACTAATGCAGGTTTATATCAGCCCTTACCCATTCCTTCCAGACCATGGGAAAGCATAAGTATGGATTTTGTCTTGGGTTTACCAAGGACAAGGAAAGGGTTTGACAGTGTTTTTGTTGTAGTGGATAGATTCAGCAAAATGGCACATTTCTTGCCATGCAAAACCACTGCTGATGCTTCATACATTGCAGATTTGTTTTTCAGGGAGATTGTCAGAATCCATGGATTGCCATTGAGCATAGTGTCAGATAGGGATGTGAAGTTTATTGGTCACTTCTGGAGAACTCTTTGGAGGAAACTTGGAACAAATTTGTCTTTTTCCTCTGCATATCATCCTCAAATGGATGGACAGACTGAAGTAGTGAACCGTTCCTTAGGAAATTTGCTTAGATGTTTGACAAAACAACATGGAGAAAAGTGGGATAATATTCTATCTCAAGCTGAATTTTCCTATAATGATACTGTCAATAGGAGCACAGGGAAATCACCTTTTCAGATAGTTTATGGTATGCATCCAAGAGGAATTTTGGAATTAAGAGATCTACCTACCATAGACCCTATTAGTGCAGAAGGAGAAGCTTTTGCAGAAGCCATAAAAGAGGTTCATGATCAAGTCAAGACACAACTGCAGCAAACCACCTTGAAGTATAAGGAATATGCTGATAAAAAGAAGAAGGATGTACAGTTTGATGTTGGAGATTTGGTATGGGTTCATTTGAAGCAGGACAGACTTCCTAAGGGAAAATATACTAAACTCATGTAGAGAAAAGTTGGACCATGTCAGATCTTGCACAAGCATGGACAGAATGCTTATGAGATACAACTCCCCCCTGATCTTGGTTTGTCCCCTATATTCAATGTATGTGATTTAACTCCATACAAGTCTTATCCAGATGTAGATCAGGAACTCCTACAGGATACAGTCCATGATAACATTCCCAAGCATGATCCTCCACAGTTGCAGAAGGTTTTGGACACCAGAGTGGTCAAACAGACCCGGAACAAACAGTACTTGGAGTATCTAGTCTCTTGGAAGGGAAAACCTAATTCTGCAGTAGTATGGATGAATGAAGAGCAGATCCAGAACCATGGTGCAGATCTTCATACTCTCATCTCAAGTGGACTTGAGATTTCTTCTTCTGGGGAGTATGGTGCAGGAGCACCCCTACAAGACAGGATATAGGTTCATTGTCCGCATGACAGGACATTAGTCTATTTTTAGCATGTTTGACTTCATAATGTAATAAGGTCCATTGGACCAATGCATATGTATTAGATCAGCCTAGGAGAGTGTGCAGGCAGTTAGAGCTCGTGATCAAGTAGTATGAGTAGTCTTCTCCCAGCCGCTTGGAAGCTCCCAGCCCCTGGGAATCGAGTTGGTAGTACTCGTAGGATATTGCTATAAATAACTCAGATCAGTTAGGGTTTGAGATCACACAGTTAGAGAAGAGAGTAGAAGAGAGAGTAGTAGTTATGTTATGTTGTACTGGTGATTGAGTGAAATCCAGAGATCAATTCTGACATTGTGAAACATTGTTTAGGACATTTGTGTTTCATCTAAATAAGATCTCATCAATTGCATTATCTGGTTTATCAGCTGTTTATGTTTTGATTTCTGTTCTGATTACAAGTTGATGGATTCTTTCAACCCTTCCACCGGTTGATTCTCTGAATCGGTGGAATGGTCATGCAAGTTAGTTTAGGTTGTATTTTAGTTTTCTGTTTATGCATTTCATTGTGTGAGAGATCGATTGGTAGCATGCTATGAATCAACCTAGCATCCTCATGTGCTAGGGTTTAGGAAGATAAACTGTTAAGTTTTGATCTGAAGGTGATCCGGCCTGATCATCATGTTTTCTTTGTAAAAGTGTGCGGTTCTGTGAGTTTGCATGCAGCTGACGGATATACAGGGATCTGCATGTGCTTTTCCAGATGAAGTGAATCGCATCGACATCTACGAGTATATCGCTATCCGGATCGGGTTATGAAGTTGGCAGAAATTGTATGTTTCAAGTGCATCAGGATGATATAGGTTGGATATATACTCAGTGTGTATATCATCGTCAGGATCATCTTTTGTGTGTATCCATCATCCGCATATCGCTATCGCATGCAGGAGTGAAAGTTCACTTTTTGGCTAAGGACCGGAAAGGTCATCATCAGGATATTGAAAAGATCACTGGATATTCATTATCATGTTGCGGAGGATATAAGTGTCTTATATCCTGTTGACATCATCATCAGGTGCATTGACATCATCATCGGGTGCAAGTGACGTCATCGTCATTAGGATATTATGAATATCACCCTGTGCAAGTTTATCCTGCTGTCGCTAAGTGTTTTGGCATCGGCGTAAGTCATCAGCATAAAGTTTGGTTAACATCATCAGGATGTTTCAATATGACCGGATAAGTCATATCCTGATGCTGTTGTTTGAGTAGTCGAATATCGGGGTGACATAAGCATCGAAGGAAGGGTGCTTGAAGTTGTCGTCATCAGGATATATTGGAGGAACCGGATATTTTATACCCTGCTGATGAAGATGATGTTGAACATCATGATGATGAAGATAGAGTTTGGCGGTAAGATGAACAGTGAACATCAGGAGGATGTTTGCGCTTGCCGAATATGATGATGCTGCTGACAGGCGGAAGGCGAAAGGCGATAAGGAAGTGAACAGTAGTTAGCAGGAGGATATTTCGTGCCTCTTCAAAATTGATGATGCTGTCTGTGTTAGCAAGAAATATGATGATGATGATAAGCTGATAGGTATTACATACTGCATGTACAGGATTTTAACATGCTGGTTGTGTTAATGACTCCTCCTTCCCATTTGTAAGCTTTTGTTGCGTTTACTCTGCATCAGAATGGATCTAGCCGACAAAGCAGAATACTCAACAAAGTTCTAAATGTTCTTGAAGCTGACTGGTAAAATAATTGTAGATCATGTTGTAGATATATATATCTGATGGAATTAGATGATTTAGGTGTGTGTGTGTTGCGATTATGGTGTAATTGTGAAAAGAAGCAGAGATCAAAAGTTTAGATGCTAGCAGAGCAGTAAGAGGAGCATAGTAAGGATGAAGTATGTCAAGTCAATATTAGTTCAAATTTATTGTAACTCTTCTTCCTGTAGGTAGTGAGCCTTCTTTTGAGTAATGATCTCTAGGCAGTGAGCCTGAATGCATGTGCATTCCCCATTGTAATACTTCTAACAAAGAATAATCTTTGTGGGTTAACCCCCACCATGGTTTTTCCCTTAACCGGGTTTCCATGCCAAAAATCTTGGTGTTAAGTGTATTATTTATGTTTCTACTCATGTGTTATTGATTAATGTTGAAATGTTTACATCATTGATTTGATTATAAGTTGTAAAGGAAGATTAAGGGTAGAAATTGTTAAATTGTGTGACAATTGATTCACCCCCCGTCTCAGTTGTCCAGACCTAATTCAACAATTGGTATTAGAGCAAGGTTCCTTAAAATAAGCCTAACAACTTAAGGAAAGGTCTTAGAATGAGTTTTCAATGGGTTCATTCAAAGATCAACGTCAGTTGGCTCTAAAAAATCTTGATCAGTCCAAAGCAAAAATATATAATCTGAAAGATGAACTCAAGGATTCTTATGATACCATTGAAATGCTAAAAGATAAATTAAAGAAGTCTATGGGAAGGAATAAGAAGCTACTTCTGTAGTTATCCAGTTTAACTGAAGAAAATGGCATGACTGAAGCCTTGGAAGAAAAGACAAAGGAGTGTGAGAAGCTATCAAAAAAAGTTGTTGTTTTGAAAGTTGAGATGGAATATGGGGCAATGAGGCTAACCAAAGAAATTGAGCAAAGAAAATAGACTAAAGAAGATTTGAATCAAACTCTAAAAGAAAGAGCTGATGAATGCTATAGATTGGACAATATAGCTGGCCATCTAAAGTTTGATCTACAAGAAAGCAAAGACAATGAAAGAGATCTTGAAAGGCAAATTGTCATTCTCAGATATGACCTAGAAGTTGCAAATGAATAGAAGGAGAAGTTCAAGATAAGTTCAGCTAAACTTGAAGCAATACTTGAGGGTTAGAAAAAGGCTGATGACAAGCATGGTCTTGGATATGATAAAGGTGAAAGATTCAAATCTAGACAAAGAAACTTTCAACCAAGGAATGGGAGAAACAGACCTAGAAGACCTCCGGTAAGACAACCTAATGCTCAAAGGTATCCATCTTTCAATGGAAATTGCTTCAAGTGCAATAAATTTGGTCGTAAAGCCACTCAATGCAGAAGTAGAGTAAATCAAAATAATCCATCTTTCTCTAGACAATGCTTCAATTGCAAGAGGTATGGTCATAAATCCAATGAATGCAGAAGTATGATAATGAACAACTCATCAAATAGAGGAAATGGGAATTCTTTTAATGGAAAATGCTTTGCATGCAATAGATTTGGACAGATGGCCATTCAGTGCAGATCAAGAGAAAATCAATCAAATGGGCAAAGAAATGTTGTGTGCTTCCATTGTAACCAATCCAGTCATTCTGCAAGATTCTGCAGAAGTAGGATTAATGAAAGAAGAGGTCCGATAAATAGAAAACTGGATGAGCAGAGACAAGACAAAGGCAAAAGAAAAATTGAAGAGAATGAAATCTAGAATGAAATAAGTGAGACATGGATCAAGAAAGCAATTGTGAACCATAGTAATGGGTTCACACCGGAATCCGATGTAGATAATTACTCAGGGAATTAAATTTGGAGCTCTGGCTTAGGGGGAGCTACATTTAAAATCAAAATCCCCCAGCCAGTAAGTGCATGGATCTGGCATAGTGAGAAAAGAGATATTGGATTGTTTTAGATCATTTGGAAGGATTTCTAGAAGAAAAAAGGTGGATATGGCAAATTGCAGAGTAATTAATGAGAAATTGTTCAACAAATAAAGTAACCGGATGTATTAGGGCAGAGCATTTATTACAAAGACAAATTAGGTACTATGGAGCATAAAAGGGTCATTCATTCCCCAGATAGATCACTTTGCATTAGAAGAAAGCAAGAAGAAGAGGGAACGAGCTCAGAGCTAAGAATTCTCAAGAATTGAAGTGCGAAGAGGATCTTCAAGAAAAACCCTAATCTACAGAATAAGGTATTTCTATTTTCTACGAAATCTCTTAAATTCTCAATCTCTACAAATGGCTACACCTTTAGTTGTTGATGTCACTGAAAGGCCCCATCCTAAATTTAAGAAGCATCCTTACAAATCTGTTGAAGTCAAGCCGCTAGGTGCTTTTTCAGGTGTTCCATATGGGGTTTTACATGTTGAAGACATTAGGGCATACATTCATAGAAATGTAGAAGAATTTGGGAATCTAAAATTGCTAGTTATTTAAGAGCCATCTAAAGGATGACAATTACCAACTAAAACCTGAATTTGAAGCACTAGAAAGAAAACATTTTCTGTAAATTATTGAATTTCCATCATTTGATGAGAATGAATGGGTTCGTTATGTGTTGAGCCGAATGCATGATGAATTTATATGGCTACTGAAACCATTTAAGATCACCAAAGATGTTATTAGAATTCTGACCGAGTTAAACTCAACCAGTGGATTACCCATGTTAAAAGCTGTGAAAAACTAAACTGTTACCGATGCAACCAGTGCCAAATTTGATAGGAGGGATATGACTATAAACGATATTATAGAACCAGATGTGAAGTTTGCTGCCATGGTGATAGGCTATAAGATTTATCACTCAAGCAGAGAAAACTCTGTCTCTGGAACAGCTATATATGCAGCATACAAAATGCTAAAAGAGAATGCAGACTATGACCTCTGTGAACTACTATGGGCTCAACTATTTGAAAATTTGAACAAAATCAAGAAAGATAAGAAAAATTCCTTCAAGTATGGTTCTTTGATTATATGCTTATTTTTCTATTTTATGAATGAAGTGCCTGGATTGCAAAGTGTGCACTGGACAAATGACAGGCCAGTGGCAATCTAGATAAGAGATCATTTATATAGCCTTGGAGATTTAGGTGCACAAAAGAATGCAATTTGGGGGTATTTCAAAAAATTTCAGAGTCTGATGCATGCAAGGGAAAGAATTCCTAAATCAGTTGTAGAAAATTATGAGAATGAGATATGTTTTATGATTGACATTGATCAATGTCTGATGGAAGCTATAGAACCAAGAACAATATGGATAATGCCAATGGGTTATGAGGTGGATGAGAGAGTTTTGGACATGTATGCTCAACATCTTCTGAGAAAACCAAAAGATACATCTTTTGAAAGATTTGGAACATACAAAGAACTAAGTCTAAAACTACATGTGGAGCTCAAGAAGCCAGAGATTAAAAGAAAAATGATGAGGCAGGTTGAAACATATGCTGAGAGTATTGGGATCACCAAAGAAATAGTAAGAAAGAATAAAGGATTGAGGAGATAAAGAAAGGAGCCGAGAAAGCCCCAAAAGAAAGGACATAAAGTGAGCCAATAGCTGCTCTAGAAGTCCCACCTAGTTCTTCAAGGAAAATAAAAAGCTCTGCAACTATCTCAAAACAATCCAAGTCTATTCCCATTAAGACACTAGAGGCCACACCATCCAGTGAAGGAGGAAAGAGGAAGAAAACCAAGGCCACAATAACCTACAAGAGCACAAAAGATGATGAGGAAACAAATACAGATGAAGAAGTTGAGATAAGATCCAAGAAAGACAAGACTTCAAAGGCTTCTAAGGACCAGCCTTCTGGAAGCAAAAAGGGGAGTAAAAAGCAAGAAATTGGTAAGGTTGCTATGACAATTGATAAAATTGTAAAAATAATCACTATTCATGGAAATTTAAAGCCTATCAGAATTTACTATGATAGTTTTGATCAAGCAAATAAGAAAATTTTGGAAGATGCCACCATCCTGTATTTGAATAAATTCAATAGAACCCTATTGGAAATTTTACAAGAACTTCCTAAAAGTTTAAGGAAAATACTGGAAATGAGGAAAGAAGTAGCCAAGGCTAAAGATCTAGAACTTAGAGAGTATGTCCTCTCCACTTTGTGTCTTGTAATGACTAGAAGAGAATCAGATAAAATTCTTAGAGAAGTTAAAGAAAAATTTAGAAGCAAGGTTCGAATGAACAAACTAATGCTTGGTGAAACTGAGGAAATTGCAAAAGAAACTGAGGAAATTTTGGGAAAGGCCTTAGACAAGGATAAATATTATATTATTTCAGAGAAACAAGTTGAAGAAGACAATCCTCCAGTTCTAAATCTAGAAGCTCCAGAAGAAGAGATTAACAAGGGAATTGATGACCAAGGTGTTAATTTAGATCCTCCGGAGCAAACCTATGAGGAGACAGATGATGGAATTGATTCATCAATTCTAGTTGTTGGAGAAGTGAACATCAATGAGCAACAAATAGAGATTGATGACTCCTCTATTCCAGGGGAGGAGCAAATAAACAAAGAAGATACAGAGATGATGGACCAAATTAATGATGCAGGTGATACTCATGACCAATCATAAAAGGAAGATAATGTTGAGAATATTGCTGCCACACTAGATCCTCCAGAATAGATTTTAGGTGGTGAGGACAAAGAAGAGAATCCCACTATAGATGATATAGAGAAAGGTGAAGCAAAGAAAGAGAAAGAAGAGAGTAAGGATGAGAAAATAGAAGATGGTGCAAATGTTGAAACCCCCAAACAAGATAGTCTAGAGAAAATCCAAGAAGAGGAAAATGTTCCAAAAATTGTTGCAAGAGACACTGCAAAGGCAATGAAAAGTCTCTTGGATAAAGAAATGCTTGAGTTTGATGAACCTAAATTACTCCAAGGATGATTTAATCTAGATGCTCTCTCTTCGGTACAAGTGATGAAGATTGCATCCTTCACTCAAGCCAAGGCCAGAGAAAAGTTGTTAAAATCTCACATGGAGGATAGTGAACTATTAGGGCTTGCATTCAGAGTCTTGGAGAAGTTATTGCCAACTTGCCAAAAGAGTTCATTGGATTTCCCCTTCAGTCACCTAAAGAATCTTGTAAATGTTCTAAGTACACATTTTGAGTCTTTTGAAAAATTTGTGAAGGCAAAAGTTCAGAAGGAATTTTTGGATAAGAAATTTAGTGAAGTACAGAATCTAATAAGAAATGATAGGATGATACTCGGCATTAGCATGAGGAGTATTCAAAATGCTCTAAATGATGGAATTGAGATGTACAAATTCTATCTATCATGGCCCAAAGTTAGTGAAGATATGAAGAAGAAGATAAAGGAGAAAGAACATAAATTGTCAAATCTTTCTCAAATTTTTGATCCTCTAACAGTTTCACCTATAAGTCAAGAATGTCAAGTAATTAGCTTGATAGAAGAGATAAAGAGGCCTGTTAAAGAAAAAGGTAACATCATGAAGAGAATGTGTGAGATTTGGGGATTGATTGCCCCCAAGTTAGAAACCATGTTTAATACCTTATCAGAAGCTCAGACTACACTTCAGACAAGTAATCCTCTAGATCTGACTAAGGCAGAAGCATATGCATTTTTGTTGAGTAGACACATCTCAATTTTGGATGGAATGAAGGGAACTTGGGTCTCTGAATTTGTGCAATTGAAAAATAGTTTTACAGACATTCTCAAGTTCATGTGAATAGAACTTAATGATTAGTTGTACATATGTGGCACTATACACAAAATTTTTGGAGAATTTTGGCCTGTGGACCCCACCCTTTACCATTGATGTCAAAGGGGGAGTGAAGATCAGTGAAAAATGAGGAATCTAGCAAAGGGGGAGCACCAGAAAGCAGTGTGAAAAAAAGTATGGAGCAGAAGCAAAGGGGGAGTTATTCCAACACTTAGTCATTTTTCACTAAGTGTTGCCATCAATGACAAAGGGGGAGATAGTTGGCAAGAGACACTGCTTTGCATTGATAACTGTTATCATTTATGGCAACTAAGATCATCCCAATCATCTGCATAACACAGTTTGTTTACACCAGAAGTCAAAATAAGAATTTGTCTAAGTCTGGGCAATCAAGAACAGAGCAGGTGACAGGGTCCAGTATCTTGGTCCAAATCTCTCCAGTGGAAAGACATGGTTTACTGCGGATCTAAGGTAGTTGTAATCATTGTCAAGACACTCTAAATCTAGAGTTTTGTCTTTCGTTGATGAAGGACTCAAAAGATATTAGCTTCTGAGTATCGGGTTTCAGTTTGATAGAACAAACAAACAAAGAACATGCCGACCTTGTGAATGATCTTAATTCTAGATGTATAGAAGTTGTTTATTGGGCAATTGGTGATGATAAGTGCTGGTAGCCAACATGATTGATGCTTTGCAAGTGCAAGTTTTGCTCCGCATCTCATATTATGTATGGATCTAGCTGACAGAGTAGAATACTCAACAAAGTTCTAAATGTTCTTGAAATCGGCTGGTAAAATTATTGTAGATCATGTTGCAGATATATATATCCAATGGAATTGGATGATTTAGGTGTGTGTGTGTTGTGATTATGGTGTAATTGTGAAAAGAAGCAGAGATCAAAAGTTCAGATGCTAGCAAAGTAGTAGGAGGAGCAGAGTAAGAATGAAGTGTGTCAGGTCAGTTTTCTATGCTTAACCATAACTAAACTCTAGCATTGATAGATGCTAAATATCTGTTCAAATTTATTGTAACTCTTCTTCCAGTAGGAAGTGAGCCTTCTTTTGAGTAGTGAGCTCTGGGCAGTGAGCCTGAATGCATGTGCATTACCCATTGTAATGCTTTTAATAGAGTATAATCTTTGTGGGTTAACCCTCATCGTGGTTTTTCCCTTAACTAGGTTTCCATGTCAAAAATCTTGGTGTCAAGTGTATTATTTATGTTTCTGCTCATGTGTTATTGAAATGTTTACATCATTGATTTGATTATAAGTTGTAAAGGAAGAATAAAGGTAAAAATTGTTAAATTGTGTAACAACTGATTCACCCCCCCTCTCAGTTGTCCAGACCTAATTCAATAGGTACCTCATCAAGTCTTGTATCTAGGACCCATCTTTGTATGTTTGCATGTCTTTTCTTCCCCCTGAGTTGCACTTGGGGGGTATTGGTGTGAATGGGGTATTTTACCTATTTGATTATCTATTTAGGTCCTTTTCACACCTAGTTAAGTTTACTTAGGGATTTTCTCACTTTATCCCATATTGGTTGTGTTTCTAGTCTCTTGGGTGGAATATCTTATCTATACCAACCTATTTCTCTTATATGATCATCTTATTGTAATGTATATTTTGCATTTTGATTGAATAGAATATAGTTTATTCTATCATTTTTAATTTTCTATTGTTGCTTTCATTTCACTCATTTGCATTCTTAGGTGGATTCACATCCAAATATTATAGATCCATAAAGTTTTGGGTCTTTTGGATCCAACAGTGAGGTATGTTTTAGCCTAGGAGGACATTTGTGAAACTTCTCCAAATCCCTCACAAAATGAAAAACTACAAAAACCTATTTGCCAAATCAACATAAAACCTAGATTTGAAAAATCCCAAATTTGCAAACACACTGAAAACCTTGAAATGCCTTCAATCTTTTCCTTCATGACCATGTATTCAGCTATGCATAGTGTCCACTCAAACAAAGGGTTAACAATACTAGGAAGATGTCTCCTACAACCTAAAAACTAGGTTTTGATACCAAATGAAAGGAAATTGTAGTACAAAATATACCAATTCCACATAGCCCTTATGAGAGAAAAATGCAAAACAATTATTCAAAATCCACAATGCAAAAGAATAACAAAGCATACCCACAAGATAATACCATATGTACCCTAGGAAAACCCTTTCAAGGGAAAATCATACCCTCCAAAATTACCCACACAACTCAATGCATTATCTTAAGAACAAAATTACAATACACTCGTAGAGTCTCCATGCAAGGCCTCTAAAGCATCGAGAAACTCAATTTCTGATGCAGTACAAGAGGGTTCCCAACTCACCATGCCATTACTTGGCAAAAATCATGCACACAAAACTGAAAACTCATTCTTTTTCTCTCAAGCTTTCAAGGTTTTCAAACACATAAAATGGTTAAAATGGCTTCAATGGATTAAACCAACATAAAAGAGGCTTTGAACTACTTAATCTCATCCCAACCAATACAATTTAGTCAACCAAACTTAGAGCTTCTTTCCATTAATGAATTTTCACCAATAGGTTGCCTCAAAACTAGTAAGACCTCAAATAGACTAGTCTAAATAACTTTTGATAGAGAGGAGTTATTAAGACTATAAAAACATATTTGAGTACCCTTTATTGAGTTACATAAAATATCCAAAAATAAGCATAGGTTGTTTTGTAAAGAATGGGTCCAAAATGGACTGTTACGCCTTAATTTTGCTTGCTAAAACCCTGTGAATAGCCTAGGGCTTCCTTAAAAACATAGTAAACAATAAACTAACACTCCCAAATCTTCAAAATCTTATAGAGCACATTGAAAGCTTCCTTCTTACCATTTTTTATGAATTTCCACCCATGAAATTGCAATATATTCATGTTTTTCAAGAGAAACCCTCACATTTAGATTTTTCAGACCTGCTTTTAGAAAAATGAGTGCAACTTTTGATATACCCATTTAAAATTGATGAAACCACCTAAAAATGAAAGCTACTTCATTCTTATTTCCAAAAAACTAAGATTTATGTCATTACAGGCCATACAATGGCCGTACCATGCACTGCAACAAAGAAATAATAACCAGTTTCAGAAAAACAGGGCAGTCTTTGTATTATTTCTTTTCAAAAATGTCTTCTAATCACACCAAAACATCCTCCAACACCTTGCACGAGTTTTTAGGCATATTTAACCTCTTTACAATCAATCTCAACTATCCTAACTGACTTTTGGATTACATGACTCTTCATCTTCCTTGAAAACCAAAATTGACAACATTTTTGTAATAACATTTTGACAATTTTTGACAATATTTTAGAATAAGACCCTTATGACCTCAATACAACATAAATGGTCTCAAATAGACCTTATTCCAACAAAACATGACTTATTACATACTAACACACCCTTGACAATACATGACATGACACATTTGACTCAATTTGACTACTTTGCTAGGTGCTCCTGCACCAATTGCACTCCTCCATGTGAATAAGCAAATGTGAACCATGTAGCCACACATCTCAATCCATGCTTCCTATAATCACATATGCAACTTGCCAAAGATTATCAATCCAACCAACAAGCCAACCTCAACAACTACTCATGTGCTTTCTTTTATAGAACAAGCCTACACAAAACCACTAAGTGGTATTACATAAACCATGTGCCTCAAAGCCATGAGCTCACTAAACCATAACCCTTTTAAAATCAAATATTTTGTCCTAAGTGACTCCCACATTAAATATTTACCCCAATGTCCCATACACACATACAAGTGTGCCTGAGAAGCATGTCCCATGTGGTATCCACATCTCTAGATGCACCAAAATTAAATATTTATTTTACATTTTAAACATTATTATTATTATTAAAAGTGTACACCACACCTTTCCCAATAACAAGTTTATCCTAGGTGCACACTAATGCAATAAGTAATTAACTAAATTCAAGAAAAATGAATATGCACCAAAACTCCCCATAAGTGTAGCTTAGGTGGATAGGATAGATGGATCCAAGAAAATGTGTGGCCATGTTAGGCACCCATGTACAAAACAATCTCTCTAATAAGAGAAGGAAATAACCTCATGCAAGTAAAAGTTTTCCCTAAAAGAGAAAAAGGTGGACAATGACTATGTAGTCCCCCCATGTGTAGTCTCATGTACCGAAAGAAAATGATTGACATTAAATACTAAAGATAATCCATGCTCATTGGACAACATTTCTCCCATTAGGGAAAAACAAACCTAAATTTGAATGTAAAAGAACTTATCATTCCTAAAAGGTATGTGAGAGAAGAAAACATACAATATAGATCTCTAAAAGCTACTCATCTATCGCCATGTTAGTGGTGAAAGGTGTCACAATCTGATCAAGAGTCCCAAGCTTAATGGAATCTTGTGGAAACTAATGTAGAACATGAGCCAAAGATGATGAATTCTCCAGAAACTACTCAATATTCTCTAAGTCGATTCTAAATTATAATAAATGTTGATAAAATAAATTAGTACCATGCAAAATGTAGATACAATAGCCATGTAAGAATGGTGTTCACCATAGGCAAGAGAACTAAACCAATGAGAATTAGGTAATCTTGTAGAGAGTTTCATTATAAACAAGACTTAGTTGAATTTGTGGACTCATAAGTAACTCAAAAATATGTCACCATGGAAGCATGTATAGGTGAAGAGAGAACATGAGGATCTGAATGAAACCTCATGATATATAGAGAAGGAGATGCAATGAGGATGAGGATGAGTCTGGTGAAAGTTCAAAGTTGTGTCACACTTTTATAAAGGAAATGGCCAACACTCATCTAACTTTTTAACTTGAATAACTACAAACTGATGTATATGTTTAGAATTTTAAAATGATCTAAACTAATAAAATGTATATTTTTAGTGTATTTTATGTTTGTATTTTTAAAAAAAATTAAAAAAATATTTAAATGTAGTATTTTATAAAATTGACATTATATTTTAGTTGCTGATAAAATGCTAAAAAATAAGGTTTAATGGGACGTCTCACTTTATATAGTAAATTTTATTTATTTTCCTTCTATATTTTTTTGTGTATTCATAACTCGAAACTTTAGTGAATGAATTCATTTTTCCCCCAATTTGATAAATATATATATTTTAAATAAATTTTGGAAGTTATGTGTAATGGTAACACAACTATTTCGATGGGATGCCAACTTTTGTCTTCATTATTTATCCAAATTGGAAAAAAAATTATATCATCTTGACAAGGAATCTCTCCTCTAGTGCATCATATTTTTTCAATTTTTTTTTATAAACTTTACTATTTTCTCTTGAAAGGACAATCAACACCATATTTTGGTGTTGATGACCTACTTTTAGTAGAAATAAAAAATAAAAAATAAACACTAATTTAAACATTTAAAAAATTATATTTTTATAAAGTAGACTTATTGATCTACAAAAGGGTATTTTTAGATTCTTTTAAAATGATTTTTTGCACAAGTAGGAGTTTTTAGAAAATCAAGTTTTTCAAATAATTTTATTTTTATGGTAAATGAGCCCTAAAGTGATGCTACATATGTTTTTAGTGGATGGTTCCAATTGGAAAAGTTGTGTCCCAGATCTAATTTAGCTAGAATGAATCTGGATAGAACATAAGTTTCACCAAAATTGACTTTTAGTTGGAAATACTAAAATTCATTTATGCTGATAAGTTGACCCAAAGTGTGACACAAGTTTGTGCTTTTACCATCTAGGAGATTTGTCATCAAAGATGATAGAAGTATCCTCAACGGTGTTTTGTAGATCTACAAGATAAGACTTAAAACACAAACCTGAAAGATTTGTCAAGTACTCATCCCAATGAAATACCTTTAGAAAACAAGGATGGTCTTGATGCACTCATTCACTAGAAGCTCTAACTAAAGCATCTCTAAACTTGGTAGAAGTAGGAGATGATGGTGAAATATTAGTTTATGTCATGTGACTACACTAGTCATTCTGTGATGTGTCCACACTAGATGCCTCAGTATGAACAAATATCAAATTTTTAAGTGTTGAAGGTGAAAAGTACTCAACCTAATAATGGTGACTTGGAGATATAGATAGTGAAGCCTCTAAATTTAAAATAGAAGTCAAAGAAGTTGAAGAATCAATAGAATTTTTTATAGAAGGAGGAGGAGAATCTAGAGAAGTCTCTATTTATCATCATGATGTTCAAGATCTTCCCAATCAACAAGATCCTTAGCTATGTCATAGTTATATGGTGGATTCTTAGAATCATAAAGGTGTACAAGATAGTTCATGTAGCCAAGGTTAGCACCATGAAGCATGCAAACAAACCACACTTTCAAACATGGGCTAATGAAAGGAGTTTGCATGAGCCCAAATGAAGCCTTGAAATCTCCCAAAATGAGAATGAGCTAGCAACACCTTTGAGAAACTATAACTTCTAGAAAAACTAAACATGCTAAAATCATGAACCATTGTGAAGCCACAACAAAATTAATCCAAATACAAATAATGTTCAAGAAAAAAAGCCCAAATGCTCATGAATGAAGTCTACAAAGATGAGATGCTAAAACTAAAACTCAATTAAAGTAGGGGCTAAGATAGGGTATGAATATGATGACATCAACTAGCTATGAAACCAACTAGAATGCCCTATAAACCACTATCCATTAAAAAATTTCCACTACCAAGCCACTAACTAACAAGGTTCACATACTATGCTAGGGAATATTCCCCAAAGCCTAAAGCTACACTTCTCTAGTAGTAAAACTACCTTTGGAAGCAAAAACCACTTGTTATAAGCATAAAACTAGCACAAAGAGGATGTTGAACCATTGTTCATTACAATTGGTAGTTTTTGATGTTTAACAATAGAACATTCTACAAATTATAGGTATGATCACTAGATAGAGCTTTTATTGGAGCTGGATTGTTTGAATAGGCCACTAGTGGGGGGTTAGGACTCAACTAGGTGGTGAATAGAGCCCACTAATGAGACAAGCCTCGCTTGAAGCAAGAGCTCATGATAGTTCTATAATAAATGATGCATTCATACAAGGGTTACCACCCATTGTGTAGGTAAGATACCTATTAGGGATGCCATCCAGGCTACAACCCTCCCTTAACATATAGAAAACTATGAATAACAAATAAAACCCATATAATGTTTTTACCTATATATGCCTTTTCATCTAACCACAAAAATTCACCAACTATGTGTAGTGATGATGCAAGTAGAATTCATAGATAATCCAAAGATGCCAATGGAATAGGTGATCCTAGTGTTTTGAGGCACATCATATGTAATGGCATGGTTTAATTTGGTCCAAAATGCACCAAAATTTGAGTGACATGTGGATGCCCCTAACAAACACCCTTGCTCAATCCTTTACAAAACCCATTTTTGAAGCCCAATCTAAGCAAAATAAAAGACAAAACTAGCAATATTAGATCATTTGGGGTGATCACGATTCCCAAAATACTATATCCCACTTTTTGGCCAAAGTAGGACATTGAAATCAACATTTTAAACCAAATTTCCACTTTCTGACACCTATAGCAACTAAACCGTTATGAACTTAAAGATGATGTGAACTAGTGACTTTTGAGATTTCATGTGTAGATTCTAAATGTATTTTTTATTTTTTATTTTTAAATAAGAAAGAATTTATGATTTTTTTTACATAACTTTTAATAACTTATTTTTTATAATTAACAACATTTTTAGATAGTGACGTTCATACCATACAACATAACTTTTTTTTATAGAAATAATACAATTATAATTTTTTAAACATAGATTTGTAACACCAATATCTAGTGCGCATATATTTTTTCATAATTTTTTGTTGCATATATATTTTTAATTAAATTTTGAAGTGAACGTAGGTTTATACCATACAACACAAGTTTTTCTGTATGCATCCAAATTAAGTTCTTTTTTTGTTGAAACAAGGACATCAATACCTAGTGCACAAATATTTTTTAGAATTTTTTCTCTCTATTTTTTTATTTTTCCGCATGTGTGGAATAGAGACCTTGATGTTTGGTGAAAAACCTACATTCAATAGAAAATAGAAAATAAATATAAAATCAAATGAAACATATTCAAAATCATACTTTTTTGAAATCTTATACTAAGGGCTACGTATTTAAAAATTAAAATTTCTAAATGATTTCATTTGATCCCCCAAAAGGTGAACAAAATTAGGTTTTTGTCAGCATTTTGATAGGTGCAGAGGAGACTCCATCGAGGATGTCATTTAAGACTAGGGGTTCTTTCCAAGGGGATTTGATATAAGGGGGTTTTATCTAACCCCTTCAATTAAACCCCTTTAGATGGAATCCCTCAAGGCTTAAATCATTAGTTTTTCTAAAAAATATGTGATTTCAGATAAAAATTAGGATGTCCCATAAGTGGGCACACTATTGTGGCAGCACCCTTGGACACGATGTTGTGCTCTAGAAGCTACTCCACCATGATAAGCTGAGCTTGCAAAATGATGCCACACACAAAGCCCTCGATCCTAAATGGAGATGAGCAACCCTTGAATCACTAACAATTGTAATACCATGTATGACAATGTGGAATGATACAAAGATTGCTCTAATAGGTCTTGTAAGATTTGCCAATGGAACAAACCAACCCAAAAGCTTGATGACATGAGCAAGCCAGAAAGCAAAATTATACATGACAATTGATGATGCTACAATTGTACAATATATATTTGATTAATAGATGCTCAAGAGTGAGCTAGAGCTGAGCATTTATAATATATGCTACTAAGAGATGTGAATGTACAACCAATATGAGATTAAAAAAAATATATTACACATGTGAAGTACAAGTCTCCACCAGACTAGGAAAGTACAACCACTTTTTATTAAATGCATATTAACTCCCTAAGTAAATGCCTACTAATCTACAAGGAAGATAACACCTACCTAAGTAGATACCTACCTAAGAAAAATCATCTTAGGTGCACACTAATGCAATAAAATAATTAACTAAATACAAGAAATAAATATGCACCAACATAGCTTCCTACACCTACACCTAGGGCCACACGCTTCGAAAAAACCTATTAAACAACTACTATTTGTTAGATCAAACCTAAAGATTTAACTCAGGCATGCCCCTTTTCCCTATAGCAAGCACATAAATAGTTGACAAGCACATGAATTTACACCAATAAATAAAAAAATTGTATGCAAAACATATCACCCACACACCATTTTAGAAACCAACAAGTTTAGAGGACAAAGGCATACACATTTTAGTCATGGATAGGTTCTTGACAAAATATAAAATCCTCGCTCCAAAAAAACAAACAAACACGTTCTTTAATCCCTCTTCTTTCTCTTTCCGCATTCTAATATTTAATTGTCTAAATCAAAATTTTAAATAAATACGCACATTATAGTAATAAAAATGAAACAATTAACCTAGTTGTTTATTTTTAAGTTATAGAATGAATTCAATATTTTTTTAATGGTCAAAGAGACCCCTAAGAACGTTTAGTCAAACAAGTTTCGACATATTTCATCCGAAAGACACACGGGGCATTATAAAACAAACGCCCATAGAAAAATTAACCTTAAGTCTTGACCTTCGCATTCTCCCTAGCAAAATTAAAATCAACTTCTTTAAAAATCTCTAGTGCGAAATTGACTATATACCGAAAACAATGATAGACATGACTATACACCTAACAGACAGATTTTTTAGATTTTATTATAGTGTGAGCTTGACTTTTGTGAGATGAACTAGGAAATCTAAATTTAAATAAACAGTATTCTATATCAATTGATGTGTGAATCTGGGCTTTGAACTTCATTCATCTCAATCCAGCTCATGCCCCAAATATAATATTTGATGGCCCTGCTCAGGAAACAACTCTGAGCAATGATTTTATATAAGTTTTTGAAAAGCGTTGAATGAATACAGTTCATTGCTTTTGAAAGTTTCAAAAATGGCGATCTCTCCGGTAAAGAATTTTATTCTAAGAGCTATGGCTTTTTCGGTTTTCCTGACTTCGTTACTTGTAATGTTAACCAGCAAGACAAGATCTGATAGCAATGGCGGCATCGCAGGTCCAGAATACCGTTTCAAAGACTTCAAGCCCTTAAGGCAAGCAATCTCTTTATTCATTTCTTTTTAAATTTGCATTCCAGTTGAGATATCTGTGTTACAGAGATTTCATTTGTTGCAGATATGTTGTGGCTGCCGATTTGTTAGGCTGTCTCTATTCCTTCATGCGAATGATTCAAATACTTAGTGGAATCACTGGAGGATTTTGTTTCTACCTCAGCTGCATCATTGATCAGGTATGGCTGGCCTTCATGTTAGTTTGTCAGGAAAAGATTTACATTTTAGGTTTTCTAAACTTCTAGGAAAAGATTTACTTTTTAGGGTTTCTAAACTTGTAGAAATGTATGATTTATTTTGAAATTGTGAGTGTGATGAAACAGGTTATGTCCTACATAATTTTATCTAGTATCTCGACAGGCATAGGATGCATAATGTTAACAGAAGAGTTTCTTAAAGCTTCAGATCTATACGATGCGGCAGCCAAGAAGTTTCTGAGACATGCATTAGCTTCTGTGTGTGTGGAGTTTCTGGGATTTTTTGTTTTAGCAAGCTGTGCAGTGTTTTCAGGCTATAATCTTTCCTGTTACCTCTATTCACCAACTGTCAATACTGTGCCTGCTGAAGAAACCCCTGCTCCCAAAATTGATACAAAGCAGCAAGATGATGTGTGCTAGGAACTACTTTGTAAAATTGTAACAACCAGCTTATGTCAAGAAATATGTAAGAAGATTTGTATTCATAATTATGAATAAGATCTCAGTCACATGCCCTCTGGACAGAATGTATTCAAATGTATTCAGCTCCATTAAAATGTTTCTTTAATTTCCCTAATTTATCATCAAAGGGAAGAAAAAAAAGAATCAAGTTAATGGTCAAGTTACATTTGATCTAGGTACTTAATAAATTCTCATGCGAGGAACCATTTTTAAATAAAAAATTAAAAGTATGTATGAAAAACAACAGAGACTGATGTGCGATGAGTGATATTGTGATTCAAAAAATAGAGCGCATTAAAAAATGGGTCTTTCTGTGAAGGAGCATTCGTCAATCTTAGGTATTCATCAGCCGATATGAAGAAAGATAATGAATACTTGCTCATAATTGAATGGTAGTGGTTGAAGAGACAAACAAAATAGTTTTCTAAGGAATTAGTACTTCAAAGTCAGTGACTCCTTTGCAAAATATTTATATATATTTAAAAAATATATGTAATGTTAAAATATAATAAAATACGTAATCACGAAGGTAACGCGTTATTTATGAAATATACAATTATAAAATTATAATGTAAACTAACAATCTCAATCATGCTGGATAGATATTGTTTAATGTGAGGTCCATTAATGCAAATTGGTGGTAAGGTTGTTTTTTCAAACATTTTATAATTTAACCTTAATTTAGGTTAATTTAATAGAATGTAAATATGTAAGAATAAGTTAGTATATGTAATTCCGAATGAAATGTTAATTTAAGAAAATGAATAGGAAGAAAGTTAATGGTACTAGATTATATCTAGGTTTGAAGATGAATGATTTTGTTGTAGGTCCTCTCATACGTGGATATGATCCTAATGGGTGTATGCTTTTGCTTCTTGATTTGTTAGTTTTATTGATGTTTGCTCTACTATTTTTTTTATTGCATATCATTTACAAATATTCTGCTCATACGAGCATCAACATGAGACCAGTGCAAGCTCTTTCAAGCACTTAGTACAGACTAATACAAGCTCATTACGAACAAACACACTAGAAATCACTTCATGAGACCAATGCAAGCCTTTCAAGCACTTAGTACAGACTAATACAAGCTCATTACGAACAAACACACTAGAAATCACTTCATGAGACCAATGCAAACCTTTCAAGCACTTAGTACAGACTAATACAAGCTCATTACGAACAAACACACTAGAAATCACTTATGGGAGACCAGGAGTCACTACTTAGAAATCCACTTTGTTTAGAAACCACATCCACATTAGAAGCCAACTATGGAAGACCAAGAGTCACAACTTAGAATTCCACATTACATGTCTCTATGGGGATTTGAACTTGGGTCTCCACAATGAGAATCCAAAGTTTTAACCAGTTAAGCTCAAAACCTTGGACATTGCTCTACTATTTGGATCGACAATATTTAAAAATACCTTTAGAGGGCTACTAGATCGCTAGGGTACACATTCTCCCACGTCAATCCATAGAAAAGACTAGCTTTTTGGTCGTGTAAATGATCAACAAACAACAGACAATGCCTAAGAATGAGTATGCAAACTTTAATTTGTTTTAGTGCATCAAAGTGAAGTGTTCTTCTAATGATTAGTCCTTAAATTCTCTAGTATATTTAGATTTGAGAGGATGCAGAATAAATGTAGTTGAATGCCTTTAAATACAAGGACAAAGAAATAATTTGTGCAAACATGTGTTCTGGTTGACTCATAATAGATAGTAGAATAGGCAGGAGTCAGCCACCTTTGAATTTAAATTTTGGAAATTTGAGGGTTAGATCTGTAGACACAAGATTGACTGCACTCACAAGAATGACCTTGGATGTTGGAACAACAAAGTCTATGCACAAAATAAATGTATGATCATGGATGGTGGAATAAATGTGGTCTATATGGGGAATGTGTAGATATGGATAGGATGTAGATAAATGTGTGGGAATGCACGTGCAATAGCGATAGGTGAAGGCTAGGGCAATGAGCCCAACTTTCCACAAGATTGTGTCGTTTGTTGATATGCAAATGTATGGAGCCATTCTCTCAAAATGGGCACAAAACTAAATGAGAATTGACACGAGTATGCAAATTTCACCATTACATTTTGCCCCCACTTTGAAGTGCATGTGAATCCTAGAATGATCATGTATCTCAAAGTATGTAGCACTCAGAAACATGCGTGTAAAGCAAATATAAGCACATAAAAGGATACCTCGAGTCCATATAAAGTAATGGACCCCATTGAATGTCATCATGTGTGTTCATCTTTAGCATGTGCATTCCATGGGAACCTACAAAACAAAAGAAAAAATATATGATGAGTGGCTTTTCTCTCACAAGTGAAAAACCAGTTACAAAATACAAGCTTGCTTAATTTTCTAGGAAATAAGGAAAACATGAAATGAGTAAAGAGGAAATTCTATCTATTCATAAAGTGATATGACTTGCTATCATCTGGCATATCGAGTAATGCCATGTTGTGTAGTATGAGTTATGTTTGGTCATGATGATAAGTCTTTGGTAACCCCTATCACTACCTAAAGACTCAATCATAGGAATATTAGTGATAATAATGCCCCTACAATTAGTTGTATCCATAGGATGCAAGGAATTGGAGAAGAGGAAAATTAGTACATGAAATGTAAAGGAATTTAATGATAAGCATGCAAACTAATAACCATAATAAATACATTATCTAATAAGCATGTAGAACATCTAAAATGATAAGGTATGGAAATCATGTGGACTGGAGATGGATCTCAAGGTGGAGGATTGCCCCTGCTATGGGCAAATGGAAATGGTAGTATGGCCCCTAATAGACAAAAACACTCAAATAGGTATATAAGGCAATAGGATGGGCATATGGCCCTAATGCGGTATGTAATTTGAGCATGAGCACACAAAGGTAGAGGTAAGACAATATGTCCATACTGATAATGTGGATCTAGCATTGTAATATGAAATTAATGGTGAGGAGGAAAGGTGTGATGCCCTCCAATGTGAAAATGGATGAGGCAATATGTAATATGGAAAAAGAGTGGGGAGGGCAAGATGGCCCTACTTAAAAAGGCACGGCTCTAAAAGCATGGTAAGGTAATGTAGGTACAAGTGGAACGTGGCAGAGCATGATGACCTTGATGTAAGAAGGATGTATCTATGAGCATGATATAATTATGTAGGTGCATATGGTATGTGGAAAGGCATGATGCCCCCTAGGTTAGTGTGATAACTCTAGAATTATGATAAGGTAGTATAGACTCAATCTCTAAGAATGTGATATTAAAATATAGTCTAAAAAAAGTATGGTATGGAAATGTGGATCATGATAAGTAATCAATGGTCAAAGAGTAAAACATAAGCATCATATAGCTTATGGAAAATTTCATAATCATAAATATGATAACAAGCATGAGGATCAAAGGCAAAGCATCATAGTAAACTCTGGGAATGTATAAAAAACATGTAATAAGTGGTAACAAGGAAATATAATAAAATAAAGTGGTAAGGTGTGGATGAACAAAGCATGAATAAGTAAACATAAAAGGAAAAGGAGTATGAAGGTGCACAAAATGAAGTAGGAAGACAATGACCAAGTGAAATGGGTGAACATAATAAAGGCCAAACAAAAGAATAAATGAGATGTAAACAAACATAGGAGCCAATGTGTCAAGCAAGGGAAATTGGCAACCAAAATGCCCCCAAGTGGGGGATAAAAAGAAGCATAAAATAGAATATAAAAGGTGCAATGAGTATGAAAAGCAAAATAAATAAGGTGTAATAGAAAAGGCCAAAGTGTGAAAACAAATAAGGGAAATCAAAAGGTAAAAATAAAAATCAAAGCTAAAGGTATAAAGGTATATGCTATAATGGTGCTCATGTATCATTGAAAAACTTGGAAGGCTCAACCTTTTCCTCCAAAAGATCATGATTCTCTTCATCCTCCAATAGATCATCTTCATTGATCCGACAAAGGTTCAAGAGCATTTGGATGACATTTGTGAGGCCTAAACTAGAAAATATCAAAAATCTAATATTTCAGTATTTTCTACATCTCAGTAAATTACATTTTTGGAGGCCTTCAGAGTGGATTTGGGCCTTAGGACTTTCATTGATTGCTTAGGATAGTAGCTAGATACATGATTTGAAGAAAATCATACTAGTTCTCTTGGAGATCTTTCCAATGATTCAAAAAAGTCCAAATTCTGACTAAATGGCTAGGAGTTATGACCCTGCCAAGTTGGGAAACCCAAATTTCATAATTCTTTTGAAAATTTGATTTTTGTAAATAGTTTTGTCACCTTCCAGTTGTTCATTTTGAATTCCAAGGCTAAGGTGACCTTTTGTATTCTGTACAAATGTATATATTTTGATTTGGAAGTGAATAAAGCAATTTTGTGGGCAATATACAACTCCTAGCGAGTTTGCCTACTTGCAGAAACTCCTTCATACATTGTTTCTATATGTGTATTATAATACTATAGGCCCAGTGCTAGTATTGTCCAGATTAGTGGTATCAGAGCTTTTTCACTCTTGTATGTCACATCGCATGTGGTCAAGTCACCAAAAGTTGGGATTGAAGACACACAACCCATCAAACTATCTCCCTTTGAGATGCACTCGACTGAAGATGGAAGAACAAGGTGATCAATCAAATCCTTTCAAGGTGATGGTTGAAGAAGCTTTGACCAAAAACGTGACAAGATGATGAGTTAGTTTTCTTGTCTACTACAACAAAATCAAGGTAATCAACAACAAAACATAGGTGGAGTACCATTCGATGGGCATACTCCTTTCAAGGTGTAAGTAAATTTTGATATTCCAAATTTCGAAGGGAAAATCAATGCAGATGATGTTGATAATTGGTTGTCAAAACTTGAAAGATATTTTTTTGTGAATCACTTATCCAATGGTGAAAAAATAGCGTTCACTCTCCTCAAGGCTGAGCATCATGTAAAACAATCATGGGAAAATAGACTATTATCTAGAGAAAACCCCGATGGTGCAGGGTTTGATGTGGAAATAGATGATAATACCACTTGGGGAGAGTTTGTGGAACACTTCAAAGAAGAATACTATCCTAAGAATTCATATGAGGACAAATATATGGAGTGGCAGCTGCTTTGACAAAAGAAGGACCAGTTTGTTCAAGACTACACTAATATGTTCCATGCTCTTTCAACAAAGCTTGGCATCATTGATATAGAGAAACATCAAAATTTCAAGTATTGTAGTGGGCTTCATCATTATATCCAAATAGAGATGGATTTTCTCAATATTGAGACCTTGGGGACTATCTACAAGTATGCAATGAAGATTAAGGAAAAGTTCAAACAAAAGGGGAAGAAAGATTATTTTTCAAATAACAAATCTAAGAATGAAGGTGGCAGAAAATTCATGGGAATTAAGTAGACAACTAAGGATTTCTCCTCACAAGCATCATCAACAACAAACAAGAGTGGAAAGAAGATGCGTGAATTCCATAAAAGCCCTAGACATAACAAGGTAAGTGCACAAAAATGAGGGGCCAAAAGGGGGTCTTAAGATGCCACTTTTTTTTTTTTCCTGAAATCAGGAAAGATTGATGTTGGATGAGAAATCGAAGATAGCTACACTCAAAATTTGAAGATACAACAAAAACAAGAGTCGTAGTGCTCTGAATCAAGTTTCTAAACTACTAATTTTTTTTCAAAAATGGTTGAGATTAAGGGGTTCAAAAAGGGGGAGCACACAAATTGGTCATGTTTTTCTCAAAAAAATATAACATAGTGTCTAGTGTGCTCCCCCTAAAATGTTAACTTTTTTTTAGTATTTCAAAAATCACTTCGGTGAGAAATTACCTAACACCATGTAGTTTATCCTTATTTTTTCTGATAATTTTTTCATGAATAATTAATTTTTTACTAATTTTTAAATTGAACACATCTTGAAAAATAGAAAATTGAGTGTGCTCCCCCTAAATTTTTTGAAAACTAATCAAAAATCAAATTTTTCTTGAATACGTGTAGAATGGAGTCTAATTTCTAAAAATGTAACTTATTTGAAATTTCAATGAACAGTTAAAAAAAACTATCAAAACTACTAGACACTAGTTTTTGACAAAAAATAGATACACTAACAAAAGAAATTAAAGATGAAACCCTTAATGTACTCAAAATGTGAAAAAGATTATATGGTTAGATAGCTAACAGAGAGCTTAAGATTATGGTGGTATTTTTTTTACTTTTCATTGAAAAAAGTGCAATCCTGATGGGGAGCATGCTCCAAATTATGTGAATTTTGTTAGAATCTGAAAAAATACATCCTTGGACGACCTAAACACAGTCCAAGCCTTTGGGTTGGAAACCCAAAGAAAATCTAAGCCTTAGGCTCAGTAATTACCAAATCTAAGCATAACGCGAGCGTGCTATAACGCACTCGCATTATGTGAATATGTGCATTCACATAATGTGAGCATGACATAACACGAGTGCATTATAACACGAGCGTGTCATAACACGAGCGTGTTATAACACAAGTGCATTATAACACGAGCGCGTTATAACACGAGCGCGTTATAACACGAGCGCATTATAACACGAGCGCATTATTGTAATGTCAAAAAATGTCCCCTTGGGGTCTTTCCCTTATAAGGTTTAGCTCCCGGGTCTTTAGTGTGCGTTTAGGACATCTTACATCATATTTCAACATCTTGATGGAATGAACCCTGGCTATCATGTCAAATGGGACCTAGGGGGACCCCTTGAACCTAACCCTACCCAAAATAGGGGGGAGGACTTGGGCGCCCGCACCCTAGTCCTGCCCTATTTTGGGTCAGTCCCAAATTTTGGGTATCGACTTGTGACCATTATTTGGGTCCTATATCGACACGGTAGGTTTGAATTACAAAATTCTTGGCGGAAGAGTTTGTAGTTGCATATAAAAGCATGTTTAGGCATTCATTTGTAAACTAGATTTCAACTAGATGATTACTAGCAAGCTATTGTGTTCTAAAGGTGACTCAAGGCTTTTATTGTGTAGCAAGAGTAGATTTGTGTTGTCTATGTGTTTGTATTTGCAGATTTGAGCAATCATCTCCTCATGGCACGAAGAGCTTCTTCCTCCCATGAGATCTTCACTACAAGGTGACATCTATTGTGTTTTTGAGCATTTATCATTTGGTTTTTCCCTCTGTCTCACAAAGGTACACACTCTTTATCAAACAACGGTGTTTGGAAGGCTTGAATGTCTATCTAGGGCTTGACTGAGGCAAGCCTCTAAACATGACAACCCCCTCCCAAAGTTTTAATGATTGCAGGTTATAGGTTGAAGCTATAGACAAAGTGAAGTTGCAGGAGGGTACAACAGAGTGTCAGATTCGTAGATCAAAGAAGAAAATAAATCCCTGGACTAGGGCACCTGTTCATTAGTCCTCAAAGTTCTACAACGGGAAAGTCTCTGTGATAGGAAGAATAGGTTGTAGACTGAGCTTCCAGATCCTGATAAAAACCTAGGCCTTGGACTTGGGTGCCCACTCTTTAGTCCCTGACTTTTTCACCTCCGAACTCTGAAAATAGGTGCACAATTATTTGTCATTTTACATCTTTCTATAGCAGTATTTTTTGATATTCATCTGTTTACTGTTGTATTTGTATAATTAGGGTTTTAAGGTATAATTGAGCATAAGAGAAGATAATTGTAAATCAAATCATAAAAATCCAAGTTTCCCTACATCTCATAGTGAACTAGGGTAGATAGTACATTGCAACTTGACCTCAGGTCCTTGAATGAAAGGGTGAAAGGATGATACACACAAAACTATTAAAACTCAACTATCCAAATTTTACCCTTTACATTTTGGTGAGCCCATGTTGTTGGACTTGTTTGCACCTTGCTGAGTGTTGTATTTTAGATTTATAGTAATTTCATTCATTCATATAGTCATTCATCTTATTGCATTGGAAAACTTACAAAAAAATGAAAAATTGAAAAATTGAAAAAAAATTGCATGCTAGGGTTTTGCATGTTGCATCAATTAATTTGAATTTGATCAAAATTCTGATTTTTGCATTAGATCTGAGCTGAATTACAGAAAATTACAAAAATTCATTAGTTTGCATTGCATTTTCATCATAAAATTGCTAGGGTTTAGTTGAAAATTGTGAATTTTACATATAACCTAGTAATTCCAAAATCTAGGGTTTGTAGGTAAAATATTGTTTTAGATTTTTCTACTAATTTTAGAGGCTTATTCAAATTTGCATTTGGCTTTAGTCTTGCATTTTAGAACAAATTTACATTTAGATTTCAAAAAATTTGCATTTTTGCATAGAAATTTTCAACAAAAAAACTAGCATTTTCATTGATTTTTCATTAGATTTGCATTTACATTTTGCATATTAAAGCATGGAAATCATTTTCACATCTGATAACATGTAATTTTCATCATACATCAGCTTGCAAAACATTCAAATAGCACTTTGCATCAAGATCTCAAACCTAGGGCTTGAAAAACCTTGATTTTCACTAGATTTGGGCTTATCAACTCTCTAAATTTGCACTATAGGCATATTGTGAAGAATATTTTTTCACTAATTAGCTGATATTAGGGGTATTATCTACTTCCCCTCCTAAAAATATTTACAACACCTTTCTATTGTCCTCTTGTATTAAAAATTTGGTATAAAAATTACACACTTTTGCTATTTTTGCCCTAGGATTTGGCCTAGTTTGCACCATAAGCCTGTTGTGAGAAATTTTATGGATTGAGGTGACTAATATCACTGATATTATTTTCTGTACCTCCTAAAATTCTTTACAACACCCCTTTCTATAGGTCTTGTAATTGAAAAATCGTGAAAAATTGCCTATTTTTGCTATATTTTCACCAGGGTTTGACCTTGAGTGGCACTATAAGTGTGTTGTGACAGATGTTTTGAAATTAGGTGGCTGTTATTACTAATATAATTTTCTGTTCATCATCATTTTCCTCACAACACCCTTTGTCATACTCTTGCATTGAGATTTGGTAAAAAAATTGCATATTTTAGTGCATTTTCACTATATTTTGACTTGTCATCATCTTAGACTTGCATCAAGAGTGTGTTGTGAAGGATCTTATTGCTTTATTAGAATGATATCAGACATATTATTTTCTTCCCCTAATCAAAATCCTTTACAACACCTTTTTTCCATATATCTGCATTGAAACAAGTACAAAAAATCAAGCATTTAAGGTCATTTTTGCATATAAATTTACACTTGTCTTTTGCATAAATTTTGAAAACCTTTAAAAAAAATATGATTTTGCATTAAAACATGGCTTTTAACTACAAAAACAACAATAGGTTCCCTCCTAGACCTTACATGAAGAGAAAGGTCCATGAACTTGAAATTGTGTTTACACCTCATGATGGAACAATCGAAGACACTGAAGGACCTCTCTACATCACTGTGAAAATAATGGGAAACCCCGTGGATGGAACCCTTATTGATCATAATTGAATGACTAATGTTGCCATGGAAGAGTTCCTCTATTTACATAATTTGATGCAAGGATCTTATGACCCTTCAGACATGATGGTTAAGACACATAAGGGTACCTTTGTAAATCCTTTGGGAAAGATATCATTGTTGGTAACTGTATTTGAGAAACATGTAGAACAATGGTTTGATGTTGTCCCTATTTCTAACCTATTTCAAATAAAACTTGGACATCCATGGTTAAAGGCTATGAAAGCTGTCCCTTCAACAATTTATAAATATGTAAAATTTCCCTTGAATAGACAAGTGCATGCTATTTATCAAAATACATACAAACCTCTAACTACACAACAACACGTTACACTAGATTACTTTTGGGACAAATCTGAAGATAGACCTAAACCACAAACAAACTTTAACTTCTTGAGCTATAGAAATTACAAAGCAAAACTATTACATCCAATGACCGGTCCTTCTAGACAAGAAATAACAAAAGACAAGCAACCCACATTTGAAGAGAACCATAGACTAAAAGGACAAGCTCCCTATGATGAGGTTCCTCCCTTGCCATCCTTACAAGGATTGGGAGGTAATTGTCGACAACAAAACATTCCACCTAGAGAAATGAGATTTGATCCTGGTGCTTCCTCTTCTAGAATAAAAAAACCTATGAAAGAACAAAGCCTTATCTTACAAGAGATAAGTGGTAAAACAAAAAGAAATAGAAAAGTGAGAGAAAGAAGAAGAAGAAGAAGAAGACAAGCTTATGCCATAATCCTTGCATCTCAACAAGAAAAAAATGATCCAAACATTGAACCAAACAAATATGACCCTAACAATGATAAGAATTGGGCTATGGTACCTTATGTCCCACTTTCCTCTAAAATTTGGGAGTGGGAGGATGACGATGATTTACTTGATGACCGTTAGCATGGGAGATCCTATAGGTAAGTATTTCTAACCCTTTATCTCTCTCGTGATGTGCTTCCCTTGTGATGTGTTATGTGTTGTTTAGGCCTCCTGGGATGACCCTTGATTCTCTTGTAAAGTCTAGGATACTAGGAGACCGCCTCTATTGTGACCTTCTTCTATTTGTATCATCATTATTCTATATTGTCTCTCTCTCTGATTTCATCATTGTGTGTTGTGTCTTACAGACATAGCATTGTGGTTGGTGACTTGGGGGCACCCTCCTACATGACTGTTCCTAAGACAGTTGTTTCTCCTCTCTGACTTATTATTTCCCTTCCTCTAGTGTTTCTATCTAGCTGGCGGATGATGAAAAAAAATTTATATTGATGCGGACCTAGCATCCCTTTAGAGAGAAATCAATAATTGGACTTAGTTCCTAATATGACAATGGGGTTGTATATCTTATCTGATGCTTGGCTAGTGGAAGCACTCGTGCTTTCCGCATAGTGATTTTGATGATGTTTTTATCTCATTTACAAATCATAACAATACTGATGCTCTACACACTTTGTTTGTCTTTGAATCTAGCCTCAGTGGTACTTGATTCAGAGATCTTCGTGATATAGCCCCACGATTATCCTCAAAATTTGAATTCGTAGTATAACCTTGGCTCTTTGTCTGGTTAATCATATGCATTGATGTTGTTGTTTATCATGATTTTGTAGACACTAACATGTTTCTTGCAAGGATGTGTTTGTGGGAACATTTGGCGATCATAAAGTACATGTCACCTCTGGGGGCATGGGCTTTGCAAAAGTCTGTGTTCCCTTGTGTGTTTTTTTCCTACCTTCACATGCTTATAATCTGTCTTTGATTCAACTTATGTTGGTTGTTTATAAACTGTAATGCATGGTTATCTGTATAGACAATAAAATCCTTAGGAAGTAAGTAATGCCTCCATTTTTTCAATGATTGTACTAATGCATAAAACTCAAGATCATAGGCATAATATTTCCTCTTAGCATCATTTAATTTCTCACTAAAGTAGGCCACTAGTTTTCCTTCTTGACTAAGAACAACTCCTATTGCCAACCCACTAGCATCACATTCAACTTGAAATACCTTATTGAATCAGGTAATGTAAGGATAGGCTGCTCACTCACCTTTTGTTTGAAAAATCTGAAACTTCTTTCAGCCTCTTGTGTCAATTCAAACCATTTCCTATTCCCCTTAATTGTTTCAAGTATAGGAGCAACTACATAACTAAATTTTTTAATAAAGTTCCTGTAAAAACTAGCAAGTCCATGAAAACTTCTTACCTCCATTGCACTCTTAGGTGTTGGCCAATCAATAATGGCTTGAACCTTTTCCTTGACCATCTTCAATCCATCCTTGGACACCACAAAGCCTAAATAAATCAGTTTGGTCTACAAAAATACACACTTCTTAAGGTTAATCTATAATTTCTTCTCATGCAACCTTGTCATAACCATCCTCAAATGCTCTAAGTGTTCCTCCTTCGACCTGCTAAACACCAAGATATCATCAAGATACACAATAACAAACTTTCTTAGAAATGGTTTTAAGACCTCATTCATAAGTCTCATAAAAGTACTAGGCGCATTAGAAAGCCCAAAAGGCATAACCAACCATTCATAAAGTCCATCATTAGTTTAAAATGTTGTTTTCCACTCATCTATAGGTTTGAACCTAATCTAATGATAACCACTTTTTAGATCTATCTTTACAAAATACATTGAACCACTTAAACAATCCATCAAATCTTCAATCCTTGGAATTGGAAATCTATATCTAATATTTATATTATTTATGGCTTTAGAATCCATGCATATTCTCCATTCACCTCCTTTCTTAGGTACTAGGACCATAGGGACAACACAAGGGCTAAGACTCTCTCTTATCAAACCTTTCTTGAGTAACTCATCCACTTGTTTTCTAATCTCCTCATTCTCTTTAGGAGCCAATCTATAGGCAACCTTGTTTGGAAGACTAGCCCTGGGTATCAAATCCATATGATGATTAATACTCGTCATGGGAGGCAACTCATTAGGCAAATCAACTACTACAATGTCCAAATGCTCTTTCAAAATATCTTGTACTTCATTAGACAAATCATCTTGTATACGCCTAAAAATGACACGACTTAGTCTAAATAAATATTCTTAATATTTATTTCATTCTAATTCCTCTATCAATAAATAAATAAACAAATTTATTTATTTGATTCATATTCCTCTAAATTAATTAAATATCAAAATATTTAATTACCTCTTCTAAAGTCAAAATTAAATAAAATCCGTTATTTAATTAAATTCTTCCAAACAATTAAATAATTCTTAATTATTTAATTAAATCACTTATTCTTCCAAATTTAAATAAATCAATCAAATTTATTTAAATTCTCTCAATCTCTAAAAATAAAATATAATCAAATATTTTATTTATTCTTCCAAAGCATGCACAAACAATTAAATAAATTTATTTATTTAATTTGCTTTCTTATCTTCAAAAATCTTTTAAAAATAAATCTTCTTCATGCACACAAAATTAAATAATTTATTATTTAATTTCTCTCAAATCAGGCAAAAGCAAATCACAAGTTGAGTTAACTGATTCAATCAACCTTGTTTTTATCAATAACTCTTAAATTAGAAAAAAGTTATATAATTTATGAAATCAAAACTTATCTTTATAAAAGAAAGCAGTTAAGTCAAACAAAACAGCTTTTGTGTGACACATGTCTTTTTTCTATTCATGCACATCCTCTCAAGGTTTCTCAACCATTGATCTTCTTATTTCTTCTATACTATTGATCTTCTCTCTCACGAGTCTGTAAATTGAACCCAATTCCTCCATTATATGATCCAAGCTTTTAGTACCCTTACTTTGTAGGAATTACAGCGCGCCTTTGGCACCCAAGTCATTCTATTTGCTTGCAATCAACTTGTTATCATACCACTACCATTGTTGTGAAGCTCATCTTCATTGTAATAAACTATCACAACCATTCCCACTTGACATCTTGGAATAGCAAGGAAGTGCACCTTTTGAGGGCCACATTCATACACAAGATCATTTGAGATAGGCAATCAATGGAAGCCATGAAGTAAAAAGGTTTGTTTAGGTATTGTTCATCATTTTAAATCTTCTTTATTTCTTATTTTCATTGAGTTATGGGTATTATTGATATCATTGATATTTATGCATAATTTCCCTTAACATTTTTGGTGCCAACCGTGGAGCCTTGCCTTGATTTAACCCAAAAACTAAGTTTTGTGCATTAGGTTCCAAAAATAGGAGGATTCTGCTCATCTGGTCAATTCTAACATGCATCTAAGCTCTGTTTTGGCACATCTAATCTTTCAGCGCATTTACCTCCTGAAGCTGCGCGTTTGTGTTTTGATACAATGCATTTATTAAAACTACGTATATGCTCTTTGTTTCTACGCTTTTGACCTTTGTCTCAGCACTTTTGTAATAGCTGCGCATGTGAACTCTGTCTCTGCACATCTAATCTCTGTACCTGCACATTTGATTCTGACAATGACTTTTTGGGTTTTCTTGTGATTTTGCTAATGTTGACACTTCTCGCAGGAATTTTCTCTGATCTACTTGCAGGTTAGGGGCTAGTTTAGACATTCTAGTTGCATTATTAGCACACATCATAGATTTAATTAGTAAGGATAGTAATTAGATGTTCATGCAAAATTGCATCTAGATCTAACTAGGAAGGATTGTAATTTGATATTGTTGCATCAACAAATTGAATATAGTCTCAATGCTAGGAGGATAAAATTGAACCATTGCTTTCTTGCTTTCAAAGTTAACAACTCGCGTGCATGCCCAAGTAGCTTAACACATTTAGTCTTTTTCATTTTAATTAGGGGAAAAGAACCACTGTCTATCGTATTTTTAAGAATGATACTAGGCCTATGCTCTCCCCTATCTTGGGTGACCAAAATGCCAGACATATCATTTTTGCATGTGTTAAACCTTTAGAGAAGCATGCCCTTGGATATCCTTCCATCCAAGTGGGAACAACCTTAAGTGGTAATAAGCTAAATCCAAGCTCTGCCAAGCCACTATAAATAAATTGTGCTTGGAGCAAAAGCTTCAAGAAACGAGTGTTGTTGTGTTATACCAATAGCCAACCTCCCCCAAAACCCTCCAAGGTGCAACCCTTGAAGGCTAGGAGACTCCATAATGGAGAGTAGTGTTGTTGCACGTATAACCACTCGAACATTTGCATTTACTAATTATCCTTTGTTTTTAATAGCCAAAAACCCTTATAAGCTGGTGCAGGGAAGGGCGGTTATCACCTCCCAAAGATGCCTCATCTAGAAATAGTGAGAATTCAGTTTATATTGTCCCAGCTAGCCTAGGATTTGTACTTGCTTCTGAGTCAAAAAGAGTCCAAAAATTACAAAAAAAGATTTAAAAAATCATGAAAACTTCTATGTTTGTTGTGTTTCACTTGCTATAATTGAGAAAATTAGATCAAAAAGACCAATGTGCAACCAAGAAACCAAAAAACACTGAAAAATGTGCCAAGAAAATTGCAAAAACAATCAGAAAACTAGAGCTACGCATATACGCTCTGAAATTGCGCATCCACTTCGACTTGTTGCGCATTTCCTGCAACTTCCTGTGCATTTGTCATCTGTTGTTGCACTTTTATCCTTCACCAGAGCTATGCATTTATCCCAACTTAGTGTGCATTTATTGCTATGCATCCACAATAGTGAGCTTTTCCACATCTTTTGAGAGAAAATTTTCAGCATTTCTGGGTACCGATTTCAACCTTGTTCCAATTTTTAAGATTAGGTTTACCATGCAGTCACCTCTTCCATCCATTTCCATAGCATACCTTCTCTTTCATCGGTCGTCTCATCCACCTTTTATCGTATCTTCCCATAAAGAAGTCACAGTTCCTATATCAGATTAGTGCAAGACCTTTTGTAGATCATTTCAAATTTAAGTAAACCTAGTAAGTCTCCACTATCAAGGATTGACCATCCTTTTCTTTCAGAACTTCACTAGTAGTCTTGGTGCAAGACTAGTCTGTACATAGTAAATGGGTACCAACTATCCTTACTTGTGGCTATCATCTTGTGTTGACCAACTTACTTGGAATCATTGATCAAAAGAGTCCCTTGTTCAAATCTCATTACCGCAAGTATCCTCTTCTCACCAACCTACACCAGCACCTTACCAGAGTCTATAGTTTCACCTCACTCCTTCCCACATCGCCTTGCATGGTCTTAACTAGATCCCAACACCAAAAGCAACTTGAAATGGCTGGAACATCATACAGGATTGTGTCCCCTCACGACAGTGATGAGGAAATCTCTCATGAGGAGTGTTAGACTTAGGGCACACAACTGAGAGGGGGGGTGAATCAGTTGTCCAAAACTTTCTCCCAATTACACACTTAAATCCTTTTAGTGATTAGCAGTATATTAATCATGAAACATAATGCACTTAAATCAAAAAGTAGAAACACATCAACACATAAGACACCAAGATTTTGACGTAGAAAACTCGGTTAAGGGAAAAACCACAGGGTGATTAACCCAAGATTGTATTCTCTGTTAGAAGAATAGAAAGAATAAAATGACACATGCCAATTAGGGCTCACTGCCTAAGCACACTGCTCACAAGAGGCTCACTGCCTACAAGAGACACACTATCTACAAAGAAATAAGTATCACATACATGAACTGGAGAATAGCATCTTCCCCATGCTTGAATCAGTTCCATTTAAGCTCAATACTTCTGCTCTACCTTTTGCTCCCCTCCTTGCTACCACATACTCATCTCCACTTCAACAACTTTGAAATGACTTTGCAACCCCTTATTTATACAAGACATCAACTTAGGAATAATCATCTAAGTCGGCAAACATCTACCAGAACATCCACAAGATGTGTAACTTATCTAGTCGGCTAGTCTCAGGAAGAACACCATCATCTGGAGGTTATTCTTCAATAGCGAGCTCCAACTCCAATGTGGACCACTAACACACACTGGACACAATCCAAAGTCCTTCACAAGGTTGCCTGAATCACCAAGAACATCCGCACTTCATCTGCATACTGAAATCCTTCTCTCTTTCATCGAGAGCCTCAAGAGCACAGTTTGTCACCACTGTCACCAAAGAATGGATACTTCTGGACCTTCAATTCATGAACTAATCAAGTTGACACATCACAAGGACTTCCTCCACACTGTCTCAAATCCACAGAGCAGGAAACTGAACTTCCAGATCTCACCGGACCTGTCTATGTCACTTTGTTACCTCTGAACACCTACCAGAACTAGTTTTACTTGAGCGGCCACAACATCTTCATATCTTCATGCAAACCTCTAAAATATCTACTAGATCACCTCAAGACACATATCTACAAACCCTTTAATCCACATCCTCTGATCCTCTTCCTATCTTGGACTTTTGCCTTATTGTCATTACTGATCTTCACTGTTCCTAATTAAGACTAATTTTCTCAATATCCTCAGTACACAGCTCATCCAATCCTTATCATTATGTAACAGGAGTATGTTGACATCAATGACAACACATGTTAGACCCATACTTGCAACAATCTCCCCCTTTGTCATTGATGGCAACATATGATGTGAAAAACTATTTTGACCATCAAGACAAGAACTTCTCCTCACTATCACAACTCCCCCTATCAGCAACAACCATTCACATGTCTTCTCTCCTTTTACTGCTCCCCCTTTGATTAGCAACCACTTGTTTTTCACATGTCTTCTCTCCCCCTTTGAAATCAATGGCAAAGGGCACATACTTGCAATTCCAACACTTCAAAATCATACCTGCTGCTCCCCCTGAGTAGCAGCTCCCCATCAATCTAGATCACAAGATATGACTGTGATATCTACCGAACTGATGCACCTCAGTGTACCTTAGTTCATCACTGGAGGGGCAATAACCCCTAATTTCTCCCTGAGATACTCAAAAGAGTCCTTAGGTAGAGATTTAGTAAAGATGTCTGCAATCTGATCCTTGGAAGGCACAAACTCCAATCTGACTTCATTCTTGTTCACTTGCTCTCTCAAAAAGTGAAACTTGATGGATATGTGTTTAGTTTTTGAATGCAACATTAGATTCTTAGATATATTTATAGCACTTGAATTATAACAGAAGATTGTTAGAGGTTCTTCATACTCCACTTTGATATCTCTTAGCATCTGCTTCATCCATAAAACTTGAGTGCAACTACCTATTGCTGCAATATATTCTGCTTCAGTTGTAGATAGAGATATTGCCTCTTGTTTCTTGTTCAACCAAGAAACCAATCTCTTCCCCAAAAAGAATGCTTCACCACTGGTACTCTTTCGTTCATCCACATCTCCTGCCCAATCTGCATCAATATATGCATGAAGAGAGAAATCATGATCTCTAGGATACCATAGACCATACTCAACTATCCCTTTTAGATATCTAAAAATCTTCTTGATTGCCATGACATGAGATTCTCTAGGATTAGCTTGAAATCTAGCAACAAGACCAACAACCTGCATAATGTCTGGTCTAGTTTGAGTAAGATACAACAGTCCTCCAATCATTGACCTGTACTTTGTCTGATCAGCCTTAGGAGAATCATCATCTTTGCTCAATTTACATCTGGTTGCCATGGGAGTATTCATTGGTTTTGAGTCTTCCATCCCAAATTTCTTCAACAATTCTTTCACATATTTGGTTTGAGAAATGAAGATTCCTTTCTTTGTTTAAGTGATTTATAGACCCAAGAAGAAATTTATTTCACCAAGCATGGACATCTCAAATTCACTTTTCATTTGATTTGTAAAAGTTTTACACATACTATCTCTTCCTCTGAAAATGATATCATCAACAAACACTTCAACAATTAGGATGTTTTCATGATCAATTTTGAAATACAAATTACTGTCAACAGTACCTTTGTTGAAACCAATCTTCAAAAGGTGCTTATCCAATCTTTCATACCAGGCTCTTGGGACTTGCTTCAGTCCATACAGTGCTTTCTTCAACTTACAGACCATATCATCATGATCAGATAATTGAAATCCATTTGGTTGCTCAATGTATACTTCTTCTTCCAAGTCACCATTTAGGAAGGAAGACTTGACATCCATCTGATATACCTTTGAATCCTTGAAAGAAGCAAAAGAAATAAATAATCTGATTACTTCAATTCTTGCCACCAGAGCAAAAGTTTCTTCAAAATCAACTCCTTCTATTTGAGAGTAACCCTTGCAGACCAATCTGGCTTTATTTCTGATTACTTCACCAACTTCATTTAGTTTGTTTCGGAAGACCCATTTGGTTCCAATCACATTTTTGTTTCTAGGTCTAGGAACAAGATCCCAAGTGTGATTTTTCTCAATTTGCATCAACTCTTCCTCCATTGCTTTAGTCCAGTTTTCATCATTGCAAGCTTCATTCACTGTCTTTGGTTCAACTTTTGAAATTAGACAATACTCATTTGAGTTTTGAGCAATTTTCCTTCTTGTTTGTACACCTTTGCTTTTATCACCTATGATTTGATCTTCAGAGTGATTCAATCTTACATACCTAGGCACTTTGTGAGTTACTTGCATTTCTACTTCTTGATCAAGCTCATTCAAACTTATCTCTTCTTCCTGATTTACTAGATCAATTTGGATCTGAATCTCAGAAGAGGCTTGGGCTTCTTGAGTCAAACACCATTCTGATCACCTTCATCATATTCATAGAATCTTGAGGGTTTTTCAATTCCTTCATCAACCTTCACATTTGTACTTTCTATCATCTTTCTCAGTCTCTTGTTATAACATCGGTATGCTTTGCTTTGAGTAGAGTAACCCAAGAATATTCCTTCATCACTTCTAGCATCAAACTTTCCTAGATCTTCATCTCTTTTAATGTAACATTTGCTACCAAAAACTCTAAAATACCTTATAGTAGGAGTGACACGAAACCAAAGTTCACAAGGAGTCTTACCGGTATTGCTTCTGATTTGAACTCGATTGAGAGTATAGACTGCAGTGCTGACAACTTCTCTCCAATATATCTGAGGAACATTTGCTTCCATCATGATGGTGGGTTAGTGCAAGAAGTTGGGTCCACTTTTTGGCCAAAAAGTGGAAGTGTTTTTCCTGATTTTCAGAATTTGTCGCATTTGACCTTAAAATTTGAAGCACTTAGAAATGGAATCTTTAAAAAGTCACTAAATATAAAATGTAGTACTCGGAGTCTAGTTTCTAAATATGTAATTTTTTTCAATACCCAGATGATACAAATTAATTTTCAATAGGTATTTCTAAAAACCACTATTTAAAAGTCACTTTTTTTTTACCATACCATGCACGTGTACGGCCAACATAATTTGACCTAAATAAAATTATTTTTTAAAATCCTTTTGGGAAAACATGTGTAGTATAGTGAAGTTTGATGAGGATATTTTTTTAGAATTTTTTTCCAAATAATTTTTTTTTTATTAATTTTTTATTAGGCCTAATTGGTACTTTTAAAAACCCCTCGTGTACGACCAACATAATTTGAGCAAAAAAAATCATAAAATTAATTTTTTTTTTATTGTGTAAAGAATGATGTGTAAATTGATGACATATAATTTTAAAAAAAAAAAAATTAAAAATTAAAAGTTATTAAAAAAAATACAAACACCTGTCATTTGAAGTTTTTGGACTAGTTTGCTTATAAATTAAATAATAAATAGAAGAACATGTCCAATAACAAAAAAAATTATATATTTGAAAACTAGACAATGTACCCTGTAATGGGTTTTCATTTCGTAAAAAAATTCAGAAAAAAAGCCCTCAACCATACAGGTAAACTCAGTGTTTCTTCTTGTTTTGTACTTAGAAAAAAACGTGCAGGTCCAAGGCTCAAGGTCGGTCAACCATGCCTATCCCGAACCTAAAACCCAAGTAAAGGTCAGGGAAAACGCGGGCGGAGATTTCTAATTTCAAATAACGGGTACCCGTTATAAAACGGGTACGCGTTATATAACGGGTACCCATTATAAAACGGGTACCTGTTATTTAACGACTACCCGTTATATTTTCAATAACGGGTACCCGTTATATAACGGGTACCCGTTTCTATTATACCCATTATTTCCCAAATTAGGGAAAAAAGTACTTTCCCTATATCTCTGCAACTTGCAAGTCTGATTCGTACGACGCGACAGCAACAGTTTCTGCATTTTTTTACTTACAATTGTTTTGTGGAATCTCTTAACAGGTCATATTCTATTCAGATTTTGAAAGGAGTCAATCATATGAACAATTCTGAAGTGAAATCAAGTGCATGAGCTATTTTCAAGAGGAATAAAGCAAGAGGGTTTTTGTTTTTACATCTACCTTTTACTTCAAAATCTATGGAACAAAGGATCTACATCTAATTCTACTTCAAAAGTTCAAATAAGGACATCAATTATGAAATTGGATTAAGTATCAATTGTTATTTTATCAAAAGGGCTTAGTAATCATGGGATCAAATCAACGTCAAAGAAAAAAACAAAGGAGGGTAATGACACCTTAAGAAATTGAAGCAAATAGAGAGAAGGAAGCTAAAAGGCAAAGAGATAGAAGAGCAAGGATTCAAGAGATGAAGAATATTGAAGCATCTAGTTCCATGAGTATTGAAGAGAAAGACATTCAAGAGAGTGAAAATGATGGGATGAATGTAGATGATGCAAATGCGGAAATGGTGAATTTGGAAGAAAATGTGTTTATAGAAACAAATGCATGTATGTCTTCAAACCCAACTTTCGAAGATATGGAAAATGCGACTATACAAACAAATCCAGGTATGTCTTCACAGCCAACTTTCAATGTTATGGAAAACAGGACTATAGAAACAAATCCAGGTGTGTCTTTGGAGCCAACTTTCAATGATATAGAACACACGACTATAGAAACAAATCCAGGTGTGTCTTCGGAGCCAACTTTCAATGATATGGAAAACACGACTATAGAAACAAATCCAGGTATGTCTTCAAACCCACCTATTGATGATATGAATGAGAATGATATCCCTTTTAGGAGTGAAAATGAAAATGTTTTATTTGAGATTGAAAGAAATGTCTTAGATAATCTTCCTGGTAAGATTTCTTGGAGGCAAATGAGAACTCATGCAAATAGATTATATAAAGATTTTTTTTATAGAAAAAGTCTTGGATTTCAATGTCAACTTATGATGCAATTGATGAAGATGTGGAAATTGCGAAAAGTAATGAAAACGTTAGGCATATTTGTAAAACCTAAAAAAAAAGATGAATCAATGAAACAAGTTTTATCTAGTGTTGCTAATGCTATTGATTCTATTGGTAAAAAGAGTCGATCTAAAGATAGCAATGCAGCACGAAGAGCTATAACAACTGCTTTAGTCAATAAATCGTCTTCTAATAAAAGAACGATAAGTAAGACAAGTGAAATTCTAAAGATAAATCCTAAAACTTTGAGAAGAGCAGCAAAGAGAAGAGAATCTATTGAAAAAGATCCAATTAACCAATGTTGGAGTTTTAGTGGTAGACTCCCAAGGTATGACATGAAATTAAATAGTGAAATCAAATCTTTAATTGAAAAATATTGGCATGATAATACAAGGGTATCATCTAATGTTAGAGATGTTTTAAAATTACGAGTGGGGTCTAAAATTCATGATCCTCATCCAAAACATCTATTAGACATGACTCAAACTGAATTATATAAAAAATTCTTAGATGATTTAGTGTTAGAACCTTTTAATATTACCATAAGCCAAAGATCTTTTGAGAAATGTAAACCTTGGTATGTGAAAATTAATAAACAGCGAATCTCTTGTTGTTGTAAAACTCATGTGCAATTTCGTTATTATTATGATCTTTTTCGATATATACGTTCTACTTTGCATACTAACGAAATTATGCAGGAATGTGGTATTAATATGCCACCTCAAACAATTAAGGAGTTTGTAGCAGGTTTGTTTTGTGAAACATCTACTGGATACTTATTTTATTCAAAAGCATGTATTTCTGGACAATGCAATAGATGTGGCAACTTTTCATTGTTAGGAGAATGTATACATGAAAATATTTCACATGAATTTAGACAACAATTAGTGGATGTGAAAAGATTCAAAAATGTTGAATATTCTTTAAAAGATGGAAAAATTGGAAAGCGTTGTGAGTTAGTCACTGAAAAAATTTGTGTGCATGCATTCATCAAAGATTTTAAGGATAATATTGTATCCAAATATGTCAAACACTCCCAATATGCTCGGTGGCTTGATGGACAATTCCGTTCATGTAAAAACACCTTTCCAATTGGAACTATCCTATCAGTGGTTGACTTTACAGAAAACTATACTCTTGCTCCACAAGAGGAAATTCAATCTCAGTATTATAATTCAGTGCAGGTGGCCATATTTGTTCATATTGTATACAGACATGCAGATGATAGTACAGAAGATAATAGAAAAATTTTGAGGGAGTATCATTTCTATTTGAGTGATAACCGGTTACACTCTTCAGAGTTTGTGCAATATTGTTTCACAAAATTTTATGAAAGTTTAAAAGAAAGAGGAATCCAGATGACACAACATTTCATATGGTCAGATAATTGTACAGGGCAATTCAAAAATGCAAGAATGTTTTATTGGCTATATATGGCTCACAAAGAAATCAATATCCAACATATGTGGAGTTTTTTTGAAGCTGGACATGGTAAAGGAGAACATGATGGAGCTGGAGCATGTGTGAAAAGAGCTCTTGCTAGAGAGCAACTAAAATTTGAGGATACAGCCAAATTTAGAGATGCACGTGCAATTGTGGATTGGTGTAATGAAAAGTTATCTACGGGATCAAGTCAGAACTCTACAATTCGACGATTCTTTTGGTTAGTTGAAGAAAAGAATATTCCTACTCGACTTGATTGTGAAACAATAACTGGATCAACAAAATGGCATTCATTTAAGAGTTCAAATGCAAGCACATGGACTATATGGACTAGGGAGCTTGCATGTTTTTGTCAATTTTGTATTACAGGTGATTGGGGAGCATGTGAAAATACAGAATGGGTTGAAGAATGGAAACAAAGATCCTTGACACCTACAGAAACACAAGATCAACTTGAAACAACAATTGAAGATGATAATCAAATGTTTGCATCAGATGACTATGATCGTGTTTCAGACCTTGTACAAGAAGGTACTTTTGTTTTCAATTTTTTTTATTGTCATTTTTTTGTACATCCTGTATATAATTAATTATATATGTATGCATCCACAAATTTATGTGATTTAGATACATGTCACACTTTATTGAATTACATAATTTTTTTGTAGGACATGTTTATGTTGTTATTGCACCTGAGGGCAATGAAGAGGAAACCGAGTATTGGTTGGCTCGATGTGTTGAGACAAAACAAAAGTTGTTACATCCTAGAGTAGATGATGATAACATGGAGTATCCAATAGGTTCTGTGGTTGTTGTTGGCACTTGGCTACGAAAATATCTAATAAGAAGGAATGGTGTGCCTGCATTTGAAGATTATGAAACACATAAGAAGATCATACACTACTCACATTTGGTTGTGGCAACAAATATAAAACTAGTCAGATATCAAGGCAAACCTTCTAATAAACAGTTATGGACACTTTCGATGGAAGAACATGAGTCAATTATAGATGCATTACAAAAAAATAAGGATGCAGATGGTACAATGGAATAAATTTTCAGGTAAGTAAACAATACTCTTACATCCCCAAGTTAAATTCTTTCATTCTCATTTCAACTTCTATATTATTCCCCTTGTCTTAAATTTTGTATTGACCCATGGAAATATATAGTTAATTTACTTGTACATTTGAACATTACTTTTTGCAGGTGTACCCTAGACAAGTAGTCAAATGCACGCATGATTGTCAATAAAAGTTATCACCATACAAGTATGTGAGGTCAATTTTGTAGTCTTCAACTAAAAATGAACGCAAATTAGGTAATTACATATATATATACTCAAATATTTATCATCCATCCTCTAAAGACACCCACTTGTACATCCCCTTAATTCAGATGTCATCTTAGCTCCCCTTAAGCCATCAAGTTTTATTTTATACTTTGTAAATTGACTAGTGTACATCTCTCCAAGTAAGCTATCCTCTTTTGTATTCCCTTAAGACATCCTCTTCTAGATCCCCTTTTAATTAATCCTCTTATACATCCCCTAAAGCCATCCTCTTATGTATCCCCTTAAGACATCCTCTTAGCTCCCCTTAAGCCATCGTCAAGTTGTATCCTCTTTTTTGTTATTTAGTACATATTGCATTAATATTTTGTGTTTTTGGTACATATTCTTTCATTCTCATTTACATTCATTATTTCTTGCAGGTGTATCCTACAAGTAGATTTTTCCATGATTGCCACTACAAGATTTGATCATAATGTAAATTGTAGATCAATTTTGTAGTCATGTCAAACTAATGTTAGTCAAGAGGTTTTCACAGTAATTGATGATCAAGTATATTGTGTGGATAAGATTCAAATGAATTTCCTTAGATAGTTTCTTCTTTAAAAGAGTTCCAGTTTCTTTACAAGAATTGTTCATGCTACTTCTTGAATAATTTCAAATTGTGATAAATTTTTTTGTATCTTATATTGTGTGGATAAGAAAATTGAATTTCCTTGTAGTTTCTTCTTTAAAAGAGTTAGTTTATCTACAAGAATTGAATACTACTTGAATAATTAAATCCAAATGTGATAAATTTTTTGGTAGCTTATATTGTGTGGATAAGATTTAAATGAATTTCCTTAGATAGTTTCTTCTTTAAAAGATTTAGTTTCTCTACAAGAATTGAATGCTACTTCTTGAATAATTTCAAATTGTGATAATTTTTTTTGTAGCTTATATTGTGTGGATACTTGATTTGAATTGAACCTTTTAGTTTCTTCTTGATTTGAATTGTTTGAGATTTGTGACAGAGGCTTGCAAAGAGCCATTCATGGTTGAACTTTGTTGAACATGCTTGGGCAGAGCTTAGAGACTTAATATAGGTATTGGTTGGTTGTTGCACAGAACTAGCTATGTGATTAGTATAGTGTTGGAGTCATTTAAAGTAGGTTGTATTAGACAGAGCCATACATGGTTGAAGTCCACAAAGAATGATGTCTTTTGGAGACAAAGCTTAGAAAAGTTGGTGGCATCTTGAAAGCAAAAGTGTTGATTGTATGTAGGTTGATACAGTTATTGAGAGTCCTTGATAGAGGTATAGATTGCAAATAGACTGGAGCCATGTTGTAAGTTTACAGTAAAGCTTGTGAAGCCGGTTGGTTGATAAAGATTCAAAGCCTTATGACTAACTAGATAGTTGATTATGGTTGGAAGAGAGGTTGCATGCAAAGTCAATTGGGATTGTTGCAATAAAATTTTGGACTACTATTTAAGTGGTGTTTGGAACCCATGCATGGAGCTCTCATCCTTCATTCTCCACCATTGCAAGAAGAGTTGTAGGTCATGATCCATTTTAGAGAATTGTGCATTTGGATAATTTAAGTCATGTTAAGGCTATGTAAAAGCCATTATATATTATGAATTAGTGTCATTAGAAGCAATGCTCACTCTTTTGAGAATTTTATGCCTAGTTGAGAGTTTCTCCCAAGTTTGAATTCTTGTGTTGTATACTAGATTTATTTATGTGTGATGCAAGTTTAAATGTTCCACATTTGAGATGTTGGCTTAGTCTTTTAATACACATTTTAGATAGCCATTAGAGGTGGTTGACTGAAGGTAAAGGAAGTTGGAAGTATCTCATTTTTAAATCCATATGTGATGTATCGAAGTGAGGCATCTAGCTACCCCGAGTTTATGGATTAATTGTCATTTGTTCTATACAATGTGTAGAGGTCTAGAAATGTGTCAACTTTCATGGACTAGAGAATGCAAAGTGTCCAAAGGTTCTTTTGGTGGAGCTTGTAAGTGTGTTTGGGAATGGTGTGCACAATAGGGCCTATGACAAATGGAAATCCCTCTATGAGTGGGACGTTCGATGCATTAGGGAGTGCCAAAGCTCCCTCAAGATGTTGATGTGGTTTGGTGTTTTGTTTGTTTTTTAGCTTTCTATTAGTTGTGTTGGAATTTTGTGCTTGCTATATGTATTGGGGTATTGATATAGTTGCATATGGGTAGTTTAGAAACCTTTATGGGATGTTGTGCTTTCTACTGCTATGCCTAGTCTTGGGTTGTTAGCACACTCATTTATATATGTTTTCTAAACAATTTAGTAAGGATGGGTCCCCTTAGTAGAACACCTATATTATAATTCAAAAAAATTAAACCAAACAAATATGAAATCCACACTAGGAACTAGGTATGTTGAAGATGTAAAGTAATTTTGAATTGGGAAAATATTCATAGGAATCTCTTCTTTAATTCCTTTCCTTTATGAGAAACTATATGCACGATTCAACTTCCAAAGGCCAAGGAAGTTTTGGCTATTATAGTGGTTAAGTAAGAAAGATGATAACAAAGTCTCAATTTTGTAAGAAAGATGATAACAAAGTCTCGGTTGCAAATTAATAAAATTTCAAGGACTATACAAATGATATATATTGAAGGTTTTGTAATCAAAGGATGACCACAATCATTTAAAGGAACATGTATCTCAATTGAGGCTAACTAGGTGAGTCTAACATCCTTATCATTTTATCATGATTTTGTAGGTTTATCCTAGGTAAATTACCTTGTTATAAAGTGCCCTAAAATAGTCCAAAATTTGGGATGCATATTCACATTTAAGGAAGTCTCTGGACAATCATCATGTATTTCTTAAATGTGAATATGCATTCCAAATTTTGGACTATTTTAAAGAAATATGGTGCATTTAGGAACTTGGTGATTGTTGGGGTAAAGAGGAATATATGATCATACTAGAAGAGGTGGATTAGGCTCATAATTGGCCAAGGTTGCTTTGAATAAGGTTAAAACAAGGAGATACCTATGTTGATATTCACACCCTTTGGTCCACACCTACATTGGGATATCTAGGGCCATGATATCCAGGGCCTCAAGATGACTTGGAAACTAAACAAGATATCCCTTAGTGTGGAAGGAGATTCCAAGATCAACATTGATCATATGAAAAAGTATAGATGAAGCTTGTGGTTATTGGAAACTATTCTATTGGAAGCTATAAACTTGGTGAATAAGTTTAAATCTATCTCCTTCAAACATATCAAAAGAAAAGGTAATTATAAGCTAGAAACTTGGTGAATAAGTTGTGCCTCCATGCTATCAAATGTTACTTGTATATGCACAAAGCCTTGGAGGATATATTTCTACGATAATGAAGATATTTACCTTCATCTTGATGCTAAATTGGATGATTCTATCTACTATGAGAATTAAGATGAGGAGGAGGTGACATAAATCCCTCTTATCAAATTCGAACAATGTTAAAAATGTCAAGGAAGTGGTAGAGGCTTTGTAAGGCTTGTGTAATTTGTCCCACCACCCTAGGATAAAGTTTTTTAGTTTATTAGTAATTCTTTAACACTACTTCAACTTATTACTCTAGGGTGAGGGCCACTATAATTTTCCCTACCACTAATATATCTTAAGACACAGGTTATTGGTTTATGTTTGATGTCATTGTAGTATGTACCTTTTTAAAGATAGATAGTATATTTTATGGAGTTTGAGATAATAGGGAATATCACAAACTTTTATGGAATAGTTGATGTCATGATATGTGGTGTTTCAATTCACATATTTTAATAGAAACTCTTTAGTATTGATGGTAGTATGTTCTTGGCAATGACACTTTATTTTAGAAAAGAATCACATCCTTAAGGTTGAATCCATTTTTGGCATTTCTAGTGAGACAAATTTGAGAGGGATAACACATATAACATAGATGGATCTACTAAACACTTTGTTACCAAAATCCAAACTTTTGGCATTCTTTTTGTTCACTATTTCAAGAAAAACTATTGAACCATAATGCATTTAATCACTTCTTAAAAATTTAAAAATGTAGTAAAGAGAAATTTTTTAACATACATCTCAATTAAATAATTTATAATTTCTAGAAGTGAACAATGAAGCATATTTAACATACTAAACTACATTCAAACATATATACTCAATAATATATACATGTAGATCTAGATCTAGATAAGTCCATGAAATACTATAAAATATCTAGGTAGGACCCATGAAATGTGTACTTTAAAACATCTACTCATCATCAGCATATAAATAAATACAAATCACAGTTCATGAAATACTGAAATATATCTAGAAGAACATGTCATAGCAAGTTCGACATAGATAGTCAAAGTCCTGGAATGGCATATATAAAAAATAATGTGCACATCATATAGTTTAGTCTATGAAATAAAATTCTATATCAGGGATGATCATCACTCAAGTTCAAATCTGAAAGAGGCCTCTTTCTTCCTCATGAAATGGATGGATCTACCTCATGCTGTACACACAAGAGAAAGAACTTGCAATCAGATTAAAAATTTTTTAAAATGACATATGAAATTAAATATTTAAATGTAGGTTTTAAAGTGTGCATTTAAATTACCATCTCACTTCCCACATTTTGTTGTGCAGGTGGTATAACTGTTTCATCTTCATGACCAAAAGTTTGACTTGCTAATTGCTAGAATTTCAAATAAAGCAAGTTTGAAATAAGTTACAATTTAAAATTAGCATATAAAGACCTAGAAATTGCACATATAGAAAATTTTAAAGTAAAGTTTAGGACCTGAAAATGTGTAGATGGCTCATGAATTTGTCCCTGAGTACCAACCTGACCAATAATCTCACTCCTATCATCCTGCACTTACATATATATGGGTGCATATATAAATTTATATAAACTCAAAAAAAGACCTAGAAATTGCACATATAGAAAATTTAAATTAAAGTTTAGGACCTGAAAATGTGTAGATGGCTCATGAATTTGTCCCTGAGTACCAACCTGGCCAATAGTCTCACTCCTATCATCCTGCACTTACATATATATGGCCCGTGCATATATAAATTTATATAAACTCAAAAAAAGAAACTTAGTACAAATTTAGTACAATTTTTTAAAACACACACCGGGGAATACTCAGGCATAGTAGCTGTCGATGGAGGATCAATGGAAGAAACACCTAAGCTAGGTGGTCTGTCAGACATGGGAACTACCACAGGACCTGAGCCTCGCTGCAATAGTAGTGTTTCACATACATGTATGTATATAGTTATTTATTTAATTATACACAGTTTGTTAATTTAAAATATAATATTGATAAGTTTCAAAAGAAAAATTAAACTAGAATTAGATACATATGGTTTTAGGGTTAAGATATATTGGTTTACCCCGTAAGGTGTGCCAACCTCTACAGCTGTCGATGCAAAACTCAATGTATCAAATCGTGATGTGGCCCTAGAGCGACTTGAGATCTGTACAACAAATAGTTTACAATTATATAAATTAATTCATTAAATTATTTATAAAAAATTTGATCTACATTCAAATTATACACTTGAAATATTTAATAAAATGTGGTCAATGTACCTGTGTAGGATTATCATCCGAATATAGTAGATCCAAGTATGACTCCACTCCGGCTGTAGCTGCATCTGATGTGGATGTAGGAGCAGGACCATAACACGGTTGATTGCAATTTGTACACAAATGTGCCCCTGACAGGTCTGGGGCTCTATGCTGAGATGCATCGACTCCTCCATGATGCTCTCCACCACTGAATTCAGCTGCCATGTGGGCAGCTTGTTCAGTGAGATTGCCTGAGAGTCTACTCAATGCTCCTAATGTTGACAAAACTGACTGCTGCTGAATAGGTGCAGGAATCGTGGGCAAAATAGGAGCAACCATAGGAGCAGGAGGAACAGGTCGATTGGGGTCAACTCGTGCCCCTGGTCTGTGTTGTGGCATGCCACGACCAACACCCTGAAAATCTCTCATATCAAAATAATTGGGTTTTTGACCCAATTGAAACTCCACCCATAATTTTCTCAAAAAATATAGCGGCACCTCACAATTAGCATGTGGTGGGTGATCAAACACCATCCACCACCGATCCCAAAAATGTCTCGAAATCCCCTCATGCGTACACCATTTAATTGATATTCTTTTTTTTGTTGCAGCTATAGGTTGATTAGTTTTTGGGTGACGAAAAAATGGGGCTAATGTTTGTTTTGTAATGTGGAGGTCATGGATGTCTTTATATGAAAGACCATCCGCATAGAATTGCCTCCTCTCCTCCCGCCAAAGCTGAAATCTATTTAGGTCTGCATCGATAGACCTAACAGAATCAATAATGGTTTGCATCGAAGATGCAAACTGAACCACATGAGGAGGCATCAAGTGAGGTTGATTATTAATCAAATTAATGTTCTCCTCAATTGTATTAATATTTTCATTAATGTTTTGCCGCAATCGGGCCTCATCAAATGGAGGGGATGGGGGGTTTTGAGGTGGAGGGGATGGGGGGTTTTGAGGTGGAGGGGATGGGGGTTTTGAGGTGGAGAGGGTGGGGGGTTTTGAGGTGGATCACGAGGTGGGGGGTTTTGAGGTGGATCACGGGGTGGGGGGGTTTCATAAAGAATGTCATCTATTAAAAATTCATCTAGACTCTGGTCATCCATTAGATCTGTCTCCTGCAAATTTTCAAATATGTAAATTCATATTAAAAACTTACAAATGTATAATTTCACAATTTATAAATATATATGTATATTGAAAACTTACAAACAAATATCTATAAATTTAAACTTAATCTAGAATAGATCTATAAATGATTTAGTTTAAAATATCCATGAATTCAGAGAGCACGTAATACTTGAAAATTAAACAAATGCACAAGTTTATCATATAATATGATCAAATGATGATGCCTCATACCAATGTCTCCTTAAATTAATCCAACATTTCCCTAAAATATTATATTCTCCAAGTCCTACTTCATTCCTCTTTAACCATTTTTAGAGGGTTTTTGAACTATAGAATTGGTATTTATAGATAATTTATATGGAATAATTAGAAAAAAGATCTCACAAAAATTACCAAGAGGAAGTTATGCAAAAAATTACAACATAAAGCTATATCAAAGTTTTTAGATCATTAAATTCACATAGTGGACAAGGTTGCAGGTTCTAGGTCCTAGTCATACACCAAGGTGTCACTCTACCTAACAAGGTCTTGTCGTATCATCATTTTTCTCAAAATTATAATGGAAGTTACATTTTGACACCTTATATAGTCCAAATTTAAAAGTGCATGCCAAGTGTATTAGATTCCCATTTCTCTATTAATCAGGCTACTTCTAGATTCTAAGTTAAGCTCAATTGTGACGGTGTGACATGAAGATGTCTACGTGATGCCCTAACATTATAGGCTCTAAGTTAAGCTCAATTTTGTAAATAGTATTTCATTTCTATTCATTTATTGCTCTTAACTTAGAAAAGTTATATTTTCTAATTAATAGCATTATTCTCAATTTGCTAGAGCTATCATTCCTATTTCTCTTCCTATATTAACTCCAATTTTACTATAGGCTTCTCATGTGTCTCAAAAGAGCGGTACAGATTATGACTTAATTAAACATTGCATGCTATTTTTATACTACATTTATTACCAATACTACATTTATAACAATAGTGACCTTGTTAAAGACTACATTTATACCAATACTACAACATGTTGTATTCCAACAATATGAGTTACCTTCTGCTGAAGTGTAAAAACCCTAAAATATCATTTTGAAACCTTATTAAATGTTAATTTTCAAACCCTAATATGAGAATTTGAAACCCTAAAATGTCATTTTAAAACTCTATTACATGAATTTTCAAACCCTAATACATCATTTTGATACCCTAAAAGGTGAAAAGTGAAGCCCTAAACATCTACTTTAGAACCCTAAAATTTATATTTGAAACCCTAAAATGTGGATGTCAAGTTCCCTAAGTTGTAAATTTGAAACTATAAAATGTGGATGTCAAGGGTAGAAGAATGTTTTCCTCAATATTTTTAAATGAACTAAGGGTAGGTGAAGGATCAAGGAATGATCCCAACTTCATATAAGATTGCGTGCATCGTATGTTGATATGCAACTATATTAATCCATCTACTAGAATCGACCCAAAACTAAATGAGAATTAGCATAGGTCTACAAATGTCACCATTGCACTAGTTAATACATTGATGTTATCTAAATCATATTTAATTGTGAAACTAAAACAATCTAGCATGGGTTCAACATGAAGAGAATAATAGTTGGTGAAGGAAAAGTGTCTAGTTTCTTTGACATCATAACACAAGCAATTCTCTTAATGTATCTTTTAGAACCACTATGCAGATTGGATCAAGAGTACCAAATTAGAGATGAACTTTGGAAACAAAGACTTGGGTCATAAATGCACAATTTATTGTGCATATAAAAACACATGTCTCTTTTTTTCTATCCATTGCATAGGAAAATGGCCAAGCGTCTCTTAGATGCCACCTCAACTAGGTTTAAGTTGCCATTAATAAACCACTATACTAGTAGAATGTCATAAGCAAGCCACCACTAAAGTAACATCCTTTCAGTCACATCATTTGAGGTATAGATATTGACACACTAAAACATTGATTCTCAATATTGAAAAGGACCCATAACCTACTTTGTTATATGGGTCACAAGTATGGGTAAAATAGTGGGGTTGCCAATTGGAATTAACAAATGTTCTAAGTGCCACCATGAAGTTGCTCATTATTATTGATTAAAAAATATTATCTTGCCATAGGACACATCACATTATTGGAAGCAAAAATCCAAGAAAAGTTTAACCTCTTGAAGACAAAGAATGTCTAGGGGGTAAATCTATATCAAAAATCCAACACCATATCCTCCATTAATTCATAAGGCAAGAGGGTCTAAGAATATTTCCTTGTAGTCCAACCATTGCAATGCAAAAAAATATTCTACTCAAATCTAATCTAACATTTTTTGGAGAAAAGGCTCCAAATTGCATCTATCATTTCTCAAGATCATATTATCCTTGTTTAACCTCCTAGGGGGGACTATATGAGACTGTCTTCCTCCATTTGGTTGTGACATAGTTGGAACTCCCAAATCCAATGAGAAAATAACACTCACTAGAAGAGGAACTTTCTTAAGAACTACTTGGCTTACTAAACTCTTTGAAGGAATCACTAAAGGAATATTGACCTAAGAGTTGATTATGAATCAGCTACTTGCTTTGCTTTATTATTGGCCTTAGCTAAGAGGATTTTACGGGTTATGTTGATTTGTCATTATCCTAAGGCCATGTGGGACTTGTTAAATGTGCTAGCCATGTAGTAGAGTTGGAAGTTAGATAGTTACTCTTATCCTTATTATGAACATTTCTATATTTTTTTACATTAGTCCACCCAAATTAAATTTTTCTTGCCTCAACATCTAGCTTGGAGGTTAGTTTAGGCTTGTGTGTAGCTAGAGTGTAGTCTATGTGACATGATGAAATCCCTTATTTAGGGAGAACAAACTTGTAAAGATCTATGCATGTAGTTGGGTCCATTGTGGAGGAGTTTGTTTGCATGGTTGGATTCCACAAAGGAGAAGAAAAGGAAGCCTTTGGTTACATTTTGGATGGCATGAAACCAAAAAATAACCAATTATACAAGTATTCTACTCAATCCATTTATATGCATTCTCAAAATTAGGCACCAAAATATGTTCAACATTTTGTGGGTTAATAGATAGATCCTCAAGGGAAGTAGGTAAAACAAGTATATAACTAGAACAACACAAGCTATAGAAAACACATCCTCATTGGTCCATCATTTAAATGTATCATGAAGGTATCAAGGATGGAAGGATCACATGTCACAAAAGATTATCCAAGCTTCTAGATAGGTTGAATCAAAAAGGTATATATCACTATTTACATCCTCAAACCATAATCAAGATATGATAGGAAAAGATAAACAAGGATGAATGCAAACCATAGGTAAATCTATTTAAGAAAAAGATAAAAGTGATAAATTAGATCTAAGAACTGTAATTAAAAAAAGGCCAAACCAGTACTATAAAATCCTAGGTGATGGAATGTCAAGTTCACTAATAAATATAAAGGAAATCCATTTGACTATTACTGGATACAATTTCAATACATCAACAGTTGTGTTACAGAAAATGAACCCCTAGTCAATGATCATAGTGCCTTACACTTGAAGATGATTGGGGTCCATTAGAATTTATATCTTATAGTTTTGGTGAGTATCATGTGGATCTTAAAAGGCTTATATGGTATTCCATTATTAAATACATATGACCAAATATCGTTCTATTTTAATATGGACCCTTACATAATGTGATATTTCATAGAATGGAAAGAGTCTAGGAGTTTAATATGGTTCATATGTACACTAGAGTGAAAACTATGGTTAGGTTCACAAATAAATGTAAAGGAATATCATTTAACTATTATTGGATATAATTTCGATATATCTAACAATTAAGTGACACAAAATTAACCCCTAATCAATGATCATAATGTTTTACAAGAAGATGATTTGGGTCCATTATACTTTATGTCTTATATTTTTGGTGATAGCAACCTTACTGGCATATCAGACAGGAACTTCTAATAGCCAACAATGACAAATATCAAAGATAGGGTATAGTCTTATAGCCAACAATTTTCATCTTCAAACTTATCCCTTTTATCATTATTACATATACTAATTTGGTTTTTTAGGGTTTAAGGTTTAGGTTTTTAGGGTTTGTAGGACAACATGGTTTTAGGGTTTATAGTTTGGTTTTTTAGGGTTTATAGTTTACGTTTTTTGAGTTTGCAGTACAACATGGTTTCAGGGTTTATAATTTGATTTTTTAGGGTTTATAGTTTAGGTTTTTAGGGTTTGTAACTGTACAACATGGTTTTAGGGTTTATAGTTTAAGTTTTTTAGGGTTTGCAGTAACATGGTTTCAGGGTTTGCAGTAACATACAATCACAAAATTCTAATAACAAGTAAAATGCTTAAATAATAAATAAAACCCTAATTTTCATTTTAACCCTACAATTAGGAAAAAAAAATTAAAACAAGCTAAAGATAGGTAGAGAACCAACCTGGAAGAGCTCGAGGGTGACGAGGTGGTGGGAGGAGGTGAGAGGGCAACAAAAACTCTATTTTTTTCTTTGTTTGGGCTTTGGCAACGCGTACCCGTTATTGGCTGTCCGCTGTCGCTATTGGCTTCTGTGGGTGAAAATGAGCCCGCAGAGGTCTTTTTTCAAAATATATAATTTTTTGAAAATGGGTACCCGTTACTAAACAGGTACCCGTTTTAGGCTCGGGCGCGCGTTACTAAACGGGTACCCGTTAAGAAACGGGTACCCGTTTAGGTTCGGGCGCCCGTTCCTAAACGGGAACCCGTTTCTTTGAAAATAGGTACCCATTACCGGCGGCTTTTTTTTTGCCCGCGCGACTTCCCCTATATGTGGACCGAGTTTCTTGCGGGTACCCTGGTCCTAGATGCTTCCTAGATGGTCCGATTCTTTCTCTCCACTACTCCATTCTACTGTGGAGTCCTAGGAGCAGACAACTGTCTCTTTATTCCATGTTTCTCATAGAACTCTATGAACTCACCAGATATGAATTCTCCACCTCTATCAAACCTTAGATACTTCAGTTTTAATCTAGTTTCATTCTCTACCATAGCCTTGAATATTTGAATTTTTTAAGAGCTTCTGATTTCTCTTTTAGAAAGGTTACCCACATCATCCGGGAATAGTCATCAATTAGTAGCATGATGTATCTATCACCTTGAATACTCTTGATTCTTGCCAGACCACAAAGATTAGTATGAACTAAGTCCAATAATCCAGTAGAAGATAGTTCCTTACCTTTGAATGTGACTCTGCTTAGCTTACCCAACTGACATTCTTTGCACAAGCTGTTAGTAGGTTTCACCAATTTTGGAAGATCTCTTATAGTCTGAGTATTGCTTATCTTGATGATATTATCAAATTCACATGACACATCCTCCTATGCCACAACCAACTTTGATCAATTTGAACAAACAAGCAACTTTTTCCAGTACAAACCAAGTGAAAGATATTACCTTTAGTTTGAGTACCAGATGCAATCTCTATTCTGGAACTTTCAAAGATCTTGCATTTTCCATTCTTGAACCGGAGATCATAGCCTTTGTCCACCAACTGTCCAACACTGAGAAGATTGTGCTTCAAACCTTCAACATACAGTACATTACCAGTTTTGTTCCTTCCATCAAGAGAAATAGTTCCTCTACCTCTGATTTTGCCAGCAGAATCATCACCAAACTTTACCACTCCTCCTTCATACCTCTCCAAATCTATGAACTTATTTTTGTCACCTGTCATATGGTGATAGCATCCACTGTTAATGACCCAATCATCCTTCTCTTCAACTTGGGAAGCCAAAGCTCTTTCCACAGTCTTCTGATTGATAGATACAGAGGACATTGGATCTTCTTCCTTCATGGCAATGAACACCCATTCATTTCTGGATTTGTTTCCTATCTCTGATTCATCATCTGTTACTCCTTCATTATCATCATCTTCATGTACATAGTAATAGTTCTTTTGGAACCTTGGCTTGTTAGGAATTTGTCTTGAAAGCCTTTCCAGACACCTTGAGGCAAAATGACCAATCTTATTGCAGTTAAAACACTTAAAAGGTAATTTTCCTTCATACTTACCGCATCCTCTTGGTAGCCTCTTTGCAATAAGGGCTTCAAGTTGAGCAGTTTCTACTTCTTCTTCTAGATATTTTCTTACTTTTTCATACCAGGATAGCTTCCTTGATGAATTCTCTCCTGGATCGAACCTTTGTTTACCTTTAACAGAGGCACTGGCTTTGAATGCAGATTTAGTCTTAGGGGGGTCATCTCCAAACTCTGTCATTTCAAATGCAGCCAATTTTCTAGCCAATTGATCTCTTGTGACAGTTGTATGGGCTCTGAATTCTTCAATGGCAGCAGTGTTGATTTTGTAAGAAGCAGGAAGGGATCTAAGAATTTTGCCAACAATCTCATCTTCATCCAAGACTCCACCAGCATTTCTAATTCCACAAATAAACTCATTTACTCTTGGCATAAAAGTAGTGATGTTTTCATCTTCTCTCATCTTCAGATTTTCAAATTTTCCTTTCAGACTTTGTAACCTTGCACATTTGACATACTTGTCTCCTTCATGCAGAAGTTCCAGTTTTTGCCAAATCTCAAAAGAAGTTGGTAGGTTAATAACATTTGAGAGCTCTAAATCAGACAATATGCTTAGAAGAGCCTCTATAGTCCGTAGATTGTTTTCAACATCTGTGATTTCATTTTTGGTTTTTGGACCACCCTATGGAGGTACATATTGTGTTGTAACCATGGTCCAGTATGCTATTCCCATACATCTCAAGTGACATTTCATGCGACCTTTCCAGAGATTAAAATTGGTTCCATCAAACTTCAAAGTATCCTTCTTGTAAGACAACATCCTAGATCTCCTCAAGCTGTTAAGCTCTTTTTAGAGGAACTTGGCTCTGATACCAATTGTTAGACTTAGGGCACACAACTGAGAGGGGGGGTGAATCAATTGTCCAAAACTTTCTCCCAATTACACACTTAAATCCTTTTAGTGATTAGCAGTATATTAATCATGAAACATAATGCACTTAAATCAAAAAGCAGAAACACATCAACACATAAGACACCAAAATTTTGACGTGGAAAACCCGGTTAAGGGAAAAACCACGGGGTGATTAACCCAAGATTGTATTCTCTGTTAGAAGAATAGAAAGAACAAAATCGCACATGCCAATTAGGGCTCACTGCCCGAGCACACTGCTCACAAGAGGCTCACTGCCTACAAGAGACACACTGTCTACAAAGAAATAAGTATCACATACATGAACTGGAGAATAGCATCTTCACCATGCTTGAATCAGTTCTATTTAAGCTCAATACTTCTGCTCTGCCTTTTGCTCCCCTCCTTGCTACCACACACTCATCTCCACTTTGACAACTTTGAAATGACTTTGCAACCCCTTATTTATACAAGACATCAACTTAGGAATAATCATCTAAGTCAGCAAACATCTACCAGAACATCCACAAGATGTGTAACTTATCTAGTCGGTCAGTCTCAGGAAGAACACCATCATCCGGAGGTTATTATTTAATAGAGAGCTCCAACTCCAATGTGGACCACTAACATGTACTGGACACAATCCAAAGTCCTTCACAAGGTTGCCTGAATCACCAAGAACATTTGCACTTCATCTGCATACTGAAATCCTTCTCTCTTTCATCCGAAGCCTCAAGAGCATAGTTTGTCACCACTGTCACCAAAGAATGGATAATTCCAGACATTTAATTCATGAACCAATCAAGTTGACATATCACAAGGACTTCCTCCACACTGTCTCAAATCCGTAGAGTAGGAAACTGTACTTCCGGATCTCACCAAACCTGTCTGTGTCACTCGGTTACCTCTGAACACCTACCGGAACCAGTTTTACTTGAGTGGCCACAACTTATTCATATCTTCATACAGACCTCTAAAATCTCTACTGGATCACCTCAAGACACATATCTACAAACCCTTTAATCTGTATCCTCTGATCCTCTTCCTATCTTGGACTTTTGCCTTATTGTCATTACTGATCTTCACTGTTCTTGATTGAGACTAATTTTCTCAATATCCTCAGCACATAGCTCATCCAATCCTTATCATTAATGTAATAGGAGTATGTTGACATCAATGACAACACATGTTAGGCCCATACTTGCAACAAGGAGTACCAAGGAGCCCTCCAAGATCAAAAATTTCAACGCCTGATGAACAAAATACTCAACAAAGACCCTCAAAAGTACTTTCTTCATCTTGCAAACCAAGGACTTAGACTCCCTTTGGACTTCGATCTCAACAAATTAAGAGAAACCATAGTGGAAGAAACTCATGAGTATTGCACAAGCGAAGATAAAACCATTGGCCTAGATAAAGAGAAAAAAGCCACAGATTCAAATGCACCTCTAGACACATTAACAAAATAAATCGAGAGCCTAATGTAGAAAGTGGGAGATCTCCAAACGGGGCCACCCACTAAAACTTATTCATTGGAGGATATCTCGCCATACCCCTTTGACAAAAGCTTGAATATGGTACCCTTCCCCTTTCGGTTTGAAGTTCCTACGTTTGACAAATACAAAGGGAAATGAGACCCAAGAGATCACATTAGGGAATTTAGCACCGCGTGCCTAGAAGTAGCTCACAATGAAACTTTCCTAATGAGACTATTCCCTAGATCTCTAGGTGGACAAGAAATGGAATGGTTCTCATGACTCCCCTTGGGTATCAAAACTTTTGATGAGTTAGTAAACAAGTTCGTCATGCACTTCTCATATAACATTGAACACGAAGTCTCCATGCTTGACCTATGCAATACAAAACAAAAGAATGGCGAATCCTTCACCACCTTCTTACAAAGATGGAGACAACTCATGAGCAAATGCTCATATGACGTGCCTAAGAAGTAAATGACGGAGATGTTTGTCCACAACCTTAACCCCGATCTAAGTTACCAAATCCAAATTCAATGCCCTACCTCATTTACGAAAGTCATTGAGATGGGATTATTTATCAAGAAATCTATGATCGCCAAGGGGCAAATAAAGTTGTACAAGGACTCCCCTAACTCTAACTACACCATGGACAAGTCAAAATTTTGGACAAAGAACAAAAATGTCGTCAATGATGGAGTAGTTGATGCCAAAGTAGTGGCTCCCAAACAGAAAGCAATCTTCACTCTCAAAGAAGAAGCAAGCAATGCTACACCAAACAAAATTTTCTCTCGTGAGCCAAAGCCATGGTTCACCTCCAACCCTAGACAAAAATTCATACCACTAGGGGAGTCCCAGGAGTCTGCGTGAAGAAAGCTATTAGCCAACAATGAGATCATTCTTCCTCCTATTAGCGACTATGAACCTCAAGTAAAACCTCATTATTGGAAAGATACTAATTTTTGTGAATATCATAGAGGAAGAGGCCATAAAACCAATGACTACATCCATCTGAAACACGTCATTCAAGACATACTTGACCAAAATTAGGTAGGCACTAAAGAACATACCTCTAACGAGACGCATGTGGCATACAAAGATCCACTCCTCAACCATGATAGGCCATACAACAACAACAACAACAATAACAACTGCAACAGGCATAATCAAAACAACGGACACAATAATGCTAACTATGCGAGCATGCCATTCGATTATACTATCAACTGCATATCAGAGCACATCCCACAAGTCAATGTGGTCACATTTAACCAACAATCAGGACCTAACAAAATTGATTGCAGTATCATCACCTATAGTGGTAAGGTCACATTAAATACGCTTCCTCCAAGGTTGTCACTTTCTCCATCTAACTCCCATACGTACAGTGTCATAGACCAACTTCAGAAAACTCCTGCCCACATATCTATCTTAGAGTTGTTACCTTTGTCTCCCTCCCACAAGGAAATTTTTGATAAATCCCTAGTGGAAACAACTGTGCCCACGAACCTGGCCCAAGAGAAGTTTCAAGCCATGGTAGGAAATCTAACCTCTTCTAGCACCATATCATTCACCAAATAGGATGACCTTTCAATGTCTCAGCCTCATAACACACCCTTGCATATTGTCGCCTTCATTCATAAACACCATATCAAAAGAGTTCTTATTGATGGAGGAGCCAGTTTAAATATTTGCATGCTCAAGCTAGTCCTTACATTGGGGTTCTCAGAAACTGTAGTGGATCTTAGGAAAAAGATCACTATTAAGGCCTATGATGAAGAAGAAAGAACTACTAAAGGAATAGTGGTGTTACCGATACAAGTTGGACCGATAATCAAAGACATGGTTTGCCAAGAGGGAGCTATCCTATAATATCCTCCTAGGTAGACCCTGGATTCATGCCATGAAAGCTGTGCCTTCTACCTATCACCAATGCATCAAATTTCCTCATAACAGAAAATAGATCACCATCCAAGGTGATCCAGATCCTTTCAGCATTGCAACTCTATCCACTCAAAGCCTGATTGTGTCATTCCCAACAATAGAGTTTCTACATTCCCCATCTCACAGCATGATTCTACCACCAAAGCTTCCTCATCCAAGCCCAAAGAGCAGAAAATCACTATCAAAGAAACAGGGTAGGGGAATGCTCCATCGAGCACAACCTCAACCTAGCCAAAATGCCCCTATCTCCAAGATCCTTTGAGCAACCTACACCTGAGTACATTCCAAAACCTTCTACTTCTCCCAAACCTCTCACAACTCCCTTTGTAAAATGGGGGACCCTATCAGACGAGAGTGAGGAAAGAGATGTCTTGCAATGGCTCTACACAGAGGAAGATAATACACAACAAGAACCACCTAAGCTCCCTACGGAAATCTATGGGTGTGGTGAGTCTATCTTACACAGAATGGGTTATGAAGGACAAGGTCCCATAGGCCTAAGAAAAGAAGGAATTACAGAACCCATCCAACCTTCCTTGTCCTCATTGGCAAGAAATACAAAATGGCTCAGATACAAGGACAAAGGCAAAGCTAAGGAAAATGCTTGTTTTGTGGAAATGATTCATAACCTTCAAGAGGACAGTGACATTGATTCCAACAAGTATGAGTGGGATGAACTCATAGAGCACTCCTATGAGGACAAAGGAGTTGACACCATTCAAACCTATAGCCCCTACCGTGAGGGACAAACGATAACGCATAGACCATTAAAGTGTGATTCGCCAACTCCAGAGAGTACAACTTTTGAGGAAGGTCAGAGTTCCATCACAATAAATAATCTGGAGGAAAGTACCATCCTGGATCTTATCCCTACCAATCTGAATCCTAACCATATATCTATTCAAACTATCACACCCAACGAATCAGATCTATCTTCTGATCCCCTTCCCCATTTGCATTCTGAACTTATCGACTGGGATTTATGAGGAGCCCTGCAACTAGACATGTTCTAAAATGATGATGCCTATATTGACTACATGGAACTTAGGGACCACCTACCTACAGGAGATCATAAAGCTGGCCTTGTGATTGAACTCAACACCGTGGCTTATTTTGGAGAGGGTACCAATCCTTCCAAGCGCAAAAACATAAAAATAAAGACTGGATCTGATGGTGAAAACCGCTCTGCGGTAGTATCAGATTTCAAAATAGTAAAAAGAAAGGATGCATCTCATGGTGAAAACCTCTCTGAGGTGCCAAACGATGGAAGGATCGACACTCTTCCCAATGACATGTACTAGGAGAAGTCTCAGATTGTTGTGGAACCTATAGAACTTGTCAACATTGGAACAAAGGATAATCCTAAGATCATTCACTTTGCAAAATCTCTATCTCCACTGGAAAAAACCAAATTTGTACCATTCTTCAAGAAAAAGCAAGTCAACTTTGCTTGGTCATATGCAGATATGCCCGGTTTAGAAAGATCGTGTCTTGCTGTGGTTTTTTCTTCTCAAAAACTACGACATTACATTCTAGCACATTCAGTCAAGCTTATTGCAAAGATAGATCCATTAAAGTACCTATTAAGCAAAGCAGGTCTTACAAGTCATCTAGCTAAGTGGGTAATGCTGTTAAGTGAATACGACATTGAGTATGTAGAAAGGAAGGCTATCAAAGGTCAAATCATCACCGATCAGTTAGCAGAAGCACCATTATAGGATACCACACTAATGACATTCAAGTTTCCAGATGAATCCATATTCAGTATCATGACACACTCATGGAAACTCTACTTTGATGGATCCTATACAAACCATGGATCGGGGGCAAGAATCTTGTTGGTCACTCCTCATAGAGACACCATACCTAAGTCTTACCATCTGCTATTCCCATGTACAAACAATAGAGTAGAGTATGAGGCCTTGGTCATTGGTCACAAAATGGCAGCAGAATGGAAAATAAAGGAGATACATGTCTATGGCGACTCCCCACTGGTAATCAATCAAGTCAATGACGACTATCAGACCAAAGATGACAAGTTAATCCCATACAAGCATATGGTGGATGAATTTAAAGAGTACTTTGTGATCATCTCCTTTGAGCAGATACCTCACATTAAAAACAAAGCAGCAAATGCCATGGACACTATTGCTTCACTCCTTGAGATCCCAAAGAATGAGTCATGGTATGAGTTCTTGGTGGAGTCAGTTATGCAACCAGCTTATGATAACCCTGAAACACACTCCATTTGCCTCTTAGTCAGATTTGATTCACCCTTATATGGTAAGATTTACACTTACCTCAAGGATAACACCGTACCACCTGACTTGTCTTCTAACCAATGTCGAACCTTCATTCACCAAACCTCCCGTTACACCATTAAAGATGATACCCTATACCAACGAGGTCTAGATGGTACTTTACTTTGATGTTTAGAATGGGAAGAATCTCAAACCACCTTATGAGACGTACATGAAGGAATTTGCGGAACACACTCTAGCAGTCCTTCTTTAGCTAAGAAACTCATGCATGTGGGATACTATTGGCCAAACATGGAAGCTGATTCATATTAGTTTGTAAAGAAATGCAAGCAATGCTAGATACATGGAAACCTCATCCATGCACCAACTCAAGAGCTATGACCTTTAACGATACCTTGGCCCTTTTGTCAATGGGGACTCAACCTTGTGGGCAAAATTCACCCTCCTTCATCCAATGGCCATAAGTTCATAATAACTGCTACTAAATATTTTACCAAGTGGATTGAAGCTGTTCCACTCACCAATATCACAGGCGAACAAATTGCCTCATTCATCCTCAATTACCTCATCTGCAAATATAGAATTCCCTCATCCATAGTCACGGATAATGAAAGACCTTTCAAGAACTAGGATGTCCAAGAGTTTTGTGACAAATTCAAAATCCAACACTGTTTCTCCACCCCCTACTATCCACAAGGCAATGGCCAAGCAGAGGCATCCAACAAAACAATCTTGAAAATCCTCAAGAAAACTGTCAACGATGCCGGCCGTGATTGGCACATACAACTGAATCCTGCTCTGTGGGCCTATCGAACTAGTATACACACTCCCATAGGTGCTACCCCTTATGCCCTTGTCTATGGATTAGAAGCCATTTTGCCCATCGAGGTTGAATTACCATCTCTAAGGGTGTCGTTAAAAGGTGTTATCACTGATGAAGACTATAGAGTTTCTAGACTGTAAGAGTTAGAGCTTTTAGAGGAGAAGAGACAAAACGCCTTCAACCATCTCAAGGCATATCAACAGAGAATGTCACGAAGCAACAATCATAGGGTCCATCCAAGGGTCTTCAACGTTGGTGATCTAGTACTCAAGGAAAACCCCCGCAATCAATAGGATCAGGAAAAGAAAGGTAAGTTTGAACCCAATTGGCTTGGTCCTTATGTAATCATTACTGCTTATGGATTAGGAGCATATCAGTTAGCTACTTCAGAAGGTGAGTTGTTTGATGACCCAATCAACAGTATGCATCTTCGCCAATTCCATACCTAAGAGAACCCCAATGTAAGGGGGGCAGAAATTCAAAAAATAAAAAATAATAATAAAAAAAGAACCAAAAAAAAATGGAAAAATAGCAAAAAAATCATCCTTTGGTGAAAACCTGGCAAACAGGTGCCTTGGATAGGTACCATGATGAAAACTTGGTAAACATGCGTCATGTGTACTTTTAGCTTGCGTGCAAATAAAAACAAGTGGTGAAAACCTGGTAAACAAGCACTACTTGTGATAAACTACCTCCTCCATCTTTGGGAAACCAATTACCTTGTGTCCATTCTTCCTACCATCGTCCCTCATCTAATCCATATCTAGGTCACAATAAAAACCTAACGATAACCTATCATGGCTTGATACTCTATCTCTTTTTTCACCTTATCAACTAAAGTCTTATCCAGTATCCTATCCACAGTGTCAGCCTAGTATAGCGTCTGTCATTAGTATCATAGGGTCTAAATCCCTAAACTATGTTGCCTTTGTCTCATCACGTAGGCAAGGCCATTATCAATGTGCCCCTGAGGCTCCACTTCCCGTCCATCCTATACCTTGTTGTCTATCCTCTAGTCCATCCGAGTCCAAGTCCCAAGCTATGTTGCCTCTGTGTCGTCACGTAGGCAAGGCCATTGTCAATGTGCCCTCGAGGCACTAGGTCAGTCCCTTAGGGTCCGTTTCACTAGGCATGCAAGCACAAGAAAAACCTTCTTTCAAACAAAAGTTTCAGTGCAAGACATCAACCTATCCAAGGCAAAAGCAAACAAATACCTATGCACTCTAAATGATTCTATCTAAATTATGGCAAGAAAACACATCTAATGCAAGCATGTTTTGCGTTTGTGATCAGGATAACTTACAGAGTCTTGATTTTTGTTATTATGTCTTTCTATGCTACTCGAGGATGCCAAAAGCTAGAGATGCTATGATGGAGGCATGATTATTTTCTTTGTCTGCTGTTTGTGGATTAATCTTTAGTAATGTGACAACTTTTGTCTAACGACATGATCGGCAAAAGATCATTGAGGACTTTAGAGGTCTAACATGAAAGGACGCAATCCTTATCTGTTGATATACAAGAAATACTTAGGTCATCTCGGTTCAATTATACCTAGATGCTTGTATTTTCTTACAACATTTGGAAAAAGTACAAAAAAAAATCACCCAACGATGAAATAAGTACTTCAAAATACTTGTGATATCAAGACAGAAAAACCATTCACATCCAAAAAGCATCCATATCCCATGCAATAAAAATTCCCATGCAAAGTATCAATGTTTACAGATAAAAGCTTGTGATCCTTTCATTCACATTTCTTCTATCAGCCAGTCTTCTATCTATCATTGTGTCATTGCTGTGTCGATTGGGTACATTTGGACATAACAAAAACATAGCGTCAAAATTGCATATCATATCACATGAGATAGTCATTAACATGATTAAATCATTTGCATACATAATAGGTGCATTAGATAATCCATATACATTTGCATCATAACATAGTGTCAATAGAAAAAATCAAAAACATAGACAAATACATGTAGATCATCGCATAACACTGCATAATCATATAGATAATATTCACATCAGAAATTATCTAAGTCTACATTAGATCATCATCATATCAAAGTCCTAGAATCATAAGTAAGCTTCATAGTATAGAATCATACAGTGCATCCATAACGACATCACATAGCATCATATAGACAAAATAAAAGTGTACATCACATATGAAACATCATAAGATAGAATGCGTCCATGACATATAGCATAAACAAAGATGCATATAGAGATCATATAGTTGCATCATCATATAAATAAACAAAAAACATGTCCAAATGTACACATATCAAAGTCCATTTTTGAGTCAGAATCATATAAAGTGTATACATCACAAAAATAATGATACATGTCTCAGTGCAAAATGCAAGTCATATATACATATCAGGCAATCTATGAGCCTCAAAAATATGTATACAATAGTAAAAAATCACCACAAGTGTAAAAGAATAGCCCTATTGCCATAAGACACTACTCCCACCACTGCCCTCTCCTCCTCCACCGCGGCCTGACCCAGACTGCTGTGGGCCCATCATCGACGCTCCTAATCGTGAACCACCTGCTCTTTGAGGTGTGCCTTCTACAGACTGGGTCATATAGTTGGGTGCCCTCTGGTCTGCTGACACTGCCCCGTGGTACAATCCCCTGTAATACTGTGTCTGAACCTGCGCTCTGGCAAGCTCACCTTGTATCTGTGCAATATGTGTCTGCAACTGATGTACCTGGGCATGTCCCTACTGCACCTGTGTAACCAAGAATGTAGTAGCCCCATCCGTACCCAAGGCAGCCAAAGCTGCATTTCTCTCTAGTCTCAGGGCCCACACCCTTGCCAATGCTGTATCTCACTCTATAGTGAGCCTAGATAAAACCCATGTGTTTGACTCTCTCCGGGACTCTGCCATCTTGAGAAGTGCCCTGAGCTGTCTCACCTGACCTTGCAACGTAATAATGGCCTGCTACTATAAATCAGGCTAAGGAACCTGAACTAGTGGCACCTATTATTGGGGCACCTACTATGATGCTGGCATCTATATCTGTTGTCCCACCTGTGGTGCAACCTATGGCTGCACTACCTGCTGCTACTGGGAGGGTCCCTCTCCCACTCTCCTCCTCTGTCCATACCTCCCTCTACCTCCATCTCCCCCTCCTCCTCCTCTGTCACCTCCATGTCCCCCTCCTCCTCCTACCTCCACCATCCTCATCATCTGAATCCTCCTCATCCAGGTGAGGAACCAACTGCCCTAGTCTTGAATATCTCAGAAATGGATGAGCTGCAAACCACTCCTCATAGTCAGGAGTCATCCCTGCGTCAACTACCTCCCTCCTCATCGACTAAGCTACATAAGGAATCTACTGAAACTCTGCCAAGGCCTCGTCATATGATGCAATAGGGCCCCATCTTAGTCACTCTGCACGTGTCCTTGCAAATCGGGCCTGCCCCTGTGGCATACCCTATACCCTGCCAAACTATCGCTGAACCCAGCTAACGATCTGCCTCTCCAAAATGTGTCGTGTCCTCCCAATCAGCCACTGAGTCTAAAAGCAGTAAGGCAGCTCATCATCCTCATCATCCCAGGGCTCGTAGTCTAGATATGGGTGCCAAATAACTCCATCTACATTATGCAACGCATGCCTCCAATACTCAAGCTTTCCCAGCTTGTGCTGGGAAATAACACTTGCATATCCATAACTGTAAGGCTCACCCCTCTGCCTAGAAAACATATAGATCAGTTGTGTAATAGAAATATGCTCCCATAACCAAAACTGTAGTAATGAGACACTGACAGACAAATTGGCACTCCTGTGGTAGACCACTTGATGCATATCCTAATACAGGTGTGCAAGAACGCAGACACCCCATGCAAAGTGGGTGCCCTATGTAATCATCCTCTCCATGGTCTTACCCTAACCAATAGGGAACTCGTGCGACCTCCTATTGGGGAAACAACACCTCTGATCAATCCAGCCACTATCCCTGGGAAGTAGTCAGAATAGTCATGTCTATGCTACTAGGAGATCACCTGACCCTCAAGCTCCAGATCATTGAACACCCGTTTGCACTCTGCCAATCCGGCATCACGCTAAGCCTCATACTCCATGACCTCTCCTTGGATAGGTAAGTGCATGATCCTATAGACATCCTCCAAGGTAATGGCCATCTCACCAATAGGCAAGTGAAAGGTCCTGTCCTCACTGTGGAAATGCTCCATTGTAGCAGTCAGCAAACCGAGGTTCACATGAACCTCGGGTATGAAGCACACGTAGTTCAAACCCATGGCACTGAGAGCCTCTTAATCCATCTTTGTGAGCATGTACCGCTACAACATTAGCAAGGAAAACTGCTCTCGTGACATAAGTATGTCACAAATGTCCTCCTATAATCAAGAAAGTCAATGCGTCAACCAAAATTGCAAAACTACTCAAAGTATCAAACTATCCTATCACTTACTTAACATATCAAATTGATCAAAATAGCATACAACATCTCTTTACTAGATTCCTGCAATCTTAGAGATAGCTTATTGATTGATGCATCGAGCAAGAAGCCAATCAAGTCAATTTCATTAAGTTAAATGACTATCTAAAGCACATGCACTAAAACAAAAGGTACATGCGCCACTTCTGGTAGATGTGCCGCAGCATTTCGTAAATGCATAGATTCATATCATAAGTGCAACTTCGGCATGAATGCGCCACAACATGTCGTGCATGAGCAGCTTTAACACAAGCATAGCTTCCCGTACTGTATGCGCCGGTTCTTAACACATGTGTTGACTCATATCGTGTATGCGTCAAACTTGTGCATGCACCGATTCAGATCACATATGCGTTGAATCTTTACATATGCGTGGTTTTAGAGTGTATATGTGCCAAACTGCAAAAACTGTGCATCTATCCTAGTAATTTTTCCCTAGCATTTATTGCTCGAATAAATGACCCTAGGCAAGTTTTGTCGAACTACATACCGGTGGTCCTGCCTTAGCTGGCCGCCTGAACCGTCAGATTCGCTCAAAGCGGTGTTCCTCGCATGGAATATCCATATCTATGCTAACTGCTCTATGCTCCTATGCTCTCCTAAGCTCTTAAGGACCTATCAACAAAAGCTAAGTGTGCAAATGACTAGTATTGTGGACCCAGCTCCTATATATAGCTCTTGAACCCTAACTGGCTATGTGGCGACCATGACTACTTTCCAGACTCGTTTCCTCCTGTTTCTCTGCACCGGGACTTGTTTTTCTTCAACCTAACCTATTTTTCACCTTCTTCATGAGATTGTCCATCTCACGTTCTTCTACCTTCTTCCCATCCAATCTCCCGAGGGGGCATCCTATCATTGTAACCTGTACTAGGGGCAAACTGGGGCATATATCATTATCAAAAAAATTCTTATTCTTTGAAGCAACGTGATAAAACACATTGCATCAAATAGGGGCAAAATGTATATGCCTAAAAATGACATGACTTAGTCTAAATAAATATTCTTAATATTTATTTCATTCTAATTCCTCTATCAATAAATAAATAAACAAATTTATTTATTCGATTCATATTCCTCTAAATTAATTAAATATCAAAATATTTAATTACCTCTTCTAAAGTCAAAATTAAATAAAATCCGTTATTTAATTAAATTCTTCCAAACAATTAAATAATTCTTAATTATTTTTAACATTGCAACACTACAAGTGATCAACAAACAAGAAATGGAGCGATGGTAGCGTAGGTAGCAAAATTTTACGGTTAACCCATGGAGACCGCTACAATCTCAAGAAAGTTTATTTGCAGATTTCGTAAGGGCCTCAAATGGTTTTCATGGGAAAATCACTAGGGTTCAAAGGAATTTTAGACAGGTGCAGTATGGTCATGAGGGTTTCAGATCTAGGGTTACTAGGTTTAGGAATAATTTTCATCGATTCAATCACTACAATCCTCCTCCAGTCAAACAAGTATGGATTCCTAAGGAAGTTAAGAAGAATGAAGTTCCACATTCAGGTACTAATTTAGAGGTTCAATTACCAGATGATTTAATTGATCCTCATGTGAGGGATCTCACTCAAACAGCTTTAATAGGTAAGATCTGGAATTGCCCTTTGATTTATTTGGATTTGGAGCCTTGGATTGTTGATAATTAGGAAGGTGTGACAAATTTTTTAGTGTTAGATGAGTCCTTAGGGTTTTTTGTTGCTATTTTCTCTTCACTGGAAACAAGAGACTTAATCTTGAAAACCAAGTCTTAGTTTTTTAATGGTAAGGGTATTCATGTGCAACCTTGGTTTCCAAATTTTAATCCATCTACGAGCAAGGATAATTTTTTTCCTTTTTGGGTAAATTTCCCCAATTTGCCATTGGAATATAGAGATTTGAATGTTTTAAAATTCATAGCACAAAGGATGGGGTTTTTCATTAATCATGATCTTTTAACATTTAAAAACCCTAAGCTCCCGGTTAGGATGTGTTTGATTATGAATACCTCTTTCACTTTCCCAGACACTATTATTTTGAAAACTTCTAAATCTTTATGGAAGCAAAAAATAATTTTTGAAGATCCGGAAACCATTTTTAAGTTTGATAGTTTGGATGTTTCAGAGGAAAGGGGGGTTCTGGGAAAATCATGTTTACATTCCTTTGTTCAATGTAACCAAGATGTTTCTGTTATTATCCCTCAAGATAACGAACCTGTGTCACTTGTGGATAATAATGTTATGTTGTCGGGAACCACTCCAGGTTTTGATTGTGCTCCTTCTTCTAATAATGAAACTCATATTGATTTATTTCCAGAAACTCATGTTTAGTTAGCTGATTTGGAGGTTTCTCCTGAACCCTCCTTGGATTATTTAGTAAATATTCAAAATTTGGAGGTTTGTATTGATAGTTTCTCATCAGGTATAGAGATTTCTCCGCTGACCAAAGATAACAAAGAGACTCTATCTGTGGATTTTTTGTCTCACTCCCCAGAAGTAAACTTGACCCCTGCTCTTTTTGATGTGTGCCAAGAAAGTTTGAGGTCTCCTTCTTCTTTGGGTTTTAATCTAGTTAACCATAAGACTTTGATTATTGATTCATATTTGTCTGAAAAGGCTCTTGATTTGGGTGATGATGGCTCTAATGTTTCAGAGGCACATACAGGTGAAGATATGGCTTTTTCTTTTTCTTTACAAGAGGCTGAAAAATTTATTGATGAAGTGGTTTCTAAGGTTGGGGAGGAACTTATTGAAAAGATTGCTGATGAAGTTTTAAATGAAGTCGATGACCAATCTAAATTAGCCTCAGGTATTTCTCAAACTCCTTTGGAAATTCCTGAGGTTGTGCCTTCCCCTCCCAAAACTAGAGGTAGGAAATCAAAAACTAAGATTACTCAGGCAGAAATTGAAGCGGGTGTCCAAAACACTCTTGAAAAGATGTTCACAAGGTCTGTGTTGAGGAGGGTTGAGGGCTCTCCTCAGGATCAATTAAGATTATTTCTTGGAATGTTAGGGGCATTAATGCCCCTAACAAAAAATCCCTGATAAAGCATCAAATTGATTTATCAGGTGCTCACTTAGTTTTACTCCAAGAATCTAAATTATCTGATCAATCAGCAGAAAAATGTTTTAAATCATGGAAGAAATGGAATTTTGTGTGCTCATCTTCTATTGGTGCTTCAGGGGGTTTGATTGTTCTTTGGGATAAAAGGTCTGTGGAGGTGACTCTCATCTCTAAATCTGTTAATTGGCTTTTTGTAGAAGTTTGCTTTCAAAACAGTCAGAAATTTGGCCTAATCAATGTCTATGGTCCTTCTTCCTCAGTAGATAAAAAATGTTTAGGGGATTCCTTGTCAGTTATTATTCAATCCTTACCTGAAGGGAAGATTATTTTAGGGGGAGACTTTAATTCTATTCTAGACCTCAGTGAAAAACAAGGAGGAATTTTTCCCCCTTCTAAGGTTTTGTTCAATTTTTCAAAATTTGTTAATGATAATGGATTGATTGATAGTCTGCCTTCAAATGGGAAATTCACCTGGATTAATAAAAGGAAAGATTTTCTCAGCATAGCTAAGAGGCTTGATAGATTTCTTCTATCTTATCCTTGGCTATCTTTCATTGGATCTTTTTCCTCCTTGATTCTCTCTTTTTCAGGGTCTAATCACTTTCCTATTCTCCTAGAAATAAATTTTCAGGGTTCTCAACCTTGTCTGAAAAGATCTTTTAAGTTTGACTCTATGTGGTTCAAAGATCCTTCGTTTCTTCCTTTATTAAAATTTTGGTGGGAAAATATGCCTTTTGTGGAAGGTTCTAGAATGTTCCAGCTCATTAGAAAATTGCAAATGTTAAAAAAGCTTATTCGGTCTTGGAATATTTCCCATTTTAAAAATATTTTTAAGGAGAAACAAATTATTGAAGAGAAGCTTCTTTTATTAAATTCTCATATAGTCAAATGTGGTTTGGATAGATCAACTTTTGATCAACAAAAAGTTCTTCAGTCAGAATTAGAGGAAATTTTGGCTAGAGAAGAACAGTATTGGAGACAAAAATCAAGAGAAACTTGGTTACAAGCTGGGGATCGGAATACTAAGTTTTTTCATGCGTCTGTCAAGATGAATAAACAGGTTAATAAAATTCAACAAATATTTAATTCTAATGGGTCTCCAATTTCAGATCCTATTCTTATACAAAAATAGGCCATTGCTTTCTTCTCAAATTTGCTAGCTAAAAATGGGAATGATCCCTCAGAGGAGTTATGTAATTCTCTAATAGATAATATACCTAAGTTAATTAATAAGGAGGATAATGTCTTGCTTATGAAGGAATTTTCTTTGGAAGAGGTCAAGGGTGTAGTTTTTTCCTTGGATTTAGATAAAGCCCCTGGTTCGGATGGATATACTCCTTTGTTTTTTCAGAAGTGTTGGGACTTTTTGGGTAAAGATATTTGGTTGGCTTTGGAGGAATCAAGAAAACATGGTAATATTTTAAAAGAGATGAATGCTACTTTTATTGTTTTAATTCCTAAGAGTTCTGCTCCCTCTTCCTTTTCACAGTTTAGACCGATTTCTTTATGCAATACCATTTATAAAATCTTCACAAAAGCTATTTCTTTGAGGCTGGCTTTGCTTATTCCTAAAATTATTTCTTCTGAACAAGGAGGTTTTGTTCCTGGTAAGGAAATGGCAGACAGTGCAATTTTGGCTCATGAGGTTTTGCATTCTATCAAAGACCTTAAATTACCAGCCATGATGTTAAAATTAGATATGATGAAAGCCTATGATAGGGTTTCTTGGAGTTTTTTATTAAAGGTTCTTTCAAAATTTGGCTTTGATAAAAAGTGGTGTAAATGGATCCATTCTTGTATCTCGGGTGTTAGATTAGCAGTTATTATTAATGGTAGCCCTTCTGATTTTTTTCCAATTTCTCAAGGTATTCGTCAAGGAGATCCCTTATCTCCTTTTCTTTTTATTATAATGGCTGAATCTTTTAGTAGAGAAATTTTATTACAAAATAGTCTTTCCAACTGGAAGGGGGTTTAGATTCCTGGTATCCCGTTTTCTGTTACTCATACCCTTTTTGCAGATGATACCCTGTTGTTTGGATTTCCTTCTATAAAAGAGGCTAAAAGTATCCAGAAGTTCATCTCTAAATATAGTAATGCTTCAAATCAAGCAGTTAATCTGGACAAATCTAAAATTTATTTCTTTAATACTAAACCATCCTTGCAAAGTAGGATTGTTTTTGTCCTTAAAGTTAAACTCGATAGCTTACCAAGCCTTTATTTGGGAATTCCTTTATTCTTTGGTGCACAGAAGAAGTCCTTTTGGACAAAGGTCTCACATTCTATTCATAATAGAATTGCACTTTGGAAGGCTAGATGGCTAACTTTGGTTGGTAGAATTACTCTTTTGAAATCTGTTCTAACTGTTGTTCCTATTTATATGCTTTCTGTACTTAATATTTCCAAAGGTGTTATTCAAGAAATTTAGAAATCTTTGAATTCTTTTTTATGGAAGGGCTTTGTAGATGAAGGTCACAAAGTGTCTCTTTTAGCTTGGAATAAGGTTTGAGTCCCTAAAATTTTGGGTGGCTCTGGTATCCATAATATTTCTATTCAAAATAAAGCTTTGGGTGCTAAGTTGGCTTGGAAAATGTTTTATAATCAGGAACTTAAATGGTGTAAAGTTTTTCAATATAAATATTTGGACTCTCTTTCTTCTGACAGGATTTTTATAGTTGCTAACCCCCCTAAGGTCTCTTCAATATGGAATTTCTTAGTTTCTTGTAGAGAAGTTCTTTTACCTCATCTCTCTTAGAAGATTTATAATGGCTCTAAAGCTTCCTTCTGGGAAGATTCATGGAATGGTTTTTCTCCTCTTTCCTTTGTTAAGGATTTGGATCAGGCTAGGATTTTTCTTTCCTCAGCTTGGGGTGTTAGAGTAAGGGATTACCTTTTAGTTACTAAAGAGGGATCCTTCTATAACACAACTTGGAAGGATTTTTCAAATTGTCCTTTCCCTGAGAACCAGAAAATCCTCCTTAGTCACTTGTTAAATAATAGAAGGGTTTACTTTTTACCAAAAGAAGATGTTTTGTTTTGGTCCTTCTCCAATAATGGTTCTTATTCAGTCAGGGATGGGTATAGATATTTATCTTCTTTGGAGCTTCCATCTATTCCTAATTGGCCACATTTACTGTGTTGGAATGTTGCTTGTCTTCAAAAAGTAGGGGCCTTTGCTTGGTTAGCTCTAAAGAATAAAATTCTAACGGGTCAGAGATTGGCCAGGCTGGGGATTATGGATTCCTTTAATTGTGTGTTTTGTGGTATTTGTGAAGAAGAGTTAGATCATTTGTTTATTTCTTGCCCTTTTGCTTTCTCCTATTGGAACTGGATTTTTTCCAAATTGAGTTGGTTTTCTCCTCTTCCTAATTCTTTGTTGGATCTTTTTCTTAGTTGGCCTATTCTTTTTAAAGGTTCTACTTTTGCTTCTATTGTTATTTGGACCATCTGGCTTGAGAGGAATAGGAGGATATTCTGTAAAGAAAGCAAGGACTTTGAGGCCATCTCCCTTATTATCGAAAAATCAATTTCTGAGGTCGTATTGAGTTATCTCAAATCTCTGAAGTCATCTAATCTTTACTTCTCTTCTTGGGACAATTCAATATTGAAAACCTGGCCTTTGTTAGGGTCTTTTCCTATTATAAATCCTTTTTCAATCCTTCAGCTGGATAGAAGTTTAGTTAAATGGCTGCCTCCCTCTGATGGTTTCATTAAGTTCAATTTTGATGGGGCTTCTCAGGGCAATCCTGGCCCTTCTTCCATTGGTGGGGTCTGCAAAAATTTGAAAGGTGAAATTTTAAAATCTTTTTCTAGTAAAGTCTCAGATGGTACCAATAACCATGCTGAGATCCTTGCTCTTGTTGAGGGTCTTAGACTGGCTATAGGTTTAAAGATCCCCTGAATCCACATTGAGGGAGATTCATTAATAATTATTAATGCTCTGAAAAAACATCATATTCATAATTGGAAACTTGATTATCTTATTCAAGAGGCATTGTATATTCTGGATTCTTTTGAGAGTTTTTTTATATCTCATATTTCGAGAGAAGGTAATAAATTGGTGGATGCTTTAGCTAATTTGGGTTTTGATTTAGATGCAACGATAGCCTTTTTTGATGTAGATTTCTTTAGTCAGCATCCACATTTGGCAGAAATAGTACAATTTGATGCTTTGTGTAATGTGACTTAATGTTCACTTGTGTGGATTCTCATATGTGGCATCAAGGTGTTATCTTTTTGTGCAGTCATCATTTCCTCATGTGTTAACATCTCAATTTTTTATTTTAGTTGCCCATTTGATCTCATTTCACGTAAGTATTTCTGTCCTTTGTCTGCTTCAGCGCCAGCTCACAACAAGGTTTATTTATTTCCTACATGGGAAGAGATGTTTTCTCATTATGATTATTCGATCCTCTTTGGTTATATATGGATGGCTGTTTATTTGGTTTTAACCACCCTTTCTTTAACATTTTTGCTTTGTGTTTGTATACGATGGAAGTTCAGCTTAATCGCAGGTTGTTTTTTCCAGTCTCAAAATGGGAAACAACTTTTATTGGTTCTATATCTTCGGATGGTCTACGGATTGTTTTTGCTATAGATGGCCTGGAGGTGGAGGAAGTTGTTAGAGATGTTGTGGGTAGCGAGATCTTGGAAGGCCGTGTTAGAATTTTATATCCATCTCAGATCTTCATAGTTTTTGTTTCTAATGCAATGGATCTTTTACAGAATGTTGGTTTGGTTCAGTAGCTTATGGAAAAATACGTTCATCATTTTCTCTTTTCTGATGAAAGTATTGCTGCAGCTTTCCAAAATTATGATCTCTTTAGTTCAGAGGCTCTTATTGGTGGGATCTTTTCCAAGTGCCAAGTTCTTCATTCCCCTGCTCATAATTGTGTTTTCAATCCGGTTTGCTCCTCTCTGTTGAACGAAAATGAAGATTTTCTGCATTTTTCTTTGCATGCTCATGCTAAAGAGATTGGGGGGAACCTTGCTAACAAAATTGATGAAAAATTCCAAGCTTTATTGTTTTTATTACAATTCCAACCTCTCCTTCCTCCTCCTCTAGGTTCGCCTATTGAAGACAATGATGCTGTGGGGGATCCCAATTATCTTGTTCAGGATCTTAATGTTGTAGTAGATTTGGGTTAGGATGTAGTTTGTCTTAGTAGTTTTGTATTTCTTTTTCGAAGGTTTCTTGTTCCCTTCAGCTATTTTTCTTTCAGCTCAAATGTAATATTTTGAAGGAGAATACTGTTAATCTTGCTCCTATTTTTTGATATGAATAGAGCTTTTTTGTAAATTTTGTAAAATTGAGCTACAACTGGAGGTTTTCTTCCCCTAGTTCTTTCCTACCAGTATGCTCGTTGAACTAGGGATTGTAATTATCTTTATCTAATATAATTACAGTGGCTTGCCACTTTTTGTTAAAAATAAATAAATTAAATCACTTATTCTTCCAAATTTAAATAAATCAATCAAATTTATTTAAATTCTCTCAATCTCTAAAAATAAAATATAATCAAATATTTTATTTATTCTTCCAAAGCATGCACAAACAATTAAATAAATTTATTTATTTAATTTGCTTTCTTATCTTCAAAAATCTTCCAAATCTTCTAAAAATAAATCTTCTTCTTCATGCACACAAAATTAAATAATTTATTATTTAATTTCTCTCAAATCAGGGAAAAGCAAATCACAAGTTGAGTTAATTGATTCAATCAACCTTGTTTTTATCAATAACTCTTAAATTAGAAAAAAGTTTTATAATTTATGAAATCAAAACTTATCTTTATAAAAGAAAACAGTTAACTCAAATAAAACAACTTTTGTGTGACACATGTCTTTTTTCTATTCACGCACATCCTCTCAAGGTTTCTCAACCATTGATCTTCTTATTTCTTCTACACCGTTGATCTTCTCTCTCACGAGTCTATAAATTGAACCTAATTCCTCCATTTATATGATCCAAGCTTTTAGTACCCTTACTTCGCAAGAATTACAGCACGCCTTTGGCACCCAAGTCATTCTATTTGCTTGCGATCAACTTGTTATCATACCACTACCATTGTTGTGAAGCTCATCTTCATTGTAATAAACTATCATAGCCATTCCCACTTGACATCTTGGAATAGCAAGGAAGTGCACCTTTTGAGGGCCACATTCATACACAAGATCATTTGAGATAGGCAATCAATGGAAGCCATGAAGTAAAAAGGTTTGTTGAGGTATTGTTAATCGTTTTAAATCTTCTTTATTTCTTATTTTCATTGAGTTATGGGTATTATTGATATCATTGATATTTATGCATAATTTCCCTTAACACATCTAATTTTGTAGAGGTAAGCACAGTTGTGGTTTTAAGTACCAAAGCAAATCCTACTTCATTTTTCATCTCATGTAGAAACTCTTTTCCACTTACCATCATTACCTTATTGTTGCTGCTACTACTACTGTTGTCCTCTTCTTGATCTTGCATAGGCAACAATGTATGCTTGATTCCATCCTTCTCAAAAGTCTAAGTGTTATCTCTACCATTATGCATAGCTTTCTTGTCAAACTGCCAAGGTCTACCAAGCAACACGTGACACACATCCATGAGCATGATATCACATACAACACTATCCTTATAACTACCAATTTGAAATTCAACCAAAGCTTGTTCATTGACCAATAACTGATGCCCTTTCTGTAGCCAAGAAAATTTATAAGGTGTAGGATGTTTAATTCTATTAAGACCCAATTTATCTACCATTTTAGTAGCCACTAGATTATCCATACTCCCACTATCTATAATCAATTTGCAGCACTTACCTTTAGCCTTACATTTTGTCTTGAAAAAAGCTCTCCTTTGCATGGGTTCTTGGTTTTCCTTTGGTGGCTTTAACAACACTCTTTTGAACAACAAGGACTCTCCAAATTTAGGTTCTTCTTGGTGATGAGTAGGTGACCCAACACTTTATTGATCTACTTGTACAATCTGATTGCTTCTCTTAGTCCTTGTATGGCCTCCTTGTGAAATCTCAAGACACTCCCAACTCTCAGGACCAGCATACTGGTTACATTTGAAACACTTACCAGAAAAGCCTCTTCCTCTTCCTTGAAAACCTCCTCTTCCATATGATCTACCTCCTTTATTTTGATATCCTCCTCTTTCTTGATTGGATGTCCCACTTGAACTTCCAGCCATTTCTTCATGGTGTTGTTGTTGTCCTCTTCTAGCCTACTGTCCTCTTCCTCTTCCTCTATAACCTCGTCCTCTATTCCTTCCTTGTTGATTTTTCTTTCTTAAAATCTTTTCTTCTGCCTTTATGGCAAGCTAATATGCCTCCTCAAGAGTTCTAGGGGATACTAGACTCAACTCATCTTGCAAACTATATTTCAAAACATCCAAACATCTTGCTACCTTCTCCAAATATTCTTCACTATGGCCTGACCAAATCACCAACTTGTAAAACTCTTCCGTTTATTCCTTCACTGACATGTCCTTTTGCTTAAGATTCTACAATCTTTTGAAAAGATTAGTTTGGTAGTCTCCCGGAAAGAACTTAGCCTTCAACTTAGCAACCATTCTATCCCAAGAAGTAATCTTCTCTTCATTCTTCTTTCTTCTCTCAGATTGGACATAGTCCGACCACATAGCATCGTGGCCTTTGAGCCTTGTATAGGAAAACTTAACCTTCCTTTCTTCTGCAACTCCTTCATACTCAAAATATTTTTACTAGGTCATTGATCCAGTCAATGAGTTCTTCCCCATTTAAACTTCCAGAATACATGGGGACCTCAATTTTAGGTTTGGCTCCCACACTCATAACTGTCCTCAACAATTTCTCTTCAAACCCTTCAGGTTCTTCCTGAACTTCTTCATCATCTCATAATTGATCTTCCTCAACAACTTCACTAACATCATTTACTAATGTTCCTCTCTGTTGTGCCCTCTCTATGGCTTCCATTCTTACTGCCAAGTTCTGCAACATTTCAAAAATTCCTTCATAATGGCCTCTTCGGCCTCCTCCTCTAACACCTCTTCTCATTCTTCTTAGTGGCATTCTACTCACTCCACAAAATCCCAACTTCTTAGGCTCTAATACCAAATATGATGGCGAACCTTGATAGAACAACGATAACAGACACACTAACTAGAACACATTTCAATGATAGGAAATCTTCAGTCTCGAATCCAATATAGTTTGAAGAAATTAATACAACAATCAAAAGACAGTGATCATAGGAACATTATTCAATAGGAGGCTTTATTCAATGTTTGACCAGATTATTAGGCATACAGAGATATGAGGCGTATCCAACATTACTAGTCTTTTACAACATATGCTTTCTAGGGCTTTCAATCACAGCCCAACCAACCTTCTCTCCTTCAACTATGAACTACCTTCACAATGCATCTTCTAATCTCTTATCACCCCCTCTCTCCCCTCCTTGATGGCAACCATCCCCTATCTTCTAAACTCACCCCTTCACCGATCTGAGCTTGTTCTCTGCTAAACATCGCCCTTCTTGGTCATTTTGGTAGTTTCTCTTCTAGTAGTTCAGCTATAGAAACTACCCAACATCATCAATGTCCTCTTTTAACCAAAAAATCTGCCTCTAAGAGGTCAATACAACCAAATAATGGAGGGAAACAAAACAGCCCCAAAATACAAACAATACAACTTAACATACAAAACTTAAAACATCAACTAATCAAAACAAAACTTGATGTGGAAATGATGCCCCTGCATCAAATACATGCACATAAGGAATTTAAATTATATTGTATATCAAGGTGTGTGTGTGTGTGTATATATATATATATATATATATATATATATATTAAAATCTAGTCCATTATGGTAGACATATACAAAAATTTGGCAAATATGCCAACTCAAAATATTTTTTTACAAAATGTGGCATATGCCATCTCAAAATCTATATACAATCTACATGCCGAATAACTACATCAAATACTAAAGGTCCACTTGACCCTATGTCTTTGGTGAATGGACTCAACCTATGATGGATCCTCAAAAAGTGTCCTCTTTGTGCCATGATGTCTAATAGTTGATGGATGCAAAGTTGACTGTATTAACAAGTCAAACCACAAATTTGATTAATTAGTTAAATGGTAAATATAAATAAGTTAGAGTTAGTATTTATAGAATCTTATCTATTACAATTTAGACCTTTCATTTATTAACATACATCTAAATCACTACAATCAACTATAAGACCTCTCTAAACTATCAATCATTTAGAAAAAAATCAACTCAATTACCTCAACTCTTTCTTGTCATTCAGAGAGTCATTCTGTAAATGACTGTCTCTTAAGATGATTAGGTTTCCTACTGAAGCATGATGGCAAAGGTGCCACATCTCTCACTTTTGCAATAGACTGTAATAGTAAAATAACATTGAAATAAATTAATAACAAAAAAGGAAATGCATACACTAAAAAGGTTAGATGTGTTACACAAATAATCTAGACTACACTAACAAAAACTTATCTACTAGAAAATAAGTACATACCACCAACGAGGCCTCCTGCATCGATTGAGAATGACTCAACATGGATGAACCAACTAATATTTCTTGTATGAAAAATGACAAGAATGTAAGACTCTATGTATACAAATAATCATAATAACTTTTAAATTAATAGATCAATTTAAAAAAAACAAAAAAATACTCACTAGCATTAGGGGACAGGAGCTATTAGTCATTAGGGATAACTTTATGACCATGTAGAAGTTACATGGAATATTGTAGGATCTCTATTTTTTTAGAAATGTGATATGGACTATTATCTATCTACAACAAAGGTTTAGAGGTGTGACTCATCATGCAACTCTCCACATCAACACATCTAGTGAGAAGTGTCCTTAAAATTATTTTTTAAAGATTCAACGAAAATGAGCTATCATGGAATTTTTTTACAACCTCTTACATTTCATGAGAAAATACAAGGTATTTATTGTACTCACCTTTTATATTTGTCATAGGATAAACATATAATATGAAGTATTCCAATGCATGTATATTGCCACCTCAGTAGTTCTACACATAATAATAGTATTTGTCTACATATTTGGGTGTTTTCATTATAAGTGGATCCTCAAATAGTTTGTTATCTAGTAGGATGTTCCCATAAAACCTCAAATATATAGGAGGCACCCAAACTCACCACTTAGGCCTTGGGAGATAGATAGACCACCATTTTCCACTCAAGAATTTACTAATGACGATGAAGGAGATGAGCCAATTGAAGTTATAGTTGAGGATGACGCGGGGTCACAAATGCATAGAGATTATTGGTAGAAGATGTGTCCCCACTATTATATGTACCTGATCATGGGTAAGTGCAAGAAGATGGGGGGCCAAAAAGGGGTCTTAAGTGGCCACTGTTTTTCTAAAATCAAGAAATACTAGCCTTGGATGAGAAATTGAGCATTGTTACACTCAAAATTTAGAGATGCAACCAAAACAATGTTCATAGTGCTCTGAGTCTACTTTCTAAACTATTAATTTTTTTGAAAATGGTATAGATTAAGGGGTTCAAAAGAGGGAGCCATAGAAATTGGTGTTGTTTCTATCAAAAAAACATAAAATAGCATGTTTTGTGGCTCCCTCAAAAGGTTAACTTTTTTTGGTATTTTTAAAATCGCTTTGGTGAGATATTAGCTAACAGCATGTAGTTTATGCCTAATTTTTCTGATAATTTTTTGATGAATATTTGATTTTTTACTAATTTTCAATGTGGACACATCCTAAAAAATAGAATTTTGGCCATTCTACCCCTATAAATTTTGAAAACTAATTGAAAATTTTTATTTTTTATTTTTAATATGTGTAGAATGGAGTCTAGTTTCTAAATATGTAATTTTTTTGAAATTTCAATGAATGGTTAATTTACAATGGAAAAAAGACCAAACAATGGTTTTTACCCAAAACCGGACACAAACAAAAAGAAATTAAAGATGAAAGGCTTAACATTGTCAAAATGTGAAAAAAAATTACATCATTAAATAGCTAAGAGAAAGCCTAACATTACCTAGGTGTTTGATTTGTTTGACCTTGAAACATGTGCAAATCTGAGGGTTAGTACGAATAAAATTATGTGAAATCTTGTAGAATTTGCAACAACACGTCTGTGGATGTTGAAAAGGCACTCCAAGCCTTTGGGTTGGAAATCCAAAGCAAATCCCAAGCCCAAGGCTTGGGATTCCCAAAGCACAATATAACGCAAGCGCGTTATGTTGTGCTTTTTTTTTTCTTTTTTGCATGTTTGCCAGTGTTTTCCCAGTTCACCACAACATGAGCACATTATAACGCGCTCACGTTATGTCTTCCTTTGAATGAGATATGTTCAACTTTCATAAGTATGTTTCATGGATGTTTATATCTATTCTTGTAGGTATGTATGCATGCTTGTATGTATGTACATGTATGCATGCTTGTATGTATGCATCTTTGTATGTATGTATGTTTGTATGTATGCATGCATGTATGTATGTATGTATGTAAGTGTTTTGGGTTTAGTGTATATAAGGACTTGAGCCTGTATAGTTTTGAGGGTTGAGGGTTGAGGGATTAGGGCTTAAGTAATAGGTAAAGGGTAGAGGGTAGAGATTAGAGGGTTGAGGGTTACAATTGAGGGTTAATATTTAGGTTGTTAAGTGTATAAGATTAAGTGTGTAAGGCGCGGGGATTAGGGTTTAGGGTTTACAATATGAATTGAGGGTATATAAGGCATAGGGTGACTTGGGTTGAGAGCATGTATGGTTTAGGTTTAATTTAAGTATAGGTTTGAGGCACAATATTTGAGGTTTAGGATATAAGGGTGAGGTTATATGGTCTAGGGATGAGGGTTTGAGGGTGTAGGCTTTAGGTTTAAGGTATAGGGTTGATGATTGAAGGATTAGGGCTTAAGTATATTGTTGAGGGTATAGGGTTGAGGGTTTAGGGATAGGTTTTAGGGTTTAAGGTTTAAGGGTTAAGGGTTGAGGGATAGGGTTTAAGGTTTAGGGGTAAGGGATTAGGGTTTAAGGTATAGTGTCTTAGGTTGAGGGTTTAGGAATAGGGATAGCATTTAGGGTATAGGGATGAGGGATTACGGTTGAGGGATTAAGGTTTAAGGTATAACTTGCTGAGGGTTGAGTGTTTAGGGACAGGGTTTAGTGTTTAGGGTTGAGGGATTAGGGTTTAGAGTTGAGGGATTAGGGTTTAAGGAATAGTGTTAAGGGTTGAGGGTTTAGGGATAGGGTTTAGGGTTGAGGGATTAGGGTTTAGGGTTGATGGATTAGGGTTTAAGGAATAGTCTTGAGGGTTGAGGGTTTAGGATTAGGGTTTAGGGTTGATGGATTAGGGTTTAATGTTGAGAGTTGAGGGTTGAGGTTTGAGGGTTTAGGGATAGGGTTGATGGTCAAGGGATTAGGGTTAAAGTAGAGTGTTAAGGGTAGAGTGATTAGGGATAGGGTTTAGGGTTGAAGGTTTAACGATTGAAGGTTGTGGCTTTAGGGCTGAGGGTTAAGGGATTGGGGTTTAAGATATTGTGTTGAGCATCGAGGATTTATGGATAAGTTTTAGGGTTTAAGTTTTAAGGGTTAAAGGTTGAGGGATAGGGTTTAGGGTTTAGGGATAAGGGATTAGGGTTTAAGGTATAGCGTTGAGGGTTGAGGGTTTAGGAATAGGGATAGCGTTTAGGGTTTAGGGATGAGGGATTAGGGTTGAGGGTTGAGGGATTATGATTGAGGGTTGAGGGATTAGGGTTTAAGGTATAGTGTCGAGGGTTGAGGGTTTAGTGATAGGGTTTAGGGTTGAGGGATTAGGTTTTAGGGTTGATCGATTAGGGTTTAAGATATAGTGTTGAGGGTTGAGGGTTTAGGGTTGACAGATTAGGGTTTAGGGTTGATGGATTAGCATTTAATGTTGAGGTTAGGGTTATAGTGTCGAGGGTAGAGGGATTAAGGATAGGGTTTAGGGTTGAAGGTTTAAGGATTGAGGGTTGAAGCTTTAGGGATGAGGGTTTAAGGCTTAAGATATAGTGTCGAGTGTTGAGGGTGTAGGGATAGAGTTTAAGTTTTAAGGGTTAAGGGTTGAGGGATAGGGATTAGGGTTTAAGGTATAGTGTTGAGGGTTGATGGTTTAGGGATAGGGTTTAGGTTTGAGGGATTAGGGTTTAGGGTTGATGAAGTAGGGTTTAATGTTGAGAGTTGAGGGTTGAGGGTTTAGGGATAGGGTTGATGGTCAAGGGATTAGGGTTAAAGTAGAGTGTTGAGGGTAGAGGGATTAGGTATAGGGTTTAGGGTTGAAGGTTTAACGATTTAGGGTTGATGCTTTAGGGATGAGGGTTAAGGGATTAGGGTTTAAGATATAGTGTTGAGTGTCGAGGGTGTAGGGATAGGTTTTAGGGTTCAAGTTTTAAGGCTTAAGGGTTGAGGGATAGTATTGAGCCCATTAAGGGTTTAGGAATAGGGATAGTGTTTAGGGTTTAGGGATGAGAGATTAGGGTTGAGGGTAGATGGATTAGGGTTGAGGGTTGATGGATTAGGGCTTAGGGATAGGGTTTAGGGTTTAGGGTTGAGGGATTAGGGTTTAAGGTATAGTGTTGAGGGTTTAGGGATAAGGTTTAGGGTTGAGGGATTAGAGTTAAGGGTTGAGGCATTTGGGTTTGATGTTGAGGGTTGAGGGTTTAGGGATAGGGTTGAGGGTTGAGGGATTAGAGTTAAGGGTTGAGGGATTAGGGTTTGACGTTGAGGGTTGAGGGTTGAGGTTCGAGGGTTTAGGGATAGGGTTGAGGGTTGAGGGATTAGGGTTAAAGTAGAGTGTCGAGGGTATAAGGATTAGGGATAGGGTTGGAGGGTTTAGGAATAAGGGATTAGGGTTTAAGGTTAGTATCAAGCCTATTGAGGGTTTAGGAATAGGGATAGCGTTTAGGGTTTAGGGATGAAGGATTAGTGTTGACAGTTGACAGATTAGAGTTGAGGGTTGAGGGATTAGGGCTTAGGGATGGGTTTAGGGTTTAGGGTTGACAGATTAGGGTTTAAGGTATAGTGTTGAGGGTTTATAGATAGGGTTTAGGGTTGAGGGATTAGAGTTAAGGGTTGAGGGATTAGGGTTTGACATTGAGGGTTGATGTTTTAGGGTTTAGGGTTTAGGGATAGGGTTGAGGGTTGAGGGATTAGAGTTAAGGGTTGAGGGATTAGGGTTTGACATTGAGGGTTGAGTGTTGAGGTTCGAGAGTTGAAGGTTTAGGGATAGGGTTGAGGGTCAAGGGATTAGGGTTAAAGTAGAGTGTCGAGGGTATAAGGATTAGGGATAGGGTTGGAGGGTTTAGGGATAAGGGATTAGGGTTTAAGGTATAGTATTGAGCCCGTTGAGGGTTTAGGAATAGGGATAGTGTTTAGGGTTTAGGGATGAGGGATTAGAATTGAGGGTTGAGGGATTAGGGTTGAGGGTTGAGGGATTAGGGTTTAGGGTTTAGGGTTGAGGGATTAGGGTTTAAGGTATAGTGTTGAGGGTTTAGGGATAGGGTTTAGGGTTGAGGGATTAGAGTTAAGGGGTCAAGTTTTAAGGGTTAAGGGTTAAGGGATAGTATCAAGCCTATTGAGGGTTTAGGAATAGGGATAGTGTTTAGGGTTGAGGGTTGATGGATTAGGGTTGAGGATTAACGGATTAGGGCTTAGGGATAAGGTATAGGGTTTAGGGTTGAGGGATTAGGGTTTAAGGTATAGTGTTGAGGGTTTAGGGATAGGGTTTAGGGTTGAGGGATTAGAGTTAAGGGTTGAGGGATTAGGGTTTGATGTTGAGGGTTGAGGGTTGAGGTTTTAGGGTTGAGGGTTTATGGATAGGGTTGAGGGTTGAGGGATTAGAGTTAAGGGTTGAGGGATTAGGGTTTGACGTTGAGGGTTGAGGGTTGAGGTTCAAGGATTGAGGGTTTAGGGATACGGTTGAGGGTCAAGGGATTAGGGTTAAAGTAGAGTGTAGAGGGTATAAGGATTAGGGATAGGGTTGGAGGGTTTAGGGATAAGGGATTAGGGTTTAAGGTATAGCGTTGAGGGTATAGGGATAGGGTTTAGGGTTGAGGGATTAGAGTGAAGGGTTGAGGGATTAGGATTTGACGTTGAGGGTTGAGGGTTGAGGTTTTAGGGTTTAGGGTTTAGGGATAGGGTTGAGGGTTGAGGGATTAGAGTTAAGGGTTTAGGGATTAGGGTTTAACATTGAGGGTTGAGGGTTAAGGTTCGAGGGTTGAGGGTTAAGGTTCGAGTGTTGAGGGTTTAGGGATATGGTTGAGGGTCGAGGGATTAGGGTTAAAGTAGAGTGTCGAGGGTATAAGGATTAGGGATAGGGTTGGAGGGTTTAGGGATAAGGGATTAGGGTTTAAGGTATAGTATCAAGCCCATTGAGGTTTAGGAATAGGGATAGCATTTAGGGTTTAGGGATGAGGGATTAGAGTTGAGGGTTGAGGGTTGAGGGATAAGGTTTAGCATTTAGGGTTAAGGGATTAGGTTTTAAGGTATAGTGTTGAGGGTTTAGCGATAGGGTTTAGGGTTGAGGGATTAGAGTGAAGGGTTGAGGGATTAGGATTTGATGTTGAGGGTTGAGGGTTGAGGTTTTAGGGTTTAGGGTTTAGGGATAGGGTTGAGGGTCGAGGGATTAGAGTTAAGGGTTGAGGGATTAGGGTTTGACATTGAGGGTTGAGTTTTGAGGTTTGAGGGTTGAGGGTTTAGGGATAGGGTTGAGGGTCAAGGGATTAGGGTTAAAGTAGAGTGTTGAGGGTATAAGGATTAAAGTATTCAAATAGGGAAAGCTTGTCTCATTAGAAAGATGAGTCAAGAATTCAGAATTAATAGGAAAACTTTATCAAGAGCCGTTGGAAGATGCCAAAGAATTGAGGACACTAATGCCAATGAATTATGGGTGTTCTCGGGGAGACTATGACAAAAAGATAAACCAATTGTTGAAGCATTGAGATCACTAATTGAAGACTTTTAAAAAAATTACACAAGAGTATCTCTAAATCAAAGGGATGTGGTAAGAAGGAGAATCAGTAGTCAGAACCATGAGCCACATCCAAAGCATTTTTTGGATGAGACTCAAACACAGTTTTATGGTAAATTTCTAGAGAAGTATCCTCAAATTAAAATTTGTCAAAGATATTTTGAAATGCTAAAACCTTTCTATGTTAAGATAAATCACACACACACTACTTGTTGTAGATTACATATTGAATTTTCTAACCATTTTGATGTTTATAGGTCTATATGTTTAGATTTGCATACTAACAATGTTTTGTAGGGTTGTGGCATACATGCCCCACCAACATCTTCAAGAGACTTCATATCAATAATTTTATGTGAAAGAGAGGAAGGTCAAATATTCTACAATAAATTATGCTTGGATGGCACATGTCATCGTTGCGGTGACTTGCAATGTTTGCCAATATGTGAACATATGGAAAGAACACATGCGGTTGGAAACAAACTAGTAGAGTTTGACAAGTATAAAATAGTGGCATACAATACAAAAGATGGTAAAGAAGAAAAGAGGTGTGAATTGGTTATTGAAAAGATTTTAGTGGATTAGTTTATGCCTATATTTCGTGACAACATAGTGTATGAGTATGCAAGACATGCCCATAGAGATCGATGGTTGGACTTGCAATTCAAGTTATGCAAGGACACATTTCTGGTTGGTAGCATTGTTTCAGTTGCTAACTTTGCAGAGAACTATAGTCTACAACCACAGCGTGAGGTGCAATCACAATATTACAACTCCATAAAGGTTTCTATATTTGTGCACATCACAATCATTCATGGGAATGATAGTATAGAGGATGACAGAAAGATCATACAGGAGTATAATTTCTATATCAATGATGATCACACGCATTCTACGGAGTTCATACAAGGTTTCTTTTAGGTGTTCTAAAATGATTTGGCTAGAAGGGGCATATCGTTCAGTCAACATATCATATGGTCAAATAACTGTGCATCACAATTCAAGAACTCGCATAATTTCTATTGGCTGAGAAGGAGGCATAATTTTACAGGTATTTAGCATATGTGGAACTTTTGTGAGGCCGAGCATGGAAAGGGGGAGCATGATGGTGCAAGAGCATGTATCAAAAGAGCCATAGCACAAGAAGAGTTAAAGTATAAAGACAATGCAAATTTGATAGATGCAAAATTGATCGTCAAGTGGTGTAATGCTTCCATGGGTCCAGGTAATGAAGGTAAGTCTTCAGTTCATAGATTTTTTTGGTTGATAGATGATACTAACATTGCACCATATGAGGACTGTTCTACACTAACAGGATCAAGTGAGATGCACTCTTTCAGAAGCTCAATTATAGGTTCATGGAGTATCCATACATGAAAGATGTCATGCTTTTGTTCTTCTTGTACAATTCAAGCTTGGGATGAGTGCAAGTCAAAGGAGTAGGTTGATGAATGGTAGTTAAGTTACCTTATCCCACTTGACACGTGTTGACCCCCGACGACATTGGAACTAACACATATGGAATCATCAATTGACTTTGACCACATATCAGATCTAGTTCAACAGGTAATATATCTATTTGCATAGTTTTTAAAATTTCTAATGTCATCTTCTTTTGTTGTGTTTTTGTAATGTTGACTAATTTCATCTAATTTTCTACACATATCAATGTAGGGCATGTATATGCAGTTATTGCAAATGAAGATAATGAGGAGGGAACAGATTATTACTTATGTTGTTTTGTTGAGGCCAAAAAGAAATTGGAGGCCCCAGTTACACATGGAGAAAACATCGAATACCCTACAGGCTTAGTGGTTATTACTAGAACATGGTATAGAAGGTACCCACATAAGAGTGTTAATGTTTGGCTATTTCAAGACTTTGATACGCATCATAAGATTCTTCATTACTTGAACCTTGTCGTTTTGATACAGTATTGGGGTAGACCTTTAAACAAGACCTTGTGAAAGGTGTGTGAGTCTAACCATGAAGCAATACTTGACACAATAAAGGGTAAAGCAGACTCAGATGGTTCATTGGATTAATTTGTAAGTATTCACATTGATTTTGTAAAGTCATGTTTCATATACATACTATGTCTATAAAATCTAGATGTACATACTATACAATATGTGTCTTAGGTGTCCTACGTCTACTAGGCTACATGTGTCTTAGGTCTTAGGTGAGGCCACATGAGCTTCCACCTTCACGTGGTTGGCCTTGTCAATATAGAATATTTATATTTCTTGAAGCTAAGGGAAGCTCTTTTTCTTAATAGGAAAACTTTATAGACCTCAGTTGCACTAATGGTGCAGGGGCACCCAGGTTGTCATGCCTCTAAGAGGGGTCAAAAAATAAAATTTTGTTTTGATTGAGTCAATTGTATGTAATAAGGTCTTCTAAGACCATTTCATTTGTTTTTAAGTCACTTTGAGTCATTTGGGGTCAGTTTGAGGCTTTGAGTCTTGTTGCAAAAAAGTGTCAATGTTGTCAAGTTGCACAAAGCAACTTTTGTATTTTTGGTGTCCTGCTCTTGATGCCACCAAACTGACAAATCCAACATATCTGGATGGGTATGTTTAGGTTAGGCATGGTTCTATCTTTCACCCAAACATGTTGAAACAGTCTGAGCTACATTGTATCGACAATATCCCTGAAGAGTCCAAAGTGCAAAAAGGCAACAATCTTTGATGAGATGTTACTCAAAAACTATGTCACTTAGAAAAATTTTATCTAAGGAAACACGATCATGTAGAGTCCCTCTAAAATAACCTCTCTTAGTTTTTTATATCTCTGAGACGTTTGCCCGTGGTGAAAGGTTTTCTGTTGCCCCAAAAATCATCAGGGGGCAGTGTAAAGTTACAAAGGGGTGTAACTTTCATTCTGCTCTTGATGCAACCAAACTGACTATTCCAACACATCTGGATGGGTACATTTATGCTAGGCATGGTCTTATTTTTCACCCAAATATGTCAAAACAGTCCGAGCTATATTGTACCGATGATATCCCTGAAGAGTCCAAAGTGCAAAAAGGCAGCAATCTTTGATGAGATGTTACTTGAAAACTATGTCACTTAGAAACATTCTGTCTAAGGCAATGCGATCATCTAGGGTTACTCTACAATAACCTCTCTCAGTTTTTTATATCTCTGAGGCATTTACCCATGGTGAAAGCTTTTCTGCTACCCCAAAAATCATCGGAAGGAGGTAGTGTAAAGTTGCAAAGGGGTGTAACTTTTGTCCTGCTCCTGATGCGACCAAACTGACTATTCCAACATGTTTGGATGGGTACATTTACACTAGGCATGGTCTTTTTTTTCACCCAAACATGCTGAAACAATTCGAGCTACATTGTCCCGATGATATCCCTGAAGAGTCCAAAGTGCAAAAAGGCAGCAATCTTTGACGAGATGTTACTTAAAAATTGTGTCACTAGAAACATCTCATCTAAGGAAACATGATCATGTAGAGTCCCTCTACAATAACCTCTCTCAATTTTTTATATCTTTGAGGTGTTTTCCCGTGGTGAAAGGTTTTCTGCAACCCCAAAAATCATCAGAAGGAGGTGTTGTAAAGTTGCAAAGGGGTGTAACTTTTGTCCTGCTCCTGATGCGACCAAACTAACTATTCCAACGCATCTAGATGGGTACATTTACCCTAGGCATGGTTCTTTTTTTCACTCAAACATGTCAAAACAGTTCGAGCTACATTGTACCAACGATATCCCTGAAGAGTCCAAAGTGCAAAAAGGCAGCAATCTTTGACGAGATGTTACTCAAAAACTGTGTCACTTAGAACATTTTGTCTAAGGAAACGTGATCATGTAGAGTCTCTCTACAATAACCTCTCTCAATTTTTTACATCTCCGTGGCGTTTGCCAGTGGTAAAAGGTTTTCTGCTACCCCAAAAATTGTTAGAAGGAGGTAGTGTAAAGTTGCAAAGGGGTGTAACTTTTGTCCTGCTCCTAATGTGACCTGTATATCGAAAAATTTGGATTTATAAATGGAAATGATCAAACAATTGAAATGCATAACCTAAACCCAAATAATTCAATACCTCGAAAATGCAAGATGAGCTCGATTGATTGATTGCTTTGTTGTGTTGATTGCTCGATTCCGCAGCATAACGTTGATAAGGAGATAGATGAAGGATGCAAAGGCTCTAATGATATTTCAACAGCATGTGGATACTTGAGGATCAATGCCCTTTTAGAAAATTTGACAGAATAAGGGTGCTTAAGGCTCAATGCATGCTAATGGCTTGTGAGGGGTTTGATTTATAGGCTTGGCTTAGTTCAAATGGATGGCTAGGATCAATTAGGGCTTTAGGTGAAATGGATGGATAGGATTAAGTTAGGTTTCCTTGCACATCAATAAATTGTAGTCATATGACATGTGGCAAAGGAGGATGAGGCTTAGGTGTGCTTGTGTAGATAAATACTAAAATTAGGTCCCATTAGTTGTGCATGTGAAAGATAAAAGTTGTAACACAACACATGATTGACTAGACAAGTGTTGGAATGTGATGAAAGATGAGTGTTTAATTCAAATAAAATATTTGAATTAGTTGGGATATGAGTTGGATATTAATTAAATAAATAAAATTTATTTAATTAATTGAGAAGTTGAATAGGATGAGATAAGATATGATGTGGAAATTAATTAAATAAATAAAATTTATTTAATTAATTGGGATGGGGATAAGATAAATGGGATTATGCATGTGAAATTAATTAAATAAATAAAATTTATTTAATTAATTGGCTAAGTAGGATGAGGATGGGATTGAATGGGATTTTAATTAAATAAATAAAATTTATTTAATTAATTGGCTAATGGATAAATGGGATTAAGAGTGGGATTTAGGACAAAAATAGCTTATGATGTTTAGGATAATGTTTTAACAAGGTGTTGTAGGACATGGACAAAGTTGGGACAAATTTGGGTGTCTACATTTTGCCCCTCTTTGAGATGATGTTCGAGATGATAAGATTTGTGTCGAGTAACATCATTTCAAAGAAGCCAAGGTATGGATAGAGGAAAATGATAGTGATGATGGAAAAATATGATGAGGATGATGATGGTGGAAAGATAGGATGAAATGGGATGATGATGCCCCCTCGAGAGGTTAGGTGGGTTGGACAAACACGGGTAGGCTCTCGAAAAGAAATGGCTTGGCTGCAAAAAGAAAGATAAGGGGATAGATAGAAGAAATGATGATGCGTTATGCTGCAATGAAGGTGAGCAACCATGATGTTTGATATAGCACTAGACGTTATGCACCAAGGTATAAGGACCAAGGTGACGATGTGTCTTGTGCCCCAGCATAATACAACCTTGTCTAATGTATGAGGAAGTAAACTTAGAGCATTGAAGTCCTAATGCACAAAAGGTATGACATGACCTTAGATGCAAAGGATAGTGCAAAAAGCTATTCCAACATACACAAGATATGAATATTAGTTGGAAAATTACAGATGTGATACAAATGCAAGATAAAAATGATGACACACACAAGCAAGCAAGCAAGCATGCACAAATGATACAAAAACAAACAAGGTATTGCCCCTGTCAAGTTGTAAACCAATGATTAATTACTAATTGTTGATAGTTGAGAGTGTTGTCATTGCAGGGAAAGCTATATCCCTAGATCAACACAGGGTTGTTTGCTGAGTTGGTTGGCTAGTTGATTGATTGGTTTTAGAATGATGATAGTGATGGTGTGATGATTAGAGTGTCGATTCAATCTAAGCATAAGCAAGTGTTCTCAGTATGCTCAAAGGATGTAAAACAAATAAAGTTATTGCCCTTGTCAAGTCATAAACCAATATTTGATTGTTTGATTGATGATGATAGTGTTGTCATTGCAGGGAAAGCTATATCCCTAGATCAACACAAGGATGTGGGAATGCGATATCCCATTGATGATGATTGATTGGGCTCATGACTAGATTAGGATCAAAAACTTGTTGATTTGATTGGATAATGTTCCTTGATTGATTAGCTTGCTTCATATGGATTAATGTGACTTAGATTTAAGATCATTGCTTAGATTGATTTGATTGATATGATTGGAAATGGATGAATGAATGTTATTGATAGGAAGAATTGATGATTGATGATTGAAGATGATGATGAATTGATTTTGATTGAATGTTGATGAAGTGGATTATTTTGGATTGATGATGATTGGTTTTATTGCTTGGATTTTTTGTTGGATATTTGATTTTTTTAGATTTTTTGACATATTTAATTTTTTTTTTTGTAGTTTTTGAAATGTTTTGGGATGTCAATGGATTTACAATTTAGGTAGCTGTTGTGCTAGATACCAATGACAAGGGAAAACCAAGTCTAGGTGCAAAGATGGATGAATGGGATTGGATGGATAAAAGGATGGGCAATAAGGGATGGAAGGCTCATGATATATGGATGGATAAAAAGATAGGCCATAAAAGGGATGGATGCATGCCTCATGATGAACAAATAGGTAGGCTATAGTGGAAAGCTCATGATAAATGGATGGGGTTAAGCTATAAGATGGAAAGCTTATGATAAGGATATGTCATAGTGGATGGATCATAAGGGAGCTAGGATGTGATCTTCAAAGGCTATGTTGCATAGGAAGAACTTGCCCCCATTCTAGGTGGTAATGCTTAGGATTTTTACATGACAAAGTTCATGACCATGGGATGACATGATAGGTTTTACATGACAAGGTGTATGATAGGTGGATAATGATAATATGGATTGATGAGGAAGGTATGAGGTATACCAAGAGATATCCAAAGCATGTTTCAAGATTTTGCCCCTATGTCTTCATCAAAATCAAAAGGCAGAAGGATGGATGAATGGATAAATAGGTTCAATAGGATAGGCTTGTTTATGTAATGGCTAAGGATGGTAGGATGGTAAATGATATAATGGGATAGATAGTTTGGAAATGGATAGGTTGGATAGACAATGTGCCCCCAAGTGTAAGTGACATAGAAGATCAACCTACACATGACACCTGTTTGCCAGGTTTTCATCATGGTACTTATCCAAGGTGCCTGTTTACCAGGTTTTCACTGTTGGATGAAGGGATTTCTCTTTACTATTTTGACTTTTTTCTTTTTCTTTTATTTTCTTTATTTTTTTTTATTTTTTTTTTGCTTTTAGATGGGTTGACAATTACACATGGCGCCTGTTTGCCAGGTTTTTCACCATGGTAATGGATAGGAGGGACTCAAGTGGCTAGTTCGATGGATGTTGGTAGTCCCATTAGAGATGGATGTCACCACATGGACCATGTCATTATGCTCATTGATGTTGATAAGGGATTGCATGGATGGGAGATGGATTAGGGAGATAGTGGATGATGATGTGGAATTATGGGAGGGTAGGCTAGTGGCTTATGATGTGGATTTATATAGGCTTATGGAATGAAGATGGATGAAAAGTTTATGCCAAAGCATGGACCATAGGGATTGCATGGGGGAGATATGTAGGATAATGGAGGGAAGATGGGGAGATGTAGTTATGTGGTGGTGCTGCGGAGTGGAAGGGAACCATGACCAACAGCTACACACACTGTGATAAACATTGAAGCTTTTGATGAGATGGTGGTGTAGGAAGCAATGGGGATGTTTGCTTGGGAGATGGTTGATGAAGTGATTTAAGAACCCACATAGATTTAGTATTTTTAGTGCTTTTGCTTTGCTTGTGGGATTGTTGAAGGGAATGGAAGTTTTGGGTGGAAATAGGTTCTTGGATGGATATAGGTGGTTGGGATTCTTGAGAGGTGGATGAGGATGCCTCATTTGACTTGCTAGATTTTTGCTTAGGAACCCAAACCATTTTGCTTTTGGGCTTTGCTTTTGGAGGGATGGGCTTAGATGGCTGCTTAGATGAGCTTTTCTTTGAGTTTGATTCTTTATGTCCTAAGGTATGAAGACCTTTAGGATTTTTGGTAGGATTTTTAGCTTTATAGGTAGAGGCATCAAAATTTTTGCTTTTGAATCCCATGGCGTGGGTGGAGTGGATGAAATGATTGGAAGTTTTATGCTTAGGCGATGTGTGCTTTTGTTGGCCATGATTAGGGATGTAAGGATACTTATGAATGATATGTATGTTAGGTGTTGGAAGCAATGGTGGCAAGGTGGATGGAGGGATATTTGGAGTTGGTAAAAGTGGAGGCAAGGTGGATGGCGGAAGGTGTATGGTCACATGCTTTTGACATTTATAGGATGATAGAGATGGAATGGCTACATATGTTTTGGGTAGACGGGGAGTGTGATAGAAAGTGGTAAGTTTAGGATTCATGAAGGGATTACCAACATCTTGGCCTTGTTTACCTTGGGGTGTGTATCCGAGGCCATATGAGCATGGATGAACTTTGACATGGTTTGGCTCCAAAATAACTTGTTCATAAAGGCCTAGACCTTTACCTTGGTAGTTCATGTTTTGGAGTATGCGATGGACAATGGGACTAGGTGTAGTTTGAACACTAGACTTGAGCTCATTATTGGATGAAGAAGGTGAAGTGGATAAAGGTCGTTGTTGTCCTAAGGAAGAACATTCATGTATAAGGGTGGTAAGACCAAGTGGACATGATGGTGGACTTGAAGTGGAATCGATGGTGGATATGGAAGGATGATCATTAGGATCTTGATTAACATTGTGTTCACTAAGATCCAAGTTATTTGTTTGATCTTTTATGCTTACTTGGGGGACAAATGTCTCATCATGACAAGTGGATGTTTGCTCATTATGGATAGGGCTAGATGGCGGATGACTAGGAGCAATGTGGATATCTTTCTCATGGATAGATATAGGATTATGGATAGGATCAAGGTGCTCATGGATAGCTTCTTTATAGGTATCATCTTGATCATGGAAAAGATACATGTTATGGATAGGTTGTATGAAAGTGTTTTGATCTTGAGTTGGACTAGGGCTTAATGTTTCCACATGCTTAGGATTAAATTTTTGACATACCTCTTGGGTTGCTTGAATGGAAGTAGATGACTCTTGGATAGGCTCTTGGTCAACAACATGAGAACATGATGACTCTTGACTTAGGCTTGTGGTTGGAGACTCTTGAATAGACTTGTTGGCTTGTAGGTCACATGATGGGCTTAAAGGGCTAGGTATGTTAATGGAAGGCTCTTGAAGAGGCTCAAGGATATGTGAACCACATGATGAGATTATAAGATTGGACATGACCTTTGGAAGTTCATTGGTAGGCTCATGAATTAGTGTTTGACATGGAGGTAGTTTATTCCTAGCTAGTAGCCAATGGATCACATCCTTTGCAAGTGTATGGGTGGATGAAAAATATAATGGATGTATGATAATGGTAGTTGGTGTTGGATTAGGATTAGGACTAGGATTAGGTTGAGACCTAATTGGATTGGATGGATTAGGATTTGGACTAGATGGGGGTGATGATGTGGCACGATTTCCCATTATAGGTGGGTACACCTTGTAAACAATTGAGACAAATATTGGACATTGATTTGTATTATGGCCTTTGGTCCTATGGTATGCACAATAATCATGTTCATCATATGGACTTTCTTCACATGGTTTGACTTTAGGAAGTTCAATGAGTTTTGCTTCAAGCATCCTTTGTAAAACTCTCTCAGCCGCATCCTTTGGTGAACGATTAGAATGATATGGTGAGGAAGGTAATGAGGGGCTTGGTGGTTTGGAAGGTAAAGGGATCAATGGACTATGATTGGGATCACATGGTGGTGTTGGGATAGGATTAGTTGGCTCATGTGTTGGCGGGTGATTAGATGATGAAGGCCACTCATAAGATGCATTTGCTAAATTGGTATCTCCCTTGTCAAAGGTAATTAAGTCTTGCATAGGATAACTTGGGCTTGTTTGATTTATGTACAAGGGATTACTTGGACTTGGATGTGCTTCTTGTTGCAAAGGTGGACTTAGGTCTATCAATGGTGCTTGGTGGTCTTGTTGAAAAGGTGTACTTGGACCTGATTGATTTATGTACAAAGAGCCATTGGGACTTGGTTGTTGTTCTTGTAATATCACTTGATGGCTTTGTGGATGGGCTTGGTAGTGCATTGGAATGGTGGTATGAGGGATTGGATAAGCTTGAGGTGGAGGTTGATAGGTTGATGTGGCATTGACTTGGTGGATAGGTGGATTAAGTTGATAGGAAGTGGATGGATATGACATGTGGCTATAAGGTGGATTAGGTTGATAGGAAGTGGCTAAGGATTGCTGTACTTGTCGAGCTTGACTAGTGGCTAAAAGGTGTTGGACTTGGGCTATGGAGTGTTGTAGTTGAGGTGATTGGCTTGCGTGGGGTTGAGCTTTTTAGATGAAGAATTGTAATATTTCAATGGCGTCTTGGTTTAGGGGTTGTAATCCTTGATAAAGATTTTGGAGGAATCTTTGGAATTTGATTTTTAGGTCCTCTAGTGTAGACATGTTGTCACCACATGTTTGCCTTAAGTCCTTTTAGCAAGTGCTTGCTTAGGGATTTGGATGATGATGTGGATTGTTTGGATGATGTGTTTAGATTGATTTGTTTATGTGTTTGGGTGTTTAGAGCTTGATATGGCAATATTCAAACAAATGATTATGCATATACACACATGAATCACTCACGCAAGACACATAAGCAAGTTGTTGACTTTGAAAATGAAATGTGATGATTATGCAAGCACACATAGAAGACACATCAACAAGCCTAATGTGTATTCAAGTGGGTATAGCCAATTAGGTCTTAGGCTATCTATTGCACAAGGTTGACTATGGAATTGAAAGTGAAATCCTTCCACACAGCCAGGAAAAAGGGGTAACCCACCCTTCACCTTCACTTCCCAAAGGTATAAAGTTCTTTGGGGCTTAGCCAAGAGTGACAAGATTCCAACTCCCAATGAGGGTGTCTTTCGATTCAGCCTCGATTGAGGTCGTCCCTTGGAGTGGTGTGTCTCCAAGCAGGCCTCCTAAGAAGGGTATGACAAAAGCAAACCAAGTGAGTTGTCACTTGATTCACACTCGCAGTTGTTAATTTCCCCTTAGAAACTTGAAATGTGTAACAAACAGTTCAAGCACTTGTTCTTTTTAGATCCCAAGTCCAAAATGTGATGGAAGGCACTTGTTCATTTTAGCCCAACTTCAATATGTGATAGCAAACAAATGTTCATTTCAAAGCCCAAATCCAAGTATGATGACAAACAAGTTGTTTGTTTTATGCCCAAAATCTAAATGTGTGATCAAATAATGATTAGAGATGAGAGATTAGAATGAGTGCACCTCATAAAAATTGCTTTCCAAGTTGCTATTATGATTGATCCAAATGTTGCTCCAGCTCCTTTGATTGGAAGATAAAAATGTTGCAAAAAAATAAAATGTGATTTGGTTCGCTAGATTGGAAGATATGATTTTTTTTTTCTAAAAGTCGCGCGTCAAAAATTTCTGAAAAATTAGAATCGCAGGGTCAACTTCAAATCGCTATAACTCTTTGAATACTGAACCAAATCTTTAATGTAACCACTTTTCGGAAAGCTCTCGAAGTCCTCTTTCTAACGAATCTAAGATCTCCTTTTTACAGGGCCTGTGTAAAACAAAAAACCCTCTGCAACAGATCTGGTCATAAATTAAAAAAATCAGCAAAAAGTTGCGCGTCAAAAATTTCTAAAAAATTAGAATCGCAGGGTCAACTTCAAATCGTCATAACTCTTTGAATACTGAGCCAAATCTTTAATGTAACCACTTTTCGGAAAGCTCTCGAAGTCCTCTTTCCAACGAATCTAAGATCTCTTTTTTCCAGGACCTGTGCAAAACAAAAAACCCTCTGCAACAAATCTGGTCATAAATTAAAAAAATCAGCAAAAAGTCGCGCGTCAAAATTTTTTGAAAAATTAGAATCGCAGGGTCAACTTCAAATCGTCATAACTCTTTGAATACTGAGCCAAATCTTTAATGTAACCACTTTTCGGAAAGCTCTCGAAGTCCTCTTTCCAATGAATCTAAGATCTTCTTTTTACAGGACCTGTGTAAAACAAAAAACCCTCTGCAACAGATCTGGTCATAAATTAAAAAAAATCAGCAGAAAGTCGCGCGTCAAAAATTTCTGAAAAATTAGAATCGTAGGGTCAACTTCAAATCGTCATAACTCTTTGAATACTGAGCCAAATCTTTAATGTAACCACTTTTCGGAAAGCTCTCGAAGTCCTCTTTCCAATGAATCTAAGATCTCTTTTTTTCCAGGACCTGTGTAAAACAAAAAACCCTCTGCAACAAATCTGGTCATAAATTAAAAAAAATCAGCAATATAAAATATCTTCAACCTACAAATCAAAGTGCATAAACCTGCAAAAATGAATGATTGACGCTCCAAGAAATCTGATCTTCACAAAAACAACTCAAACAAGAGGGTTAATCAGGGACGTGAGTCCCACCGGGCGTGCCAAATGTATATCAAAAAATTTGGATTTATAAATGGAAATGATCAAACAATTGAAATGCATAACCTAAACCCAAATAATTCAATACCTCGAAAATGCAAGATGAGCTCGATTGATTGATTGCTTTGTTGTGTTGATTGCTCGATTCCGCAGCATAACGTTGATAAGGAGATAGATGAAGGATGCAAAGGCTCTAATGATATTTCAACAGCATGTGGATACTTGAGGATCAATGCCCTTTTAGAAAATTTGACAGAATAAGGGTGCTTAAGGCTCAATGCATGCTAATGGCTTGTGAGGGGTTTGATTTATAGGCTTGGCTTAGTTCAAATGGATGGCTAGGATCAATTAGGGCTTTAGGTGAAATGGATGGATAGGATTAAGTTAAGTTTCCTTGCACATCAATAAATTGTAGTCATATGACATGTGGCAAAGGAGGATGAGGCTTAGGTGTGCTTGTGTAGATAAATACTAAAATTAGGTCCCATTAGTTGTGCATGTGAAAGATAAAAGTTGTAACACAACACATGATTGACTAGACAAGTGTTGGAATGTGATGAAAGATGAGTGTTTAATTCAAATAAAATATTTGAATTAGTTGGGATATGAGTTGGATATTAATTAAATAAATAAAATTTATTTAATTAATTGAGAAGTTGAATAGGATGAGATAAGATATGATGTGGAAATTAATTAAATAAATAAAATTTATTTAATTAATTGGGATGGGGATAAGATAAATGGGATTATGCATGTGAAATTAATTAAATAAATAAAATTTATTTAATTAATTGGCTAAGTAGGATGAGGATGGGATTGAATGGGATTTTAATTAAATAAATAAAATTTATTTAATTAATTGGCTAATGGATAAATGGGATTAAGAGTGGGATTTAGGACAAAAATAGCTTATGATGTTTAGGATAATGTTTTAACAAGGTGTTGTAGGACATGGACAAAGTTGGGACAAATTTGGGTGTCTACATGACCAAATTGACAGTTACAATGCATTGGGATGGTTATGTTCAGGCTAGGCATGGTCTTGTTTTGCACCCAAATATGCTGAAACAGTCCGAGCTACATTGTACTGGTGATATCTCTGAAGAGTCCAAAGTGCAAAAAGGTAGCAATCTTTGACGAGTTGTTACTCAGAAACCGTGTTACTTAGATACATTCCGTCTAAGGAAACATGATCATGTAGGGTCCCTCTACAATAACCTCTCTCAGGTTTTTATATCTCTGAGGCATTTACCCGTGGTGAAAGGTTTTATACTGCCCCAAAAATTGTCAGAAGGAGGCAGTGTAAAGTTGTAAAGGGGTGTAACTTTTGTTCTTCTCCTCATGTGGCCAAACTGATAGTTCCAATGCATCTGGATGGGTACATTTAGGCTAAGTATGGTCCTATTTTACACCCAAACATGCTAAAACAGTCCGAGCTACATTGTACCACAGATATTCCTAAAGAGTCCAAAGTGCAAAAGGCAACAATCTTTGACAAGCTGTTATTTAGAAATCGTGTCACTTAGATATATTTTGTCTAAGGAAAAGAGATCATGTAGGGTCCCTCTACAATAACCTCTCTCAACTTTTTATATCTCTAAGGCGTTTGCCTGTGGTGAAAGGTTTTCTGCTGCCCCAAAAATCATCAAGAGGCAATGTAAAGTTGCAAAGGGGTGTAACTTTTGTTCTTCTCCTCGTGTGGCCAAACTGGCAGTTCCAAGGCATCTGGATGGGTACATTTAGACTAGGCATGGTCTTGTTTTGCACCAAAACATGCCGAAACAGTCTGAGCTACATTGTACCGGTGATATCTTTTGAAGAGTCCAAAGTGCAAAAAGGCAGCAATCTTTGACGAGTTGTTACTTTGAAACCATGTCACTTAGATACATTCTGTTTGAGGCAACACAATAATGTAGGTCCCTCTACAATAACCTCTCTTAATTTTTTATATTTCTGAGGTGTTTGCCCATGGTGAAAGTGTTTTTGCTACCCCAAAAATCATCAAAAGGAGGCAGTGTAAAGTTGCAAAGGGGTGTAACTTTTGTTCTTCTCCTTGTGCAGCCAAACCGACAATTCCAACGTGTTTAAACGGGTACGTTTAGGCTAGGCATGGTCCTGTTTCACACCCAAACATGCCAAAATAGTCTGAGCTATAAACACTAACTAGTCTTCAATCTTCAAACAATACAAATACCATGATATCCTGCATAAAGCTGTCTTTTAGCCTTTTATAAAGTCATGCCCATCAAATTCAACCACATAGAGATGATTGTTTGTATTCCAAATTCCTTTTAAATACTGGCCTTCCAATCCTTTTTCCCACCCTCATATCAATTAAATATGACCTTCGATTATGATATGGTGCTTGAGCTTATGAGAGTTTACCAGAGATGCCAGTTGAGTTAGGTTGAAGGGCCGGTGAACTAATGACTTAAAGACCCTTTAGTAGGTTGATTTAAGTGATAGTAACTTCTGATTATAAGTCAATATTAAATTAAAACAAAAGTGCACTTTACACATGACAGGCAATTGAGGGTTTTAAAGTCTTAAGAAAAGTAGATTCTTTTTAAGGTTTAATGCCCAATATGCAAACCCTAACTATCAATAAGATTATGATTATGAAATTTTGTGTCTTCTCTAACTTCTTATTGCATGAACAAAACCACATCTACCATGAATATGAACCTTGCATCTTATCAACCTTTCAAGATAGACCTTATCATGAAAACCATATTCACAACAAAACCTTGCATGAATAAAACCACATCCACCATGAACATGAACCTTGGATCATATGAACCATGTTTGTCTTGTGTAGTATCAACATGAATTGAGAGACCTTATCATGAAAACCATATTCACAACATCATGCACCTCATGACCATCACCTACCTTGAATCACTATATCACCTTATCAACATCATGGCATAAACCTTGACATCAATGACAAACAACCTTGACCCTTTGACTTCAATGACAACCTTGAACCTTGATTGTTGATGACTTATGGAAGCCTATAGCCCCTGTTGGGTTTTTCCCAAACTAGATACTTTTTTCCAGTTATCCCTACAAGGTAGCCATCATTGATCAATAGGATTTCTGGGCCAGGGGCCAATAGTACAAGAGATAGACTCTATAAATATCTCCTCTTCTTCTTTAGGCTCTGCAGAACCAAGAGGGGTATTCCCTATTCAACACCCATAAAATATACCTGTGGAAAATATTGGGATGTTGATACAAAGAAGATAAATCCTCTCTTATGAAGACCAAAACTGTGAAATAAGTACAAAGGGGCTAGCTTTGGGGCTATGCTCAGTTGTGAATTAGAGGATTTTGTCCTAAAACTACTTCTAAAAGTCCTAAAGGTTTGTATTTTGAAGTATGAATTTATGTTTTTGGTATTTGGATGCAAAACTAGGACTTTGGTTGTAACCTCAATACAAAACTGGATCGGTGCCTATCTCAAGGCTCGGAGTCAATAGACATACACATGTGAATGTACACATAGACTTGAATCAACAACTAGGTTTCAAGGGGTTTGTTTAGTGTCTGCCTTACAGATACTTACCAAAACTGAGTATTCAATTATCTCTGCTTACAAACATCTTTACTGCAATGTATTCTTCCCAATACTTAACCCAAAACATTTAATCTACTCCTTAAGCAAAAGTACAAGACTAAGCATTTAACATAGAAAACCCATATCCTAGAATCTTAAACACCCCTTAGCTATTTAGATTCAGAAGAACACATTCAATTTGGAGACAAATAACAAAACACATGCAATGAAGCATTACTCATTTAAATCAACGTGAAACTAGTAATTTTATGCATAAAACATATAACATGAGATTCATAAACTCACAAGACAACCAAAACAGAGCCACCAATGAAGTTGTATCTTATCATAGCACCAAAATTTATCTAGTTTTCAACAACAAATGAGTGGCACAGTTTGCCTTTTATAGCAAGACTGTGCACTCATTATTAATTACAAGGCATTTTCAAAATTCCTACCAAAATACAATGCACCAAGAATGGCACCCAAATCAATCAATGCAATAGGTGGGAAACAGAGGGAAAAGCAGGTGAGATCAGGATCTACACCGCCGCCTGAAGACTTTCATCATAAAAATTGGTAGTTGGCTAGTCAACCATCAGCCCATGCCTCTGTATGTCGCCATTAATGGCCCAGCTACCCGCAGCTCCTCTTGAAATTTGCAACAGCACATCCATGGAGTTTTCCCACTCTAAACATGACCGTGGATGCAAAGAAAACCTTCGCATGAAACTTTAAAACCTAGCCATTGATTTTCCCTCCATCGCTAAAATCAATGGTGACCAATAGCTTTGAAAAGTTGCCCACCAACGAGATCATGCAACGTAAGCACCTTGTGCTACTTTGATTTTTCCATCGCATCACATATTTTCCCTTTTTTACCTCAAAATTCCCTTTGTATATGCATCTGCATATACATGCAACAACTCCCAGACATGTGGCAGCTTGTGATTTGTCTGCAATCGCTATGCATCCTATCTCCATCGGCCATTGGAATGACCCAAGATGAGTCAGCCGATGCATATAGTCCTGGCGATATGCCTTTGTATCTCCTTTTGCTTGTATATCGGCATATACAATGCCATACACATGCAAGCTGTGGATCTCAACACTTTATCTGCTGGATTAGAACATCCTTTGGAATCTGCATTGTATCTTTCTCTTTGTATATTTTCGTTGTATATCGCACAACATACAACTCTTGGACTTCATTACAATTATGAGGTGAATTTGAAATATTTTAGAATCTGGCTTACATTTCACTCCTGCATCTTTTGAATGTATATTGACATGTACAATACTGACATACAAGCAAAAATATACATACAACCTACAGACCCTATCATTTATCAATCGGATTGCATGTTCCTTCAGATTTCGGCTTGCACATTAGGAATGTATATTTGATCATACAAACGCAAATATACAAGCGGTAGGCCCCAGCTTTGTAACCTGTCTTGTATGTGGCTTCTTTTATATCGCCGCCAATGTATCTAACCATCATACAAATAACCTTGTATGTCTGTGGGTCCCACCCTATGTTTCTTTGCCACCTTGTATAATGCTGAATATACAAGACCATTTATACATCGCACTATAGCGAATGCGTGTCCACTCCTTTGTATATTTTCCATTGTATATTTCCATATGCATCAACTACAGTGAAACCGATATACATTCAACAGTTTATAACTTCCTTGTATGCCGCCAATGCATCTTTTCATTGCATGTTTTCCTTTGTATCTAGCCGTTGTATGTCTAAACATACAACACAAAATATACATGCAACCTGATATACATTCAAGGAATATTCCTAAAATCTGCAAAAGATTCCCCCAATGTATATGCACCTTTTTGAGCCTGATACACATTTTTAGGCCTGTCCACATACATTTGCATTTGTATATACAAAAACCTAGCATTTTTCTCAAGTGCGATGAAAAAAGCAGTAAAACATTGCATGGGGGTTGGTCAACCTATGAGCACAAAGGTATGAAGATGTAACTTAAACAACTAGGAACCTGCTACAAGAGGTCAACATCAAAATAGAAAAAATAATGCAAGGCCCCATGAAAATTAAACCTAAGGCACCAAGGGTTTGAAAATTTGAAAACATAGGCTTGGAAACTTGATTTAGAACCCTAACCCTAGGTGAGCACCACCAGTGGCTTTGATTGGGATGTGCAAGTGCAAGACTATAGCGAGAAATAGACCTCTCTGGGGCAAACCAGACAAAACACAAAACTCAAAATAGACCAACTATACAAGGCTTGTACAAATTATTTACATCTAATGTACAACGTACACACAAGTTACTCATTTATGAGAAGTAGGGTTTCAGGAACTGACCATGTATAGGCAATTCCAATAGATCACCATTTAGGGCCTGGAGAAAGTAGGAGTCTTCTCCATGAGTGTTGCTAACTTGATATGGGGCCATCCATAAGGGTTCAAATTTACCATGTTTGCCCTTATCCTGATTTTTTGCATTCCAAATAAGGACCAAGTCGCTTACCTGAAATTTCCTTTCTGTAGCCTTTTTATCAAATAGATATTTTACCCTTTGTTATTTCTTGATGTTTGTTTTATGTGCCTCCCTTCTAGTTTCATCCAGTGCAACTAGCTGATTTACTCTTTCATTCATTGAATGTTCAATCTCTTCATCGTTCTCTTGTATGAATTTATAAACTGGCAAGAGATTATTCACAGGCAATTTAGCCACTATGCCATATACTAGTTCAAAGGGAGACCTTCCAGTTGCCTTCTTCACTGTTACTCTATCAGCCCACAATGCCATTTTTAGTTTTGAGTCCCAAGCCCTTTTATTTTTATCTATTATCCTTTTGATGATTTTCATGAGGCTTTTGTTCTTGACTCTGCTTGACCATTTCCATGTGGATAATATGGTGATGCATGTAACAAATTGATCCCATAATTGTTGCAAAAATCAACAAACTCACCAGATTTGAAGCACATAGCATTGTCTGTGACCACTTTGACTAGCACTCCAAATTTGATAATAATATGTTCTAAAATAAAATCCATCACCACTCTGGTTGTAACTTTTTTAGTTGGAAAGGCTTCAATCCATTTGGTAAAATAATCAGTAGCAACCAAGATCCAACTATGTCCCCCACTCGATTTTTTTGAAATTTCCCCTATAAAATCAATTCCCCACTGTTGAAATGGAGCTTCCATAGTTATAGTTCTAAGGGGTAGTGCACCTTTGTACTTGAGTTTTCCTGAAAACCTTTGGCAATAATCACATCTTCTTACCAACTTTTGTGCATCTGAGAATAGAGTTGGCCACCAATAGCCTGCTCTAAGAATTTTGTGAGCTATGGTTTTGGCAGTGTAGTGTCCACCACACACCCCTTTGTGCATGTCTTTGAGAATGCCAGTAGCCTGATTTTCATCCACACATCTGAGTAGGACACCATCAGGGTTCTTCCAATACAACTCTCCTCGAAGAATGATGTATTTGATTGCATGTAGCTTCAAGGTCCTTTTCTGACTATCACTGAAATGGGAAGGACAATTCAGATTCTGTAAGTAATATACAATGTCCTTGTACCATTCAGATTCTGACACATTTACAATTTCATTCTAAACTACATTCACTTGGCATGCCTCCAGATTTGACTGTGTCATCATCTTAGCCAAACCTTGTCCCCTTACCAATTTTATGATCTGTATCTCTATGTTGAACTCTTGCAACTTCTTTATCCATCTGCATCTTCTTCTGGTTACCTACTGCTGAGTGAAAATATCCTTAACTGCTACATGGGGTACATATGCAACTACTTGAGAACCTACTAAATATGTCCTAAAACTCTTGACTGCTCTAACTAGTGCATATGCTTGCTTCTCCATGATAACATACTTCAATTCAGCTGCCTACAATGACATACTAAAGAAAGCAATAGGCTATTCAAAACCCTCTTCATTTTTCTGTAATAAGCATGTAGCAATAGTGTGAAAAGAAGCAAATGAGAACAACTGAAATGGCTTAGAAAAATTAGGAGATTTTAGCACATGAACCATCTTTATAGCTTCTTTAATATTGTAAAATGATTTAGTTGTCTCATCTTCCCATTTGACAGTTACACCCTTCTTCAACATTTTAGAAATATCTTTTGTAGTCTCTGCAAAGTTAGGAACAAATCTTCTAACAAAATTAATTTGCCCAAAGAAAGACTAAATGCCCTTTATAGTTTTAGGGATCTGAATTCTGTCAATTGTAGCAACCCGTTCAGGATCAATCCTAACTCCATCTTTGTAAATAATGTGTCCCAATAATTTTCCTTCCACTACCCCAAAAGAACATTTCTTTGGGTTAAGTGAAATGCCATATTCCAATGCTCTAATAAAAATTTGTTCAAGATGCATGCAATGTCGCTCCTCCTTTTTTGAATAGGCAGTTAAATCATTTTGATACACAGCCAAGATTGAGTCAATTGACCCTACAAAAGCAACATCCATAGCTCTCTGAAATGTAGCACCTGCATTTGTCAGTCCAAATGGAATTCTAACATACACATATGTTCCCCATGGAGTGGTGAAGGCAATCTTATATTGTTCAGATTCTTTTACCTTTACCTGATTGTATCCTGAGAATCCATCCATCATGGATAAAAGCTCACAACCAGTTATTTTTTGTAGCATAGCCTCCATGTTAGGCAATGGATAATTATCCTTCAAAGAAGATACATTCAGATTTCTAAAGTCAACACAAAGTCTTATGTCACCATTTTCTTTCTGACTGGGACAAGATTGGACACCCAAGTTGAATTTCTGATAGGAACAATTATTCCAGCCTCCCTAAGCTTCATGAGTTCTTTTTGCATCTTTGGAGCCAGAGTTGGATTGATAGGTCTTTGTTTTTGCCTAAATGGTTTAGCTTCAGGCTTCAAAGGAATTTCATGCTGGAATAGGTATTCTCTATAAGCTTTTAGGTCCTCATATGACCATGCAAAAACATGTTTATATCTTTTTAGTAATGCAATCAACATAGTCCTAATGTGTGGCTTGAGATGTTTGCCAATATGTACTTTCTTGGGGGCATGGCTTGTCCCCAAGTTTATCTCCTCTAAGTCATCCTTGTTTGTGGGAGATGTCTTTGTAACAAATTGATCTCTATTATCAAATGCTCTTTCTAAAGCAACTAACCCTCTGGGAATTTTATTTGTCTTGAGCTGAATTACCTCTTTCCCCAAAAGAGTTTCTTTTCCATTTACAACTTCCACAAAATTCTAAAAGTCAATCTCCTGATTCTCATATTCATCTATGTAGTGCAGGAATCTCAACAAGTCTTTATCATCATCAAATACTTTCAAACTGCATATATTTTCTGGTATTGCAGGTCTAATTTTCACCTCAATGTAACATTAGATAGAGTAACATCATTTGGCCTTATGGCCACATTTGCTAAAAAATCTACCATGAGATTTTTTGACCTTTCTATCCAGTTTATTGAAAACACATCAAATAATTCAATTGTATCCAACATAGCATGCTTATACTATTTTAACCTTCTATTCTTCAAAGCATACTTATCTCTAACCTGGGAAACAATTAACTCTGAATCTCCAAATATATTTATCATCTTAATTCCATGCTTCAGAGAAACATTCAATCCTAGTAACAGAGCTTCATATTCTACAATATTATTTGTGCAGGCAAATCTTAACAGGAAAGAAAACTTTAGAAGCTTACTAGCTGGAGATAAAAATAGAACTCCAGCACCATAGCCTTCCTTTGAACAAGCTCCATCGAAATACATAGTCCATAGACCCTGTCGGTCAAGCTCTTGAATGCAAATGTCTCTCCCTTTACCTCCCTGATCATTAGAGACAACTCTAAAATTTTCACAGTCAGTATCAACAAAACACACATGCTCTTCTGACTCTTGATCCTCAACTGTTTCTAGTGACCTTTCTTCTTTGACCAATTTGACATCTTTTCCATTCATTGGAATCATGGCATGTGATAGATCTAGTTGCATACTTCCACCAATCAATGCTTCCCACCTTCTTGATAACATCATACCATACTATGGCTTTATGTCAACAACTGTTATGCTCATTTTGTAAGTCTTTTCTAGATATGCGGCTATTCTAAAATCCACATTTTTCATGATCCCAATGACTGGTACTTCCCTGGCATCCATTGCATAGCATTTTCCACATGCCTTATCTATCTTTAATCCAGCTTGCTGCATGATAGCCAGAGGCATGATATTTGTCGATGCTCTTGAATCAAGCATACAATTCTTAATCACTTTTCCATTGACAACAAGGGAGAAATACAATGGCTCAACCTGTGAAGGGCATTTTTTCATGGTCACCCCTAGATATACTTCAGGAATCTCATCCTCATCAATACACATGGCTTGCCTCTTACCTTGAGTCTCAACATTCTGCTTGGCTTGACAAGGTAATCCTGAAATCAAGGACTGCTTTATTCCTCAACTCTTCAACTTTCATCAACTCCATCAATGGAACAAAGACCTTTATCTGGGACACGACTCGAGTCATGTCAAAAGGAGCATAATTTTGTATAACAGTTGTAGCCTAATCCAGTGTTTTATTTTTATCTTGAAATGATCCAGCTTTAATTTTCGTGGCCCCTTGACTGTCATTCATGATTTGAGAGTTCTTGCTTTGATCCTCATTTTGTGGAATTCTATTTTCTAGTCTCTAAGAATCATGACCCATTTTTTGTTTAAAACCTTGCTTATTATTGTTCCATTATTTCTTTCATGGTTCAACCTCTTTATGATTATGCACTAGTTGATTTACAAAGGTGTTTTTTGATTGACATGGGTCACTCACCTGAGTTTTACCTCTAAGGTTGTAACTGCTTTTGACCTGGGCTACTGCCGCAGCTATGAGAGCTCTAATTTCTTCATTAGAAGGCCTTCTCAAATTATTCAGAAAAATATGTGAGTTCTGAGCATACACATAATTATCTTCATATTCTTCATCACAGGGAAACTGCTGGCAAACATGAGTCCCATAACTCGTATTTTCATCTACATCATAGGAAGAATACTCCCTGTTTGTGGACAACATATTGACATTATCATCCTCCATACAATGTGGCTCATTGCATTCATCACAGGAAACAACATTATTATATAGAGATTGAGCAATCATACATTGCGACTGTGAGTGAGGCATTTGACATATTATGCACCATGGGGTGTCATCGACAATATTTACAGCGTTCTTCAAAGGATTAGGTATTTTCCCTACATTCTGAGCTCTTTGATTGGTGTTGTTATTTGGGAGAATGGGTTTACCATTATGCCAATTAGTGTTATATGGCATATCATGCAATGATGGCCTCTTTTCTTGCCTCTGGTAAACCTGCCTGTCAAGACTTATTCCCTTTTCATTTTTAGCAAGTCTATAACTTAAGTCCTTAACAACAGTTGTCAATTTATCTAATTTATCCTTAGAAGTAGATGCACTACCTTGAGTACTTTGAGATTTAGTATTTGGATTTTGTAGAATTTTTATATCATCTCTTATGTTTGTCTTACCAGACGCTTTCCTATTATTTTCAATATTTGTTGCAATCCTGAAAGCATACCTGAGGCTATTAGGACCCTTATCTCTTAATCCATAGGCTGTTTTGGCATCAAAAGCATTTATGTACAACACCATGCGCATTGGTTCATTAGGTCTCATGTGAGGTGGCAATTTGTTCAACACTTTAGTGAATCTAGCATTAAAATCTACAACTTGCTCATTTGACCCCTTAGTGATAATGGTGAATTTATTTACAAAAAAGCTTGGTTCAGTCTTGTCACCATACTACTCCTTAAAAACCCTTCTGAAATCATCCCATGATGAGATACTCTGGTCAGGTAGACCTTTATACCATTCTCTAGCTTCATCAACCAAGGATTACATAAACAATTTCATAAACACATCTTCATGTTCAACCTCAAAGTTGTCCATGACATTCTGAAAGGCTTTTAAATGATCTTCCCCTGACACAGTATTGTTTCCTGAAAACTTTGGCACCTACGGCCTCACATGTTTGTTAATGGGATTAGGGTACCTAGGAATACCATCAAAAACAAGCTGCCTGAATTTGTCCAGCTGCATAGGCTGTCTACCAAACTAATTAACATTAACATTTCTATTTGCATTCTGATTTTTCACATTATTTAATGGTACCCTAACATTATTTACATTTTGTCTCTGATCATTCTGTTGATACTAGATTTCATTTCTATGCTAGTTTCTCAACATATTTGCATTATCAAGGGTGGGGACTGCATCATGTTGAGCAGTTCTCAGAGCTTGCACTTTTTGTTTGATATCATCTCTAATCTTTACAACTTGTAAATATTCTAATTCATCTCTTAATCTTTTGATTTCTTTAGCTAATTTTTCATCTTTGGGCATGGAAGAGGATGGTCCCTTTCCATATTGGTCATCATCATCATACCTTGGGGACTCAGTCTCTTCAAATCTATCAAAGGGATCTAAGAAAGGGCGTTCTTGAAACACCTCTGATCTCACTCTCAAATTAGCACCTTGTTGTCTTTCATATACATTCTGGATTTCAGCCTCAGTGTTTGAAAAATAAGGTATTGTCTGCTCTGAAGATCCTAGATTGTCTTAAATATTATCGTTACTTCTAGGACAACCCTCTTGACTGGCTTGACCAATCCCTTTTTTCTTGTACATCATTTTTCTGGGTAATTCTTCAGACAGAGGATTACGCAAGGATCTTCTCCCTTGCATACAAATTTTTATTTTATTAGTTGGGAGATTTGTTTGAATTCGCCACCTATTATTAGGAATTACTTTCTTTTAAACTAGGGCTCTTACGCAATAAAATCCCTAGCGGAGTCGCAAATCTGTTGGGTTTTTCCCAAACTGGATGCTTTTTCCCAGTTATCCCTACAAGGTAGCCATCATTGATCAATAGGATTTCTGGGCCACGGGCCAACAGTACATGAGATAGACTCTATAAATATCTCCTCTTCTTCTTTAGGCTCTGCAGAACCAAGGGGGTATTCCCTATTCAACACCCATAAAATATGCCTGTGGAAAATATTGGGATGTTGATACAAAACAGATAGATCCTCTCTTATGCAGACCAAAACTGTGAAATAAGTACAAAGGGGTTGGCTTTGGGCCTATGCTTAGTTGTGAATCAGAGGATTTTGGTCCTAAAACTACTTCTAAAAGTCCTAAAGGCTTGTATTTTGAAGTATGAATTTATGTTTTTGGTATTTGGATGCAAAACTAGGACTTTGGTTGTAACCTCAATACAAGACTGGATCAGAGCCTATCTCAGGGCTTAGAGTCAATAGACATACACATGTGAATATACACATAGACTTGAATTGAAACAACTAGGTTTCAAGGGGATTGTTTAGTATCTGCATTACAGATACTTCCCAAAACTGAGTATTCAATTATCTCTGCTTACAAACATCCTTACTACAATGTATTCTTCCCAATGCTTAACCCAAAACATTTAATCTACAACTTGAGAAAAAGTACAAGACTAATCATTTAACATAGCAAACCCATATCCTAGAATCCTAAACACCCCTTAGCTGTTTAGATTCAGAAGAATAACACATTCAATTTGGAGACAAATAACAGAACACATGCAATGAAGCATTACTCATTTCAATCAATGTGAAACAAGTAATTTTATGCATAAAACATACAACATGAGATTCATAAACTCACAAGACAACCAAAACAGAGCCACCAATGAAGTTGTATCTTATCACAACACCAAAATTTGTCCAGTTTTCAACAACAAATGAGTGACACAGTTTGCCTTTTATAGAAAGACTGTGCACTCAACATTAATTACAAGGCATTTTCAAAATTCCTGCCAAAATACAATGCACCAAGAATGGCGCCCAAATCAATCAATGCAGCAGGTGGCAAACAGAGGGAAAAGTAGGTGAGATCAGGATTTGCACTGTTGCCTGAAGACTTTTGTCATAAAAATTGGTAGTTGGTCAGTCAACCATCAGCCCATGCCTCTGTATGTCGCCATTAATGGCCCAGCTACCCGCAACTCCTCTTGAAATTTGCAACAGCGCGTCCATGGAGTTTTCCCGCTCTAAACATGACTGTGGATGCAAAGAAAACCTTCGCATGAAACTTTAAAACCTGGCCGTTAATTTTCCCTCCATCGCTGAAATCAATGGTGACCAATAGCTTTAAAAAGTCACTCACCAATGAGACCATGCCACATAAGCACCTTGTGCTACTTTGATTTTTCCATTGCATCACATATTTACCCTTTTCCACCTCAAAATTCCCTTTGTATATGTATCTGCATATACATGTAACAGCTCCTGGACACGTAGTAGCTTGTGATTTGTCCACAATCGTTGTGCATCCTATCTCCATCGGCCATTGAAATGACCCAAGACGAGTCAGTCGATGCATATAGTCCTAGCTATATGCCTTTGCATCTCCTTTTGCTTGTATATTGGCATATACAATGCCATACACATGCAAGCTGCGGATCTCAACACTTTATCTACCAGATTAGAACATCCTTTGGAATCCACGTTGTATCTTTCTCTTTGTATATTTTTGGTGTATATCACACAACATGCAACTCCCGGACTTCATTACAATTATGAGGCAAATTTGAAATATTTCAAAATCTGGCTTGCATTTAACTCCTGCATCTTTTGAATGTATATCGACATGTACAATACTGACATACAAGCAAAAATATACATACAACCTGCGGACCCTATCATTTATCAATCAGATTGCATGTTCCGTTAGATTCCAGCTTGCACATTAGGAATGTATATTTGATCATACAAACACAAATATACAAGTGGTAGGCCCCAACTTTGTAACCTGTCTTGTATGTGCCTTCTTTTATATCGCCACCAATGTATCTAACCATCATACAACTAACCTTGTATGTCCGTGGGTCCCACCCTATGTTTCTTTGCCACATTGTATAATGCCGAATATACAAGACCATTTATACATCGCACTGTAGAGAATGCGTGTCCGCTCCTTTGTATATTTTTCATTGTATATTTCCATATGCATTAGCTACAGTGAACCTGATATACATTCAACAGTGTATAACTTCCTTTTATGCTGATTTTTTCATTGCATGTTTTCCTTTGTATCTAGCTGTTGTATGTCTAAACATACAACACAAAATATACATGCAACCCGATATACATTCAGGGAATATTCCCAAAATCTATGAAAGATTCCCCCTATGTATATGAACCTTTTTGAGCCTAATACACATTTTTAGGCCTGTCCACATACATTTGCACTTGTACATACAAAAACCTAGCATTTTTCTCAAGTGCGATGAAAAAAGTGGTAAAACATTGCATGGGGGTCGGTCAACCTATGAGCACAAAGGCATGAAGATGTAACTTAAACAACCAGGAACCCGCTATAGGAGGTCAACATCAAAATAGAAAAGATAATGCAAGGCCCCATGAAAATTAAACCTAAGGCACCAAGGGTTTGAAAAATTGAAAACATAGGCTTGCAAACTCGATTCAAAACCCTAACCCTAGGCGAGCACCACTAGCTCCAATGTTATGTTGCATACTAAAATTAGGTAAGACTCAATGTAATCTCATAACCTCACCTTTATATGCAAGAGGAATTACATTTAATAACCACAATGGTCATCAGGTGCTCATAAGCATATAATTTTGACTATCTTATTCAAAACAACAAACATACTCTTTGCATCCCAATATGGTATAATAATAAGAAATTAAGAAATATTTTCAATTGACCAACTCATAAAGAATATGGATCAGCATACTCATTTGAATATTTTCGATTGAGCAACTCATAAAGAATATGAATATTTTTTGTTCAACATGATGATTCATTTTTATTTTAAATACAACTTTTATCTTTTCGTTCCAAAATGAGGTTTAGGTGATACTTGAATAACAATAGCTGGCTTATTGGATCAACAAACATCCTATGTAATACAATTGGACTTTAAATATTTGAAGTAGCCATCTACAAATATCCATTCAAACGTGGATTTATAATGCAAGTATGGACACTATCAATAAAAAAGATTTGTATTAACCAAATATCCATATAGGCATACATCAATATCTATCGATATAAGTATAACATATATACAAAATAGCCATATAGGCTTACAAGAATGCCATATAGGCATACAATGTCAACTATATGCAATACAAAATATATGTCCACAAATGCCATATAGGCATACAACAAAGGAACACAATTAAAAGTCATTGCCCTTTGGCTGGTGAAGAAAATAGATCACGGGCAGCCTTTGATCTTCTAGGGGATGGAGACGCGTATGTGGGTGGTCTACTACGAACTCAAGGGCTACTCCTATTTAGTTCTTCATGCATCTATAGTTGTTACAATAAAAAAGTATAGACATTAATATATAGAAATTACATGTTATAAAAAATAAAACATTTAACAAAATAGTCACTTACCGCTACCATAAAATCTGTCTCCTCACTTGCCTTAGTAGCGGGATTAGGCTATGGTGATGTCATGTCCTATAGAAACCATCTAAATAGAAATTAAACTTCAAATCAATAATCTTTTGATTTTTCAAAAATAAACAACTATAACAATGAATGTAAATTAAAATTTACTAATTTGCCTCATACCCCTGTCAATGGCATGGAGCTATGAATCGCAGAGGTCAACCATGCTCCATTGCCCTATGAACATCGAGAGGTGTGTCCGCAACATACACACACGTTCACCTAAACATGGAAGTACACACAATAAAACACACACGTACAAAAATCTAGTAAGTACAATTCATTTATTAAACTATTTATTTTATTACCTCCGTGAAGCTTTGAAGTCCACCACCACTGGCAGGTGTTGCTGTGAAATCTCCAATATTAACCTATTCAACATCCAAAATTAGATATTAGAATACCATTCATATAAAGATGCTATTCACATGTAATATTTATAATTGTTTACTAGTTACATACCCCAACAATAGATGATGTAGTGTAATATGTAGGTGGAGAACCACTGAAAACTGCATCAACGCTATGACCCTAAAATTTCATTAAAATCATCAAACTAAATTAGTTAATCTTGCATTTCAAAAATAAAATTTAATAAATTAAATTCAATGAACTTGTTAAGATTTACCTGAGTATCAAGCCCGAAAGTCTCACTCAGGAGGGCATCTGTCATCACCATCTGCTCAGCTGCAGATGTAGCTTGCGCACCTGCATCATGACTATCTGTGGGGTCATAACCACATGCTGACCCACAAGTCTGACAAGTATGGGGTGGAACCGTACTCAAACTCTTCCCCGGTCCATGTTGTACTGCAGGACTAGCATGCTGTAAGATGCTCTGGGTCAAGGCACTAATGGACTGAAGTGCCTCGACCTCAACACTCTCCTTCACAATGGAAGGGATAGAAACGTGCTCATGGGCCAGTTTGGTGAGTGCTCGTCTGGCTGGCTGCTATGGGTCAACACGTGCCCCTGGTCTATCTTGTGTTGACCCCCTACCTCTACCCTGGAACTCATGCATATCAAAATAATTTGGCACTTTATTTTTGACAAACTCGTAGTAGTGTTTCCTCAAAAAGTATCTGGGACCTCATTATTGTTGCATGGAGGATGGTCAAAAACCATCCACCACCTCTGCACAAAATTGTCTCTTATCACTTGGTTGTTACACCACTAGATAGGGAACCTCTTGCATGTAAGGGGTGGAGATTCACTTGTTTGTGGGTTTGTGAAAATAGAACACAAGTCAAGTTTTGTAATTTGTTCCTTTTTCACTTGTTCATATGATAATTTGTCAGCATAATACTCTCTAAATTCTCTCCTCTTTTCTATCCAACTAGTGATTTGCTTGCTTATTGAATCTACATTTGATAACATAGATTCAAGGGATTGAGAAAACGTGGATCTATGCAAGGTTGAAGTTGTAGGTTCTTTCAACCTTGCAATTATGTCCTCAATTTGTTTCTTATTATTTTCAATTTGCCTCATTCGATTTTCTTGTGTTCCATGGGCATATTCAGGAACAAATGGAGGTGTTTGTGGTTGGGGTTCTTCTTCAGTAGGTATTTGTTGTTCATTTGTTGGAGGATTTTGTGGATTTTTAGGAGGAGGAGGAGGTACATTATCAACTCCTGTAAATTTAAGAAATTTACATCAAAAACTATTTTAACCTACCTATTTAGAAACAAATTCACACAAGAAATCAAATAAAACTTACTTCTTTGATTTCCCCGACATCGTGGTGGCATTTTGATGATGAATCGGTGAGAAATAGTTGGTGATTTGACCTCAAATAATACGAGCGTGCTCCTTTCTTTTTTCAAGCCGCGGATTTCTTGCAATTTGCTGTGAAATAATGAAATAGAACACTACTTTTTTTTTATATAAAGTAGCACATAACGCGCTCGCGTTATCACTAACTTTTTTTTTAAAGTTGGCCACTTTTTGGCCCCCCAACTTTTTGCATCCAATGTTACGATTTTTGTTATGTTGATGACATTTGGTATTGGACACATTGATATGTATGGTTGGTCTTCATATTTATTGGTTTATGGCATCGACATCTATATGATCTATATTTTTTTATGGAGTTTTAGTTTCCTTGTATGTTTATGTGTTTTTTATATGTTGATGTGTGTATGTAAATGATATAGCATCAATTTATCAATACACACAATTATCTTGGCGATCAATGAACATTGTATGTCATAATGGAATCCTCATAAGATGAATCAATCAATGCACTAAAATGGATCACATAATCATTAGTTGAATCAATCGTAAAATCTATATGAATATTTAAATGAATAATTGATGTGTTAGTAAAGCTCAAATCTATATTATGAATAATGGATAATACATGTTTCTTTCTTTCTTTCTCATTTTCATTCTTTTAACCATTATTTTATATGATCAAACATGTAAGAAACACCATGATTCTCTATTTTATTATTTATCTAAATGACTATAATCAAATATTTAACTTTTTTAAATTATCAATTAAAGTATAGTTTAATTGAATTACATCCTCCCTTTGTTGGCGTTCTGAGAGCCTTTCAGCAAATGATGGTCCCTTGGGCCAATCATGAGTTCGACTAAAGAATAATGGCAAAGGTGCCACATCATTCACATTTTGGATAGACTATAAAAATAAAGTAACATCAAGATATAAATTAATATATGATTACTCACAAAAAATTAAATGCATACAATAAAAAATTTAGATGTGTAGAAAAATTTATACCGGTAAGTCTAGGCCAAATTGGATGTCAGAAAGAGAACTCCATGATGAACTTATGTCAACTCCTCCTCTGTCATCAACTGTTATCCCCCTTAGACACATTAGTACTAATCTTTTTTTATATTATATTCAAATGGAATACACCATGAAAATTAACTTTAAATTTTACCTCTAAGAAAGATTGCCCTTGCTCGTCTCCTTCTCTACCCCCTGATGCCTGTGCTTGTGCTCTTGTCCTTGACCCCTCAGTTTGAGTTCTAGACCCCGCTGCCTCAGCTCGTGAAGGTGATGTGTGAGGGACATCATACTTTGAAGTGTTAATGGGTGGCTCACTACTCTCCCCAAGAGGACCTAAGCATAACTGATTGCAAAAAATGTAATGATGAGGAACACAAACATGTGTGGATGAGGAGGGTCTAGTAATATCAAGTAATCCAATATGGCCACCAATATCATGTGGCTGTGCAAGCTGAGAGGTCTATGTAATCAAGTGTTTAGTCAAAGAGTGTATGGCAATGAGGCCCTACTGTGTTGAATTTGCAACAATGTTCAGGTGCTGAATTGGAGGTGGAGAAGGGATAGCAGGAGGGGGAATAAAAGGACCTTACACTTGTCTCATTGCCCTAGGTCTATCTTGAGGCATTCCTTTACCTACTCCCTAGAACTCTCTAAAATTAAAATAATTCACATGGTGACGCATTACAAAATCTGCATATAGTTTACGAAGGAAATATAAAGGTACATCAAAATTGTTGTTGGGTGGTTTATCAAAAACCATCCACCAATGATCCCAAAAATTTTGAGTAATACCCTGATGTGTACACCATTTGTTTGAATACTTAGGCTTATAGACATCAACATACAATCTAGTTTTAGGATTAACAAATATTGGGATAACATAGCTTTGGTAATGTCTAACTCTTTCACTTGGTCGTATGATAAATTATTAGCATATTCTGCCTTCTTGGTTTCTCGCCATTGCCTAAATGATTCATGTTGGCTTGTGAGGGTTCAAACATGAGTAATAATCCCCTCTAAGTTTGATGTCATTGAAGACAATCAAGGGTGGCGGCGATAAATTTCTATAATCTTACTTATTTCATCAATATTTCTTTCAATTTTCTCTTGGATTGTTGGAGGGTTTGGTGGGGGAGAGTTTGGGTTTTGATCTTCTTCATCCATTTTACCTATTTAAAATTTAAAACATACCAATTTAGGATGTAAAACAAAAAAAAATCATTTGATTTACCAAAAAAAAGAGAAGAATGAGACCTTACCTCTTCGAATTTGCCTCCTCCTTGAATCAGATATCTGTCCTGCTGCTATCTGATATTCATTTCTAGAGCTTTGCATTTTGCAAGCCGTGGGTTTTGCAAAACACATGCCCTTTTTTGTTTTTATCTTCTCCAAAACGGATATCCATTTTAGGTTTCACCAAACGAATATCCATTTTGGTTTGGTATTCCAAACCAAAACGGATATCCTCTTCGACCCATAAAAAAGTCAAACTTGATCATTTCATGATTTTGGTAATGTAAAACACATTTTTTCTTCCTATTGCCATTGTTTGGCCTGCGATGATCCTGCACTCACCCAACCCTAGATATGCAATAACCCAATTCTGCAAACACACTTGTAACCTTGAAAATGCCTTCAATTCTTTCCTGCAAAGCCATGGATTCCACTATACACAAAATATACTCATAGTAAGGGTTACCAAAATAGAGATATTCTCCCACAACCTGGAAACAAAGATCCAATACTAAACGATGGAAATATACAACCATAAAGACAATTTCCTCATAACCCTATGAGAGATTAATATCCAAACATAATATTCAAAAATTCACATGCAAAAGAATAAGCAAACATACCATCAAGGTGACACAAGATATACCCTGGGAAAACCCTCCATGAGGGAAAAACCCAACCTCCACAAACATCCATAACCATTGTATTATTCAACAATAAACATTACAATACATAGCCTCCATGAATACTTCTGAATCATCAAGTTCTCTACATGCACTCCATGTGAACAAACATGTAACCACACATCCCATCCCATGCCATGCTTCAAACCCTCACACATGAAACCTACAAAAGATGCTCAATATAATGACAACCTCTCACATAATCCACACCAAAACAACAAACAAACAACCCCAACCACTAACCATGTGCTTGCGTTTATAGAATCAAGATCACACAAATACAAGATGTAGTATGGAGAAAACCACGTGTTCCAAAACCATGGATACACAAAACCATTGACCCCTCATTTAATAATTGCAACTAAGTTTTCACTTTATACTCTATTAAATAATTTCTCAAATAATTAATTATTCTGTGTCTCACACACATAAAATAACTAACCCAATGTTACATACAACATTTACAAGTGGCACCCAAATACATATCTAATGTGGCTAAACACATCAATTAAGATGCACCACAAATAAATATTTATTTTACAGAAATAAAATAATTAATGTTATGCAAGGTGTACAACACACCTATTTTCCAACAGGTTACATAAAATGTGTGCAATTCTCTCTACACTTCATCGGTATTTAAAATTCATACAGTTTAACAACTAAGTTACTATGCTGATGAAGCTCCTTTTCAATATTGTCAAACTATCATATCTTAAGCTCTCCTTAACCTAGCCAAAAGTATTTCACCCCTCTCAAAACTTTACTAAAGAAACCTCATCAAAACCATCCCCTAATACTTCTCCCAACACCCTAAGGGACACTAAAATTATGAATGATCCCTCTCCTCCTTCTCAACCTTATAACCCCTTGTTTGGGGATGACTAGGGATCTTTAGACTTCACTTCTTATTATTATAACAAAGGAAAGTCTTCCTTCTATACTTTCACCAAGTACATATGGACACTCATACCATTGGTTTACCTCCCCATACTTATACCCATCGACCCTCTCTTGTTTGAAATACCACTACTTGCACTATTAAACCATCTTCTTCAATGTTTCAAGATTAATCCCCTTAGTTTTGGTGAATAAAAGTTTGATTATGTAGATTTCCAATTCCTACATTATCTACTCACCTCCCAAGACCCTCCTTATCCATGTAGGGACACTCATTTTGTCACTCCACTCATCTTCATGCAATAAACACATTACTAATAATGACATTCATTTTGTTGCCTCTAGAACTCTAAATCCCCCATTTTCTTCTCCTAAACTTGAAAAACTATATAGAAAGGGGTTTAAGATCCTAGTAAAATATGGATATAAAGGAAAAGGACTCAATCCCCATGAAAATAGAATTATTTAACCTATACACCTTAAACCATATCTTTGTAAAATCAACCTTGAATATTCTCATTTTCATGATTCATCCACTCCGTTTTATTCCCACCCTCTCTATTACCATACTTCCTCCTAGATCCCTTGTCACTAGAAGTATTTTGTATCATTGTAGATTTATGCATTTTTATCATTTTCTTATGCCCTATGAATGATAAGGTACTTCATCAAACATTGTATTCCTATGTATTCCTACTTTTACCTCACTTTCACATACCCTTTTAAGCACATTTCTATGGCAACCTTAATCATATCATTACCATTATTATGTAACCCTTTACCTCTTTCCATGATAGTGTATTGCATTAGTCATACTAGTTTATTGTACTAGTCATGTAACCCTTTTCCTTTGATCCATCTAGACTTGAAACCTCATTTCTTCTATATCACTATCTTTACATTTTAGAGTCATTTGAGCTTGTTTGTGTTTTCTACCTTTCAACCTTGGTTGTTATCTTCCTATACCTAGTCTCTAATAGCTTATACTATAAATTTACTACATGTACTTCTCAATTTACCAAGTGTATTTCTCCCTATGTGTGTTTTTTTTCTAATTTGTAGTATATTTTGATCCATCTAGACTTGAAACTTCATTTCTTCTATATCACTATCTTTACATTTTAGTCTCATTTTAGCTTGTTTATGTTTTCTACCTTTCGACCCTGGTTGTTATCTTCCTATACCTAGTCTCTAATAGCCTGTACTATAACTTTACTACATGTAATTCTCAATTTACCAAGTGTATTTCTCCCTATGTGTGTTTTTTTTCTAATTTGTAGTATATTTTGATCCATCATCCACCTATTTTGCTATTTTAATCCACTTTTTGGGCTTCTCCAAGACGGATGATCATATAGACATTTGGTTAATAGGTTGTTTTCTAGCATCCTTAATGTTTCTAGAGATTTTTGATGTATAGGTCCACCAATTTGTCAGGTAGGACTAGGTTGTTGACTTTGTTGCAACCCTTAACATAGTCCTTGAACATATAATTAAAAAAAATAGTTTGCCAGCTTTTGAGAGGTCCTAATTCTAGAACTCATGATAACATTGAGCTATAGGTGCATGTATTCTTAGTCACTTTTCCTTCCTCTTACTTAGTCTAGTTTGTGTTTCTAGTTTGTCACATGCTGTCCAACTTGTTGCCATATTGTTATGCCAAGAAGCGTTCTACACTCACAGCAAGGGTTGAAAGATTCAGATTCCTGTACAAACAATTAAGATTCAGATTCCCAAGTAAACAAAATTCATAAAATAGAAAAATAGAAAAACTTGGGTTGTTATGGAGTGAAATCTTTATCACGTTAAAATAAATAAATAAATTCGTGGAAGCAAATGTGTTGTTATATGGAGCCTAATCAGACTTGGAGGTTATATTTTCCCCACTTTTATCAGCGCGGTTTCCCCCCAAATTCCTACGGGATCTAGGGGCAGCGCCCCCGAAACCTCACACAATTTTTTATTATTTTATAAAGGCACCGAGAGTTATTTTTCATTGACCAACATAAGAAAACCCTATTTTTGTAACCGACAAAAAGCTTGATAAAAAGCGGCTAAGGGTTAGGGCTTTGACATATTGAATTGTAGCATTTTGCAATGGTATTGAGTTGCAGGGATTGCTAATTGTAATCGGTTTGATTTACTGGATAATAATATTAGACTCTCTGTTTGGTGGATGTAGCCCGAGTTTGGGTGAACCACGTTAAAACTTGTCTCTCGCTGTTATTATTTCTGTGTATTTCCATTCCTCTGTTTAATCTTTATTTGCATTTAATTGATATCTTCTTCCGGCTAACCCTAACAGAATGGATAGAAAAATAGAACAACTTGGGCTTTATTATTTTTGAAGAATATGAAAAATCTCGCAGCATAGTCTCTTTAAATTAACTCATGTTGATGTGAGCATATCAAATATTCTAACTACAAGTAATTTATAAATGCCAACAAATTGGAAGATATCTCTCGGCGTACTGTAGATATATTTTTTTAAATATAAATATACTAGTCTATCCCAACTATTGTGATTGTTAATTAATGTTAGGCTAGTTGGAGATAGCTTGAGGTAAAATTAGTTGGCATTAATTTCCACACACAATCACATATAAAATGAACAAGCCTTTACCTTATAAAGGTTCATCTTTAAGGTTCTTTCATATATCTATATAATGGGAGTGCCCTCCAATGTCACACCCTAATTGAACCAAAACAACAATGTGTGTGTATGTATTAATTTTAGCAAAAAATTAAGAATATCAATATCAATATTATAGTTGATATAATAATATTTACCCTTACAAAGTTTAGTTATCATTACTTTTTTCTCTCTCAACAACCTTGTGAGCTATGGTCATTTTTTGCTAATAGGTGATTAGGCACAATATAGGGATTTGTTTGTGTCATGATTTGGCTCTCTTGTTTCATGTTCTATTAATCGTAGGGTAGATCCCTCTTTGTTCCATTCTATAATTAATTTGCTGAAACCTTGAATGCTTAGAGGAAATTAGATTCCAAGTTGGAAAAAGGAGATGGTGACAACATCAAAGATTTTTCTGTAGTTGCTTCTAAATTGATTCTTAGCAATGTTATTTCCAAAGGAAAACACCCTACACATGATAGTCAAACTACTATTCTTACTTCCAAATCTAGCAATGACCTCTACTACAAAGGAAATTTTATGTGGTCAAATCCAAGGCCTCCAACTTCTAGTGGTGAGTGAAGGAAACAAAGTAGTTGATGCTATGTTTTTATCAAAGAACTCCCTTGATCATTTTACTCATATATCTTTCAAGGATGTCTTAGCATCATCTCCCTCTCAACCAAAGGATTCATCATACATGGATTTGGTCTTCTCATAGTGGTGGTTTGAATCCTATGTCTTCTCATTTTGCAAAAAAAAAAAGATTAACCCCTAGCGGAAAATTTTGATTCCAACAAGGATATTAAAGATGTAGAAGATTCATTGAAACACATGGTAGTCATTGGCAAATTCAAGATCATTTGACCTAGTTGAAAAGGGTTGCATGAATGAGTATCTATGGAATGGAGGAAGCTAATTGATAATCAAGTTGATTTGTTCCCATATGCAAAGTGTTTCTTCATCATTAGCTACAAATTAGAAGAAAATCACTTTTGTCTTTTGGCTTATAGTTTTGGGACAAACTTTTCTTGTGTTTGAAACCTTGGTACCATTCTTTTGATCCTAATAGAGAATATTTAACCATGATCCCAATATGGGCTTGTCTCCGTTATATTTTTCTACAATTTTAGAATGGACGTGTTTGTGGGTGATTGGTGATTGATTGGTAATTTTTTGTATGCTTCCGAGGACATGAAAGATCATCTCAATACTACATATGCTAAATTTTGTGTTGAAATGGATTTAGACAAATGTCTTCAAGAGACAATTTTGTTGAAAAAGAATGGTTGGAGCTAGGCTCAAGTGATTGACATGAAGATATTCCTTTTAGATGCCAAAGATGCTTTGAATATGGACATTTTTTGTTGATTGTTCAAGGAGGGATCTTAATGACTCTAAACAACATAGTAAGAAGAAAGAAAACTTGGTGGAATGAAGCCAAGATTAATCAATTTTGGATTAATCTTTGAGTAGTTCAGTTAATAAGTCTTCTTAGCCACATACAGATTATTTTAGTGATGGAAGCTCAACACATCCTAAGGTCACTCCTAGGCATGCTCTAGATGTTTTAGTAAAGATTGTCCCACTCATTTTACTAAGGTTGTAGTGTCAAATCAAGCACCTATAGAAGAGAATGACTGTACTATCATTCATAAAAAAAATTCACAAAGATTTACATAAGATGGTTCTTTGCTCCTATGGAAAGATGTGAGAGATTGGTGAAAGGAAAGGTTTTGGCTTCCAAGGCAAACCTAGAGAGGTTGGAGAAAGGAAATGCTCAAATTAGCCTCCTTAACATTTTTATCCATAGGAATTATTCGTAGAAATTTGCACTAGTAGTTTAGTTTTATCCATAGGAATTATTCTTGGGAATTTGCACTAGTTGTTTAGTTTTTTGGTTTTATATGGTGATTGTAACCATATTTTGTAATGTTTCATATATACCTTTGTCATGACATCTTAATTTTATTTTATATGTCTATAGTCTAACAGCTATGGGCCCTACCCTACATTTATCTAAAAAAATAATTTAATATAATTTTTTTCAGTATCCAATGGTAAAGTCTCCACACATTTCTTTGCATTGTACGTTATTGAAACACACCCACATGAATAGTAAATTTTGACAAGAACAGTCTTCTATAAGTTTCAAAGTCAATTTCTTTGTATTTATTGCAGTGTGAAGTTGACACCATAAAACAAGAATTTGATTGTATAACAAATAAATTAGGAATCTTGTATCCATTGTAGTGTGAATTTGGCTTTGTAAAAGTCATAGATCTCAATCCACGTCATTCTAGGACAAAACTCTTGGCTTTATTTGATATTTAAAAAAAATTCAAGTCCATATCCACTTGGCTCATGCCCATTATCTTCAAACAGTTAATACTAGCAATTGCACAATTTTTTGTGTGCAACGGATTTGCCAATAGGTTTATGACAACACATTAAATTACATAAAAAAGACAGTAGAAATAGAGCATCCTTTTAGCTTTTTAATGATGATATCAATATTGCAATCACCAACAAATTTATAAAATCTTAAATCAAGACCATCAAATTTATAAAATCTTAAATCAAGACCATCAAATCAAACTTGGCCAATTTATTGAAATAAAAGTGACAACTTAACAAAAATAAATGAAATTATAGGTGGTAAGCAATAGTGTCACTGCTCTTTGAAAAAAAAAAGTAAACCATACCTTTACAAAAATCTATTATAATTGTTATTGCCATGATAAATTAATTGAGAATTGAAGAAAACTTATCCAAATTCCATTAATACCTAATTGTATCAATGGTGACAACAAATACAAACTGCATGAATGGTGTAAGAACTAATTTTTTGATAGGTCGATAAAGGGAAATGAACATTTAACACTTTTTAAATATTTAACCAATATATCCTGCATAGTTTTTATTATAATATTTTAATTAACAAATATATTAGCATAGTTTTAATATTGTAATAAAAAATATATCACCACTATTAAGGGCATGGTTGGGTGATGAAGTGGCTTGGTTTCAAATCTCAAAGTGTTTATCGTGGAGTATGAGGTCCCATAGTTAGTATTATTATAATATTTTATTTTTTTTTAAATGAAGGACTTCGAGAATTTTAATTAACAATTATAAGGCATAGTTGTTATTATTATAATATTTTGGCCAATAGGCCATTATATGTGCACTCATTTTTTAGCAATAAAAAAATTTGGTAGTCCTAATTTTTGGTCGTCCAATTGCTAAAAATAAATTTGGTAGTCCCACAATTTTTTGGTAGTCCAACAAAAGCTATGGAACCAAAAAATAAATTGGAAAAAATAAAAAATAAAAACTAAAAAAGAAATTGAAATAAGAAAATAAGAAAATAAGAAAATCACAAAAACTATGGAACCAAAAAAGAGATTGGACAAAATAAATAATAAATAAAAACTAAAAAAAGAAATTGAAATAAGAAAATAAGAAAATCACAAAAACTATGGAACCAAAAAAGAAATTGGAAAAAATAAAAACTAAAAAGGAAATTGAAATAAGAAAATAAGAAAATCACAAAAACTATGGAGCCAAAAAAGAAATTGGGCAAAATAAATAATAAATAAAAACTAAAAAGGAAATTGAAATAAGAAAATAAGAAAATCACAAAAACTATGGAACCAAAAAATAAATTGGACAAAATAAATAATAAAAAAATAAAAAATAAAAAAAATTGAACAAAAAAATGGAAAAATCATAAAATCCTTTAAAAGTTGCATTTTCTTTTAAAGTTGCATAAGTGTAGTCCAAAAAAGAAATTGGAAAAAAAAAATGAAATTGAAAATAAGAAAACAAAAACTATGGAACCAAAAAAGAAATTGGAAAAAAAAAAAAAAAAAAAACCAAACATAAAAATTGGAAAAAATAAAAAATAGAAATTGGAAAAACTAAAAAATAAAAACCAAAAAAGAAATTGGACAAAATAAAAAATAAAAACCAAAAATATTTGGTGATGGTTAATTTTTTTTAGTTCTTTAAAAAAATAGTTTAGTTAAGATTTAAATTTAATCTTATTTAGTGTGAAATTGGTTTAATTTATTTATTTAATTTATAATTGTTCTTTCCAATTTTCTAAATTCAGTATTTTTCTCCATCATCTATCTTATCATTATCTTTTCCATTATTCTTCTATTTAATTTGGTCTTTCCATTATTCTTTTAAAATTAAATAAATTTTATAGATTTATTTAATTTGGTCTTTTCCATTATTCTTCTACAATTTAATAAAATTTCTAAATTTATTTAATTTGGTCTTTTCCATTATTCTTCTAAAATTAAATAAATTTTTTAGATTTATTTAATTTGGTCTTTTCCATTGTTCTTCTAAAATTAAATAAAATTTCTAGATTTATTTAATTTGATCTTTTCCATTATTCTTCTAAAATTAAATAAAATTTCTAAATTTATTTAATTTGATCTTTTCCATTATTCTTTTAAAATTAATAATAATTTTTTTAGTTATTTAAAAAATAATTTAATTAAGATTTTTATTTAGTTTGAAATTAGTTATTATTTAATTCTATTAAAAAATATAGAAGATTTTACATTGATATATGAAAATAATGTTTATTTATATTAACCTTATAATTTCTTTTTAGTACTTTAAAAAATATAATTTTTTTTAGTTCTCTCTTATTTAGTTTAGTTTGAAATTAGTTCTTATTTAATTTTATACACTAAGTTACTTTTTAAAATTGCAAAACTATGTTAGGTTGATTTATTGAATTTTGTGTACTCCCTGGTCACCATGGCTACCTGCCTTATTAATTTCTATAAATATAGGAGATTTTACATTGATATATATATAAATAGTGTTTATTTATATTAAAGCATTATAATTTTTTTAGTTCTTTAAAAAATAATTTAGTATAAAGAAAGGGAAACCTTTTTGAGAGATAAGGAACCCTCATATTTAAAAATGACTTCAAATGATAAAAAAAATCATGTGCGTTCATTATCAACTATTTGATCCCCTTTAATGAATGACTTGTTTGAATCTTGCAACAAACTACTTTTAATGTGCTTATTTTCTCTCAAAAAATTCAAAAAAAAAAAAATATATTTTGAAAACCCTTATGGTATTATGATTCACTCAATGAATTCTACTATGTCCTAATTATTAACTTGTTGTGATTTTCATGTAGTGTTAGTTGATAAGAGTTGTAGTCATATGTGAATGTAAAGTACAAATACAATTACACACACTAGACAAAGTGAATGCCCAAATTAAATTTCACACACACAATTCACATAAAATGAATGTCAAAGTTAAAACATACACTTCACACATAGAAAGTGAACATGTGCCAAATTTTAAACATGTTTCATGCACAAAGTTATTTCAATCACACAAGTAAACACTCGAGTTGAAATATGTTAAAGAACAAACACACACAAACTGAATGTCAAAGTTAAAGCACACTCGCAAAGTTAGTTCAATCATTTCATACATAGTTGATTCAAACACACTTCTTGCATATTATTTTTTAGAAGTTATTTTGTGCAATACTTGGTCGATAGGAAATTAGTAATATGGATTTTTATTATCCTACATCACATAATCTCTTGATTGCTTTTATTTTTATTTGTGAAAAAATAATTGAATTTCTTATAGTATTTATAGCCTTGTCTATCATGTAATGACTTTCCATAAAAATAAAAATATAAACTATTTAGTGATAGGCCTATAAATATTTGTGTTATGGGCCATTTGATAGCACCTTTGGTACTTTTACTAGTTTAATTTATTTTAATTAACGAATATATCACAATTATACCCGCATAGTTGTTTTGCTAGGTAGGAATAATTTTTTAAAATTTTAATTTTTAACGTTTGTGAATGAAGGACCCCCTTAATCTTACGCACCATCCATCCTTCCAAAATCACCTTGTTCATGTTGAACCCTACTCTCCCCAACGGGGAAGGTTGTTTGGGCCCAGTGTTGGGGTGTGTCAAGTAGGAATGGGGTTCGGGTTTCGTGCTTAGCATTGGGAAATGTCGTCGAAGAGCGAGGATGGGGCTTAGTGTTGGGGAGCATGGTCGGGGAACGGGTTTCAGCGCCAGTATTGGGAAAAGCCATCACAGAGTGGGGTCGACCCTGCTTCTAGGGAACTTGGGATTTTCATAAAATCTGGTCCGGTGGGGTTTCTACGTCTTCTTCATAGTACCTAACCGAATTAAAATTACTAGTATTACTAGTACTATTGTTGTTACTAAAAGCACATTCAGATGGCAAAACTGATAATCTAGTGGCAAAATTCAGAGGGCTCGTTTAACTCTGCTTCCATATATGGAAAATTTTTGACAAAGAAATAAATCGCCGCATGGACACTCCAGGTTTTAATTGGGGCAACTCGAGGCTGCCCGACATAAATTCGTCTCTGCCAATTCCATTACTCCGCACATCAAAAAATAAATCGGAATTAATTAAACGAGTGAATCCGCTAAAATTGAATTAAAAGGGAAAACCCTAGAAAAGCATTTGTCGCCAATAATTTACTATTATCGCTGGGTCTCCTGTAAGACGGTTCGCCGTGTAAAATTGGCCGGCTTTGTTTAAAGGCGACTTGGTCAACGTAATCGGCTGACTACCTGAAGGGAAAAGTAGTGATTGACTGTTCAATGAGCTGATGTTTAAGAATAACTTCATTTAGAAGGAAGAGTCAAGGAACAGTATTCACCACATACTTTTCTATATAGAACCTTGGAAAATAGTTGAATGGATATGGTTTGTAGCTTTTGAAAGATCAAACAATGAAGACATTTTAAGAATCATGGCTTTTGTGCTTCTCCTGATTTCGTTAATTGTAATGTTAACGAGCAAGACAAGATCCAGCAGTGACAGCACCACAGGCCTACAATACCGTTTCAATGACTTGAAACCCTTCAGGCATCATTCTATTTATTTATTTTCTTTTCAATTCATATTCTAGCTGGGATTTATGTGTTGAAAGATTTCATGTGTTGCAGATATGTTGTAGCTGCCGATGTGATAGGCTGTCTGTATTCCTTCATTCGAATTATTCAACTACTTTGTGGTATCACTGGAGTATTGTGGTTCTACCTCAACTTTATCTTTGATCAGGCATGGCTTTCAGTTAATTTATTAGGAAAAAAAACTCTTTAAGAATTCTAAACTTCTAGCAACGTATGGTTTATTTAAAATTGTGGGTGTGATGAAACAGGTTTTGGTCTTTATAACTTTATCTAGTAGCTCGGCAAGGATAGGATGCATAATGTTAACAGAAGAATTCATTAAAGCCGCAGAAGCATATGATGAGGGTGCTAAAAAGTTTCTGAGGTATGCATCAGCTTCTGTGAGTTTGGAGTTTCTGGGATTTGTTGTCATAGCAAGTTGTGCAGTGATGTCAGGCTACAGCCTCTCCTGTTACCTCTATTCACCATCCACCAAAATTGTGCAAAGGCAAGGAACCCCTGCTCCCTATGTTGATACAGAGCAGCAAGGGGATATTTGAAACCAGTTTCCAGAATTGTAAGAATTGAAAGAATGGAGTTATTGACTTGTATATAAATACATATGAAATATTATTGTAGTTATAATTGTTTGGATGTGAAGTTCAATTGTTCATTTCATCTCCCCTGTTTTGTCCCAAGAGTATTGTATAAATTTGGGGAAAAACTTTTAATTTTATTGAGGAGAACTATTCAAATAATTACAAGGAAACAAATACTGCTTTTCCCGTGAATGCAACTATTTATTAGTGAACCACTTAAATTCACTGTGTCTGTGTTATTTAAAATCTCTGTTCATTTACTATATATATTTTTATGTAATGTCTGCCACATACACTAAAGGCTGTGCTTTTGATTAGTTCAGTGGACATATTATGGAAATGTACTAAGGGTTTCTTTCCAAGTGGAAGAGTTCTAATTCACCTCTTATATTGGCGTGTCGGTTAAAAGGAGGAAGATATTTTTTATATGATGATTATGATTTTAAAATATAATTTATATTGAGCTAATGGGAAAAAGTTGTGCACCTTAATGTAAAGGTAATTAAACTTTACCTTTCACAATATGTAAGAGACATTCTTATAAAAAAAATGTGGTGATTGTTGAAGACAGTTTAAAATTAAATTATGTTAAACTTATTGATAAATATAATTTAAAAATTTATTTGACTTTTAAAAGAATAATTAATAATTAATAATAATAGTATAAAAGAAAGCATTTTCTTAAAGTTAATTTAAGTTATTTTAATAAGAACTTTTTTTTTGATGTTGCACTTAATTTCAGATGTCTCTAAGACTGAAAATGGTTACTCTTTGTTTGCACCCTATCTCAAAATCAAAACAATCCGTTAACTCTACTAGCAGTTGCACCCATAGGAGGTTCAAGGAATATGGCAGCGTCTAGGGGGCCTTCAGGATGCACTGATGCCATAGATGGGATGCTGTTGCCATCCATGCAACCATCGCCCCTGTCCGTGTACCTTCGTCCTTCATTCAACCATCGCAACCGTACTCACAACGTTTATTTAGGTTTTAACTCACAGCCTACTTTTAGGTTTTAACTCGTAGTTTTTTATTTTAAAATTTTCATAAGATTTTAATTTTAATTTTAAATATGAACTTAAAAATATTTAAAATAAAAAATATAAATATAAATTTGTAATTTTGAATATTAATATTATATTTTTATTTTTATTTATTATATTGAGTATATGAATTTATAATTTTAAATATTAATATTACATTTTCATTTTTATTTATTTTATTGATTAGACAATATGATTATTAATAGTTTAAAAGTCTTGTTTAATAAGGTCATTTTTTATTTTTATATTAACTATAGGTGGATCAATTACAAAAAATACGTCACTGAGAGTATCAACAAAGAGGCCAAGCCTCACCACGAAATCAGAGTACAAAAGAGGATCAAAATGAAGCAGCGAACAACTAATGAAGGACATCATAGTGGGTATCAACCCAAGCCGTCCAACCAAGTGGGCCCTCCATCCAAACAATGTTCTTATGTTCCTGTATTTGAAGCAACATAAACAACTCTTCTTTCCTAGTATTGACGTTCTTCCTGATTTTTTTGTTCAGTCTTTTACAAGCCTGTTCAAATGTCTGCAAGTCGTCCAGAGTTCTCCTCCACTCATAACCAAGCTTTAGCTCGTAGAAGAAAAAGGTGGCGTGCCCATCCTTAAGGAACTTCCTCAGCTTCTCTTTTTCTATCATCATAGTAGTGTGAACCTGCAGAAAAATTTTAAGATGTGTGAGTTTTCGAAAAAACTCAGTAAGAACTCTCAGTTTATCTTGGTACCTCTCCTCGTTCCTGCACTTCCAGATCTGCCAGAGGATGTTAGAAGACAGCATATTCCAAAATAAGTTGGTATTCTTATGGAGACCATTGATATGACCAGTAACAATTTCCAAAATATTTACATTAACAGGGTCAAAGACACCAAACATATTCCAGATCTCTTTAGCAAAGATACAATCAAATAAAATATGTCTACCTGTTTCAGGGAGCCTGCATAAGTTACAAATGTCAGTATTATGACCATCTTTTTTAATGGGGAGTCTATCAAGCAGAACTAACCATTTAGGTTCAACAAGGCTTTGCCACAAAATGTCAAAATATTTTTTCCAAGAATCAGCATCAAGAGAGGAATACCAAACAGTGTTAATGTGATAAATAATATCTTCATTGTGATCAATGATTCTGTAAATATTTTTGGCTTTGAGATTAGCCATGATGACCCCATCCGGCCACTTACACTTTAAGTGCCTATGGGAATCCACATGACAAACAGTAGGAAGATTTTTAGTAGCCTGAACAATCATATTATAGGTCTTCTTGTGCGAATCAGGAATATTATACTTATTCTTGAGCTCATCCCATTGAATGATATTATCCTGTTCAAAAAGATCAACAAACTGAGATATACCCTTTTTAGCCCATAACCTGGCAGAACATCCTTGGGAGAGGGCTAGGGGTTTACCATTCAGGTGCAAGTTCCACCAAATGGATCTTTCACCATGGATCTGCTTATCATCATAAAACTCCTTGTTGGTGATAAAGTTCCTGACATGGTCCCAGGCTCTCCAAATGGATTTGAAAACAACAGAGCCTTGGACAATGACCAGGAAATTGCCAACAATAAGATCACATAATGGGAGATTTTTCTAAGTTCTAGCTTTTTTAGGAAAACCTCTTTCAATATTATGCCTAACCAGCACCTTCCAAGGATTATTACCCTCCATGGAGTGAAAGATCCATTTGGCATATAATGCAATACCTTGACTTTTAAGGTCTTTAAGCCCTAGCCCCCCAAGGATTTTGTCAGTATGGCACCAGTCCCATTTGACCGCATGCACCTTTTTATTACCTTTACCATCAGACCAAAGAAAGTGCCTGATAGCCTTTTGGATTTCTAAAATCTGATAATTATTGAACATCCAAGCAAAGGAATAATAAATACTATATGAAGACAACATCTTCTGACAAACCTGAATTCTGCCAGCAAGAGATAATGACCTGTTATGCCATTTATTGAGCTTCTTATCAATTTTTTCCTTTATCCAAGACCACATATCTTTAAGCGAAGGTTCAACAGAGAAGGGGATGCCAAGATATTTGACAATCTTGCTAGGACCACCCCATTGGAAGTTATACTGAGAAAACCAGCAAGGAGGTTGCTCTTCCCATCCCAGGCAAATGGATTTGGCTTGAGATATACGAGCACTAGAAATGGAACAAAACAGATCAAGTTTAGCTTGTAAAGCTTTAAAATTTCTATCAGAGAGCTCAAAAAAAGGGCAGTATCATCAGCAAATTGACAATTAATAAGCTCATCGTTATTAGGAAGATAAAGACCTCTAACCTCAGGGGATAACGAATTGTCTCTAAGGATATAAAAAAGGGCTTCTGAGGTAATTACAAACAAGGCAGGAGCTAAAGGGCAACCTTGTCTGATGGACCGGCCAAGAGAAAAAGGGTTGGAAAGGGAACCATTGACCTCCACCTGGGCGGAGGCATCATTAAGAAGCACCTGGACAGCATTGCAGAAGAAGGGGGGGAAACCGAAGGCTTCAAGCATCATGATGATGAAATTCCATTCAACCCTATCATAGGCTTTCTCGAAGTCCAGAAGTAACATAGCAGAGTTCTGATGGGAGCACTTAGCCCAATCCATAGCTTCCCAGCTAGTAATAAGGTTCTCCAGAATGTATCTACCCTTGATAAAACCGGTTTGAGTAGCACAAACAAATTTAGGAAGAATATTCACAAGTCTGAGGGCCAGGATTTTAGCCAAAATTTTATAAGAAACATTGAGGAGCGTGATCAGTCTCCAATTTCTTATGAGAGCTTTGTCCCCATCTTTAGGAAGGAGCTAGATGATGCCACTATTGATCTCAGGGCCTAGGGTGCCATTAATGATGGCTTCAGCATAAATATCATGAAGATCTTTGCAGAGCCAACTGATATTAGCCTTATAAAACTCAATAGGAAGCCCGTCAGGGCCAGGGGCCTTATCATTATTGAGGGCTTTAATAGCAGTATCAATCTCATCCAGAGAGATTTTGTTAGATAAGATAGAGATATCACCATACTCTAGTTTATTGGGAATCAGGGGCTTACATTTAATTCTAAGGTCCTCAGCCTCCTTAGAGTCTTTAGAGGTGAAGAGATTTTTATAATAATCAGCAAAGGCCTGGATGATGACAACAGGGTCTAAGACTTCATGGCTGTCTATTGAGAGTCTGTCAATAGACTCTTTGTTATGCTTATGTTTAAGAAGATTAAAGAAAAATTTGGAGCCCTGGTCCCCATGTTGGAGCCAGTGGACACGAGATCTGATTTTGGCACCGCGAATTTTGAGTTGTTGATGTTTCCTCAGGGCATCCTTAGCAGACATAACCTGAGACAAAAGTTCAAGATTGGAAGAGTCTTCCTAAATATTGCTTTCTGCATCTTGAAGATCAGAACATAAACATTTCTCAATAAACCTATAATCCTTGGCCTTCTTTTGACCAATGGTTTGGAGAAAACACTTCCAAGCTAGGAGATTAGCTTTCTATCTATCTAACTTGGAATGGTCATGGAGATTCACATTATTAATGCCCCTAATAATCTGAATGGCAACAAGGATGTCCTCATCCAGAAGGAGACTGGTATTCAAGATGAATTTGGGGTTACAAGTTTTATGGTGAACAGGACCGATGTTAAGATTGACACGGGTGGAAATGGGGTGGTGATCAGAAAGGGTGGTGGCAGTAACAAGAACAATGTTTCCCTGTTTGTCAGGAAGAAAGGAGAAGGAGTTTTTATTACCATAAAAATGATCAAGCCTGGAATAAATCCAAGAGTGACCTTGTTGAAAGTTGCACCAAGTGTGCCAAATACCGGGGTTATAGTCCTTATTACCAGCAAGAGGGTCAAACAGAGCTTTTGAGTTTATAAATCTATTCCAATGAAATTTTTCATTATCCTTCCAATTAAAGGGGTTGCCACCCAACTTATCGTTTTGGGATTGAACCATATTAAAGTCTCCACCAAAAAACCAAGGGATATCAGGGAGATTAGTCAACCAGTTCTAGAGAGAAGCCCTCTCTTTAGGGTCATTGGAAGCATAAATAGAGCAAATGCCAAATAAATTATTGTCATAATGAACAGTAATCCAAATAGCCCTTTGGCAGGGAGAGGTACCATTATCAGTTATGTACCTCCCCCATTTGGGGTTAATGAGGAGAGCGATTCCTCCTCTGCCTCTGTTGTGATTAGTAAAAAATTTGATAGCATCATTCCATATAAAATTAAGGTTGGATTCAAGCATGAATCCAACAGCTTTAACTTCTTGCATCATGAACACATCCATAGAATTGAAAGAATCAAGAAGACGCTTAATAACAAACTTCCTATTTGGGGATTCAAGGCCCCTTACATTCCAAGAAAGAAAATTCATTGGGAAACATTAGAGGGGGTAGGGCACACATCACCAGCCTCATCAGTTGAAGGTAGAGACTTGTTCGAGTTATCCCCTGATTTCTTACTAGAAGATTTGTTCTTAGACCCATGTGGCCTTCCCCTACGTCTCGCGGCTAAGGCATCAGCTTTAGGATCATCCTCATATTCTGATTGGGAATCCATCTCCATAGAAGGCACGCTTGGGGAACCATCAAAAGGGGGTATAGCAGGGATGATTTCAAGAGAGCAATCATCGCTAAGTTCTTTAAAAACTTTTGGTGGGAACTTCCGAGAGGAATCAATAGTAGAATTATTGTTAATTCTGCTATTGTCAATATTCTGCGGCATATTCCTGATAATCTCAACCTCAGGGTTGATAACAGGGGGAGTTTGGGGAAGGATCTTTCTGGCAGAGGCAGGAATCTAAATTTTTGATTGAACATTATTGTTACCTTTACGCTTTTTTTAATTGCGAACAATCATAAAACCATCATTAAAGTAAATTAAGTCGATAGCCATGTCCGAAGACGGAACCAAGAGAGGAATGGAAGGGGGAGAAGGAGAGATAGAAAAGGATGCAGGAGGCGGCTTGGGTGAATTTCCTTCAAGCGAGGTCAGGTAACCAGGGAGCAGAATAGAGTTAGTCGAGCTAGGGGAGGATTAGGGATAGGCGGGGTAGGGTTTTTAATAGGGTTTCTCTTGATAATAGGGCAATCTTTCCTAAGGTGTCCCGAAAGCAGGCATTTAATCCACCCAATATTTCAATCGGGCACACAAAAATTTCATTTAAGATATTAACCGAGATATCAGCTGGAATTTCTTTACCAGGAAGAAGAGAAATTAATACTCTGGCATCCATATGGGGTACCAACCTAACAGTATCGTCCATACGAATGGTTTTTCCCAGCGGGTCGAGTAATTGGGGTAAGAACCGCCATAAGAAAGGAGGGATGTTTTTAACCAAAATCCATCTAGGAGCCGATAAGGCCAAAACTTCTTCGTGAATAGCCTCAGGCATCCAAGCCAGAGCTTGGAAGGAAGTGGACCCAACTGTCCAATATTGCTTTTTAAGAAATTCCTTTTGAGCTTCCTGATTAACAAAGAAAATAACATATAATCCCTTTTGAATCTGACGACAGAAAGAAATATGAAACCCTAATTTATTATTCCAATAATTATGAAACCAGTCGTCAAGAAATTTCTGTGGAGGTCATTTGTCCATTTCAACAGCCGAAAAAAATATCGCAGTATTTCTTAACCTATTTTTTTCCTTAACTATCTTAGCAAGCATTTCAGGATTAGGAGCGATAGAGAAAGGAGCTAAGGAAGCCGAGGAGATCTTACCGGGGTCGGTGGCTTTATGGGCATGGGGACCAAAAAAATCAAACTTGGCTTTCTCATTGACGGAACCAGAAGATTGAGCCACAGCTTCGGAGAAAGATTTGGGTCTATTGCTTGATAAAAGGGGATTAGCAGGTAAGCCATTAAGGCCGGCGTCATTCGACACTGCGGGAGGAGTGCTAGTGGGTATGGGATCGGTAGGATTGTAGAGAGAGGAGGTATTAGGACCAAGCATTTCAATATCATTAATGAGGGGAGAGGAAACAACTACACTTGGATCGAGGATGCTCTCGGAGACATCCAGCTGTCTCCCGCCGCCCCCCACAAGACCGCCGGAGGAAGCCACCGTGAAAGTGGCCTTCCTAGCCAAAGTCAGAGAAAACTTCACTGCAATAGCCAACTTTCGCTGCTTTTCACTTAAAATAGTTTTTGATCTATTATATTCTTTTTTATTATATATATATATATATATATATATATATATATATATATTGGTAAGCACTACCTTTATGGGGGTAGCTCCCTATATTAAAGTTGAGAAAACATAAATGATCCAGTTGAGGCATCACATTAGTGATATAGGTACCCGATGCCTTCAGCAATTTCAATCATTCTTACAATGACATTTTTATCAATTGAGCCTGGGGAGGCTTGAGCAAAGTTCAGAAATTTCGTTATATCGTTCTTCTCTTTGACCCCTTTCTTATAGAGGGCCCAAGCTTTGTGAAGCTTGATCTTTTTCTTCTCCTCGTTGAGGCTCAACATGGCCAGGGCTAGCTCATCCTTTGGTGCCACCTCTATGACTTCCAGTGCCGACCTAATCTTTTCCAAGAGTCCTCCCTCACCCACTTCATTGCTGCCCGCAGACCCCAGATCCTTGAGCCTATCACCTGCACCATGTTAAGGAAGAATTGTTCCATAATTTGGCTGTCATGTGTGTGGCCACCGGCCATAAACTCTATGCCTATCACCTTCAGGATAGCCTCCAACTCTGCTTCAGATGCTTTATGGAATAGGTATTCCATCTGCCTTTCTCCATATTCCTCCTGGGCGCACCTAATATATTTATTATTTTTATTTTTAGAACATAATTATAATTTTTTTCTTCAATTTTTATCAACTCACAAACTTGTTTTTTGAATTTTTCCTTTTACTTAGGTTTGTAAAGAATGAAACAAAATCTTGTTTGATTGGCATTGATTTATTTAAATAGGTAAGGTTAGAAGTATTATTGTTAATAAACAATCATTTAAGTTAATAAGAGACATAGACTTTCCACAGACCATGATAGTGATAGAGAGTGATTTTGGATATAACCTATGTCACAGGGGTCACTTCAAACAAAAAAAAAGTTGAAATTCAATGAACTTCAAGAAAATCTTAAAAAAATTGTTCCAAGAAATGCAACCATCTAATAAGATGTTCAAGCCTAATTATAAATTGTGATAAAATAAATAGAAAAGTAAACTAAACTATTGGAATTAAAAACTTGGATGATGACAATTGAATGAAATCCAATTTATTAAAAATTAAAAATTAAAAATCTAATCTAATTTAAAACAAAAAAAAACTAATTTATGAAAAATGTAAAAACTTAATCTAAAGATGTAAAAAGTAATTTATTAAAAATTAATTAATTTCATTCAATGTTATATGTGCTCCTTTTTACCATTTTGCCTTCTCTAATTAGCCAAACTACATGTATTTAAAGTTGTATGGAAATAACTTTGTTAAGTTAAAGTTGTATGCCTTGTTTTATAATGAAAGATGATGGGAATATAATAATTAAAAAAAAACAATCTATTGAACTCTGGTGGCCGCCACTACAATTGAACGACTTAACTACCGAACCGCACCCTTAATAGCTACCTGTTTTATGCATATATATCCATATTAAAATAATTAGTTATATATAATTAACTATATAATTAATTTAATATATTAATATAATTAACTATATAATTAATTTAATATATTTAATATATTAAAATGATATATAGTATAAATTACTATAATTAATTGTATATTTAATTTAAAGTACATTACAAATATATAATTAAGTTATTTATATAAATTGTATAAATATAATTTTAAAAAATATATATCTAAAGTACATTATAACATCTAGATCCCCTATCAAGATTGTTACAAAATTTACCCTAACCTTAACCATAATATGGTACATTACCTTAACCCTAATTAGATTAAAAGTTTATACCAACCCTAAATTCTGAAATAAATTTTCACATGGTCAATTAAATTCCTATCAAATTATCTTATTTCTAACATTTTTATTCTATTTTTTATATAAACATCCACCGTAGTACATGTTTTGTGCATATATATGCATATTAAAATAATGTTATGATTGCTTTTATATTGTCCTCTTTATATTGATAGTTTTTTATGAAGTTTAAACCTACACTTTATTTTTTCATTTCACTATATATATTATTAGTTTATGTCTTTTCATCTAATTTCTTTTGTGATTTAATCCTATTTACTACTCCTTTTAACTCCTCTCCTCTCCTGCTCTTTGTTTTTTTATTCTCTTGCCACCTCCCTTCCTTTTAAGAGGTTCCATTGCAATCTATATTGTGTTATCTTGATTAAGCTTGATTAAAACTTGATTTAAAAACACACATAGTTAAATCTGAAGCACTTTTACACTTGAATTCAATGTTAAAATTAAAATATTATTAACTTTTAACACTTTGATTAATTAAATCCATTAAATAAAATATTATTAACTTTTAACTTTTTAAGTGACTATATGTCATACTCCAACTTATAGCAATATTTAGCCAACATAAAAATAGTTTTCTATATTATAATTTTTAAATATAGTTAAATATACTTCATTCTTTAATTTTTCATTAATTCAATTACATTAAAACCTTATTCTAACCCTAATTTTAAACATGACCCTAATCCTCACTCTAATTGTAATAATAATAATTATAATATATTAAATATATTCATATAGAATTATTATATAATATATTTTAATAATATATTTAATCTATATTATAATATTATATTATATATTTATAATAATTCATATAATTATAAAATATAGTTAGAGAAGAGAATGTTTATCTATGTAATCAAAAGCTTCATAATAATCTTTAAATTTGATTTAAATTTGTACTTTTCCTATGTCAACATGATAAATTTTTAACAAAAAATTATTAAAAATGATTTATATCTATTGTCATTGGCTGAAAAAAAAAGACTTGTTCTCTTAGAGAGTGCAACAAAAAGCTATAAATGTGGAGAAAATTTTAGTTTGAGGGGAGGATGTGGCAAGTAAACAAATTATGAAAACAAATTTTGTCTAAGTCATGCTTAAATAGATGGTGATAATTATGAGAGGAAGAATCATCAATTTTTATGAATTTAATTTTTTTGCTTCATTAGTTAAATGTAAAAATTACTTTTTGTCAAAGGGACAAAGTTATAATATTAATAATACTATTAAAAATATAGGGTTCTACACATTTTATTTTATGAAATTAGATTTTTTTTGGATTTCAATTTTATTTATTCAAAAGTTAAAAGTCTAGTATTTCAATTTTATTTACTAAAAAATAAAAATCTACAATATCATGAAAAATATTTTGCCATGTTATTACATTTTTTATTTTATTCTTCAAACATACAATATTTTATGCATTTTAAATTATCATAGTATTAATATTATTTCATTTTAATATGTTAAATAAACATTTCAAATCTCTATACAAGGGCCAGGGCTCTCCACATAATACAAATTGTAAAGTTTATTTTTATAGTTAAAGAAATATTTGTGTTATTTAATAGGCTTTGCAAAGTTTAGTTTTATAGCTAAGTAAATATTTTAGTGTTATTTTATTTTTATCAAATTAAATTATTTTTGAGATTTCAATTTTATTTACCAAGACATTTCAAAACGAGTTCACATAAATTTTTTCTTATAAATTTAGTTCTCGTTACAAATTTGAAATGATAAACAATTCTTTATTTTTAGAAAAAATTATTACTAAACCACAATATTAGATTAATTAAAATAATTAAAATCATGTTCTTTAAAAGTACTTACTATTATTACTTAAACAAAATATTAAGTGACTAAGATAAAATATTATAGTGATCTAAATATGAATATGTTATTGTTATTATAGTGTAATTATTCTTCAAACTTACAATATTTTAATGCATTTTAAATTGTACTAGTATTCAATATTATTATTTAAACTTTATTAATCAAAGAGAGCAGTACAAAGCATAAAAGCAGCAAGAGGCCCAAACAGGCCCAAGAACAACAAACAAGAAGTCAAGAAGTCATCATGCAACATCTCACATCCTCCATGACCAAATCCACAAAATCTTGAGCAAGATCCCCAGGTAAACTGTTCCAATCATCCACTAGCCACGTCCCATTCTTCTTAGAAGCCCATTTGGCCAACCCATTAGCCACCTTATTCCATTCCCGAGGGATATGAGAGAAGGTGATAGAATCAAATAAATCTCCAAGACTAGTGATTTGCTTAGCCACCACCACAAGATGCCAACTAATATCATCAAATTACCTTCTATTTATCAAGTCTATCACCACCTAGGCATCTGACTCACAGATAATCTTATTCCGGCCAAGGGCATATGCCTTCTTCAAAGCTAAAAGAATAGCCAAGGCCTCCATAAGATTATTAGAGTGCAACCCCTTATATTCCGAGAAGAAAAACACAACCACCCCAGAACTATCTCTACCCACCCCACCAATGCCAGCATGCCCAGGGTTACCCCTTGCAGACCCATCAGTATTGATTTTCAAGACTCCAGTGGGAGGGGGCAGCCAATGCCCTTCCCTAGAAACCTTCCTTCTAGAACACCTGCTCTGCCCAATCTTGGGCCTTTCGAGACCCCCAATAAGAATCCCTAGATTACGAATCACTCTAGTATCACCAGGATCTATCGGGACAAACAGATCACATTTAGCATACAAGGTCTCTTGCAAAGCCCTAAGAATGCGAGACCAAACTTGACCCACTAGCAACTTCTTATCCAGAAAGACCCTGCGATTGCGCTCCAACCAGATGTGCCATATAATCAGACTAGGGCCAATTGGCCAAGCTATGTGCATAAACGAAGTCTTCACTGGAATGGGCCCAAAGTTCTGCCAAAACTCCTTTAGAGAAGAAGGGTGCTTGCACTGCAAACTCCAGGCCCCCCACCAAAAATGCCAAATAGTCCTAGCAAAAGGGCACTCGAAGAAAAGATGTGAAATAGTCTCAACATCTTTTAGACATAAGAAGCATAAGGAAGAACCTTGGAAGCCACGCTTATAGAGGTTATCCCAGTCAAACACCTGCCATAAACCACCAACCAAGAAAAGAAATTGCATTTAGGCCAAGAGAATTTATTCCAAATATTTTTCCACCAAGGAACCTCAGCACTCCCCCAAGCCTGTCTGTCCAAAACACAATACCCTGAAGCAATAGTGAACTTCCCTTTTGGATCCGGACCCCAAGCCAATACATCCCACTCTGGGAGAGAACAACAAACTCTTTCAGCTAAAATGGAGGACAACTCCCTCCTATCCTTCAAAGATCCACCCATGGGCCATTCCTGCATATCCTTCCACTGGTAAACAATAGTCTTCCCCAGAGCCTGAGGGGCTTTGAAATCCATCACTCTACTCCAACTAGCCTAACAAAAATCCTACATAAGTCCCCCAAGTGAGGGTACAAGGAGAGGATAGGCGGGAAGCCATCCCAGGAGTCATGCCAAAAAAGGAGCATCAGATCCTCTATTACAGATCCAAAATAGGCCTTATTTAACCAGCACAGCCCCCATCTTGAGAGTATCCTAGATCATAGAACCTCTCCCTGAAAGACTAAAATGAGGCACCTCAGCGCCCTCCACCTCTCCAAGGTACTTGAAGGTAAGGATCCTGGCCCAATACTGATGTTGATAAGAACACCATCTCCAGTACAGCTTAGCAGCCAAAGCCTGTCCATTCCAATATGTCCTATGCAAACCCACACCACCATCCTGCTTTGGCCGACAAACAATTTCCCACTTAATTAAGCTCCACTTCTTCAAAAGGAGATTACCTGACCAAAGAAATTGCTGACAGAGGCCCTCAAAATCTTTGATGAAACTTGAGGGAGCTGTCAACACAAAGCACATGTATATAGGAAGGGCCTGAACCACAGACTTCAACAGAGTAACTCTTCTAGCTGTAGATAACCATCTATAGGTCTAGTGACAAACCAGCCCATGAAATTTATCCATCACATCCTGCCAAAAACACCTGGGAAGTGGGTACACATCCAGAGGGATGCCAAGGTATATAAAGGGAAGTTTCCCCACCTAAGACCTTAAGATCCTGGCAATACGCTGCTGAATAAGCCTGGGGGTATTAAAGAAATAAATGCAAGACTTACTTTCATTAATGCTTTGACCTGAGGCAGCCAGGTAACAATCCAAAATCTGACGCAAAGCAACTACTTCAGCCACCTTAGCAACACCCATCAAAGCCATATCATCCACAAATTGAAGATGAGTTTAAGGAGGAAGAGAATTGCTCCATTTCCAACCCTGAAAGAGCCCATCCATAACATGGGACTTAATGAATCTCCCCAAGCCTTCAGCCATCAAGATGAACAAATATGGGGATAAGGGATCCCCTTGTCGAAGACCTCTAGAAGCACCAAATAGATCCGAAGACTCACCATTTATCAGGATAGAAAATGAGGAAGTCCTCACACAGCTCATGACCCAATCAATCCACTCACAACTGAACTCGAAGGTTCTGAGAATTTTGATCAAAAAACCCCAGTTAACTCTGTCATAAGCTCTATCCATGTCCAACTTTATAAACATAGCCTTTTCCTTAGAAGAGGCCATAGAGTGAATAGTCTCAGCCGCAATAACCACTTCATCCAAAATCTATCTACCCGCAACAAAGCCCCCTTGTTCCTCTGAGATCAACTTATCCAGACATGGCTTCAAACGTTTAGCAATTAGCTTTGTAATAATTTTATACACCACATTGCACAAAGCAATTGGTCGAAAAAGATCCAGAGAATTAACACCCTCACATTTTGGGATAAGAGAAAGAAACGTGGCATTCATGGCTCGCAACATTTGCTTATTCCTAAAAGACATCTGCACCACCTCCAATAGGTCAAGGTTGATGACTTCCCAAAATTCCTGAAAGAACTCAATCGGAAACCCATCAGGACCAGGAGCCTTCCCTTTTTTCAACTAAAACACCACATCCTCCAACTCCTTCAAAGAAATAGGTTTAAGAAGAGAAGCATTCATATCTGTAGTCACCAAAGAGGGAATACAAGCTAGGATAGAAGCTTCCTCCTCACTAGCAGGCATGGTATCTTCAGAAAAGAGAGTAGAGAAAAAATGAACCGCCTCACTAGAGATCCCCGAAGAGGAAGAAATAATAGAACCCTTAGGAGAGCAGAGAGAAGAGATAAAGTTACCTTGTCTTCGAGCCTTCACTGATTTATGGAAAAAGGAAGTATTCTTGTCCCCTTCTTGAAGCCAATCAACACGGGCCTTCTATTTCCAAAAAAATTCCTCACGAAGCTCCCATTCCTCGAGGTCTTTAACCACACTAACCTCAAGCCTGCTTAAATTTGCATCAAGACCCTGGTCTCAAATCTGCCTGGTAATAGAATCCAAGTGCTCCTAGGCAACCCTTTTCTGCTGAAACACGTTGCCAAACTGATACTTATTCCAATGTTTCAATTTATACTTCACATATTGAAGCCTCTTCACAAATGAGTACATAGCTGTACCAAAAGCAGGTCATCCTTCAGTCCACCATCTAGAAACCAAGTCAAGAAGACTCTCCTCCCTGAGCCACATAAGCTGAAATCTAAAAGTTTGTTTCTTAGGACCATCAACCAAACAAGCAGAGAATTTGATCGGCCAATGGTCTGATCCTTGCCAATCTAAAATTTTAGAACTTGACAGCCACTTGTCACCCACCCAAAAATAGGAAATAAGAAACCTGTCTAACTGTTCAGAAATGGCATCATCCCCAAGCCTCCTATTATTCCAAGTAAACATGCCATTTGAAGGTTTGATATCCACAAGTCAGAGCCGAGCTAAATTATCCCTTAGAAGATCAGAAGATGGGTCCAAATGAGGTGCACCCCCCTTTTCTCCTCGAGGGAGGCAATTGCATTGAAGTCACCTGCCATAATCTAGGGGAGGAAAGGATCCAACGATCTCAGAAGATTGATATGAGACCACATGAGAGTCTTACCAGGGACATCTATCGGAGCATAAATGTTAGAAAGAAGAATTCTTTCCCCCGTCTCCAAACTAATTGCAACTAGAGAGATGGAAAATCTACTAGAGATCCACCAAATAGGAGAAATTCGCCGAGGATCCCAGAGGCAAGCAAGATCCCCTGAGTTGCCTTGCACACCCACACACTGGCAAAACCCTTTGTTCCAAATCTTAGAAACACACTGCATCATACCATCCATAGATAACTTCGTCTCCTGGAGGAAAACCACATCTGGAGAATGAGCACTAACCAATTCCCGAATAGCCTTTTGTCTAGGGATGCTATTCATACCCCTTACATTCCATGATAACACAATCATTGCGAAGGGTGAGAGAAGTGAGTATCCCATGTCTTCACTGACCCAAATTCCACCAATGTCTCTCTAGCCATCTTAACTTTCTCCTGATCCTTCTTCCTCCCCACCTTTTGGGGCTTATCAGGAGCACACTTTTTCAGGGATTTTTGTTGAAGACCTAGAATAGGAGAAGAAGAGAGGGATTTTTTCTTACTAGAGTCTTCCAGACCTAGTCCACAGGTTAAACTCACCCTTTCATCTGAAGAGGCCATGGGGGTTTCCACCAAACCACAAGAGTCCCCAAACCCAGCATCAGGGGGAGAAGCAACTGAATCCATCACCACCCTGGAAGCCACCATAGGAACTAGGACCGAGGTAGTAACAGGCAAAGACTCAGAATTATGATCAACTACAGGAGAAGCTTCAACATGCATGTCAGAAGAAACCACCTCCTCATGGACTAATTCATCCAAAGCCTCAAACTTGTTAAAAGTCTCCTCCTCTTGACGATCTCGGAGAGTCCTCTTCTAACACCTATTCTTGTTTTGTGCCTTAACTAGCACAAAGCCATCTTTATCTGGTACCACCCCCTACATGGGTGCTTTACCCTTTTCTACCCTTGGATTAGATGGAGCCTTCACATTATCTGAACCACTAGCACCCGAGGCACAAGGGAACCTCCTTTGAAGATGGCCATACTCATGGCACAGCCAGCACCTGAAAGGTAAAGTCTCATAGTCTAATTGTTGAGTCCAGGAGCTAGACCCAATAGTCAAATCAATAGAATTTGGTAGAGACTGGCTCAGATCAATCTCCACATAGACGCAGACATAGGAAAAAATTTACTTCTCAAGAGTTTACTGAGACGGGCCAATAGGCTTCCCCAGCAGCAATGCAATTGATTGCAGAATATCCTGTCTCCAACATTCCAACGGTAACTGAGGAAAACAAACCCACACCGGCACCTTTGAGGGCAACTCCTCTACCGAATTAAAGCCTACATGCCATGGCTTCATGGAAAGGCCAACTTGATTATAAAAGTAGGGCCCTCCTTCAAAAACCTTGTTACGATCAGAGATACATGAAAAGACCACCAGAAAGAAGTTATTTGTAGCTAGCAAGATTTCAAAATCACCTTCTGGATTCCATGACTTGCGAATCCAGGTTTCTAGAAAAGGCATCGAAACCCTCAATCCCATAAATTTGTAGATTAAAACATGTTTGCTATAATACTCCAGGTCCTCGGCTACTGCCTCTATTTGAATCACCAGCTTCGGACGAACTTGAACTCTTTCCAAACATCCATTTATCTTGTGCAATTTCAAAGCACCAGTGCTGAAATCCCCAACATCAGGCAGAGATGGATGAGGAGACCCGTCACCAACCCTAGCCATAGCAGCATCCCCCAACGTCTCACCCAAAGGCACAAACCCTGCCATTAGAAAATCCCCTCAAGCCCTTACACCCTACACCTGCACCGAACAACGCACACACAAGAACCCCCCCCCTGAAAGCTAAAAAACCCCACCCCTTGTTGAAAACAACCCCACAGAGCCCGACCTGCAAAGAAAAAATGCATGCAACAAAGAACAAACACATGCAGACTGCGACCTGCTACAGGTCGCAAGACTGCATAGAGCTCCCACGCACACACTCCATCCATAGTATTCAATATTATTACATTTTAATATCTTAGGCAAATATTTCAAATATCTCCACACACAACTAGGGTTAGGGTTGTACACATTTTATTTTATAAAATTAGATTATTTTTTGGGATTTCAATTTTATTTAGTCAAAAGTTAAAAATCTATAGTATCACAAAAAAATATTTGGCCATATTATTATATTTTTATTTTATTCTTCAAACTTACAATGCATTTTAAATTATAAAAGTATTAGTATTATTACATTTTAAGGAAATATTTGTGTTATTTAATAATCTTTGTAAAGTTTAGTTTTATAGTTAAAGAAATATTTTAGTCCTATTTTATTTTTACCAAATTAGATTATTTTTGAGATTTTAATTTTATTTACGCAAGACATTTCAACACTCTTCAAAAATTAATTTTTCAATTATTGGAATGCAATTTGTCTATACAACCAATACCTAATCAACAAAAAAATTACAACTAAATAAATACTATATACAACCAATAGCTAATCAACAAAAAAATTACAACTAAACAAATACTATAATAACAACACTACAAGGCAGGTACTGGCCACTACATGGCACTTGTTACTTGTTGAAATATCTACAAGGCAAGTACTGGCCACTATGTGGCACTTGTTACTTGTTGAAATATCATCACATAATTGACAAATATTTGATTGTGAAACTAGAAATCTTGTACATCTTATTAACTTTTCTCACAGGTTATGATGTTTCTTTAAACACTTTGCTAGCAAATTGTAATTCCTAACAGATGAATCCATAACCTATGATACTTAAGAATATGTATACATTCTTAACAAACATAAACATTACCTAAGGAAAAAGTATGAAGATATTTGTTACATTTTTTCAACACAAGTCAGGTTGTGACAAAGTGTATATATGTGTTTTATCTATCAAGCCATACAATATATTCAAGTGTATATATTAAATATAATAATTTATAATTATTATATAATATATTATAACAATATATTTAATATAGTTATATTGTGAAGTTTGAGCCCAGAACATTCTCCTTGAAGGAATCTTTAATATTATTGTCAAGAAAACAAAAAAAAATAAATTTAGAAGTAGTGAATGGTTTATAACAATATAGTTGTAAACTTGTAAATTAAATTCAAAAAAATTCAAAAAAATAAATTTCTATAAAGTGTATTTTATTTATTTATTTTATTTTGAATTCTATTACGTTATTAGATTTTTATAAATTGTTTTATTTTTAATTATTTTAAATTCTATTATATTATCTCTATTATACTAATTTTATTTTTTTCCTTAAAACAATATATTTTATTGTAAAAAATAAAGTAAAAAGTGATGTCTAAATTTTACATATGATAGGTGATTTTTAAATTCGATATTACATTATTATATATTCTGTTACATTATTATATATTAAAAGAAGAAATAAAATATAGTTAAATTCATATCAAATTAGTTCAATAATTAACTCTTGTATATCAAAATGTCTTTTTATATATTTTAATATACAATTGTTATGTATATGGTAACCAAATATAACAACAATGACTTATTTCTTTTTCCTTTTTATTATTATTTCTTATTTCTTTTTTAATTATAAGTTTTGATATATAATTTTTTTTTATCTTATTACAAATAAAAAAATATTATGTTCCTCTTTTACTTTGTAGTTTTCTAACTTTTTAAAAATGTGTAAGTTAAAAATGTGTAAGATTTGTAAGGGATATATATAATTTTTTAATTTTTAATTTTCAACTTGAATACCATTATGACTTGTTTTTTATATGCTTTCTTTTATTTTTAACTATTGTTTTTTCTTTATTCTTTTTATTTATTTAAAAAGTTATGAATTTATATTTTTGTTTTTTATATTTAAAAAAAAATTATTTCTTTTGTTATTTTTAATTATCAATATGATAATATTATGATTTGATTTTGTATGCTTTGAAAACTAATTTTAATAAATATATTTGTAAATTAGATAATAATTATTATTATTAATATAATGATGTATCAATATATTTTTAATAAATATATTCTATTATATTATGGATGAATATATTAATATAAAAATGGTAGGAAAGACATAATATTATTATAATATAATAATATTGTAATTTAATATTAAATTATATTACTATCTATATTAAACAAAAATAATAAATATATATATTTATTTAAAAAATAAAAATAATAAATGACAAATGACCATATTAAACAAGACTTTTAAACTATTAATAATCATATTATCTAATCAATAAAATTTTAAAAAATGAAAATATAATATTAATATTTAAAATTATAAATTCATATTTATATTTAATAAAATATTCAATAAAATAAATAAAAATAAAAATATAATATTAATATTCAAAATTACAAATTTATATTTATATTTAATAAAAAATTTAAACATTTTTAAGTTCATATTTTAAATTAAAATTAAAATGTTATGAAAATTTTAAAACCAAAAACTACAAGTTAAAACCTAAAATTAGGCTGGGAGTACAGTTGCGATAATTATTATTTTACCTGACAACAGCGATGGTTGAATGAAGTTGCGATAATTATTATTTACCTGACAACAGTGATGGTTGAATGAAGGATGAAGGTACACTGACAGCAACGATGGTTGCATGGATGACAACAGCATCCCATCTATGGCATCGGTGCATCTTGAAGGCCCCATAGACACTGCCTAGGAATACATCGATAGAAAAACTGACAAGTTTTGCAAAAATTTTCAGCATGAGACAATTCCAAGCACTATAATGCTCACATATAAAAGCCTATCGGCTAAATTATAGGACGCTTACGTGGATCTAGGGCAATTTTGTGGGCGTGGATTTGATTTGTGACCCACAAATTTGATCTTTGATCTAGTATGGTGTGCATTCTCATCAAATTCTTTGCCCTTTTCTAAATGTTAAGGACTGGTGATATTGAAACGTACCTTACGGAGGCTTATGGATTATAGGGTGATGCAAGAGGAAAACTCCCCTCACAGGAAACACTCAACTAATCACTCACAGGCATATTCATACATACAAGGAAAGATTGCAATACAAAACAAAATTGACATTCATATTCAAATTCAGAAATGCTACATCTGCAAGCAAATATTTACAATATTGGCTTCCATGGCCTCTCCCACATGCACCTCATTCCATCCTTGCACCTCTGCATACTCTCGTGTTTCTTGGCTAATCCCACTCTCTGTTCTTGGATTGCCCCCATCCTAATTTTAGTCAGCATCTTTTTCTCCCCCATCCCAATTTCAGTCAGCATCTTTATAGAAAAAGAAATGATCCCTTCTCAAATTCCTTGCAGAAGTTGAAGGGACCAACCGAACTCAAATCTTTAATTTGAATTCTTTTCTGACCTATGACCTTTCTTCTCCCGTTGGGTAGTCATATTTCAAATTCTTTATGAAGTTCTCTTTTGATGATATGATTTAGACATTGCATTAAAATTTCGTCCAATATTGGCTCGATTGGCATGAACCGTCGACCAACATATTCTATACCACATCATCCGGGGAATATTTGCCTACACATGACCCACGTCAAGCAGTGATGTTGATCTACAAGGTCATCAAAGTCTCACCGTGGGATTTCCTAAACCATATGAAGTTCAATTCATATTAAACTCCCTTCCAAAGTACACGGTTGCATTGGTGCATTCAAAGATCATTCAAAACTTATGAACACTCTTTTAATATCTAATACACAGATCCTTGGGGCTGTAATCTAAATGGAATTGAGGTCCCAGATACACCATCACCAAGAGATTCTTTGCTACCGAATACCGTTCCAAGTGATGAGAAGTGACTCATCCAAATTGCTCATGAACAGGCCCAAAAACACCAAGATAGGGCAAAACATAACACTAATAAACAGAGAAAACACAGGGCAAATAGAGATGGATAACTCAGAAATATATTTATCTAGCTTGAATTACATTCAATACAAATGATATGTCTAGAAGCTATCCAGATGCTATGTCTAGCAGTAATCCAAATGCTATGCCTAACATCTATCCAGATGTTGTGTCTAGCAGCTATCCAGATGTTGTACCCAACAACTCTCTACAATCACATATATATAGCTATAGAACTTTTGAATCCTGAAAGCTTCTAGCTTTCTAGAAAACTCGTAAACCTAGAATCTTCTTTTTCTAGAACAGATCTTAGAATGTTCTTTTCTAGAACAGCTCCAGGAATGTTCTAGCTTATAGAAAACTCTAGAAACATTCTATCATTTTCTAGACAATCTTAATCCTTAACATCCCCCTTTAATATTGGCTAGAATAATACAGAGAAAATACAAATTAGAGGGGACCATTATACTACTATCCCCCCTTAATGTTCACCTCTAGCATACCAAGCATTCTTCGATCATATTCCTCTTTCATGGCTTGCTCCCATTCTTTCTTCTCTCTAGCTTGCTCATATGAGATTGGATCATTTATATATAATACTTTGGCTTTCCTCCATTGTTATATCTTGACCTTATTCTTTTGCATCAATGACTGCATTAGCAATCCATTCTTTAAATTTTGGAAAAGAATCACCTCTAATTAGATCATGATGTCTGAGCTTTTGAGGTTGATGTTGCATCCAAGCTTGATCCTCTTCTTCATATTTTCTACATAGAATATTAATGTACAAATAGTAAGATTAATAATATAATGTATAAATGCTATTGAGTAAATAAATTATTGTGTAAATTTTTCTTACCTATTCCACTTATCAAACAAAGATGTGTTTTGAAGAATATAGGCATGTATCACACTTCTTTCTTGATGTGATAGCTTGAAGCGACATCCATTGCCTTATAATACTTCACCTGCAACTCTCTCATCTTTGTCATCATCCCATACATGTCGATTGACATTTTTAGAACCCTTCATATATTATGTGCAAAATCCCATGGCCTCTTGCATTGAATATCCCTCAGACATGCTGCCTTCCGGTTTTGCCCTAGTATGAACAATTTTTTTCAAAACCTTCATATATCATTCTATAGGATACGTCCATCTCATTCTTATTAGGCCACAATGCTCTAGTTCATATTCGAGATGTATCAAAAGATGCATAGAAATGTCGAAGATTATTGGTAGAAATTCCTGTTCCAATAAACAAAGGACTTCAACAACCTCCTCCCTCAAAATATTAGAGTTCGAAGGATCTAATACATGTAAAGTCATTCACTTTAATATTTGGCCCAACCTTATAATTGCCAATCTTGGCCCCTTTGCCAAACTTGATATATTTACCACAATAGGTAAAATATTCTCAATTATGACATGATAGTCATGGGTCTTGAGGCCTCTTAAGACATTAATGTCAGTTTGGCTTCTAATACTACTACTTACATATCTAGAGGGAACGTGAGCCTGAGACATCAACTATAAGAATTGTGCATGTTTTTCCTTTGTCCAAACATAAGGAGCACTAGGTTTCTATATTTTTCATCATCACATCTTTCAACCCAAAGATTTCAATGAATCTTTAGTTGTCGAAAGTCTTCACATGATGAAATAGTATCAAAAGCACCAAAAAGATTTTCTATAATAGCATAGGCTATATTTTTCTCAGTATGTATAAAGTCAACTATATGCCTAATGGCTATATCCTTAAAGTATGGCAACTTATAGAACATGCACAACCATTTTACACTGCTTTCATTACATGGGTCATATCTACTTCCAAAAATCCCATCATTTTCAATAAATGACATTCTTTTTTGTCCATTCTCAACAATGTAATCACCTATTATTAGCAATGGTGCTTCATGATTCTCTTCTTGACCATTGCAACATGTTTTTTTTCAATGATATGGTTGATCCATTTTCTGCGATGTCCACAATAAATACACTCACACAAACTTCTTGAGTGCCTCACAAAATCCTTAAAGTTGCAAGCAGGACATCCATGAACACTGAGACCAGACAATGTGTCATATGCAGGAAGATCATGAATCATAAACAATAAGGAAGCTCTTAAAGTGAATTTGATTGAATTATCATCCCTTAAAGTTTGAATTGCTTCAATTCCTTTCCACAATTCCATTAGCTCATCATATAATGGCTCTAGATAAGCATCGATTATATCTAAAGTCACACTTTTATTTCCTTCTATAATCAATGATAGCATTAAGAAAAATGGTTTAGTTGCTAACCATGGAGGAAAGTTATAATTTATTACAAAAACTAACCAAGTTGACCATTTAGTACTTTGATTTGAGAATGGGTTCACACCATCTAGAGCCAAACCCAACCTTATATTACGAGGATCTTGAGAAAAAATAGGCCATCTATTATCAAATTCCATCCACGTCTTAGAATCAGACACATGACATTGTTTTCCATTGGTGCTCTTATTTTGGGCATGCCATTGCATAAGTTTAGTAATGTCTCTGCACCTATACATTTGGAGCAATCTTGGGATTATCAGAAAGTCGCGAAGAACCTTTCTAGGAACCACAACCAATTTCAACCCTTGTCTATACCTTGCTTCATGACATTTCAGACATTCACTCTCACTTGCAAGATTATTGTGAAATGATACACAACCATTCACACATGTGTGGATGTTTTCATACCCTAAGCCTAGCTTAGTTTGCTTTTACATTAACTTCATTTTGTTGGCAATGTGGATTCAAGTGGTAACAATGAACTTAATAATGCCAATAACTAATCTACACTTTCATTTGTCCAACCAAACACCACTTACAAGTTAAGAATTCAAAGGATTGTTGTCAAATGACTTAACCTGCACTTAGCATACATGGGCTTTAAAGCATCCTCCATTAGCTTGGCCCAATCATTGTTTAGACCCTCATTCAACATTCTATCAACTTCAAACCCTTCATCTAACATTGCTACCTCTTCATCTATGTTTGGTGCCACTTCATCTATGTTTGTTGCCTCTTCATCTCTTACACTCTACAATTCTATCATATCTTCATAATAATTGTAATCCCAAGGGCTTATACCACTATACCCATATCTTATCATATGTTGATAAATCAGATTTCTTTTTCTCGCCTTTCCACCAAGACAATCATTACATGGACATGGGTATTTTTCCATGTCCCTCTCATTAGCTACTCTCTCATCAAATGCATGGTATTGATCCATAGTCAACCTTTGATGTTGATCCATGATCTGTAATGTTCTACAAATAGAAACAAAATCTTTTGGAGAAAAATTGGCAAGCCAAAGTTCAAGATTTATTGAAAAAATTAGATTTTTAAGAAAATGTAAAAAATTGTAGACTAAGAAACAAAAATAGTTTTTGTAATTGAAAGGCATTTCTATAGCAATAGAGTTATAGAGAGCAAATAAAATAGAGAGTTTAACTAATGAATTGTAAAAAATAGATTTTTGTAGTTTACATTCAAATTGTTGATTACATTTCATTGTACAACTTTCAAACTCAAAGCATTACTTCACATTGCATAACTAATAACTAGATACTGATAGATGACAAAATTTCAATTACAATATAGTTTTAACAAAGTCAATCTAAGAAGTTATACAATTACTTCACATTGCATAACTAATAACTAGGAGTAGCTACCAATTGCATTTGCTTGTTATGGCATTCCGTGAGACCACATTTCTTTGAGGCATTTTTTCAAATAGTTCACTGCCTTGTCTATGCTACCACATTTTTCATACATGTCTACCAAAGCATTTTATCAAACAATTCACTGCCTTGTTGCTATGGCTAAAATCCTAAAACAAGTCCTTTCGAACAAGCTATGGATGCTTGGAAAAAATCTATCAAAAGATAATAGTAAGCAATATCATAGACAAGGCAATGAACTGGTTGAAAAAGTGCCTCAAAGAAATGTGGTCTCATGGTGATGGAATGCCATGACAATCCATAACAATTCGCTTGTCATGGCATTCGTCATGGCATTCCATCACCATGAGACCACATTTCTTTGAGGCATTTTTTCCAAAGTTCATTGCCTTGTCTATGCTACCACATTTTGCATACATGTCTACCCAAGCATTTTATCAAACAGTTCACTGCCTTGCTTCTATGGCTAAAAGCCTAAAACAGGTGATATCAAACAAGCTATGGATGCTTGGAAAAAATCTATCAGAGCATAATAGTAAGCAACAAGATATGGTCTCATGGTTTTTTTTGGTGTGAAAATCAGCGTGATTTTATTTACAGGTTTTAAATGCATTTTTTTGGCAATGTTGCCATTTGAAATGGGGAAAAATCTCTATGGTTAGCTTTATGCATTTTTTAATTGTAGGATTCTCACAGTTAGTGAACAAGGAAGTGTTCATGAAGGAATGGAAAAGATGCATATAGCCTTTGAATTATACTTGTACTATGTAATGGCATTGAATCATTTAGCAAACCACTTTTCTTCATAGGGCAGCATTTTCTTGTGGAACAGTTGACTAAGATAGCTCTTGTTTCAACTAACCACCCTCTCATGAAATCTCATTCATATTATAATATTGCATGATATTATCATAGTAAAGGTGATTATGACACCACTGGCTGGTACTACATGGAATTAGTCAGGGAAAGCTAGAGGTCATAGGATTTTGTGTTGCCATACTTTGGGCTGGGACAGGTTGAATTGAAGTTGGAAGATCTTAAGAGTTCTCTCTCAAATTTTGAAAAGGTTCTGTAGGTCCACCCGAAGAATTGTGAGAGCTTAAAAGTTGTAGGCCATATATATGCTTAGCAAGGGTAGGTAGAGAAGGTGTTAGGACCATCCAAAATTCACCTAGTCCCACTTGGTTTCATACACTTATCTTTCCATTAAATTCATCCTAAGAGTCCATATTCCTTTTACAATTATTCCAGGAGTCATTCATAAGCATCCCATATCATGTCCATGAGAAAGACATTTGTATTTTGATCATTGATGTGTTTTTTGTCCCTTCCTGCAGCCCCACATTACATTCAAATAGCTTTGGCCAGTGTGTGGGAACTAAAGGAAGTGAAATGATAGTTACCATTTCCCTACAGCATGCAGTAACTCACTTGCAGTGTTGCAATATATAGAGAGTGGTTACCCCAACCCCATGGATGTCTCAAAAGTAATTAGTAGGCTAGCGGCAAGAGTTTGAGTAGCATATAATATATCACTGTGAGCCCACAACAAACAAAATGTTGACTTGTGGGGATGTAGTAAGAGAAAACAGTAAAGATTCACCGCAGCCCCATGGTAGACAAGAAGATAAATAGTAGTACGGTGGTAAGGGCTAAGCTAATAGATAACACATACCAGAGCCCTACAACAGTTTAGAGAAGGTCTTGTAGGCTAGTGGTAAGTGGTAAAAGTAATATAAAGTATGTCTCGTGCTCCCACTATAGTCAAATCCAATGCTTGCTGTGATGCGGTAAATAGTGAAGGGATGCCAAAGGATCCTAAGGTCCTGCGAAGGTTAGATCAAAGGTTGGTAGCAATGTAGTATGAGGTATAAGGGGTAACATGTATCCAACCATCCTACAATGATGTGAATCAAGGCTTGTGGGGTGGCGGTAAGCAGTGAAAGATGTAGTATAACTGTCCACAAGCTCCCATAGTCCCACAATAGATCTAAATAGGTCTTACGGTGATGTGTTAAAGTATTAAATGCTAAAGTGACTATATCGCTGCCCTGCAATATTATCATTGATACCCGCGAGATTGTGGTTATCAATGAAAAGACTGCAAATCTTGAATCAATGGTCTATGTTTGAAAGAATTGAATGTTGAGATTTTTCAATTTTGTGGCATGAACTAGAGTAATAGAAAAATGACCAGCTCCATAGCAAAATAAAATTTGGAATTTCTTTGTATTTCATCATGCAAGTAAATTTAGTGGTGATTATAGATGGTGAATTCAAGCTTTGTGCATGCACTTCGGCCATCTTCCAACCGGGTAAGTCTACCTCATCACTCTATTGATAAAAGTTGGTATTTAGTTTATGCTTTGCTTTCAACTAGTTTGGTAGAGCAAGTGACTATCAAAACCCTAGTTCATAAAAGCATCAAACTATGGCACCTAAGAAATTTGAGTCTGTAAGTAAGACCACTAAACCCCATGTTCCCAAGAAGCAATCCCTTTAATAGTCACTATTGGACATTTTGCCAAATTTAGTTGACAAAGGGTATAAGAAACTATTCAAGGATGTACCAGAGGGTTGTCGATATGCTAGAGTCCCTATCTCAGGATGGAACCTTTTTTGGTATTTTTATGAAAAGCAAGATGGACAAGGACTAGTTGCAAACCCATGGAATTGGAATTTGGCTAATCTTGTGGTGCCAAATATATTCATTGATCTGGATTTGACCAGGATATTAGCACATCACTATCATCCAGCCACCAAAACTATCGTGTTGTCAAATGGGTCACCATTAGTGGTTGTGGATAGAAATGCAATCATTGATTGCTTCATGCTCAACAAGAAATCCCTCACAAAAGTTGACTTGAAGAAGAGTGAACAAGAATATACCAGTATGAGAAATACACATAGGAGTGATGAGTTGCCCATGTACATGAGGAAAGGGGCCAACAATAGAAGGATTTCAATCCCAACCACTGCAGTTGAGCCTTTTCCAGTATATGACTTTGTTGTGTATTTTAAAAGGACATATTTTGCTTTATGTCAAGTGCTAGGAATTGATTCCCAAGATAGAATGCCAATTGGCATGATGATGATGGCCATGAGAATACATAACCCAGAGGTTAATGTTGACTATGATTTTGCATCATTTATTGAGAAGAAATTGCATGACAGATTTTTGCAAATAAGGGAGAACAAGACACCTATGGAGTTCAAACATTATTCTTTTTTGTGTCATTTAATTTTGTATCAGAACAAAAGAAAGTGGCCCAGTAGGATGGACTTGAGCATAATTGATTAAAAAAGACATAGATTGCCTACATAGTGTTGGTGTTACAAATAGGACACTCATTGTCAGAACTATAACTATGTTGTGTTCCATGATGATTTCTCAGTCAGAATAATGAATTCCCTTGGTAGCCTTTCTCCTAGATTGAGCAAAGAGATCAAAAAAATGTTGAGTTCTCTTTCTCATAGGCTAGAATAGGCTCACAAACATAACTTTGCTGATTGGTATTTCTTGCATTACCATACTATAATCATAGTATATGGGTGTACTCAATCACCCCATTTGTTGCCAAAATTTGTGCAAAACAAAATTGCTTTTCTTGAATTCATGTGGCAGATGCTCTGGATGGAGAAAGATGTGATGAAAAAACAAAAGAAGGGCACATTTCTTCTAGATTCCACAATGTTTGGTGAATGGTCCATTGTTGCATATACCTTGGAGGAGTTGCAAGCCTATTTGAAGGTGAAATATTCTTTGAAATTAGGGATAGAAAGGGTTTGTGATTGAGAGGGTCACATGAACTTTTTTAGACAAGTCATCCTTACTAGGATGGGGATATCCCATCAAATCAATTTTGATGAGGATGTGATTAGAAATTATGTCACTTTTGAAGAGGTTTATAATAGGAAAAGATAATGGGAAATTTTGAAGAAGATTGAGGATGACAAAAGAAAACAAAACCCTAATTTTTTAGGATTTTTTGTTGAAGAGGACCCTTTGAAAAGAATAGATTTGATAATTGATAATTTTGAAATAATATATGGAAAGTCTGAGAAGCAGTCTACAAAGGCTACCAAGATCCCTGTCAAAAAGCCAACATGAGTTGTGATTCAAGAACTTGCTCTAGATGCAATGTCAGTGCAAGATCCAGTTGTTCTTGATTCACCACCTGCCGAAAGGCAAAAGACTGGTGATGTTTCTCCATTGGTTCCATATGAAATGACTAAGGAGTTGGTGACAATGAGGAGGTGGCCAGTATTTTGAGGCAAATGGGAGAGGAAGAGGAAGTTGATCAACCCCTTGTTGGTCAAGAAATAGAAGCACACAAACTAGAAGCAACAATGGATGAATAGGCACAAGGTGAGTCTGAACTACAAGAAGATGAAAGGGTTGTGGCTTCTATGAGGTTCATCGAGGATATGATTTCATTGATACCCTAGAATTCAAAGATTTTTGGCTCAAGAAGATGAAAGAATTTGAAGAAAAGGTGGAAATAAATAAAATGGGTGTTGATGAATCTCAACATGATCAAATTGTGACATAGACTTTCAAGGATTTGAAAATTGATGAAATAAATGTCAGCCCTAATGAGGCTAGACAAATTGTTTTGAAGAGTAATATGTTGATCATCTTTGGCCTTGAATTGAATAAAATGTTTTGTTGGACCAAGTGAGAAATCAATATGACCCCATGATGGTTTCTGAGTTTGATTATGAGGATGGTGTCAGTGGTTGTGGGTTTAACCCAAAGATAGAGACTCTAGCAATATGGGCCACACAAAAGAACACCAACAAGCCAAGATTGGTTGATGTAGTCCAAGAGTTGAGAGGAATAGCTATGGTGAAAACATTTTAGGATACATCAGTGCTTGAAGTTACCATCCTTACTGTGCACTTTGCAATGTTCACACAAGTTGTTGTCAAGAAAATGGAGCATAGATTGCTTGACTATGAAAAAACACAAATTGAGATGAATGATGAAGTGAATAGGCTGTATTTGGAAAATGTTAAACTAAAGCATCAATTGAAGGGTGTTGATTCTCAAAACCAAGAATTGTGCCATACCAAGCCACTGTGCCACAAATAACTAGTGATAATACAGTCCCAGTTGATCAGTTGAATGCATTGAAGTTGAAGTTGGAGAAAGAAATTGAAGATTTGAAAAAGCAAAATGAGAAGACAAAGGATGAGGCCAAATTGAAAATCCTTGAGGTGTTTGAGAAGATTTTGGAATACAAAGTAAAATTGGTTGTTGACAAGTTAGGAGATGTGCATGAATGCTATTCTTCCTTGTCTCATGCTATTGATCAGTTGATGGTCAATATTTCTATTTTGGATCCAATATACAAGAAATGGAAACCTACACACCATACATTGCTAACCTTGTGCAAAGTTCTACAAAGAGATCCAGGTGCTTTGGCCTCACTCAAACCAACAGAGAAGATGGTGAAAATGATCTTGGATGAATTTTAGTATGTCAATGGTGAGAGCATGAAAATGCAAGCAAAGATTGATTCTTTTGCTACCTTCAAACACCAGTTTATTCCTTCCATTTTGATAGAGGATAAAAAGATCAAAGATTTTGATGCATGGAAAATTGAATATGGTCAAACAGTTTCTCAAGTCATTGATTTATTGAAAAATGATGAAAACATAAATATTCTCAGTTTCAATGTCATTTTAGATAGAGTAATTGCTCTAGATGTTGGATATGCAAAGTTCATCATTGATGTCAAAGTGCTACTGGACAAAAGATGGAAAAATCACTAGGCCAACCTACTCCAGATCCAAGTATATAAATGGCCTAGTGATTTCATAGTGTACCAATGGGAGCATTAGCATTTGACAACTAAAGAATACGCAAGCCAAGTATGCATAGGAATAATTAGCATCAAGTTGGCATCAACATGGCACCAACAAATCCTAGACATCCTACTGTTTTGTCTTTTTCTTGTTTTTATGCTTTCCAATATGTGTTCAAAATATATTTGGCCATCTTTTTAAGACTTATCAAAATGTATATGTTGTAATAGGTCATATTAAGGGGTGGGTATATGAAAAGTCATTTTTTGGAATGTGAAAGGTCTGAAGCTTGTAGCTTCCTTCACCCCTATAAGAAGGAAACCAAGATATTGGGAAAGCTTTCTAGGAATTTGATTTTGGAAAAAGACATTGTAAGGCCTGCTCTTCAAAGATATATCAATAAAAGCAAATATCATTTCTCTGGTGTCATATATCTAGTTCTCAATTGCTTTTTGAATATTCATGTTATAATTTATCTGGTTGTCTCTATTTTTGTTTATCCTTGTTATTTGAATAAACATATCAAATATAAGTTTAGTTCTTCAAAACACATTTGTTGTTTTTGGATAGTTTATCTAATTGGGTTTCCTCAAGTAGGGATTAAATTCCATTGAGTATATCACTGTAACTTGGAGCATTTAATTTGGATAATTAAGAAGAGCCAGATAATAATAATCTTGCATGTCTATGCCAGTCGTAGACAATCCCATACCAAGTAATTCAAGTTGTGGCTAGATAGAAAGTACAAATCTTTCTGTGAATAGACTCTGTTACTCAATTATTGAGAAAGGCACCGATTCATTCTTTTCCAAAATCATTTCCTTGTATCATATAGAAAAATTCCAATTTAAATTTTTGGTTGTGTAAGAGTAGGAGTAATAGTAGAATAGAAAATTAAAAAAAAAGAAAATCTAATTCAAATCATATGCCAGTTTGGATTAGGGTGAATTGGATGAGTCAATTGACAAAATTACATAAATCCCTTAATCTACTCTGAAGTCACCAACAAATTTGAGGAGTAATTAATCATTGGTGAATATAAGGTAACACCCACTTGGGTAAAGCAGAGCCTAAAGTGTAGAGAATCCTAACTACTTGGGTTGATTCTATCAGTTGGCCAAATTGGTTGCATAACCTAATCATCAAGCTTGGGATCCTTTTAAGGTTTTACATACTGCAAATTTGAGAACCAAGAGAAGGCTTTGGAAATTTTATGAAAGGTAACTTGCATAGATCCACGTGATGCCCATGCATTTATCAAGATGGGTGAGTTATTAATATAGTCAGACCCCAATGTAGCCTTAGATTCTCTTAAGATGCCAAAGTCTCTTCTAAAGAAGAGCAGAGAAGAAGTACCCATTAAATTTTTAAACACCATTGGGGTTCTTCATTTTGAGTGTGATAAACTAGAGTTGGCTCAACAAACTTTTATGGAGGCATTAGGAAATGATGTTCTGCCTCTACATAAATCTCTATGGTTAGTTTTATGCATTTTTTACTTGTAGGATTCTCACAGTTAGTAGAAAAGGTAGTGTTTGTGAAGGAATGGAAAAGATGTGTAGAGCCTTTGAATTATACCCGTACTATGCAATGACATTAAATCATTTAGCAAACCATTTTTTCTTCATATGGAAGCATTTTCTTGTCGAACAATTGATTGAGATAGCTCTTGTTTCAACTGATCACCCTCTCATGAAATCTCATTCATATTATAATCTTGTACGATATTATCATAGTAAGGTGATTATGACACCATTAGCCGCTACTATATGGAATCAGTCAAGGAAAGCTAGAGGCCATAGGATTTTGTGGATAGGTTCAATTGAAGATGGGAGACCTTAAGAGTTCTCTCTCAAATTTTAAAAAGGTTCTAGAGGTCCACCTTGAGAACTATGAGAGCTTAAAAGTTGAAGGCCATATACATGCTCAGCAAGGGCAGGCATAGAAGCCTTTGGAAATTTTAAGAAAGGCAACTCGCATATATCCATGTGATGCCCATGCATTTATCAAGATGGGTGAGTTATTAATATCATCAAACCCCAATGTAGCCTTATATTCTCTTAAGACAACAAAGTCTCTTCTAAAGAAGAGCAGAGAAGAAGTACCCATTGAATTGTTAAACAACATTGGGGTTCTTCATGTTGAGCAAGATGAACTATAGTTGGCTCAACAAACTTTTATGGAGGCATTAGGAAATGGCATTTGGGTTGAATTCATAAATAAAAGCCCCAGTGTCAATTTACAGGTTTTTTATGCACTTTAAGGATATGAAATTCTTCCAATGATAAGAAGAAGGTGGTGTTTCACTTGACTTATAGCTTCAATTCCCATATGCTCCAAAATGTGTAGAGGGAACTAATGAAAATAGTCCCCTAAACCCTAAACTACTTGTATGGTTCTGGTACTCAGTTGCCTATGTAACTACTGTAAGTTGCCAATTAGAAAACTATAGATTTTGTGTTTAATCTAATGAGGGTTTTGAAATACCTCTGAATTTGCTACAAAGGGCGTCCCCAAATCTGAATTCACTATAGAGGGCCTTGTTGACTTCAAATTTGTTGCAGCAAACTCTGAATTCCTTACCCACCTTTTCAGAAGTCTCCATGTCCTCTCCAAACAAGATTGATCACCCATGCAAGTATCTACTATAACCCAAAACGACTTAGTGCTAGGCTAACCAACTAACAAAATGAGGAATTTAATGAATAATGAATCGCGTGCAACACACTCCCACAAATAATTTCTCGAAATGTATTTTTAAATTGTCTAATTTGTATTTGCGTGACTAACTATTTAGTCATTTTATTTGTATGACTACATAATTTTTTAGTCGATGACTAAATTAGTCGTTTATTTACTCATTTATAGATGAGTTGCAAAAAATTAGTAGAATTTAGTTATTTTTAGTTGTTGTGACTAGAATCTTTAGTCATGTAGTCATTTATTTGCCAAATTCTACTAGTGCATGCAACATCAGAAACCCTTTTATTTTCAAGATCTTTCTCAAACATGCAAATATACCTATAGAAGAAGACATCATTGACCCTATTGGTTGTTTTAAATTCCCAACCTGATCTCAAGGAAAATAGATCTATAAATTAACCATTTCTAATAATTGATCTGTCTCGAGGGATTGGCCAATGAACAGGAAGATTAGGGGGGTCTTTGATCCCCTTCTTTTCCTCTACACTTTAGGTTCTATAGGACCAAGAAGGGTGTTCCTTTCTTTCTATTTGAAAATAAATAGACAAAGCAGACATGTTCCCTCTAGATGGCTTAAAGAATTAAAGATAGAGTAAAGTAATGGGCAAGATTCTTATGCTTTAGCATAATTCTTTGCAAAGGAACATGTAAACAAAACTATCATCAATATGAATATAGAAACTAAAACTGTTCTTTGATTTATATGAAATGATTAGGGAGATCTAGATGAGGATAATAACCATCAAAAGATTAGTTCCTAAATTAGAGTCATGAAACAAATATAAATGAACTTAGTATAATAATGCACTCATAACTCTTATAAGAATATTTTAATGATGCATTACATCACCACACCTTGAAATTAGACCAGACTAATTGTACTTGCTTATCCCTGCATACATCTACTATATTCAATATCTTCCTCGAAGCATTAAATCTAATCTTTGAGTAAAAGCCTTTTGGAATAGATATCCTTACACAGGAAAGACTGTGAAGATGAATAATATTGATACTTGATCAATTTACTCAAAAACATAGCAATGGATACAACTGTAGGAGACAATATAGTCTGTACTTTAACAATATATTCAAAATGTTGAGTTTAACACAATTTTATACCAATAGTTGCAAGTACAAACAATTCTATTTCTTGGAAAACACACCTAGAAGTAAAAACTACCTATTATGATATTGTACTATGCTACAAAAAATTCCTCCAAGATGCTTATTAATAGGTCCTGAATTCCCTTTTATAGAAATAAGAAAACAAAACAAGCTTCAGACCTAGAAACATATGTCACCCTTTCATTTGACAAAATTGCTCCAATCAGAAAATAGAGATAACTGATTGCACCCAGAGAAAAAGTTATTACATGTATGTTCACAAGACAGGTTGTTCTTGGGAAGTGTGCCTTTGAAGATGTAACCAACTTTGCCAACCTTTACTCTTTATTTGTATTCTCATGTTTTCCTATTGAGAAAATTGATGGTTGCACATGAAAACAAAAGAGACACTACATGACAAATATGTGCCTAAATTATGAGAACAAGAAGATTCCCTTTTCTAACAAGGAGATCAGTAGGATTACACTCTGAGTTTTGAAAAAGAAGTAGATAAATGAGTAGTCATCTGTTCATACCTTTTACAATATTCCATATTTCAATATAAGGTAACTCGTTATATTTCTTATCCCAGGCTTGATATTGCTCCTCTATGGTCCATTGAAAGATGATGAAATTATCCACACATGATACATACTTATGGTTGTACTTGGCTCGAATCGATCCAGCTTCCCTTGTAAAATTAGTAGCAAGCTAACATGAATCCCATAGTTTGTTGATGCTTGTTCTAAATAGGGGAATATCTATCTTATTATTTTGACAAATGAAGAAACATATGATAGGGATGATATTACTAAATTGGAGAATCCATGATTAGGATGGCTTAATGTCACCATTCGCAGTTTTTATCGTAGGGATTATTCCAACCGTGTCATTGTCAAAATCTTGAATTAACTTCAATGCCTTTTCCTCAAGATGGTTTATAAATGCCTAGGATTCTCCTGCTTCCTTTCCATTCATATAGACTTGTTTAACATCCTTGGGAGCATTAGGATCATGATTTGCTCCTCTACAAATGCCTACTAAAGAAGCAATCCTGAGGATCCATTTGTTGAACAAAGGCACTATTTGTTCTTTGTCATCTGCAATCTTCTTAATGATTTGTGACAAATCATATTAACACTTGTGGATTCCAACTGCTTGGTTTGACACTTTGTCCATTAACAACCTTAAAATAGTTGACACAATACACCAATTATCCTCTTGTTATTTATCAAAAGAATTTGTAAAAATGTCTTCAAATGAATTCATTTGTTACTTTAGTTCTTCATTTTCTTTTTCCAAAATAGACTTTGAGGAAGAAGAAAGATCAGAAAAGAGGAAACTTGAATCCTTGACCACCAATGCTGTACTTGGCGAGGCTGATGTTGAGGCCTGTTCTTGCCACTGTATTTCTCTTTCTTTCAACTTATTTTATTCTTGCGACATGCTCATATGTTCTTTTAACAAATCATCATTATCTTGTCTTCTTACAGTATCCAGAATAATAGCAGAAGCTATATCCCACTCAAGAAGTAGCAAGATTCTACTATCTCTAATCATTTGTCTACCTTGATCTGGAGAAATTTTTTTAACCTCCTCTTTCATTTGTGTAAGTATCTTGAGGGATACCTTCTCTTGAAATTCTTGAGGAGAGTGAGACATTTCTTCTTCTAATCTTTTCTCATATTCACTCTTTCTGCTCTTCCATAAGAAATCAGAAAACTCCTTAGTATTGACAACATCATCATCACTTATGAAATTCTTGCATGCTATAGTCTTGATGTCATCTGAAACATCATTTCCCTTCATGGCAATATCAGAAATCCTATTCAAAGGTAGTCCTTCAGGCTCATTTCTGCTAGGGGATGGCATCTCACACTATATCTCTTCCTTAGTTATTTCGATTTCTCCTTCATCATCGGGGTAGTCAACCAAAGGACCCATTTCAACCTTCCTTCTTTTTGGTAAAGGTTCTCCATGAAGAGAATCATCCTTAGTCATTGGTATAGAAGGGGAGGATGATTGTGGAGGTGGTAAAAGAGCGAGAGTTAACTAAGTTGGTGGAAGAGCTTGAGGATCTTGTTCTTTAACTTCTTCATTTCTGGCTCTTCTTTTGAAAGTATATTTTATTAAACCTCTAGCAGGGGGCTCGTATGAAGTCCTCTCTTCTATAGGGAGCTGAGTAGACTCACTATTTTGTATATCAATTAATTCATCAATATGAGATAAAATATTTTTTATCCTATTGATGGGGTCATCAACCTCCAGGAAAAGTCCCTTGTAAGAAGGCTTCTTCTTTTTCATTCCTTCTTCATATTTCATGTATATTGTCCATTTTTCTCTTTTTGTTTTCACTTCCTCATTAGTAGGAGAGTTTTTTATAACATCCTCAAGAAAGAAAATGTGATGGGGAATGTAAGACCTATTGATGCCTCTTCTAATGCCGTTTATGTATCCTTCAGGATCAGAGAACCTAGCCTTCTCCTGCCTCATTTTAAAAGGCAACAATTTATCATTCAGTTTAGCAAATCCTTCTTTGTTCATCCTAAAGTTAGAAAACACTATCAAGAAAGGAAAGAAAGATCCCTTCTTCTATCCTTCCAAGTGAGCCTTTTCTGATTCAGCCAATTGCCAAATTACCTCCAAGAAACTAATTCTCAATGGCACATACTTGGGTAAAATGTGAGGATCAACAGGGATACCATAAATTCTAAAATCTGTGCCCTCTTCATGGGGGATGAAGTCACCCAATTGTGCTTAATTTCCAAAGGAGGGATCCTCACTACAGGTCTAACAAAATTTAACAATAGTTATGGAATCCTGGGTATGTTTGATTAGAAGTACCTCAACACTGTGACCACAAAATAATCTCTGAAGAATCTATAATTGGAATTTAGATCATGCTTGTCCCAAATGTGAGTCCAACACTGGACAGGTAGTATATTTCCCATGTCATCAACATGGTTAATCATTAATTCAGGGTGTAAAACCATCGTTGTTTTTCCATGATGTAGGAGCATGTGGCAAAGCAATGAAAACCAACTAAATTTAATTGGCTCCTTCTTATTTTTGATGTCCACCAACCCTTGATGTATATGTTTTGCTAAATAGGAAGCAAAGTCAAATTAAACATTTTGAGATGGATGCTGGATATCAATGGCCATATAAGTAAGAGCAATGGGAATCCTTTCATTGTTATCTTATCCTAACACTTGACATAGAGCATAGTAGGTTTTGGAAAAATAACCTTCAAAAGTATCTAGCTTAAAAGGCTCTTGCTCACTTTGGGGAATTCTTATTAATCTACCATTTGGTCCCTTTTCCTTGAACCTAGGAAAATATATGGTTTTTTAACTGCTTCTATCTTTTGTATATAGGTCTTTGAATCTATTTGCATCAATCTCTGTAGAAGCAGCCAAGTTTAGCCCAAAGACTGTGGTAATAGATTCTCTACTAATTTCCACTAGAACTCCCCCTTTCATATTCTAATTGCTTTAGATTTTTCATCATAATGGGTAGCCATGGCTTGGAGTAACTCAACATCCTCAACTACATTAGTAACTATTATCTTTCTTAAATCACTCTCCCATACATTAGATAATGGTGAATGAGCATTTCTCTTGCTCCACTAGTGGTAAAATAATGACCAACCATGAATAGGGATTTTCACATCTCTACAGTCAATAAACTTGTCAGCCAACCCATCTTTGCGTTCAAGGCTAGTTACTCTTATCCTTTGTGCACTAGAGCCAGGGAGTTGTTTTACAAGGTCTTCATGCAGGGCTCATTTTTGGGAAATGGAGGAAGCCTGGGCTTTAGGTGGAGCCATTATTAAATGGTGAAATTAAGGTGAGGGTTTTCTCTCTTGGTGTTTAAGGGTTCGTTCAATTCACACCATAGAAGATTTTCTTATGAACAAAAGGAAATAGAAAAACCCTAATGGAAATGCAAAGCACAATAGGAGGTGTAGACAACTCACCAGATTTATTTTGCACCACTGCTTTGCATTTGACACCAGAGATATGATAACAGTTATCAGCTTCAGTGTTCTAATATTTCAATGTTTTTGGAATAGAAAGTATAGAAGAATATAGGATGTGAGGCACATAAGTACCATTTATTTAGGACTAGAATTACTCATGTTTGCCTTCACTTCATCTTGCATGAGCTAGATATGCAAGATCATTCACTTTGGGAGATTTTGAATATCGACCATCAGATTGTATGATACTGGCAGAGATTTGACAGCCACGATCAATCCTAAGAATTTGATCATACATGACACATCTAGCAAATTTTACTAAACCAATCAGAAAGTTACTTCTCATTATTTCTTGATTAATTGTTGGAATGGACAAGCCATAGAGATTATGCCATTCTTGCTATGTGGTAATTTTCTGTCGTTCCGCAGTGCGGTGAGGCATACAAATTAATGATCCAATGGAATGACAGAGGGATGAAAACTATAACATCAAAACATGCCTTTCTCTAGGTAGATCTTTTCTTGCAATTACAATAGCCACGTGTCAAACTTCTGCTTCTCCACAGATGCTAGCCGTGGCTTCTTAATAGAGCTTGGCAGAATGGCAGAGGTATTAAAAGAAATTCTTTACATGCTGAATGGGACCCACCATCATTCACTTCATTATAATGGGAGACACTCCTCAACCAACTGGTACCTTTTTCGTAGTTCCATGAACATCTTTTACAAATCACATTTGGATATTGGTGGACTGGTGGAAATGTGCAAATTAACTTTTACCTGTCAAAAGGGGTTAGTGGTACCCGACCCTTTGTGTATAATTTTAAAAACAACCTTCATCTATTAGGTAGGAAAAGGGGACACATGATCATTTGGTCACTCTAAAATGAAGTTTTTTAGGCACAGACCAGTGGTGGTGGTTGTATGGTGAGGGGCCGATCAAATAACCTTCTGGGGGACATAAGGAGACAACTTAAAAGAACGGGTTATAGGAGATAGGTGGTTGACCCCAATGATACAATAAAAGTAAAAGATCTTTAGGATGCTTGATACAAGGGCTTAGGACCTTTTTGAGGATTATTGCTCAGAGTATTCTTGTTTTTTAAAAATCCTAAGTCACAAAGCTTCCACCATGATGTCAAAAGACTAAAACTATGGAAAAATTTTACATGGTACCATCAGTGGCTCTAGTTGGAGATGCCAATTCAACTTGAATAGGGTGAGGTCACATACAGACTCTGGAGGATTAGACTACAACACAAAAAGGAAGAAAAGAAACAACCTAAAATACAAACTAAAGTAGGGAACTACCTAAAACTAAAAATAAAGTATGCATGGAAAAGGATCATACCTTATGAAAAGTATGATTTCAAGAATTGTCCATGCATTAGCAGTTCAAGTAATTCTCCAACTAGACTTTGTAAGAAATAAGAGTATTCTCCATGAGTGTTGCTGATTAGATATGGTCCAAGCCAAAGGGCATCAAATTTACCATGTTTCCCCTTATCTTGAGACCTAGCATTCCACAACAACACCATATCTCCTATCTGAAACCTCCTTTTAGATGTTCTCTTGACATGTAGATTTTTAACCTGTTACTATAGCTTTATGTTTCTTAGCTTACCTAGCCTTCTTGTATCATCCAACTGAGTTACTTGATAAATCCTATTTTGCATAGCATTAGAGATGTTCTTGAATAAACTTGAAAATAGGTAATAGGTTATTTATGGGCATCCTTGCCTCTAGGCCATACACAAGGTCAAAAGGGTCTTGCCCAATAGCCTTTTTCATAGTCACTCTATCAACCCAGATAGCAAGTCTTAATTTGGTATCCCAGGCCTTCTTGTTTTTCTCTATGATTCTTTTGACAATCTTCATCAAGCTTTTGTTGCTTGATTCAGCCTGTCCATTTCCCTGAGGATGGTATGGGGATGAGTAAGAGATCACAATCCCATACTGGCTACAAAAGTTCATGAATTCCTCAGACTTGAAACATATTGCATTGTCTAAAATTATTTTTATGGGCATACCAAACCTAGTTATGATATTGTTCATGAGAAATTCAATTACAACTTTCCTAGTTTCCCTTTTGGTGGGGATGGCCTCAACCCATTTAGTGAAATAGTCAGTGGCCACTAGCATCCAACTATGTCCTCCACTTGACTTCTCATTTATCTCGCCTATGAAATCTAATCCCCATTGCTGGAAGGGAGCTTCTATTGTTATAGGCCTGAGGGGTAAATTTCTAGAAAATTTTAATTTTCCTGAGAATCTTTGACATGCATCACAGCTTTTGACCATTTGGTGAGCATCCTTGAAAATAGTAGGCCACCAATACCTAGCTCTCAAGACTTTGTAGGTTGTTGTTTCAGCCATATAATGACCCCCACAAACACCATGATGCATATCCTTCAAAACTTCAGAACCCTGACTACTGTTTATACATTTGAGTAAAATGCCTTTGAAATTTCTTCACCAAAGTTCACCTTCTAAGATTATAGATTTTATGGCTTGTAATCTCAATGTCCTCTTCTAATTTTTAGTCATTCCATCAAGACAAGATACATCTTATAAATAGTGAACAATATTTCTATACCATTCAGAATCTTTCATGTCACAATCGACCACTGCACCTTGAGTTTCAATATTGTTTATCTAGTTAGCCTCTAGATTTGACTCAGCCATAAACTTTGACAATCCTTGTCCTCTTACTAACTTAGTAATCTAAATGTCAATATTGAACTCTTGGATCCTATTGATCCATCTGTATCTTCTCCCAGTTACCTCTTGCTAGGTAAAAACATCTTTGACAACAGCTGTTGGTACATAGGCAATAATATTTGCCCTAACCAAATACGGTCTAAAATTTTTAACATATTTTACCAAGGCGTAAGCCTATTTTTTAGTAATGTCATATTTTAGCTTAGTTGCCTAAAGAGATTTAGTAAAGAATGAAATGGATTGTTCATAACCCTCACTATTTTTCTATAGTAAAATTGTGGCTATGGTATGGAAAGAAGCAAAAGAAAACAACTGGAAAGGTTTGGAAAAATTAAGGGACTTCAATACATGGTCCTCCTTGATGGCTCCTTTGATGTTCCTGAAAGCTTTTATTGGTTCATCATTCCATGCAATATCCTCTCCTTTCTTCAGCATCTCAGATATCGGTCTAGTAGTTTTAGCAAAATTTGTAACAAATCTCCTTCAAAAATTTACTTGTCTAAAGAAGGATTGAATTCCCTTAATACTTTTGGGTATTGGTATTTTTTCAATAGCAACAACCCTCTATGGATCAATCCTAATTCCTTCTTTAGACACTATGTGGTCTAGGAGTTTTCCTTCTGTTACTCCAAACACACATTTCTTAGGGTTTAGAGAGATGCCAAACATCATGCATCTTTCAAAAATTCTCTCCAGATGACAGCAATGATCCTGTTCCTTTTTTGAATATGCGATTAAATCATCCTAATACACCACCATTATTAGATTTATGAGATCAGAAAAAACTACATCCATAGCTCTTTAAAAGGTAGCACCAACATTAGTTAACCCAAAAGGCATTCTAATGTACACATATGTGCCCCATGGAGTCGTGAATGCAGTTTTATATTGTTCAGACTCCTTAACCATTACTTGGTTATATCCTGAAAAGCCTTCCATCATAGATAAAAGCTCACAACTAGTTACCTTCTATAGCATGGCTTCCATATTTGGTAAAGGATAATTGACCTTTAATGATGCTATATTCGGGTTTCTAAAATCAACACAGAGTCTAATATCTCCATTTTTCTTTCTAACAGGAACCAGGTTTGAAACCCAAGTGGAGTGTCTAATAGGTTTGATAATCCCACCATCACTTAACGTGGCTAACTCTTGCTGCATTTTTGGTCTTAAAGTAGGATTTATGGGTCTTTGGTTTTGCCTGAAAGGTTTTGCATCTAGTTTTAAGGGGATTTCATGTTGAAACAAATCTTCTCTATATGCCTTCAAATCATCATAAGACTAGGAAAAAACCTTTCTATGTCTTTTGAGCAAAGAAATCAAAATTTCCTTAATTTTTGGGTTTAGGTGTTTACCTACATACACCAACTTTGGATGGGCTTCAGTTCCTAGGTTTATCTCTTCAAGGTCATTTAGGTGCACTAGAGCAGATCTTACAATTTACTTGTCATTTCCATCGAAGACTCTTTCTAGAGCCACCAGTCCCCTTGGAATTTTATTAGTCTTCAACTAGATAATCTCATTCTCAAATATAGTTTGTTTCCCATCCACCATCTCCACAAACTCCTGGAAATCAATCTTCTATGCATGGTATTCATCTATGCAATTCATGAATTTATAAAGATCCTAGTCATCATTGAAGATTTTCTAGTGATGAATATTATCTGGAACAAAGGGTCTTGTCAGCATTTCCACTTTTGAAATTCCTGCCAATGTGATATCATCATATTTGACTACAATGTTCACCAAAAAATCAGCCATAACATTCTTACCTCGCTCTATCTAGTCAATAGACAAGGCATCAAATTCTTCAATAGTGTCCTAGACTGCATTTCTATATTGTCTGAGTCTTTTATTCTTTGAAGCATACCTAGATCTAACCTGTGAAACTACCAATTTGGAGTCTCCCAGAACCCCAAGCTTTCTAAGACCATGTTTAAGGGCTATTTTAAAACCTACAATTAAGGCCTCATATTCTACAAAATTATTAGTACAAGAAAAAACAAATCTAAAAGAAGATCTAAATGCTTTGCCAGAAGGAGCCATAAGCACTACTCCTGTACTAGAGCCTTCCTTAGAACAAGCCCTCTCAAACTGCATAGATCATAATCCTTTATCATCAATTGACTCAGGCTCACCTAGTGAAGAATTACTATTATCCTCAACTTTGAAGTTGTCTATAGCCATATCTAGGAAATATGCTTAATCACCTTCTTCATTGATGCCATCTAGCCTCACATCTTCACCGTCCATGAGAATCATAGCGTATGAAGAGTCCATCTAGATGCTATCACCCACAGTGGAAGCCCACTTTCTTGACAATAGCATCCCATACATAAGAGGAATATCCACCACAATGATATTCATTTTATACTCTTTGTGAGGGAAAGATGCAAGTCTAAAACTGATATCCTTGATGATTCTGATGATTGGAACTTCTCTGGAATCCATGGAAAAGCATTTCCCATAGGTCTTGGTTACTTGTAAGTCTAGAATTTCCATGACTCCCAAAGGCATTATATTTGTGAAGCACTTGAGTCAATCATACAATTTATCACAAATATTCCTTTTATCATGAGAGTGAGAAAGAATGGATCCACTTGAGAAGGGCATTTTTACAAAGTGGTCCCTAGATATACCTCCAATACTTTAGCACTGCACTTTTTAACTTCTTTGGCAAGTACCTTCTTTACTATAGGTGGATTTACATGTCCATTTGCCATCTCAAGTGCACTAGGAGCTACATCATTTATTGCAACTATAACCCTATTCTTATGCTCAGGTATCCTCATCATTTCTAATAAAGGAACAGTCACCCTTATCTAGATAAATATATGGGCCATGTCCAATGGGATATATTTGGGCACTAAACTGGTGCAAGTAATATCAGCATTAGTTGTAGGCATGGGAGATGTGTCTACTTAATCATATTTTTGTTCCACAGGGATTTTCTTGGCAATTTCCCTTTCTACCGATATTTTAGCTTTAGGAGGTGGATGGTGATGTGGATTACATTTATCCCCCTTTTCTTTAGGTATTCTCATAGATCCTATTTCCCTCTTGGGGTTAGGAGGATGCTGCTCTTCCTTCATGAAAATGCTTCATGCATTTCCCCTTGTACTACTTTCTCCTTGGTTCTTTTTGCTTCTCAAGTTGTAATTATTGTTATCAACTAGGATTGCACCCATGATGCAAAGATGGAAAGCTCGACAATGCTATGTAACATTGGAATACTTTCAGGTTGTGCGTACCTTATGGTGAAAGTAGACCTCCAGATTATGGGCTGGTTCCCTTCTAATTCTCTAATAAACTAATGACTTTGCAAGAAAAGGGTTTAAAAAGACTTCCTAATAAGAGTACTAAAACTAGATCTAAATGTGTGGTGATGCATCTAATTGATAGAAACATGCAGCTCTAATTCACAATAATTTTCAAAGTATCTATCCACACAAACCAATTTGGCAATATGACCATAAAATTGATTCTAAGGAAGGCTTGAATAACTATCTTTTTGGAGGAAAACTGGGTTCTCACAGCATGAAAGAAAAGACTATTCCAATGCACAACCTAAGACCTGTGATTTTTTTTACTGCTTTTCAATGCATGCAAGTATAAATGAGACAAGGATTTAAAGGTTATATACTAAAACACAATAAAATCTCATCCAATCATTCATAAATTAGCACAAATGAGAAGGTAGATACTTGATTCTACTAAAAATAAAGGAATACTTGCATAAAAATGGCAAAAAAGATAACCTGTAACTTGATGTACTGTATAATCTACAAAAATTGAGTTACAAACACTTCTCTCTGTAATGCACAAGAGAGCAAAAAGGCAAGAACTAGAAAAACATAAGTTTTTTTCCAATATATAATCCACTCTCAAAAAGACCTAAAAAGGTCAACTAAAGTCAACTGCCCCTAAAAATATCTCCTCCAAAACTAATTCATGAGTAAGCATAAAAATCCCTAAAAAATAGGGTCATAACTATAGGAAAAGGAGCAAAAATAGATCCAAACTGCCCCTCACACTCAGTTTGACCAAGTGGTACAACAAACTCCTTTTAGTTTGACCAAAAATTATGCAAAAGCTCTTAAAATTGCTCAGTTAATTCCATCTCCTGATTTTGCATGATTTTGGGATGAGGAAACAATGTGAACAAGTAATAAAGTAATAAAAAATAACTTACTTTACCATTTGTTATAAATTTGTCTATCTCTAACTTTTTTACAACTTTGTGACAAATAGTAAAGTAATTTATAATTACATTACTTTATTACTTGTTTACATTTGTTTATTAGTTTCTAAGTCATGCAAAATGAGTGTAATTATTTTCAAAAGGTTTAAAAATAATAACTCCTTATAACTCCCCTATGATTTGCATAATTACCTCATGCATCCTATGATGATGTTGATGAAAACACATCCTTCATACATGCAAAAGTCAAAAATACCTTCCATATGTGAGATATGATTAAATAGAAATCATGAATTGACCTCTTATATCTCCCATGCCATCATGCATCACATATGATCTGATCCATGCATAGGTTTAAAAATACAGTCATCAAGCTCTTATCATTAGTTACATACATTATTGCATCCTTATGACTCCCATGCCATATCCATGGCCATTGCATCACCATGTCATAAGGACATCTCTCATTGTCTCCTTGATTTTAATATTTCCATCCTTAAGAAAATGAAGGCAAATAATTATAGCCTTGTATTATTAGGCTTTTGACCTCACTCACTTCAAACCTTAAGGAAATCAAAACAACTAATCATCAGCCTCACGACCCCCTTTTTCATCATTAGGTTCTTAAGACTTAAGAATGTTGACCTCAGGAACTTTTGGATAGTAATGATAATCATAAAAAGAAGTTAAAAAAAGAAAAAAGAGCCCACAGTCGGGCTAGGGCATTTCGACCAAAAGGAAGATGAAAACCTAAAAAAACTTCATTTTTCACTTGCCTTCTCTTCTTGCTGCTCTACCTGCCAACATGCACTAGGGTTTGAAGCTATTTTTGGAGGCATTCTTGAGGTTTAAACTATTGTTCTTGGGCTATTTTCAATGCAATCTTCATTCAGGTAAGTCTCCCTTCTATATATCTTTGTTTTTCTGTAAGAAATGGTGGTGAAACTATATTGTTTGGCTACTCCTGTAGCTGCTTCTATTCTAGTTTTTGTATAGTAACATAATGATGAAGGAAATCCCTTCCTTTTTCTTTTGTATCTACTGCATATTTTCTCTATTTTGATACAAAGAACAAGCGAAGAGAGATAATTTTCTACACTGGTTTTTCATTATGTTCACTGTATCTTGCTCTGTATAGTCTTCTCTCCTTGTTTGGCCTTCATGGCATAATGATTTAGCATGGGTTTTGTAAAAACTCTTTGAAAAGAGAAACTGTAGGTCATATTTCCTTATATGCATTGATCTTTCACTCATGGCATGATGACTATAATAGGAACAAGTATGTAGAGCCGTTGAAATAAAAAGGGTATACTCCATTTTTTCTTTTCTCTGTCATAAAAGATACCACTGTTCCTTAGCATTTTGTCTACCTCCTATATTGTTGGTTTAGGATTTTATTGTGATGATATGATGAAAATAGGCTTTCTCTCTTATATGTTACAAACTGTACTAGGGTTTCATTTACTCCTTAAGGTTCCTTCACACAGTGTTCATTGGCCTTAGAGACAGGCAGCTAAAAAGAAATGACTATAACTTTATGGTGTCTATTGCTCCATCTTGACTCACGTATACACTGTATACCTTTGTACTTTGTGATGAAGGAAATAGAATGAGTTTAAAATACATGTAGTTCTCATTTGTATCTCCTATAGGTAAACAAAAGAAAATAAATGTCTCTGCTACTCCAAGGCATATTGACTCACATATACACTGTACCAAAGGCTATCTTCATCATTATAGGTTGTTCATACTTGTCATAAGAATGACTTTGGCTATAGTGACTCTATGCTTATGTAGTCATGAATGCATATGGAGGTGTATATTCTCCATTTGATGATTGTGACAGTTTGATATGAAGACAAAAGTAACAATGAACTCTATGCTTATGACTGTACCTTTTAAAATGTTGCATCCTTATCTCTCTTTTCATACATCCTATAGCATAAAAATATATTATGTATATTTGTGTACCTTTCACTGAGGGCATAATGAGTTCTCTTCATGATTTATTGTCCTTGTAATGCACTTCACCTGCTACAGGATACTTGTATGGCTGATCCTCTTGATTTCTATGTAATGCTCTCAGATACATGATGATTTCTCTTTTATTTCTTATGCTCTACTAACTCATACTCATCCTTGCAGGATAGAAATGATTGTCTTATTACTCCATAACTATGGCTTTATCTGGTATATGCTATTACTATGACTGTAGATGGCTCTTAAATCTTATGGTTGCACTTGTATCCTTCATTGCATGATCCTGTAATGCATTTCACTTGCTCCTTAAGGTTTCTCCACATACTTGATCTTGATGCCTTGCTATTTGGAGTTTGTACTCTTCATCTGCTCTATGTATCTCATGTACTCTTCATCATAAGGCATGTTCCATTATGCTTGGAATATTGTCATAAACTCCTTGTATGCTGCCCACTCAGGTGGTTGTCCCTCTTTGCATAGATGTGAATGGTACCCCACCTTGACTTATACACTTGTCTCCCTGATTTAAATGTATGGTATCCTCTTTTGATTCAAAGGTATACTATATCTTCAAGATGATTGTCTTCCACCTATACCTTGCACTCTATGGTTGTGTTATATATGGTTGACTGTCTCACACTATGTGGATGCAAGCATTGTTGCTATTATGTCCTTCTTCATTGACCATCTTGCACTCATACTAGTTGTTCCTTTTCATGCACTATACATGTAGCCTATGGTTGTATCTTCATCTTTGTGAGGCCTATTATTTCAATCCCTTATTTTTTCTCATTTCATATTATTGTTGGAGACATTTTGGACATTTGGAGATTGATGATCCCAATATGCAGATTTTCTAGACTATATTTCTTTATTTTGGTTAGTTATATGTAGCATGTTGTGATGAGACTAGATCTTGATTTTGATTCACTGATGATGATTAGACATATGATATGTATTATGAGATTATTAGAGACACTATTTGTGAGATCATATTATGGATTTACTATGCGAACTTTATTTTGAGATGGTTTACAAAAATGCAAATTATGAATCTAAATGTGATGTGATTTTTATGATGTTTTAAATGATTATGCGATGGTGTGAGTGTATGCTTTTCCTTGCTTTGGCTATGATCTACATATTGGATTAATTTGTTGTTTAAGTATGCAGGTGATTTTCCCAAGCCACGGAAAATCAGAGGTTATCCCACACATTTTGTGAATCCCATGTTGAACCAATCTAATTCCAAGAGGAACCAAGATCAACTATGTATTACATGATGAATCTTCATAATGTTTGTGTATGGTGTCTTTTGGGCTAGGTCTACCCATTTTCAGTTGATTATATTATGGTGTTGTAAATGTGTAATGTTTATTTGATTCAATTTTTGTGTTTTAATTTTTGTGACCCCTTTTCATGTTATTTTATTCATCCTAAGGTGCTAAATTTGGGTTAAAAATGACCCTGGGTTGTACCCCTAGGGTCTACGGCCCATTTGAGCATGTCTAACCCTAGGATAACTCTAATATGGTCACTTAAACTTCACCCTAAAGTGAAGTGACGAAAATGGAAGTTTGGGGAGGAGTGGAAGGTTGGGTCAAACATTCAACCTTGTCCACACCTCATTCCAAGGCATTGGGTACCTTGCATTGAAGGCTTGGGGAGTCTTCAAGACCCTTAATTGTGGAGAACCCAACTCCAAGGCCCTCCCACATGGGTGTGAGTACCTTGGAGTTTTGTGGGTTTTCATGGGAGGATAGGATATGGACACATGTCATACCCTCATCCTTTTGGGGCTCCACCTTGCTCTCACACATGTGTGAGAGAGCACAAGTGGAGGGGGCAAGACTTAGTGGAATGGGAGAGTGACATGTGTCACCTCCACATTCCATGGAGCTTGCAAGTGGATGTGAGGAGGAAGGAGAAGGTGACAGGTGTCACCTTCTCATTCCTCAAGGCTCATGAAGAGAGCTTATTTTACTCCCTCTTGAAGAGAGGGAAGGGGTTCTTGATTTGATTACATTTTTCATTTTATTGGAGTTTTTGGGGAGAGTTAGAGAGTTTTTTTTTTTAGGCACATTTGGAGGAAGGACTTGAAGGTGGAGTAGGAAGGCTCTACTTCAACTACCTACCATTGTTGGGATTTTCAAGGTAGGATTTAAGGCTTAAAGCCTTTCCTTATGCATTTATCTTTTCGTTGTATGTTTGCATTGTGTGTGTTTTGTATTTTGATGTTGTGGGGTTTTGAGTGAATTTGTAAGAGCCTCTCCATTTGGAGAAAATTCTCAACATGTGTGGGATGTGGGAGTGAACCTCCTCAAGGTCACCCTCCTAGTGTTGGTATTTTATAGCCTTGAGGGAAAGATTTTGAGTATGGAGTATTTTGTTTGGCATGAGTGCCATGGTGAAATCTATGTGTTTGTTGGATTTATTATTTTGGGCTTGAGGCCTTGCTTGTGTTGAGACTTTGAGATTTTTGGAGTGGCTCTCTTGAGTTGAGTGATGTCCACTCCCCTACCCCTTCAAACTCATTTCCATGAGTTTTGTGTTGTGTTATATCTATGGGTGTTCTTCATGTTTTGTTGGCTTGCTCATTGTTGTGTTGTGGAGTGTTAAACCTGTGTGAAGATGACCTCCCAGCTTGGGGGTGACCCATTTGTGGGTCTATGGTAGGGAGGAGAGCAATTTTGTGGCTTGGTTTTGTTGATAATTGAGAGGGGGGGTGAATCAGTTATCCTAGTTATTTCTGCTTTCTAAACTTTATTAATAATCAATGTAATATTAATTCACATAAGCAAATATAACCATGAAAAGGAAGCACACATGACACAATATTTTGATGTGGAAACCCTGTTAAGGGAGAAAACCATAGAGTGATTAACCCAAGATTGTATTCTCTGTTAGAAGAATGGAAATACAAAAATGGCACTTGCCAATTAGGGCTCACTGCCCTAGCACACTGCTCACAAGAGGCACACTACCTACAAGAGACTCACTGTCTATAGAAAGAGTGTTATACAATACTTGAACTGATTGGGAGCATCTACATATGCTGGAGTTCAGTTCCGGTTAGGCTCAGTACGCTGATCTGTTGCACTTCATCTTTCCTCTTCTTTTATGCTGCTTTCCTTTCACATACCAGACCTTCCTTACTACTTTCACTCTGCTCTTCTACTTTTATTCGCACATCAACCACAACAACAACACTTTTCACAACTAAATCCATCTTGTATATATATATCTGCACAAGCGATTTTATCACCTTTCAAGTCGGCATCCGGAATAGTCAATCTTTTCACAAACTCTGATCTGTCGGCTGAATCCTTACACATCAAGTAATGCGGATCAAGCATATACTTGTAGAAGTCATCAATCATGTTAGCCAAACAAGACTTATGCCTTAAGAACCTCTTCCATCATCAGTAACACATCCGGAATAATGTCTGATGTTCTGCCAGTCAGTTCTTCCTCTGTCACACTACCAATCAGGAACTTGATACTCAAGTGATCATATCTTTTTCTTCATCTATCACCAGAGGCTAAATCCTTGGAATCTATCACTCAAGGTAGTCCTCTTGACTTCCCCAAATCTGCACTTCACTAAGATACTTCCTCTGAGAGATCCAAACCTGTCTGTCGGACCTCGCCACATGCTCTGTTCTTGTTTACCGGACCACAACATTCTTCACTCTGACTTCCGGTAGAGACATACCATGTCCTACGGATGTGTGGGATGAACTTTGTTGCCATCAATGACAACAATCATGAATCCATATAGTGTCTCTTGCCAACAATCTCCCCCTTTGGCATTGATGGCAACACTTAGTGAAAATGACTAAGTGTTTACACTATGCTCCCCCTTGGTTGATGCTCTATTTTTATATACATTTTCCAGAGCTCCCCCTTAGTTAGATTCCTCATTTTTCACTACTCCTCACTCCCCCTTTGATATCAATGGCAAAGGGTAGGGTCCGCATAAAATTTTCAAAAATTTAACTATACTTAGCCGCATAAGTATATACATATGGAATACTTACATATACTGCAGTATGTCTGCAAAAGTTGTTTTCAATTGAATGAATTCTGTAGCCCAACTTTGCTTCATTCTATCCAAAATTGATATATGACTGCTTGATAGAAATGCAAATGCATCTGCCCTTTTTAGATCTGTTGGATCATTGGTCTGGGCTGTGATTTGAGCTTCTTTGATGGCCTCATGCATGGCCTCTAATTTAGGGACAATTATTCTTCTGAGCTCACTCAACCTACTGATTCTATTTTTCTTCTCTTTTTCAAGCTTCTTAAGTTCATTCAAAACTGCAACCGTTTGACATTCTTGATTTATAATTGATGTAGTAAGTAGATCAAAATTTTGAGAAAGTTTTATCAGTTTATCCTCATGTTCTTTCATTTTCTTCTCAATCTCCACTATTGCTTTGGACCAGGAAATATAAAATTTGTATACTTCTCTGCCATCTTTAAGAGCATTTTCTAAGCTTTTTATCCCAATATTCATATTTCTTCTATCATTAATGATCAAACTCTGTACTTTAGAGAATCTTTTATCCAAAAACTCCTTTCGGACCTTTTCTTTAACTGACTTCTCTAGAGAATCAAAATGTGTACTAACACTGCTGACTAGAGTTTTGAGATTACCAGAAGAGGAGGCTATGGGATCCTTCTGAAACAATGGCATAATCTTTTCTAGCACTCCGGAAGCAGCTTCTATCAACTCACAGTCTTCCATGTGAGACTTTAGGAGTTTTTCTTTAGCCTTTGCATTAGCAAATAAAGCTATCTTCATTGTCTGTACTGGAGAAAGAGAATCAAAATTAAATGGTCCTTGTAGAAGCTCCGGTTCATCAATCTCCATTGTTTCTTTGTTCAAGAAATCTTGGACAGTTTTTGCAGTGTCTCTTGCTGGAGACAAATTTTTCTTTTCTTCTACGGTCACATAACTATCTTTTGGAGCTTTCTCTCCTTCCACATTCTTACCACTAGCAGTTGTGGTCTTCTCTATTGAAGTCTTCTCTCCTTCTGCAACCTTGGTACTGTCATCTTCTTTTTTCTTCACCTCTGCTTCTTTCTCCTTTACTCTTTCTTCTCCTTTGGATCTGGAGTCAACAGGGGAAACCAGAGGAGTGATGTTAGTTTGTTCATGGGCCACCTCTTCCTTTTCCGGAATAGAGGATTCTAAGTCCTTATCCTTTTCTGTACTGGTGTCCATTACTTTTTTTGCTATTTTCTCAGTTAACTCTTCTACAATATTTGTGGCCGAGGGGTTAGCACCCAAGTCCTCTATGATAGGAAGATTGAATCTTTTGAAGGTTTTTTGGACAATCTCTTCTGTGTCCTTGGTTACCTTGTCAGTCTCACCAAGCATGAGTTGATTCATCCTTGCTTTGCTCCTGAACTCATCCTTGCAATCTTTGAATACCATATTCATTGTCTTGGGATCGATTGAAGGATATAGCTGAATAGCTATCTATTCTTAGATCTCAATGTCTTTTGCCATGGCATTAGTCTTTCTTATTTCTAACTCCTTTTCTAGGCTCTTGGGAATAAGAGATATAATTTCAATAAAAGCCTTATTATATATGTTCAGGTACTTAACTGTAGCTTCCTGCAAGATCTTTTGGTTAGCCTCATTATAATCATCATAGAATTCGGCCATTGGTTGAATATTTCCATCCACAGTGACTGATTTGATTACACTTTCTAAAGACAGGGTGGGTTTTTCAACAAATTCTTCTGCCATTTCTTCCTTGTCTTGACCTATGGAAGCTTTATCGGATCCTTTCTTCTTCTGCTTCTTTATTTCCTTTATCCCCTCATCAGATTCAGTCTCTTCTTCATCCTTTTGACTCACATAAGACCTTGTGGCCTTAGAATTGGTTCTTTTCTTTGTTTTACCGGATGATCTTGCTTCTGGTTTAGATGCCCTTGAGCTTTTGGCAGTGGCAGGTGTAGATCTCTTTGATGATCTAGTCCGGGTGGAGGCTTCTACAGGAGCACTTTCCTTGCTTTCCTTTTCTGCCTCTTTCTTTTCTTCCTCAATCCTTTGCCTCTTTTCCCTGTTGGCATCAAGTGCCTCCTTTGAGATGCCTAAGCCTTTGGCAATTTCTTCAACTTCTTTTCTTACTTTCCTCTTCATTTCTGGTTGTCTGAGTTCCACATGAACTTTTACACTTAGCTCTTCAGAGGTTCCAAACCTTTCTACCTTTGGATCCTTTGGCTGACTTAGCATGTGTTGAACATGCATCTCCACAATTTGTTCATCAACTTCATACCCCATGGGCATGATCCATACAATTCTTGGTTCTACTACCTCCATTAGGCACTGATCAGTCTCTACCATAAAACAAACTGTGTCTTTGTATTTCTCAACAAGAGAGTGGGGAATCCTTTCTCTTGCTTGCATCATGTTCCAAAAATTCTTAAAATATCCCCACAGAGCTATATTTTGTGCTTTGTTATCACCGAGTCCATGCAAATAATCTTTGATTTGGACAGCTACTAGTCTATCATTTTCCCATACCCAACCACTAGATCCGGAAAGCTCATTTATAAAGTAGAAGAATAAGCACAATATTAATCCACCATACTTGAATGAATTCTTTTTATCTTTCTTTATTTTCTGTAGATTCTCCAAGAGTTGGTTCAAGAGAAGCTGACAAATATCGTAATCTGCATCCTTTCTTAGCATTTCATAAGCTGTGTAGATGGCAGTTCCAGGTACTAAATTTTCCCTGCTAGAATGATATATTTTATATCCAATGATCATGGAGGCAAACTTGACATCCGGATCAGAGATGTCATCTATTGTCATTGCTCTTTTGTCAAACTTGGATCTGGTAGCCTCACTCAGAGTTTGATTCTTAACGGATTTAAGAATAGGAACCGCACCGGATGAGTGTAATCCGGTAACTACCTTGATGGCATCTTTTGTGATTTTGAATGGTCCATTTAACCACATGAAGTTGTCGTGTATTCTGCTCAAAATGTACTTGACCCATTCATCCTCAGTAAAATAGGGGAAATGTATGTATTGTGCAAAGTGCTTTTTTCGGAGGCCCTTGTATTGGGGTTTGAGCTCAAATGAATCATCTAACAGTTGTTTGTGATAGATATCTCTTAGTTTGAATTCCCCAAACTCTTCAACATTTGCGTGTATGTAAACCCTAATATCTTCGGTGTGCAAAACACCACGCAGAACACTAGAGAAGGCTCCTAGGGTATCTACCTCCAAGGATTTGTATGGATGCTTCTTAAAAATGGGGCGAGGTCTATCAGAAATCTTTACTATATTTGAAGTAGCCATCATCAAGGAATTTTACTAAAAGATGTCAAGAACGAAGAATACCTTTTATGCTCACTAGGGCACACACGATGAAATCTAGATTGAGCTGTATGATGAATCGTCTTGATCTTTGGGGGAAGTAGTTGCAAAGCTCTTTTTCTTTCTTCTTCACATGTGAGTGTACAAATGATGAGTGAATGAACTCCTTTATTTCTGAGAAGCCCTAATTTTCATTTGGCAATAAATGTGCAACCTAATTCATTCCAGTTTGCCTTGTTTGTCTTTTTCAGAGACAAAACCCTTCCAGATCACTGAGACAGATTTCAAAATTATTCTAGGAGAGTAGTGATAATCTGTCTTCCTTTCATTAGTCATTTGATCTATTTGTAGATCAAGACACCATAGTTTGAATCATACCAGACAAAACTTGTCAGGAATTTATTTTTACCAGAAGACTGTTTTACCGAATTAATTTTGGTAGGATTAGACTCTTCAAAACTTCTTGCTGATCTCTCAAATCTTTACCATACCCCTTTTAGATGTTTCTTGTATGAACCCTTTTAATTCACAGCTCTCCTTGTGCCAATTCTGACACGAATTGACTGGCTAAGGGAACAAGGTTTGCTTTGTGTCTCCCCCTGAGCAAGAGCTCACCTTTTAATTTCTGGAAGGAATATCAGCACCAGAGTCTGGTGCGGATTCATCCTCTACATTCTCTGTACTTTTCTTCACCCAAATCTTGTTCATCTCACTTTTAACTTCATCTGCATTCACTTTTTGTTTACCCTTATCTTGATTTTGATTATGATATACCGGACCTCTTTTGTCCTGATTCTTACTTCTACAGAATTTTGCACTATGACCGGATCTATTGCAGATTTGGCAAACAACATTTCTTTGCATATTTGACTGATATCCCCTTGATCTGCATTGATTAGCCATATGACCTATTCTATTGCATGCAAAGCATCTACCATTGAATGATTTGTTCATTTGCATATTTTTGCATTCATGAGATTTGTGACCATACCTTTTGCAGTTAAAGCACTGTCTGGAGAAGGATGAATTAGTCTGACTCATTCTCTTTCTACACTGATTAGCTTTAAGACCAAAGTTATTGCAGTTGTGGCAGTATCCATTGAAGGATGGATATCTTTGAGCATTAGGCTGTCTTACCGGAGGTCTTCTAGGCCTATTCCTTGGATTTTCTGATCCAAAATTCTTCTGATCAGATCCAGAGCTTTCTCCTTTCTCATATCCCAAACCACACTTGTCATCAACCTTCTTTTGACTTCTAAGAAGAACTTCAAGTTGAGCAGAACTTATCTTGAATTTCTCTTTATATTCATTTGTTGTTTGAAGATCCCTTTTGAGAGAGACAATTTGATCCTCAAGTTTTTCTTCATTATTTTTAGCATCTTCAAGATCAGATTCAAGATGTCTGATAATTCTGTCCATCTGATGGCAATCTTCTGATTTCTCCTTGAGAGATTGTCTTAGATTATCTTTAGTTTTTCTTTTCTCTTCAACTTCTTGGGTAAAATTCATAACTCCTGATTCCATTTCATGTCTTACCATAATGATTTCTTTTGATAAATTTTCACATAACTTGGTTTTCTCATTCAGCTCTTCATTTGCATCATTTGCTTCACCTTGTCTTGCCAATTGCTAAAGTAGCTCCTTTCTCTTTTTCATAGAGAGACTTAATTTGTCTTTTAGTTCTCTCATGAAATCATCAGCCTGCTTGAGTCTTTCCTTTAATTCATTGACTTCAGAGTTTGACTATTCAAGATCATCAAGGGCAGTCTTGAGTTGCTCCCTTAAACCATATGCATCCATTTGGATTCCTAGATCTTCCTCAAGCTATTAGACTCTGTTAGGAGGAACTTGGCTCTGATACCAATTGTTGATAACTGAGAGTGGGGGGTGAATCAGTTATCTTAGTTATTTCTGCTTTCTAAACTTTATTAATAATCAATGTAATATTAATTCACATAAGCAAATATAACCATGAAAAGGAAGCACACATAACACAATATTTTTGACGTGGAGACCCTGTTAAGGGAGAAAACCACGAGGTGATTAACCCAAGATTGTATTCTCTATTAGAAGAATGGAAATAAAAAATGGCACTTGCCAATTAGGGCTCACTGCCCGAGCACACTGCTCACAAGAGGTACACTGCCTACAAGAGACTCACTGTCTACAGAAAGAGTGTTATACAATACTTGAACTGATTGGGAGCATCTACATATGCTGGATTTCAGTTTCGATTAGGCTTAGTACACTGATCTGCTGCACTTCATCTTTCCTCTTCTTTTATGTTGCTTTCCTTTCACATACCGGACCTTCCTTACTACTTTCACTTTGCTCTTCTACTTTTATTCACACATCAACCACAACAACAACACTTTTCACAACTAAATCCATCTTGTATATATATGCGCACAAGCGATTTCATCACCTTTCAAGTCAGCATCCGGAATAGTCAATCTTTTCACAAACTCTGATCTGTCAGTTGAATCCTTGCACATCAAGTAATGCCGATCAAGCATATACTTGTAGAAGTCATCAATCATGTCGGCCAAACAAGACTTATGCCTTAAGAACCTCTTCCATCATCAATAACACATCCGGAATAATGTCTGATGTTCTGCCAGTCAGTTCTTCCTCTGTCACACTGCCAATCAGGAACCCGATACTCAAGTGATCATATCTTTTTCTTCATCTATCACCGAAGGCTAAATCCTTGGAATCTATCACTCAAGGTAGTCCTCTTGACTTCCCCAAATCCGCACTTCACCAAGATACTTCCTCTAAGAGATTTGGACCTGTCTGTCGGACCTCGCCACATGCTCTATTCTTGTTTACTAGACCACAACATTCTTCACTCTGACTTCCGGTAGAGACATACCATGTCCTGCGGATGTGTGGTATGAACTTTGTTGCCATTAATGACAACAATCATGAGTCCATATAGTGTCTCTTGCCAATAGGTTTTCCCTCCCTTGTTTTAGTCTTGCAAGTATATTGTTGGCTTTGGAGCTTGATGGAAGTGCTTTTAGTTTCATTTTCATTGTCGTTTTGGCTATTTGAGAGCCATGGCCAAAAAAATGGCGCATGTGTAGTTGTGTAGATGGAAGGAGAGAAATCACTATCTCATTATGTAATGTTTAAAAGATTTTAGTGTTTTACACTATCTTGTTATTGTTGCAAAAATATATTTATGGATGACTTTAATATTGATGTGATAAATTTTATGTAGCATGTGAAAGAAAGTCATTTCAATGAAATATATATGGTTGCTGATTTACCTTCAAAAAAATGTCTATAGTGCAGAAATGAAATATGTCATGTTGTTAGAAAATGATTTTTTTTTTTTGTGAATGTTGTGATATGTACAAATTTGAAATACTCATATGTCTTATATATATATATATATATATATAAACATATGTATACAAAATTATAAGCCCATATTTGTTTTGTTTTAAAATAAATAAATAAAGTATACTATGTGTGTATGAGAGAAACAAATACATATATATATGCAATTTATCACTAATTCTTGGAGCTCCAAAATATTTTCCAGCAAATAAAGAAAAGTATATATATATATATATATATATATATATATATATATATATATGGTAGGAAATCTAACAAAATAAAATTGGAGATAGCAGGGTAGGTGAAAGGATAAAGAAAACTGAGATTAGGGAAGGGGCATTCCCTTCTCAAGGAGCCATGAGGCTAATTTCATGGAATGTTAGGGGCTTGAATGCCCCTAACAAGAGGCATTTGGTCAAGTGTCTAATGGAGATGTCAAACTCGGACACCATTCTTTTACAAAAAAAGAAAAATGAAGGGAAAAGACATAAAAGGCCTGACTGCGAAATGGAGAACTAAGCAGGGCACCTTTGTTGATACTAATTTATAGGTAATGTGTTATGATGCATGTTGTGTATGCTAGTGAATGTATTTTATTAATTTTACATATTGTTTCCTATTGTAACATTCTAATAATTCACCACCTATGTTGATCTTCTTCTTATCCTTAAGACTGGGGTATAAATAAAATATTTCAAGTAACTCAAGCTTAGATCTTTTATCTATGCCCATTCTTGCCAACAAAATCTATTGTTCAAAAATAACATACAAATAGCTTTCCAATTGGCAAATCTAGAAGAACTAAGAAACGTCTTCAAATAATCCATATAGATTTGTGTGGTCAAATGGAAATGCCTTCTTTCAATAAGTCAAACTACTTTCTAACCTTCATTGATGACTAATCAAGAAAAACTTTGGTATATATACAATGTGGCATATATACAGTTTACTCAAATATATATATATATATATATATTAACATAGTCAGCTCCAAAATACTTTCCAGCAAATAAAGAAAAGTATATATTATGTAAATATATATATATATATATATTTACATAATATATACTTTTCTTTATTTGCTGGAAAATATTTTGGAGCTCACTGTGTTAATATTATTATTATTATTATATGTTATGACTGTAAATGACAGATTGATGATGTTTGATAAAAAAAATGGGGGAGAAATAAAATTTTGGGCAGACTGCATTTTTTTTGGGACGCTGTTTCTTTTGTGAGTTTTAGCAAAGGTCAGGGGGGTTTAACCCCCCCATATTGTGTAGTACTGCCAGTGGGCGGGGGTTTGGCAGACCCCCATCCATCGGCCCACACACACCATTTATTCTACTCTTAACACCTGCAAAAACTACCCTGTGTTTGGTGTGTTAACAATGGCACCCCTTCCTCTGTATGCCCTCCTTCGCTCGGCTATTCAGTTGGTTTTAACCTACAATATATATATATATATATATATATATATGCACAGAGTTTTCACAATAAAAATTATCTCCTTCTTTAGATCTCTGGTTTTTGTAGTATACATATATATATATATATATATATATATATATATATATATATATATATATATATATATATATATATATATATATATATATATATACATGCACAAAGAAGATATACAATGAGGGTTATATATATATATATATATATATGTTATGACTGTAAATGACAGACCGATGGTGTTTGATAAAAAAAAATGGGGGAGAAATAAAATTTTGGGCGGACTCTCGTTTTTTTTGAGACGTCATTTCTTTTGTGAGTTTTAGCAAAGGTCAGGGGGGTTAACCCCCCCATATTGTGTAGTACCACTAGTGGGCGGGGGTCTGGCAAACCCCCATCCATCAGCCCACACCCACCATTTATTCTACTCTTAACACCTGCGAAAACTACCCTGTGTTTGGCATGTTAACAACAACGCCCCTTCCTCTGTACGCCCTCCTTCGCTCAGTTGTTCGGTTGGTTTTAACCTACAATATTATATATATATATATATATATATATATATATATATATATGCACAGAGTTTTCACAATAAAAATTATCTCCTTCTTTAGATCTCTAGTTTTTGCAGTATATATATATACATACATGCACAAAGAAGATATACAATGAGGGTTATTTATTCTAGCATATATGCAATGAGTATACCTCATTCTTAGTGATGGCCATGGCTGTCCATGTGATAAACCTGCAACTCAAATGGTGAGAGAATAAGAAGAAAACAAAATGGGAGAAAAAGTTAGAATAGAAGAAATAAGATAGGGTTAAGGCTTTTCTTTTCTCCCATAAGGAAATGATTTTTTTTAATAGAGAGTTTTTAGGGTTATGATTTTCAATTTGTTTTTTATTGTGAGGTGGAGTTTTTTTTTATTAATTTTAAATTGGAAGAGGATGGGTGCACATGACCCCATACCTCTCCTTTGTTCTTTTCCCTCTCTTTTGAACTATAGTGAATTTATTCAACTTGGGTAGAGTAATTTTATTTAGGTAGATGTTCTATTTATTTTATTTCTCCTTCTAACCTTTGGAGATTATTTCAACTTACCTTGTCTTTAATTATCCTAGTGTGAACAATAATGATTTGGGGTTTTATTTTAATGTTGAAGCTTTAAGATGAATAATGCAACTTTAGTTTAGCAAGGTTGATTTAATTAATTTAATCGTATGTTTGGATTTAATTGAAGTAGGTTATAAATTTAAGTATTTAATCTAGTTAATTAATTAGAAAACCTTAGTGTGGCAAATTATCCTCCCTAGCATAATTATTTTTAATTAATCAATTTTAGTGAGTTTAGTGAACTCTTGGGCTTGAATTTTTTTTAATTAGAATAATTTCTATTCATGCCTTAGTGGTGTTATGCTACCGGATTTTTCTAGAAATTAGGGTTAATTTCTTAGGTGACTTAATCCTTGCGTTGGTTAATATTTTAATGTTTCCACAAACTACTTGTATTGATTAAGTTGTTATTTATTCTATTGATGCTCTAGAATTAGGGTCTTGATTTTGACTTGTGTCGAAATCACGTCACTCATTTAGGAAAACTTAGGGTTTTGATCATTCAATCCTAACCCTAATGGCGACACTCATCACGTCGCATAACCCCCTAGTTAGTTATCATCATGTAGGGGATTGTGCATGTGATCGCAATACCCCAAGATTTGATTGACATGTTTATGCCTTAGGCGTATTGCCACCGAGCATGCTGACGCGTGCAAGGGGTTTTCTAGGGATGTGTGGAAAACTTTTGATATTTCGTGTCATGACCACATGACAAATATAGTACCTATATGATGAATGGACTGTCATTAGGGTGACTGTCCCATTATGACGGCATTGTAATCCCTTCTTTAGCAGTCTTATTCACTCTATTTATGATTTCTCTTGCATACAAGTTAGCTGACATGGAATGACACACATATATAGGACCGTTTCTCATTATATGACTACCCTATAGCTGATAACATGCTTCCTGATTGGTGGGATAGTCACCTTAATGACTAATTTTTGTCCTTTTATGGTGGCTTAATGAATTCAATAGCAATTTTACATCTCATTCACAACAAAAAGTGGTAAATACCTATTCTATTGCTGCTCCATGATGCCTCTTCGGTTGTAATACTCTTGATGGGACTGTCCTTTAGTTGATATTGCTCTGATGTTGACTGTACTATCTTGGAAGTTGTCTCATGGTGTATTGGTGTTGTCATTGACATTCAATCAGAATATGCTTTTATTTATTGATCTAAAAGTTTATTTGCTTATCTTATATTCTCTTTAAGATCAAGGGGTAGCATGTTGGGCTTAACCCTTGTGGGAGCCCATTTTTTACCACATGCTGAACTGTCTTGCATAATGACTGTACCTATATCTACACATTGCACAAACAAGTTAGATAAAACAATGAATACAATAGTCATGTGATGATTTAATCTTTTTGGCTCTCCTTCTTATTGATTCAATGCTTCATGACATGTGTTATTTTTCTGTTGGTAGGGCATATAAGGAGACTCATATCCAAAGATCTAACCAATTGTTTTACCATAATGCAGGTTCACTTGGTGATTAGGAGAGGAGGAGCAAGACAAAGAAGATCCAACCAAAGCCATCTCAGGCAATGATGGATATGCATTTTCCTTTATGCTTCTTTTCATTTCTTTTATCTTCAGATACATAGCATAGATTATGTCACATTGGTTAAGCTACTTCCATAGCTTGTGTGGGACCATTGATTACTCTTTTCTTTCTAATGAGTACAAATATAATACTTGTACAATTTTGTGTATGCTTTATCAGCAAAATGAATGAAACATTTTTGCACTGAATGAAAGCAATTTCTTGAGTTCAATGTGTACTTTTCTTTATGTCTTTTTACTCTAAACAATAGAACTAAATTCAAACCTTTCTCAAACACTTAAAATATGTCATGGTTTAAGCATATCAGGAATGTGTTAGAATATTCTTCACCTGAAATGTAATGAACTGTTTCAGCTCTACCAATTTGAGTTGTAGGTGAAAATTTGGTAATAATTACTTTTGACCTAAGTAATCTTGGAGGTGGTCAAAGCTTTGATCTCTTTAATAGAAGGTTTTCTTAGTCAGATGTCAGTATCTTTGGTGTTTAACCGAAGAACACAATCATCACCTCTATTCACACTTGGGGTAGGTAGTTGTTCAACTAACTTCCCCTTCTCCATTGTGACTTCATCTTCTAAGTACTCACTATTAGAAGAAACATATCTTCCATAGTGCAGCCTTGGTTAAAAACCATATTTACATTATGGTCCTCATAATCATCCCCTTCCTCATATTCCTCATACGGGGCTGTATTGTTAATCATAGATATCACAACAACACATGAAGCGGAGGAATGGGGAGCTTGGCACTGTAGGCACCACAATTCTTCATCTACAACATGGACTTCATTCCTCAAGGGGTTAGGAGTTTATTTTGACGAACCTCCCCTATCATTAGAGGGACTAGCTTCCCATCTCGCCAATTTTTGTTATAGGGCTGATCAACCAACCTTGGTATTTTTTCTTGTCTATTAAAAGGAGGCCTTTCATTAGGGATCCTTTTATCATTCCTCACCAAGGAGCTCTTTATTTCATTAACTTCCTTCCACAACTTATCATACTCAGTAGTGATAGGAACTTTACTGCTCTGTCCTCTTTCTTGTGGGGTGATTCTTATATCACCCCTCTTAGAAGTCTTTCCAGATGATTTTCTATTATTTTCAATATGCAAAGCTACTCTAAAAGCATCCCTGAGAGTTTGAGGCTCTCTATTTCTTATTTCATATCCCATCTTGGGATCATAAGCATTTTGGTAAACTACCAAGCACCTGGGCTCATTTGGTCTTAAGTGAAGTGGGATCTTATTGCTTACTTTAAAGAACCTTGCATTAAAATCATGGATAGTCTCATTAAGTCCCTTTTGAATACTTCTATACTTAGTCACAACAAATCATGGATCATTATTGTCTCCATATGGTTCTTTGAAAATCCTCTTGAATCCTACCCTGGAATCAATACTAGCATTTGGTAGACTCTTATACCATTCCCTTGAATCTTCTGTCAAGGATTGTATGAATAATTTTATAGCTACATCCTTGCATTCCACCTCAAAATCATCCATTATGTTAGTGAATGCCTTTAAGTGATCCTCACCAGATATTGCATTATTTCCAGCAAACCTTGGTACAACATTTCTTACCATGTTCTCAATAGGGTTTGAATATCCCTGTATACCATAGAAACCAATCTACCTATACTAGGCCAATTGCATCAGTCTTTTGACAAAAAAAATTATCAAAGGGCCCCCTATCATTACCTAGGTGTATTGGGGGATTTGGAGGGGTCAACAAATTGGGCTACAATGGTATGTATAGGTTATGAAGATTTGGTTGGGGATTCATTCTAGGCATTATAGGGGGGTTTTGGTAAGGATTTTGCCCCACTATTCTAGCATGTGGATTTTGAGGAGGGACATGATAATAATTGGTTAGTACAGAAGATGGGAAATCATTCTCCTAGAGTTAAATTAGAGGCTATAATAGAGTATTGGGTTTTGGGCCACTCTGGGGTAGCCAATTTGCTACAGATGTGTCAAGAACACCGTTGTTGTCTAAAATACCTGGTTTATTCATATTTTGCAATCTAATAAATAATTCTTCTTTTCTTTTTAATGTTTCCATTCTAGCTACCCTTAGGGCCAACTCCCTAACTTCATTATCCAATTCTTCATAAGTTTGGTTTGTGCTAGAAGCTATGCGCATATCCAAATACCTATTGGTATTAATAGATTTGGCCTTTCCTAATTTGGGAGAGGGAAACCTTACATAGGGTGTAGTTATTTTAGGATCATGGGGATTCTGTATAGGATCAGTTTGGGGTTGACTCAAGGGGGTAACCTTCTTGTTCTGTAGGACCAGAGGCGGTTCCATATAATACATCTCATCTCCCTTAGAATCTACCAAACCCTCAGGGATATTCTTAGTGGCATATACAATACTATGCTCTCTTCTTTCTTCTCTTGTTTAAAAATTATCAATGCTTTCACCTAAAAGTGGTTCATTAAATGCCATGAGATCACAAATAGGGGGGAAGTATACTCAACTGAGTCCTTGGTTCTCCATTTTTGAACAACAGGATCCTATATCATAGGTTTTCTTAGATGCCCTTGCTGTTGTGATCTTCTTCCATACATATTTATTTTTTCACCCCTATACAGGGTCAGAAATTTCTAACAAACTTTTAAACATGTCAAAAAATGATATATCTAAAAAAAAGTTAGTTCAATAAATAAATTTATCTTTCTCAATCAAATAGCACTATATGATAAAATTTTTCAAGACAACATATAAGCACAAGTCTTTGTTAAGAGAAACTTTCCTTAGTACTATAAATAAGGAAAATCTTATCAGAGTCACCACCCTTTTCAGGGAAAATAACAAGAACAAATTTTATGCCAACTCTAAAAACCCATGAAACTCTATTACATTGATGTTTAGAACTTTATATACAAGTTCCCCAGTAGAGTCACCAATCTGTTGGTTGTTTTAAATTCCCAACTCTCAAGTAAAACAAATCTATAAAATAGCCATTTCTAATAACTAATCTGTCTTGAGGGATTGGCCAACGAATAGGAAGATTAGGGGGGTCATTGATCCCCTTCTTTTCTTATGCATTTTAGGTTCTACAGGACCGAGGAGGGTGTTCCTTTCTTTCTATTTGAAAATAAACAAATAAAGAAGATATGTTCCCTCTATGGCTTAAAGAATTGAAGATAGGGTTAAAAATGGGCTAGATTCTTAAGATTTAGTAGAATTCTTTATAGAGGAACATGTAAACAAAACTATCATCAATATGAATATAGAAATTAAAACTATTCTTTGATTTATATTAAATGATTAGGGAGATTTAGATGAGGACAATAACCATCAAGATATCAGTGCCTAAATCTAGGGTAACAAAGTCAAGAAACAAATATAAATGAACTTAGCATAATAATGCACTCATAACTCTTATAAGAATATTGTAATTATGCATTACATCACCGCACCTTAAAATTAGATCAAACTAATTGTACCTACTTATCCCTGCATACATCTACTATATTCAATATCTTCCTTGAAGCATTAAATCTACTCTTTGAGTAAAAGCCTTTTGGAATAGATATCCTTACATAGGAAAGATTGTGAAGATGAAAAATATTGATACTTGATCAATTTACTCAAAAACATAGCAAAGGATACAACTATAGGAGACAATATAGTTTGAACTTTAACAATATATTTTAAATGTTGAGTTTAACACAATTTTATACCAATAGTTGCAAGTAAAAATGATTCTATTTCTTGGAAAACACATCTAGAAGTAAAAACCACCTATTATGATATCGTAATATGCTACAAAAAATTCCTCCAAGATGTTTATTAATAGGTCCTGAATTCCCTTTTATAGAAACAATAGAGAAAAACAAGCTTCAGACCTAGAAACAGATGTCACCCTTTCATTTGACAAAATTGCACCAATCAAAAAATAGAGATAACTAATTGTACTTGGAGCAAAATTTGTTACATGTATGTCTACAAGGCAAGTTGTTCTTAGGAAGTGTGCCTTTGAAGAAGATGTAACCAACTTTGTTGACCTTTACTCTTTATCTGTATTCTCATGCTTTCTTATTGAGAAAATTGATGGTTGCACATGAAAACAAAAGAGATACTACATGACAAATATGTGCCCAAATTCTGAGAACAAGAAGATTCCCTTTTCTAACAAGGAGACCGGTAGTACACTCTGAGTTTTGAAAAAGGAGTAGGAAAATGAGTAGTCAGTTGTTCATACATTTCATAATATTCAATATTTCAAATATGAGGTAACTCATTATATTTCTTATCCCAGGCTTGATATTGCTCCTCTCTAGGCCATTGAAAGTTGATGAGATTATCCACACAGGATACATACTTATTGTTGTACTTGGCTAGAACTGATCCAGCTTCCATTGTAAAATCAGCGGCAAGCTGACATGAATCCCATAGTTTGTTGATGCTTGTTCTAAACAGGGGAATATTTATCTTATTATTTTGACAGATGAAGAAAGATGTGACAAGGATGATATTTCTGAATTGGAGAATCCATGATTGGGATGGATTAATGTCACCATTCTTGGTTTTTATCATAGGGTTTTATTCCAACTATGTCATTGTCAAAACCTTGAATTAACTTTAATGCCTTTTCCTCAAGACAGTTTATAAATGCCTAGGATTCTAATACTTTCTTTGCGATCATATAGACTTGTTTAACATCCTTGGGAGCATTAGGATCATGATTTTCTCCTTTACAAATGTCTACTAAAGAAGCAATCCTGGGGATCCATTTGTTGAACAGAGGCACTGTTTGTTCTTTATCATATGTAATCTTCTTAATGATTTGTGAAAAATCATAGTAAAACTTGTGGATTACAATTGCTTGGCTTGACACCTTGTCCATTAACAACCTTAAAATACTTGAAACAATACACCAATTATCCTCTTGTTGTTTATCAAAAGTATTTGTAAAAATGTCTTCAAATGAATTGATTTGTTGCTTTAGTTATTCATTTTCCTTTTCTAGAACAGACTTTGATGAAGAAGAAAGATCAAAAAATAGGAAACTTGAATCCCCTACCACCAATGTTGTACTTGGTGTTGGGATTGAAATTCCCAGGCTACTTTTTGGCAAAGATAAAATTTCAATCATCCAAAGATTTCAGTATGTGAACATATATGGAAAGATCCACAGTTGTTTTCAAACAGAAATTAACAATTGAGTTGATAGAAATATTTGGATTTGATCTATTTTGATTCCTAAAGACTTAATATAACATGGTTGAAGTGCTCATTAAAGATGAACCGTAAAAAAGGAAGTGAAAAGTTACAAACCTTGTTGAAAATAAAGGAAAAATGGCATTAAGTTCTAGAGTTGAATATGGGTGAATTCCTTGTCGAAAATGAATAGGGGTTGCTTTTTGAACCATCTTAAAATTCCCTGTATTTTGTAAGTTATGTGTGTTCTTGATAAAATGCATTGTGGTATGGGTTTGTATATACAAAGTAATTTGTATATACAAAGTCTCTCATATACAAAGTGGTTTGTATGTTGTGTCATTGTATGATGCATATGCAAAGTCCCTTGTATATCGGGTCGTGATATGGTCGCATAAAAAAGTCATCGGGTTGACATATTGTTTACTTGTATACATTACATACAAGGTGGACCCAGCGATGTTAAAAGTTGAAATGTATTTTCTGTCGGGTCCGTTGCTTGTATATTATGTTTGTATAACGAAACATACAACACAATATACATTGCCTAGAGCTGAAACAATTATAAATTAATGTTAAGTCCTTGTATGTTTCGATACATACAAGGCGATATGCATAGCCGAACTTGAAAAATTTGTGAAATAAGGAAAATTTGTTGTATGTTCATGCTTTGTATGTATCTGACATACATTGCCGATATACAATGCATTACATGCAAGCTGCGGAACCCAAGGTTTATTAAAGTTGAAACAATCGTTCTATATGTCTGACAGACATTGCCGATATACAATGCATTACATGCAAGCCATGGAACCCAAGCTTTATTAAAGTTGAAACAATCATTGTATATGTCTCACATACATTATTGATATACAATGCATTATATATAAGTGGCGGAACCAAAATATTATTTAAAAGAGTTAAATGCTTGTATATTCCTCGCTTTGTATGCATGTTTTGAACATACATTGCATTTGATACATACAAGCCGGAACTCAGGAGAAATTAAAATCTGATATATAGGATGCATCCTAACTCATTGTATATCAAAATATACAAGGCTACATACAACGCGGAATCCTAGAAAGATTAAAGTTTAGTTAAACCAATACATCAGGACATAAAGTATATCGCAGGACGCATATACAAGTCGGAATCGAAAGGAGCTACATAATGCGATCTATAAAATAAGAAGGCCGGAAGGAAGATACAATTGGATTTGTATGTATCGAGTATTATTTATGAAGGTTGGATACAAGTAGTGGGTCCCACCGCTTGCACATTTGGTTTGTATAACAACAATGTATATCTTTGATATGCCAAACTATTTTATATACAAGACATGACTTGTTATCACCGGTTCTCTCTACCGTTTCTAGCAGTCACCTCTTGTATCCAACAGAATGTATATTCTCACATACATTATTAGAGATACATTTGCGATATACATTCGCATTATACCTTCAGTGAAACAAAATGCACCTTACGCCGATACAAAATATAGAAACCCTAAAATGACATTTAATCCGAATGGTTAAGATATTTTTCTGACATTGGAAAATAGGTTTTTTATAGGATTTACAAAGAGGGGATCACCCACAAAAGGATCTTGAGGAGCGACTGATAAATCATCGATAAGGGAAGTAATTACTTAAGTAAATACATATGTTTAAATATATTTGTTTTGATTATTTGATTAGAAATTAATTTGTGTTTTATCAGGTCTTTTAGGAATAATGAAGAAACCCTCGAAGGATATTTAGCAGAACTACAGTTGAAGATCCTTGTTTGATCCTAAAATGGTTATCCATTTGATGATTAAAGACGAGTATTAATTTTCCTGAATTTGTTTATTAAGACAAATATTGTTGTTCGGTTATCAACCGTCACAATTGTTCTAACTGGTCTAAAGCTTGTATGTTGCTCTTTATAAGAGATGACCAAGACCAGCAAATATTCTTATATTATAGGTAAAGAACATAGATATAGAATGAGGGATACTTTAGATTAGATTTGAACAACAATGCTAGTTCACTTTTAATATATTTTATTTCTAGTAGACCATGTGCAAGCATTCTCTGATGAAGTCAAGTCTGTAAGCATGAAGCAATGACTACAAATTTTGGTATCAACTATCTGTTAAATTTATTCAATTATATGACTGTCTCCTTTCAAAGTTTTCTCTGTTATTCAATTTGAGTTATCAAGTATATCTTCAAGTTGTCTATACACATTTGCTGTTATAGTGTGATAATATTAATTGGTTTCTACTTTTAGAATTATATCCTTTAAATCTATCATAGTAACTATGAAGGCTTTGTCATGGATCTGTAAGAAGAGTCATATAGTTAGGGTTTGTATTTTGTCTCCAGTTTTCGATAAATCTATTACAATTGCAGTATTATTCTAATAGGTTCCTCCAAGCAAGGATTAAATCCTTTTAGATGAATGTAGGTAATATTTTGTCAATTGGATATATGTAAGTATGGAATACTAACTATTTCCTTGCAGGGTTGTACAAGTTACATACCTATTCTTTCATGCCAGATAGTTTGAGTTTTTACCAAACAAACAGTCATTTACTTCATGATTATACTAACTCTATATTAAATAAGGCACTGGTCTAGTATTTTCATTATCACTTACACAAATTCATTTCAGATTTACTTAGTTAGATTGCATTATTGTTTTAGCATTACAATTTAGATTATTTAGAATTAACTTGCCATCTTTTTATCTGTTTTATAGCTTGTGCCATTATCAATAGTTAGATTAATTCTGATCTTTATCTGCTTTATTAATTAGAGGTTTACCCGCCTAGGTCTGGCAGAGCCTAAAGTGAAGGGGGTTTAGCCATATCTACCCCGTGTCAGTTAGCCAAAAACATCAAGAGAGTCTGGCACCCTCTTAGGGTTAACAACCTACGTTTTTGAGACCTAATAGAATTGGCGACTCTACTGGGGAGTCAATCCTAAATTTTGGTTAAAGATCATTTTAGAGTCAGAAAATTAAAAGGCATAATTCTGCTGGTGGAAGGAAAAACCCAGAAAATTGATTAGTCCTTTAAATAGAGGTGGTGACTCTACACAAAATTCAAATACAGACTGGTAGACTCTGCTGGCAAGAACCCAGGAAGATGAAATTTTCCTCTTCTCACAAGAGGTGGTGACTCTAAAAATAAAATTGATGAAACATGAAAAAATATAACATACCCCTTTAGATGCATTCTTTGAACTAAGGAGACATGAAGGAGAACCATTAAAGGATGGGTATGCAAATGAAAATAATGACTATAACAGCCCACATGCTGAGGAGAAGTTTGTTGATCAAGCTGTCATTGATCTTGATAGCATGACTAAACAGGAATTAGAAGTGTATTTAGAATGGAAAGAACAACAGCTTAGGAGATCATAGATGATACAAAAAGGAAAAGAACTAGATAGACAAATAGTATAATTGGATAGACAGCTCACACAATTGGGCCTCCAAGTATTGGAACCGCCAAAACCTATCCCTCCACATAAACAGAGTGGTGATGTCAATTCACATGTGCCCTCTCAGAACACATATGCTCCATATACTCCAAGAGTACCTCATGATCCATACCATAACCCTATCCAGCATAATAAGCCACCACAAGGGCTCCAACCTATAAATGCAAGTAACATTCCTCAATACTATCCACCACCAGGACAGTACTATGTCCCACAATACCAGCAATATGTGCCACAACAAAATGTTTACTATCAGCCTCCATATGAGACAAATTTTATCCCAGCCCACCCACTGCAATATATGAACTGACAGTGTGGGGAAGAAAAGGATGAAGTATTTTCAGACGATCAAAATGATACATCATCTTGTGACCATGCTGATGAAATGGGTACATCTGATTTTGGGTGTTGTGGTAATGATGAAAAAGATGAAGAAAATATCATCAATGTGGTGGACAAAGAAATATGCTCACTTAACAGTGAGAAAATTTCAAAATTACTCACTATAGAATATGATAAATATGCACATAAGGATGATACTCAAATACCATGTCCAACATACATATGCTTTGACAGTGATTATAATTTGTGAGATAGTAGACCACATGATTGGTGTGAAAGTGCAGTATCAGGATCACATTCAGATGAGATAGAAACAATTGATGATTCTAAATTCGATAGCAGTGATTGTCTAGAGATAAATGCTTCTATTGAATCTTGTGATAATGGAGTCTCAAGGTCACAATTGTGTGAGAAAGTTACTTGTGATGCTGAAAATAATAATGATGCTCTTTCATTAGATGGTGCCAAGACTCAAGAAAATAAATATCAGATGCAAATTGATTTCTTCTGCTTCCCAGTTCAAATAGAGAACCATCATTTGGAAGATGACAACAAATATGGTTACATAAAATATCACACATAGATTATGTCTATCCTGTCATACAAGTATAAGATTATAGATGGTTTTCAAATGCATAATGGTGAAGAATATACCAGCATCACTAATCAGTTAAATATGGATATGACCAATCATGCAAACTTAAATGATATGTTCAAATTGGTATCATTACAACATGGTCAAAACAAGGTTTTTGACAGGGGAAAGACATGGATTTTCTTTTCTGATATGGTCTTTTGACCATATCAATTTTGGGGCAAAAGTTGACTCTGTTACCCAATGGATAAGGCACTGGTCTACATCCCAAAGATCTAGGAATCTTGCTATGCCCACAAGGGGCATACATCCCCAGAAAGAGCCACTATTGGGACTGAAATTCCCAGGCTACTTTTTGGCAAATATTAAATTTCAATCATCCAAAGATTTCAGTATGTGATCATATATGGAAAGATCCATAGTTGTTTTCAAACAGAAATTAACAATTGAGTTGATAGAAATATTTGGATTTGATCTATTCTGATTCCTAAAGACATAATATAACATGGTTGAAGTGCTCATTAAAGATGAACCGTAAAAAAGGAAGTGAAAAGTTACAAACCTTGTTGAAAATAAAGGAAAAATGGCATTAAGTTCCAGAGCTGAATATGGGTGAATTCCTTGTCGAAAATGAATAGGGGTTGCTTTTTTGAACCATCTTAAAACTCCCTGTATTTTGCAAGTTATGTGTGTTCTTGATAAAATACATTGAGGTATGGGTTTGTATATACAAAGTCATTTGTATATACAATGTCTCTCATATACAAAGTGGTTTGTATGTTGTGTCATTGTATGATGCATATGCGAAGTCCCTTGTATATCGGGTCATGATATGGTCGCATAAAAGAGTCATCAGGTTGACACATTGCTTACTTGTATACATTACATAAAAGGTGGACCCGACGATGTTAAAAGTTGAAATGTATATTCTGTCGGGTCCATTGCTTGTATGTTATGTTTGTATAACGAAACATACAACACAATATACATTGCCCGGAGCCAAAACAATTATAAATTAATGTTAAGTCCTTGTATGTTTTGATACATACAAGGTGATACGCAGAGCCAGACTCAAAAAATTTGTAAAATAAGGAAAATTCATTGTACATTCATGCTTTGTATGTATCTGACATGCATTGCCGATATACAATGCATTACATGCAAGCTGCGGAACCCAAGGTTTATTAAAGTTGAAACAATCATTGTATATGTCTAAAATACATTGCCAATATACAATGCATTACATGCAAGCCGTGGAACCCAACCTTTATTAAAGTTGAACAATCGTTGTATATGTCTGACATACATTTCTGATATACAATGCATTATATATACGTGGTGGAACCGAAAGGTTATTTAAAAGAGTTAAATGCTTGTATATTCCTCACTTTGTATGCATATTTTGAACATACATTGCATTTGATACATACAAGCTGGAACTCAGGAGAATTTAAAATCTGATATATAGGATGCATCCTGACTCATTGTATATCGAAATATACAAGGCTACATACAATGCAGAATCCTACAAAGATTAAAGTTTAGTTAAACCAATGCATCAGGACTTAAAGTGTATCAGAGGACACATATACAAGTTGAAATCGAAAGGAGCTATATAATGCGATCTATAAAATAAGAAGTTCGGAAGGAAGATACAATTGGATTTGTATGTATCGGGTATTATTTATGAAGGTTGGATACAAGTAGTGGGTCCCACCGCTTGCACATTTGGCTTGTATAACAACAATGTATATCTTCGATATGCCAAACTATTTTATATACAAGACATGACTTGTTATCACCGGTTCTCTCTACCATTTCTAGCAGTCACCTCTTGTATCCAACACAATGTATATTCTCACATACATTCTTAAAGATACATTTGCGATATACATTCGTATTATACCTTCAGTGAAACAAATGCAACTTACGCCGATACAAAATACAGAAACCCTAAAATGACATTTAATCCGAATGGTTAAGATATTTTTTTGACATTTGAAAAATGGGTTTTTTGCAGGATATACAAAGCGGGGATCACCCACGAAAGGATCTTGAGGAGTGACTGATAAATCATCAATAAGGGAAGTAATTACTTAAGTAAATACATATGTTTAAATATATTTGTTTTGATTATTTGATCAGAAATTAATTTGTGTTTTATCAGGTCTTTTGGGAATAATGAAGAAACCCTCAAAGGATATTTGGCAAAACTATAGTTGAAGATCCTTGTTTGATCCTGAAGTGGTTATCCATTTGATGATTAAAGACGAGTATTAATTTTCCTGAATTTGTTTATTAAGACAAACATTGTTGTTCGGTTATCAACTGTCACAACTGTTGTAACTGGTCTGAAGCTTGTATGCCGCTCTTTATAAGAGATGACCAAGACCAGAAAATATAATTAGATTATAGGGAAAGAACATAGATATAGAACGGGGGATACTTTAGATTAGATTTGAACAGCAATTCTAGTTCACTTTTAATATATTTTATTTCTGGTAGACCATGTGCAAGCATTCTCTAATGAAGTCAAGTCTGTAAGCATGAAGCAGTGACTGTAAATTTTGGTAACAACTATCTATTAAATTTATTCAATTATATGACTGTCTCCTTTCAAAGTTTTCTCTATTATTCAATTTGAGTTATCAAGTATATCTTCAAGTTGTCTATACACATTTGTTGTTATAGTGTGATAAGATTAATTGGTTTCTGCTTTCAGAATTAAATCCTTTAAATCTATCATAGTAACTGTGAAGGCTTTGTCATGGATCCTTAAGAAGAGTCATATAGTTAGGGTTTGTATTCTGTCTCCAATTTTTGATAAATTTGTTACAATTGCAGTATTATTCTAATAGGTTCCTCCAAGCAAGGATTAAATCCTTTTAGATGAATGCAGGTAATATTTTGTCAATTGGATATATGTAAGTATGGAATACTAACTATTTCCTTGTAGGGTTGTACAAGTTACATACCTATTCTTTCATGCCAGATAGTTTGAGTTTTTACCAAACAAACAGTCATTTACTTCATGATTATACTGACTCTATATTAAATAAGGCACTGGTCTAGTATTTTCATTATCACTTACACAAATTCATTTCAGATTTACTTAGTTAGATTGCATTATTGTTTTAGCATTACAATTTAGATTCTTTAGAATTAACTTGCTGTCTTTTTATCTGTTTTATAGCTTGTGCCATTATCAATAGTTAGATTAATTTTGATCTTTATCTGCTTTATTAATTAGAGGTTTACCCGTCTAGGTCTGGCAGAGCCTAAAGTGAAGGGGTTTAGCCATATCTACCCCATGTCAGTTAGCCAAAAACGTCAAGAGAGCCTGACACTCTCTTAGGGTTAACGACCTGCATTTTTGAGACCTAACACTTGGTGAGGGTGATGTTAAGGCCTGTTGTTTCCACTATATTTCTTTCTTTCAACCTGTTGTATTCTTGTGACATGCTCATATGTTCTTTTAACAAATCATCATACTTTTTCTAGACAGTACTGGTGTTTTCTTTACTAAACTTTGCAACTTCTACTACCAACTCAGATACTTCTGTAGCGAGGGTATCATAAACTCTTTTTTTTATTAAGCCACCTTTCAAATCCCTATCAGGTTTTGTAACTAGAGGTTTACTAGTGTTAGGAGCCAAAGCCCATATGGCTAGGGTCTCCAACTTTGGGTTGAATTTGGCACCTGTTAATGTAGTCTCAGCCTCCTCTTCTGTGGAGAAGACTTCATTATCTTGTCTTCTTGCAGTATCCAAAAAAATAGCAGAAGCTGTATTCCATTCAGGGAGTAGCAAGATTCCACTATCTCTAATCATCTATCTACCCTGACCTGGAGAAATGTTTTTGACCTCCTCTTTCATTTGTGTAAGTATCCTGAAGGATACCTTCTCTCAAGCTTCTTGAGGAGAGTGAGACATTTCTTCTTCTAATCTTTTCTCATATTCACTCTTTTTGCTCTTCCATAAGAAATCAGAAAACTCCTTAGTATTGACAAAATCATCATCACTTATGAAATTCCTGCATGCTATAGTCCTAATGTCATCTGAAACATCATTGCCCTTCATGGCAATATCAAAAATCCTATTCAAAGGTAGTCCTTTAGGCTCATTTCTACTAGGGGATGGCATCTCATGCTGTATCTCTTCCTTGTTTATTTCCATTTCTCCTTCATCATTGGGGTAGTCAACCAAAGGACCCATTTCAACCTTCCTTCTTTTTTGAGAAGGCAAGAGAGTCATCCTCAGCCATTAGTATGGAAGGGGAGGATGATTATGGAGGTGGTAAAAGAGCGAGTTAACTGAGTTGGTGGAAGAGCCTAAGGAGCTTGTTCTTTGACTTCTTTATTTCTGGCTCTTTTTTTGAAAGTATATTTTATTAAACCTCTAGCAGGGGGCTAGTATGAAAGCCTCTCTTCTATAGGGAGCTGAGTAGACTCACTATTTTGTATATCAATCAATTCATCAATATGAGATAAAATATTTTTATCCTATTGATAGGGTCATCAACCTCTGGGAAAAGTACCTTGTAAGAAGGCTTCTTCTTTTTCATTCCTTCTTCATATTTCATGTATATTGTCCATTTTGCTCTTTTTGTTTTCACTTCCTCATTAGTAGGAGAATTTCTGATAACATACTAAGGAAGGAAAACTTGATGGAGAATGTGAGACCTGTTGATACCTCTTCTAATGTCGATTATGTATCTTTCAGGATCAGAGAACCTACCCTTCTCCTACCTCATTTTAAAAGGTAATAATTTATTATTTAGTTTAGCAAATCCTTCCTTGTTCATCTTGAAGTTAGAAAACACTATCAAGAAAGGAAAGAAAGATCCCTTCTTCTATCTTGTCATGCAAGCCTTTTCTGATTTAGCCAATTGTGAAATTACCTCTAAGAAAACAATCCTCAATGGCACATACTTGGGTGAAATTTGAGGACCAACAGGGGTGCCATAAATTCTAAAAACTGTGCCCTCTTCATGGGGGATGAAGTCACCCCAATTGTGCTTAATTTCCAAAGGATGGACCCTCACTATAGGTCTAATGAAATTTAACAATGGTTCTAGAATCCTAGGTATGTCTGATTGGAAGTACCTCAACACTGTGACCACAAAATAATCTCTAAAGAATCTATAACTAGAATTTGGATCATGCTTGTCCCATATGTGAGTCTAGCACTAGATAGGCAATATATTTCCCATGTCATCAACATGGTTAATCATTAATTTGGGGTCCCTAACTATCTTTGTTTTTCCATGATACAGGAGCTTGTGGAAAAGCATTGAAAACCATATGAATTTAATTGGCTCCTTATTTTTGATGTCTACTAACCCCTGATGTATATGTTTTTCTAAATAGGAAGCAAAGTCAAATTGAACATTCTAAGATGGATGTTGGATATCAGCAGCCATATAAGTAAGAGCAATGGGAATCCTTTCATTCTTATCTTCTTCTAACACTTGATAGAGAGCATAGTAGGTTTTGGAAAAATAACCTTCAAAAGTATCTAACTTAAAAGGCTCTTGCTCACTTTGGGGAATTCTTATTGATCTACTATTTGGTCCCTTTTCCCTGAACCTAGGCAAATATATGGTTATGTAATTGCTTCTATCTTTTGAATATAGGGCTTTGAATCTATTTGTATCAATCTCTATAGAAGCATCCAAGTTTAGCCCAAAGACCGTTGCAATAGTTTCTCTACTAATTTCCACCAGAACTCCCTGTTTCATGCTTCTAATTGCTTTAGATGTTTCATCATAATGGGCAGCCATGGCTTGGAGTAACTCAATATCCTCAAATACATTAGTAACTATTGGCTTTTGTAAATCACTCTCCCATACATTAGATAATGGTGAATGAGGATTTCTCTTGCTCCACCAGTGGTAAGATAATGACCAACCATGAACAGGGATTTTCGCATCTCTACATTCAATAAACTTGTCAGGCAACCCATGTTTGCCTTTAGGACCAATTACTCTTATCCTTTGTGCACTAGAGCTAGGGAGTTATTTTACCAGGTCTTCTTGTAGGGCTCATTTTTGGGAAATGGAGGAAGCCTGGGCTTTAGGTGGAGCCATTACCAAATGGTGAAATTAAGGTGAGGATTTTCTCTCTTGGTGTTTAGGGGTTCATTCAATTCACACCACAGAAGATTTTCTTACGAATAGAAGGAAATAGAAAAACCCTAACAGAAATGCAAAGCACAATAGGAGGTGTAGACAACTCACCAGATTTATTTCACACCGGTGCTTTGAAATTGACACCAAATATACGATAATAGTTATCAGCTTTAGTGTTGTAATATTTCAATGTTTTTGGAATAGCAAGTATAGAAGAATTTGAGACGTGAGTCACATACATACTATTTATTCAAGACTGGAATTAGTCATGTTCGCCTTCACTTCATCTTGCGTGAACTAGATATGTAGGATCATTCACTTTGGGAGATTTGAATATCGACCGTTAGATTGTATGACACTGGCAGAGATTTGACATCCACGATCAATCCTAAGAACTTGATCATACATGACACATCTAGCAAAATTTACTAAACCAATCAAAAAGTTACTTCTCATTATTTCCTGATTAATTGCTAGAACAGACAAGCCATAGAGATTATGTCATTCTTGCTACGTGGCAGTTTCCTGTCGTTCCATAGTCCAGTGAGGCACACTGATTAATGATCCAGCAGAATGATGGAAGGATGAAAACCATAACATCAAAACATGTCTTTCTCTAGACAGATTTTTTCTTACAGACGCAACAACCACGTGTCAAACTTCAGCTTCTCTGTGGATGCTAGTTGGGGCTTTTGAATAGAGCTTGGCGGAACGACAGAGGTACTAAAAAAATTATTTACATACCGGATGGGACCCACCATCATTCACTTTATTGTAACGAGAGACAGTCCTCCGCCAAATGTAACCTTTTCTACAGTTCCATGAACGTCTTTTACAAATCACATTTGGATATTGGTGGACTAGCAAAAATATGCAAATTAACTTTTATCTATCAAAAGGGGTTAGCGGCACCCGACCCTTGGAGTATAATTTAAAAAACAACCTTCATCTATTAGGAAGGAGAAGGGGGTACGGGATCATTTGGTCACTCTAAAATGAAGTTTTTTAGGCACGAGCCAGCAACGGTGGTTGTATGGCGAGGGGCCGGTCAAATAATGTTCTAGGGGGCATAAGGAGACAACTTAAAAGCATGGGTGATAGGGGATAGATAGTTGACCCCAATGATACAATAAAAGTAAAAGATCTTTAGGATGCTCGACACAAGGGCTTAGGGCCTTTTTGAGGATTATTACTTAGAGTATTCTTGTTTTGTAAAAATCCTAAGTCACAAACATTCTATCATGATGTCAAAAGACTAAAACTATGGAAAAATTTTACATGGTACCATCAAACCCCTCTGAAATGTTTGATACTCTCTTTTAGGGTCAATTGAGGGTAATAAGCATACATTGGTACATGTCTTCTATCACCAACTGAAGACAAGCTAAGGGGATCCCTCATGCAAGAAGCAACATATACCAAGTACGAATTCATATAGAATTTCAAAGACATTGATACCTTAGAGAGTTGTTGACAAATAGAATCACTGATTTTCTTACCCCAGTATATCTATTGATTGCCCTTCTTGATGATGAATATGTATTGGTACTAATGGAAATAGGGCAGACAACTGAGAGGGGGGGTGAATCAGTTGTCACAAAAACTTTTTATTACTTGCAGCTATTAATTCTTCTTTATCATATGGAACAAATCAATGATATAAATATTCAAGCATGAATCATCAACACATGAGCAGAAACAAATGAACACACATAACACTAAGATTTTTACATGGAAACTTGGTTAAGGGAAAAACCACGGTGGGGGTTAACCCACAAGAATTAATACCCTGTTACAAGTATTTTTACAAATGGGAATGCGCATGCATTCGGGCTCACTGCCTAGAGCTCACTACTCAAATGGAGGGTCACTACCTACAAAAAGATTACAGGAAATAACTAAGACTCTAAACTGATAAATCGCATCTATCCATGCAAGAGTTTCAGTTCTAGTTAAGCACAAATATTGATCTTACACATTTCATCTTTACTCTGCTCTTCTTACTACTCTACTTTCATTCGGACCTTGATTTCTGCTTCTTTCATAGTTACTTCATCTTCACACACTTACACACACAAATCATCTGATTCCATTGCCTATATATATCCGCAACATGATTTACAATTATTTTACCAGTCAGCTTCAAGAATACTTGGAACTTTATTGAGTACTCTGCTCTGTCGGCTAGATCCTTACATAATATGAGATGTGAAGCAAAACTTGCACGTGCAAATCATCAATCATGTTGGCCACTATCATTGATCATCACCAACTGTCTAATAAGCAACTTCCATACATCTGGAGCTAAGATCATCTACAAGGTTAGCCTATTTTTCTTCTGTCTGCTCTGTCAAACTAGAGCCTAATACTCAGAAGTTAATATCTTTTGAATCTTTCATCACTGGAGGCCAAAACTCTAGATTTAGAATGTCTTGGCAGTTCTTATGACTACCTTAGATCTACAGCAGACCATGACATTCCACCGGAGAGATCCAAAGAAAGATACCAGACTCTGTCACCTGCTCTATTCCTAATTAACCAAACTTGGATTAATTCTGATTCTAACTTCCTGTATGAACAAATTGTGATATGCGGATGAGTGTAATGGTCTTAGTTGCCATCAATGACAACACTTGTCTTGCAAAGCAGTGTCTCTTCCCAACAATCTCCCCCTTTGGCATTGATGGTAACATTTAGTGAAAAATGACTAAGCGTTAGTGCTGCTCCCTCCTGCTTTGTACACTTGTGCTCTCCACTATTTCTAAGACTCCCCCTTTGCTAGATTCCTCATTTTTCACTGCTCTTCACTCCCCTTTTGACATCAATGGAAAAGGGTAGGGTCCGCAAGCCAAAATTATCCAAAAATTCTATATATATTGTTGCAAATGTACAACTAATCATTGAGTTCTTATTTTCATGAACTTGAGAATGTCTGCAAAGCTGATTTTTAGTTGCTCAAGTTTAGAAGCCCAAGTACTCTTCATGCCATCCAAAATTAATATGTGACCACCCAGCACAAATGCATAAGCTTATTCCTTTGATAGATCTGATGGATCATTAGTCTAAACTGCAATCTGAGCTTCAGATAGGGCATTATACATTATCTCTAACTTAGGGGCAATCAATCCTCGGAGTTCACACATTCTCTTCATAATGTTGTCTTTTTCTTTAACAAGTCCCTTTACCTCATTAGTCAAGCTAATTACTTGACCTTCTTGACTTATGGGTGAAATGGCTAGAGGATCAAAATCATTGGATAGATTTGACAATTTCAATTCTTGTTCCTTTATCTTCTTCTCAATATCCTCACTTACTTTGGGCCATGATAGACAGAATTTGTACATATCACTCCCATCATTTAGAGCATTCCGGATACTCTTTATGCTAATACTAAGTATTATTCTATATTTTTCTATCAATTTCTTTACTTCACTAAATTTTTTGTCCAAAATTTTTTGTTATACTTTTGCCTTTGCAGACTTTTCAAAGGACTCAAAATGTAAACTTACAACATTCACAAGATTCGTCAGGTGACCAGAGGGGGAATCTAATGAGTTCTTGATGTAGGTTGGCACTAACTTTTCTAAGACTCTGTTTGCAAGCCCTAATAGTTCACTATCCTCCATGTGAGATTTTAACATCTTCTCTTTGGCCTTGGCTTGAGTGAAGGATGCAATCTTCATTGCTTGTACCGAAGAGAGAGCATCTAGATTAATTGTTCCTTGGATTAGTTCAGGCTCATCAAACTCAAGCATTTGTTTATCCAGAATACTTTTTACTACATCTGCAGTGTCTCTTGCAATAATTTCTGGAGCATTCTTTTGTTCTTGAGATTTTTTAGTATTTGTAGATGCATCAACATTTGCACCATCTTCTTCTGCTTTGTCTTTGTTAACCTTTTCTTTCTCCTTTTCTTCTTCACCTTTTTCTTCCTCTTTTCTTTTCTCTGATTTCTCTGTAGAGGGACTCTTCCCTGTTTGTTCACTATTTGCTACTAGATCTGGAGGGTCTTGTGGAGTAGTAATATTGTCTTCTTTTCTAGATGGATCAGATGGATTTGGAGTATCTATTGCATCAACTACTTTATCCATCATTGTTGTATCCTTCTAACTTATTTTTTCCACTTCTAGAATAGAGAATTCACCTAACTTAGATTATTGCTCAATGATGTTCTCTTCTAGAATTTCTTCTGTGACAATGGGAAAATTGTGCTTTTTCAATGCTTTCAAAAGAATTTCTTGAGTTTCTTTAGCAATTTGACTTTTTTCTCCAAGCATGAGTTTGTTCATTCTCTTCTTGCTTCTAAAGTCATTTTTGACTTGCTTGAATATCACATTTATTTGATCAGGTGAAATCTGAGGACACAAATTTATTAGCTCATGTTCCTTGATCTCCATGTCCTTGCTTTTGGCATTTTCTTTTCTCAACTCCAAGATATCTGCTAGACTTTGTGACAACTCAAAAGTTATCTCAATCAGTGCCTTGTTGTAGATGTTGAGATATCTAACTGTTGCTTCCTCCAACACCCTTTTATCCACATCACTGTAATCATCATAAAATTCAATCATGGGCTTTAGATTACCATCTACAGTGACTGACTCTATCACATCCTGCAGGGAAAGTGTGGGTTTCTCAACATATTCCTCATATGCCTCTATCTTTTGCCTTTTAGTAGCTCTTTTGTTTCCGGAGGGTTTTTCTAGGGTTACTTTTGCAGCTTTATTTCCAGTGGCCTTCAATTCTTTTACTTCAACATTAGAATCTGTTTCTTCTTCTTCATCAGGTTTTGTGCTCTTATAGGTTCTTGTGTCCTTTGTTTTTACTCTTTTCCCTTCTTGTCTTGATGACTTTCTTTCTGGTTTCTTAAGATCAGCAAATTTTGGAGGAACAGGGGTAGTAGTAGAGGTTCTAGTAGTCCTTGTCATGGAGGATTCTCCTGGAGTTCTACCTTGAGCCTTTTCAGTCCTTTCCCTGAATTGCCTCACAACTTCCTTGGTGAGGCCTAATTTTAGGCCAACTGCTCAACTTCTTTTCTTACTTTTCTTTTGGTTTCAGGTTCTTTGAGCTTAACATGCAGTTTTAAGCTTAGTTCCTCATATGTCCCAAATCTCTCCACTGTTGTGTCTTTTGGTTTGCTCAATAGATGTTAAGCATACATATTTAAGATATTTTCATCTACTTCATACCCCATGGGCATGATCCAAATAGTTATGGGTTCCACTGCTTCCATTAAACATTGATCTGTGTTAACCATAAAGCATATTTCATGCTTGTCCTTCTCAACAATTGTTTTAGGAATACTTTCTCTTGAATGCATCATACTCTGAAAGTTCTTGAAGTACCCCCAAATTATAATTTTCTATGCTTCATAGTTACCAATGTTGCGTAGGTGATCTCTGATCTGAATGGCAACTGGCTCATCACTAGTCTAGTGTACACCCTTTACTCTAGGTACTTATCCATATAGTAGAAAAATAAGCATAGGACCAATGTACCATATTTAAAAGTGTTTTTCTTTTCTTTATTGATTCTATTCAAGCTTTCAATTAGCTGGTTCTGTAACAGCTCACATAAGTCATAGTTTAGATTTTCCTTTAACATTTGATATGCTGCATATATAGCAGTTCTAGAGACTGAATTATCTCTGCTAGAGTGATAGATCTTGTAGCCAATCACCATGGAGGCAAACTTCACATCCGGTTCTATAATGTCATTTATGGTCATTGCCCTTGTATCGAATTTGGCTCCAGTTGCATCTGTAACAGTTTGGTTTTTCACAGACTTCAACATGGGTAATCCTCTGGTTGACTTTAGCCCAGTCACAATTTTGATCACATCCTTGGTAATCTTGAAGGGTTTTAACAGCCATATGAATTCATCATGCATCTGACTTAGAACATACTAGACCCATTCATCTTCATCAAATGTTGGAAACCCCATGATCTAAATAAAATGCTTATCACACAATGCCTTATATTCAGTTTTGAGATCTTGATTCTCATCCATTAGTTGATTCTCAAACAAATCTACAAACCTTGAGTTCCCAAATTCATCTAAATTTGCATGAATATAAACCCTAATATCTTCAACATGTAGCACACCATATGGAACACTTGAAAAAGCACCTAAGGGGTCGACTTCTATTGATTTGTGAGGATGCTTCTTAAATTTGGGTCGAGGCCTTTCAATAATGTCAACAACCAAAGGTGTAGCCATTTCAAAAGTTAGATGTTCAAAGCTTTACAGATAAGTACCTCTTTTCACGAAATTTGGGTTGACGAATAAATTCGTCGAACATACTTCAATTCTTTGCAATCTCAGATCAGACATTGTTCTCCTTACTTTCTTTGAGTGCAAAAATGATTCAAATGAGGAGTGAACAGCCTTTTATTCTCCACAAAACCTAATTTTCTTTTTGTAATAAATGTTTTGCCCTAGCACATCCGGTTGCTTTGTTTCTTGAGTAGTCTCTCTTGAATCACTCTACAATTTGCCATAATTACTTTCTTTCTTCCAAAAATCCTTCCAAATGTTTTGAATCAATCCAGGGTGTTAGGGTTAGCCGGCAGAAGATATCAATTAAATGCAAATAAAGATTAAACAGAGAAATGGAAATACACAGAAATAATAATAGCGAGAGACAAGTTTTAACGTGGTTCACGCAAACTCGGGCTACATCCACCAAACAAAGAGTCCAATATTATTATCTAGTAAATCAAACCAATTACAATCAGCAATCCCTGCAACTCAATACCGCTGCAAAATGCTACAATACAATATCAAAACCCTAACCCTTAGCCGCTTTTTATCAAGCTTTTTGTTGGTTACAAAATAGGGTTTTCTTATGTCGGTCAATGAAAAAATTAACTCCTGGTGCATTATAAAATAATAAAAAACCGTGTGAGGGAAACCGCGTCGATAAAAGTGGGGTAAATATAACCTCCGAGTCTGATTAGGCTCCATATAACAACACAAGGTACCTTTTTATATTGTGCTAGATTCAGGCACTTACTATCTAGCTAGGGAAATTTGATTCTCAATGTAGTTCCCCCTAAGCCAGACTTCCCAGTTCAATTCCCAGAGGAATTGTCAAGCACCAGATTCTGGTGTGGATCCATCACCATTGTTAATTTTACCTTTCTTCACCCATTTCTTGTTCATTTCATTCTAGATTTCATTCACATCAACTATGCCTTTGCCTTTTTCTTGTTTCTGTTCATCTAGTTTTCTGTTTACCAGACCTCCTTTTCCATTGTTCCTGTTTCTACAGAACCTTGCAATATGACCGGATCTATTGCAAATAAAACAAACTATATTTCTTTGCTTGTATGCTTGATTTCCTCTTGATCTGCATTGATTTTCCATGTGTTCGTATCTACTACAAATAAAGAAGTAACCATTGAAAGAGTTGCCATTTTCTCTAGAGTTATTCTTTATCATACTTCTACATTCATTTGATCTATGACCATACCTTTTACACTTGAAGCATTGACCAGAGAAGGATGGACCATATTGATTTTCTCTGCTGATGCATTGAGTAGCTCTATGACCAAATTTATTGCAATTAAAACAATTCCCATTGAATGATGGATATCTTTGAGCATTAGGTTATCTTACCAGAGGTCTTCTAGGTCTGTTTCTCCCATTTCTTCTTTGAGAATTTCTTTGTCTAGATCTAGAGTTTTCACCTTTCTCATATCCAAGACCATGCTTGTCATCAGTCTTTTTCTATCCTTCAAGTAGTGCTTCAAGTTTAGCTGAGCTTATCTTAAACTTCTCCTTGTATTCATTTGTAACTTCTAGGTCATGTCTGAGAATGACAATCTACCTTTCAAGTTCTTCCTCATTATATCTGCATTCTTGTAGATCAGATTTAAGATGGCCAATTGTTCTATCCATTCTACAGTATTCTTTAGATCTTACTTTTAGAGTTTGATTCAATTCTTCTTCAATCTTCTTTCTTTGCTCAATTTATTTGGTTAGCCTCATTACCCCAGATTCCATCTCTATTTTCAAAACATCAACTTCTTTTGATAGTTTCTCACACTCTTTTGTCTTTTCTTCCAAAGCTTCATTCATGCCATTTTCTTCAGTAAAACTAGACAACTGCAAAATTATCTCTTTTCTCTTTTCCATGGATTTTATTAGTTTGTCTTTTAACATATCAATGGTGTTGTTAGCATCTTTAATCTCATCTTCTAGATCAGTTACCTTTGCTTTAGACTAAGCAAGATATTCTAGAGCCAACTGAAGTTGATCCTTGAGTGAACCCATTGAACCTCCTTCCAAGATCTTTTCCTCAAGCTGTTAGGCTTTTTCTAAGGAACCTCACTCTAATACCAATTGATGGAAATAGGGAAAACAACTGAGAGGGGGGGTGAATCAGTTGTCACAAAAACTTTTTATTACTTGCAGCTATTAATTCTTCTTTATCATATGGAACAAATCAATGATATAAATATTCAAGCATGAATCATCAACACATGAGCAGAAACAAATGAACACACATAACACTAAGATTTTTACGTGGAAACCCAGTTAAGGGAAAAACCATGGTGGGGGTTAACCCACAAGAATTAATACCCTGTTAAAAGTATTTTTACAAATAGGAATGCACATGCATTCAGGCTCACTGCCTAGAGATCACTGCTCAAATGGAGTCTCACTACCTACAAAAAGATTACAGGAAATAATTGAGATTCTGAACTGATAAATCGCATCTATCCATGCAAGAATTTTAGTTCAAGTTAAGCGCAACTACTGATCTTACACATTTCATCTTTACTCTACTCTTCTTACTGCTCTGCTTTCATTCAGACCATAGATTTCTACTTCTTTCGTATTTACTTCATCTTCGCACACTTACACAAATCATCCGATTCCATCACCTATATATATTCGCAACATGATTTACAATCATTTTACCAGTCGACTTCAATAATACTTGGAACTTTGTTGAGTACTCTACTCTGTTGGCTAGATCCTTACATAATATGAGATCTGAACCAAAACTTGTACTTGCAAATCATCAATCATGTCAGGCACCACTAATCATCACCAATTGTCCAATAAGCAACTTCCATACATCCAGAGCTAAGATCATCTACAAGGTCGGCCTGTTTTTCTTTTGTCTACTCTGTCAAACTAGAGCCCGATACTCAGAAGTTAATATCTTTTGAATCCTTCATCACCGGTGGCAAAAACTCTAGATTTAGAATGTCTTGACAGTTCTTATGACTACCTTAGATCTGTATTAGACCATGACATTCCACCAGAGAGATTTGGACCAAGATACTGGACTTTATCAACTGCTTTGTTCCTAACTGACCAGACTTGGATAAATTCTAATTCTAACTTCCGGTATGAACAAATTGTGATATGCGGATGATTGTAATGGTCTTGGTTGCCATCAATGATAACACTTGTCTTACGAAGTAGTGTCTCTTGCCAATAGGTACATCCATTCCTGAAAAGTATTGGATGTTGGAAGTCCCTTAACTCTACTCCAAAGAGTAATCAGATCACTTACCTCATCATTGAACTCAATCTGATAGATGTTTTTAGGCCACCTTGCAATAGTAGGCCTAAGAGTCTTGAGCCACCAAGAGTTGATGTTTTTCTTGCACCTCTCCATGTTTTTGTCATAATGGTCTTGTGTTGACTCCATGGTTACATCTGAATGTTCTTTAATGTCAAGACATCTGAATATCTTATCAAAGAACTCTTCATCCAACTTAATTATGACTTTATCATCAGCATCCTTTATACTCTTGCTCACCTTATCAAAGAGAGTTGTTGCTGCCAAAATAAATTCTAGATTTTGTGCTAACACTGGGAAAGCAGAAGCAAAGTGGATAATGCTATCAAGGATAGCTTGCATGTTAGATGCAAATGGATGTTTGTTCAATCTCTCTAGAAATTCGGCCATGTCCACATGACCAATCTTAGTGTCCTTGATATTATCTAGATTTGATTCCATAGAGTACATTGGAATCACTCCTTGATGTTGGTGTAATTAAATATTTAATTACACTTTATTAAGTTTACTTAGGGCTAATTTTAGTCTTAGGTTATTCTTAAGTCATATTAGGGTTTTTCTCTAACTTACAAATATAAAAGAAAGTTCTCACATGTAATTCGTTAATCCATTTCATTAATTCATCCAATATTGTGCAAATTATTTATCTTTGCTTTTTTCTCTTATGGAAGGTAAATCTTAGGTTTTGCAGGCGATCTTTGTGGCTTGAGTTAATTATCAACTTCAACATAGTATTAGAGCGGATCTGCAAGCCCCTTCTCAAATTTGGCAAAAAAATCAAGCAAGAGCCATTTGTTGGGTGTATTTCTATGTAAAACTAAGTATTCCATTGGATTCAGAGCAGCTAGAAAAGGTAGATTTATCTTTTGTTTGGTTGAATTTGGTCTCGGGAGGCTAGATCTGTGAAGGTTTCAGCGAGTATTTTTTTGGGATCCATGGGAAAGCTATTTTCAAAGCATTTTGGGCCCAAACGGACCTCACCATTGTGCTTAGAAGGCCCAAAAACCTTAACATCAACTGTCAAATCATCAAAATCAGCCTCGAGCTCATCGGGGCAAAATGTTTTTGCCAGGCAAGCCGTACGCCCAGCATGAAGATCAAGGTAAATTTTTCAAAAAAAATATTATATTTTTTCCCTGCATAAAAAAATTCCCAAAAAAATTATTGAAAATGCAGGTATTTTTAATTGTAAAAAGATTTTTTTAAAAAAGAAAGGTTGTAAAACAAAACGAAAAAAAACACTTGTTTTTTTAAACAAAAGTTTTCATAAAACCAAGAAAACTATCCCCTTTCATTTTTTTAAAAATCTTTTCTTAAAATCTTTTTAAAAAAGAACACCAATTCATTTTTTTAATAGTTTTTTTTTAAATAAAAAAACTATTATATTATCTGTTGTCCATGCCTATGTTTCGGGATCTATGCAATGGGCTTTTAGTAGTGGCTCCATATTTAGCAGTACCTCTACTTTTGGCAGTTTTGTTAAATTTAGCGGTAGGGGGCCACTTTTTGCCCTAAATTGTGCTTCAGGGGAGTTGTTTTCTTTTTGCTATATCTTGAGCAAACGGAGTCCATTTTTTGCAAACAAAATATTGCCAAAAAGCTAGTTCCAAGCACAATCCATTTGTGTAGGTTTTTTTTTAGATTTTTCTGATTGGTACAATTTATTGTTGTTTGAAGTCTAGATATCATTTTTGGTCTCTGAGCTCGTATCTTTTTTCCACGATCTCTAATTTTCATGATTCTTGCAGTGTTGGAAAGTTATTGAGGAGCTCTACACTACCATACATGCACTTTTTTCAGATTCAACCCCAGGTATTCTTTATTTAGTTTGTCATTTTTATGGCTTTTGTTTGATATTCTGGACATTTTGGCACGTGGAGAAGTTTTGTTTATTTTTATTGGGCTTCATTTATCAACATTGATACATATTTAGATTGTTGATCTCTAATTTGATTTATTTGAGGAGATATCATGGATTTTGCTATTCACCCTTCTATGGTAACATTGGGTAAGGATAATTATGAGTCTTGGCAAAAGGGCATCTTGACACATCTCAAGTGGCTTAATCTTTTGCCTTATCTTTATGGACTCATGCCTAAACCAAATACACCTGGGAGGAAATCTACATGGGGAAATTATATTGATCATATTGTAGTATTGATTAGTTCTAGTGTCGATTATGACACTATATTTTCTATCTCAAATATTGAGTGTCCACACGCTCTTTGGACTAGCATTTGGGAGACCTATGGAGACCCACATATCTCTCCATTCCTAGATGATGTTGCTATGGATTGCCACATACCCCTTGATGATGCAGATTGCATACCTTTTGATGATGATACAGTTGAGGAGCTTGCATATTTGATAGGTCTTGCTAGTTCAAATGACATAGAGACTTCTCTTGCTTCTCTTTATCCTCTTACTGAAATCACATCTGTATTACCTATTGCTACATTAGATTCTTTGTAGAAAGACATTATCAGTCTTCTAGAAATAGCTTGTTGGGACACATATCTACCAGATATATCATTATTTTTTGTAAAGTCCCATCTTACAGATTTGGAGGACCACATTGAGGACATTTGCCTTCTATTTTATGATAGTGTTGATGGAGTTGCATCACCATCACCCACTTTAGAGATTTTTCTTCATCCCACTCTTCTTCAGTCATAGTTTGGCAGTGGATTGGTGACATTTGAGCAGTTTTTAGGAGCATCATTGTTGTCTTTGGATCATGTGCAGAGTTCAGAGACATTTATTCTTCTTCCTATATATTCCTATCCAGAATGGGAAGACATTATGCACACATCTGTAGTTCTATTTCTTCCCAAGGGGAGGAATGTTGTTCAACGTTCATGGGTCTTCACCTATATTCTATGTCGAGCATCTTCCAGCACTACAAGAGTCATCTTGAAGAGTGGCTGCATGGTCTCTCTTCTCATCTCTATTTTGGGAGGGAGCATTTCCTTGCATGGGGTTTCACCCTTCTCACTTCTGGGGGGGTCATAAGACCTTCTCTCTTCTTCCTCTCTTATGGGGGCGGCATTCATGATTGTACTTTTGTGATGGATTCAGTTCTTGGGGGGTCATAGTGTTAGTCCTTCTTCCATCACATGTTCATGTACTTGTTGTATTTTCTCTTTTTTGGAGAGGATTTTTCTCCCACTACGTTTTTCTCCTTTCCCTCCACTTTATTAGAGATTCTTGTTGTTCATGGGTACCTAACATGGCCTTGTAACTAGTGTCCATTCTTGCATTAGTTGCATGTTTTTTATTTCTCCTTAAGTTGTACTTATGGGGGGTGTTGGTGTAATTAAATATTTAATTACACTTTATTAAGTTTACTTAGGGTTAATTTTAGTCTTAGGTTATTCTTAAGTCATATTAGGGTTTTTCTCTAACTTGCAAATAAAAAAGCAAGTTCTCACGTGTAATTCATTAATTCATCCAATATTGTGCAAATTATTTCTCTTTACTTTTTTCTCTTGTGGAAGGTAAATCTTAGGTTTTGAAGGTGATCTTTGTGGCTTGAGTTAATTATCAACTTCAACACTTGATACTTGAACTTCATATTCTTATTTGTAGGATAAGGCACTCACATTTGTTGAGAAACTACAAGATGAGTTTGAATACCTCCAGAGTTAGAATATTTTCATTCATTAGGAACTATGCAATTTTAGAGAAAAATTGCACCTTTGCATCTCAAAATAATGTCCAGTGTAGTTTAGAGAAAATTCTCTTAATAGCATGGGAGATCATCTTTGTAGTGAAATTTTTTTTGATATTACATGGAGTGTTTCACTTTGGGTGTAGTTCAGAGAAAATTCTCCATACTACATGAGGTAGGTTAAACAGAGATGATGCAAGTCATAGAATTTTCTCTGAACTGCATCTGAGGTTAGATCTTTTGGAAGTAAGTTAGAGAAAATTCTCTGACTTACATCTTTTACTTGGTATAGATTTGATGTACTTCAAAGAAAAATATCTGAAGTACACAAGGTAAGTCACTGGAGTGCACTTTGATGAATTTTCTCTGAAGTGCATGAGGGTAAAACATTATTTATGTGACTTTCAAAGAAAATTCTATGAAAGTCATATGGGGTAAAACTCATATTTATGACTTTCAGAGAATTTTCTCTGAAGTCACATTTGGTTCATTTTTCATTTAGGCAATGGTTTTGGTTCAAGGTGTTTTTTAAAGATTTTTCTCAAAACAACATCAATCTTAAAGACTAGTAGTGTTGTTCAGAGAAAAATCTTTGAACAACACAAAGTTGGTGTTGAAATTAAAATGAAATACATAGGAAATAAAAAGAACTCAAGGGTTAAAATGATGGTTTGAAGATGTGGCTTGGAGATTATTCTCTGAGCTACATCCACAGATGTTACTAGGAGTTTGAAAATCCCACAGACATATACACAACATCGACTGTGTTCTGTCAATAGACACAAACAATCCTATGAGCTAGGGTTAATAATGACACAAAAACAAAAAACAAAATGAAATGGAACAAGAAAGAAAATGAGGAACTTAACCATTTATTGTAAGGCTGAGGTAGATTTGTAAATAAAAAGATCGCACAAACAATTGGTCACGCAATCAAGAAATTGTAAGAAGGCTCAAAAACAACAAGGGAAACAATAAAAAGTAAAATGTTAAAAAGAAATTAAAACATGGTAAACATATATAAACCAGCATTTATGGTCATTAATGACCAATCATGTCGGCTCAAGATGCTATTGTGGAGAAATTCTTTGCAACTACATATGTAGTTGCAGAGAAATTCTTCACAACTACATATGTAGTTGCAGAGAAATTCTTCGCAACTACATATGTATTTGCAGAGAATTTCTTCAAAACTACATATGTATTTGCAAAGAATTTTTTCACAATTACATATGTAGTAAAACTTCTCAAAATGGAACGTTGCTAAAAAACTACAACATTACACATGAAGAAAAATTGCTAAGTTACAAAAACTTGTTTTTTTTCAATTTTCAAAAGGTGAAAACTAATACAACTTAAAAATACTTTTTGAGGGGTTCAACCACACATGAGGCCATTTCAAATTTTCCTTATTTTGCATGCATAGAGGTCATGGGTTACGAAATGGACAAGTTTCGTAGGGGTTATTCCACAAATTGAGTAAGCTAAATTCGAGGATATCAAGGTTCTTGAATAGAATTAGAAATCTTACTTAATTCATTTATTAATTTATGATCATATGGTAGATCTTGTAAAACTTGAACTTACATTAGTAGTAATATCAAGTTGGAAAAAAAATTGGTAGTTGTGTTTGGTCTAGGTTTGGTAAAATTTAGAGCATGACACACAACAATTGCAATAAGAGAGGATAATAGAAGAATAGAGAAATAAATAGAAGGAATGTCATGACAGAAGCGGTCTCCCTGTATCGTTGACCTTACAAGAGTATCAAGGGTCCTCTAAGGAGACCTAAACAAACATTAACACAACATAGGAGAACACAACAAAACACATACACATATATATTTATCTAAGAGAAGACCAAACTTGTGAGCATCTTGGAGAGGTGCTCCATCAAGTATGGTGAGATGTGTGAGAAATTCATACATGTTTGATTTTTGTTACCGGAGTAGTCACGGGATGCTTGTTTCACAAGATTGTGTATGTTTGAAATCTTTTGATGCTTGTAAGGAGGTGAATCATTACCTTTTTCAATAGATGACTCATGCCTTGCTCTTTTCCTTTCTTTTCCTTTCTTATTCTACTTTGTGTGATGAATGAGCCATTCACGATAAAATGGGATGCTTTTCATCATTACAACTTTCTCTTGCTTAAAGTGATTACATGTAGACTATTCCATTTGCGTATCTTGTGCATTTTGGCAATCTCCTGATCAGTAGAGGGATAATGGAGGAGGAATCTCAACTTAGATACCTTTTTCTCATGGTTGAGGTAGATCTTCATTTTCTATATTCTCTACTTCTAGTATGCCAATTATTGCATCGTAGTCAAGATTTTCATCTTCATTCTCTACTTCATTTTGTTGTTCCACCATTTGTTGTCATTATGCTTAGGAAAAGCATTAGTGAAGATTTGTAGATTTTGATTTGGAGGGGATATCAACTTATTTATGTTTTCATTCACATCAGTCACCTATATTATATTAGAATTGATAAGCTCTTTAATTTCATGTTTTAATTTCATGCCCTGCCGAGTGATGATAGTGACAATAGGCATTAGCATCAAATGAAGGTCCTTGCATCTTTCTACTATCTGGTGGAGAAGCAGGAGGAAGCTTCAAAAGATTGTTGTTTACTACTTGAGTAAGTATCTGATGATGGAGTGAATTGTCTTTGTTGTTGCCTAAATTGAAATGGAGTTTGATTAGGTTTTGTAAAAGTAGACACTTTGATGTAGGAGCATCCCTGGTTCAAAGCAATCTTTCATAAACCAAAAACATTTGCATTTCAATTTGTTTGTTTCTTTTCATTCTTACATTTCAGTTCAGGTAGTTTAGTCAATAAGCAGTTTCAGCATGTTGATCAGCATTCTATCACAGCAACACCTCAAGTGTTGTGGATCTATTTTCTGGCATCTAGACATGTTCATCTACATCACTCTAAATCCATAGAGCATTTGGATCAGTTACTAGAAAGTTATCACTATCAGAAGATCCTTTGTTTTCTCAATGCAGAGCTTTCTGACAGTCATGAGCAATTAGCTGAAGGAGAAGATTTGTGAACATTGGCCAACTTGCAGATCCTAATGATACATTCTACAATGTTCCTTGGTTCGTGGTCAACCTTCCCTAGAGGGCCGCACTTCATTTCATATGTTCGAGGAGGATTTCAAAGCCAATAGGTCTGACCTATCCAAGAACACATGTTAGACCTCTTCTTCAGGATTCTTAATCTCTTGTGGCCGATGTGGAGGAATCTATTGATCTGGATATGATATATAATGATGTAATAGATCCTTAGGAAAGTAGCTAATTGTTTAGAAAGATCAAGATTGATAGTTTATTCTTTTTTGGTGAAGGAGCTTCAAAGCTTTATCTTGCGCATGTATGTAATCAAGCCTGTGAGCCGAATTGTAAGCCCCCATGTTGCCGACAGATCTCTATTTTGAATTCTATAATATATTGAATGACTAAATCTACATTTGTTCTATATTCTTGAGTTGTTTCTATTGTGTTCACTCTAGCTGCATGGTCTAGACAGTTCATTCTATGAACCCTCCTACCATGACTATTCCATGTGGTATCAGAGCGAAAGTTTGATTCTTTGGAGTGAATTGGCGAAGGGGATTCCGTAAGGTCTTGTTGTGAGCAGATTACCGATATGAGGTAGGTTACTTGTGTGCAACCGATTGCCGATTGTGAGGTAGTTGTCGCTTGTAGCCTAACTGTCGAATTTGAGGCAGTTTGCACTTGATCCTAGGAAGATGCCATAGCAAAGAGTTCCTCCTATTGGTACAATGGCTAATAAAATGGATGAGATGATTAAATTGATGAGAACAATGTAAATTCATTTGGATTCTGTCAAAGAAGATAGGCGAAGAGGATTGACACCTAGACCTAATGTTGAAAGCGATGATGAGGAAGAATTTCAATCTGTGAACCAAACTAAAGAAACCATAGGAGGTGAAGAAGGAGAAGAATCAGATCAAATCAAGATGTTGTGAGCTATCTCAAAGATTGGAAACATAGCTAGAGTTGATGTGTCAAATTATATTGGTAATTTGAACCCTAAAGAATTGATTGATTGGATAATTGATATTGAAGAATACTTTGAATATGAGGAAGTTGAAGATCTAGAAAGGGTAAAATTTGTAAAGACAAAGTTGAAAGGACATGTTGCTATATGGTGGAAAGAAGTTTAGTTGGAAAGAAATAGAAAAGGAAAAGAAAAGATTACAAAATGGGATAGGATGCTGACAAAATTGAAGAATCAATTCATACCTATTGACTATGAGTTGGAACTGTTGAAAAGATTGCAAAACCTAAGGCAAAAGGAGAATTCTGTGGAGTATACTGAAGAATTTCACAAGATAATCACAAGAACAGGACATAGTAAATAAAGCAAGGAGAAAGTGGCTAGATACATCAATGGACTGAGATTGAACATTCAAGAAGAACTAAGCCTAGTAAGGAAGACATATTTGGAGGAAGCATATCAATTTGCCTTGAAAGTTGAAAAGAAGCTAAATAAGAGACATGATTAGAGGTAGAGAGGAAGAGGAGGTAAATTTTAGAGAGGAAGAACATTTTCTGGAGGAGATAGATCATTTGCAAAGCAAAACAAGTTTGATAGCCCATTCAAGAAGGATGATAGAGATACTAATGCATACCGGAATAATGACAAAAATTTTTGTCCCAGAGGCAACTACAATTCATACCAGAATGAAGGGTACAGAAGAGAAGGGAGAGGATTGGATAAAAGAACATTTAGAGGTACTTGTTTCAAATGTGGAGGTGAAGGACATAGAGTATTTGAATGTAATCAAGGTAGCACGAGCAAGAGGATAGAGAACAGTGGAAGAGTAGCCTATGTTGAAGAAGAACCTATTGGATCACCTGATTCGATTGGTAAACCTGAGAAGGGAGAATCACTTGTGATGATGAAAGCACTTTTTCAAGCAAAGACAAATCAGGTACCACCGCAGAGAAAGAGTTTGATCAAGACAAGATGCAAATCTAGAGGTAAGTGTTGTAAAGTTGTGATTGACAGTGGTAGTTCAGATAACCTAATCTCAGAGGAGATGGTGACTAAGTTGAAGATGGAAAGATTGAAATACCCTAAGCCATATCAAATAGCATGGATTCAGAATGATCATAAGGTACTAGTGAGTGAACAATGTTTAGTGAATTTCATATTGGATCTTAGCATGATGAAGTACTGTGTGATATTATGCCTATGGATTTTTGTCATATCTTGTTGGGTAGACCTTGGTAGTATGATAGGAAAGCTATACATGATTGGAGAAAGAATACATATACTATAACATCAAATGGAAAGAGAATTACTTTGATTCCTTTGGAGGATGATCCTAGAGATGTGGTATGTGGAAATGCTAGAATTTGTTTGGTAGATGGAAGGAAATTTCTTGATGATTTGAAACATTAGAATATGTCTTATGCCTTGATTCCTAAGAAGCCTAAAACTTTGAAGGAGACTGAAGATTCACAACTGAAAGAGATAAAGGAGTTGTTGATAGAGTATGAAGACATTATATCAGACAATGTACCTGAAGGATTCCCACTTATTAGAAGTATCAGTCATCACATGGATCTTATACCTAGAGCAAGTTTACCTAACAAAGTAGCACATAGAATGACACTGACATAGAATGAAGAACTGAATAGACAGATACAAGAGTTGTTGAGAAAATGTTTGATCAAAAAGTTTAAGCCCTTGTGCAGTGCCTGCAGTGCTAGCATTGAAGAAGGATGGAGAATGGAGAATGTGTACTAATTCCATAGCAATAAACAAGATCATAGTTAAGTATAGATTCCCTTTACCTAGGATGGATGATATCATGGATTGTTTGAGTGGAGAAAAATATTTAACAAAGATAGACTTGAAGAGTGGATACCATCAGATTAGAATCAGAGAAGGAGATGAATGGAAGACTATTTTCAAAACAAATGAGGGATTGTATAAGTGGTTAGTGATGTCCTTTGGATTGTCAAATGCACCGAGTACTTTCATGAGATTGATGAATGAAGTCCTAAAGAGATTCTTGGGTAAGTTTGTTATTGTATACTTGGATGACATTTTGATTTTCAGTAAAACAAAAGAAGAACATTTGTGGCATATTATACAAGTTTTGCAGAGATTGAAAGATGAAAAATTGTTGATAAATATCAAGAAGTGTAGTTTCATGAAGGAAGAATTGGTATACTTGGAATTTTTTATTTCTATGGAAGGATTGAAGATGGACCCTGAGAAAGGAAGATCAATTGTTGAATGGCCTACACCGGAGAGCATTGGAGAAGTAAGATCATTTCATGGATTGGCTAGTTTCTACTAGAAGTTCATTAAAAATTTTAGTTCAATTTGTACCCCTATGATAGAGACAATGAGAGGTGACAGAAAAGATTTCAAGTGGACATCAGGAGTAGATAAAAGTTTTGAATTGTTGAAGTAGAAAGTGACTGAGCAACCTGTTTTGGCATTACCAGATTTCAATAAAGTATTTGAAGTTAATTGTGATGCAAGTGGAAGTGCAATTGAATCAGTATTAAGTCAAGAAGGTAAACCTGTAGTATATTTTAGTAAGAATTTGAATGATGCAAGGAGAAGATATTCAGTTTATGATCAGGAGTTCTATGTCATAATTCAAGCCTTGAAGGAATGGAGACATTACTTGTTGCCTAAGGAGTTTGTGTTGTATACGGATCATCAAGCTTTGCAATATTTGAACAGTCAGGGGAAGTTGAATCAAAGACATCTGAGGTGGGTAGAGTTCATGCAGAGTTATATTTTTGTGTTGAATCATAGGAGTGCTAAATCAAACAAAATTATTGATGCATTGAGTAGGAGAAGGAATTTGCTGACAGAGATGAATTGAAGTGATATGATTTGATGAGTTGAAGAACATGTATGAGGGAGACACTAATTTTGCAGAACCTTGGAAAGCATGTAAGGAACCTGTTGTAATAGATAGGATTAAGTGGTTGGATTATTTCATTCAAGAAGATATATTGTTCAAGGGAAGTTAGTTATGCATACCTATAAGTTCAATGAGGGATAATTTGATCAAGGAGAAACATAGTGGAGGATTAGCAGAACATTTTGTCTTTGATAAGACAGTGGATTTGGTAAGTGAGAACTACTTTTGGCCTCAGTTCATAAGGATGTTCAGAAATTTGTGCAGAGTTGTAGAGTTTGTCAAGTTGCAAAAGGGAATAGTCAGAACACTGGATTGTATAAACCTTTAACAGTATCGGGGAGACCTTGGGAAGACATAAGCATGGATTTTGTAATAGGATTGCCTAAGACATAGAGAGGACACGATTCAATATTTGTAGTGGTGGATAGATTTTCAAAAATGGTTCATTTCATACCTTGCAAGAAGACAACTGATACAAGGCATGTAGATGACCTATTTTTCAAGAAGATTGTGAGATTGCATGGATTATCTAAGAGTATAGTTTCAGACAGAGATACAAAGTTTGTTGGATACTTTTGGAGAACACTTTGGAAGAAGATGAAGATCGATTTTAATTTCAGTTCAACTTTTCATCTATAGACCGATGGATAGACAGAGGTAGTGAATAAGAGTTTGGGAAATTTGTTGAGATGTTTGGTTGGAGACGAGACCAAAAGTTGGGATTTGATACTTTCACAAGAAGAGTTTGCATACAATAGTTTAGTAAACAGAAGTATTAGAAGGACAACTTTTGAGATTGTTACTAGAGTAAACCCTAAGGAGTTGTAGAATTGAGATATATTAGTATGGAAGACAAGAGGAGTGCAGAAGCAGAAGAATTTGTAGATCACATGAAGATAGTACATGATCAGGTTAAGAAGAACTTGAAGAATATGAACAATAAGTACAAAGAGAGGACTGATGAGAAGGGAAAACATAAGGAATTTAAAGTTGGAGATGAAGTGATGGTATATCTGAGAAAAGAAAGATTTCTAGTTGGGACATATAACAAATTGAAGATGAAGAAGTTTGGACCTTGTAGGATACTCAGGCAATTTGATTCAGGAAACACATATGAAGTAGAGCTATTGGAGACATTGGGTATTTCACCAATTTTCAATATTGCAGAATTATATCAGTATCATGAAGTAGAGTTCAGTGATAGCATGGCAAAAGACTTGAAGAAGTAGTTACTATAGCAAGCACTGGAGCAGATTGAAGTGATTTTGGATAGCAGAGTTGGACGCAGCACCAGAGGAAGACAATACAAAGAATACCTTGTGAAGTGGAAAGGCAGACTGAAAGAAGATTCATCTTGGATTTCTCAGGCTAAGGTGGACCGTTTTGGTTTCCCTCTAGCCCCAGCAAAGTGAGGGACTCACTTTTTTAATAACCCTGGGTGTCTGATGGAGGAGCATCCCTGGTTCAAAGCAATCTTGCATCAACCAAAAACATTTTCATTTCAGTTTGTTTGTTTCTTTTCATTCTTGCATTTTAGTTTAGGTAGTTCAGTCAATAAGCAATTTCAGCATGTTGATCAGCATTCTGTCATAGCAACACCTCAAGTGTTGCAGATCTATTTTCTGGCATCTAGACATGTACATCATTCTAAATCCATAGAGCATTTGGATCAGTTACCAGAAAGTTATCGCTATCTTCTCAATTCAGAGCTTTCTAACAATCATGAGCAATTAGCTGAAGGAGAAGATTTGCGAGCATTGGCCCACTTGCGGATCCTAATGATGAATTCTACAATGTTCCTTGGTTTGTGGTTGACCTTTCTTAGAGGTATGCACTTCATTTCATATGTTCAAGGAGGATTTCAAAGCCGATAGGTCCAACGTATCCAAGAACACATGTTACACCTCTTCTTCAGGATTCTTAATCTCTTGTGGCTGATGCGGAGGAATTTGTTGATCCGGATATCATATATAATGATGTAATAGATCCTTAGGAAAGTAGCTAATGATTTAGAAAGATCAAGATTGATAGTTTATTCTTTTCTGGTGAAGGAGCTTCAAACCTTTATCTTGTGCATGTATGTAATTAGGCCTATGAGCGGAATTGTAAGCCCGTATGTTGCTGACAGATCTCTATTTTAAATTCTATAATATACTAAATGACTGAATCTGCATTTGTTCTATATTCTTGAGTTATTTATGTTGTGTTTACTCTTGTTGCATGGTCTGGATAGTTCATTTTGTGAACCCTCCTACTGTGACTACACCACACTTGTGATTGAAAGTTATTCAAATGTTGCCCATTGATCTTGATAAAATTCTTTTTTTTCCTCTTGAATGAGTTTTGAGATGTTCCAGCTACAAATTTACCAACTAGAGTCAATGAGTTATGATTCTCATATTGACTAGTTGAAAGTTGGCAAACTCGAAGAGTTGTGCATAGATGTTAGAAGGAACTATACTTCATCAACAATATTTTATTATGTATGTTCAGTTATAGATTTGTAATGGATACTTTTTGAACATCCTCATCTATAATCAGATATTGTATTTATACAAAGAGAGATTGATACTGACTAATGAATTCTATTAATTTCTCTTTCAGACCTTTTTTACAATGAACCAAATCAATCATTGAGATAGAAGGTCCAATCTTTGCTTGGAAATGTTGTTAGAATTGATCAACTAGCTAAGAGAAGGAATGTATTGAATTATGAGGTAGAGAGGAAAACCATTCCAAAGTGGTATCTTTGAGAGAACAAGGTAAGATTTTTGCTAACAATGCCTCATCAAAGAAGAAATCACTACATATTGTTGTGAATGCTGCCACATGAGTCTCAGGATCACCTTTACCATTGTACTTTTCAATGTGGGGAGTCTCAAATTTGTCAAGCATTTTAGCTCTTAGGACTATATAAGATAAAGGACTGTGAACATGATATGTTGGTATATTAGGTTGAGAGGAAGCAATGGTTTGATTTGTCACTTTTTACTGCAAGGATGTCATACTTTGCAAAAGCTGGTTTAGGAGTGCATTTGAAATGTCCCAAATGATATTTAAATCAGAGCTGAAAATGATTTCCCAAAACTTCACCCAAAATTACATCAAAATCCACAAAGACTAGTAAACTAGTCAACACTGTAAACAACCCAATGCACTGGAAACTTATGCAGCATATATATTTTATATTTTTTTGAATTTTACATCACATATAACTATTATAATAGTAACAACACCTGCTGCAACAACCAATACAAATCTAAGGCAAATTTGAGAAAACCCACAAAAACTGTCAACTATGGAATGGAGCCAAAACCACCGGAAACACAATAGAATCTTTTTATTTGTATTTTATGATGAAAATAACATCTAAATAGGTTTTATATACTGGATATAACAGCAGAAAACTCTAGCAACAAGATTTCAATAAAAATAATGCAAACCCACAATTACAACAATTAAACAATGTGTATTTCAACACCCACATACTACACATGCAACACTTCCTGAGATCAAACCATCAATACCCAACTTCTCCAATAGAATATAGACCTCTAAAATAGATGAAATAAAACTCCTACAATAACATTCAATGACATGAAACCACAAATACCCAAAAAGTTAACTACAAACTATGAAAATAAACACTGCCAGCACTGCTGAAACACAATAAACCCAACTCAAACTAATAGAGCTGATCTCTGATGCCTAGGATAGATATGCAACAGAAATAAAACAGCTATCCATGTCCTACACAATAGAAAAACCATACAATACTCAAAGAACACTGAAACAACATCTATAGACACCTGCAAAACCCCAAGATTGAAAACTGCCAAACTTCCCTGAATCTTTCAATGCCAATGTAACCTTTGGGTGAGATTACCCTATGAGATCCAAAGCTAAACAACCTTAGATAATTTTAAACCCTCAAAAAAATGCCCATGAGTTTCTAGCTTCATTGCATACATTACCCACTAAAAATACACAAGCTAAATAGCTTTGTGAAGAAAAATGATCAAATAGCAATAATGTTGCAAATGAAAAAGCCTTTATTTTTTTATGTCATTGAAAATTTGGGCACCCAAATAACAATGCCATTCTTTCTAGAAAATCATTATTAATTCCCAAAATAAAATTTTCTAAAATACTCCACCACTCTAAGTTGTCGGTTCAACCAAACGAGCCATAAATGGAGAGATTTCCCATAACACAAAAATCTGCTTTTTTTCTCCACTAAATCTAAACACCTTGTTTTATGCATGTATTTATTTATTATTACTTATTTAATATTTATTTTATAGGATTTGGAAGTTGCACCTAACCATATAATATTAAATAAAAATCATTTCCCAATGCAATCTTGTGATTTTGACCTACTATTTTTAGACATCGGGACTTACTAAAAATAGAAACGACTATTTTTGGAAATGGGACATGACAAATCCTCGCTTCCAAAATTGCTTTTCCTCAAGAAATTGCAACCACAGGGCTCCAAACTCCTTATATCAAAATGATAAATCATGTTAAACTACTCAAAAATCCTTTATCCTATACTTGTCAAGTGAGACAACCCTTGCCAAAGAATACAGTGCCAACCCAAAGAATCAGATGTCTTTGTAACAATACCATGTGCTGAACAATAATATCCATGGAATCTAATCCCTTTGATATGTGGATGATTGCCTTCTATGTGATTCCCAAACTGAACTACATCTTTCCACATTTTTTAATAAATTTGCCAAATATAGTGTTGTCTATCTTCCCTCCTAGCATCTTGGTAAATCTCTGAGATATGTATCTGTGTTGTGTGATATTACTACAACAATATTTGATGTATAAAAAATTATTCCAAGTTACCTGTGGGTTTTTAGTATGCCTTGCATCTTCCCCAATCAACAACCTCTTTATGTTAGCTTGTTCTTCCCAAAGTGTATGTGCACTGTCACAAGACAAGTTAAACGAAAAACTCCTACAACCTCTTACAATGATATAACTCTGATTTTTATAGTCTGTAGGACTATTATATCACTCCATGCATCCTCCATAACAACAAAGATATTTTTTTTAAATAATTACCTCTTTTACCTTTGCATTGTGAAGATATACCCTGCCAAGTGCAAAAACATCACATCACATCATAGAACGACACATTATATTAGATGTAGTCATTGCCAACTCCAACCTGTGCTAAGTTATGTGGTGGAAGGCCATTGTGTCCAACCTTCAAGAAAATAGCTAGTCATCATTTCTAATGTACACAGTAAACATTTGTAAGATGCAAGAAATTGATGGGGAGTTGGGTTTTTATTTCCTAGTATGTGAAATGGCATTTGGTTTTCCAATGCCTATATAACTTCCATTCATCACTAATTGCTTCATACTTTGTCTCAAGTTGAAGGATGTTAAATGTAACTTCAGTATTTGATCTAGAACAACAATAGTACTATTGAGGAGAAGAAGTTAACATCATATAACAAAAGTAAATACTCCACCCAACTCTGCATCTCAAATCTACAAACAACAATTCATTGCGATGGAAAACTATGCACTCTCTAAGTCCATCCATTAGTACATACTGTTTACCCCACAAAATTTTCAAAATGATAGTGGAAAATGCATCATTAACATAACCTATCATTTGAAAACTTCTCCACTCTTTATCCATAAATGTCTTCCAAGTCACTCTTAAGTATACATATGAATTTCCATGGTGACTAGTTAGTAAAGAAACAACAGTATTGATGATAAAAAAAAATATCTAGACATCCCAACTATCTTCTCCTTAATATTATTGATCTATATAAGGGAACAACAACAAAGGGGTTTAGTACAACATAGAATCATCACCACAAACTTCTGTAACAAAATCAAAAATATTTGCATACAAGCTAGACTAAACTACTGAATAACATAGTGTATTTTCCTCTCTGCATAGTCAAACCTTAGTAACAACAAAAAGTGCCCAAACTGAAAAGATATAATTTCCAATGCTTGGAATGGATCAGGAGCATAAACACCATAGTAACTCCTATCAGAAATACCAAATAATACTTTTGTATGAAGTTTGTTTATTAAAGTAACATAACCATGCTCATATCTTGACTTCCTAATATCTATGATGACTCCTTCAAAGACAAGAGGATACTCAACAAAAATCCTTAACTCACAATAGTGATGGTATTTAATACTTCTTGAAGACCTCAAATATGTGAGTATAAACATCATACAATGTTGATACAACACAAAGAAAACTCCATCATGAAAATATACCTTAACTAGTTCTGAAAAATTGCATACCTTGATTTCAATCCATGAGTCATCTAGAAGTTGAGTCTTCATAGAATTATAAATGATGAAACATTCATGCATCACCACATTAGTATACTCTTCATTAGGTGGTTTACCAAGAAAATTACTGACAAGAATCTTGTTGCACTTGTCCACATTATTCTGCACCTCCTCATGTGAACATATAAGTTGTATATGATAGAAACCTCTTTCCCTAAGTTTATATCTTTGTTGTTCTTTCCAAGTGGTATCTATTTGCTGCAATCTTCTATCTAGTAACAATCCTTGGAACATATTTATGAGAACCATTTTTCTTTGATTTGGAAGCAATTGAATAACATAGAATGGGTTATGTTGCTTACCCAAGAACAATATAGCTTGCATGCTTTCCTTCATTACACAACTTGATGTCCAAGGAACTTGTCCTTTATGAGTAGTCCCTTTAACTATGAACTCTTCTCTAAGACCATGGAGTATGCCAAGCATCTTACTTTTGTCTTCAATTGTAGAATTAAGTTCCAAGGAGTAATTCATGAGTTGCAAACATTAAACTCCTACAACTTCATTAGAACTTACAAAAGAACCTTGAAGATTCTTCATGAATTTCCTTTCCATTTCAATGTAAGAGATGAAGAATTCAAAAATGACTTCAAAACCTCTATGCTCTTTTCCTTTTATAAACTCACTTAGATTACAAATGCAAAAATTATCTTGAATTTGAATCAATGAATCTACATGCCCTATTTTACAAATTGTATCTCTTACTCTATTCTCCTTTTTAGCGTGCTCACTTTGGTGACAAGAATTTTGTATTGGTATAGAAAGAGGAAACAAATCTAAAAATTGAGAATCTTTTTCATACCTTGGGCTTCCATCAAAAAATTCATCCTCTTTTGTAGAACTAAAATTTGTGGACACACCACCATGCTTCCATTGTGCTACTCTGATATAGCTAGAAGTTGAGGATTTTGAACTAGAAAACACCTTTGCAACTATGACATTGAACCCATCAAAATTTTCAGCTTCTATATGCTCCTCAATATCTTATTTTTGTGGCTCTTTGGAAAAAGCACCAGTATCCCACACCATTATGTATGAGAAATTTTGATTTATTTCATCCTCCATATGATGTTTTTCATGTTTACAAGGAAATTGTAATGATAAATTATCAGGCATCAAATCTTTGCTAGTATTATTACTTTCATGCCATAAGCTATACTCATGGAAATAATCAAATTGCATACCACTAGTTGTTGATCCAAAAAATTTAGCAAGCTAAAATCCAACATTAGTGTATGGTGAAGAGATTTCTTCATGTGTATGCAAATCTCCTTTATGTGGCATTGATACAATCTTTTGAAGATTTATTAGAGATTTTTGAGGAAGAACAACTCCCTCATCTATGCATTCTACAGGTGATACTTTCTTCTTGACTTCATCAATATTCTCTTCACACATACAATCATTAGAAGTCAATAAAGCATCTTTTATTACCAAAGAATTTTTACCTTCAAATTGAATGGTGGATTCCTTCAAATTTTGCCCCCTATCCATCTCATGCAAATCTGATTTTTCTTTTTGTTGCACCATCACCATCTCTTCCATATCTTGAATTTTTTACTCAGGTGTTTCCACCACTATCTCTATTTTTTTTACTGTCCTTCGTCTTTTCTTCTTCCCTTCTAAATCTGATGTAGTACCTGTCAAATTATGTTTCAGGTTCTTTGAGGTATTTATCAAAAATTTCAATGATTTCATCTTCCATAGGTATACATCTTCCTATTAATATCAAATATTTCTAAAATGATAGAAGGTGCTGATAACCTTGATATTCCATACCATTTAGAAAGTTGTCTTACATCATCATTCTGTCACATGCTCTCAATTAATGATTCCAAGAAACCTCCCATGATTCACATCAACACTTTAATACCCTATAGGATAGAAAGATCTTTGCTTTGATACCACTTGAAATGTCCCAAATGATATTTAAATTAGATCTGAAAATGATTTCCCAAAACTTCACCCAAAATTACATCAAAATCCACAAAGACTAGTAAACTAGTCAACACTGTAAACAACCCAATGCATTGGAAACTTATGCAACATATATATTTGATATTTTTCTAAATTTTACATCACATATAACTGTTATAATAGTAACAACAGCTGCTGCAACAACCAATACAAATCTGAGGCAAATTTGAAAAAACCCACAAAAACTGTCAACTATGGAATGGAGCCAATACCACTAGAAACACAATAGAATATTTTTATTTGTATTTTTTGATGCAAATAACACTTAAATAGGTTTTATGTACTTGATATAATATAAGAAAACTCCAGCAACAAGATTTCAATAAAAATAATGCAAACCCACAATTACAACAATTAAACAATGTGTATTTCAACACCTACATACTGCACATGCAACACTTCCTGCGATCAAACATCAATACCCAACTTCCCCAATCTGATATAGACCTCTGAAATAGATGAAATAAAACTCCTACAATAACAGGCAATGACATGCAATCACAAATACCTAAAAAGGTAACTATAAACTATGAAAATAAACAATACTGCACCACCGTAACACCATAAACCTAACGCAAACTGATAGAGTTGATCTTTGATGCCTGGAATCGATGTGAAGTAGAAAAAAACATAGATATCGATGTGCTACACAATAGAAACACCATTCAATTCTCCAATAAACACTGAAACAACAACTACAGACACCTGCAAAACCCCAAGATTGAAAACTGCCAAACTTCCCTGAATCTTTCAATGCCAATGTAATCTCTGGGTGAGATTACCCTCTGAGATCCAAATCTAAATAGACTTAAACAATTTGAAACCCTAAAACAAATTCCCAAGAGTCTCTAGCTTCAATGCATACATCGCTCACTGAAAATACACAAGCTAAACAGTTCTGTGAAAAAAAATGATCAAATAGCATTAATGTTGCAAATGAAAAGCCTTTGTTTTTTATATGTCATTACCAATTTGGGCACCCAAATAACAATGTCATTCTTGTTGGAAAAATGATACTCCACCACTCCAAGTTGTCCATTCAACCAAAAATTCCATAAATGGATAGATTTCCCATAACACAAAAATCTACTTTTTTGCTCCACTAAATCTCAACACCTTGTTTTATGCATGTATTTATTTATTATTATTTATTTAATATTTTTTTGCTAAGATTTGGAAGTTGCACCTAACAATATAATATTAAATAAATATCATTTCCCAATGCAATCTTGTGATTTTGACCTACTATTTTTGGACATCAAGACTTACTAAAAATAGAAACAACTATTTTTGGAAAGGGGACATGACGACATCATTAGGTGATGTGGTTTGCATAGTTGAGACAAAATTATTTGATGTTTCAGTTGTGAAATTGAGGGGTGGCTAGGAATAAGTGGAAGTGATGAGTAGTTGAGAATACTGATTCATGGTTATGGATACATGAGGTGCTGAATTTGGATAATTAAATGCTAGAACTTTGTAATTCTATGAATTGTTCCCATTAGATGTTCCCATGGTATTGGTAGAATTACTACAAGCTTGTGCATTGGTAATGAGAATTGATGATGTAAAAGTGGATATTCTAGTAGTCGGTATGGGTAATGATACTTGTGAGCTTATATACTTCAATGGTGACACATTTTATATGACATTCATGCAACTAGCTATTGACGTATTATTATGATCCACTATGTGGGCTATTCCACAGAGCATGTCAACACCTTCTTGTCTTTCTTGTAATAATCCTATTATACCATCAACAAGAGGTATCACTGTTGAAATGCACAGACAATTGAGAGGGGGGTGAATTAGTTGTCACAAAACTTTAACCACTTATGAATATCAACACATCAAATGTTCAAGCACTATTATTAAGATTTAACCATGAAAGTATGAAAACAGGAAGCTCAACACAATAACACATGAGACACATGAGACACCAAATTTTTTATATGGAAAACCCTATAAAGGAAAAACCACAGTGGGTGTTAGCCCACATAAATAAATATGTTATAACAATACCAAAAAATAGAGGCTCACTGCCCAAAATGCTTACTACAAATGTTGAGGCTCACTGCCAAAAGTTGGTAAACTTATTTGATAGCATCTACTTCATGCCTGGGTTCAGTTCCATTGAAGCACAATATATCCTCTCTACTCTTCTTTTCTTACATCTTCACACTTATCTTTGCATTTTCACACAAGGACATCTTTTTTCACAACTTCATTACATGTTTTTATACAATACATCAAGCTTGGAATGTACATCAAGGTCGGCATTACATTCATCAACTGTTGGAACAATATCCAAGGTAGACATTACAAATATACATAGAAATAGGTCTAGATCTAAACAAAATTAGCTAAGGGAAATATGTATCTGGATCATGTTACACCTTAGCTGGGACTCAAATGTAATCTTCCATGCCACAACACGCTTCCACAATGTTCAATGCATCTTCGCAAGTAGTGAAAACAACCAAGTCGGCCAAGACTAGTGTTAACACTAAGTCTTCTAAGAAAAATCTTCATCTACGATAAAAATTTATCTTTACAGACCAATCCAAAGGTAGGAACACAGTCAAGAGACATTGACAAGCGCATTGTAATCACCAAGAACAACCACACAATCTCTAACCACTTTGTCAGGAAGATTATTCAAACCAGAGCCCATAAACAACACTGTCAATTACTGTCATAAATAAAAGATCACTTGTGGACCACAAAATCATGAACCATTTGAGTTGAAGGCACATAACATTATCTGAAACATAGCTCTAGAACTGCAAACCAAAATACTTAAATACGAAGGAATGCGGAGCATAATACATTCTCCTTGTCACCACCAAATATATAGAAAAACTAGTTTTTACTCTGGTGAACATAACTCACTCAAAACTTCATACCAGAGGCTCAAACTTGGAACATAGCATCTTCAGACATGCATCTAAATAACTTCCAATCCATAGACAAAGATATTAATTCTACAAGAAATGTGGAGCAAACTACTGAACTGTTTTGTTGTAAACAAGAGCACAGTTGACACCAATGACAACACAAATATGTTGACATCAATGACAACACCGGTTAGGCACATACTTGCAAAAATCTCTCCCTTTGTCATCGATGGTAACGTATGATGTGAAAAACTATAATGAACATCAAGACAAGATACTCCCCCTTTCTTTTTATACATCTGTACTCTTTCTTTTCCTTAGTTTTTCACATGATTTCTCTCCTCCTTTGACATCAATGGCAAAGGGCACATACTTGCACTCTGCTACTCTAATCAAACTAAAACTACTCTTAAATAGGAACCTATGTCAGTGACATCTAGCTACTCCACCTGAGAGGTAGCTCTCAAAACATCAATCCAGATCAGAAAATGAGGCTCTGGGCACCACTTAACTGATGCATTCCTGTGCATCTTAGTTTAAAGAGGGAGGGAAATAACCCCTAACTTTTATCTGAGATACTCAAAGGTATCCTTAGGTAGAGGCTTAGTGAAAATATTTGCAATTTGATCCTTTGTGGACACATACTCCATCTTTACTTCATTCTCTGTCACCTTTTCTCTCAAAAAGTGATACCTTATTGATATATGCTTTGTTTTTTAGTACATCACTGAATTCTATGAAATGTTTATAACACTTGTATTCTCACAAAATATTGTAATTGGATCTTCATACAAATTCTTATGTCCTTCAAAGTCTGTTTCATCCATAACACTTGAGTGCAACAACATGATGCTGCAATATACTCTGCTTCTATAGTAGACAAGGAGGTTGAATCTTGCTTTTTGCTTAGCCATGAAACCAATCTATTACCCTAGAAGAAAGTACCTCCACTTGTACTTTTTTTGTCATCAACATCTCTAGCCCAATCTGCATCTGTATAAGCACTGAGAGTGAAATCATTATCCTTTGGATACCATAAGCCATGATCTGATGTGACTTTCAAATACCTCAAGATTCTCTTGACTGCCATCACATGTGACTCTTTAGGATCTGCTTGAAATCTTGCCACAAGATATACTGCATGCATAATATCAGATCTAGTTTGAGTTAGATAAAATAATCATCCAATCATAGATTTGTACCTTTTCTGATCAGTATTAGGTGATTCATCAGTTTTTCTCAACTTGCAGTCAATCACCATGGGAGTACATACTAGTTTGGAGTCCTCCATCCCAAACTTCTTCAATAATTCTTTCACATACTTAGACTAAGAAATGAAGATTCCTTTATTTGATTAAGTAGTTTCCAAAGCTAGAAAGAAATTCATTTCACCAAACATGGACATTTCAAATTCATTTTGCATTTCTCCTTCAAACATCATGCACATACCTTCATTTCCTCCAAAGATAATGTCATCAACAAATACTACAACAATCAAGATTTGATTATCATTGATTTTGAAATAGAGATTGTTGTTAGCAGTGCCTGTACTAAACCCTAATTGCAATAAATACTTGTCTAGCCTTGCATACCAGGCTTTGGGGGCTTGCTTCAGTCCATACACTGCCTTCTTCAATTTGCACACCATATCACCTTGGCCTGACAACTGAAATCCTTCTAGTTGCTCAATGTAAACTTCCTCTTCTAACTCACCATTCAAGAATGCAAACTTCACAACCATCGGATACACTTTGAAATCTTTGTAGGCTGCAAATGCTAGAAATATTCTGATTGCTTCAATCCTAGCCATTGGAGCAAAAGTCTCTTCAAAATATATTCCTTCAATTTGAGAATATCATTTGCACACATGCCTTGCTTTATTTCTTACAAATTCTCTATTTTCATTCAGCTTGTTCCTAAAGACCCATTTAGTTCCAATGACAATCTTATCAATAGGTCTAAGAGCAAGTGCCCAAGTTTGATTCTTCTCTATTTGCATCAGCTCTTCTTCCATGGCTTTTACCCAATTTTCATCATTGCAGGCTTCATTCACAATTTTTGGTTCAACCTTTGAAAGTAAATAGTAATTCACTTGTTCTTCTGTAGCTCTTTTCCTTATCAATACCCCTTTGATTTTGTCACATATAATTTGATCTTCAGAATGATTAATCCTTACATACCTAGGAGTCTTAGCAACACTTTTTGGAGCCTCTTCTTCATCCTAACTGTCTTCTTGTTCAACTTTTTCTTCATTTACTATAGCCACGGGTTCATCTAATTCATAGCAACTTAGATATGATATTATTTATGTGTCTTCATCCACCTTCACATTAGCACTCTCAATAATATTTTTCAGTCTCTTATTGTAGCACCGGTAGGCCTTACTCTTGGTAGAGTAACCAAGAAAAATTCCATCATCACATCTAGCATCAAACTTGTCTAGTTATTCTTCTCTTCTGATGTAATATTTGCTACCAAAAAATTTGAAATACTTCACTGTAGGAACTCTTCCATACCAGAAATCAAAAGGAGTTTTAGAGTTGTTACCTTTGACTTAAACTCTATTTAGGATGTACACAATAGTATGTATGGCTTCTCTCCAGTATACTTCTGGTAGGTTAGCCTCCTTTAACATAGTCTTGGCAGCTTCTTGAACTATCATGTTCTTTTTTTCAACAACTCCATTCTGCTGAGGAGTCCTAGGTGTAGACAAAAGTCTCTTTATCCCTTGTTCTTCATAGAAAATATTGAATTCATTTGATTTGAACTCACCTCCTCTATCAAACCTTTAGCATTTGATCCTCATCTCTAACTCATTCTCAACCATTGCCTTGAAAGCTTTGAACTTGTCAGGCTTCATATTTTTCTTTTAGAAAAGTGACCCAAGTCATTCTAGAATAATCATCAATAAGCAACATAAAATACCTATCACCTTGTAGACCATTTGTTCTTGTGGGACCACACAAATCTGTATGTACTAGCTCCAGCAATCCAATAGAGAATTGTTCTTTGCTTTTGAAACTTGTTCTTATTTTTTTCCCAAATTGACACTCCTTGCAGATGGTGTTGGCAGGCTTCACAAGTTTAGGTAGATCTCTTAGAGCCTGTGTAGAACTTATCTTCACCAAATTGTCAAAATTGATGTGACACATCCTTCTATGCCACAACCAACTCTCATCAGTCTGAACCAACAAATAGTAACCATTAGTTCCTTTTAATTGGTAAATGATACCTCTGGTCTTCTTATTGGTAGCAATCACTGTTCTGGAGCTTTCCATGATCTTGCACCCATTATCTTTGAATCTCATATCATAAGATTTATCACACATCTAACCAACACTCAAAAGATTATGCTTTAAACCCTTCACATATAGGACATCATCAGTGTTATGCTCTCTATCAAAAGAAATAGATCCTTTTCCACAAATCTTACCAGCTGCATTATCTCCAAACCTAACCAGTCCTCCATCATACTTTTCCAAACTTACAAACTTACTAATGTCACCAGTCATGTGATGTAAGCATCCATTGTCAATAATCCATTCATCCTTATCTTTCTCAACCTGAACATCCAAAGCACTTTCTTCCACTAGTTTTTCTTCCTTCACATAGCTAGCAAGCTTAGTAGACACAAGTTCTTTAATTGCAATAAACAAGCATTCATTTACACTAGTACAAGCATCATCAGATTCATCATCTGTCACACCTTCATCATCAAGATCTCTAACATAGTAGTTATTCTTTGGAACCCTAGCTCTATTCTCAAATCTTTTTCTTTTCCTTTGAATTCTCTCAAGACATCTAGAAGCATAATGAGCAACCTTACCACATGTAAAACATTTGAAAGGTTATTTACCTTTGAACTTACCGGAACCTCTTTGCAGTCTGTCAAAAAAGTTGGCTTCAATTTCATCAAGTTCATCATTAGGTTCCACCTTATACTTCTCAGCTCTAGAGATCTTCTTTGAAGTACTAGCTTTGAAAGAAGTCTCAAACTTCAGTAGAGCATCACCAAACTCTCTCATCTCAAAGGCTGCAAGTTTTTCGAGCAACTGATCCTTACTGACATCTTTTATAGTCATTACTTCTTCAATTGCAGCTACCTTGTGACTATAGGACTTAGGTAATGACCTAAGAATTTTCATCACAACTTCCTTCTCATTAATAGTTCCTCCCATACCTTTTATTCCATTGACAATTTCATCAACCTTTTGCATGTAGACTATTATGTTTTCATCTTTTCTCATCTTTAAATCCTCATATTTCACTTTCAGGCCCTACAATTTAGCTCTTTTTATAGATTCATCTCCTTTATATAGATTTTTTAGCTTATCCCAGACTTCATTTGTAGAATCTAGATCCATTACCTTTATCAACTTAGTTTTAGATTGTTTAGGGCAAAAATTGATAGTTGACCTAAGCTAGGTTAAATACTACCATTTCACCACTAAGCATTGGGAGGACAAGGATTGAGCTTGTGAACAAGCTTCTAATCACTTTGTCTATCCCTTATGCTCATGTGGTTGTAGAACCTAAGGCCCTAATCAAGATTTTATCCAATGCTTTCCTTTTAGCCAAGTAAAACCCTAATTATGCCTTAAATCAGCAATATACAAAAATTGATGAAGTAACTGGCAAAACTGATCACAGAAGTGCAGGAAGAGGGTTTTAGAGATAGTCTAACCAGCATCTGAGGGCTGCATGGACTAGGGTGTCCGCTCTAATGTCTTGAAAGTTCTTGAATAGGAAAATCTTCTGCATAGGGTGTCGAAGACTACTAAAAGGCTTCTAGATCTTGAAATAAACTCCTAGTTGGACTAGGGCACCCACTCCAATGTCCCACAAGTCTCAGAATCTAAGAATCTAAAAGTCTGTCATGACTGTACACTCAATATCCTTCTTCTTGTAGTTTCTTTTTGTCAAAACCTACAAAACATGATTTGCACCTACAAAAGAAGGAAATTGTTGCGGCTATATAGGAACTTGCCTTAGTCAAGCCCTGTCTTTGGTATTTCTACCTCAACAATAGCCAAAGGAAAAAGATTTACAGAAGTGTGTGCAAACCTAACAATGCGTGTATGCATAAAAATCAAACCCTAGATGTCTCAATCAAGGGAAGATCAACAACTTGCTTTGCATCAATAAACACATACAACTTCACCTCAAGGAGATGAGATAAATGAAGACTTGCATGAACAAGAAGGTGAATCAACAATGTCTATGGAGGATCTCCAAGCTTACTGTTGGAGGCTCCAACCCTTCTCCCAATCATGCAAAGGGTGTACAAACCCTAGGAAGAGCAAGATGGACTCAAGATCTTGATTCCTAATCTTCATCCATTGTCTCCAAGATAGTAAATAAAGAATACTTCCAAGAGCTTCAACAAGTCACTGATCTTCAATGGAAATTGTAGTAGAGTTTTGGCATCAAGCTTGCATAAGAATTGTGTGTGATAAAATGATTTGCAAATGTCTTTTTATATCTAGCTTTAGCGAATTCAAATTTTGAAATAATATCTCGATATCACACGAAAACTGAGAATTTGAAAAGGAATCCTGAGGCATTCAGTGAGAACTGACACCCTGCCAAAATTCAAAATCTCGTGAAACAGGGGAGGACTCGGGCATGGGTGCCCAAGCCTAGCCCCCAATTTTAGCTCAGATCTACATTTTTCAGGGTCCTATGGACCCAAATCTCAAATCTCTTTCTGGGTTCTATCAATAAGTTACATCAAAAAGTGAATAAACTGCTCCTAGACTAAGTCAATTAGGGTTTCAGGAAGGCCAAAAAATAAAAGGTTGAGAGGTCACCAAGAGTGAGGAGCTAAACCGAGGGAAATTGTACCATTCCATATAGGAGGACACTTTCCAACGTTACATTTAGCCCTCACTTTAGTGGCCATATGACACTACGTGCATATGCAACTAAAGGAAAGTAAATACATTAGTCAAGAAAAGTATACCCAAAAGGATACTGTAGAGGAACCGAAATGTTGTCACTGAGAAGGAAGGAACTCCTGAGTCTACAATCCTATAAGACCACAAAGTTGGGAACTGCATCCTGCAAAGGAACACTTGTTAGAAAAATCATAAATCAAATCAACCTGCAACCACCACCAATGAGTCAATACAAAAAACACTAAGGGGGTTGAGTGATGAGACATGGTGAGAGAGGAAATTGAGGGAGATATATGCCCCCCTTGTTTCTTCTTGCTTAGTCTAAGAGGAGAAACAAGGAGATATCCACGCACATTGATTTCAAGGGAAAGTGTGTTGTGAGGGTCATTTGAAGAACAAACGCTCAAACATAACACATTGGGGAGGAAAGAGAATGGAACCCAGATTCCAATGCAACAAACGGCACTAAATTCAGAGTTTGACAGCTCCAAAAGGGCTCAAGAGTGAAAGAGCACACTTTTGCACCTAGTTAGGGATAAGAATTCTCACTCACTTACTTTATGTAAAAGGGAGTTGTCACTTATCACTTAACTCATTCTTATTTCTTATCATTGCAGAGAGAGAGAAGAAGAATAAGAGAACAACCATGCCAAGCCAACATCCATACCATCCACCACGACTGGAGATGCTTCGAGCCCGAGTGGCAGAAAGACGCATTGAGGCTGAGGTAGGGTCCTAATTCCATCCTTCTGTTGTCTTTTGTTGTAATTTTTCCTTTCACATTTATCTATGTCTATGCCAAGAGGGGAAGGTGCACAGGGTTCCTAGACAGGGGCACCCGGGTCCACCTAGGGTGCCACAATCTCTTTGGGGAACCCTAGTCTTTCTAGGGCACCCTGGTCCACAGAGGACACATGCCCTAGGCACAAGCACTCTATTCAGTTCTTGATAGCTTATTTTGGTTTCTAGTAGGGATTCTGATACTGTTGCTTTCTTTCTGATCTGCAGGATGTCCCTGAGATGTGTGAGCACACAAGCGGTCATTTGATGGCACTTCTACAAGATAGTGTTAGTGCTTTGTCTTCTACAAAGAGAAAGCATTTAGAGATGGTGGGCCTATGGTGGGTATTTGAGATGCCCACAATCAGATTCCACTGTGTGATGCTTATGGCACTAATGGAGAGATGGGATGCAGATACATCCACATTCCACTTGCCAACTGGAGAGATTACCATCACATTAGAGGATGTATTCAGGATCCTTCAACTTTTGATCCAAGGAGAGACAGTGGGGGTTGTTGGACATTGCTCAGAGAGCTATACTCAAGAGAGTCAGCTATACTACTTGGGTCAGACTATTTCATAGGTAGAGCAAGGACACATTCAGCTCTATTTACTAGAGGAGGGATGCAGAGATATTCCCTTACTATGGAGGATCATGATTATCACAGTCGCACTAGCCATCGTACCAGATGGATGAGGCACTCACCTTCATGGGGGTCTCGTTCACACTATCAGAGCGATGGAGGAGCATCAGACTGTCTACACATGGGGGTGTAGTATGTTTATGTACCTATATCACGACTTAGGGTGATATGTCTACTATGAAATGCTGAGTCTGATGGTATACACATTGTTACAAGTCTGGGCCTTTGAGCACATCAGGTGCACATGACCGATGGGTTATCCCATAGAGGTAGCATTTACTCATCTGTAAGTCTATGCCTACCCACTAGTCAGGTGTTGGAGGTATAGCAATCTGTTATACTAGAGAGTAGTATTTGATAGATTATAGCCTGGTGACATCATCTGGACACCGTATCGTGGCTATATTAGATGGCCTGGTGAGCAGAGGTAGTTAGCTTAGATGTAGAGGGATCAGCTGATGGCCGGTTGCCTCGATCATGCTATATGTTGGTTCTACTTTGACAGGGTGGCATGATAGTTCAGACAAGTACAGGATGTTCCTGCAGTTCATCTGAGCTATGCACGTGTAGCTCGGAGTGCAGTCAGAGCCAATACTGTCCGATAGCTGACAATAGCAAACGTGCCACTTAGCGATGATGAGGGTCCTAAGGATGCAAAGCTGGTATCGAGTACAAATGATGTCAAGTGTACCTGAGCATATCAGACCTGGTGGCACACAGCAAGGCCTGCACCTATCTTTCCACCTGGGCATCCCATAGGAGATGCCCAATCTTGGGCCAGTCACGCTAGTGACATAGGGGTGGAGGACGACATCAGTGACTTCGTACAATACTACGATCTCGAGGAGGGTATGTAGGAGGATGAGGATGAGTCTGAGGAGGTCCCATCATAGTACATCTTTAGACCAAGATCATGACAGAGCCAACAAGAGGCAGACACTGACAAGGAGACTGAGTGGAGACTGCGGTCCAAGGCTCGTGGTCCTACTCTTGCAGACGATGCGAGGCTTGGTCAGATAGAGAGGGGGGAGAGTAGTAGGTTTATGCCCCCACCTACAGATTAGACAGCAAAGCTCATCACACCTTCATCAATTTGAGAATCATCTTGGCGAGATGGAGATCTAGGGTAGGTCAGATTTATTATTTTGATGTTTTTGGTATAGTTTATTATTTGTGATTATTATATGGGAGTCTAACATCTATAACTTCCCCTATTTTGTAGTTGGGACAGATGCATGGTGAGACTTTGTGAGTCATGTCATAAGAGACATAGTACTAATAGATGCCTCAGAGCAGTGGGTGCGGGCGGGTTATTCTCCATGCTCATACGTTGGATGGCATGCTGAGTTATTTATGCCTGTCATTAGCTACAGGACTACTATAGAGGCCATGCTAGAGCAGTTTACATGAGAGAGAGGAGTTTTGAAAGAGATCTGAGCATGTCGAGGCTAAGCTTAGGGCACAACAAGAGTAGATGGTAATGGTTCCTACATCAAGGGGAGGGCCAGTTGTCAGTGAGTTCTTACTATAGGAGGTCCAGCAGGCAAGAGTTGACAGAGACAGGGTCCAGGCTGAGAGAGACCAATACCATAGGATGTACTAGGAGGCACATGAGTAGATGATAGAGATGAGAGGCGAGATCAGGGGGTTACGATCGTGAAGCATCTCTAGGAGTCATTCGTGATCTGTAGCCACACATGGTCAGGTTTTTGTCACTTGTACACCACGAGGGCTTAAGGGTACCAGCGATCGAGGCTCAGCTATGTGATGGATAGATATTAGGCACTATGACATCCCATTTGTTTTGAGGGATAGTCAACTCTGATATATATATATATATATATATTTCTTTTTATCTCTGTGTAATGGCTTTTGATCTATCACATGTGATTTTTGTAAAATACAACTAGTGATGATGTCTAAATGCTATAATTAATACTATTGTGGTATACTAACAATTCTAAAAAGAACATATAGTAACAAACACAATGATTAATTATTTTACACATAACTTTAACTTCCATGCTAAATTTAGTTAATACAAAAGTGATCTTAAGCAATGACTTCTTAAACATGATGCAACAATGATCAACTGAACAAAGATATAATTCTAAATGAATTTAGACAAAATAGTAATCACTTGTCAAAATTGAAGCTAATTTATGTAATAAATTAGCTTAGGAACATTTAACATTAGATCTCAAGCATAAAATCTTTTTAGGTGCACTGCATTTATAGGTTCTTTAAGCGGCATACCTTGCTCATCGGCTAATTTATACGCTCTGGATCTAAAGGTTTTAGTGATTATATAAGGTCCAAGCCAATTAGGGCTGAACTTACCTTTTTCACCAGGTGGTGCATTTAAATTGCATTGATTTTCATAAAGAACCAAGTCCCCAACATTAAATGAACATTGTATGACTTGTGCATTATAGGCTTGTTGTAATCCTTTTTGATAAGCCTTGAGATGTTCAAGAGTGTTAATACGTCTTTCATCAAGCATCTCAAGTTCCTGTAATCATTTCTCTCATTCTATGTCATCATCCATGATATCTCTTAGGGAAATTCGCAAGGAAGGAATTTCTAACTCCAAGGGCATTATCACGTCTACACCATAGACAAGATTATACGGTGTGTTACCTGTAGCTATTCGAATACTTGTTCTATAAGCCCATAAGGCATAGGATAGTTGTGTATGCTAATATTTTTGGTGTTTATTAATAGTTTTTCTTAGAATCTATCTAATAACCTTGTTTGAAGCTTTCGCTTGGTCGTTTGATTGAGGGTAATAAGGTGTAGAGAAGCGATGTTGTATATGATATTTTTCAAGGAACTTTTTTACATCCTTGTTCTTAAATGGTGTACCATTGTTTAAAACTAAGGAAGAAGGTATTCCAAATTGAGAAATTATGTTATCTTGTATGAATCGATAGATTACATCGATGGTCGTGGATCGCAAAGGGACCGCTTTGACCCATTTTGTAAAATAATCAGTAGCTGTAATTATAAACGTATGTCCCTGAGAGGAGGGCAAGGAAATTTTACCTACGAGATCCAAGCCCCAGATAGAAAATGGCCATGGTGACACCTAGGCACGAAGCTCTTGAGTAGGAGCATGGATTAGGTGTTTATGTTGTTGACATTGTGGGCATCGCTTGACGTAAGCAAAGGAATCTTGTTCCATATGCTGCCAATAGTACCCCATACGTAATCATTTTTGCACCAACGATTTTCCACTGAAATGCCCTCCATAAGCACCAAAGTGAGCTTCTTCTAAAGCTATCAAAATCTCTGCATTACTTAAACATCAAAGTAAAACACCATTGTAACTTTGTCGATATAAGACGTTCGATAATATAATGTATCATGCTGCTAGTTTACGTAAACAGATTCAGGCATTCTTAGATATCGAGTCTGAAATGGTTCCATCATGTAAATAGTTGAATATGTAGGAGAACCATTCATCAGTGTATGTATTACCACAGAGTTTTGAATTCACAACTATAGGGCTTCCAATTATCGATGTCTTAAGATTATGGACAACGAAGGTAAATTCCTCAGGAGAACCATCAGGGGATATAAGGGAAGCTACACTTGCCATTACATCTACATGGCGGTTATCTTTCTTAGGAATGCTATCGATCGTATATGATGTAAATTGTTTTAAGAGAGATAATGCAACTCACGATATTGAGAAAACTTATCATGCTTAGTTTGATACAATCCCGTGATTTGTTTAACAAACAACTGAGAATCACTGTATATTGTAATTTTTTTGATATTAAGAGCCAAGGGTGCACGAAGTCCAGCGATAAGAGCTTCGTATTTAGCTATATTATTTGTGCATAAGAAATCTAAGTGGTAAGATAAGGGGATCGGCTTACGAATGGGAGGTGTTAATATAACACCAGCCCTAGAGCAAGTTTGACATTTTGATCCATCACAGTATAACTCCCATTTTTCATCCACAGAGATTGTTAAAATCTGTTCATCAAGGAAAGCATCGACATTTTGTATAGAAAAGGGTGAGGGAGCTTCAGCTAACTGATCAACTATCACTGACCCTTTAATTACTTTTTGTGAAATAAATTTGAGATCGAATTATGTTAACAACATAACCCATTTAGCAAGATGACCTGATAAATTTGTTCTTGCAAAGAGATGTTTCAAAGGGTCAAATTTTACCATTACATGCACTTTAGCATTTAAGAGGTAATGTCTAAGATTTTGAGTGGAAAACACTAAAGCTAAGCAATGCTTCTCTATGATTGTGTATCGCACTTCATAATCAAGCAAAGTATGGCTGACGTAGTAGATAGCACATTCTTTGCCTTCATCATTATGTTGCATTAACAAAGCTACTAGGGCATTGTTAGATGCTGAGATGTATAACAAGAATGGTTTACCAGATAGAATGGGTTGCAAAATAGGAGGATTAGCTAAGTAATCCTTTAAATCATTGAAAGATTTTTGACATTCAAAATTCCATTGAAAGCGGGAATCTTTCTTTAGTAGTTGCGTAAAGGGGCAAGTCCTATCTGCGAGTTCTGAAACAAATTGGTGGCTGGCCTGTATCTTTCCTTGCAAACTACGAAGTTGAGATATGTTCTTAGGTATTGGCATATTAACAATCACATCTATCTTTTTCATGTCAACTTCTATACCTCAATTTGAAACGATAAATCTACGTAACTTTCCACTATCCACGCCAAAAACACACTTACGTGGATTCAATCACATATTATATTTTCGTATGCACTCAAATATTTGTCGAAGATTTGTCACATGATTCTTACGATGGATAGACTTCGCTAGGATGTCATCAACATAATCTTCTAGAATATTGTGCATATAATCATGGAATATAAGAGTCATTGCACATTGGTAAGTAGCTCCTACATTCTTAAGTCCAACGGCATGACTACCCAACAAAATGTACCCCAAGGTGTTATAAAGGTTGTTTTATACTAATCGAGGGGATTTATAAGGATTTGATTATATCCCAAAAACCCATCCATAAAAGAGAGCAACTCATGTCTAGCTATGGAATCAACAATCATATTGATATTAGGGAGCGGAAAGTCATCTTTCAAAGATGCTAAATTTAAATCCCAGAAATCTATGCACATTTTTATATGACCATCAGGTTTAGTGACGACAACAATATTTAAGATCCACGAAGAGTAATCAATAGGTCAAATAAAGCCAGCTTGTAAGAGTATTTCTATTTCAGTTTTAACAAGCAAAGCAATCTTCGGATTCATCTTACGAATCTTTTGTTTGAAAGGCTTCACATCTAGTTTCAACACAATAATATGCATTACAATCTGAGGATCTATACTAGGCATGTCTGAATAATTCCAAGCGAACAATTCTAAGAATTCACTCAATAATTTAGTCATTTCTTCTTTCTCTTCCGCATCTAAACAATTGCAAATAGGGATAACTTTTTTAGGATTATCCTTATCCATAACAACATCGATAGTCTTTCCGTTAAGGAGAGTACTATGGTTAGGGGGATTGTAGGATTGTAATTTTTCTTCAAGTTCTTCATTATGTTCTACTATAGTAGTTATTGTGCTAGAAGTATTTCCAAAATATGCATCATTGTTTAAACAATAAGGTAGGCTATGTTTATGGTGATAATGAGGAATACCATCTTAAGCACCTAAGAAGTCCATTATCACTTCATTCACCGTAAACATATCTAATGGAAGTGATCCTGGAGGACAATTGGTGTCAATCATCTCAAGGAATATCAAACTAAGTGTTGACATTGTATTCACATTTAGAGTAGGAAGTTTGGAGGCTTTGGATTCCTTAAAAAGGTTATATCCAATGCCACTTGAGTAATGTTGTGAAGTGGATTCTATAGGGACTTTGATTCCTTGTTGATTTATGCCACAACCATTACCTACATAGTCACAATTTTTGTAAAGGATCCAGAATCCTCTACCATAGAGAGAGACCATTTCTTTACACAAAGGTAGAGCTTCATAAGTCTCATAATCAGTAGTATAACTTAGAGTATTATCCTTATTCGTCACCAAAGAAGTCTTATATTTATCATTGGAAGCATGTGATGTGATCGATTCAATATTTGATGTTTCAGGGACGGGGTTTTTAAGTTTATATTCTCCTATGGAGGAGGATGCAAAATCTAATGAATCTCACTCATCACCAACAAATGCATTCAATTGCTTGGGCTCTTGCATAACATTTTTAGATCCAAGAGAAGCTGACAATTCAGCTTTCAGATTGTTTAAAATCTTAGGACCAATAACAAGTTTATATACTTCTATTTGTAAATAATTGTCTGGTTCAAGATCTAAATGGATAGTATGCAATTTTCCTTTAAATATAAACTTAATCGAATGGTGTAAAGTAGAAGGAACTGCTCCTAATGCATGTATCCAAGGTCTACCCAGAATCATGTTATAAGATAGAGAACAAGGCATGACATGAATTGTGAGGCCGATTATTTCACCTCCCTTATTTTGATCGATTATGCTATTTTGTGATGACATTCTTAGACTTTTAGTCACTATGGTTTTATTATGCAGACTTGTCTTTTATCTCCTGATTATGATAGGACTTTGATTTGACATATGTGATTTGATTCGATCATAGTGGATGATATTTTGTGATTTGACACATGGGATATATTAGATGATATTTTGTGATGAGTTCTAATTAATTATGTGATGTTGACTATTTGACATATGATTTAAAATGCAGTTTAAATTGGAGTTATGTATTGATGATTATTGATGGATTCGAATTGCGTGAATTTCATTCAAGTTGCTTCGGCTATGATTCCATGATATGACTGACACTTGATCGAGATGTGCAGGTTTCACATTCCCTAGCCATAGGAAAATTGGAGGTAGAATTCACACTATGTTATCCCCTGTAAATCCGATCCATTCCCAAGAGGGATAAGGATCACGTTTGAATTTGAATGTTGATTTAAGTAATTGATTTAATTTTTATTAGTTTGGCCTTAGTACCCTTGTCTATTTATTTAATAATAAGTGTTGTATAATTTTACTTGATTTACACCACTTGGTATTTATTTTATTTTGAGGCCATTTAATGTGAGTTTTAACCCCCTTTGTGAACCCTAGAGTCCCAAAAGCTACCCTAGGTGGTTACCCATGAGTCTAGGGTCAACTTGGACTATCTAACCCTAGATTTGACTCAAGTTTGGTCACTCTAAACCATGGTTTGGTAAAAGTGACGAAAATTTGAAATAAAGGAAGTGGAAGATGAGTCATGCCTTGGGAAAGACTCATCTCCCTTCCCAAGGTTTGGGAACCCTTTCCCAAGGAAGACTTGGGAGGTCTCCAAAACTCCCAAGTGTGTGGGAGATTCCCCCAAGACTCTCACACACGTGTAAGAGCATCTTGGAGGAAGATGGCTCCTTGAGAGAATGAGAGGATGCCATATGACATCCCTTATCCTCTTAAAGGTGTGAGTGGGATTGCCACCTCACCACTTGTCCTCTCACACATGTGTGAGAGCACAAGTGGATAAGGTGAGGATTGAGAGGGAATGAGAGGATGACACTTGTCACCCTCACACTTCCTCTCTATTGCAAGTGGCATGGGAGGAGGAAGGAGAAGGTGACAAGTGTCACCTTCTCATTCCTCAAGGCCAAATTCATGGCCTATTTTATCTCCTCTTGTTGAGGAGTGTGGGGTTCTTTAATTTGATTCTTATTGCTAATTTTGGAGGAGTTTGGGAGAAGGAGAGGCATTGCTTGAAGGATTGGAAGGCTTGGGAAGGCTTCAAGCTCTTCACCAACTTGCTACCATTATAAGGGCTTTGAAGGTAGGCCTTTTAAACTTATTTTCTCACCCTTGCTATTTAATGTATTGTGTTTTAGTTTTGGTTGTTTTGCTATTTGTATTGTTTTGTTGGGATGGGAGCATGGTGAGAGCACCTCCAATGGAGGTAATGCTCAACTAGTTATGGGTAGGGGAAAGGAACCTCCTTGAGGGCTTTTATTGTGGAGAAGTTTATTGAATAGCAAGAGTGCCAAGGAGATTATTGTGATACTTTTTGTGGAGAGTGGTGTTTTGGGAGATTTTATTTGGCTCGAGGCCATGAGCATGATATTTTATCTTTTGGGAGCCCTTTGAAGTTGAGGGGTCCATTCCCTACCCTCAACAACTCATTTTTATGAGTTAAGTTTTGTGCTAAACTTATGGGTGTTTTTGTGTGGCTGTGTTGATTTTGTTGTGGAATGTTCTTCACCTGTGTGAATCCCTACCTCCCTAGCGGGTCTACAGTAGGGAGGAGAGCTTTTCGTAGTGGCTGGAATGTTGTTCCTTGTTGTGTTTTATTGCAGGTGTCATTATGTAAAATGGGATTGAGAGAAGAGCAATTTGGAGTCCCTTTAGTCTCTTGTGTTGGTTGTTAAAGCCATGGCCATAGAGGCCTTATTGTATTGTATTTTTGTAGAAGTTTGCTATGAAACTTGCCATGGAGTTGGTTGTGATTTTAATGTAATGTAAACTTTTGTCTTATTTTACTTAAAGCTGTCTATTTCCTTATTGTGAAGTTGGCAATGTATTGAGAAATGGATGTGAAAATAGATATAAATAAATTTCTGTTATTTTCCTTCAAAAAAAATATGCATGCGCCGTGTTAATTTTCTGTCACATTCTTTCCAAAGAGATATTTATGTGTGTGAAAGTTGCTGAATAAAGTTCATTTTATTCTATGAAAGAAAGAGAAATTGTAATAAATTCTGCCATTATACTCGTTAGGTATGAAAAACATTTTTAGTTGTAGGTTAATCTTTATGGCAAGAAAAAAAAGGGGGGGGAGAAATGCATTTCTGTTTTGTATAATGTGTCAAAAAAAAATAAAATACAATATATAAGTGTTAGTAAATAAATATAATAGCAGGCTAGATAGAGGAAGTTTCAGCATAGTTATTTGTTTGTCATTTTGAAGATCAAAATATTCATTGATGTTAATATATATATATATACACTGTGATTTTAAAAAAAAAAATAGACTGAGATTATTTGCAATATATATATGTGTGTGTGTGTGTACACACACACACACAGAGAGATATACATATATATTAGATATATGTGGAACAAAAATTATATAAAAGAAAATTGATAATACAGAGAGTATTTTTGACAAACGGAGGTTAGAGTATTTTATTTAACAAAAAAAAATGAGGAAAGGACTATGGGCTGCGCCCACAGTCCTGCATTCTTTACAGCAAGAGGGTGTGGGGGAGGCGGAGCCTCCACCCACACCTGCGGGTGTGGGTGGAGGCTCTGCCTCCCCCACACCCCCCGTAACACCCTTTACCCTGCGCGCAGTACCCCGCCGAAGACCACGACCTCGCCACTGGACCACGACCCCATCGGTGCCTTCCATCACCCGTCATGACCCACACACCCAACACCTCACACCTCCATCAATTGCGCTGCTGGCCCTCCACTCCAGTTTGCTGCACCGCTGCTGCTACACCACTCCAGCCCTGTAACACATAAAAAAACCCTTCTCATTGCATTGTTTAAAACTCTCTTCAAAAAAAAAAACACCAAGGTTTTGACTACTATGTAGACCTTCCGTGGAGAATGGGAACATACTCACTCATGGCCTCCTTCTCTTGCACATAAACCCTAGACCTGCAAGTAGAGAACAAACAAAATACAAAACAAAAGAGAGAGTTAGAAGAAATTAGGGTAGATAGAGGAGAGAAGACTTTAGAAAATGGCATTAGGGTTCTGTTAGATAAATTAGTGTTATTTTGTGATTAGGGCTTTTCTATTTTTTTTGAAACAATATTCTTTTTCTTATTTTATTTTGAGAGGAATTTGTGAGGAAGTGGGTATTAATTTTATTTTCTTTTTAAACGTCTTGTTCCTTTTATTACTTTAATTTATCTCTTGGAATCTCTTAGATTGATTTCTATTTGAATGGGGTATTTTTTGTTACAATTTGATTATTGTCTTGTGATTTACATTTAATTTTTTTTTTGAAGGGTTATTTATTTCAAACTGGGTTGAAATTTTCCCTTGAATTTATTCAAAATTTCCCTAGCGGAATTTTACATTTTTTTTTACATCTAATTTATCGTTAATTTTCTTCTTACAGGATGAGTTAATTAGACTCTCCTATCTATCTATCTTATTTTTTGAGTTAGTTATTAAATATAATGCCAGAATTATATTTAATAACAGACTCGGTCCTTCTTATATTTATCTAGTGTCTTGTCCTTTAATTTAAATTTTAACTTTATTTTATTTACATTATAACATTTTCCTTGAATTTGTCCTTTAGTCTAATTTTAATTCATTCATCTATTCTTGAATCTTAATTGTTTATTTTAAATTTATTTTGCATTTATCAAAAAAGCGTTATGCTGTCAAATTTTTCCTAGATTCCTAGGGTTTATTTTATGCGATGATTTATTTATTCTATTCCACCTTTCCACTAGAATCACGCGCCATTTTGCCATTGCTCTACTTATCACTTTTCGATCCGAATTAAGATAGGGTTCGAAGTTGAAATCATCTTCACCTAGAAAACTTAGGGTTCAGATTAAACCAGTCTAACCCTAGACGCGACACCCTATGTGTCACATACCCCCTAGATGGCCTTCACCTTTGTTGGCAAGAGACACTATATGGATTCATGGTTGTTGTCATTGATGGCAACAAAGGTCATCCCACATATCCGCAAGTCATAATGTGTCTCTACCGGAAGTCAGAATAAAGAATGTTGTGGTCCGGTGAAGAAGAACAGAGCATGTGGCAAGGTCCGACAGATTGGTCCGGACCTCTCAGAGGAAGTGTCTTGGTGCAGTGCGGATTTGGGAAAGTCAAGAGGACTACCTTGAGTGGTATATTCCAAGGATTTAGCCTCCGGTGATGGACAAGGAAAAAGATATGAATGGTTGAGTACCGGATTCTTGAGAGACAGTGAAAACAGAGGAAGAACTGACTGGCAGAGTACCAGACTGCTTTCCGGATGTGTTACTATTGATGACAGAGGTTGTGAAGGCATGAATCATGTTTGGCCGACATGATTAATGATATCTACAAGTTTATGCTTGATCCGCATTGCTTGGGGAGGAAGGATTCAGCCGACAGAATGAGAGTTTGTAAGAAACTAGACTGTTCCGGATGCCGACTAGAAAGGTGATGAAATTACTTGTGCGGATATATATAGAGGATGGATTTAGTTGTGAAGGGTGTTGTTGTGGAGATATATGCGAAGAAGTCCAGAAAAAGAGCAGAGGTAGCAAAAAGGATCCGGTATGTGAAAGATAGCAGAATAAAGAACAGAGGAAAGATGAAGTGCAGCAGATCAGTGTACTGAGCCTAACCGGAACTGAACTCCAGCATATGCAGATGCTTCCAATCAGTTCAAGACTGTGATTCTCATCACTTTGTAGACAGTGTGTCTTCTTGTAGGCAGTGGGCCTCTTGTGAGCAGTGTGCTCGGGCAGTGAGCCCTAATTGGCAAGTGCCATCTTTGTAATTTCCTATTCTTCTAACAGAGAATAATTTTGGGTTAATCACCCCGTGGTTTTCTCCCTTAACAGGGTTTCCACGTCAAAAATACTGTGTCATGTGTTTCTTGTTTTATGGTTTATGTTTGATTTTATGCTGCATCAATTAAAAGGAAAGTTCAATAAGGGAAATAATTAGGATAACTGATTCACCCCCCCTCTCAGTTATCAACAACCTTATCGATTATGTTGACAGGTTTACGCCTTAGGCGTAATGCCACCGAGCACGCAGACACATGCGAGGGGGTTCCTAGGGATAGGTAGAAAAGTTTTTTTGCAGTTCATGTCATGACCACATGGCAAATGTGGACATGACATGTGTGTTTGTGTGTCATGACCACATGGGAAATGTGGGCATGACATCAATCAAGGTAGGTACCATCACAGGTCCAACTTGTATAGGTAAAGTTATAGTGCCCATAGATTATCGTCCAACATTATCAAATCCACGGATACTTAATGATTCTGGTTTGACAGAAAATATATCAACTTTAACTTTATAAAATAAATCAATACCACAAACATTAAGGGCTGACCCATTATCAATCATAACTCATTTAACCAATGTTATGTTGATCGTAATAAAGATAACCAAAGGATCATACTACTTTTGAACCTCGAGAGATGGTAACTCATGTTGTTCGAATAAAATATCTATTTTTGTTGCAAGCATACAATCTAGTAAAGCGGCAACATCATTTGGTTTAACAACAGGAGGAACTATCACCTTTTGTAAAGCTTCTTATAGCATTCCATGGTAAGTAGGTGAAGTTTATATAAGTTCCCAAAGATATATTTTTGCAAGAGTAGCGTGAACCTGCTCTACAAGATCATAGTCTTTACCACCTTTATATGTTAAATGAGGTGCTTGAGGAAGCATAGGTTGAGAAGCTGGTAAAGATATCAGAACATTCATTTGTTGTGTACTTTGTTTATTATTTCGAGTGTTATATGCATGAGCAACCACATTATGATTAGTTTGTGAGTCTTGTTCCACTATTTGTTTTGCATAATCATAAATGTGATCAGGAGATTGAGAAGAAGATGAAAGACCTTTAACAACAAGCACAGGTTTAGAGGGTGGTTGAACCACATTTGCACATAGAGTAACCACAATTTTTGGTTTTTCAATCTCTTCTTTAGATTTAGGAAAATAAATCGCATTTACAAATCTTTGAAATAGTGATGGCTTAGAGGCTGTAGTGGAATGTTCAATCGAGATAAAGTCCTTAAGGACTTCATATAACATATTGAAGTCATCATGACTAAATGGCCCATCATAAGCATGAAAATCTTAGAAAAAATAATCTGACATTCTAACATGCTCTATTTAAACAAAGATTTAAATGCACAATGATGGCCTTTGCGAATAAAACACAATTTTCAACAACAAATGATAATTTCCAACTCTTTTAGTGAAAAGATAAAGAATGTAATCCACAATTTAACATATGAAAATTCACTAAAGAGGTTTTTCAATCCAATTATACTCTAGAACAACAAATTATTTCAAATCTGAAGTCTAAAAGGATACAAATTCTTTAAAAGGTCTAGTTCACCAAAATGTTTAGGGTGAAAATTGATAGTTGACCTAAGCTAGGTTAAATACTACCATTTCACCACTAAGCATTAGGAGGACAAGGATCGAGCTTGTGAACAAGATTCTAATCACTTTGTCTATCCCTTATGCTCATGTGGTTGTAGAACCTAAGGCCCTAATCAAGATTTTATCCAATGCTTTCCTTTTAGCCAGGTAAAACCCTAATTATACGTTAAATCAGCAATATACAGAAACTGATGAAGCAACTGGCAAAACTAATCATAGAAGTTTAGGGAGAGGGTTTCAGAGACAGTGTACCTAGAATCTAAGGGCTGCATGGACTAGGGTGCCTGCTCCAATATCCTGAAAGTTCCTGAATAGGAAAATCTTCTGCATAGGGTGTCTGAGCCTGCTAAAAGGCTTCCAAATCCTAGAATAAACTCTTGGTTGGACTAGGGCACCCGCTCTAATGTCCTGCAAGTCTGGGAATCCAAAAATTTGAATGTTTGTCATGACTATACCAATAATATCCTTCTTCCTATAGCTTCTTTTTGTTGGAACCTACAAAACATGATCTGCACCTACAAAAGAAGGAAATTGTTGCAGCTATAGAGAAGCTTGCCTTAGTCAAGCCATATCTTCAGTATTTCTACCTCAACAATAGCCAAAGGAAAAAGATTTGTAGAAGTGTGTGCAAACCTAACAATGCATGTATGCATAAAAATCAAACCCTAGATGTCTCAATCAAGGGAAGATCAACAACTTGCTTTGCATCAATAAACACATACAACTTCACCTCAAGGAGATGAGATAAATAAAGACTTGCATGAACAAGAAGGCAAATCAGCAATGTTTGTAGAGGATCTCCAAGCTTGTTGTTGGAGGCTTCAATCGTTCTCTCGATCATGCAAAGGGTGTACAAACCCTATGAAGAGCAAGATAGACTCAAGATCTTGATTCCTAATCTTCATACATTGTCTCCAAGATAGCAAATAAAGAATACTTCCAAGAGCTTCAACAAGTCACTGATCTTCAATGGAAATTGTAGCAAAGTTTTGGCATCAAGCTTGCATAAGAATTGTGTGTGATAAAATGATTTGCAAATGTATTTTTATATCTAGCTTTAGGGAGTTCAAATTTTGAAATAACGTCTCAATATCACACAAAAACTGAGAATTTGAAAACGGAATCCCGAGGCACTCGGTGGGAACCAATACCTTGCCAAAATTCAAAATCTTGTGAAACAGGGGAGGACTAGGGCATAGGTGCCCAAGTCCTAGCCCCCAATTTCAGCTTAGATCTACATTTTTGGGGGTCCTAGGGACCCAAATCTCAAATCTCTTTTTGGGTTATATCAATAAGTTACCTCAACAAGTGAATAAACTACTCCTAGACTAAGTCAATCAGGGTTTTAGGAAGGCTAAAAAAGAAAAGGTTGAGAGGTCACCAAGAGTAAGGAGCTAAACCAAGGGAAATTGTACCATTCCATACAGGAGGACAATTTCTAACGTTACATAGATAAGGCACTTAACAGAGCATCTCTAGCTTTTATATTCAAATATTCTTTAATTTCATCTTCAGTTTGCAAACCATTCAGAGGTAAGGTATACTTTGTCTCTGTCGCTTTCCACACTTTATAACCAAGACTAAGGAGATGGCTTTTCATTCGTACCCTCCATAAAGCATAATTTGTCCCATCAAACTACAGAGCTTCCTTCTTGTAAGACGTCCTAGATCTTCCTCAAGTAGTTAGGCTTTCTTCCGAGGAACCTGCTCTGATACCAATTATTTAAATGCACAAACAACTGAGAGGGGGTGACTCAATTGTCACAAAACTTTAACCACTTATGAATATCAACACATCAAATTCCCAATCACTGTTATTAAGATTTAACCATGAAAGCATGAAAATAGGAAGCTCAACACAATAACACATGAGACACATGAGACACTAGATATTTTACGTGGAAAACCCTATAAGGGAAAAACCATGGTGGGTGTTAGCCCACATAAATAAATATGTTATAACAATACTAAAAAATAGAGGCTCACTGCTCAAAATGCTCACTGCAAATGTTGAGGCTCACTACCAAGATTAACTCACTGCCAAGGGGTGGCTTACTGCCAAAGGTTAATGAACTAATTTGATAGCATCTACTTCATGCCTGGGTTCAGTTCCATTGAAGAACAGTATATCTTCTCTACTCTACTTTTCTTAAACCTTCAGACTTATCTTCACATTTTCACACAAGGACATCTTTTTCACAACTTCATTACATGTTTTTATACAATATATCAACCTTGGAATGTACATCAAGGTCGGCATTACATTCATCAACCATTGGAACAATCTCCAAGGACAACATTACAAACATACATAGAAATAGTTCTGGACCTAAACAAAATTAGCTAAGGGAAAGATGTATTTGAATCATGTTACACCTTAGCTAGGACTCAAATGCAATCTTCAACGCTACAACGCACTTCCACAATCTTCAATGCATCTTTGCAAGTAGTGAAAACAACTAAGTTGGCCAAGGCTGGTGTTAACACTAAGTCTTCCAAGAACAGTCTTCATCTACAATCCAAATTTCTCTTTGCAAACCAATCCAAAGGTAGGAACATGATCAGGAGACATCCACAAGCGCATTGTAATCACCAAGAACAACCACACAATCTCTAACCACTCTATCAAGAAGATTCTTCAAATCATAGCACATAAACAACACTGTCAGCTACTGTCATAAAGAAAAGATCACTTGTGGACCACCAAATCATGAACCATTTGAGTTGAAGGCACATAACATTATCCCAGACTTAACACTAGAACCACAGACCAAAATACTTAAATGCAGAGGAATGCAGAGCATAATACATTCTCCTTGTCACCACCAAATATACAGAAAAAATAGTTTTCACTCTGGTGAACATAACCCACTCAAATCTTCATACCGGAGGCTCAAACTTGGAACATAGCATCTTCAGACATGCATCTAAATAACTTCCAATCCATAGACAAAGATATTCATTCTACAAGAAATGCGGAGCAAACTACTGGACTGTTCTGCTATAAACAAGAGCACAGTTGACACCAATGACAACACAGATATGTTGACATCAATGACAACACCGGTTAGGCACATACTTGCAACAATCACTTCTTGAGCTAGATGTACACCTCCTACAATTTTTTGGAAATTAGCTAGGTGTTTGTCTAGTTTCTTGAGTTGATCTTCAAGAGAATGTGTAACTATGTCAATCACATCTTCAAAATCATGAAATGTTTGTTCTTTCGACATGTTTGTGTTTATGATATCTTATAAATATGTTGATTCACCTTTTGTAAAGTAGTTGTGTAATGGGTTTTCCGATGTTTGCATATCATTGCTATTGAAAGCACTAGAACCCATCAATCTACAACTTCTTCTTACCAAGGTGTTAGTGTTAGAGCAACAGGTTATACAACTCATTCAAAGTATTATAACACTTAGTGCCCTAACCAAGGAGATTATCAATAAGATTATGAATATTAAAGTAGTTATACTTGCTGAAATACACAATGTGCAATCGCAAAATTATGAATTTTCAAACTAGTGACATGAAATGATGCAAGATTTTCAAATGAATAATGAAAAATATGCTATAAATCAATGCAATCTATCTAATTTGAACTATTAGCAAGATGCAAATGCTTGAAGCTATAGGTTCACCAAAATGTTAAGTGTGAAAAAGGAGAATGATTTAGCAACTAGCATGCAGACTAGATTGAACCCTCTTTCACAATAACATTCAAGGACAAGACTGAGCCAAATCACTACCAAATGGAGGTGGACTTAGGAGTACTATAGAAAGATTAGATTTAATCAATCCTTTTTATCAAACCCTAGGTCAATAATGCACTATACCCTAATTCTATGATGATTTGATTATAACAGAAGATGTACAACAAATCTCCATAAACTAATTACACAAGAAGGATCGAGAATATGATAGAACATGTACTCTAGAAGCTGAGATGTTGGAGGACTATTTTGGGACTGCCCAAGTCCTAAATGGTTGAATATTCAGAAACTGTAAACTGGAGAAATGTTGTAGAGACTTCCCTGATGCCACATCTAAAGTTAGAAGGGGCAAAAAGATTAAAGGGTGCCACCACCCAAGTCTTGTACACAGGAATATTCTTGAATAGCTATAAGAGCCCAAAACCTTGATCCTTGCTCAATCTTCCTATATCTTCATATTTCTAGGATCTCACTCCTGTAACCTACACACAAGAAGAAGAGAAGGGGTTTAGGGGTTATGGTGTTTAGGGACTTGCCTTAGTCAAATCCTAGGATAGTATTCAAGCTTTCCAATAGCATTGATAGATAAAGAGTGCATCCCCTTGCAGAGCAAAGGCTAAACACAATAATAATATGATATATCAAATGATGATAACAACAATGATATCACCTGTGTGATGAAACCCTTAGGAGGATGAATGATCTTAAACTCATAAGGAGAGATAGATGATAACTTCAAACCTACAACACATATAATGACAATACAAATCTGCTCTAGAATCACAATGAATGCTTTGAATGCTCTTTACTCCAATGCTTCAAGTTGACTATCTCCATCTAGGTTCATAATGAATTCAAAAACACAATTATATTTGCTTTCCCACTAACATTCATGAAATTAAACCAAAAGAGCCGACAAGGAGAAAATTGTTGAAAGGTCCTAGGCTGACATACAATTAATTTTACCCCTATCAATTAGGGAAGACTTGGGCGGTGGTACCTGAGTCTTTGAGCCCCTTTTAGATCTGGGATAAGGTTAAGCATGGGCCTCTTATTCCCAATTTACATTAGTTTTAGGAAATTTGCATCGAGATGAATATTTAGAATGTATAATGCAATCATAGTGGCCTAGGAGCTAAACAAGGAGGAAAAAAGACATGTGGCTACTTTTTACTTGATAATAGATGGGTCTCACATGAAAATTAATGTTTATGACTAAATTCTTTAATATATTGATTCCTTTATTATCCATGTGGAATGATACAAAGGAGAATAACTAAATGGGTTAGTGCTTACATGTATTCCACTTGTTTTATGCAATTAAACCTAAAAAAATCAACATACGAAAAAACTCCATCGAACATAAAAAATTAGTCATGGATGAAAATAAATGAACATGTATAAACTATTCAAGGGCCCACTCTTTTAATATTCATAAAATGAGTATGCCTAACTCCACATGTATCCCAATTCTTATCTTCAATTTAAGGCTAGCTTGAAATTCCAATATGTCTTATTCATCCACTTGTATTTGTATTATTGCAAACTTATTTTCCTTTATGTTACATCAAAAAATGTCTCCCTAGGACTTTTTGCTCCTAAGTTTAGCTCTTGGGTCCTTTTAGTGTAATCATGCATGTTCATTTTAACTCCTGATGCAAAATGGCCTGAAACCCATGTCAAATGGGGCTTGAGGGTCATCTGTGGGCTTAACCCTTCCCTAAAATAGGACCTAAGGACTTCAACACTCGTGCCCTAGTCCTACCTTATTTTAGGAAAGTCTTAAATTTAAATGTCACTTATGTGACTATTAGTTAGGTCCCATGTGGACATCTTAAGTTTGTATTATAAAATTTAAAGCGGGAATGCATATATAAGCATGTTTAGGACTTCATTTGCAAACTAGATGGATAATGCAAACTTGTCATCTTATGCTAAGGATATTTAAGGTTTTCATTGTGTTGTAGAGCATAATTGTGTTGTTATTGTGTTTGTTGTAGATTTGGCTTCATCAATCCATCTCCTCATGGCATGAAAGAGCTTCACCCTTGCATGAGGGTTTTACCTTCAAGGTGATATCTATTTGTGCTTTCATCAATCTATTTCATCATTGTTTTTTCTTCTATTCACCAAGGAGATGCACTCTCTATCTAACAATGGTGTTGGAAGGCTTGAATGCCATTTTGGGGCTTGACTAAGGCAAGCTCCTAAACACTACAATCCCCAACCACACTCCTTGTGATTATAGGTTACAGGTGTCAGATCTTGTAGAGAGGAGTTGCAGGAGGGTAGTATAGAGCATAAGGAATCTAGATCTGGTGAAAAAGAAACACCCTGGACTTGGGCACCTTCACCAGTGTCCTCTAATTGGCCTCTTGACAAATCAAGGTTTGGAAACATCATCTGGGCACTCTCAGGAGCATTTTCTCAGTTTTGACTGTTGGCAAATTTTCACTCCAAGGACAAGGGCACGGGAGTCATTATCCTTCAATACCTTTGCTTCTGGAATTAGGTTCTCCTCTGTTCACTGATCTCGGTGCTTCTTTCTATTTGTCTGTATCTATCATTGTTTCAAAGTTATGCCTTATTTACTATAGAACTAGGGTTTTGCCTATTTATTGATCTAGGGTTTAACAAATAATCTACAAATTCCAAATTTCCTTATCATTGCAAGTGACAGCAAACTTGATAGTTGAGTCCTCTTGCAAAGGTTTTGATTCAACTCAGTTTAATGTTCTTGAATGTATGTAGTGAAAGGAGGATTAACCACACCTTACATTGAATTGAAAATCCCTCTTTTTCTACATTACATTTTGGTGAACCCATGTTTTATTTGAATTTTGCACCTTTTTGAGTGTTGTACTTCAGATTTGCATTCATTTCATTCATAATTTTCATATTGCATTTGAAAGTTTGCAAAAAAATTGAAAATTTTGAAAAAAATTAGCATTTTAGCTTACATTTTGACATAATTTTAATTAATTTTCATTTAATTTATGATTTTTTCATTATATCTGAAATTCATTTTCATTATTTCATAATTTTCATATTGCATTTGAAAATTTACAAAAAAAAAATTGAAAATTTTAAATTTTTTGAAAAAAATTAGCATTTTAGCTTACATTTTGACATAATTTGAATTAATTTTAATCAATTTTCATTTAATTTCTATTTTTTGCATTATATCTGAAATTCATTTTTATTTCATTCATAATTTTCATATTGCATTTGAAAATTTACAAAAAAAAATGAAAAATTTGAAAAAAATTAGCATTTTAGCTTTTACATTTTGACATAATTTGAATTAATTTTCATTTAATTAATGATTTTTGCATTATATATAAAATTCATTTCATTTATCATTTTCATATTGCATTTCAAAATTTATGAAAAAAATTGAAAATTTTGAAAAAAAAAATTGGCATTTTAGGCTTGCATTTTGGCATAGTTTGAATTAATTTTCATTGCATTTCATTTAATTTCTTATTTTTAAATTAGATCTGATATAAATTAAATAAATTAATCATATTATAATCTTTTGCATTGCATTTTTCATATTAAAATTGCTAGGGTTTGCTTGAAATTTTGAATTTTTCCTATAACCTAGTAATTTCAAAAACTAGGGTTTGTAGTTAAAATCTTGTTTCAAATTTTACTACTCATCCTAGGCACTCATTCAAATCTTATTTTGTATGTAGTGTTTCATTTTACTATGTTTTTGCATTTATATCTCAAAAATTTATATTTACACATACTCAATTTGAACAAAAACTAGCATTTTTCATGGATTTTTCATAAAAGTTGCACTTGCATTGAGCATTGTAGGATTTTAAAATCATTTTAAGATATGAGATAAGTTGTTTTGCATCATAAATCTGATTAGAATTCATTTACATATCATTTTGCACATATTCATGCCTTAATTTCACAATTAGGGTTTGAAAAACTTGTAGTTTTCACTAGATTTTGACTTGTCATCTCTCTAGATTTGCACTATAGGTGTATTGTGAAGGATATTGCTACATTATTAGACTGATATTAGGGACATTATTTTCTTCTCCTCATCAATTTCCTTAAAACGCCTCTTCTTTTATACATTTACAATGAAATAAGGTGAAAAAAGTAAACAATTTAGGTGCATAAACAAGCATATTTTGTGTTGTTTCATTGCATTCAATCTAAATACATACAATCATCAATTGGGCCTTTCTATGTTGTACTCAATTCCTCCTATCCATTTTTTTTTTATGAAATTGGTTTGTCTTTTTAGCCCTTTCCTTCAAACAAGTGCTTAGGAGTGAAATAGTCACACACCTAGGGTGTATCAAGTAACATAAAACTTTGCATATCTTGTATTACTAGATTTTATTGGACATTGATGTTACAAGACATTTTATTATGGTGTCTTCATCTCATTTCTCTTTGGTATCTTTACATGCATATATAGAAAACTTTGAGAATTTCTACAAATTTCTTAATATGAATCCTCATGTTCTCACTTATATACAAGCTATGTATCATAAGGATATATTTAAATGCTCTTCATTTGAAATCCTTGACTATGTATCTGATTTTGACAACTTCACATCTCTCATGAATACATACCCTTTGGTAGTAGAAGATTTAACAAAACACATTAAGCATGATGAGTGTGAAATTTCTCTTAATGCTTTGGAATTAATAGCTGAAACATATGATGATGATGATGATTCCATAAGTTATCCTACTTATCCTATAGTAGAATGTCCAAGAACCTTAGATGAGAAGACTATGGATAGCTCTATCAATGATACAACACCTTACCTTTCTTTCATTCCAATGCTCTCCCTAGCCAAGATGTAGCATTAGTGGACGAGAAAAGGTCTCTCACATTAAATCCTTTAGGGATAGATGTTGGGTATAATACAGAGGGAAACAATGTTAATCCAATAGTCACTAATAGATTTTGTAGCAATGTTCCTAAGATGATTGTGCAGGGGGCACCTAGTGCACCTTCTTGCTAAAAACTAGTGATTACGGTTCAAGGTGATCAAAAACCACCTTAACCCCCAGATTACATTCTAAACTATGCAAGACAAATCACATAAAAGAAATCAAGTTGCTCAAAATGTGTCACAACAACCACATCACAATGTGATTGCCCACATATACAACACCCATAATAACAAGCAAAGTAAGCAAGCACCTCATGTGCCTATCTCCCTCCCAGCTTCTCAACCTATGCTTCCTCCACTACCTCATCTTACTCATAAAAGTATTCAAGAATATGATTTTGTCGAGCAACTTTGTGCTACTCCCGCTAAGATTTCTCTTTGGGATTTAATACAAACACCACCTCTCCAAGAAGCCCTACAAAAGGTGATCGTACCACCTATTGTTAATCCAAATGATGTAACAACTCTATTAGATTGTATGCATGCAACAAAAAAATATATTCTATTTCAACCACATGAATTACCATTAGCCAAAGTCCAAAACCAATATGATCCTCTTATAATCTTTGTCACGGTAAATAAATAGTTGATAAAGTGAGTTATGATCAATAATGGATCGGCTCTTAATGTTTGTGGCATTGATTTACTACACAAAATCAAGATCAACACCTCTTTAATCAAACTAGATATAATTAGCATTCATGGCTTTGATAGTGTTGGTAGGAAATTAGTGGGTATAATAACTTTACCTATTAAGGTTGGACCTGTGGCATTATATACTCTTTTTCATGTCATGCTCGGTTCACTTCATATAATATCATTCTAGGTAGACCGTGGATCCATGCCATGGGGTAGTTCTATCTACCCTTCATCGATTACTTAAGTTCATCTATAAAAACAAGCTCTACACCATGAAAGTCGATCCCAAACTGGATAGTTGTTTACATATTGAAATGCAAAAACAAGTTAACAATCATTTGAGTTTAAACAACTTACAAGTGGATTCATTAATGCCTCTTGCCACAGATAATATTGTACAAGACTCTAAAACATCAAATGCACTTCTTGGTGATGATTTGGGTTCATTAGATTTTAATCCTTGCAGTGTAGGGGAATATAAACTTAATAACCCTGACGCATCAAAAGTCGCATCAACCTCATCCAAGCAATCTTTTGAAACACCTAAGAAACCCAAAACCTCCTTGAAAGAGAATAAAGACAATGCTTTTACTTATACTATAGATTATGATACCTACGAGGCTTCACCATCTTCTAAGGAAATGACATCCCTCTATGGTCAAAGATTTAAAATCCTTTATAACAACTACGACTATGTAGGTAATGGATGTGGTGTAAATCAACAAGGAATTAGAGTATCTTTACAAGTTGCTGGAATTAATTACACAGCCGATATTGGATACTACTCTTTGAAACCCACCAAAGCCCCTTGTCATCCTAAACTTATTGTTAATGCAATATCAACAAGACCCAAACAACATGAGAGATACTGCTAAGAAATATCCCGTTGAATCAAGTAAATATTTCTCCCTCTTTAAGCCACACTCGTAGAAAATATTATAGTTTCTCTCAAGGGTGGCCTTCTCCTAGATATGTATGTTCTTAACATTGGGCTATATTAGGTAAGTATTTCTAACCCCTCCTCTCTTCTGTTGTGCTCCCCCGTGATGTGTTATGTGTTGTTCAGGCCTCCTAGGATGACCCTTGATACTCTTGTAAGGTCAAGGATACTAGAAGACCACCATTGTTGTGACCCTTCTTCTATTTGTATCATCATTCTTCTATCTTGCTTCTCCTCTATTTTCATTGTTGTGTGTTGTGTCTTAGGGGCATAGTGTTGTATTTGGTGACCTGGGGGCACCCTCCTACATCCTACGTGAAGACCCTAAGACACTTGTTCTCCTCTTTTGATTTATTATTTATCTTCTTCTAGTGGTTCTCCCTAGCTGACGGATGATAAAAAAAATGCTGATACGAACCACGTGTCCCTTCAGCGAGTAAGAAAAAATAGACCTAGTCCATACATGATGACGAGGTTGATATATGTTATTCGACACTTGGCTAGTAGAATCACTCTGTGTGATATTTTGATGTTGTCTTATCATACTAACAAACCATAACAATGCAGCTGCTCCATGCACTTTGATTATTTTGAATCTCGCCTTGTTTACACACAGTTTTGAGATCTCTGTAGTATAGCTGCATGATTATACTCGGTTTGTGAATATGTAGTATAACCTTAGCTCTTAATGTGCTTGTTTTCATGCATTATAGTTATCTTGGCATAATGTGTGTTTGTGGGAACATTTGGTGATCTTGAAGCACATGTCACCTCTAGGGGCATGGGCTTTGTGAGAGCTCTTATTCCCTTGTGTGTTTTCTCTCTACCTTAACATGCTTGATATTAGTACATGACATCAACCACCTTAAGGTGGGGGCATATAAAGGTAATCTGTCTAATAATTTTGGTACTAACGAAGCGTGTTTGTAATCCTGTGGAGGTGGAATGTTGTATCTCCGCATGAGTGCACATCTTTATTCTATCTTGCAATCAAAAATATATCTGTAGAGGCAAGATATCATATCTCTTGAGCTAGTGCATATCTTTTTATTCAAAAGCCCTCTACGTGAGGTGGGATGGTGCATCTATTGAGCTAGTGCACATCCTTTTATTTCAAAAGTCTTATGAGTAGGCAGACTTGGATCTGAGAAATATCCTCCCTTAATTGTGTCTTTGGTAGTTGTTGTGACATAAGCCCAACCGTCAGGTGTGCCTATAGTGTGCTTGAGATGGTGGGGGCTTAGCAATAAGTTCCTTACATCACCTTGTTTGCTGCATTTTAGACATATAGTATGTCTTTGGCATCCTATATGTTGCTTGTGTTTTCCATGTCTCTTCCATGTGTTTCCCCCTATTGCCATTAACCCCCACTTGGGCTTGGTATGGTGTATCTTCCCCTCTCGTGTATGTGAAGCGATGTGCTCCACTTACACTTGAGGTTTTGTATGGTGTGTTTTCCCTTTGGGGTTGTGTGATTGCATTATTACTTTCTATGTACTTACATTTGCATTCATATATATGAAAATGAAAAAAAATTAATCACTACATTTAGTGTATTCATCATGTTTTGTGTGTCTTCGATGCTGTCTTCTCTGTGTTTTCTGTGCCTGTTACTATCTTCATTATGTTTGGCATGTCTGTGGCATGTTTTCTCTAATGTCTACCTAAGACCGGGGGCTAGAAATAGTTCCTCAATCTTTGTGTATGCATTAGCTCTAAGTGCCTGGCGTGTTTGCTATGTTTGTTAACTATACTTTAATGCATGTATGGGCCTTATGTTCATGCATACATTAAAAGTGGGGCCTAAATGTTACATCAAAAAATGTCTCCCTAGGAATTTTCTCTCCTAAGTTAAGCTCCCAAGTCTTTTAGTGTAGTCATGCATGTTCATTTTAACTCCCGATGCAAAATGGCTTGAAACCAATGTCAAATGGGGCTTGAGGGTCATCTATGGGCTTAACCCTACCCTAAAATAGGACCTAAGGACTTGGGTGCTCACACCCTAGTCCTGCCCTATTTTAGGTAGGTCCTAAATTTAAATGTCGATTATGTGACCATTAGTTAGGTCCCATGCCGACATCTTAAGTTTGTATTACAAAATTTAAAGCAGGAATGCATATTTTAGCATGTTTAGGACTTCATTTGCAAACTAGATGGCTAATGCAAACTTGTGATCTTATTCTAAGAATATTCAAGGTTTTCATTGTGTTGTAGAGAAGAATTGTGTTGTTATTGTATTTGTTTGTTGCAGATTTGGCTTCATCAATCCATCTCCTCATGGCATGAAAGAGCTTTACCCTTCCATGAGGGTTTTACCTTCAAGGTGATATCTATTTGTGGTTTCATCAATCTATTTCATCATTGCTTTTACCTTTGTCCACCAAGGACATGCACTCTCATCTAACAATGGTGTTGGAAGGCTTGAATGTCATTCTAGAGCTTGATTGAGGCAAGCTCCTAAACACCACAACCCCCAACCACACTCCTTGTGATTGCAGATTACAAGTGTCAGATCTTGCAAAGAGGAGTTGCAAGAGGGTAGTATAGAGCATAAGGAATCTAGTTTTGATGAAAAAGTAGCACCTTGGACTTGGGCACCCTCACCAATGTCCTCCAATTGGCCTCCAAACAAATTAGAGTTTGAAAACATCATCTGGGCACTCTCTGGAGCATTTTCTCAGTTTTGACTGTTGGCATATTTTCACTCCAAGGACAAGGGAATGGGCATCATTGTCCTTCAACACCTCTTCTTATGGAATTGGGTTCTCCTCTATTCATTGATCCCGGTGCTTCTTTCGATTTGTCTGTATCTATCACGGTTTGAAAGTTATGCACTGTTTACTGTAGAACTAGGGTTTTTCCTATTTATTGATCTAGGGTTTAACAAATAATCAACAAATTCCAAATTTCCTTATCATTTCAAGTGATAGAAAACCTGATAGTTGAGTCATCTTGCAAAGGTTGTGATTCAACTTGGTTTAATGTCCTTGAATGTATGTAGTGGAAGGAGGATTTAACCAACACCTTACATTGAATTGAAAATCCCTCTTTTTCTACATTACACTTTCAATATCATTAGTGTTACTCAAGGTACTCATATCATTTCTCACACAACATTCTTAGAAATAAAATTTCCAAATAATGTTAATATAACAATAATGTGTACACATGCACATATATATTTCACATTAAAACGCATGTTTATGACTAAATGCTTTGCGATATTGACTCGTTTATCATCCATTTGAAAGGATACAAAGGAGAATGACTAAAGGGATTAGTGGTCACATGTATTCCACTTCTTTTAGGCAATTGAACCCAAAAAATTAACATAAGAAAAAAATCCATTTAAGACAAAAAATTTGCTCATAGATGAAAAGAAATATACATGTATAAACTATTTAGGGGCCTACTTTGTTGATATCCATTAAATAAGGATGAATATCTACACATGCACCCTAATTTGTATCTTCAATGTAAGGCTAGCTTGAAAATTTCATCCAATTATAATTGAATTGTTGTAGACTCATTTTCCTTTCAATATCATTAGCACTATCATAGATACTCATTTTGTTTGTCACACGACATTCTTAGAAATAAAATTTCTAGATAATTTTAATAGAAAAAATAATGTATACACATGGACATATTAGATGGGTCTCACATGAAAATAAATGTTTATGACTAAATACTTTGAGATGTTGACTCCTTTATTGTCCATGTAGAAGGATACAAAGGAGAGTGACTAAAGGGATTAGTGGTCACATGTATTCCACTTCTTTTAGGAAATTGAACCTAGAAAAATCAACATAAGAAAAAAATTCATTTAAGACGAAAAAATCAGTCATATATGAAAAGAAACAAACATGTATAAACTACTCAAAGGCCGCCTTTGTTGATATCCATTAAATGAGGATATCTATCTCCATTTGTATCCCAATTCTTATCTTCAATGTGAGGCTAGCTTGAAAGTCCATTGTGTCTTGTTCATCTAATTATAATTGAATTATTGTAGACTCATTTTCCTTTCAATATCATTAGCACTATTCATAGATACTCATTTCATTTGTCACACAACATTCTTAGAAATAAAATTTCTAGATAATGTTAATAGAACAATAATGTATACACATGCACATATTAAATGGGTCTCACATGAAAATAAGTGTCTAGGACTAAATGCTTTGAGATGTTGACTCCTTTATTGTCCATGTGGAAGGATACAAAGGAGAGTGATTAAAGGGATTAATGGTCACATGTATTCCACTTCTTTTAGGAAATTAAAACTAGAAAAATCAACATAAGAAAAAAATCTATTTAAGACAAAAAAAAATTGGTCATAGATGAGAAGAAATGAACATGTATAAACTATTCAAAGGCCCACTTTGTTGATAATCATTAAATGAGGATGTCTATCTTCACATGCATCCCAAATATTCTCTTCAATATAAGGCTAGCTTGAAAGTCCAATGTGTCTTATTCATCCAATTATAATTGAATTATTGTAGACCCATTTTCCTTTTAATATCATTAGTACTATTCATGGATACTCATTTTGTTTGTCATACAACATTCTTAGAGATAAAATTTAATGTATACACATGCAGATATTAGATGGTTATCACATGAAAATAAGTGTTTATGACTAAATGCTTTGAGATGTTGACTCCTTTATTGTCCATGTGGAAGGATACAAAGGAGGGTGACTAAAGGGATTAGTGGTCACATGTATTCCACTTCTTTTAGGAAATTAAATGTAGAAAAATCAACATAAGAAAAAATCTATTTAAAATGAATAAATTGATCATAGATGAAAAGAAATGAACATGTATAAACTATTCAAGGGCCTACTTTGTTGGTATCCATTAAATGAGGATGCCTATCTCTATATGCATCTGAATTCTTATCTTCAATGTAAGGCTAGCTTGAAAGTCCAATGTGTATGTTCATCCAATTATAATTGAATTATTGTAGACTCATTTTCCTTTCAATATCATTAGCACTATTCATAGATACTTATTTCGTTTGTCACACAACATTCTTAGAATTAAAAATTCTAGATAATATTAATAGAACAATAATGTTTACACATGCACATATTAGATGGGTCTCACATGAAAATAAATGTTTATTCATACTAAATACTTTGAGATGTTGACTCCTTTACTATCACTTATTTGATCTATTTACTATTTGTGCGTTTAGGTATGTTTGAACTTTCGCATTCACTTAGTGTAAATTGAAAATTGGCATGTTGAATTTTATGTTTACTTTTGTGTGTATGTGATGTGTTTGAACTTTAGTATTCACTTTGTATGAAGTGTGTTTGAATTTTACCTTTCACTTAGATTCAATCCTCTTATTGTGTGTGTGTGAACTTTTACATTCAATATGTAAAGCGTGTACATTGGCATTTACTATAGGCTTGAACTTCAGTATGTTGAACTTTGGTATGTTTGTACTAACCTTAGATATCATTTTGTGTGGAATGTATGAATGAACTTTGATGTCACTTTATGTGGAATGTGCTTGAAATAACTAAGATTCTATTTTTTTGTGTGTGCATGAATGAACTTTGGCTATCATTTTATGTGGCATATGAATGAACATTGATTTTTACTTTGTGTGGAATGTGTTTACAAATAAACTTTAATGATGTTAATTGTGTGTCTTTGTGTGTTTGTATGAACTTTGTCTTTCATTGTGTATGTGTGTTTCACAGTGTGCATTAATAAATAAAGAGTAAGTTTATAGCTTTTTCCTCCTAATATATTGAGGGCATTAATAAATAACAATATGAAAAATTATAGGAAGATTTAGAAACCATGGACTGTGGCTCAAAAAAATTAATATAATTTACATGTATATGAAATCAAATCTTATAGCATCTTCTATGAGTAGGTTGCTAGTAGCACTTCCCTAGCAAGTCCAAACCAAGCTATATATACATATCAGCACACTAATTCTTTCAGTATTTCATTCAGATGGGAATTATACAATCCTCAACCTCTGAAAGCAAACACACTAATTGGTGTCATGATACACCAAATCCGACCAATGTGGAAAATATTGCCCTATTGTTTGTTTTGATTTTGTGCTAATGAAAGAAAATGCTTAATGCCTTCAGTCCATATCTATTGCTCTTTCATTGTTGCATTCAAACTCCATTAGAGCAATTTAAGACCAAAATGGCATCTCTATTCTCCCTCTAATAAGTCTCTGCTTGGCCAAGCAGGGATGTCACTACAAACATCATAGACAATATCTAACAATATGTTCAAAAAGTGAGTGCAAGCTTTAGAAAAGTTGCTGATCAAATATGAAAATGGAAATTTCCTTACGTAGAATTGCCTGTAGTCAAAATACATCAAATAAAATGGTACAAAAGGTTTCATGTACTCTATTTCTTTTTTTTAATGATTCATTATCCTTTGGAACTAACTCTCCACTAAACTAAGATAATGGATTGGATCCCTTCTCATATTGAATAGTAGAGGCATGGCTCCATAATTCTCTATGTGCCCTTTTGCTTTCAGAGTTACTGCTCCATGTAAGGCTGATAGAGAAGGAAGAAAATTATATAAGAGACTCCGGGGGCGAAGCATATATCTACAACATAACTCCCAATTTCTTCTCTCTAAACAACATACCATGGCAGTATCCCTCTGAGAAGAGAATAGGCATAGATCAATCCGAGAAGATAAATTTAATGAAATTATGTAGAAAAAATCCAATATCCAATACGGTTTTATTGAAAGCCATATTTGTCTTGGAATTGGCATGGTATAATATGGTAAGATAAGGAAAATATGGCAATTGAATGCATGCCATGAAAGTTGCATCATTACATTCAGAATTTTTTCTTGAAAGAAGTTTCTTCAGGAATATTCATGAAGTACATGTGGTTGCTCTTGTAGTTAACATCATAATATCTCCAACCTTTTTGACATTGATAACAGAGGTCACCACATCCACTCTTGCTTTGGTTTCAATGATGGCTTGGCCACAGAATTGGCTACATGTACAAGCCACCAATGTGCTCATGAGAAGGGAGGACAAGGAGATAATCTTTTAATCATGGGTTCTTGTAGAAGGGCCTCTATCTTATTTACAAGAGCACATTTGGGATGATCAAATTTTTCTCCATTATAAGGTGGAGTTCTTGTGTGCCATATTCTTCGGTAAGGCAAGCCAACTCTAGCATATCCTCTACCTAAAGTTGGCCAACAACTGAGAAGCATACATAGGGGTGAGTGCCCCATGGAGGTTGAAGATTCTTATAGGACAATTAAGAACTAGTGATGGAAGAGGCCTAAAGAAGAATGAGAGGAAAGGGTTTGTATCTTTTGCATGGCTAGCGCAATTGAATTAGAAAAACACTTTATTCTAGATTGTGAAGCCTATAAGGACATTCAAGATAAATATGCAAATGCATTAACGACTGCTTATTCGAAGAGGATAAGGTTGGGAAAATGGGGGAGCTCATCAACAATTTTATTGGAAGAAGGTTAACAAATCAAAAAGATAAAATGGTAGGGTCTGATGTCCCATAGATTATCTTTGGCCTTAGGGACATTAAGATTCTTCTATTTTATTCTATTTATATTTACAACAATTAATTTTTAACTTTATATTGTATATACAGATGGGACCCTAAAACGGTGTCTACTCCTACATCTCTTGGTGACTATGATTCTAACAAATACTTTCTGCCTCAAACACATCCACATATGTCTCTAACAAAATGTAGCACATATTTTCCATTTGTAAAAAAAATGGCTCTGACATAATCTGTTTGATGCCATAGCAGGCTCTATAGTTTCTCTGACATGTTTTTCCTTACCAGATTTCAAGTTTCTTGAAGCCTACATGGTCATTCCTCCATCATCCAATATTGAGCATATTGCATTCAAATTGTTGTTTAAGTGGGCACTGTTTTTGCATGATAGGAAGCCATAGACACAGGTTGTTAATTTATGTTGTTCTTGTTACTAAGGCGTAATCCTTGAAGGTTGGGAGACTCCATAATGGAGAGTAGCACTGCCACATGTATAGCGACCTAAATGGATGCCCTTATTAGCAACTTTGTGTAGTAGCCAAAAACCTCCTATTTGTTGATGCAAAAGGTGGGACCTTTGAAGCTGCCCCGACTCACGTGGTTCTTAGAAGAGATAGCAGGGACAATCCTAAGGTTTGGTGGGGGGACAAGCCTTGGGAAACCATGATCTTGGTATGCGTGAGAAGCATGTGCCATGGAGAGGAGCTGGTGCTACCAAGATCCTGAAGCTATCCGCTTTGAATAAGCATAGCCAAGGGACTCAACAAATATAGTCCTTTCCTAGACTAGGCTGTACAAGTTCATGATTGTTGTGAGTGTGAGTGACTGCAATTACTGTTTTCTTGTCAAAAAAACACAATTCAAACATATTTCTTGACAGACACAGTCACTTTTGAGCTTAAACTACTTGCATACAGACAACTAGATCACTTTTAAACAACAATCAATCACCTTTTGCTTAAACTGGCTCACTTTTAAACAATAGTCAGCTGCCTCTGGTCTAAACATTGTTGCCTTTGATCAACAATAAATCACTTCTGAGTCAATACTAATCACCTGTAGCAAATTGGATCACCTCTGGTTAACATTATAGCCTATTACCCGAACCAAAACTAGATCACCTTTAAGCTATTACTGTTAGGGTTACCCAATAGAAGATATCAATTAAATGCAAATAAAGATTAAACAGAGGAATGAAAATACACAAAAATAATAACAACGAGAGACAAGTTTTAATGTGGTTCACCCAAACTCGGGCTACATCCACCAAATTGAGAGTCCAATATTATTATCCAGTAAATCAAACCGATTACAACCAGCAATCCCTACAACTCAATACCGTTGCAAAATGCTACAATACATCATCAAAAACCCTAACCCTCCGCTTTTATCAAGCCTTATGTTGGTTACAAAATAGGGTTTTTTTATGTTGGTCAATGAAAAAATAACTCCCGATGCCTTTATAAAATAATAAAAACCCGTGTGAGGTTTCAGGGGCATTGCCCCTGAGCCCCCACAGGGGTGCTGCCCTTTCAACCCCACCCTGTATTGCGACAGGGAGCATGCCAGGGGCGTTGCCCCTTGACCCATTCTTAGGGACGATGCCCCTAAACCCCTGCAAGGGGTGCTGTCCCTTGACCCCGTAGGAATTTGGGGGGAAACTGCGCTAATAAAAGTGGGGTAAATTTAACCTCTGAGTCTGATTAGGCTCCATATAACAATAATTACTAGTCACTTTTGGCCTTTTCTAAGTTGCATATGAGCTATTACCTGTCACCTGTGGTTAATTACCAGTAAATCTTAGTGACTCAACCAGATCAGCTACACTTCCAACTTGCTTAGCCTCAGCATTAGCTTTCAGACATGTTTTTGATCATTAGCAGATACCTAGACTGTGTCTCCTGCTTTGAGTTTACCAACCAATTAAACTTTGTGAGCTTTTCATCTTTTTGAGATCCCAAATCAGCAAACTAAACATCAAATCAACCAACTCGATCAATCAACAAAACATCATCTTTTGGCTTTAGCTTTAGCAACATCAGCAAAATAGCAACCTTAGCAAATAACTTTTCCCTTGAATGTGTGAGCTATTCTCTAGGGAAGTCCAACCAACAACAAAGCAACCAAGCAACCTAACAACAAAAGAAACTAAGCAACCTAACAACAACAAGCAACCAACAACTAGCAACCAAACAACCAGCAAACCATCATCTTTTTAGGTCTCAAAACCTTGACAAGCTAAAGTTCAATTTTCAACATCATTCATCATGCCTCAAACTAGGAGTCAATATAGAGTTGAAATGGAAGCCAAATTACAAGCTGAGATGGAAGCTAAGATGCAACAATCTAGATCAACACCTCTTAAAGACGCGACTCAATTCATGACTGGTATGCCTCCTCATATGTTTGTGCCCCATGGGCACACCATTGGAGAGTCATCTTCACAACAAGTGCAACCTCAAACATTTTTAGAAACTTATGAAGAACAATCCCAAGAAGACTTATCAAAATTTTGAGATACACATGTATGGGATCAATTTGAGAGACTTGTTTTATCTGATCCTAATCACTACTTCTTGCAACTTGCCTGCATGGGAGCTAAATTACCAAGAGATTTTGACATATCCGCTATTAGAGAGCATGATCCAAACACTCCTGCTATTGTTGCAAAGGGACCATCCACTATAGTCACACCATCCCATACCATATTACAAACTCCATCTTCCAACCCATCTCTTTCATTACCTATTGTTACTTCATTTGATCCACCACGCTCGGAGTACACTTTAGAACCTTTGATAACTCCAACCAATGTACTCCCTTTCATTTCACAAAATTTGAACATTCCACCTTTCCATGTTCCCCAACATACTCCTCCCACCATGAACATTTCTATGCCTCAAGTAACACAAGCCGTCCATGTGGCCCAAGTGCAAACTCCTCAAACATCACAAGCTATCCCCATATCCCATATTCCGCAAGCTTCCCAAGCTATCCAAACAACACCAATGGTCCAAGCTTCACAACCATCACAATCCGCTACATCACATGTGGACACCACATCTCATATTTCTACCATTGCTAATATGATCTCCAATATCTCCACTAATCCATCCAATACATCATACAATCCCAATGTTAGTCTTATTGACATAAGTGACCCGCCTATTGTTTCTCAAGCTAATCCTAGCATTATAGTCACTTACGTTGATCAACTTACATCCGTTCCGCCATCTTCTTATAATCCTTCACAAACCATCAATCCATCTTATACTACCCAAGGTTTGCCTATTGCCACCCAACACATGACATACACCAATCCTCATGTTGTCCAAAATACAAACCCAAGTGTCCATCCTTCTTCTGTATCCACCAATCCTTTCATCACTTACCATGTCACAAATCCAACTCCAAATTCACAACCATTAACTAATGCCAATCCATCTTCCACTTCCCATGTGATGCAAGATCTTGGTGCTAATTTGTCACAATATACCCAACCACCACTTGTGTCTCAAGGACAGTAATCTTCAACCACATATGCATCGCATACCAATCCTTTGACATCCATTGTGAGTACGCAACCTCAACAAACGGTCATGGATTCATATATCCCACAACAGCAACCTCAATATACATCATACCATATTTCACCCCCTTTGCAACAACAACAATTATCTCCAATGGATGTTCAACAAAAGATTAACCAAGCGGTAGGACAAAGCAAGATGACATTTTCCTTAGAAAACATATGCGCTTATCCATTTTACAAGTCACTTCATATGACACCTTTTCCACCACACTTTGAAATTCCACAATTTGACAAGTACAAAGGAAAAGGAAATCTAGAAGACCATCTTAGAGCATTCTTTGTGGCATGTCTCAATGTTACTCATGACGATACATATCGTTTGAGACTATTTCCTCGAAGCTTAGCAAGACAAGCTCTTGAATGGTTCTCTCATTTACCTCTAGGAATTAAGTCTTTTGCGGAGTTAGAAAATAAGTTTCAATCACACTTTGCTTTTAACATTGAACATGAGGTAAACATGAATGACCTTGTCAATAATAAACAACGCAATGGTAAAGCCTTCTCTTCATTTACTCAACGATGGCGTAATATGGCTAGCAAACTATCATGGGAAATACTTGAAAAGCAACAGCTCGATATCTTTGTTCAAAATCTCCATCCCGATCTATCATTCCAACTACAATTGCAAAGTGCTAGAACCTTTGACAAACTTGTTTCCAAAGGAATCATCATTGAATGAGCTTTAATTGCTAAAGGCACTATCAAGATTTTTTGCGATAACAAAGACTATCCTCAAAACTCCAACGATAAGTCTCGCTTTTGGAACAAAAACAAGAATGTTGTCAATGATAGTGTTGTGGATGCAAAGAACATACAAACTATGAAAGCTCCCATTAACATTCAAGCTACTTCTACAACAACACAACCTTTTCAATGAACTCGACAACGACAAACTTCAAATCCTCGCTGACAATTTACACCATTAGCGGAACCTATGGAAGTTGTCTTTCAAAAGCTTCTCCAAGAGGGCAATATTATGTTACCGGATGCACCACCCAATGGTGAACCACTCTTCAAAGCTCCTTGGTATAAAGAAAATGAGTATTGTGATTACCATAGAGTTAAAGGACACAAAACAAATGGTTATATGCGCTTAAAGCATGTTATCCAAGATTGCATCGATCAAGGTTTAATTAAAATTACACCTTCAACCACTCAACCTGCACAACAACTGACATCGAACTATGATCTAGATGCTTTCAAGAATCCACTTCCATCTCATGACAAACCAAGTAGCCCTCATGCTAGGAATGCCATTCAGTACAACTATGAATCATCTACTATTGGCTGCATTGACCATGCTCACATTTCTACCATTACTATCCAAGGCAAAGCACCTAACTACACTGTAACTACTCGAAGAGGTCGCATTACCATTCAAGGAGCACCTGTCCATCCTCCTAGAGCATCCTCTAACTATAATATCCTTGATCACCTTGGTAAAACACCTGCGCATATTTCCATTCTTGAGTTCCTTCTCATATCCATTGCTCACAAAGCTATCCTTGATAAAGCCTTACAAGAATCTTCGGTGCCTAACGATATTTATATCACACAATTCCAATCTATGGTCACTAGCATTGCAGCCCCTTGTCATTTAACCTTTTCTGACAAAGATCTTCAGCCCTCCATTAATCCTTCACACAATGAAGCCCTTCACATTGAAGTGTTTGTCAAACAATGCCGTATTAAATGAATCTTGGTGGATGGTGGAGTTGGTCTTAATATATGTTCCTTGAAATTAATAAAACAATTGGGATATTTTGAGAAAGATGTTGACACCTCCAAGGTCATTACTATCAAAGCATATGATGATGCCGAGAGAGATACTGAAGGGATTATTTACTTGCCTATCCAAGTTGGGCCGGTCACTACTGACACCCATTATCAAGTTCTTGATGTTGAACTTCCTTATAACATCATCCTTGGTCATTCATGGCTCCATGCCCTCAAGGCAATTCTTTCTACATACCATCAATGTCTTAAAATTCCACATAACGGTGTTGAGATTACTATCCATGATGATTCCAATCCATTTGAATTTTGTCATGCCTTTCAAGATAAATACCAGAGTCCAAACCACATTCCTATCAACACTGAGGCATACCACTCTTCATCATATCTAGATCCATCCAACCTACTTAAGCCATCATCTAGCAAAGCTACTTCCAATCTCCATATCAAGTACACCAAACATGGTCTAGGTGAGTACACATTGCAAGAATCTTCATCCATATCCATTTATGATACAAAAGCTGGATCTTCTTTGGTAGGAGAGGTCTCTAACTCCGATACCATCGATGACTCCTTTCATATTATCGACCTTTTTCTAGGATCCTCCATCTTCATGCTTTTCACCACCCCTTCATCTCCATCTAATGATGAACTCAAGTCTAGTTCTCAAAACACTCCTAATCCCAATGTCAATCGTAGGCCTCCCCAAGCTAAAGATGTTGGTAATTCCTTCATCCATCCTAAGTCCACCATTTCCCGTCAAAAATCCCATCATAAATTCCACAAGCATGTGACCGCACATCTTCCACCATCCAATCTACCTCCGCTTCTTCCAACTCCTAAACTCCCGCCATCAAATTTACTTCCATATCCTCCACTTCCATCATCCTATAACTTACAAAAGCATGTGACCGTCCACCTTCCACCATCCAATTTACCCCCACTCCTTCCAACTCCTAATATCTCTCGATTTTCCTCACCTCTATTACTACCAATGCCTACTTATTCATTTCACATTCCCAATCACGACCAACAAATGCACATATTGTCTAAACATAAAGCTTCCATTCATTCCGTCAACCCCGCTTCCATCAAATCCATGAGATTCAAAAATAAAAATTTGGATGCCTCTGCTTCTAAAACTAAAAATCCTACCAAGAATCTGAAAGATTCTCATGCCTTAGGGCATCAAAGCAAAGAATCACAGCCTAATACATCTAAAAAGCTAACTAAGCCTATAACTCCACAAGAAGAGTCGACACCTAAAATGGTTTGGGTCCCTAAGAAAACAGTAAGCAAGCTAATTGAGGCATCCTTATCCATCTTTCAAGAATCCCAACCATTTTCTTCCCTTTCCATCCTATTGATGCTTAAAATTGCATTGTTTCCAACACCAACATGGGAAACTCTATGACGTGGGAATGCTCCTCAAAGTGACCTCCAAATTTTTAAAGAAGCTAGCTCTTCTCTCTCTCAAATGTATTTTGGGAAAAGGGATAGGAATTAAATGGAAAACACAAATGCAGTGAAAGAAATTTTAACTATGGCAATGCACCTGGATGTGATTCGTTCCTTAACACTAAGCACAGTGAAGCTATCTTTAGGATTCAGTTACATTAAAGAGCAAACAATGCATGATCAATGTAAAAGATAAAACTAATAGCATCAAAGGCTCACAATTAAACCATTTAGCAATGACACAGAAAATATCAGCAAAGGCACAGAACTCAGTCTTCTTATTAATTTTCCAGTCACATAAAAGGCACAGAAACATGCACAGTTATACAAACTTTCTGAATCAAGAAAATAGAACAAAGACAAATGATATTACTTGCCACAACACAAGTCTCTCAAAAACTTCTTGTAAATCTCTGATAACAATCTATATGCAGAAAATTCTCTATATCTCCATCTATCTTTGAAACTGCAATCTGGACACATATTTATAGCATAGGATTGGCTCAAGATTGCCCGCACGATCAAATCCCAATGGTCTAACCAAACTAGAACTTAACTGGAAGTGTCTGACAGAAGATATCTTTCAGATTTGAAACGGTTAACCTCTCTGCAAATTCATTGGCTGAAACAGATACATGTAACGCTCCTTCCCTTTAAATCAGGCAGGGACACCTAGCAGTTTCTGGTAGTCTTTTGCGACTATAAACCCTTGAGACAGATGGCAGCATTCATGTTACTCTACTTGAAACTCCTTCATATTTCTGGCAAAACAGGAACTTGACACATGGCAGCCTCCGCATTACTCAGAAACAAAGCCCTTAGTGACAGATGGCAGCATCCGCGTACCTTTGCAAAAAGATACGTGGTGGCTTCTGCCTCAATTGAAACATATACATGGCAGCTTCCGTTATCTCTATACTTTACTGTGTCTCATAGTCGGGAGAGTTCTACCCTCGACACTTGTCACAATCCGCTAACTTTAACTAATGATACGTGGCGGTCTCCGCTGAGCTTAGAGGAACTTTAGTTACCTTTTGAGAGTCCCGCAGACGGTGACACATGGCGCATTCCGCTGAACTTAGAAACACAATAGAAACATTTGGGACCCTTTATGATTCATGTGGACGGTGACACCTGGCATGTTCCACTTAACTTTGAGCAACTTACTGGGGGCCCACCACAGTCCTTTCTCAACAATGAAACAAAAAGGAAACAATTTCGGATGTTGACATTTGGTGCACTCCGTAGATATTATAAGGGACACACGGCAACTTCCGTGAAACTTAAAGAAACTCTAGTGAAACCTTCCGCAGCTGCCACTTGGCGCCTTCTGCACAGAGAGAAACTTAGAAACAGGGACCCACCACAATCTTTGAAACATTAAAAGGGGCTTGAAACTGATGAGAAACTAAAACACGGATGCCGACAGTTGGTGTGCTCTGCGGATATACAACAGGACACATGGCTCCATCCGTGAAACTTCACAGAAACTTATAAAGGTGTCTCGGCTGATGACACTTGGCAAGTTCCGCGTGACTCTAGGACTTAGGCAAAATTTGCAACATGCGCCCACACTCTATATCAAAACCCTCACCGCCAAAACTTTGCGGCCAAAACTGAAACCCTTACTGTCAAAACTGGAAATCGTACAGCCGCGTTGATACACATGCAACCAAAACAAAATGTAGAGTAATTTACTCTACAGTTCATGGCAACCCCGAGGACTTTTGAGCCTACTCAAAAAGAATCCAAAAATATAAAATGTGGCAAAAATCACAAATTCTGTAAGGCCGTCTGATAAACAGACCATTCAGCATCAGAGAGTCCCTGTTTATTTTGTAGATCCTAGAAAGCTAAATCAAGGTTAATAATATTGTTGTGCGAAAAACTCTGCAAAACATGAACTGCAGCCTTCAGTTGGAACTCAAGCTGGGCCATGGGGATCAAGACAGCTTCCACTTCTGGCACTGATGAAGCATCTGTTAAACCCTAGAAGACTGACTGATCATTTTGCCTGGCTAACAACAAAGGCTTAATTTCAACCACCATTAACACAGTGTTGCTATCAGGAAAGGGGGAGGGAAGACCCAATTGCACCAGATCCTCAATGTGTTTCTTCATGTCTTTTACTCCTTCCTTGACCACATCCAGGAGCTCTTTGCAATTAATTACAGCAGAGTTGCAACTAAGAACTTCATTCACCCTTTTTGCAGCGATCATTCTATCACTAATCCCTGCTGCTGATAATGTCTCATCAGTTGTGTCATACAGCTTCTGCAGCAGCAGTTGAGAATCTAAAACTCTCAAGGAAATAGTGGACAAAGTGCCTTCTCACACAATTGTTGTGCATGTAGCAAGAAAGTTAAAGAAGGTTTGAGCTGAATAATCTCCTCAGAGATGCTTTTCCACACTGATACATATAGCTCCTTAACCAGGTTCAACACTCCTGCATTCTGTGGGCTATTAGCCAACTCAAGGGTCAACTGTTTTGCTGTTTGTTGCTCAGCTTGAAGTTGGGCCTGAATTACAGCAACATTGTTTTGTTCATGCAGTAGCTTCTGTTGAAACTGTGTGGCTTGTTGGGTGGAATCCTGATATTTCTTCTGTAGTGTGGCCTTTTCTTGCCTTAGGGTTGTCACTACAGACTTTACTTGTACAAGCTCCTCTTTCAAAGAAGCATTTTGGTTCTGTGTAACCTGATGAATCTGACAAGAAACAGTATTTTGCAACTGTTGATTAAGATTCTCTATTTCATCATTTTTTGATTTAAGCTCTACAGCAAGATTGCCAGAATGTGCCTTTTCCTGAGCTAAATCAGTCTCCACCTTCTGCAACTTCTTTGATAGTTTCAAATAGTTAGTAGCTACAACAGAAGTGGTTTCATTCAGTAGCTCGACCCTATCCTATGGCCTAAAAAGTGACATATCCATAGCCACTACACTCATTGTATAATCTTGGGGCTGCATCTGCTCATTTGGCCTGACTACATTGGGTGACAAATGAGTCACAATTAGTTGTTGCTGGATTGGCTCAAAGAGTGACCTCATATGTGGTACAGCCTAAGCTTTATTATCCTTCTTCCTCTTTTTCTCCAACCGGGCTTCCCTGGCCTTTTTAGCAGTGTCTGCTTGAGCTTGGAAGGTAGGGGGAGAGGCAATATACCCACCCGCAAAAGGATGACCCTGTGGCAAGCCATAGGGAATAGCTAAATGTTGGCTAGGGGGAAATTGGGAAGGTATTCTCTTTGGAATAGAAGGGGAAAAAGGAGGCAATGATGTGGCCTGTGATGAGATGGCCTAAGTAGTAATAGGTGGGGCAAATTGAGAAAATGGCACAGTAGAGGTGGCAGGGGATAAAATTTGGCTAGTTGGGATCACCACCCCTATAGAAGAAGAAAAAGATTGAGAAGAAGAAGGAGAAGTAGCACGTACCTGAGGAGCAACAGATGTAGCTGGTGGTTGTTGCTGTGATGGTTCTACCTCTTCATCTAAATTAGGCTGAAGTTTTAGCTTCTTATGTCTCCTTGGCCTCTCTTCTTCTTGTTGTACTTCCTTCTCTTCCACATTTACCACTGCTGCTAGTGGCAATTGCACAAAATTGGAAACTCCAGTTATTGAAACTGATGGAGTCCCTCTAGGTGGTGATGATACCACACTCTTTTGTTTCTCTATGCCATTGAGAGATTGGGGCCAGATAGTTACAGTGGCTATAGATGAGGCTTGTCCTGTGGCTTGCACTGTATGAGTGGACTCTGCTTCTCGTTTTGCCTCTCCACCTTTTGTTGGAATATCAGGGCTAGAGACTAGAGAGGGATGCCACTTGTCCCAAATGGACTCCCATTTTTTATCTGTGTCAACCTTGCCAAAAGAGTGAGTTGTCTCGGATATTTCCTGCCTATATCTCCGATAGGCTTCAACTTTATCTAGCTTCCATTCTCTGTCCCTTAACAATTTTTTCTTCAATCCAGTGCCCATTTTGAGCTTAGGGTCATAGGCCCTCTATTTATTATAAAATGTTTCCCATGGCCTGGGACCCTCAAAGGGCAAAACTATCAGTTCTACATACAAATTAGGAATATCCTCCTTAGGGTTTCTTCTATCTTCCCAAAAAGGATGACCCTCATGCACAATGTTGGCATCGACATTGTTGTCTCTAACCCATAAGGTTATAAAACTGTTTGGGTCATATCTCCATTTATCCTCAATCAGAAAGAAACCCAGGACAACTAGTTTCCTCAGCAACAAGTGCTCAGCATCCCTGACCAGTAGGGCCATGTTTTTCCTTACCCATGGGATATCATACATTTTCTTTTTCTTCTTTTTGGCCTCATAGTCATTGTCAACCACAGACGCTTGCCAGGTGACCTCAAGAAAAGCTAACCTAGGAATCAAAATCTTAGGTAGCAGCATTGGCTCTCCATTGAAACCATGGACCTTAATGATAGTATGACGGGACCCAAAGAAATAATCATAGGAAATAGGGCAATTTGCCATGAGGCCTTTGATGCTTGGGGTTAACCTATTCTCTACAGACTTGGGGCTTAGGTGGCAAAAAGCAGGGGCAACAAAATGTTCCTAAAATTCATAGGGATTAGATGTTTCGGATAAGACATGTGTCCATGTGGACACAGGAATGGTCCTATTGTGACCGAAACTTGGGTCATACATATTCAGATTCATATATTGCGAAAAGATGGTAGGGTTTTGATATAACATGAGGTGAAACAAATAAGAAGAATACCTGAAAACCCCTGTTGATTTGAAGTGGGTGAGTTGGTCAGCCATTGTATAGGCAATCTGCTCAGAGAAATCCAACTGAAACTCTTGAGACTTGTCCACGGTCTTTAATCTGAATAGGATGGCAATTTGCCAGTCATACATAGTAATGTCCTCCTTCATTCCAAAGATAAATGCCATCATAGACAGTACTTCCTAGCTAGCTTGAGCGAATTGGGCCCTTCCTATTGGTAGTACTGGCATTTGGGTGTTTTCATCTCCCAACTGCAATTCTGAATTGAGAAACCTCAATTGATTATTGACATTTGCCCATGTGTTCTGCATTTTGGCAATGGTGGGAAATGTAGCTGTCTTGCCATGGTATAGGGCCAACATGTCCCTGATAGCCTTTGGTGTAATTTGCACCATGAAGGGTCCCTTTTGTATGGTGCTTGAGGGCGCATGAAACAATTTTGCGCACATCTCAATCAGGTCGGGGCATAAATGCACACTTGGGACAATAAATTTTGCCAGTTGAGAGGTCCATATCCTCATTTTGAATGTTTCAGATTGTCCAGCCTTCGCCTTCTGGATACATCTTTGGTGTGCCCCTTCTTGTAGAGCTTTGCCAGGCTTTTGAAGTGTTGGGTCAGCGATATCATCTGCAAAATCCTTCACTTTGGCCGGGTCAACCGCATAACCAACCTCGGGGACCCTAGTCCTTGGATAGGTCCACAAGGGTTGTGCAGGGGCCAAAGCATATGATTTGCTGGTGAGAAGCTTATCAATGGACTCGTAAATCCCCAGCCCCCACTGTGAAGCCTGTGCCTTTGCCATACCTGTGACTATACTGAAAACTAGTGAAACTATTGTAACAAGGATGAAAGCTTTGCAACAGGGAAGACACTCTTACTAAGCAAGTTTCGCTAGGAATGGAATTGCAGGTAATAGGAATTTACTTAGCAGAAGTAGAAACAAATGAGACACAATTTAGCTTTAACTCTGAATATTGGGGTATTGATGACTCATTAAGTTTCTTAAATGGCATTAAAGTTGGAAAACCGTTAGTGAATCTTATGAAATCTGTGTGGGACAGAGTGTCATACGCATCATAAAGAGGCTGCGTAAAGTGGTACTTTTGGCAAATATTGGGGATTGGAGAGGCTTTAGTGAATGCGAGATCTTCAAAGATTGAAGGGACTTGAGCCATGGCCACATGTTCACAGAACACTTATTTAAAAGAAAGAGCGGGAAAAACAAAGCAAGAAAACAAAACAACAAGGAAAGGGAAACTATCTAACTATAATACATAGGAGACACTGCTTAATTGAAATGTTTAAGGTAGATCCCATTCACAGGAATCTCCATAGGTTCACCCTCCATTGTTTCAAGCTCAAATGAATTCTGATGTTTACAGGAATGAATTTTGAAGGGGCTAGTCCATAATGACTCAAATTTGTTGTGTTGACCCGGTTTAGCAGATCTCTCATCCCACTTCAAAACAACTGATCCTACTTCAAAATGAGGGTTTGAAGTCTTCTTATCGAAACAGTCTTTGATTATTTTTTGATGTTTCATTAATGACTCATGTGCTCTTTCCCTTTTTTCTTGAACCTCCAGGAGTTCAGCAAGTCTGACCTGCATAAGGCCATTCTCTTCAATCTCAATCTATTTTAATAACTGGAGAGCAAGAATTTCCAAGCTCAGGGGCATCACAGTAGGCTTGCCATAGACCAATTCATATGGGGACATCTTTGTCACTTATTTAGGTGTAATTCTATCAACCCATAGTGCTATATTAAGCATTTTGTGCCACTCTTTGTGATGATCAGCCCCTACTCTCTTAATAAGTCTAATCGGATTCTTGTTGGTTGATTCTGCCAAACCATTACCCTAAGGGTAATAATTTGAGGAATTTTTCAGATAGATCCCATATTTTAGTGCAAAATCAGATAATTTTGCCCCCAAAAATGCCTTAGCATTATCTAAAATTATGGTATGAGGGGGTCCAAAACGAACAGTGATACCTTCCAAAAAATCTAGGATCACCTTTTCTATTGCTTCTTTTAATGGTACTGCTTCTCTCCATCTGGTAAAGTAGTCTGTGGCAGTTAGAATCTATTTGTGTCCCCTACTTGACACTGGATTAATCATTCCAATGAAGTCTAGACCCCATTGAGCAAAGGGTTCATCAATAATTATAGGACTAAGGGTCATTGCTGCATTCCTTCTCTTCTCCACATAATATTGACAAGATTGGCACTCCTTGACCAGTTGATAACAGTCTGTAAATAAAGTGGGCCAGAAGTAACCTGCCTGGCTTATCTTTATAGCTATTGTTCTTGCAGAAAAATGTCCACCTGAGACTCCATGGTGAATTTCATGAAGTATCCTTTGAGCCTCATCTTTCTCTATACATCTTAGGAGTATACCATTAGTATTTCTTCTGAAAAGAACTTGGTCAATTAAAACAAAATGGACCCCTTGCTGTCTATAGTATCTCCTCTTGTCCTAAGAGAGCTCTTTTGGGAAAATCTCATGTTTCATAAACTGAATCCTATTTGTGACCCAAGAATGCTGATCAATTTCTTGTATCCTCAATACCTTTTCTTCCTCTATTTATTCAATTATCATCTTTTTCATGTCTTGGACCATGTATTGGCACAACCCCCTACCTCTGACCAGTTTAGTGGGTTTGACCTCTACATCATACTCAAGGATCTTTGTTATCTAGTTTGCTCTTTTCTCAGTGATCTCTCCTTCCATGATGTATTCTCTGACACTAGGATGAGCCACAAGTATCAGAATCTCATTTCTTGTCACCATATGCCTGAATTTCTTGACGGCTTTTACCATAGCATATGCCTGTTTCTCAACAAAGTTGTATCTGGCTTCATACTCCCTAAGAGTCCTTGAGAAAAAGGCTATGGGGTGTTCTCCCTCTTGGTGATCATCTTTCTGCGTTAGGACAGCAGCAACACTGAACTCTCCTCCATAGACATACATTATAAAAGACTTAGAGAAGTTTGGGTTCCTAAGTACTGGGGCTGTAGAAATTACTTTCTTGACCTCTTCAAAAGCCTGTCTCCCTTCCGTAGTCCATTTGAACACCAAGTCTTTCTTCAGCAGAAGTGTCATTGGTCTTATTAGGCCTGCAAAGTCTAATATGAAACGACTAACAAAATTTATCTTTCCTAAGAAGGACTGGATTGCTTTCTTACTTACACGCAGAGACAAGTTCACTATAGCATTGACTCTTTCTAGATCAATAGAGACTCCATCTTTTGACACTATATGTCCCAGTAGTTTACCTTGAGGTATTGCAAAAATGCACTTCTTGGGATTCAAGGATATTCCAAACTCTTGGCACTTCTTAAAAATAGATTCCAGATGATCAAAATGATCAACAACATTTTTTTTAAAAATAGTGAGATCATCAAGATAAATCAGAATGATTTTATTTATAAGTTCTCCAAATGCAACATCCATTGCTCTTTGAAAAGTGGCTCCAACATTTGACAAGCCAAATGGCATCTTGGCATATGCAAACGTTCCCCATTTGGTAGTAAATGCCATCTTGTCTTGGTCTTCATCAGCCAACCAAATCTGATTGTATCCAAAGAAACCATCTAGCAAAGAAAATCTCTCTGATCTAGCCACAGTCTGTAGAATTTGTTCCATAGAGGGTAGGGGGTAGTGATCTTTCAGAGATGCCCTATTTAGGTCTCTGAAATCCACACAGAGCCTTATGTCTCCATTCTTTTTTCTGACTGGTACTAGATTGGATACCCAAGTTGAGTGTTTGATTGGGAAAATTATTTTATATTCTAAGAGCTTCTGCAACTCATCCACCATTAGAGGTTCAATCCTTGGGTTCACTGGCCTCTGCTTCTGTCTGACTGGCTTAGATCGTTCAGTCAATTCTATAGTGTGCTGAATGATGTCTCTGTTATAGCCATGAAGGTCTTCATAGGTCCAGGCTATTACTCTGTCATATCTTTCACACAAGTCAATTAGTCTTTCCCTTTCCTGTTGGGTTGTGGAATTTCCAATTTTTAGTTTTCTCCCTTCACTCACTTGTATCTCAGAATAATCTGCTTTATTTGCTTGAAACCTCTTCTTCTCTAGGCTTACATCTTCTGGATCAAATAGGTTTTCTAGAGTAATCAAGCCTTTGGGAAGCTTATTGGTCTTTAATTGAATAATTTGGTCTCCATAAGCTTCCTCAATTTTGGGTTGCAATTGATCAGCAAACTCCCCTGACTATTGCAAAAATGAAAGTACCTAAAAATCATTTTCAAAGACTTGCTAATTTTCATCATTGTCTGGGATGGTTGGCCTGACTATAACTCTAACTGACTCATTGTTGACTAATAGATCAGTTACTGGGTCAAACTGTGAGCCAATCTGTGCCATCCTATTAGCTTCAAAATTTTGGGTTCTAGGAACTACTTGAATATTGAAAGCTTCAAAATCATCTATTAAGTCCCAGATTCTGTGTCTATAGGATCTCATCCTTACATTTTTGGCCACTGTCTTTTCTCTGATCTGTTTCACCACTAGTTCTGAATCTCCTTTGACTATCAGATTCTTTACTCCCTTTTTCTTGGCTAACATGAGCCCATGTACTAAGAATTCATACTCAGCATCATTGTTAGTACATGCAAATTGGAAACAGATAGCTCTTAAAATTTTGTCACCATTTGGAGCAACAAGACAAATCCTTGCTCCAACACCATTCTTACTTCTAGCCTCATCAAAATTTAGAGTCCAGATCTCTGAGTCTTCTCTAGATTCTTCAGTCTGTGGTGTTTCCTCCCTTGAAACATTTGGGATTTCATCATCTTCATCAAATATGACATAAGTGCCCAGACCAGTAGAGTCATAATTTCCATATGGGTCACTTTGCATCATAGTTAATAACTGGTTATTTTCCTCCTCTTGGTCATGTTCAATCCAGTCACCTAACTCTTCAACAAAGACTCTTTCCTCTTTATCCAGCATAGCATGAGCTGCCTCTAATTTTGAGGTTGGTTCATTTGTGATGTGATCCTTAAATAATGACTCAAATAGTATTTTCATTTTTGTACCATATTTGGTTCTGAGGATGAAGTGAGACCAATCAAGTGACATATAACCTCCTATCTTGGCTGTAAAATCTCTGGATAGGCATAAACCAAAAACAGGAGGAATATCTATGACTACCACATCTTGGTTCACAACTATGTTGGGGCAAGTATACAATTGCAATGGGAGTTGTTTAATTTTTCCTATTGTTTGCATTGATTTCCCATCCAGCTGCATAACTCCTTTAGTAAGTGGCTCATACTTAATCTTTAAAACATCTGCTATTTGTTTAGGCATTACTGTAGTACTAGCCCCAGAGTCTATCATTGCATTATGTAACAGTTTCTTCCCAACTATCAAAGTCAAATAGAAGGGCTCTGGTTTGGATTTGCTTACCTCTGGTGCATTGATCAAAAGGGCTGTTGTTTGCAGCAGAATAGTGTCTTTGAGCTTTTCTTTATCAGCAGGTCCTCCTTTGGTACCAGTATGTTTAGGCACTGCTTGGTCCTGCAGAGCTTCTTGCAACAGTGTCCTCTGCTTAGGGATAGCCAGTATGTCCCACATTGATACATGTGCTGGGGTCTTCTTCAGCTGATCTACCACATTCACATGTCCTAGTGTTTGGGTTCTTGGATAATAAGGGTATCTAGATTTCTCAAGAACTTGCCCTGAAGTATTTGATTATGTACTAACTGTAGCACTTCTTGCCTAGAAACTATATTTTGATGACTCACAACCTCATTGTTTGTGATCTCAGACTGTTCCATCATCCTCCTCTTGGATCTAGTGTAGTAATCTGACTGTACCAATGGCTTCTTGGAAGTAGAAGCTTCATTCAAGAATACTGACTCTTCATCTTTGACCCATGAAAACAAAGCATGCTCAGGGGCTATTTCTTCTTCTTTTTGTAAGGACATTCCCTACATCTGAGCCACCAGGACTGAATTTTGCATACCAGGGGTTTGGTAGGGTTGAGTGTCAGAAGTATTTGCAAATTGTCCATCTACTCTTCTTTGCTCTACTATCTTTTGCTGTAGATTACCCCTGGGACAATCTCTGGGCATATGAGCATTATTACAAGGGAAACACTAGGCATTGGTGCCATCTGCATAATTATTGTGCCCTGGGACAATCTCTCTGTTTGGATTAGGAGGAACAGTCTACAAGGGTGTAGGAACTGTAACTAATTGGTTTGATGGCTGAGGGTTAGTTTGCCTTTGGGGACCCTGATACTGATTTGGCTGAAACTGAGGTCTATTCCCTTGGTAGCCTTGATATTGGGGTCTAGGATAAGGATTCTGCTGTCTTTTTAGGTTAATTATCTCATTAGAAAATGTCCTTAAGATATTCTTAACATCATCCATCTCGGAGGACTGGACAGGGACAGCAGCTATAGCAGGTTGTTGGGGAAGTGTATACAAAGACATAGGTGGGGTTATGGGATTAAGGGCTTCTTGAGGCAATGGTAAGGTGATCTCTGGAAACATGGGCATTGGGGGCCTTGGGGGCAACTTTCCAGTGTCTATTAAATTTTTTTCAGCTCTGACTGCATAGTCATAGGCTTCTGGCAGAGTCTGACCTCCAAGTGATTGAATCATTACTGATATATCTGAATTTAGGGCTTTAAGATAAAATACTATAGCTATACTTGGTAATGGTCTTACTGTAGTAGGAATCCTTTCCCAAGTCTTTTGAAATCTGGAATTGAAGTTAGTCATTGCTTCTTGTGGTGCCCTTTTTATAGTAATCAATTGTTGCAACAAAGAAGATTTATCACCCTTTTCTTTGAATCTTGCAAAGAAAGCATCTCCCAGCTGATCCCATGTAGATATTGTATTTGGGGTCAAAGATCTGTACCAGTCCAGAGCCTTCCCCTTAAAAGAAGCTGCTAACAATCTTATAGCCACATTCTGTTGTGTGATCACATGTATTGCATAGACGTCAAACACATCCTGTAGATGCTCTTCAGGTGTTTTGAAATCCTCCCCACTGAATTTGGGCAGAGCCTTCAGGGCATTTTCTGGAATAGGATCCCAAGTAGCTGGTAGTACTGGGAGAATCAGAGCACTGCCAGTGTTCCAATTCGCATAATTCCTTGGGGCTATAGGTGCTCCCATGTTTGCTCCTGGTGTTGCTGTAAACTGATTGACCCTTCTTCTTGGATTAGATATCAATGGTGATAAAAGAATACCTGGGTTTACAGCAGATTGAGCTCTTGTTATAGGTCCACAGCTCTGACTCCTTGTAGTTCTTTGGTTCATACAGTCTTGAAAGAAACTTCAAGAATTGTCCCACCGGGTGTGCCAAAAACTATTGATGCTTAAAATTGCACTGTTTCCAACACCAACATGGGAAACTTTGTGACGTGGGAATGCTCCTCAGAGTGACCTCCAGATTTTTAAAGAAGCTGGCTCTTCTCTCTCTCAAATGTATTTTGGGAAAAGGGATAGGAATTAAATAGAAAACACAAATGCAGTGAAAGAAATTTTAACTATGGCGATGTGCCTGAATGTGATTCATTCCTTAACACTAAGCACAGTGAAGTTATCTTTAGGATTTAGTTACATTAAAGAGCAAACAATGCATGATCAATGTAAAAGATAAAACTAATAGCATCAAAGGCTCACAATTAAACCATTTAGCAATGACATAGAAAATATCAGCAAAGGCACAGAACTCAATCTTCTTATTAATTTTCCAGTCACATAAAAGGCACAGAAACATGCATAGTTATACAAACTTTCTAAATCTAGAAAATAGAACAAAGGCAAATGATATTACTGGCCACAGCACAAGTCTCTCAAAAACTTCTTGTAAATCTCTAATAACAATCTATATGCAGAAAATTCTCTATATCTCCATCTATCTTTGAAACTGCGATCTGGACACATATTTATAGCATAGGACTAGCTCAAGATTGCCTGCACAATCAAATCCCAATGGTCTAACCAAACTAGAACTTAACTGGAACTTAACTAGAAGTGTCTAACAGAAGATATCTTTTAGATCTGAAACGGTTAACCTCTCTACAAATTCATTGGTTGAAACAGATACATGTAACGCTCCTTCCCTTTAAATCAGGTAGGGACATCTGGCAGTTTCTGGTAGTCTTTTGTGACTATAAACCCTTGAGACAGATGGCAGCATCCACATTACTCTACTTGAAACTCCTTCATCTTTCTGGCAAAATAGGAACTTGACACATGGCAGCCTCTGCATTACTCAGAAACAAAACCCTTAGCGACAGATGGCAGCATCCGCATGCCTTTGCAAAAAGATACGTGGTAGCTTCCGCCTCAATTGAAACATATACATGGCAGCTTCCGTTATCTCTATACTTTACTGTGTCTCATAGTCAGGAGAGTTCTGCCCTCGACACCTGTCACAATCCACTAACTTTAACTAATGATACGTGGTGATCTCCGCTGAGCTTAGAGGAAATTTAGTTACCTTTTGAGAGTCCCGCAGACGGTGGCACATGGCGCGTTCCGCTGAACTTAGAAACATTTGGGACCCTTTATGATTCACGCGGACGGTGACACCTGGCACATTCCGCTTAACTTTGAGCAACTTACTGGGGGCCCACCATAGTCCTTTCTCAACAATAAAACAAAAAGGAAACAATTTTGGATGTCGACATTTGGTGCACTCCGTAGATATTATAAGGGACACGTGGCAACTTCTGTGAAACTTAAAGAAACTTTAGTGAAACCTTCCACAGCTGCCACTTGGCACCTTCCGCACAGAGAGAAACTTAGAAACAGGGACCCACCACAGTCTTTGAAACATTAAAAGGGGCTTGAAACTGATGAGAAACTAAAACGCAGATGCCGACAGTTGGTGTGCTCTGCAGATATACAACAGGACACGTGGCTCCATCTATGAAACTTCACAGAAACTTATAAAGGTGTCTCAGCTAATGACACTTGGCAAGTTCCGCGCGACTCTGGGACTTAGGCAAAATTTGCAACATGCACCCACACTCTGTATCAAAACCCTCACCACCAAAACTTTGTGGCCAAAACTGAAACCCTTACTGTCAAAACTGGAAACCGCACAGCCGTGTTGATACACATGCAACCAAAACAAAATGTAGAGTAATTTACTCTACACATCCCATTCCATTTAACAATCCCACAAGCAAAGAAAAAATTATAAAAATACTAAGTATATGTGGGTTCCTGAATCATTCCATCACCCATCCCCTAAGCAAGTGCCTCTTTCACTTCCTACACTGACCTTTCCATCTTAAGCTTTAATGTTCAGTGGTGTGTGCAACCGTGGGTCATGATTTCCTTCATTCTAATTACACCCCAAATACCTCCTTATCTCCATCCTTCATCCATTATCCTACATATCTCTCCATCACCTTCCTATGGTCCATGCTTTTGCATAAGCCTTTCATCCTAAGTCCTACCATAATTCACCTCATAATCCACTATCTACCTAATCCATCTCCCTCACAAGCATCCCTTTGCCAACATCTATGAACATAATGACATGGTCCATGCAATGATATCTATCTCCAACAGGACTACCAACATTCATCGAACTAGACACTTGAGTCCCTCCTATCCATTACCATGGTAAAAACCTGGCAAATAGGTGCCATGGATAATTCTATCCTATCTCAGCTATCCTTAAAAAAAAAAAAATCAATCCAATAGTGAAAACCACTTTGTGGCACTTTGGACAACAAAAAAATAATAGTATAAGATAAATCATCCATCCTCTAGTGAAAACCTGGTAAATAGGTGCCTTAGATAAGTACCATAGTGAAAACTTGGCAAATATGCACTATGTGTAGTGACCAGCTTCCATTATCTACTTAGTTTGTTTGATCACCACTCTTCCTAGCATACTTCACCATCTTATCCTACATAATCCATATCATAATCTGCATTTCATCATAATAAATAGCTTTTCCATCTTTGCCTCTGTCAATGCTAGCTATCATATTTTGGACATTGTTGCGATCACTATATCTTTTTACCACCTTAGCATCTTATCCGCACATGCTATCCATTGTTGCTTCTCCACAATAAACCTCATCCTGCATTGGGGGCACTTGTTGAGCCTTATTTGGAAGTGGATACCACCAGCTCTAGCTCATAACACAGCGAACACCTTAGCTCACAATACAACAAACTTTCAACTTCAACCATAGCGTTCATCCAATGTCAAACATGGCAAACATTTGCAACCAGGATTAGTATCTTCGCAATCAATTCCAGCTCAACCAACATCCAAAAATATCAAAAACATCACCAACACAAACATCCAAGCAATAAAGTTGATTCTTTCAACATCACTCATCAGCGTAATAAGCAAGAACTACACCCCAGCTCTATCGTTAAAGTCTTGATCCCATGGATACAGGGTATGTAGGCAATTTGAGATGTGAAGGAATCACTCTGATTCAGGCAAAGACGATAGCCTCTCTTTTCATCATCCCTCTTTCATCTTTCTTCTGATCATCCTTTAATCTTTCATTTCACTTTCTTCTATTTTTCATCACTTACATCATCAACAAACCCATAACTACATATTCATCATGTCTCATCATCATCGTAAATGTGCTTTGATCCCATGGATATAGGGTATGTAGGCAGTTTGGAATACAAAGGAAGTTCCCAGTACTCAAGCACAGATGATCCATCCCATCTTCTTCTCTTTGATTAGCTCGAGTAGGAAGCAGACCATGTGTGTACTGAAAGCTCAAGCACTTTAACCAATCAAGAATAAGCCAGAAGCTATTTGTCCGCATGCCTTAAGCCAACATTTGCTATAGCATTTTATCAACATCTTTAGCCTTCAACAGGATGCAGCTTTCCTCTTAACAAGGCCCCAACTTAAATCCATCTAAGAGCACCTAAATTTGGCAAAAGAATGTGATAAAAGTATCTTTTATTTTATCTTTTGATTTATCTTTTGTCCATTTTCTATGCCTAATCAAGATTGCCTTGATTTATGTATATCTTGGTATGTTGCGATGAAGTAAGGAATGGGGCATGGTCATATTGCTTTCGTATGCTATGTTTGTGGGATGATCTTATTCTCTTCCTAAGTGTATTGGTATCTTGTACGTGTTGGGATTAGCATCTTACATATCAATATCTCTAGCATCTGAGAAGCTAAATAGTCTCTTATGCACTTGAGACTATTCTATGTCAAGACTAGCTCCATACATATAACCAACAAGGTGTCACTATGCGTAGTGGAGATAAGCTCAAACCATTTCTTGTAGCGTCAAAGTCCATCTCAAAACACTAGCTTCTATTCATATCTTGTGCATGTGGGCTCAACATCTTAACCTCATGCGTTCAAACAAGATTATAGCATGCTAGTTTTGCATTGGATATCTTGATACCTTGGCCTTCTATACCCTGGTGCATAACATCCACATGCTATATCAAACATAAGGATTGCATTTCTTTTCATTTTTGAGCAATTACTTTTAAATCTACCTATCGTACCATCTATTCATCCCATTATTTGTCTATATAGTCTTCAACCAAGATCAATCATTTCTATCATCCTTCTTCCACATCTCTTATTCTGCAAAACAATTGTGTTAGGCATATAGAGGTCCATCACATATCATATCATTACCATTTATCTATATGCATGAGTACATATCATATCATTACCATTTATCTATACGCATAAGTACATTTCATATCATTACCATTTACATATTTACATTATCATACATTTCCATTTATATCATTTACATAAACTTTCATACATAATCCATGAAAAATACAAATACAACATGCATAACCATCATAATACCAATAGTGCATCCATTACAACATAATGTAGATAACCAACATTCCATCATATATATATATACATGTGTTAATATACAAGTGTCAACCACTACCTCTGGCCCCCAATCAAACACCTCCTGTCGAGTCCTCCCAAAAATGGCATCACCAACTGGTACTGCCTGTGGTAACCCGAACTATCTCAAAATCCTCTCAGGAAAATATCGCTCTATAATGTATATCCCAAGTCCAAAAATATATCTCACCTGCCTAGCATAGACAAGCTCAGTATCCTCCTCATCCCATCTCTCACATCCCAGCCATGGCCTCCATATAAATCTATCTACCTCATCCAACATCCTCTGCCAGTACACTAGTCCTTTGCGTTGCCGGTATGTCAAAGCTCCTCTATACATCCTAGCATAAGGCTCTCCTACTTCTCTAACCACCCATCCATCTAGTCTCATCACTAGAATATGCTCATATGCCCACACATGCAAAACTGTAACTCCTGCAGACATACTAGCCCCAAACATATATACGCAGTCATGCAAGAAATGATAGAGCTATCCAAGCACACACTCTACCCATGCATATCTTGTCCCATAGGAGAACATCCCCTCCATCACTGTCCCCCATCCTATTGGAAACCCTCTCGCTCGCCTGTCTCCAACTAGCCATCTAATAATAGCTACTACCACTCGTTGCAGTCTATCACATAGCTCCTCCATCCTCGCCATAGGAATCTCTGAGCCTTCTGCTCCAATGTCTGGTGTCCCAAATAATCTCCTAAATGTAGCTGGACCCATATTAGGATCATAATCTACTCAGTCCCCATTAATAGGAACATGTAGAATCTGGAACACATCCTCTAGTGTGATCGTAGCCTCTCCTGTTGACAACAAGAAAGAACTATGCTCGCTCATCCCTCACTCCACCATCATTGTCATCAATCCTCGATGTGCCTGAACTGTCTCCAATCTAGATACATGCTCTAATCTAAGGATCTCTAACACTAGCCGCTCCTCTACATCCAACAATCTCACCAACCGCAAATCTCTAGGATGTGGCTCTCGTGATAACAAAGGCAGTAGGATATCCTACATCATTTCACTCATCATGTCAATCCCTTGCACTACATACAACTGATACAAAACTGGACCGTTTCCTACTATACCTACTTCTATCTAATGCAAGCGACTCCTTTTTCTATATGCACTTATCTATTGATCGCACATGACCTATTTTCCTACATGTGCTTATTTCTCACCTGTATGTGACCTAATTTTCCTATGCGACTACTTATTGACCAAGTGTGAGCTATATTTCTATATGTGTATACTTTTTGCCTCTAAGCGATCTCTATCCTATAAGCGAGCATCTTTTCTTTACAAGCGAGATAAACCTATATATGCGCCTACTTTTAGCCCATAAGCGACTTGCTCTTATCTATATGCGCATTTTGCCTATGTTTTTCTAGCCGATTGGAAGTGACCTGTCATCCCATACACGACTAAGCCATGCCTATAAGTGACCTCAACTACCTTAAGTGACTCATGTTTGTTCCTAAGCGACCTTCACTGCCTATCCTAAAACCTAGTCGCTTATGGTGACGTGTGTACATTTATGACACTTCTAGCCTATTAAATCATGCTTTTAGAAAAAGTTTTGATACATATCAGTATGCCGACTCCCTCTAGTCGTCCATGTGTCCTAACTCACTCAGCATGATGATCTCTATGTGGAATCACCATCCTGATAGCTCTCCAACTCCTGTCATACAACAACTCTAAGGAGCTCTAGATCTCTCTAGATTTCTGAACACAACTAAGCACAAATGAGCCTATTTTCCCTTGAAGGACCTACTTATAGCCCCTATCCAAACCCTAATTCTTCTATGCCAAAGCCTATTTTATTCTGCATCATCCCATTTTTCTCCCACCCAACCCCCATTTTCTTTGTGTCAACCTTGTTTCCTAGCTTTTCCTTTTATCACGAGCCAACCCAGCCCTTCCTAGTTAGCCCTTCCTTGTATGAAAGAGGGGCAAAATGTAGACACCCAAAATTGACTCATTATCATTAGTATTACACATCACATTAGCTACCATCTGCATTGGTCTAACACACTTGAGCAATATCCCTAACACATCTATTTCTTCTATTAATTAAATCAATTTATATTTATTTAATTAATTCATTACCTATTTCCTCTAAGCTATAATTAAACAATCTTTAATTATTTAATTATCTTTTTTCTATCTATTTTAATTAAATAAATCTTATTTAATTAATTAAAATTCCATTTACAAACCCATTTTCTAATTAATTAAATAATTTTTTATTTAATTAATGAATTTCTCTTATCATTTATCTCATGAGCTGACATGTGTGTCCCTTTCATTTAAAAAAAAAACATAAATGGTACTATATCTTTTATTTAATATCTTTCACATTTAGTACTTTTTATGTACACAATCACACATAAGCCTTATCTTCCCTTCACTTGTCATCTTCACATTCACCTATGTCTATCATTCAATCTTAGCCATTCACATAGCCACTAAATCTCCACCGTTGATTGATTTTTGTTGAGTTCTATATAAACACCCTCTCATTCCATACTACAGATCGATCCAACATTCATATAGCTCTACATTACCATCCTGAGCATATGGAGTACTTTAGCATCCATCTAGCATATTAGTTTTTGTCATCCATCCATCATGGCAGCTTTTATCTTCATAATTATTCATTGTTGAAGAAGCAATCCACATCATAAACAGGGAATCATACAATCTAGGTGATATTATTCCTGAATTGCATGCTTTTGATTTCATTTAGATTAGATTCTTTGATGATGGTAGGGTTAGGTTTTCATGGCTATGCTTGATCTTATTGACCTAATTTTTACCTATCATAGAAGGAACTCCTAGAACTGAAAAAGAGAAAGAAGGAATAGAATGAAGAGTGCCTAATAGAAAGGATTGCAGCATTGGAGGTCAAGACTCTAATTAGAATTGAAAAGGAAAAGCAATGAGTAGCAGTAGAGGTTGAAAAGGAAAAGCAACGAGCAGCAGCAAAGGTTGAAAAAGAGCCGCAAAAGAAGGAGAAGGAGAAAAAAAGAGCAGCAAAGGATAGTAAAGGAAGCTGTAAAAAGGGAAAAAGAATTGGAGAAGGCATGAAAATAGGCTACAAGAGAAAGGCGACTCAGCAACTCTCTAAATCCCTTGCCTAACTGTCATAGGATATTCACAGATTTTGTGTCTATTCAATGTCCCTAATATTGTCTATCACCTACCCAAAGTATCAGCCAACCATTACAAAGTTGGAGTCCTTCTAATTCACAGTCCTATCCACCCTCACCTACCCTAAGCATAACCCAACCATCTATCAATCTTCAAATTTTAGTTTTCCTACATTTTTCAATTGATTAGAATGTTATGTGTGAACTTTTTTGTCCTGAAGGTTGTGAAGGTTTTGTCATGAAGGTTTTGGACTTTTTTGCTTGAATGTTTGTAACTTGAAACAACAGTATGATTTGAATACAAACAACATATTCCATCATGTTACAGTCACTAACTATTAGAGTTACTTTAATTGAAGAGCCAACAAGGCATACATCTAATAATGATGTATCAGAAAGAGTCAGCCATTATCATAGTTACCAGTAGGGGAGAGGGGCCGATAATTACAGTCACTGTAATTGAAGAACACACACACACACACACACACACACACACACATATCCTTATGTATATGCATATGCAAACACACACACACAAAACCAGTGATATACATTGATATACAGTGAAAGGAGTCTTAATTTAATAGGAAAGAGGCCTTCTTTTGTAATAAGGGTGAGAGTAATTGAAGAATAAACTAACCATGCATCTAATTGAGTTGATTGCAAATGATCAAGGGTGTGTGTGCAATGAAACAAAAAATGCATGGTATACTATCACATCCCCAATTCTAACTCTCACAATTAAAAGTATGATACAAATTGAAACAGAAAATTCATACATGTAAGAGTGATTGTAATTGAAGAACAAACTAACCATGCATCTTATTGAGTTGTTTGCAAATGATCAAGTGTGTGTGTGCAATGAAAAATGCATGATATACTATCACATCTCCAATTCTAACTCTTACTGTAGACACCTAAAAATGACCCTTTGCCAACATCATTTACATACCTTAATTCTTCCTAAATCACTTGCATTTAACGTTAATTAAATAATCTAATTATTTAATTAATTTCGTCAAATTCTTCTATTTACCCTAATTTCCAAGGTTAATTAAATAAATTCTTTTTATTTAATTAATTTCAATAAAATTCCTCTCTATTCTTCCAAAATTAAATAATTTGAATTATTTAATTAAATCATCCTCCTCTTTCAAATATTCAAATCCGCATTAATTAAATAAGTCAATTATTTAATTAATTCATCCTAATTCCTCTTATCTACAATTAAATAATTTTCATTATTAAATTAATCAATTATTCCTCCAAATTTAAATAAATTATTTAAATTTATTTAAGTTGACCATTATCTTCTAAAAAATAAATAAAATCAATATTTTATTTATATCCGTGTATCATGCAAAATAAATTAAATACATTTATTTATTTATTTTATTTAAATCTTCTTATCTTATCTTTTATTCTTCCATGCACAATAAATTAAATAAATTTATTTATTTAATTTATTTTATCTTCAAATTCCTATAAAAATATCATTTTAACTCTATGTGCACAATCAGTCTTATTTTTAGAAACTTTAAAAAGGAAATCTAAAGTTGAGTTAATTGGCTTTAACCTTATTATATTTATCAACTCATAAATTAGAAAAAAACATTCTAATTTATAAAATCAAATCCTATCTTTAGCCAAAAAGCAATTATCTTAATAAAAACACCTTTTTGGAGCGACACATGTCATGTGCACATTCATCATGTGTTATTTGATTTATCTTGACCATCCATTCTATTAATTTATCTCCACTGTTGATAAATCTAACCCTAAAAACTATATATAGCCCCTTCACTCCTTCAAAAATCACTCTTCGACCATTTAAGCTTTGGGCATTCTTAAGTGCTTTGAGCTTTTATCACGCATCATTGAGCACATCGACCTTTCGAGCACTTTGAGAACCTATCTGCATCCACTTGATACAACCATGGGTATGCAATTTATTGAGCAATCCACAAAGAACCAAGGAAACAATACAATCTAGGTGAAAGCTTTCATTGTTTTTGTTATTATTCATTGATTATTCGGTTATTATCTAGATCATTTCTTTGATGTTATAGGATTGAGTTGTTTGTTTATCATTGTTTCGATCTCATTAATCAGTCTCAATTTTACCTATACACATTATGGCACGCCCGGTGGGACCCACTAACCTCACTGTTTTCTTTAGAAAATTGGACTATTTTTGAAGTATAGTACGGAAAAGCGCAATCAAACATAGAAAAGTGCCTTTGCAGCATAGTTACGCGCCTTTGGTCTATATCAAAGCACCTTCAGGTGACAATGAAGCGCCTTTGGCGCACAGTAAAGCACTTATGTCCTGGAGTGAAGCACCTTTGCATAGCAATACATTGCCTTTGGTTTCCTAGGGTTTCTAACTTGTTTTTCTGATTTGCAGGGTTCTTAACTCATCACATTGATCATTCATTATTAGACAAGATGATTTATTTGTCTCTCAATCATTTTATTATACTTCCTAAGCTGATTTATTTAGGAGTATTATCATTTTGAGTTAACCTATCCCTTCACGGTGCTTTGTGATTTTTTCTTGATTGCAGGTTACAGATTTCATTCTTTATCAATATTCTAGATCATCATTCAATCATGACATCATCTGTCAATCCAACTTTTTTGACAAAATATTGCTTTTTTAGATCTAGAATAGTAACGTGCATTTGTACCACAGTGACACTCTTTTGCACCGTAGTGAAGCACCTTGCATGACAGTAAGGCACCTTTGGTCAGAAGCAGTGCACCTTTGCAGCATAGTAAAGCATTTACGGTCAACATTATAGCACCTTTGAATATCAATAAAGTGCTTTTTGTCAATTGATTTGCTTTTGCTAACTATTGGGTTTTTGTGGAGCTAATCAACTTTTTGCAGCATCTTATTACTCAAACAAAGCAAATGGGTTTTTCTAACATGATCATGCAGGACGCGCATTGAAGAAATACAAATCTTTCACACCAAGTCTTAGGAACATATTGCTTTCTTAAGGGACAATTGAACAATCATCTTTTGTAATCTAAGCCTTAAGAACATATTGCTTTCTTAAGGGACAATTAAACATCTTTTGTAATCTAAGTCTTAGGAACATATTGCTTTCTTAAGAGACAACTGAATAATCATCTTTTGCAATCTAAGTCTTAGGAACATATTGCTATCTTAAGGGACAATGGACATGAATTATCTTTTTGTAATCTAAATCTTAGGAACAAATTGCTATATTAAAGGACAATTGACATCTATCATTTGCAAACTTGTGTGATTAGTCTAGTTGCACCTAGTTATTTTTCTTACTAAATAGGATAAATGAACAACTGTTTTCCATGCTTGTAAGGTGATAGGTATATGCTCTCCCCATGCAACATCTTGGGTGATAAAAAAACTAGACTCGTCTATCTTTTACTTTCAGTTTATCCTTTAGAAGGGCCTACTTTTGGATTATGCTTCATCCAAAAGGGATGACCCTAAGCAGAGTTTTCCTTTGGATGGCTATATAAGTTGGATAAGGCAAAAGCCAAGTCCTAACCAACGTAAGCCTTCCCTTACGATGCCAAATTGACAAGAGGCATACCAACACTTTGTGAAAATAATTTTTGCATTTTGTGAGGTATATGATACCCTTAGTAGGATTGGTCAAAGCTTTTAGTAGCTTGCCGCATGCTTGCAAGGCATTGGTCCCTCAAAGTTATTAAGAACCCCTTAGATAGAGACTACCTAATTCACCTCTGAACATTGCGGTAATTTTTAGTGCAAGGGGAATTGATATAAGCCCTCAAGATTACTCGTCATTGCCTCCCTTGAGATGAGATAGTAATCCTCAACTAGCATAAGCTCTTGTGACCTACTTGTAGCTTTCCAAGGAAAGGGTGAGATACCCCTACCTATCCTCTCTCACAAAGACACAAATGTATGCAGCTACTTTTTAAAAGTGTGATGATATTTGAGTCAATGAAGATCTAAGTTGTGAGCTGATGTACCACAATGAATTCATGTCTTTAGGGATAAACAGTGCTTGAATTGGTTGTAATTGTCTTATACCCATGAAAACTTGGGCTTTTTTATGAGCCTCGAACATACACTATCTATTGTGTCAGTCCTAAGCCTTTTTTGTTTACTGTGTGTTCTCTTGTCAAAGAAAATCCAAACCAAATTCAATCAAAATCTATCAAAATTTACCTTACAAACAACACTGACACCAATCCAGCACCTTTGAGCAATATTGAAGCACTTTTGACACATAGTCAAGCACCTTTGGAGCACAGTCCAATGCCTTTGAACAATAGTAAAGTGCTTTTGATATCACAGCTAAGCACCTTTGAAACATAGCTAAGCACCTTTGAGCCACAGTCCAGTGCCTTTGGTCCCTGTTAAATTGCAAAACATTCATTTAGCCTAGAATACAATGTAACAAACTCAAGATTTTGATCATATTAACCTCTGAGATAGCATCCCGTAGTACTATCATACATATACCATCGAACTATCTGACCATTCCATCCATTGTTATAGCATAAAATCTTGGACTTTTCAAACCATTGATCCTCTTGAGATTACTATCATCAACTCCATTTCACCAAACATACCTAAATCCTTACCCACGCTTTTTCTAGTTGTGTAATTTGGTCTTCACCATAGATTCTAGATCACATCAATCCCCTAGTTCATCTTTTAATTTAAGAGTGATCACATCTCTTGGGTCTTTGAAAGAGGAACTAGCATCCGTTATTGGTTTTTATGAGCTTAGAGAATAAACTTCTTTTGAGCTAGTTTACGCCATTAACACTATCCGCCTTCATTGAGGTCAAAAGTGTACCTCTGTGAATGGTAATCCTTATCCAAACAATAATCAATCTAGTCTTTATAAAATCTTCCACAAGCAACCCACATCAAATCCACCAACATAGTAATCTCAACTTTGTCAAACTAGTCCAAAAAACAAAAATCTATCAAAATCCCTAAACTGTTGTCATAAAGAATTTGAATCATTTTATGGTAAACACTAGACAACAATCTTATCCAACCATGAAGTCTAAGCAAAAAAAACAAACCCATCAAAACATACAAAAGAAACCATCTTCGAAAACTCAAACTAATCCTCAAGATGCTATCCCAGCCAAACCTCGAAAAGATAATATCATAGAAATGACAACAAAGTAAGGTACTGCCGAGTTACCTCCTCCTTGAGACCTTATTTCAATAGAAGATACTGATAATCAAAATCCCTCTCAAGAAGAGCAACACTTTCAAGAAGATCAATCCTCTCAAGAAGAAGGGCCTCAAGATCTAAGGGACATCACAGATGATCCCAAAATCATGGAAGCTTTTGGCAAACTCATTCACGATAATCAAGATCATTACTTTCATTTGCTTGCTCAATACGGAGCCAAATTTCCTTGTAGCTTTGTTGCATCTAATATTTACAAGAAAGATCATTTTCAAGATGATCTCAATGATATAGATGGATTGCAAGTAAATGTTGTCCAAACCATGTCTACCATATTGACACCAATTCCTAAATCATCTTCACAAGAGGAAGTTCTTGATCCTTTCACCGCTCAATATGGTAATCCACTTTACCAAAATCCAAATCCAACGGTGGAGAGACCAACATCACCCATCATAATGCCCATGGAAGAATATCGTGCTCAACAAGAACGTCTTCTCCGTCAAGCCAAACTAGCTAAACAAGCTGAACTAGCTAAACAAGCTGAACTAGTTAAACAAGCCAAACTAGCCAAACAAGTGCAATAATCCGCACCCCTCCTACTAATCCCCAAAATCCTCTACGCACATCACAAATTCATACAAACATATCCAATCTTGCATTCATCACCCCGCCACGTGCATCTTTACCACCCAACTATACACCTATGGATGCTTATGTCACTTTGCCACAAGTGTCACAAGGGCAAACACAACCACCCCAAAACCCAAACAACATCTATATCACTCCACGTAAACATGCCTCAAATACTAATATTAGCTATATCACTCCTCCACCACCTCCTCAAAATACAAATCAAAACACATACACCATCCCTCCACAACAATATCAAAATCCCCCTCAAAGCTCACCAAATCAATACTCTTATCTCACACCTTCACTACATCCACAAAATCCACCTTTCTTTGTTGATCCTAACCAAAGCAATCCCCAAACATCATATGGCCCATATAATCTTAACACTTCCAACACATCTTATGGCCCACAACAACCACCCCAAGTTTAACAAAATTTGACTTTACCAACACCACAAATGGATTATGAGCTTAAACTTGATGCAATACAAAAATAGAATGAGCTGAAAAATGAAGCAATGCAAAAATAGATAGATACTATGTCATTTGGTCATGTCAAGAAAACCTTCTTGTTGGAGGAGGTTTGTCCTTACACCTTTGATTATTCTTTACCAATGTTCCCTTTCCCACCTAACTTTGACATACCTAAATTTGACAAGTACAAAGGAAAGGGTGATCCCAAGGACCATATTAGAGAATTTTACATTGCTTGTTTTGAGGTTGCTCATAACAACACGTATCTTATGCGCCTCTTTCCTTGTAGTCTTGGAGGACAAGCAATAGAATGGTTCTCACATCTACCCACGGGTATTAGGACTTTCAGTGAACTAGCGGAAAAAGTTTCTACCCATTTCTCGTACAATAATGATAATGAGACTTCCATGACAGACTTGTGTAACAAGCAACACAATGGTGAAACCTTCACATCCTTCATACAAAGATGACAAAATATGGCTAGCAAATTCATGTTTAAAATACCTGACAAATGACACATTAGTATCTTTGTGCAAAATCTTAATCCAGATCTAGGGTTTCATTTACAAATGCATAGTGCTACCTCCTTCGAAGAGATCATTCAAAAGGGGACTAATATTGAAAAAGCACTCATTGCCAAAGGCATAGTCAAAATCTTTAAAGAGACCAAAGATAACTCTCCTCAACAACAATCTAATGATAAAACCAAATTTTGGAACAAAAACAAGAACATTGTGAATGATGGTGTGGTGGATTCCAAACATGTTCAAAACCTTCGAATACCACTTAATCTATCCAAGGTGATCCCTATTGATCGTGATGTTAGTCATAAACAAACATAGAATAAAAGTTACATATCAACCTTTATTCATCTTGAAAGATACGATGAATTCAAAGAATTCATGATCCCAAGTCTCCGTGGATTAGTTCTTAATCAACTAACATTACTCAGTAGTTGATGTGTGTTGTTGTTTTCCATTCAGGGGCCTTACATTTGATCATCAGCAGGTTTCCGTCTCTATAAAGATGCTACACAAAAGGTTATCTACACAGGATATTTCCACAACTAGTATATCTATATTCAAATCTTTGCATGATATTTGTCAATTGTACATGCTTTAACTTGTAATATGCTATAAATCTTCAAGTATCTATGAGATGTCTACATATTTCATATATTTTGCTTCTGATTATCTATTATTTTGCAATTGTGATGATGAATTGTTCTAAAATTAAAAGAAATGTAAACAAATACTTCAAATTATGATGAATCTTCAGCTATTGAGCCACATACACATTTGATACAGTCATTAGAAGGAAGAAATCAAACCATATTTTCACTAGGATGTTCCACAGCTAGATATAGATGATGCAAACTTCAAAGGATGATGAATGAAGACAATATATGCAAACTGATGAGTACTCCAAGGGACGCAGCAAATCAAAGCATATATCAAGAATTTAGACACAGATTACTCAGAATTTACGATGATTTGTAATCAAAACAAGTCTTCTCTTTCATTAAGTATGCAAAAATACGTATGCTTACAATAACTTTGAAATAGGCCCTAAATATTTCAGCAAACAAATTTCAATTAAGCTTTGAATGTTCAAAACAAAGCATCCCTGCACCTTTTATAGAACAAGGTGAGGGAGCGGTTACACATGATCTACAATCAAGATTTATCTATTAAGATCTATGGTGGATATTCATCTTTTGACTTAGTCAAATGTATCTTGTGGCACAGGTTGCCAGCTGGCAACCATCTAGGTAGCTTATTTTCTGCTAAGTACCTGATGCTTATATTTCCCTTTGTTGCGTATCTTCATCTTCATGATCATCAGGATCATCACTTTCTGTGTCTTCATCATCCCAATGAATGTGGCTTTGCATATGGGCCTGCATTATTGTCCTGACATTTTCATATGCTCCTACCACTCGTTCAACTTCTCCGCCATCCTAAGCTTTTGCCTTGGCAATGGCATGCTTATGGGCCTGATATTTATCTCGAAGAGCCTCCAGTTTTCTCCTCCTGCTGCTTGATGTTTCATTGTAATTCTCTACCCTGACCTTGATCCTCATGATCTTGTCCATGGCTTCTTCCGTCAGGTGTTTAAGAGGGTCATCAGCTATCAGCTGGAAGTTATTATGCAGAGCCTTTATAGCAAAATCTGCATCTTGATTCTCAATCTTTCCTTCTACTTTCCCCTCTAGGGCCTCTAGGATCTCTACTTCAAATGACATCATGTCATGTAGTTTCATGCTGATATCTCTCAATTTGCTATTGCATCTCTTTAATATATCACATTCAAATTTGATATCCTTATACCAGATATCAATCAGCATGGCAGTATTACTATCCAGTACTTGTCTATTTATAAGGACCTGAGGATTTATCCTCCTTATTTCATTCAAAGCACTCAAGGCTTTCTCTAATTGGAATAACCTTCTTCCGACTTCCATTTGCAATTTATCAACCTTCCTTTTGGAGACACTCAAAGAATTCCACCTCTATAAAGAGGCTTTCACTACTTCTTTAGCTCCACTGAGTGCAGATGCCATCCACCTTCTCATTATTACTGATTCGTGCTTCATAAGGTCCAACTTATTGACCTCTTCCTAAGAAATTACAGTTAATGGGACTGCCTCTGAATTTGAAGTATCATCAGGGCTAATTAACCCTTTTATGTAGGTATGTAGCTGAGCAATGTGCTCTTTATGCTGCTTATTCTTCTCCTTCTCTCTCTTCACCCTTTAGCTTAAAGAATCTATTATGTCTTTCCCCTCTTGACCTTCCTGGTCTTCATTGGCAAACCCTAAATCTATTGTGGTGATCTGGAATTCTTCCATAGTAATCTTTCCTTTTTCTTTCTCAATGGTGGAGAGTGCTACCTAGGCAATCCTTCTGCCCATAGTAGGATCTCTTCTTATGGCCAAGGTTAACCTGGCCTTCCTCTTCGGCTTCATGATGGTCTCTGAAAATAGTGTTGACACATCAAACTCTTGGATTTCAAAACTTGATTCCATACCTATTTCTTTCTCAAGCCACAGAGGGACTTGGTCTCTAGATCTTTGTCGTCCATCATCATCATCATGATCACCCTATTCTCCAATAACTGTATCTGTTTTTGATGGAGATGGTGACTTCCTGATTTCTTCTTCATGATGCTCTTCATGAGGGTGATCTTGGGGTACTTCCTCCTATTGAGGAACTTCTTCTTGTGGTGGAGGATCTTGCGATGCATCCACATGATGATCATGTATTTGATCTTGCATTTCATTTTCTTTTGCTTCATCCCCTTTGGTAATTTCCTCATTATGAGGCATATTTGCATTTGTGGATGACATGGTATTTATCTTAGGTGCCCCTGCCTGGTCTTGCATCACATTATGCTCCGCACCTGTAGTATCTACCTCTTGATTTTTTAGGTCATCCTAACCTGATGTACCTTTTTCACTAGAGGATTCTTGAGTCTGGGGTACTTCTTCACTCTATATGGCCTTGTCATTCCCACCCTTTTCTTGGACTTCTACAATCTTGGGCTCATCAAGTACATCTTGTTGTTGTTGGCCCATACCTGGAGTGGTACTCTCCACTTCTGTCACCTTGAATTCTTCAACATTAGTTGTTCTCTCAGGTGCACCTGCTTGATGTTCAGGACTTACATCCTCTCTATGTGTTAGGTCAATTACTGCAGGGTTGGTCACCTGATCAACTAATTTGTCAAGCCCAATTTGTTGTGCAATCCTTTATGGGCTCTTTTCCTTTTCCTGTTCCACTTGCTTTAGTTCTTCTAACACATCCACCTGTACTGATGGAGTTCCTTGTGGAGTTATGCGGGTGTTAGTAACAAGGGTTTCCATTTGTAGAGAAGCTACATCTTTTACTACCTCATCATCAAATAAGTCAATTGTTTCTTCTAGTGAGACAAGATCACTTTGAATTGGCCTAAAGGCTTCTTTCATTTGTTCTTTAGCTTGTTTAGTCTTGAACTAAACAATGGTGGGAAGTGGCAGGTTATGTTGCAATTCTTTCCTAAATACTTCACCACCAGTTCCCCTCAACATTATGGGGTCATGCCTTATTTCACCTCTCATGGATGTTCTCAGTTTCTTAGGTGTGGATGCCATCACCTGAGGTGCTTTTCTTTTTCTAATGAGGGGCATAGGGTCTTCCTCTTCAGGCTATTCATCAAGAGGAACATCTTTTTCCATTTGCTTTTTTGATGCTTGACCCTCCTCATATGTTTCAGTAGCTTCCACAGCTGGCCTATGGATCTTTTTAGCCTTCTGTTTATCCATGGGAGGCGGTGCTGATGAGGCTGCTGCCTGCCTTGATGCTGATACATCCTCTGCTGATATAACTATTCTCTCAATTATTACTCCTTTCAGTGTATCATCAGTTTTCTTCCCTCTAGGGGGTCTCTTGCTTTGTTCTTGAGGCGGCATTCTTTCTCCTTTAGACTTCCTCTTTTCTATCAGAAAGTCATCATATTCACTGTCAAGAATCTCCTGTCTCTTCTTCTTATTGTCAACTCTAAGGGCTACACCCTTCTTCTTCAATGCATTCATTTGTTCATTTACCCAAGACTGGGTCAGCTACAGCATGCTACCTAGAAATTGGTCTAATGAGATATCCTCAGGCTGTGTAAGATCAGGCACTGAGATTGTGTCATTATATATCTACTTTTCTTCATATTCATCTGCTATTATTTTGCCATCATTCCTTTTTAATTGCACAAGCACTGGAATACAATCAAATGTCTTGATCTAGTTGAGAGTCAACCTCTGATATTTTCTTCTTCTAGCCTCGGCCTCATCCTCACAATCTGTCCAGAAATCCTCCAAGTGCTTCTGATGGATGGGCTTCCCCATGATTTTCTGCATCCTCCCATATGGGTCATATGATCTTGCCAATGGGAATGGCTGTAATTTCATCATGTCCAGACCAGTTATGGCCTTCTTGATGTTCTCAGAATCTTGGCATACGTACCGACCCATTGTTACTAGAAACAATACTGGTGGAATCTTATTATTTTCTTTGTAGGCATCCAGTATTGTGGATATCTATCTCATGAACTCCATCAAAACAACTACATCAGTGGGATATCTTGGGAGCATGAGGGGTTGTCCTGCAAAGACCTCTATTCCGATGTAAGAGAAGGTGGTATACTATATAAACCAGGCACCATGCTTGTATATGGCTTCTTGAGCTTCCATGCTCAGTCTTTTAGTCCTATCTTCTTCCATTGTCCTTACTAGATGCATAGAAAATGCATCATTCACTAATTTGTAATCTTGAAGATAATTTTGTCTTTGTAGTTGGGGATAATGATCCCATATGTGTGCATCACTTGTACTACTACTGATCTTCCCTACTATTGTAAGTGCATTGAATGTACCTTTGTAAGCACATGAGTACACCACATATGAAGTCATATAGAATGAACACTCCAGGCCTCCTAGGTTCATGAGCTGCTCATCTAGTGCATCAATTATCATTTTAGCCCATAATGGCTTGTTGTATGTATAAAGATACATCAGGATAATCCCATACATCCAACCTTTGAAACTTCCAGCATCAGGCTGGCCTGTCACTCTGCTGAGTAGGGCTATCATATATTGGTACTCATCATCAAAGTCAAACTTATACATGTGCACTGGCAATTTAGTAGCAGCAATATATGAACTGTTCTTCGTCCTCCATTGATACATCATCTTTCTAGCGATTTTCTTGTTATTTTCATACTCAACTTGCAATTTCTTCAAATCCATGCTGACAACTTTCTTTCCCAATGGCAAATTAAAAGTGGTTGCAATCCCCTTGATGGACAGATCTGCATAAACCTGACCATGTTTTTCTATTCTCCTTGTATGTGGGTTGTAGTTTCTGGTACATTCAATAATCAACTCTGGAGCCTCCATAGAATAAGGAAATCCGACCACAGTCCACATTCCTGACACAAAAATAGCATCCAACAGGGTATTATTCTTGTCATCACCCATTCTAGACGATCATGCAACCAGATCTATGTTTCCATGGTGTGTATCTGCAATGATACCATATTTGAATGTACACCCTCAGGTTGAGCAAACATAGGTTTGAGAAATTCAGCTTCAAACCTGCTCAACCTCCTATCTACCATGGTTTCCTGCAATAAACAGGACTAGCCTTACCATACAATACTTCTTATACATGCATACAACATTATATCTTCACGGCATGATGCACATTATATTCATTAATCATCACTTCATCACAATATGCATACATATAACTTCAAACCAGTAGAAAAGCAAACTACCTAGACAGGCAGAAAATGACAGAAGGAGGGTTTTAATTACGTACTTGATAACGCTTATCTTCTTGATTATGCTGATGATTATATGAAAGAGATTCAGATACCAGCAATAATCACGTGTCTTATTCTGCTGCAAGCCGTGCGTGTCTACAGGTAGGTCGTATGAGGGTTTGAAAGCTCTGCGCTCTGTAAAAACTTGTTTTATCACAAGGTGAACGTAAAATGACTGTGAATTCACTTTAATCTTGTTTCTAGGGTAAATTAGGGCAACATAAGGCAAATTAGATTATAACCATTGATCTTCTATCATAAATCCATGGGCATTGCCAGGTGTTTAGATTATGTTTGCAATCGGATGGAGTCCATCTACTACATTTATGGCATTTAATGCTGCGCGACAAGAGGAGCGGGGTGATCTTTGGAAGATTGGGTGATATTCAGAATATCGGGTGATATTCAAAATATGACCCCCTATGTATAATATGATCATCTGCCTTTAGCGGGAAAACTTATGCAAAAACATAGGGCAATGTTTAGAATATCGGGTGATATTCAAATATCAAGTGATATTTGGAATATCACCCCTCAAGATAAACTAACCCTCTATCGTAAGATCAGCATGACGTCACCGTCATGTTATGTAAAAAGGGTGATCCCTGGAAATATACCTCCGCGAGGTAAAAAGGATGATGACATCATCATCAGGTGATTTTCTTTATTCATCAGGATTGGATGACGTCATCGGCATATTGGCTCTAGGGTGATATTCTGCGACAGGGTGATATTTGCAATATCAGGTGATACTCAAAATATCAGGTGATGTTCAAAATATGACCCCCGCAAAACATACAACTGTTTGATGGGTAAATACCACTATCACTTAAAATTGACATCTGGAGGATATCAGACCAAATGATTTATCAGGTGATAAAAATTGGATCGGGATGATCTTTCGTAAGATGGTTGATATTGAGAAATATGACCCCCTACCAAAATATCAGGTTTGACCAAAACTTTGACTTGCGATAACTTTCGTTCCCTGAGGAATATCAGGTGATCCAAAAGGCAAACCTGCATGAAATTTTGTACTCTTTCCAACCATGAGGTTATAAACATGAACTATTAACTTTGACAAACTGACCTCATCATGATGACTTACCCAGCCCCCTTATGCAGGATCACCTGTATGACTTACTTTTACCAGACCGCCAAAAGGCAGGAAAACACAAGCCAAGCCAAGCAAAGAGTTGGGTCCTTGTTTTGTCAAGACAAAATGGGGCGTGTTGTGTAACAACACAACAATCCCATATACCCCTAGGGAACAACAACAAGAGTACCCCCCAAGACACTGTTTCACCCCATTAAAAGAACCCGTCGAATTAGTACTCAAGATACTAATTGAAAACAGACTCATCCTACTATGTGAAACATGGCAATATGATGAACCCACTTTCAAGCCACCATGGTATAAGGATAATGAATATTGTGAGTTCTATAGAACAAAAGGACATAGAACCTCATCATGCATGAAACGAAAATGCTTAATTTAAAACCTCATAGATAGGGGTCAAGTCACCTTCGATGAACCTCAACATACATCAAATAAAGACCTCAATGTATACAAGGATCCATTTCCGCAACATGGTAAAGGTCAAAATATCGATAAAGGTAACAGTGTGAACAAAGCCTCATCCTCCTATGATTCTATTGTAGGTCATTTTGAAGAAAGTCGCATTTCCACCCTTACTATTATAAGCAAAGCTCCAGATGTAACTATCACAACTCGTTGAGGTCATGTTACCCTTCATGGGCCAACACCAAATCCTATAGTCATTTCTGATTATAACCTTGTTGATCATCTAGGGAAGACCCCTGTACAGATATCAATCATAGACCTTCTCAAGTCATCTCCCACTCACAAAGCAATCCTTGAAAGAGCCTTACAAGAGTCATCCGTTCCTAATAATATAGATATCATATATTTTCAAGCCATTGTAGGTAATATTGCCTCACAATACAATGTGGTCTTTTCTGAAAAGATAGGTTCCTGATGCAGAGATATAGGTAATAGTTACTCAAAGAACCTAGATTCCAAAAAAACAACTTTCTTCAAGAGTGTTATAAAGGTAATGTGATGTCAAAGCCTACACAAGGCTACTCTAGGGATTGACCTAGCCTAGGACCACACACCTAGTGTCCTTCTACACAGGCTACTCACTCTCTTCTTGGGGAGTCATTGCTCAACCCTACCCATATGCATAATCTACCTTCAAGAACTCTCAACCTACTACCAATCTACTCTACCAACATGGATCTTCACACTTACCACAACATGCACCTACCAAGGACAGGATCAACATGAAATCACTGACCCAACACCTCACCTCTATACTTGTTCTGATAGAAAACAGTAACTGTGTTATGACTGTCTTCAAAAAAATAGTGTTAAGGGAGGTTAAATCTTGTAACCCAAGAGAATACTACAACACTAAATACTCCAAATGACCATCATCTCCAAATGTATAATCCAACTACCTATGTGGAGCATGTACTTCTCCTCCAGGATGCAACCGTACTGTACCACTGACATACAGAAAATAGTAGATTGTCTTTCTCCAAGGAAAAGGCCTAATTCAGAGATTGTATGTAAGGAATATAGTAAATCTACCTTCTTAGGCTCTACCAAACATCTGCAGAGGTCTGTCCTTGCTCCAAGACACAAAATCCAACCTCCATTTGACTAAGCACATGGCTGTTTTTAGAATATACACTGTTCTTGCACCATTTCTGCTAACTAGTCACTATTTTTGACTAGTTAGATACATGCCAAATGCTTTGGAGAGGAGTAATCAACCTGCAAGACAATAACAAACATAAACTCTACTCTACCTTCCTCCATCCCACCACGAAATGGGTGATCACCTTCAGAGGACAGAGGAAGAATGCTCCATTTTATCCCAAAACCCTAGGTATGGAGGGTTTAAACCAGTTTTCACAAAATAGATTGAAAGAAACAACACAAGATGTTTCAAGAGCTTAGACTACATGCAAATAGAAGCTACTTCAAAGATCTAAAACATTTTCCAAACCTTATTCCTTGAGCAGTCCGTACCAAGCCGTACAGAATGGCTGTCTACAACAAAAAGCAGAAAATCACTATTTTTATCTTCTAAAACTCTTCTCCTTCATTCATTATTGGCATGTTTATACAATATATTGTTTATAGAGACTTTTTTTAACCTTTCCACTTCCCTACTACCCATACAACTGCCCATGAAAGGTAGTGAAACAATGGAAATAGCCTTTTCTTTAAAAACACCAAGTTTCTAAAAAGAGAAAACCTATAAAATAGGCCTTAACTAACATCCTAATGGACTAGTCAATCCAAATGACTAAGTCTTTATTACAAAACATCAAAATGGCTTTCAAAGCCTTAGAGGAAAACAAAATAACATGAAGACAAACTAGGAAATAGCCAACAAAATGACTAAACTGGGAGCTCCTGCACCATACTCCCCCTATAGGAAGAACTCAAGTCCCTTGAGTTGCCAACTGTTGAAGTGTTATGCCATGCTTCAAGATATCTGCTTCAGTCATCTAGGTGGCCTCTGAATCAGGAAGATCCTTCCATTTCACCAAGTAGTCTTTATAGACACCTCTTCGAGTCTTCTTGACAACTTTGGAATCCAGAATGCACTTCAACTGTAAAGGTTTGCTTGGAGGCAAATCCTTGATCCAATCAGCATCTTCAACCACCACATCTGATCCACTTTCACCAGGTAATGGAGGTCTAAAAGGAAAAAGATCACAAACATTGAAAATTGGAGAGATACCAAGGCCAGATGGTAACTCAATCTCATATGCATTTGGACCGAATTTGTGCACTATTTTGCATGGCCCAATCTTCTTCATCAAGAGTTTAGTTGGCTGACCTTTTGGTAGCCTTTCTTTCCTCAGATATGCCATAACTAAGTCACCAAATTTGAATTGCACTTCTCTTTTCTTCAAATCTGCCTTTTCCTTGTACTTTGTGACTTATTTTTCTAGTTGCAACTTGACTTGATCATGGACTGTTTTCATGGAGGTAGCAAACTCTTCACCAAGTGCACTCCTTCTATCTCATCCTTGGAGATCCTTCAACTCAAGTGGCCCTCTTGGATGAAAGCCATAAACTATCTCAAAAGGACTTTTACCAGTGCTCCTATTCCTTGAATCATTGTAGACATATTCAACCTAACTGATAACCAAGTCCCATGCCAAACCATGCTGCTTTGTAAGGCATCTTAGAAGGTTTCCAAGTGATCTATTGACCACCTCAATTTGACCATCAGTTTGTGGATGGTAGGTTGATGAAAAGGACAACTGTGTGCCCAACTTCTTCCATAAGGTCCTCCAGAAATGACCTACAAACTTAGAATCTCTGTTAGTTACAATGGACAATGGTAAACCATGAATCCTTACTACCTCTCTGAAAAATAGACCTGCAACATGAGATGCATCATTTGTGCATTTACATAGCACAAAATGAGCCATCTTGCTGAACCTATCAACAATAACAAACACACTATCTACCCCTCTGGCTGTCCTGGGTAACCCAAGCACAAAATCCATGCTGATACTTTCCCAAGGTCTATTGGGAATGGGAAGGGGCTGGTATAGACCTGCATTTGAAGACACACCTTTGGCTCTTTGATAGATTGCACAACTAGCTACATACTTCCTCACATCTGATTGCACCTTTGGCCAAAAATAAAACCTTGTGACTTGTTCTAGTGTCTTGTCTAAGCCAAAATGTCTTCCTAAAGAACCATTATGCTTCTCCTTGATGATGTTGTCCCTCATGGAGCACTTAGGAACACACAACAAATTGCCCTTGAACAAGAGGCCTTCCTGCAAAAGAAAATCTACATACTCTCCATGGAATGTGTTAGCCAAGTTCACACAAACATCATAAGCCTCTTTGAAATCAGAATCTTCTTTATACAGCTCCTTTAAACAGTCAATACCCATGCTTTCTAACTAAATTTCATGAACAAGAAGCAACCTCCTACTCAATGCATCAGCCACCTTGTTAGAGACACCTCTTTTGTGCTTGATTGTGAAGGTATAAACTTGTAGTTGTTCCATCCATTTAACATGTCTATGGTTCAATTTTTCTTGACTGTTTAGAAAGCTTAAAGCATGATTGTCAGTAAACACAATAAATTCTTTAGGCAGCAAATAATGTCTCCATTTCTTAAGAGCTTGCACCATTGCATAGAGTTCTAAGTCATAGGTAGAATACCTTTGCTTGGCTTCATTCAACTTTTCTAAAAAGAATGCCACTGGATGTCCTTCTTGGCTGAGAACAGCACCAATAGCTTACTGACTTGCATCACACTAAACAACAAACACCTTATCAAAATCAGGGAGTACTAAGGTAGGCAACTCAGCCACCTTTGTTTTCAACAACTCAAAACTATCATCAGCTTCATTTGTCCATTGGAATCTACATTTGACTCCACCCTTGATGGTGTTGAGGATGGGAGCACTAATGTGACTGAAACCTCTGATAAATTTCCTATAGAAAGTCACCAATCCATGGAAACTTCTCACATCTCCCACTATGTTTGGGGTAGGCCAACTGAGAATAGCCTCAACCTTAGAGGGATCCATCTTCAAACAGCTATTAGAAATGACAAATCCCAGGTATACAAGTTTAGTTTTCATGAACTCACATTTGTCTAAGTTGATCATCAACTTGTGCTCATGCAGCTTCTCCAACACCTGGCCAACATGCTTCACATGGTCTTCTCTTGTCCTGCTGAAGATTAGTATGTCATCAAGATAAATAATAACAAATTTACCAATGAATTCAACTAATACCTCATTCATCAGGTGCATAAATGTACTTGGCGCATTGCTAAGACCAAATGGCATAACAAGCCATTCATAAAGGCCTTCATTGGTCTTGAAAGCAGTCTTCCATTCATCTCCCTGTCTAATCCAGATTTGATGATATCTAGATTTCAAATCAATATTTGAGTAATAGCATGATCCTCCAAGTTAATCCAAGAGATCTTCAATCCTTGGCATTGGAAATTTGTACCTTATGGTGATCTTGTTTATGGCCCTTGAATCTGTGCATAGCCTCCACTTTCCATCCTTCTTAGGAGCAAGTACACTTGGAACTGCACAAGGACTTAGACTCTTCCTAATCAACCCTTTCTCCAAGAGATCTTGAATTTGCCTTGCCACCTCTTCTTTTTGCTGTGGAGTTAGCTTGTATGCAGCCTTGTTAGGCAATGTAGCACCAGGTATTAAGTCAATTTTATGACTAATATCCCTCATGGGTGGTAAGGAGTTGGGAACTTCCTCTACCACAAGGTCTTGATACTTATCTAGAAGTTGCTGCACTTCTAATGGAATATCCTTCTGTTTTTGTTCTTACTGATCTGATCCACTCTTGGGCTTCATGACCAAGGCATATGCCTGGTTATCATTCTCCTTCAAGAGGTTTAGGAACTCTTTGCCATTCACCAACATGACACTGCTGTCATTTTTCTTCCCCCCGGGCTGCTCCAACATAGGATCCATCTTGAATGGTCTTCCATTCTTGGTGATGACATAAGTATTCTTCTCACCATCATGCTGAGCTTTAACATCATACTACCATGGGCAGCCAAGAAGCAAGTGACATGCATCCATAGGGATGATTTCACATAGCACTTTGTCCTTGTAGTCACCAATTGCAAATTCAACCCAAGTTTGTTCCTCCACCATGAAACTTTGGTTCTTGTTCAACCAGGAGATCTTGTGAGGACTGATATGAGGCAGCCTCTTCAATTTGCACTTCTCAACCATCTCAGTGGATACCACATTCTCAATAGACCCTGAATCCACTATGATTTTGCAGAGTTTCCCATAGGCTAGGCCTTGGGTTCTAAAAAGATTCTTTCTCTGAGGGGGCTCTTGTTTCAATGGCATCTTCAACATAGACCTTTTGATCATCATACTCTCTCCATCTAGAACAGGTGCAGCACTTCCCATTGGTGAATTCACATTCTCACAGTCATCATCTTTCACTAACTAATTTCTCTTTCCACTGTCATGAGAGCTATTGGCTTTCTCTAGGCACTTGTTCATTGTATGGCCAACTTGATTGCAGCCATAACACCTTCCAGTGAAACTCCTAGTCCTCTACCTTCTCCACCATTTCTGCCCCTACCATTAGGCCTTCTCCAACCTCTAAAACCTCCTCTATGCTCTGTCTCAGGTGATGTTTCTTGCTAACTGTTATTTTCAGTTTTGTTGAACTGTCCACAGCCAAAATTGCCTCTTCCTCTTTGGTTTCTACCACCTCTACCTCTGGCACTTTGTTCACCCTTCCTTCTCAGCTTTTCCTCTGCTCTGGAGGCCAATAAGAAGCATTCATCCACTATTTTTGGTAACACTAAACTAATCTCATCTTGCAGATTGTATTTCAGTCAATTTAGGTACCTAGCCACCATCCCTTTTTCATCTTCATTATGATTGGCCCTCATACTAAGTCTATGAAATTCTTCTATGTAGGCAGCCACATCCATGTCTCAAATTCTAAAATCTCCTTATGATTTGAATCTCATAGTCAAGTGGCATGAACTTGCTTCTGAGCATAGCCACTATTCTACTCCATTTAGTGATGGGACTCTTCCCAATCTTCTCCCTCTCACTCTACATATAGTTCCACCATACAAGTGCAGAACCTCTTAGCCTTGTCTTAGCAAACTTGACCTTTTTGCTGTCATTGAACTCCTTGTAATCAAAGAAGTTGCACATAGCTTCTATCCAATCGGTGAGAGCATCTCCATCCAACTTGCCATGAAAGGTAGGCACATCCATCTTGGGATCACCACTGTCTCCATGAGCACCCTTAAGTGCATTCAGGAAAGCTTTTTGATCTGCAGACATGTCCTGCTCCTGAGGACTCTCTTCTGCCTCTACTTCTTCATTTGTGTCAGAAGAACTTCCCTCTTCTTTGGTCCTGCCCTTAAACTTCTTCTCTTCTTGCAATCTTGCTTCAACCATCTCTTCCACCAACTTCTTGATGGCATCTTGACTCATTGTCTTGGGAGGCATTGTACTAGCCTCTGTTTCAATTTCCTCTTCTGACATACACTGCTTCCAATCAGAATATTGGCTCTGATACCAATATGATGCAGAGATATAGGTAATAGTTACTCAAAGAACCTAGATTCCAAAAAAACAACTTTCTTCAAGAGTGTTATAAAGGTAATGTGATGTCAAAGCCTACACAAGGCTACTCTAGGGATTGACCTAGCCTAGGACCACACACCTAGTGTCCTTCTACACAGGCTACTCACTCTCTTCTTGGGGAGTCATTGCTCAACCCTACCCATATGCATAATCTACCTTCAAGAACTCTCAACCTACTACCAATCTACTCTACCAACATGGATCTTCACACTTACCACAACATGCACCTACCAAGGATAGGATCAACATGAAATCACTGACCCAACACCTCACCTCTATACTTGTTTTGATAGAAAACAGTAACTGTGTTATGACTGTCTTCAAAAAAATAGTGTTAAGGGAGGTTAAATCTTGTAACCCAAGAGAATACTACAACACTAAATACTCCAAATGACCATCATCTCCAAATGTATAATCCAACTAGCTATGTGGAGCATGTACTTCTCCTTCAGCATGCAGCCGTACTGTACCACTAACGTACAAAAAATAGTAGACTATCTTTCTCCAAGGAAAAGGCCTAATTCAGAGATTATATGTAAGGAATACAGTAAATCTACCTTCTCAGGCTCTACCAAACATTTGTAGAGGTTTGTCCTTGCTCCAAGACACAAAATCCAACTTCCATTTGACTGAGCACATGGCTATTTTCATAATATACACTGTTCTTGCACCATTTCTGCTAACTAGTCACTGTTTTTGACTAGTTAGATACATGCCAAATGCTTTGGAGAGGAGTATTCAACCTGCAAGACAATAAAAAATATAAACTCTAATCTACCTTCCTCCATCCCACCAAGAAATGGGTGATCACCTTCAGAGGACAGAGGAAGAATGCTCCTTTTTATCCCAAAACCCTAGGTATGGAGGGTTTAAACCAGTTTTTACAAAATAGATTGAAAGAAACAACACAAGATGTTTCAAGAACTCAGACTACATGTAAATGGAAGCTACTTTGAAGATCTAAAACATTTTCCAAACCTTATTCCTTGAGTAGTCTGTACCAAGCCGTATAGAATCGCTGTCTACAACAAAAAGCAGAAAATCACTGTTTTTATCTTCTAAAACTCTTCTCCTTCATTCATTATTGGCATATTTATACAATATATTATTTATAGAAACTTTTTCTAACCTTTCCACTTCCCTAGTGCCCATACAACTGCCCATGAAAGGTAGTGAAACATTGGAAATAGCCTTTTCTTTAAAAACACCAAGTGTCTAAAAAGAGAAAACCTATAAAATAGGCCTTAACTAACATCCTAATGGACTAGTCAATCCAAATGACTAAGTCTTTATTACAAAACATCATAATGGCTTTCAAAGCGTTAGAGGAAAAAAAAATAACATGAAGACAAACTAGGAAATAGCCAACAAAATGACTAAACTGGGAGCTCTTGCACCAGTTCCAACTCACGATCCATGTCACAATGATGCCCTCCATATCGAAGTTTTCATCCATCAACGAAAAATCAAATGCATACTTATAGATGGTGGTGCTAGTCTTAATATTTCTTCCCTCAAATTGTTGATACAATTAGGATGCTCTAAGGATCACATAGACGCAGGTCAGTCTATATTGTCAAAGCATATGATGATGCAGGATGGAGAACAGATGATGTGATACATTTTCCTATTCAAGTGGGTCCCATTTTGTTAGAAAAAAGATGCCAAGTCCTAGATATTGAGCTACCATATAATATTATCCTAGGACACCTATGGATTCATGCCATGAAAATGGTTCCTTCAACATACCATCAATCCCTGAAGTTCCCATACAATGGTGCTGAAATTACTATCCCAAGAGATCCTCATCTGTTTGAATTTTGTCACGTCATGCAAGGGTGTTACAAGAATACTAACCAAGTACCCAACAATGATGCAGTCCAACCATCACCACTATATATTAATCCCAATACCTTATATAAAGCCTCTACAGATACATCTAATTCCCTCCTAGAAATCAAAGCCAATATCAGAGACATAGGATTTGGTGAGTATGATATTTCAAAATCTTGTTGTGTGGAGAGAATGCCTCTCTCACCAAAATTCTACGGCAAACCTCCTATTACTAAGATTACCAAAAAGCTCAAAATACTAGCTCTTCTCACAAAATTTATCAGAGGGCACTTTCTAGAAGATGAAATTATTGAAGTCATCTCTTCTTGGGTCTACAAATAAAAAGTACCAGTCACACTACCTTTCAAGAAGTATGGTAATGGTCTTAGAATTATCAAAAATATTGGATAGAAAGGTAAAGGTGGCCAAGGAAAATAAGGTCAAGGTCAAATGGAACCCATTATAGTGACTAAGATGTACAATCAACAAGAGTTAGGATATGGTAAGGAGGCACCACGAGCCTCAGACAACAAGTTTATACTCAACGAGGTAGCAAAAGCTTGCCCATAGATTTGATCTCTAATGAGGATACCATCAAAGACTCTTCCCTCTACATCACTGATCTATTATAAGAAACATCAATGTTCATGATATCGTCCATCGTCCTTACATCAAACACTAAAACCCAAAATCTATCCTTTTTTTACCTTGAGCTCATCAATTGGGACCAACAAGAATCCCCCATTCTAAATATTTTTTAGAATGATGAGGCTATTGCAAAACTCATGGGACTCCAGGATGGTATTCCGCTTGGTGATCATAAAGCTAGTTTTATCATGGAATTATATCAAGCTGAATATTTTGGTGAGAATGCCAACTCCTCTAGTCGTAAAATAGAAAATCAAAATAGATCCTTAGGTGAAAACCACAATGTGGCACCTCTTGATTGTAGAATAGTAAAAATAAAGGATGTATCTAAAGGTGAAAACCTCTCTGAGGTGCCTGAGGATGGAGGATTTGACCTTCCCTTACCATCTAAGTACCAAGAGAAATTAGCTCTATTAGTAGAGGACTCCATAGAAATGAACTTGGGAACCATTTAGAATCCAAAGACAACATCCCTTGCAGCATCACTTTCAGAGTTAAAGAAGACAGAGTTCACTAAGTTTTTCCTACAAAGAACAATAAACTTTTCTTGGACCTATGCAGATATGCTAGGGTTGGACCCTTCACTAGGAGTTCATTACCTTGCAGTATCTCCCAATGCTAAGCCTATCAAGCAGAAGCTAACAAAGATACATCCACAGATAGCCCTGCTAGTCAAAGCTGAATTGCAAAAATTGCTTGACGCAAACTTCATCAAACCTATTGATTATCTAAAATGGGTCTCTAACATTGTTCCTATTTCTAAACCAAATGGGGGCATCCACATGTGTTCTAACTTTAGAGATCTAAACAAAGCATGTCCAAAGGATAATTTCCCACTTCCAAACATTGATATCATAGTGGACTTGACCGCTAGTCTTGAAATGCTTTCCCTTATGGATGTATTTTATGGGTATAATTAGATAATGATTGCAGAAGAAGATCAAAATAAAACAACCTTCACATGTCCTTGGGGTACCTATTGTTGGCAAGTCATGCCTTTTGGCCTAAAGAATGCACGAGCTACATACCAATGAGCTATGACAGTAATCTTCCACGATCTCTTTCATACAATCATGGAAGATTATGTTGACAACATATTAGCCAAATCTTCTAGAGTAGATCATCTACAAGTCTTAGGAAAAATATTTGATAAATATAGAAAGCATCAAGGCTTAATCCAAAGAAATGTATTTTTAGGGTTACTTCAGGAAAATTGTTGGGATACATTGTATCTCGCCAAGAAATAGAGGTGGATCCCGCAAAAGTCAAAGCTATAGTTGAGATGCCTGCTTCTAAGAACCTCAAAGCATTGAGGAGCCTACAAGGGAGACTACAATCTATTAGAAGGTATATATCACAGCTAGTTGATAGGTGCCAACCATTTCAATACTTGCTCTACAAGGATGTCTCATTTCGATGGGATGATAAGTTTTAATAGGAATTTGATCAACTAAAAGACTATCTAGCCACACCACCTCTTTTGGTACCACCAGTACCTGAGAGACCTTTGATCTTATACATATCTACAACATCATCAGCCTTGGGTGCTCTCCTAGCATAGCACAATGAGTCAGGAAAGGAACATGCAATCTACTACATCAGTTGCACATTGGTGGGGTAAGAACTTAATTATACTTCTATGGAAAGAGCATGTTTAGTAGTGGTGTTCACTTCTTAGAAGTTGTGACATTACATGTTGAACCAACACACAAAACCAATAGCAAAAATTGATCCATTGAAATATCTTTTAGCAAAAGCAGCTCTCACAGGCAGACTCGCTAAATGGGTCATGATATTGAGTTTGACATAGAGTATACTGATTACAAGGCTATCAAAGGACAAGCACTTGTAGACCAACTCGTAGAAGCACCTATGACAGATGTACATCCAATGGTATTCAATTCTCCTGATGAAGGTCTTTTCACTCTAGATACCTCAATACAGTGGAACTTATACTTTGACGGTTCATATACCCAGCATGGCTCAGGGCTAGGAATCTTGTCCATAACTCCACAGAATGACTACATTCCAAAATCATATCAGTTGGCATTCCCTTGTACAAACAATATTGCCAAATATGAAGTACTTCTCATAGTTCTTCGCGTAGCAGTACAATGGAACATCACAGAACTTAAGGTATATGGCAATTCACAACTAGTTATCTGCCAAGTCACAGAAGAATACCAGACTAAGGATGATAAATTGATACCATATAAGCAGTTGGTAGATACTTACAAGCCTCATTTCTCTAGCATATCTTTTGAGAAAATACCAAGAGTACCTAATAAAGCAGTAGATTCTATGGCTACCATTGGGTCCCTTGTCAACATGCCTACAAACACTCAGAAATGTGAGTTCTTAATTGAGCAACTGTTGATACCTGTCATTGAAGTATGTACAACTAAATTTGTTTGTGAACTTGTTGGTCCCAATTACCCTTGGTATGAAGATATCTATGATTACCTCAAAAATAGTACCTTTCCCTTTGAACTATCCAAAACCCAACATAAAACCTTCATCCGCCAAGCCTCTTGTTTCACTATTCTTGGTGACACCCTTTACCATTGGAGTCTTGATGGTATCCTTCATAGATGTCTTAACTTGGAAGAAGCTAACACTACCTTAAGAGATGTACACGAAGGTGTCTGTGGTTCACATTCCACTAGTCTAACTCTTGCTAAGAAGGTACTCTGAACAGGTTATTATTGGCCAGCTACAGAGTAGGATGTAGTTCAAATTGCTAAGAAGTGTTTACAATGCCAACAACATGGGGACCTAATACATGCACTAGCACATGAGCTACAACCTGTTACAACTCCATGGCCTTTTTCATAGTGGGGACTTGACTTCATGGATAAAATCCATCCATCCTCCTCTAATGGCCACAAGTTTATCATCACCTCCATTGCATATTTTACTAAGTGGGTAGAAGCCATCCCAATTATCTATATCATCAGTAAGTAAATAGCCAAGTTTATCCTCAATTATCTCATTTGTCAGTATGGGATTCCCCAATCCATCGTCACTGATAATGGTAGACCATTTAAAAATCAAGATGTCAATGCCTTATGCACACAAGAAAATATCCAACATCGCTTTTCTACTCCCTATTATCCTTAGTCAAATAGCCAAGCTGAGGCTTTGAATAAGACCATACTAAAAATCCTAAAGAAAATGGTCAATGAAGCTGGTCGTGATTGGCATTTGCAACTAAACCCTGCCTTATGGGCCTATCAAACTAGTTCAGAACATCAATTGGTGCTATACCCTTTGCCTTAGTCTATGGCACCAAGGCCATTTTACCCATCGAGGTCGAGATCCCGTCTCTAAGAGTATCTATGCAACACTTGATTGATGGAGAGGAGTACTAAATTTCTAGATTAGTTGAGTTTGAGTTACTTGATGAGAGGCATCAAACAACACTAAACCATCTTCATGTCTATCAAAATCACCTCCGTCACAACTACAATAAGAAGATCAAAGAGAGAAGGTTTTAGATAGGGGATCTTGTCCTTAAATAAAATCAGAGGAACCAATTAGATAGAGACAAGAAAGGTAAATCACTACAGTCTATGGATCAGGAACTTACACTTTGTCAACATCTGAAGACATTTCCTTGTATAAACCCACCAATAGTGTTCATCTCAAGAGATTTTATGCTTGATCCTTGTATCCTTAGAAAAATACAAAAAAAAAAACAAAAAATCAAAAAATATAGAAAAAATCTAAAAAAATAATTCGTCCTAGGGTGAAAACCTGGTAAACAGGCGCCTTGGATAAGTACTATAGTGAAAACTTGGCAAATAGGCACTATGCGTAGAGTCAACATTCACCATCAAATAAATCATGCATCCATCTCACCCATACCAATCCATAATAACTTTCCATCCACCCATCATTAGCCTTTTACTTCCACTTCCCTATCTATCGTGGCTTGGAAATCGTCACTGCGAGTTGTCTTTTTAGCACCATCTAATGTCAGTTCCTCTAGTGTCAGTTCATCCATTAGCACTATACTAAGTCACTTCATCCTATGTTAGTTCCTCTATAGTCAGTCCATCTATTGTCAGTTGATCCATCATCATCCATAATAAAACCTCTACCTGAATGGGGGCAACTTTTTCCTTTACCTAGGTCTAGGAATGGATCCTTATTCGAGGTATGACAACATCAACCTAAACATTTCACACTTCATCGCTATCCTACATCATCAACCATCACCTTATCTTATCTTATATCATCAAATCTCCTAGAACTACATATCATCATCTCATCTCAGTCTTAAGGTACCTTGATCCCATGGATATGGGTATGTAGGCAGTCTGGAATACAAAGGATGTATCCAATACTCAGGTACATAAGACATCATCTTTTCCCCTAACCATTCTCATTACATTTCATCCATCATCAATGCACTTCCCAAAACTACATATTATCATAATCATCTTTCATCATAATGTGCCTTGATCCTGTGTATACAGGGTATGTAGGCAATCTAGAATACGAAGGAAGTATCTAGTACTCAAGCACATATGATCCACCATTCTTCATCCCAATTCATTGCTACTTGCACCTTTCTTGTCTTCCATTTGTCACCATCCATCCATACACCTAGACTTGACTAACTCAAGCAAACACAAACTATGCATCATATGAAAGAGAAAGTACTTACCAAACCTAAAGCGAAAAGACTACTCCCAAAGCCATATTCCATCCTACATACCGCTTGCCACATTTGCTATTTTCAAATCCTTTTATCCTACCAATAGATCAACAACCTTTATGGATATATCTTTCCTAGAATAAGGCTGTTATCTATCCTATCTATCCAAATCTACCCGGAGCACATTCTTTGGCAAGAGAATATGTTGACAATATGTTTACTTTGTCAGTCAGTTAATTTGCTTTTTGGTTTATCTTTTATGTCTCTTTCCAATTACTTATTCAAGACTACCTTGATTTATCTATATCTTGGTATGTTGTGAAGTAGTATAGATTGAAGCATAGTCATTGCTTTTTGTATGGAATGTTTGAGGAATGATCTTATCATCTTACTTAGCCTAATATCTATCTTGTGTGTGTGATACAAACCTAGCATCTTACATATTAACAGACTTTTACATTTATGTATTAAGTTTGTTTTATGTTCAAGACTATGGTTCATGCACATATCCACTAAGGTTATATTAGGTCTAGTAGAACTAAGTTCAAACCAATTGCTTGTAGAGTCAATGTCCATGCACCAGTTATCTCATCACCTTGGTCTTATATACCTTGGTTGCATAATTATCCATGTGCTATATCAAAATACAGGATTTCTTTTATAAATATTTGCATAACCATTGCAACAAGTTATCCATTTATCCATCCATACATCCAAATTCCCAATATAGTTTTCATACAAAGATTTATGTGCTATATCAAAATCCAGGATTGCTCTTTATAAATATTTGCATAACCATTGCAACAAGTTATCCATTTATCCATCCATACATCCAAATTCCCAATATAGTTCTCATACATCAAAATAATCATTTTATGTCTATTATATTCTATTCTATCTCATTTTCTTCTATCTATCCTCTAAGTCTTCTGTATACCTGCAAAACCATGTGTCAGTCCATCATCATATAAATCCATAATGTCATCAAAATCCATACATCTATAAGCATAAGCATCATCATGTAAACCCATAATCATAAGTACATATCATCACATCCATCATGTATAGACATATATCATAAATAAGCATGAACATCCATAAAACATCACATGAATCACAACGATCATCGCGTATATCATATATCATCATGAAGGGTCATCAAAATAAATACAAATGTCCATATATACATTAATGTACATCAAAAGTAGTGCTATAGTACATCATGGATAACAAGAGCCCTCGGTATATATACAATCAATAAATGTACAAGTGTGTCAATGATACAAAAGTTATATAAACATACATACAATCAGGCACCAATATGCGCTAGTGTGTAGAGCTCCCTACTTGCTGTGAGCCTTGTACACCACCCGCACTTGGTGGTGGTCCTCTAGATGGTGGACCTCTTGGTGGTCCCATCACAGAGGACCCTAACCTCCCCAATCTGTGTGATGATGAAGCACTAGATCTACTTTTCTCCCTGAAGCTCAGCTTCCTCTAGTCTATCAGCACTGCTCTAAAATAGAGGCCTCTGTAGTACTCTACCTCTCTCCCAACTATGAATAGCTCACCCTGAACTTGGGTAAGCTACCCAACTAATGTCATCTAGTCTGTACCCATAGTTCAGCATGCAACATCCCTCTCACGTCTCACCCTCTGAAGGGTGGCCTCTGCAGCTAATCTCAACTGAACTACTGCATCTCTCTCTACTATCAATTGGGCAATCTGGCCATCATCCACTAGTGGTGGTGGTGGTACTACTTGTGCTGTTGCTGCTAGTGCTACATGCGCTACTACTGCCTATGCCTGTATCTGAGCCTGGGCCTCAGCCTACCTAGCCTTAGCCCATGCAACATTTCTATCTCTCCTCATCCTCACCATCCTCAACTCCAAGCGAGTCCTCCTCACTATCTCCTCCTGTAGCAACCCCTGAGCCTACTATAGTGGTCTCTTTGCTGGCTGAACCACCTGATGTGGTGCTCCTACCTCGGTTATTGGTGCATCCTTCTGCTCTCCCCCATCATCACCCCCAACCCGTATCTATGCCTGGACCTTCTGCCAGGCCTTCCGTCGAGCTCTTGCCTCACCTCCTAGTGCTGCCACCTCTCCCACTACTCCCTCTACCCCAGGTCTAGTCAACCTCACTGGCCTATGTCTATGCCAATATACATCATATGTTGGAAGCATGTCGGGGTCCACATCCCCAAGTATCCAGCCCCACATCACTGGGACAAGTCCTCGTAGGTCTACCAAGGTTGTCATAACAACAATCTTTGGCTCCCAGTCCTCCACCTCCCTTCAAGTCTTGGCATGTGTCACCTCGCCTATGATCTCCCCCTGTGGTAATCTAAACTATCTCAGTACCCTCTCTGGCAGGTACCTCTCAATGGTGTCAATGCGGCAACCAAATAGATATCTCACCTACCTGTAATAAACTAGTTGCTTGTGGTCATCCTCCCATGACTCACAATCTCTCCACGGCCACCAAATGAAGATGTCCATCTCATCCAACTGTCTCCGCCAATAACTCACAGTGCCAAGTCGCATGTGAGTAAGTATCCCATCATACAGGAAAGCATAGGGCTTGCCTCTCTCTCAGTGATGCTGGGATATTGATCTAATCACTAGAATATGCTCCCAAGCCCATACCTATAATAAAGTCTCACCTGCAGATAAGCTACTCCCTAACCTGTATGCACAGTCATGTAGATCATGGTATAACTGACCCAAAACACAAGGTCCCCAGCATATCTAATGCCATGTGTGAATATCCCTGAAAGAATAGTGCCCCATTCAACTGATAAACCTTGGGACCATCTTTCAGGACATAGAAATCCGCTAATGAGAGCCACCACGATCCATCTGATCTGGTCACACAGTCGCAGCACTTGAGCCCACTGGATCTAATGATCCTACATGCCAAGGTCATTAGTCACAAATACCTCCCTCATGCCTGCCTCGCCTCTCTCAGTGTCATAATCCACTTGGGCTCCATCAATGGGAATCCTGAGGATGCGCCATACATCCTTGACTATAATAGTAGCCTCGCCTGTCGAAAAATGAAAGGAGGACATCTCGCTATGCCATCTCTCAACAATAGCTATCAACAATGCAAGGTTCACCCTAATAGGTGTAAGATGTGCTATATGCCATAATCCCATGACCTCAAGGAATATATTCTACTCCTAGAAGATATCTGGACCACCTCTGTCGCATCGACGAAGTGTCTCTCTCTAGGCTGTAAGGATGGTAAGACAATCTGCATACATGAAGATCACTTATTAAACAATTTGTAAAATTTTGTCTAATCCTAAGTCTACACCAAACTACAACCTAGGTCAAACTTCATTCAAACCAAAAGCACTTCAGTTATACCAAAGGCACCTAGCTATCATTTGCAAGCGTTTAGTTGTTATACCATAGGTGCTTTAACCCTAAAACTATAGGCACTTTGGTCATACTAGAGGCACCTAGCTGTCATTCATACGTGCTAATATGTTATACATAGGCACTTCGATCTTAAACAACCTATTCTACTATGCTACCAAACACGCCTTACTGTTCTACCAATGGCGCTTAACTATTGACCAACAACGCTTTGGTATTTTCCAAAAGTGCTTCACCCTGAACCTTGTAGCCAAAGGGGCTTCGCTATCGCCAAAGGCGTGAGAGCACATGCCAAAGGTGCTTTGTTGCATCAAAAGCACTTCAAAATGCGCTAAAAGCACCTAAAAATATCTAAGCACCTTTGACAAATTTTTTGAAAAACCTAGAAAATGACCTAGAAAAATGCACAAAAGGGCAAGTTTGTGATCACTTACTACTCTCAAAGCTCTTGATGGCCTCCCAGAGGTTCACACTAGCTCACCCTAGTGCCTATGCAAAGGAATCGACATGTCTGCACGCTGCTATACCTCTCTAAGCTAGAAGCTCTCGAAACAAGCAAGAAGGCTAGAGGATTGGAACTTTTGTGAACTCTAGGTGTGCAAATGAGTTGAGTGTGACCCCTTGAGCCCATTTATAGCATCCCATCCCTATTTCTTCCCACCCTATAGCCCATTTTTCCTCGTGTCTGTTATTTTTCTTCATCGTGTCAACCTCAATTTATCTAGCCTTGTCCTTCTAAAAGCCCATTTCTCCTAGTCATGAGTCAACCCAGTTCTTTTGTCACTTCCTTTTCTTTCCTTTCGAGGGGGCATCCTATGCCAGCTACACTGGGGCATGATTGTATCAGATTTTTATCACTATTTTTCTTTAAAGAAATGCTATAGACTACATTGCATCAAAGAGGGGCAAAATGTAGACACCTAAAAATGACCCTTCACCTGCATCATTTACATACCTTAATTCTTCCTAAATCACTTGCATTTAACGTTAATTAAATAATCTAATTATTTAATTAATTTCTTTAAATTCTTCTATTTATCCTAATTTCCAACGTTAATTAAATAAATCTCTTTATTTAATTAATTTCAATAAAATTCCTCTCTATTCTTCCAAAATTAAATAATTTTAATTATTTAATTAAATCGTTGTCCTCTTTCAAATATTCGAATCCGCACTAATTAAATAAGTTAATTATTTAATTAATTCATCCTAATTCCTCTTATCTGCAATTAAATAATTTTCATTTGTTAATTAATCAATTATTCCTCCAAATTTAAATAAATTATTTAAATTTATTTAAGTTGATCATTATCTTCTTAAAAATAAATAAAATAAATATTTTATTTATATCCCTCTATCATGCAAAATAAATTAAATAGATTTATTTATTTAATTTATTTAAATCTTCTTATCTTATCTTTTATTCTTCCATGCACAATAAATTATTATTTTTATCATCAACTCATAAATTAGAAAAAAACATTCTAATTTATAAAATCAAATCCTATCTTTAGCCAAAAAGTAATTATCTTAATAAAAATAGCTTTTTGGAGTGACACATGTCGTGTGCACATTCATCATGAGTTATTTGATTTATCTTGACCATCCATTCTATTAATTTATCTCCATCGTTGATTGATCCAACCCTGAAAACTATATATACCCCCTTCACTCCTTCAAAAATCACTCTTCGATCATTTAGGCTTTAGGTATTCTTAAGCGCTTTGAGCTTCTATCACGCATCGTTGAGCACATTGACCTTTTGAGCACTTTGAGCACCTATCTACATCTGCTTGTTGCAACAATAGGTACGCAATTTATTGAGTAATCCACAAAGAACCAAGGAAACAATACAATCTAGGTGAAAGCTTTCATTGTTTTTGTTATTATTCATTGATTATTTAGTTATTATCTAGATCATTTCTTTGATGTTATAGGATTGAGTTGTTTGTTTATCATTGTTTTGATCTCATTAATCAGTCTCAATTTTACCTATACACATTCATACAAAAAAAAATATTGATACAAACTGAAACAACAAATTCATACATGTCAGAGTGAGTGTAATTGAAGAACATACTAACCATGCATGTAATTGAGTTGATTGCAAATGATCAAGGGTGTGTGTGCAATGAAACAAAAAATGCATGTTATACTATCATGTCCCCAATTCCAACTCTTACCAAAAAATATTGATACAAACTGAAACAACAAATTCATAAATGTAAGAGTGAGAGTAATTGAAGAACAAACTAACCATGCATGTAATTGAGTTGATTGCAAATGATCAAGGGTGTGTGTGAGATGAAATAAAAAATGCATGTTATACTGTCATATCCCCAATTCTAACTATTAGAAAAAAGAAGAATGATACAAACTGAAACAACAAATTCATACATGTAAGAGTGAGAGTATTGGAACATTATCATACACTCCATAGTTGAGGGTGCCATGCACCTATCTTTTGGCTGAGTATGTATGTATGTATGATTGGTTTCCATACATACATACATACATCATAGTAAAATAATGTATGTATGTTACATATGAATGCCATATGTATGGGTACCTGCATGACCTACATACATACATACATATGAACTGCCATATGCATGCATGCATGTATGTATAGTATACACACATACATACATATTATGGTTCATATGTATGTATGCACCCATAATATGTATGTATGTGTGTATACAATAGATACATACATACATATGGTAGTTCATATGAATGTATGTATGTGTATATGAACTGCCATATGTATGTATGTATGTATGTATGTATAGTAGACACACATGCATACATACATTATACATATATAATAAATTATGTATGTATGTATGTGTGTATACGATACATACATAATATTAAATAATGTTTATTAATATATTAATTTGTTAAATATTATATTAAAATGTTATTAATAAGATTAAAATGTTATATCAATTAAAAAACTAAAATGATTACAAAATTGATGAAATTTATAGAAATAATTTGTTAAATATCCTACTTAAAATGATTACCAAATTGACCATAAAAATCCTATATATGCATATGAACTATTCAGAAGAATTCAACCATTTCAGCTGAGATGATTCTGCTATGGACAGTGTTGAGAGGACGATGGGGGGAATGGAATTGTTAAGTGAGGGGTTCACGACAACGGTGGAAATAGCCAACAAAAGTATAGGTGCATGAAACCCTTAACAGTCAAGTTGTTGAAACCCTTCAATGGTATGTATATGTATACACATTCAGCCAAAGGATAGGTGCATGAAACCCTTCACAGATAATGTAGTATGTAAAAAGTGTTTAATAGCTTCGAATACTGCCACTATACATATAAAACTTGAAGAGGTACAGAAATGAAAAGAAGGGCTATATTATGGCCGACTGTGTGTATATGTGTGTATACACAAATACATTTGCATATATATGCTTAAATATACATATATATGCATATATATTTGTGTATACACACAATCGGCCATATATATATATATATATATATATATATATATATATATATATATATATATTTATTTATATATATATTTATTTATATATATATTTATATTTATATTTATATTTATATTTATATATTTGTATTCTCACATATACACACAATCGGCCAAAATATAGGTGCAATATTGCTACAAAATAAGATTTGTTTGTCGTTTATGTGAGTATATATATATAGAGAGAGACACACACAGAGAAGTGGCCATGATAAATCTGCAATAAAGCTTCATTAAACAAGCATATCATTACTTGTACATTGAAGCTATTTAAACTAAAAAGATTGAATGAAAATATGAAAAAAATCTTGCAATGCGCAGTTTCTGCCTGTGTGAGGTTGGAACACAACCTCACCTATGTAACCAGAAGGTAAAGGGTTTCCTTATGCCAAATGTGGTGTTGATAAACATCAAAAGCTCGAGAAATGTATCACCAGTATTCATCCATTGCCTCACCACCATCGACATCCATCCGAACCAAGACTGGTCTTCAATGTAACCACTCCAAATGTAAATTGTTCTCATGAATGGAGTATTTGTGAAACTAAAGCAAGACTAAGCAAATGGTGTGCATGCCGAGGTGGTAGGCATTAAGACCATTGGTGGTAGAGTAAAATGAGCCAGTACTGGTGTGGCGTCAACTCAAGAAGGGACCCTGCACATGTCCAATATCGGTAGATGACACATTTTAGCAATTGTTTGGTGGTTTTTGAAAAACACACCGTAAACATTGATAAACATGCTTAAAAAATGCCAAGAAAAAAGGGGGGTGCCATCTCGACTATCAAGGGATGTGGCAAAAAAAATAATCCGGCTTGGATGCTGCTGACGTGGACCCCTTGCTCAACAACGCCCTACCCACCATCGGTCCCTCTCCCTTACACAGTTTTGTTAATGGAATTTCATTTTGTAAGTATTGCAATGTCCAATGGTCTTGCTGCCGAGGCTTCAAATATTTATTTTCATCCTTCCTTCCAACTATAAAAATTACTTATTTTAAAGTGTTGCCGCTTGGACGATCCCATCAACTATCAAACAATGTCTTCTTTGTACCCCACAATTTCACTGTAGTTTGATAGTACATGTTTTACATAGATTTGTCATGTAAAATTTTTCGTAGCAAGTTGTAGTGTGCGATGACACAGGTACCCATAGAGTTCATTGGTCATGGAAACCCAAGTGGGCTGCTTTTTTTTTGGAGTAATAAATTTTTTTATTTTCTATATTATTATTTGTTTGGAAAAATTAATGGTTAAGATCTCTTTCATAGTAGCCCTTTTAATCTGGGTCTATGTATTTCATGTAGTGTTGCTCACTAAGGGAACACCTATCGATGTAAAAATAGAAAAGCCATTCTAAATCATGCTTCAAAAAATTTGGTTTTACGATATATATAAGATCTTAGATGCTTCTAGTTGTTCAATTTTCCAAAAATTGTATGATTGACTTTAGTTATTAATATTATTATAAGCTTGTCATATTTGAATATCTTAATTTACTGGTTAATTTTTTGAGAGAGAATTGTATACTTTCAATTATTTTAATTTATTTTTGTCTTACATCATATTGCATTTATGATTATGTTCTTTAAGTGGTATTAGTAATTCCTAGTTATGTGTTTTAGGTATCTATTTAAATGAGTTACCTATAAGGTCATTTTATATATTATATTAATACATGGTTTCAATTATGCAATCACTTTTAGTTAAGCTAGGATAACACCTTTGCCCATTTATTTATAATATTTTGAAGGTTCACAATGACCTCCTCTATCTATACCAACACTCTATATCTAACTCCACTCTTTACTATTAACATAGTTTTGTAGTTTCATGAAGGTGCAAGAGAGACATTAGCACATTTCCACACCCTAGCTTAGTAAGCTTGATGGTGCTTTTTGGCATGACCATAGTTTTCCTTATATCAGATAGTATCGAATGAACACTTTTTTGCAAGTATCAAATATCAGATTTCATTTTGGATAGGATCACAATCATCGCACAAGATCACAATTTTTTTACAAGATTGCAGTTTTGTAAGATGGGATCATGGTTTTTGTTTCTTTTCCAAAATCTTAATTATCAAGATTAAGGCATCTGAATATTTTGATCACAAATAAAGTCTTAGAATTCAAATATCAAACCTCTATCATAGTGGGTGGGAGCATAACACAACAGTGTGTCTCACACTTGCGCCACAAGGAAACACACATGTTTTCCCTTGCAAGGAAAAGATAGTTTGATTAAGGGGTTGCTTAATCTAAGCCCCTTCAATTAGACCCTTTCCTACCACCACATAGTAGGGGTGTCCAATCGGACCCTTTAGTTTCCTATATGAGGGACAACATTACTAATTTGATGGCATCAGTTCTATGTGGAAATTGGGGGAGTTTGATTGAACCCACAAAAAACCAATCAAACTTGACTTGTTTTGTGAAGTAGACACTAATTTTGGGTTTGTATTCTTTTTTGTTTTGTTTTTTGTATACATGCATACATGCTATTAATATCATTTGAGTGGAGAAGTAGACCATCCAAAACTTGGACATTTGAGATTGTACCATATAGGAGTAGATCATTAGGGGAAAGCCACCAAGAGCTTGGTCATTCTTGACCTATTTGTTAATGTCTCATAGACCAAATTATATGGGGTTTGACAAACTTTGATATTAAAATTTTTGAGCAAAAGAGGCAATCATCATGGCAAGGAGAGAAATCAAGTGAGAAGGAAATATTATTTAGATCAAGGGTGAGGATGGGCTTTTAATAGTAATTCACATTGTCAAGCACAAAGACTAATAAATGCATAAAGTGAGAGAAGTCCATAAGTAGAAAATGTATCTAAGAATAGTTTTCCAAGGGTGTTAAAATATCCAATAATGAAGTTGAAACATAATCTGGCCAAGCAACCTAGGATATGATAGAATATGGTGATTTCGTTCATAGTTGTTCCAACAATGGGAGGTTTTAAACACCATTCATGCAAATAATATACCCTTCAACTTTGGAAGTGTTTTTTCAGATTTAGAAAAATTATGTACATAAGTTTATTTTGTATGATACCCTTTTATATCTTATAAGGAAGTACTTTATAAATATCACAATTATTTAAATAGGTATATAAATGGAAGTTAGTTGACCCAACACCACATATAGCGAATGAGAGATTTGGTTGTCTATTGCTTTCATCATTAGCAACTTCTATGGGCTACATGACTCAACTAGTTAAGATTATAGATGTAAGGAAGATAAGGTAGAAAAATAAGTTCCTATACTAATCTTTAGAGGAGGGTTATGCAAAACTTTTTAGATCTTTACAATAGTTACAAAAATTATACATAAATAGCATTCATACCACAACACAGTGATTTACGTGGGAAAACCCTTTCGGGAGAAAAACCCCACACTCCAAAATTTGCCTAATATATTATTCAGAAATCAACAAGATTACAATATATTTGCAGAGAAAGCTTCCACAAGAGTATCACAAACCAAAGATCTGAAGGCAACTCAACATTTATAAGACTCTCTCACACAACCTCCATCTCAAGCACTTAATATATAGGAGACACAATACATGAAACTGTCAAACGGTAATTACAAAACCATGAGCTAAAACCACCCAAAAAGGTGGTGCCCAAATTATCTCCAAAAAAATATGTCCTATGATGTGTCAAAACACACACCAACACATGTAACTCCCCATTACAACTCTTTTTTTTGTTAAACATGTTTTCATATTTTCCAATACGGGAGACCCAACTTTCAGAGGCGATAACTTTTGATCTGGGAGGCCGATTGACTAACTATTTGATGTGTTAGAAATCTTGTACAGAGATATATGCGCCTATAACTTGGTTATTTATGACAACTTTTGGGACCAAAAACAGCCTCTAGATGCCTCAAAATTGACTTTGAAACTTTTTGGGGTATTTAAAAATTTGGAAACTTTAATAACTTGACATCCAGACATGACCTTGGGTCAAAAATCACCCAAAATGTTTATTTGGAAATTCTGTAGCTTTGGGGAAAAATTTGGACTCATACATGCTCAAATGCAAACTTATTGTATATGTAACCTTTTGTAATTGCAAGGTTGAGACACATTTCCTAACAATATATAATCTTAGTAGAAAAAATTCATTTCAATCGAAAAGAATAAATTATATATAATGTAATATAGTAGGATTTTTTAAAGACTGGTTAAAAGTATTTATAATATCATATTAGTTTAAGCCCCTTCATAATGCACTAAACTAAACATTAAGAAAGATTACCCTCTTGTACCTTAAGAAGTGATGACCTCAAGGTATATTTGAGGGATATAGAGATGGGAGTGATAAGGAAACTACAAATACTTTACCCTACAATTATCTTTTCTTTATTCTTTTTCTTTGCATGATATGTTGTTTTTGGATCACTTAGATTCCCCATAGAGGGTCCAATGAAGTGAGAAGTAATGTGACTGCAATACCCAAGCCTTTGGTATAATTGAGACCTTTTGAACGTATCAAATAGCTTCCATGGGCCACTCTACTTCCCCATACAACTCTCTCCCATATACCATTCTCCTTCCACATACCTATGATTATACTAAAAGGTTTGTTATATATAATAGTTTTGGTATATTAGAAGGCTTGGTACATAAAAAGTTCTATATAAAGGAAAATATATATTTTGGGAGACATAAAGATATTAGTTTATGTTTATGGTTTATGGTTTTATTATATCTTTGTTGTTATTAACTTTCCTAGATAATGTTGTACATGCTTAAGAACATTATAGATAGCTTCATTTTGGTTTTTTTCTTTCTTACTAATGCATGAGCATCTTAAGGGTTGTGTAATGTTGTATCACACACAAATATGTTGGTTTGCATGGTATTTTATTGTGTGCATGGATATGTACTTTTGCATGTGTGGTTTTTGTTCACAGGAGCTTTTTGGGTGAATTTGGTCTATGTACATATTTTCATTGCTCATGCATTGAATTAAGAGGTTGCGCACAAGGTCTATAGATCATGTATATGGTTTCCCATATGTGCATGCATTATTTTGAAGGAACAGTCTAATCCAATTTTTACACACAGTTTGGTTCCACATAGTTGTTCTCATCCAAACCTATTGACATGTCAAAAAATGTAGTAATCTTTCAACTAAGAAAACACATCATGATACTAATAATTATTTTTAATTAATTCAACAGTGTTGAAATGCACTGGACAACTAAGAGGGGGGGTGAATCTGTTGTCCCAAAAACTCAATTACTTATGTACTTAAACATTAATTACTCATCCACAATTATAATGATTTAATAATGAATACATGAAATCAGAATCTTAAACATAGATGCAACCTTAAACACAAGAGACACTAGATTTTTACGTGGAAAACCCCAAGGTGGGGAAAAACAACGGAGAGGATTAGCTCTCAAAATATATTACAATCTTGAAATAATGATGTTTAGGCTTGGTCACTCCATGGGCCTAGAACATGTTTGTTAGACTTAGGGCATACAACTGAGAGGGGGGGGGGGTGAATCAGTTGTGTGAAACTTTCTCTTTTTAAACACTTGAATCTTCTTTAATGATTAGCATAATATTAATCATGAACCATAATGCATTCAAATCAACACACATGACAACAAGATTTTGACGTGGAAAACTGGGTTAAGGGAAAAACCATGAGGTGATTAACCCAAGAATGTATTCTCTGTTAGAAGTATAGAAAGAACAAAATGGTACATGCCAATTAGGGCTCACTACCCAAGCACACTGCTCACAAGAGGCTCACTGCCTACAAGAGATACACTGTCTACAAAGGAATAAGTATCAACTTTATGAACTGGAGAATAGCATCTTCTGCATGCTTGAATCAGTTCCATTTAAGCCCAATACTTCTGCTCTACCTTTCGCACTTCTCTTTGCTACCACACACTCATCACCACAAGACACGCTTCAAAATGAATTCACAATCCTTTATTTATAGAAGGCATCGACTTAGGAACAATCATCTAAGTCGGCAAACACCTACAAGATCATTCGTAAGACGTGTAACACATCCGGTCATCCAGTCTCAAGAAGAACACCAATACCCGGTGGTAATTCTTCATATGCAAACTCTTACTTCAATGCGGACCACCAACATGAACTAGACATGATCCAATGATCATCATAACCTTCCTTGAATCACCAAGAACATCCGCACTTCATCATCCTACTGGAATTCTTCTCTCCTTCATCCGGAGCTTCAAGAACACAGTCTATCATCACTGTCACAAATGAATAGGCTCTTTCAAACCTTCAAACCATTAACCAATCTATTTGATACTTCTCAGAGATGTCCTCAACACTCCCTCAGATCCACAGAATGGGATAATGCATTACCGGACCTCACCAGACCTATCTGTGTCACTCTGTCACCTCTGGACACCTGTCGAAGCTGGTTCTACTTGAACGACCATAACTTCTTCAGATATTCATGCAGACCTCTGAAAACTTGACTAGGGCATCTCAAGACTTATATCTACAAACCCTTTAAACCGCATCCTCTGATCCTCAACCTATTGAGGACTTTTACCTTCTTATCATCACTGTTCTTCATTGTTCCTAATTGAGACTTATTTTCTCAATATCCTTAGCACACAGCTCATCTAATCCTTCTCATTAATATAACATGAGTATGTTGACATCAATGACAACACCGGTTAGGCCCATACTTGCAACAATCTCCCCCTTTGTCATTGATGGCAACATATGATGTGAAAAACCATCAAGACAAGAACTTCTCCTTGCTGTTACAACTCCCCCTAATAGCAACAACTATTCACATGTCTTCTCTTCCTTTATTGCTCCCCCTTTAATCAGCAACCACTTATTTTTCACATGTCTTCTCTCCCCCTTTGACATCAATGGCAAAGAGCTCATACTTGTAACTTCACTACTTCATAACATACCAGCTGCTCCCCCTGAGTAGCAGCTCCCTTATCATCAATCAGGATCACAAGATATGACTATGATATCCACTAGATTGATGCACATCAGTGCATCCTAGTTCATCACTGGAGGGGCAATAACCCCTAACTTCTCCCTGAGATACTCAAAAGAGTCCTTGGGAAGAGGTTTAGTAAAAATATCTGCAAGCTGATCCTTAGAGGGCACATACTCTAATCTGACTTCACCTTTGTTCACTTGCTCTCTCAGAAAGTGAAACTTGATAGATATATGCTTAGTCTTAGAATGCAACACCGAATTCTTAGAAATATTTATTGCACTTGAATTATCACAAAAAATTGTGATAGGCTCCTCATATTCTACTTGAATATCTCTTAGCATCTGCTTCATCCACAAAACTTGAGTGCAACTTCCTGTTGCTGCAATGTATTCTACTTCAGTTGTAGATAGGGATATTGCCTCTTGTTTCTTGCTTAACCAAGAAACCAACCTTTTTCCCAAAAAGAATGCTCCTCCACTTGTACTCTTCCTATCATCCACATCTCCTGCCCAATCTGCATCTGTATATGCATGAAGAGAAAAATTATGATCTCTAGGATACCACAGACCATACTCAACTATTCCTTTTAAGTACCTAAAAATTCTTTTGATTGCCATGACATGAGATTCTCTGGGATCAGCCTAGAATCTCGCCACAAGACCAACAGCCTGCATTATATCTGGTCTAGTTTGAGTGAGATACAATAATCCTCCAATCATTGATCTGTACTTTGTCTGATCTATCTTAGGAGAGTCATCATCTTTGCTCAACTTACATCCAATTGCCATGGGAGTGTTCATTGGCTTTGAATCTTCCATTCCAAATTTCCTCAACAATTCTTTCACATATTTGGTCTGAGAGATAAAGATTCCTTTCTTTGTCTGAGTAATTTGCAGACCCAAGAAGAAATTCATTTCACCGAGCATTAACATTTCAAACTCACTTTTCATTTGATTCGCAAAGATTTTACACATATTGTCTCTTCCTCCAAAGATGATATCATCAACAAATACTTCAACAATCAAGATGTTTTCATGATCAATTTTGAAATATAGGTTACTATCAGTAGTACCTTTGTTGAAACCAATCTTCAAAAGATGTTTGTCGAGTCTTTCATACCATGCTCTTGGGGCTTACTTCAAACCATACAGTTCCTTCTTTAATTTGCAGACCATATCACCATGCTCAGATAACTGAAATCCATCTGGTTGTTCAATGTACACTTCTTCTTCTAAGTCACCATTCAGGAAAGCAGATTTGACATCCATCTAATACACCTTGAAATCCTTGAAGGCAGCAAATGCAAGAAATAATCTGACTGCTTCAATTCTTGCCACCGGAGCAAAGGTTTCTTCAAAATCAATTCCTTCTATTTGAGAGTAGCCTTTACAGACCAATCTGGCTTTATTTCTGATTACTTCACCAACTTCATTTAGTTTGTTCCGGAAGACCCATTTGGTTCCAATCACATTCTTGTTTCTAGGTCTGGGAATAAGATCCCAAGTGTGATTTTTCTCAATTTGCATCAACTCTTCCTCCATTGCTTTGGTCCAATTTTCATCATTGCAGGCTTTATTTATTGTCTTAGGTTCAATCTTTGAAATCAGACAATATTCATCTAAATTTTGAGCAATTTTCCATCTAGTTTGCACACTTTACTTTTGTCACCTATGATCTGATCTTCAGAGTGGTTTAGTCTTACATACCTTAGAACTTTGGGAGTTTCTTGCACTTCTGCTTTTTGATTTGGCTCATTCAGACCTATCTCTTCTTCCTGATTTATCAGATCAGTCTGAATCTAACTTTTAGGAGAGAATTGAGCTCCTTGAACCAGAACACCATTTTGATCATCTTCATCATACTCATAAAACCTTGAGGGTTTCTCTATTCCCTCATCAACCTTCACATTTGTACTTTCTATCATCTTTCTTAGTCTCTTGTTATAACACCGGTATGCTTTTCTTTGAGTAGAGTAACCCAAGAATATTCCTTCATCACTTCTAGCATCAAACTTGCCTAAATCTTCATCTCTTTTGATGTAACACTTGCTACCAAAGACTCTGAAATATCTTAAAGTAGGAGTAATGCCAAACCAGATTTCATAAGGGGTCTTACCAATATTGCTTCTAATTTGAACTCGATTAAGAGTATAGACTGCAGTGTTGACAGCTTGTCTCCAATAGATTTAAGGAACATTTGCTTCCATCATCATGGTCCTAGATGCTTCCTAGATAGTTCGGTTCTTTCTCTCCACTACTCCATTTTTTTGTGGAGTCCTCAGAGCAGACAACTGTCTCTTAATTCCATGTTTCTCACAGAATTCTATGAATTCACCAGATTTGAATTCTCCACCTCTATCAGACCTTAGACATTTCAACTTTATTCATGTTTCATTCTCTACCACAGCCTTGAATATTTTGAATTTCTTAAGAGCTTCTGATTTCTCCTTTAGAAAGGTTACCCACATCATTTGGGAATAGTCATCAATTAATAGCATGAAGTATCTATCACCTTGAATACTCCTGGTTCTTGTCGGACCACAAAGATCAGTGTGAACTAAGTCCAATAATCCAGTAGAAGACAGTTCCTTGCTTTTGAATGTGACTCTGCTCAGCTTACCCAAATGACATTCCTTGCACAAGTTGTTAGTAGGTTTCACCAATTTTGGAAGATCTCTTACAACCTGAGTATTGCTTATCTTGATGGCATTATCAAAATTCACATGACACATTCTCCTATGCCATAACCAAGTCTGATCAACTTGAACAAATAAGCATCTTTTACCAGTACCAACCAAGTGGAAGATATTACCTATAGTTTAAGTACCGGATGCAATCTCTGTTCCAGATCTTTCAAAGATTTTGCATTTTCCATCCTTGAATCAGAGATCATAGCCTTTGTCCACCAACTGTCTAACACTAAGAAGATTGTGCTTGAAACCTTCAACATACAGTATATTACCAATTTTGTTTCTTCCATTAAAAGAAATAGTTCCTCTTCCTCTGATTCTACCAGTAGAATTATCACCAAACTTCACCACTCCTTCTTCATACCTTTCCAAATCTATAAACTTATTCTTGTCACCTGTCATGTGGTGAGAGCAACCACTGTCAATGACCCAATCATTCTTTTCTTCAACTTGGGCAGCCAAAGCTCTTTCTACAACTTTATGATTGATAGATATAGAGGATATTGGTTCTTCTTCCTTGATGGCAATAAACACCCATTCACTTCTGGATTTGTTTCCTGTCTCTGATTCATCATCTGTTACTCCTTCATTATCATCTTCTTCATGAACATAGTAACAATTCTTTTGGAACCTTGATTTGTTAGGATTTGGCTTTGAAAATCTTTCCAGACATTTTGAGGCAAAATGACCAATCTTATTGTAGTTAAAACACTTAAAAGGCAACTTTCCTTCATACTTACCGGATCCTCTTGGCAGTCTCTTTGCAATGAGGGCTTCAAGTTGAGAAGTTCTACTTCTTCTTCTTCCAGGTCTTTTCTTGCTTTTTCATACCATGACAATTTCCTTGATGAGTTCTCTCCTGGATCAAATCCTTGTTTACCTTTCACAGAGGCACTGGCTTTGAATGCAGATTCAGTTTTGGGGGGATCATCTCCAAATTCGGTCATTTCAAAAGCAGCCAGTTTGCCAGCCAATTGGTCTCTTGTGACAGTTGTATGGGCCCTGAATTCATCAATGGCGGCAACCTTGATTTTGTAAGAGGCAGGAAGGGATCTGAGAATCTTACCAACAATCTCATTTTCATCCAAGACTCCACCAGAATTTCTAATTCCACAAACTAGCTCATTCACTCTTGGCATAAAAGTGGTAATATTTTCATCATCTCTCATCTTCAGTTTTTCAAATTTCCCTTTCAGACTCTATAACCTTGCATATTTAACATACTCATCTCCTTCATGCAGAAGTTCTAGTTTAGTCCAAATCTCATAGGCAGTTGGTAGGTCAATAACATTTGAGAGCTCTGAGTCAGTTAATGCACTTAGAAGAGCCTCTTTGGTTCGCAGATTGTTTTCAGTATCTGTGATTTCATTTAGGGTTGTTGCACCACCCTGTGGAGGTACATAAGCTTTTGTAACCATGGACCAGTATGCAAATCCCATACACCGTAAGTGACATTTCATGCAACCTTTCCAAAGAGTAAAGTTGGTTCCATCAAACTTCAGACTATCCTTCTTGTATGATGATATCCTAGATCTCCTCAAGCGGTTAAGCTCCTTTCAAAGGAACTTGGCTCTGATACCAATTGTTAGACTTGGGGCATACAATTGAGAGGGGGGTGAATCAGTTGTGTGAAACTTTCTCTTTTTAAACATTTGAATCTTCTTTAGTGATTAGCATAATATTAATCATGAACCATAATATATTCAAATCAACACACATGACAATAAGATTTTGACGTGGAAAACCCGGTTAAGGGAAAAACCACGGGGTGATTAACCCAAGAATGTATTCTCTGTTAGAAGAATAGAAAGAACAAAATGGCACATGCCAATTAGGGCTCACTGCCTGAGCACACTTCTCACAAGAGGCTCACTGCCTACAAGAGACACACTGTCTACAAAGGAATAAGTATCACCTTTATGAACTGGAGAATAGCATTTTCAACATGCTTGAATTAGTTCCATTTAAGCCTAATACTTCTGCTCTACCTTTCACACTTCTCTTCACTACCACACACTCATCACCACAAGACACGCTTCAAAATAAATTCACAATCCTTTATTTATACAAGGCATCGACTTAGGAACAATCATCTAAGTCGGAAAACACCTACAAGATCATTCGCAAGACATGTAACACATCCGGTCAGCCAGTCTCAAGAAGAACACCAATACTCGGTGGTAATTCTTCAAATGCAAACTCTTACTTCAATGCAAACCACCAACATGAACTACACATGATCCAACGATCATCATAACCTTCCCTAAATCACCAAGAACATCCGCACTTCATCATCCTACTGGAATTCTTCTCTCCTTCATTCAGAGCTTCAAGAACACAGTCTGTCATCACTATCACAAATGAATAGGCTCTTCTAGACCTTCAAACCATGAACCGATCTATTTGATACTTCTCAGAGACATCCTCAACACTCCCTCAGATCCGTAGAATGGGATAATGCATTACTGGACCTCACCGGACCTATCTGTGTCACTCTATCACCTCTGGACACCTATCGGAGCTGATTCTACTTGAATGACCATAACTTCTTCAGATCTTCATGCAGACCTCTAAAAACTTGACTAGAGCATCTCAAGACTTATATCTACAAACCCTTTAAACTACATCCTCTGATCCTCAACCTATTGAGGACTTTTACCTTCTTGTCATCACTGTTCTTCACTATTCCTGATTGAGACTTATTTTCTCAATATCCTCAGCACACAGCTCATCTAATCCTTCCCATTAATGCAACATGAGTATGTTGACATCAATGACAACACCGATTAGGCCCATACTTGCAGCAATGTTGGCTCACTGCCATGAAGAACAACTAGGTCTAGCAGGCTCACTGCCTCAACCCTAAACCTAACAAGATTACAATAAGGATTGTTAAACCCTGAGGGCTATTAAACCCAACTGGCGGCTCACTGCCAAGCTCACTACCAAGATCAACATCTTCTTCTTATCTAAGATTAATACATTGAAGTACAATAGTTCCACTGCTCTGCTCTGCCTCTTTTCCTCTTTCCTCATCTTCCCATCTTCACACCGAGGACAAGTTTTTCATGACTCAATTACAAGTATTTATATACCTCATCAACCTTGGAATGATCATCAAGGTTGGCAATACAATCATCAACCATTGGATCAATCTCCAAGGTTAGCATTACAAACATTTACAAAATAGGTCTTGACCTATTACAACATTATGCAAAGGAAATGAAGTAAAAGTGTATGTTGATCACAGCACACCTTAACTAGGGTTCAAGCACTATCTTCCATGCTACAACATGCTTCCATAATCTTCAAGGGATCTCCACAATTACTGGAATTAACCAAGTTGGCTAAGACTGGTTATATGTTTCGTTATCTGGGAACAATCTTCAAACATGATCTCAATTCCTTAACGTGGACCAATGTCAAGATAGGAACATGATCAGGAGGCATCCAAAAGCACATTATAATCATCAGGAGCAACCGCATAAACCTTAAACATTTTAACCATAGGAATCTTCACACCAGGACACATGAACTTCACTGTCTTTAACTGTCATAAAAGAAAGATAGCTTGCAGACCACCAAAACATGAACCATTGCATTTGTAGGCACTTATCATCATCCCAGACTTCCCTCTAGAACTACAGAGAAAAATACTTTATTAAGGAGGAATGCGGAGCAAAACACTTTCTCCCTGTCACCTGAGAATAATCAGAAAAAGCAGGTTTTACTTTGGTGAATGCAACTCTCTCAATTCTTCATATCGGAGGCCCAAACTCAGGATTTAGCATCTTTAGACATCTCTTCAAATAACTTCCAATCTGCAGACCAAGATCTTTAAGAAGCAAGAAATGTGGAGCAATCTACCAGACTATTCTTTAGCATATAGCTCACTGTCTACACTGCACTTCACTGTAACTCACTTGATTCTTCTGGAGAGGCCAATTTTCTCAATATCCTCAACATATAAAGCTTCTAAACAAGTGATAGAATAGGATACAATTGACACCAATGACAACAAGGATATGTTGACATCAATGACAACACCGATTAGGCACATACTTGCGACAAATAGTGCATTGGAAGATGAATCACCTTGGGCATGATAACATGTTTTTGGTCCTGTAAGGTGTGTTAGGTGATTAGGCCACATTTTCCAAAATATACATATATGTATTGGACATTAGAAGATAAAGGGTCAGCACTATATGCTAGCATTGGGTTAGTACTAGAGTTTAGCATCCAAAATTCACATAGTGAATAGGATATTTATACATTAGTTGGTTATGCTAAGATTTCCATTAAAGAACAATGGATTGAAGTTAATGGTATTTTTAGAAGTGAGATTGGTAAATCAAGGTGTAAAATAAATAAGCATCACTCTATGATGATATTAATGGATTTCTAAAAGTTATAGTCAACTCCACATTGTAGAAAATATGTGTGTGTCTTATTATAATCTATTACAAATGAATAACATTATTTTGATGATAAATATTGATGATTATAGTTTTAGATTCTTTGAAAACATCTTATTTTCTCTTTCATCATCTACTTTATGCATTTGTTAATTGGTTGTTCTTTTGACCCATAATTGGCACTTCATTAGTTGGCTTCAAAGCAAGTTTATGAGTCTTGAGAGAGGTGAGATATACTCCACAATTGAAAATAATTTATCCATGTGTTGCATTGAAAGTGATTCATACGTGAAAATGGCTCATAGAGGAGGTAGGAGGAATGAAAAAAATATGAGAGCACTATGTGATAATGATTTGGTTGACACACTAAGATCCACTCAAGCAAGACTTGAATCCAATGAGAGCTTGTAGAGGAGAGGAAATATTATGGCTATAGTTGTTAGTGATAATGAGCGGATAGTGTTAGCAAGAAATGGGGAGGGTTACGAATCTGGAGATCCGGTCCTCAGTCAAGTCAATGTAGTCAGTTTATACCCTAGTCATGTAGCTAGAGATTAATAAAAAACATAAAGAATAATAGAAATAGCGTATCACTATGTTGTCTTGTTATAATGATGTACATGTAGCTAGAGATTAATAAAAAACATAAAGAATAATAGAAATAGAGTATCACATGTACATCATAATAACAAGACAACATAGAAATACCTAGTACCAGTAGCTCTCCATATATAGATAGCAATCAAATGTCATACATCCATCCTAAGATAGGTCTGAGTCTCTATCTCATCCATCTACATACATGACTTCTATGTCGTTCTTTATAGCAGAATCAATCTCCTATCATACTTTTATGTTCCTATATTATATTCTCCATATCCTATATCTATATATACTATATCTATTACATATAGGGATGTGTCTCCTGTCAGCTCTGCCCACCACATAGTGTGTGCGCCAACTTCCACTTAGCTCTGCTCCATGCTCTACACCCTAGTAACACCATCCCCCCCTCAAAATTATGTCTTATCATCAAGAAATTCTTTGCTTTGGTTGAAAATATTTCTTGAGTCTTGCACCATTGACATAGCCAGCTGATATCTAACCCTCCATATTCTTCAGTCTAATTACTTTAGAATCTGCAATTGCGTCAATGTAGAATGGTCCTAGCCACCTTGTCTTCAGTTTTCCTTTCTTCTTAAACTTGTTGTCATAAAGAGTACTAAGTCACCTTCCTTGAATGTCTTATTCCTGATGTTTCTATCATGGCAAGCCTTTTTTTCTTTTCCTTTTCAAGTTCATATTGTATGTTGCCATCAATTTGTCCTCATCCATTTTCTCTAATTCCTCAATTTTGTGTGAGTGAGCCTTCTTCTCCTATCTTGAGAGTCTTTGTTTTCTGGAAGTTCGGCAATATGAAGTGTACTGGTATTGTGGCATCTATTCCATACACTAGTTCATAGGGAGTGAACTTAGTGGGTTCTTTTGAAGGTTGTTGTGTATGCTTATAGTACCGCAAGTACTTTAGATCCCAATATGTCTTGTTCCCATTGTACATCTTTGATAATGCTACTCCAATGATCTTATTCAAAGCTTCACTTGCTCCATTTTCTTGAGGATGATATGGTGAACTCTTGTTATGTGTTATCATGAAGTTATCTAGCAATTCTGAAATCATCTTATTTACAAAATGTTTACCTTGATCACTGGTTATGCTCAATAGGAAGCAAACTTGGTAATTATGTTCTCAAAAATGAATTTGGTAGAAATTTTTGTTGTGCAGTCTCTAGTTAGTTGTACTTTAGCCCACTTAGTCTGGTATTCCACTCCTATAATGATGAATCTAGCTTTTGACTACTTTACTAGTGGGTCTATAGCTCTAATGGAGTTAATAGCCCATTTTGGAAAAGATAATTGTGTTGGACTAGTCTTAAAGGAATTTGATCTCTTGTGGTAGGTCTCCCTATTCTTTGACATATATCACAATTCTTCACATATCTGTTTGCATCTTTGAAAAGTGTAGGCCACCATAGTCCAACTAGTTTGAATTTTCTTGTTGCCATGTCTCCAACATTATGTCCTCCTACTATCCCTTCATGTGCTTCTCTTAGAATATCTTCTCTTTCATGTTCATACACTACCCTTCTGATGATATCATCCTTTCCCCAGACATGTAGCTCTCCTTCAGTCAATGTATATGGAAAAGACTTCTGCATTAGATTTTGTCTTTCTTCTGCTAACATTTTTTCTAGAGGACCACTTGTAGCCAATAGGTATGCTATATCTGTTAACTCTTCTGGTGCTACATTCACTCTAAATAGATTTGCACCATGTAGTTATTCTTCATGTACCTCTGGATCTTCCCCTATTTTAATTCTAGATAAGTAGTCTGGTCCCTGATTGTGCTTTCTCAATTTCACCATGATTGAAAATTCAAACTCCTAAAACAAGAGTAGCCATTGAAAAATTCTTCCTTGGATGATTGGTTTGTTGAGTACATATTTCAATGATTCATGATCAATGTAGATTATAAAAGGTGTTGATAGGAGGTAATGTCTGAACTTCTGTAATGCATACACCATTTCTAGGGCTTCCCTTTTAGTTGTGGTATAATTCTTCTCGGCATTTGATAGCTTTTTGCCTATAAATGCTATAGGATGATCCTTAGAATCCCTTGGCTGAGTTAGTACTGCTCCTATTGCAATCCCTGATGCATCCACATGAACATGGAAGGTGTTCTCCCAATCTAGAAATATGAGCATTGGTGCTTCTACTATCTTCTGCTTCAAAGTGTCAAATGCCTTTTGGTGCTGCTCCTTCCAGGTAATACTTTTGCCTTGTTTCTTCTTCAATATTTCTTCCATAGGTGTTGAAATGGCTGCATAACTCTTGATGAACTTCTGGTGGTAATTGGTATACCCTAGGAATGTTTTGACATCAGATGTAGTTTTTGGTGGTGGTAAGTTATGAATAATTGCAACTTTTAGGGGATCAACCATCAAGCCTTCTTCACATATTATATGACCCAGTAGTGTTCCAAATGGTACTGTAAAAGCACATTTCTTCAAGTTTGGGGAGATTTGTAGGCTTCTACATTTATTCAACATCAATCTCAATGTCTATGTGTGATCTTTTACTAGCCCAAAGATAGTCCAATCATCCAAATAAACTTCTAGGAAATCATGTATAAACTCCTTGAATGCATTTACAATAATTCTACTAAATACTGTAGGTGCATTTTTCAATCCAAATGGCATAATAGTATACATGAAAGATCCTAATTCAGATATAAATGTTGTTTTAGGTTGATCTTCTTCTATAGTTTTTACCTGGTGGTATCTAGAGAATCCATCAGTAAAGGAGTAAATCTCCTTGTTGACAATTGACTCCAAGATTTTCTCTGTGAATGGTGTAGGGAAAGGATCATGAATGCAAGATTTATTCAACTTTCTATAGTCTCCACAGATCCTGATTTCTCTTGTTTTCTTATTCTATACTACCATTAGGTTGATCCACTCTGCTTCCTCCACTGGTGTTATGATCCCTGCTTCAAGCATCTTATCAAGTAGTACTTTACCTTTTTTCTTCTTGTTTGGATTCAATCTCTATGTCCTTTTCTTGATTGGTTTATTGCCTTCTTTTAGTTTAATTTTCATTGTACTAGCTTACTCTTTGATTCCCTTCATCTCTGCAAACTTCCTAGGAAACAAATCCTCATACTCATACAATATTTCTACTACTTGTGCCACTTCTTTCTCATCCCAATAGTCTCCTATCTTGGCTAGCTTAGGATCTCCTTCTTTGGCGATGTTCTCTTCCCTTAACTGGATAGGCTTGTAGTATTTTTCCTTGATAGATGTTAATTCTGCCAACTTTTGTTCTCATTGCTTAATCTTTATTTTTGATTCCTTACTTTCTTCATCCTCCTATTGTGTTGTTTTGTAGAATTTGTGTTTCTCTAGGTATGATTTTTTATTCATCCATTCTATGATTTTCCATATGCCTTCTATTCTTTCTAATGGTGGAATTTGTTCTGGTTTTGCTTCTTCTTCTTCCGCATCCTATTGAAAGATGATCTCCTTCATTCTGAGTAGTGTTGTGTATATGTTCTTCTCTAGACAAAAGAATGAGAATGTGTGAATGAAGTCCTTTTGCAATTCTTCTTAGTATCTGGTTTTTGTCCTTTGTTCTTAATTTATATACCATGTTTGTGCAATTGGTGACAGTGTCCAATAAAAGAAATGGGTGTACAATATCTTATTATATTCATTTATTTCTCTCTATACCATTATGCACATGGATAAATGTTCTTGTGGTGAGATCTAACTTGAGTATTTGGGTATTATGTCATATTCTCCTTCCTTTAGCAAATATCTTGTCCTAATGAGTATTTTGAATACTAGCCATCGACTGAGTGTATCTTTATGTGTGTTCCACCAACTTGCAGAATTGCATACTAATGTGTGTTGTACAACTTGTAATATTATGTCTTCATATATAAAAACTATCTCAATTTCTCCTAGATATGTATGTAGGTTTTGTACTCCTAAAAACTTGGGCAACTTGATATGTGAAATGCCTTTCAAAATGTGACTTACCCAATAAGATTTTTTAGCCATATCTTCTATGCCCACCATAGATGTGTCGATATGATCTCCGATGAGTTTTTGTGAAGTTTGGAGGATTGCGGTATGTCTTCCCCGCCCATCCTGACCATGATTATGCTCTAATAACCAAGCATTTTCCTTATTTTTAGTTTTGGTTCCTCACTCAACTAGGCTTCTAGAACCTCCTCGCTATTTATACTATAGTGATCATACTCTATCTCCAATTATCCCTTAGAATTAATCTCTTTTGTTGTCTCCTCTACATCCAACCTTGTAATTGTGTAGAGATTCTTTGCATCCTTATCACTATATTCAATCTGATTGACTTCTTCTGTGTATGTTTTCTCCATTGATGATCCCAATAGGATGTTGATAGTCTTTTTATCATTAGAAAATGATAGATCTTCTTTTTAGGAGTTTATAATACCATTTGCATCCACTAACCATCTCAACCCTAACAGTGCATTGAAAGCTTCTCCTTGATCCTTCATGGCTACAACAATGAAGTCTAAGACTTGTTTAACCCCTAGTAGGTTAACTTCCACTTGATTCCATGTTCCCATTGTCTACATATTAGACCCATCTACTAGAATTGTTTGTATGTTGTCTCTGTCAACTTAGGTCTTCCTAACTACTCCCACAACTTCTTTGTGATCACGTTGACATCTGGTCCCAAATCTATCATGACATTCTAGACTTCCTTCACAACTTCCTCATGTTGTTTCCTAGAGGGAACAAATTCGTCTTCCTCCTCATTGTCTTCCTCTTCTATCTTAGTGATATAGTGCCTTCTGGTATTTGTTCCTTGTCTTGTTAGTACTGTAGCTTTCTCCTTCCTTCTTCTTCTATCTTTGCCGGTCTATTTTATCTTGCTTCTCCAGTAATACTCATCTTCTTCTGTGGATTCATTTGAAGATATGTATGTTTCCTCCCTACTATTCTTCTGGCAAGTTCTTTCTCCTTGACCCTTTGGTTCCCTTCTTATAACCCAAGCTTCTTTTATATTATTCTAGTTCTATAGCTAATCATTCTTAGATTGTGGTTGTGCATTCTGAAAGTATTGTTGTGCTCTCTCACAAGAAAATAAATCATGCTCTGTGCTACTACAAAATGAACACTGTGTTTTCCTTTCAGCCCAACATTCATTATTAAAGTGTCCTAGCTTACAGCAATTGAAACATGTTGCATCCTCCCTCCTTCTTTGACTTCTTCCATAGCCTCTGCCTCCTCTATAACCTCCAAATTGCTCTCTATCATCATTATTGTAGCTATTGCCATAGGATGGACTGCTAGAGTTGGAATTTTGTATTGCATTGATATTCCTATTTCTCCAATTTGGTTGTTTGTAGCCTTGATCATGTGAGTTTCTTTCTACATATGACATGTTGTTGTTCTTCACTGAGTTTGTGTACCATGTTCCATCTTCTTCATTAGCAAATTATCTTTTCCTCCAAAACTTTTGTGAAGGACAGTTTGGTGTTTCATGGTCATCCCATTCTCTGCATAATCCAAAATATACTAAGTTGATTCTTTTTTATGTTGCTTTGATGTCTACTTTTATTGTACAGCAGCTTGTCTTTCACCTTTCATCCCAGGGCATTTATTTCTCAAGTGACCTTCTCTTGTATAGTATGAGCACCAAATATTAGGTCTTTGCTTCTATGTAATCTCCTCGTGCTTGGCCAAATCTCTTATCTCAGCTTCAACTTCTCTAATTCTAGGTTTTATATCATCTTATCTTGTCTAAGCCAAGATTGAGACTATCTGGTAGGCTAGTGTCACTAATTTTGCATATGTCTCAAATATTCTTCCATCTAGGGCTAGCCTTATTTTAGGGCTTACTCAGGAAATAAACCATTCTATCTTTTGCTTCTCAGTCAGTGGTTTCTCCAACTTCCTTATTATCTCCTTGAATCTTCTATCAAAGTATTTTATTGACTCTTTATCCAATTGCATCAAATATCTCATCTTACTTACCCCATTTTTCAAAACATTTGGAACTCCAAAGTTCTCTAAAAATAGCTTCTTGATATCCTCCCATTCCTTATCATTGTTTGGACATGTCTTCCTGTACCACTTCAATGCTTCATTCCATAAGATGCCTATGAAGTCAAATAGCTTGATTTCATCTCTTGTTACTCCCTTTTGATTCTAGATGGACTTCAAAAAAATCTTCTCTACTACTTCAGTAGTGTCCTCAAAGAGTGGTAACTTAAAAGGAATATCCATTATTGGTCTTCTTAATGTCTCTGGTACTGTATGGTAGGTTTTCTCCAGTATGCTCCTCTGGATCAATTGTCTTCTATCAAATCACTTTCCTTCTCTTCCCTTGTGTCTATAGTTAGATATCAAAGTACTCTTCTCCTAAAACCTCTGCATTTAAATAACTTTGAATTTCTTCTATTCTCTCTTCTTCCTTGTTTTCTTGAATTTTTTCCTTCTCAACTAAAATTCTTTTGACTTTATATGGCACTTGTGGTGAGTCATTGTCCAAGCGTTGTGTCTCTTCAAATTAGGGGACATTTTTCCATTTGTGAACAACCTCATGTCGACATCCAATGGTGATTGAAATAACTTTCCAAAACCCTCAAAACTCCTCTCAATGTTTTTTTGCATCTTCTCCACCTCCTCTTATCTCCTTTATGCTTCATAAAACTAGCTACTCTATATATTCCTCATCCATCTTCAAAATTTATGGTGTTAATTCATATTTTCTGGCAATCGGTAACATAAACCCTAATTCACCTCTTTCTTCCTTTTCCCTTATGCATTCTTCTCCAAAAGAATCCATGGTGGAACACTCAACAATATCCTCCATAACATGTTTTATGTCTTCTTTTTCTAACCTCCTTTCTCTGGCAGCACCCACAGTAGTGTGCTCAACGACATCCTCCTTGACGTGCTTGTCTTCTTTTTCCCTTCTGGCAGCACCCTTCATTGCGTGCTCCATGAATTATTCCTCTTTTTCTTCTCCAACTTATGTTGTCCTCCCTTCTTCCATCTCTTATGCCCTTTCCATCTTTCTGCGGTAACATTCCTATCGTTCCTAATTTTTCTTTAATTTCTCTTCTCTGCTATCTCCATTCCAATTCTGATTTCTTCATTGATCTCTCTTTTCCTCTACTTCTCCCCTTTCACCATGAGTATTCTTTATTTGGTGTTCCATTGGTCCTTTTATATCCCATGGTATCCTTGTTTGAAGAGTCACATCATTTGCAAGGTCCTTGCAGACTGATGAAGACACAAAACTCCTCCTTACCAAATACAAACATTCACAAATACAATTTCACAGAGGCAATGCTCTGCCCCAAACAAATTTAAGATTGCAACACAATTTCTTTATTATTTCAAATCAAAACCATACATAGAGTTATGTTCAAAAATTGTATCTCCACTATACCTCCCATGGCTTCCCCCACAGTCTATCTCCAGTTGGTAATTCACTGATAGCTTCATTACTCTCCAAATCTATATTCATTCATTTCATCTCTGCAACCACATGTCCTCCAACTCATGCCATGCCAGATATTTTCCTATTCAATCCTAGCCAATTCCTCTCAAGCTGGATTTCATCAAACATAGTAAGTTGTAGCCTTTGATGTCCACCATATGATAGCCGAGTCACTTTTCCTTAATTCTAGTCTTTCTCTTTTTTTCCCTACACCCCCACTTTGTTTCTTATGACTGGTTTCTTTTTATTGGATGAATTCCTTGTGTGGTGGTTTGTTGATTAGAAAGTCAAGAGGCATTTCATTCTCTTCCCAAATGAATTTGAAACTACTCTTTTTTTTATTAAAGTCAAAGTTGATATCCCCTTAGACTTGCGGTCTCTACTACAACATTCAACCAAAATGAACTTAGGTATATAATTTTTACCATGACACCCTCGTGGAATAGAAAGACATTACCAACTATGAGTTTGATATTGGGTCTAACATGTTTAAGAATGTAAGACCAGACATGAACAAAATACTTAGCCTAGGCTGCATGATTCCTTGATATACCAGAATGTAATAACATGTGGCAACCTCTCAAATGTGATTATGACTGAATATGAATATATGGTGTGTCCATAAATTCTTCTATTACAAGTATATTAACTTATATTGTATGCAGCCCCAACACTGAATTTTTCTCTCTTTAACCTCTGAAAAAGGCATTGGAAATCTTTCAAAGCTGAAGAACTTTAATTGTCTTTGTGATGGGTGTAAGGCTGACAAGTGACTTTGGCCATTACTTTCCATCAGAAGATCAAAACCTTGTTGAAACTGACAGGGATGAGCATCTTAGCATTCCTAAGACTTCCTCCAAAGCATTTGGCCTCAAGTGCTATAGAACTCCAAAAATTGTGTTTCTGCCAAACTACCAACACAAGTCAGAAAACATTAAAATATTCAAAACATGAAGATATTTGCTCACGAAACCATTGTGTATAATTCTAGGGTGGAATCAATAATCTGCTTGTCAAAGGATTTGCCATGAAACTTCACCAAACTCCTAGAACAATTGTTTTACTAAAACTAACTTCACGTGTGCTGGGATTGAATTCAAGTAACACTGCCAAACTGTCTCCCTGACTGTGCCAAACACACAGTGCTGATAAAAGCCATTAGAACCCAACAAATCAAAAAAATTGAAAAATAAAACACTCTATTTTTGGTTGATGCTGGATTGCCCATTTGTCCGGATGCTCCTGCATCAGACACGCTGGGTAGAAAGTTTGTGAGCACAGGCTCACAAAGTAGAGTTGAGTGATAAAATCACTGTTTTAGGTTGCCACCAACCTGCAGTGAAATCCATCACTGTAAAATGTGCACAAGGTCAATTATTCTTCCTCTTCTTCCAACATCTTGTTGGTAAAATTGCCATCCTCCTTCTCCAATTTCATTCACCACTTCTTTCTCCTCTCGTGGATTCAAATCCACCATAGACCATCCTCTACCAAATTCTCACTACTCTCCTCTCCTTTGTTGGATCCAAACCACCACAAATCGACCACCTCCACCAAATTACACCTACATCATCCTCCACAACCTCTACAAGTAAATATGCACTATCCACACACCAATCTGCAACTACATAATCACTTTTTCTATCTACTAACTCCTTATTCACCTCAACAATAAGAAAATCCCTAACTTTCTCATCACAAATTATAGAAAAATTAAAACTTACATTTTCATCATCCTTCGCTACAATGTTCTTCTCACCCGCATCGGCTATAACATATCTCTCACCTCCAAATACTACAATCTTCTCTAGCCATTCACCTATTGCAAGTATGAGGAGTAAGTGTTGTCATTGATGTCAACACCTAAGGATAGCATCAAAGGAAGTTACATGAGGAATTAGTACAAGTACAAAATTGCTTCATCTATCAAAATAGTGCAGTGTCTTTCTCTGCATATCTTGTAGATTGAATATCTTAGTCTTTGGATTGGAAGTAATGTTAAGGGATGTCTATAGTTACTATGTTTCAAGTTTGAGCCTCCAGTGTGAAGATTTGAGTGAGTTTTGTTCACCAAAGTAAAAATTGTTTTTCTGTGCATTTGGTGGTAACAAGGAGAATGTATTATGCTCCACATTTAACTTTTATGGTCTATGGTTCTAGAGTTAAGTCTGGGATGATGATATGTGACTTCAATCCAAATGGTTCATGATTTAAGCTCCGTAAGCGATCTTTCCTTTATGATAGTGGCCGACAATGATGTCCAAGTGCTCTGGTTTGAAGAATCCTATGGATAAATTGTTTAGAGGTTGTGCAGATGCTCTTGGTGATTGTACTGTGCTTGTGGGAGTCTCTAGATCATGTTCCTTCCTTTTGATTGGTTCACAAAGTATAATCCAGATCGTGCATGAAGCGTGTTCCTAAAAGTCTTAGTGTTAACTCCAGTCTTGGTTGACTTGGTTCTTTTCACTACTTGCAATTATACTTTGGAGATTGTGGAAGCATGTTGTTGCATGGAAGATTGCATTTGAGTCCCAGCTAAGGCAAGACGTGATCCACATTCATTATTTCCCTTAGCAATTTTGTTTAGATCTAGACCTATTCTAATGTATGTTTGTAATGCCGACCTTGGAGATTGTTCCAATGGTTGATGATTGTAATGCTGACCTTGATGTTCATTCCAAGGTTGATGAATTGTATAAATACATGTAATGAAGTTGTAATTGATTGATATTGAGGTGAAGATGTGAAGATTAATGCGAAGTGAAAAATAGAGCAGAGGAGGGGAGATATATTGAGCTTCAAAGGAACTGAACCTTGGCATGATGTAGATGCTACTATCTCAATTCACAATCTTTTAGCAGTGAGCCCTTCTTGGTAGTGAGCTGATTTTGGTAGTGAGCCCTATCTTTTGCAGTGAGCATTTTGGGAATGAGTCCTAAGGCAGTGAGCCTCTAATTTTTGGTATTGTTATTACATATTATATTGTGAGCTAACACTCACCATGGGTTTTCCCTATTTAGGGTTTTCCATGTAAAAATTTGGTGTCTCGTGTGTTGAATATGTGAATGTGTTTAAGTTTTTGATTTCATGCTTTCATGGTTAAATCTTAATAACAATGATTAAGCAATTGATGTGTTGTTGTTTGAAACAAGTTAAATTTTTGGTGACAACTAGTTCACCCCCCCTCTCAGTTGTCTTGTGCATTTCAACAATTGGTATTAGAGCGAGGGTTCCTTGGAAGAGAGCTTAACAACTTGAGGTAGATCTGGGATGGTGTACAAGAAGAATATTCCTCTATCTTATGACTCCTCTGAAGATGAATATACTTCTGTCAACAGTGAAGAACTCAAGGTTGCCCTTGATGACATAGAAAGGACTGAAGAAGAAAATAGGGATCAAAAAGAAAATATCAAGGAAGTAGATGAGTGCATCATAAAATTGAGGAAGCAAGTTGAAAAGTTCAAAGGGAAATATAAGGAGGTTGGTGAACAATTGATATCAGCAAATGAAACCCTGGATGATTTGAAAATGGAAGTTGTAGAATGAGGAAAAGTAGAAGAAAGCCTAACTTTGTTAGTGAAAGACAAATCAGAAGAATGTGCTAAGATTGAAAAAGCTAAGAATTTAGAGAAGGCAAAGAGCTATGAAGAAAGGTTCAAGATTAGTTCTGCAAAACTTGATGAAATGATTGCAAGTCAGAAGAGTCCTAATGATAAAGAAGGATTGGGATTTGAGATCAAGGACATAGGCAAATAGATCCAGAGTCAAAGGAACAGACCTAGAAGACTACCGGTCAAGCAACCAAATGCTCAAAGGTATCCTCTTTCAATGACCATTGTAATTTATGCAATAAGTATGATCATAAGGCTACTCAATATAGGAGCAAAGTGAATCAAAATGTTCCATCAGTATCTAGTCAGTGTTTCACTTGCAATAAAGTACGTCACAAGGCTAATGAATGCAGAAGTCAGATAAGAAATGGCTATGGATTGATTGATTAATATTTCAAAGGTAAATGTTTCACATGCAATAAAGTTGGTCATAAAGCTATTATATGCAAAAGTAAAGTAAGAATTCTATTAGGTGTTATACATGCTATAAGATGGGACATAGGGCTAATGAGTGTAGAAGTCAAGTGAAAAATAGATATGGAAAGGATAGGATAGTTAAATCCTTCAATGGCTACTATTATGCATGCAATAAATTTGTACATAAGGCTAACCAATGCAAGTCAACAATGAATAGAAGGAACAATGGTCAGAAAAATAGTGTGTGTTTCAATTGCAACAGGCATGGACATATTGTAAGATTTTGTAGAAGTAAGAACATGAAGAAGGATACTCAAGTAAAATTGAAGAAACCAGTAGAAAAGTTTGATCCAGCAGAAGTCAAGAAGGAGATGAACAAGGTTTGGGTCAAGAAGGAAGTAAATGAAGTCACAGATGAGTCCGCACAAACTCTGGTGCAAATACTTCCTCCGGGAAGTGAATTAGGTGCTTTGGCTTAGGGGGGGCTTTAATGAAAATCTTTTCTCCCTTACGAAAGGATTGGTGCTAATGCCTCAGCATGAAGAGACAAAGTCAAGGATTATTAACAAAGGCTTAAGTTAGGACAAAGAACTATGTTTGTAAAGGATAAAGGAAGAATTGTGTAGTTTACGAAGTCTACTATGCAAAAATATTTGATCAAGAAAAGAAGATAGGACATGAAGCTTGGCTAAGTATTTAACTAGTAAAATCAAGTGATAGTGCTTTGATAATTTGGTCCACACTGGTTCGCTATTGAAGATAATGCTCTATGATTCTGGCATATGGCTATTGATCATTGATTACATCTACATCCAGAAGTTTGTCAAATCTTGATAATTGGCTTAAGAGTAATGAGTAATAGAAGTTTGGGTTGATAGAACATAGTTGTTTTCAATACAGAGTAGTTTTATTTGGAAATGTTTTGAGAATCTACAAATGAACTCAGAGGTGAATGATTATGAATTTGGTGAGCTTTCAAGGCAACGTTTGAGAATGAGATAGAATTAAGAATCAAATGCTTAAGGTCTGATAGAGGAAGTGAGTTCACATCAAATGAATTCAATATTTTATGTGAAGAACAAGGGATAAAGAGACAATTGTCTACACCTAGGACTCCTCATCAGAATGGAGTTGTTGAACGAAAATATAGGACAATTCAAGAGGCTACTAGGTCAATGATGAAGGAAGCTGACCTACCGGAAGTATACTGGAAAGAAGATATACATACTGCTGTCTACATTCATAATAGAGTTCAAATCAAAGGTGTGATGAAGGGATTTTCCTTGGATACTCTACCAACAGTAAGACCTACCGGTGCTACAATAAGAAATTGAAGGTCACTGAAAGTGCTAATGTGAAAGTTGATAAAGATAAGGAAATAACATCAGATCTAAGTGGCTATGAATCAATTTGACCTGCCGCTAGAGTCAATAAAGAAAAGGTGGAACAAAAGGTCAGTCAAGTTGAAGAAAAAGTTCTAGAAAGAATTCCTGAGATCCCTAGGGTTTGTGCAGAAGTATCATACTAAACACCAGATCTTTGGTAAAAAGAGCAAAGGTGCATTGACAGAGAAAAATAATTGCAGATGAATAGGTAAATCTCTATTTATTTTCATAAGTTGAACCTATATCAGTGGATGAAGCATGCAAGGATAAGTTTTGGATCAAGGCAATGGAAAAAGGAACTAATGTAGATTAAGATGAATCAGACTTGGGAACTTGTCTCAAGACTAGAGATAAAATTGAATGAGAATGGAGAAGTGGTGAGGAACAATTCAAGGCTTGTGTGTAAAGGGTACTCACAAGTGGAAAGAAAGACTCTGAGGAAACTCTTGCTCCAATGGAAAAAATGGATGCTATTAGGTTGTTTCTAGCCTTTGCAACACATAAGGATTTCAAATCATATCAAATAGATGTAAAGACTGCCTTCTTGAATGACAAGTTGAAGAAGACATTGTTTTATCTAGACCAGTGTTAAGGGGAGCTGACAACAGATAAGTTGCAAACAGATGATTGTTGACCTAAGTAAATTGTTGGCTATACATGTTGACATTAATTAATATGCATTATTTTCATAAGTTGTCATGAAGGTTGATAAAATATGGAATGTTATGTTCCCTAAGAAGAAGGAAAGTTCATGGTTGGATATCATACCCTGATTTGAGCAGAGTCAAGTCTAAAGTTTTGAGAAGACAAGATATGTTACTCTAGAAGTGTTAACTTGTGAAGGTTCTGTAGTCATTTGTAATGCGAGTTAAAGTTGATACAATCTAATGTGTACTCCTAAGGGGGAGTATTCAAAGTAGTGAAGAAAGAGATGTAGCAGAGCAGGTAGAGGCATTGAAGGCTACCTCTCAGGTAGAATAGGTAGAAGTTGTTGATATGAGTTCCTAATAAAGAGCAGTAAGTGTTGTCATGTTCATGAAAGGGGGAGTTGTGTAGTAAAGAGAAAGAGAAGGTCTAGCACCCTTTTCCATTGATGTCAAAGGGGGAGAGAAGTTCATGTGAAAAACCAAAGTTGCAGTCAGGGAAAGCATCAAGTAAGGGGGAACAAAGAAGCAAAGCAAGTTTGTATACCTCGATGGTTTTTCACATCATGTGTTGCCATCAATGACAAAGAGGGAGATTGTTGCAAGTATGAGCAGTAAGTGTTGTCATTGATGTCAACACCTAATGAAATCCTCAAAGGAAGTTACTTGAGGAATTAGTACAAGTGTAGAATTGCTTCATCTATCATAATAGTGCAGTGTCTTGCTCTGTATATCCTGTAGATTGACTATCTTGGTCTACAAATTGGAAGTAATATTAAGAGATGTCTATAGTTGCTATGTTTCAAGTTTGAGCCTCTGGTGTAAAGATTTGAGCAAGTTCTAATCACCAAAGTAAAAACTATTTTTCTATGCATTTAGTGGTAATAGGGAGAATGTATTCTGCTCCACATTTCTCCACATTTATCTTTTATAGTCTATGGTTCTAGAGTTAATTCTAGGATGATGATATGCACCTTCAGTTCAAATGGTTCGTGATTTGGTGCTCTGCAAGCGATCTTTTCCTTTATGATAGTGGCCAGCAGTGATGTTCAAGTGCTCCAATTTGAAGAATCCTATGGATAAATTGTTTAGAGGTTGTGTGGATGCTCTTGGTGATTGTAATGTGCTTGTGGGAGTCTCTAGATCATGTTCCTACCTTTTGATTGGTTCACAAAGTATAATCTAGATCACACATGAAGCATGTTCCTAAAAGTCTTAGTGTTAACTCTAGTCTTGGCTGACCTAGTTATTTTCACTACTTGCGATTATACTTTGGAGATTGTGGAAGCATGTTGTTGCATGGAAGATTGCATTTGAGTACCAGCTAAAGTGAGACATGATCCACATTCATTCTTTCCCTTAGCAATTTTGTTTAGGTCTAGACCTATTCTAATGTATGTTTGTAATGCTGACCTTGGAGATTGTTCCAATGGTTGATGATTGTAATGCTGACCTTGATGTTCATTCCAAGGTTGATGAATTGTATAAATACATGTAATGAAGTTGTGATTGATTGATATTGAGGTGAAGATGTGAAGATTAGTGTGAAGTGAAAAAATAGAGCAGAGTAGAGGAGATATATTGAGCTTCAAAGGAACTGAACCTTGGCATGATGTACATACTACTATCTCAGTTCACAATCTTCTAGCAGTGAGCCCTTCTTGGCAGTGAGCCCTATCTTTTGTAGTGGGCATTTTAGGTAGTGAGCCTCTAATTTTTGGTATTGTTATTACATAGTATATTGTGCGATAACCCTCACCATGATTTTTCCATGTTTAGGGTTTTCCATGTAAAAATTTGGTGTCTCATGTGTTGAATATGTGAATGTGTTTAAGTTTTTGATTTCATGTTTTCATGGTTAAATCTTAATAATAGGGATTAAGTAGTTGATGTGTTGTTGTTTGAAAGAAGTTAAAAATTTGGTGACAACTGATTCACCCCCCCTCTCAGTTGTCTTGTGCATTTCAACATCACCTTCTATTTCCAAAAGTTATGCCAACAAATCATCTTTCTTTTCACTATTTGCTGCAATCACATCTTCCATAGCTGCATTCTCAACATCTTCATTCTCACTACCCACCTTTTCATCTTCCACCGCTACTGCACACAACCTTTTCTCTTGCTTGACCAATTCACCACTCTGCCATGCTTCCAATCTACTCAATCTCTTATCTAATCTCTCACATATACATGCTAACATCCCAAGAATCTTTCACTCTTGATATTGCCTCCAACCTTCCAATATCATAGGTCTCTTTCTCAACAATATCCCCATCTCATTTGCTGCAATCTTTGACCATCACTTCTCACACTCTGTAATGTGCAAACAAAATCCTCTCTGCAGCTTTCCAACTCTCACTTGCTCAGGACTCCTCTCTACCTACAACAATATCTTGAGCTCTTCACAACTGCCTTCTCTCCTACAGGTCCTAGTGCGAACTGCCTCACGTTTGGTGCTATGTCCACACGCTCAGGATCACTAGCTCTGATACCATTTGATGAAGATAGAAAACTCCTCCTTACCAATTACAAACATTCACAAATACAATTTCACAGAGGCAATGCTCTACCCCAAACAAATTTAAGATTGCAACATAATTTCTTTATTATTTCAAATCAAAAACCAAAACCATACATAGAGCTCTGTTCAAAAATTGTATCTCCATTATACCTCCCATGGCTTCCTCCATAGTCTATCTCCAATTGACAATTCACTGGTAGCTTTATTACTCTCCAAATCTATATTCATTCATTTCAGCTCTGCAACCACATGTCCCCAACTCATGCCATGCCAAATCTTTGCCTATTCAACCCTAGCCAATTCCTCTCAAGCTAGATTTCATCAAACATAGTAAGTTGTAGCCTTTGATGTCCACCGTATGATAGATGAGTCACTTTTCCTTGATTCCAGTCCTTCTCTCTTTTTTTAACCTGAAAACTACACCCCCACTTTGTTTCTTATGACTGGTTTCTTTTTATTGGATGAATTCCTTATGTGGCAGTTCGTTGATTAGAAAGTGAAGAGACATTTCATTCTCTTCCCAGATGAATTTGAAACTCCTATCTTTTTTTTAATTAAATTCAAAGCTGATATCCCTTTAGACCTGCGGTCTCTACTACAACATTCAACCAAAATGAACTTAGGTATATAATTTTTACCATGACACCCTCGTGGAATAGGAAGACATTACCAACTATGAGTTTGATGCTAGGTCTAGCATGTTTAAAGAATGTAAGACCAGACATGAACAAAATACTTAGCCTAGGCCACATGATTCCTTGATATACCGAAACTTAATAACATGTGGCAACCTCTCAAATGTGATTATGACTGAATATGAAAATATGGTGTGTGCATAAATTCTTCTATTGCAAGTATATTAACTTATATTGTTTTCAACCCCAACACTGAAATTTTCTCTCTTTAACCTCTAAAAAAGGCATTGGAAATGCTTTGGAGCTGAAGAACTTTAATTGTGTCTTTGTGACAGATGCAAGGCTTAAAAACAACTTCAGCCATAAATTTTCATCAGAAGCCTAAAACCTTACCGAAATTGACAGGGATGAGTGTCTTAATATTCCTAAGACTTCCTCCAAAGTGTTTGGCCTCAAGTACTATAGAACTCCAGAAAATTGTGTTTCCCCCAAACTGCCAGCACATGTCTGAAAACATTAAAATGTTCAAAACTTGAAGATATTTTCTCATGAAACCTTCATGTGTAATTCTAGGATGGAATAAACAATCTTCCTATTGAAGGATTTGTCATGAAACTTCACCAAACTCCCGGAATAATTGTTTTACAGAAACTGACTTCACGCACGCTAGGATTGAATTCAAGTAACACTGCCAAACTGCCTCCCTAACTGTGCCAAACACACATAGTGCTGAGAAAATCCATTAGAACCCAACAAAACAAAAAAAATTGAAAAACAAACCACACTCTATTTTTTCTTGATGCCGGATTGCCCATTCGTCCAGATGCTCCTACATCACGGACCCTACCCCCTTTCCACTGAGCATCACCTTAAATGTATGCCCCCTCTCATAAAGGTAGAAACTTAAGGAGACCTATATTCATGTACAAATTAAAAAAATTCTTCACTAATCTAGTCTTCTCTTCTCTCCCAAACTCTACGCTACTCTTCTGACTATTTTGCCCTTTCAATCTTTAACTACCTTCTTCCAGGGTCCCGAAAATAGAAACAAATGTTAGCAAGAAATGGGGAGGGTTACTGATTTGGATATCTGGTCCTTAGTCAAGTCTTTGTAGTCAGTTTATACCCCAGTCAGGTAGCTAGAGGTTAATAGAAAAACATAAAGAATAATAGAAATAAAGTATCAAATGTACATCATAATAACAAGATAACACAAAAATACCTAGTACCAGTAGATCTCCATATATATAGATAACAATCAAATGTCATACATCCATCCTTCAGCATGTCTGAGTCTCTGCCTCATCCATTTACATACATGAATTCTATGTCATTCTTTACATCAGAATATATCTCCTATCATACTTCTATATTCCTATATTATATTCTCCATATCTTATATCTATATATACTATATCTATTACATATAGGAATGTGTCTCCTGTCGGCTCCAGCGTCCACATTATGTGTGTGCTAGCTACTGGTTAGCTCTGCTCCATGCTCTACACCTTGGTAATAGATAGATTGAGAACCACATGATTATAGTACATTGATTTCAAAATTTGAGGAGCTTTCTGCCAAAGAAAAATTGTCTTAGGATTGATGAAGGTATAGAACAAACTAACGTTTGATCTCTTAGAAGCTACTTAGAAATATTTAATCTAGAATATTTGTTGGACTAGATCATTGAGTTGGAAAACATTTTTGAGTGGTAAAGTTAAAATGAATAGTAGAAATTAAATTATTTTTACTATTTATAAAAAATTCCAAAATTTCTACAGCACCAATGTACAAAAACTTTCATAACTTGGGTTTGCAAACTTGGATTTTTTACATTGTTCATTATGTTGGAATCCTAGTTCCATCTACTTTCTTACCATATGTGTTTCACTTTGGTGTTATTTTATCAAATAACCCTATGAAGAGCATATTCATTACTATTTGCAAAAATCTTTAATGCAGTGGACTCATCTCTCTATTTCTACTGTTTATTTTACTAAGCCAGCATAAACACGTGGGGGTGCCTATCCATTATTATTTTCACCTTGCTTTATCTATCTACTTATCATCTTTCTCTTAGTATTTTTTGAACTAACGCATGTTTGACTTTGCACAATTATTTGTTTCTAACAAGGTGATTTTGTAGGTTTGTGGTACCTAACATTGCATAGTTTTGTAGATTCCTAGTCTGGGGGCATCATTCTCCTGCCTAGTGACATTCTGCAGCCTCTACAATATTCTTTTGAGTATCCTTTCTTATTTATTTCTTATACACTCAAAAACATGACTCAGTTGCACAAGGTGGTTGTGTCAGCTTTGACAGAGCACACTAGACCCTCTCCTTGCCATGGGCAAACCTCCATGTCACTCTTACTCTTGTGGTAGAAGCTAGTTGAGAGGAGGCCAGACACGGGGGTGACCCTTCTTTCTTGAGAGCTGGACTTCATAAAGAGTGGTCAGTCGGTCCTGGGACCTTTCCTGGGTATTATTTCTTATGTGGTGTTCAATGACCATTGTAGTTGATATAATTATATGACCTGAAGGGTCACTAGTTACTATTCTCCTGTTTGGATTTTGGAGATTCCAATGCTGAGTGGGTTGTCGATTGTATACAGTTATGTTTCTATCAAGTTGGAGTCTCTCTTCAAATTATTGTATAATGACTTGTGTTTGAATTAACCTTAGCCTATGTTCATGTTCTTGGATTGTCAATTGTTCATTTTGAGGCCTAGGGTGTAATTCCTCAATCTCTTCAAGGATCGCCCTCACCCACTCACCTCTAAGCCTAGGGCACATTGGTGAGCCTGAATCGAGAGAGTTGATTTGAGTTAACCTTGAGTTGACTTGCATTTGACTTAGGGTGATGACCTAAGTCTTACTTTCCTTTGTTTTGAGTTGGTTGATTTTGATTGATCTTGTGTTGACTTTGGTTGACTTGTGTTGACTTTGGTTTACTAGTGTTGACTAGTAATGACCTTGTGATGAAATCAATGGTTTACTTTTGTTTTGACCTTAGTTGACTTCGTGATGAAATCGAGGGTTTATGAGCTTCGTGTAATTCTTTTTGGGGGTATTTTTTGTTTTCATATGTATGCACTCTATGTATGCAAGATAGTGTTTTTTTGTTCTTTTTATGGATTTTTTGAAAGGAAAGTGCTCTAATTAATCTAAGTATGAATGCAATTCTAGAATGAGTTTACCTAATGCAATCTTAATCTATGGTTTCTATATTTTTTGGTATTTTGAATCTAATACTCTAGGAAATGAAAGAACATGGAAATAAACTAATCTAATAATGCAAAAGAACTTGGAAACAAACTAATTTATCAATGCAAATTCTATCTATCCTATGAAGGAAATTGCAACATGAATTTACTATTTCCAAGAACAAATTTGAGATTAATTAATTACTATCACAATGAAATAAAGCATGAAAGAACCTAAAATGTGTCGACGCATGAGCCTCCACTACCCTCAGGAATCCTTGTATCAACAACCTCTTCATCCTCTTGCAAAAGCAGGGATCTCCTCTTGGCAACAATAGGGAAGGGATGCAAAATAGCTTGAGAAAGCTTCGAATATGAGCTCAATGTGAGATAAAGAGCACTATGGATTGCAAAACAAGCAATGTAACGACACAGAGAAGCTTTTAGCAAATATTTGGCATAACAACAATAAAATAAAAGGCTCATAAGTCCTACGTGAGCATAATAATTCTATGTGGAGAGCAAAAACCTGCAAAGCTTGGATGCAGAAATGAAATTGCCTCCCTTTGTGCTTGAGAGAGTGGGTATTTATAGCTCTGAATAGCACATAAAAGGTGGGAAGGATTGAAGAGTTAATTTCCTTGATTGGAGAGTTATCTCATTAGATTGGACAATGAATTGGGCTATTTAGGGAGTGATAAAACAAAGATAGCTTATCACAAAAGAAAAAATAGAGTCATCAAGAGTCCAAGAGATGATAAGTATAGATCTAATGGAGTTAATTATGCATGATTAAAGGCTTGAAATAGTTCACTCTATGTTTAAGCCAAAAATTCATGGAAATAGGAAGAAGAATGGAGAAAAACTAATCTTTTTTGTGTCCAAACTTGAAGTTTTTTTATGGCTAGAAAAGATCACAAGGTTGCCCATGGGTCGCCCCTTTTACCAGTCCAAGTCACTTGGGGGCGACCCATGGGTGACCCACAAAGGGGAGGGTGTTTACATGCGGGGTTAGAGATTGTTATTTAGGGGATGCAAATGTGAACTATCTCTAGAACTAGGTCAAAAGTTGGTCAAAAATCAAATCTCCACTTGCAAATGTCAAATCTATTGGAGGAGATCTTGAAATAAGAGGGGGAGATTTGTCCTAGTTGAACATAACTAAAAACTGAAAGTTGGAGATGGCTTGGGAGGTCTCTTGGAGGGCTCCTAAGGGTGGGGTTAGATGAAAAACACCAGGGAAAGGTTAATTTATGAAAAATAGATGAACAAGAGGCTTAGGGATGAGGTCGCAAGAATAGAAAATGAAAATCAACAAGTGTCAAAAAGTGTTGAAAGTGAGGGAAAAGTTAGTACGATAAAGGGGAAACAAAGGAAGAAACAAAAACCCACTTGTTGCCAAGAGAAATGTTGTTGATAGGGTATTATTTTCACACTTACATGTACGTACATGGATTACATGTCATCATAGGGTCCTTTTCGAGACTGTGCGTGATTTTAGTGCTAAAATATTTCTCCCACGGGGATGGTAGTCTACATGAAGGGTAGGTACTATTCTTAAAATAGGCCTTACCTATTGTCAATTTCCCACAATAGTACCTACAATAAATAACATTAGTTCAACATTTTAAACATATCAAGATAAATAATGAAAACTGAAATGACTGAACACACCATAGATTTGTGAGTTTTCCTAGTTTTTTTTGTTGAGGAGACCTATAGGGATGAAAGCATGAAAAATGAGAGCATGGAAGATGCGTAAAAGGAACAACTAATCTAAATATTCATAAAACAAACTAAGATAAGAGGAAAAGAGTGGAGAAATTAGAGTGAATGAAGTGAAACACTGATGGAATTAGTCGTGCAAGAAATCATTGGAAAGATATCATTGAGGGGATCATGAAGATGGCCACTACTTCTTCTGCCGCTAAGAATCAAGTACATAATCAGTCAAAAACCCTCTTCTAAACCCATATCTCATTTCAATCAATTTCATGCCCATACTTATTAGAATAATATTCTTGGTCATCTAGTTACTTGGTTGTGTATAACATATTTATCTCTTGATCTTCATCTTCTTCAACATATGCCTCCCCTTCTACACATTCCTCATATTCAGTGTCTTCCTCCCTTAAATCTAGAGAAATAACACACCGAGTAGGGTATGGGTTAGGATACAAACTTCACACCATGAATCATCTTCCACAACATTCACATTTGACTTTCTCAGAGGATCAAGTGTCCCTTTTGGAAAGTTCCACTGATCTAGCTTCCTTTGACCAGCTCTTTCTCTATCAAAAACATGATTACCATTTTTCCATTCAGTATTATATGTCATATCAAATAGTTTCATAGGCTTTTCTTGTCTCTGAGGAACTTTTCTATCAGAAGAAAAACCCTTCTCATATTTGGCTACTTTATAACTCAATTCCTTTAAAGCATGCATGACAGTATCTAGTGTATCTTTCAACAAAGATAGTTTTCCATGAGGAGCTTTATCTTGATGAGACAATTTTATTTTTCCCCTCTTAGGTGATTTACCAGAAGCATTCTTGTTGCTCTCAATATTATGTTCCACCTTATAATCTTCTCTCAAGGTGAGAGGGCTTTTATCTCTCAATAGGTAACCCATTTTGGAATCAAAGGCATTGCAATATATCACCAAACACATAGACTCATTAGGTCACATCCTCTTAGGGTTCCTGGCCATTAGTCTCATGAATCTTGTTTTGAATTATAACACATTCTTATTTAATCACTTGACTATGTTGGTGAATTCATTAGTTGTAAATCGAGGGTCAATTCTCTTGCCATATCACTCCTTAGAGATAGCTTGGAAATTATTTAGGTGATAATGCTTCTATTAGGGGGCCTTTATACCAATCTCTAACCACATCATCAAGGGACTACATAAATAACTTCATCATCACATCTTCATCCACTATTTCATAATAATAGGTAAGATAAATGAATTCTCTCAAGTGATCCTCTCTTGATACTACATTATTTCCTTAGAATTGTGGTAATTTTCCCCTAATTTCATTTGGCACTTAGTTAGGGTATCTAGGGATGCCTCCAAATTCTATCTTCATATATGTGTCCAAGGCTAAGGGACATATTATATGGTCATGATACTCACTCTCTATAGAACTTCTAACGATTCTACTCTAGACTCTCTGATCTACAACATTCCTTCTCTCTTGTCTAATTTCCCTTTATCAAGGATTATTATGTAACACATGAGCTCTAGCTCTTCTAGCATTCTAAAGTTGAATTAAGTTTTCTTGTAGATCAACCAATTGTTTCTCAATTTATTCTTTAGGGGTATCATATTCATCCTTTTTTACATCTACTTGGGCATCTTCATACTCAACTTTAGTTTCATGCAACTCTTCCTCATTTAATATTACTTTCTCCCTATATCACAAGGTTTTGAGCTTTAGGGATGGTTCTATGGGTAGGAGGAATTGGTATTGAATGGACTTTAGGATAATTTGGTATAAGATGATGTCAAGTTCTATGATCCCTATCATTTCTAGCATTCCCCTCCATAATTCTCTCTCTCTCTCTCTTGCACTAACCTTTGGAAATAGGGACCATGGTTTTCATTATTTATGGTTGATCTATCAGAATAATAACCATCATCTAGTAAATGATGTGCTTTATCAGATGTACCAATTTCAATATCATTTCTAGGAGGATTTTGAGTCATACTTGAATTATTTGCTCTCCATCTAATATTTCTTCTTGTCTCAAGCTTTGGAACTAAACTTGCATTAGGGTTATTTCTGATTACACTCCTTCTTCCATCCATTTTGAAACTTATTTTTTAGGTTCTATTGTAAATTCGCCACCCACTTTCAAATGGGATGCTAGTGTTAGTATACAAAATCCTACATAATGTTCTTGAAAGGAAACCTTCAATAAACATATATTTTCAATTCTGAATGGATAATGTGTTATTAATTGAAAACATACTACTCATGAAGATATAATTTCAATAGGATTTTAGACAATATCCAACAAATCAATTACTCATAAGACTAAATGAGTTTAAACTTCTAGACACTTTTTCCCCAGTAATGATATCATTTATGTTGTGTTTTTTTCTTGTTTTAGACCACATCATGACTATGTTTACTGAGGGTTCATATTGTTAAAGGCTCCAAGGTCTGTCAAACCTTACAACAATAGAAATAATAGATAATACCATTTATAGTAGCCTAGGTGGACAAGACCAACACATGAGAAAGATCTCCTTTATCCTTCTTCTTTGAGTTCTACTAGACTCAGGGGGTATTCCTTGCAATTCTTCTTAAAGATATGCTATCGATATTATTATTTCAAGTGAATACACAAGTTACTCAGAGATAAACACACTTCCCTAAAAATTTCCACTCTTTAGGCCAATATTTACTGACATAAGATTGGACTCAATAATTTTATCTCTAGCCTAGATTAGTTAGCCTATTGAGGGGGATGCAGAGGATTTTAAAAGGTAGAAAAGGACCATGAACAAATGCAGAGATAAATCTTTATTCTAGTGTGAAGCATTCTACAATTCTATGTGAATTATAACCATATATAGGTTATTTTAAATTATCATGAAACATAATAGTGTTTGAGAAACTATGGAAGATTGAGAAAGGATGAGAAATTGGTCCCTTCATATTGTGGGTACAGGGTCAAGAACAAGACTCACAATGCAACAAATCCCATGCCACTTTAATAGTTCATGTGACCCAAAGATAATTAACCTCACTATGTGAATTTTAGGTCATCAATTGATTCCTCGTATAAACCTAGAACTTTACTTAGTAAGATCCTTTTTACTAGAACATAACCTTGTTGTTAAGGATGGAAGACATCACATCAAATATAACATTCAATATGATTTTTATAGTATTCTAAGAATAACCAACTAACATATTCTTAACAAAAAATATAACAAATGTGCATTCAGAGATTTAGATAAATAACAACTAGAGCAATATGAGACAATACTAGAATTTAGACAAAGAACATCTTGTATTGATTTTTATGAACTAACATTACAAGAGAAAATGATATAATGTAAATACTATAAACTTTTAGTGTAACCCTTTATTTCTTCTAAACTTTGTACATCATCTAATACACAAATTCCCTCCCAAAAGTCCCTTGTACAATGAAGAGAATTTCCCATTTATAATAGAAGATAATGCTCATCTCAAATGGATGATTGACACTTGTAAGCTTCTATTACAATATGAAGTTATTATAAGGTTTGTGCTCACAAGGGCACTCATGTGGGCCTAATATAGTTAGGGGTTTCTATAGGGCCTCTTACCAAAGGAAAAGTATTAGAAACTACAAATACAACATTAACTCCAAGGCTATAAATGCATTAAACTATAAACCCTATACTAGCAAAGTGTTCTATTACCTTAGAAGAAAAAACAACACCAAACCAACACAACCAACTATGTTCCAAAAATACTAGACAAAAATGTTGCATTGGGAAATATTACCCTCTCACCCTTCTCAAAAAATTGTGACCTAGTATACCTATCAACATTTCCATGTCAAAAATGTGCTCAAGTAATACAACCTCAACATACTCCCCACTAGCACATTTTGGTTGTACTCATTTCTTCATTTTCTTTGATTCCTCCACTTGCACCTAGTTACTATGGTCTCCCATTTCTCCCTGCAACTTTGGCATCATTCTATCTAGAGTGAGGAAATGAACACCATGAAGGATTCCCTTTCTTCTATTGCTTCTATGAATAATGTCCATAGAGGAAACAAAGATTATGAATTCGCTTGACATTTCAAGACTACTCTTGGAGTATGTAACCATAAACCCTCCTAACACTTGGCCCACATCATTGCAATACACCCTAGAAGGCTCAAGTCACTCTACACATATTTTTATTTTTGTAGGCTCTTCACCTTTGTCCTCAAAACCTAACCTTGCTAACATGCCTTTCCCCAGACACTTTCTTTTTTCCTTTACCTTCACAACCTTTGCCTCTCCCCAGAACAAATCCATACCAAAAAACTCTTCAAGAAAAAATAATTTCAAAATCCATACACATAACTCAATATTGGGTAAAATATGCCAACATGGAAAATGAAATCCCTGTGAATCATTGCTCACAATTCTGGCACCCCTCCCATACCAAAATATTCTATGTACCTAACATTTATTTTATAAACCCTAAAGCTACTAGGATTTTGCAAGGTAAAATTATCTCCAAGCACCTACCTAATACTACCTTCACTTTCGATATCTTATAGGTGCATGTCATTACCTAACTATTCTTATAGAGCAAATTAATAAAACTAGGAGCCTAAATCATTACACTACTTCCAGTTGCCTTCCTCTAAAATGCCACCACTTCCAAAATTACATATGAGAGCACCTATACAATAATAATAATACATGGCCAATACTCATTAGATAGAACAAAATTAAGGCTCCATAAACTCTACATGCCTTAATCATGTGAAGACTCCAATCACACCCTATTTTGAAAAACATACTCCTTATGCAAATTCCTCCCACTTGACACTCTCACTTATATCTTCAATAATTAAGGTGGCATGTATGAAAAATGATGATCCAACCCTCTCAAAGCACTTGATAAGTACCTATAAGTTTTTGTTATAGGACCTTGTTCTATACCATGATTGGCCAAAAAAAATTGTTGTACTTAATTCAAATCTCTCCTACAATGCTAAAAGTTTTGAGCTACTCAAAATTTTCTCCAAAATACAAAGCTTCTTCAACATAACATTTTGACTTCAATTCTTATGTACTTTTTTGCAATGCCTTTATTATCACCATAGAATCACCTTCTACCATCAAATTTTTTATATCTTGAGAAGCTACTACAACTAAGCTTACCACTAACACTTCCCACTTTGCCTCGTTATTCATTCTGATCCCTAAAAAAGGGAACCTCTATATATTCTAACTACAAAGCCTCCTCACGCATTTCCTAGGTTTCCTCTAAATTTCACGCCGGAAAATTTCTAAACTCGTCGGTTGTTTAGTACAAACCGCTCACTGAACGCCAATCAGCGAGGGTAGTCTCAAATTCAAAACATACCAGTCGGCAGCGTTCAAATCTTCAGTCGACGGTTTAAACGCAAGTCTGCACCACCATCGGCGGTTTAGAAACTTTACGCCGGGAAATTTTCCACACTCGTCGGGTGTTCCTAAAACATCAGCTCCAAACCGCCGATCGACCAACATCTGGCGGTTTATCAGTCCACTCAGCGGTATATAGAAACAGCTTTCCAAACCCCCGAGACCCCGCCGAAAGCAGTTTCTTGCTTTCAGTAAGAGTTTCCCGGCCATCAGAGGCGGTTTCCGCCACCAAACAGTGGTTTCAGTGTGCAAACCAGTGGTTTCTACAACTCAATCACTGTTTTTCAATCACTAAAGCGGTTTCTAGCCAGTAAACAAAAGTCGTTTTCGCCCCCAGTAAGCGGTTTTCCGCAAGCAGAGGGCGGTTTTCATCAAAACCCAGTGGTTTTGGCTAAAATTCAGTGGTTTCCCGCCCCAATCAAGCGGTTTCCTACCCTGATAGGTGGTTTTTCGCGCAAACCAGGGATTTTTTTGCCTAGAATGGTGGTTTTTTCTTTCTGCAGAGAATATTCTGGGGGAAAGAGAATATTCCACTGACATCAACCAGGGGACCATTTTTGCCCCTCAAAGCCCTAAAAAGGGACTTTTTTTCATTTTTGCATAATTTTTGCCCACGGAGGCAAAATCGGGCAAACGAGATATCATCGGAAAGCTGATATAGAGCACTTCGCATTGGTGTCAGTATTTTTTTGAAATTCTGCTGCAGGTGACTGCTACAGAAGTTTGAAGACAGATCTTCATTTTTGGCTTCCAAGCTCACAACTTTTTTCCACGATCTCTGTTTTTTGCGATTCTTGCGGCATCAGAAAGGTCTTCAAGAGCTCTTCAAATCCATCCATGCACTTTTCTCATATCAGCTCCAGGGTTATTTTATTTCATTTGTCGATTTTTTGGCTTTTGAGTGATAAATTGGACATTTTGGAACTTGAGGAAGTGAAACTTGTTTTGAAGGGTTTTGTTTGTTGTGGTAAATCAGTGTGAGTAATTGTAATCTCCTTTGAATCTCATTTTTAAGAGATATTGATGTTTTCCCTTTTTTGGTCCCTTGAGGACAATTGTAAATCGCACTAAGTATAAAATGCCACAATCATTCCTTTTTGGGGGGGTGATCTTTTTTATTGAGTAACAGGGGGGTTGTCTTGTGTTCTTTTTTGTACTCTTGCATCATGGATCCAAACAAACTTCCTCTACTCACACCATATAACTATCATGAGTGGAAAATTAAAATAGAGATTCATTTAAGAAGTTTGAAAATTTATAGAGTAACAATGGGTACAGAAACTAAACCAACAACAGTTGCAGAAAAGAGAAAGTGGTACAATAGATGTGATCAAGCTTATGGAACACTATGCTTGTCTATCTCTCCTAGCCTTCTTTTTCATATTGAATCTTGTCAAACACCTAATGAAGTGTGGACTACCTTAGAGAATCTCTTTGGTAAGAAAGATACTATGAGAGGTTTCAAATTGGAGAGTGAACTGATTGGTTTGAATCCAACCAACTTTGCAAGCATCCAAGACTTCTTCACAAAGCTAAAGTCACTTAGATTGCAACTCAAACAATGTGGAATTGAGAAAGAGGACACTCAATTGATTCTTTCAATCCTTGCTAAGCTCAGTCCTGACTATTCAGTTTTTGTTTCTACCTTTTATGCTACTATGGATGCACTTAGGAAAACTTTTACAATGCCTTCACTCGATGAGTTTGCTGCATCACTCACAAGAGAGCAAGCTAAATTAGTACACATGGGCACATTAAAGTCTCCTGAACCTCAAGCACTTCTTGCTAATCAAGGTACAAAGGATCAAAAGGCTTCAACTAGCAAAGGCAAGAAAGAGAAAAATAAGTATTTCAAGAACAATGAGCAAGCAAAGGAATCAACCAAATCACCAAAGTCCTCATCCTCTCCAAAGAAGGAATCATCTAAGAAGGAGAGACCAAAGTGTGCATATTGCAAGAAACTAGGACATGATGAGTATAAGTGTTATGAGAAGAAAATTGATGAGTTGACTCACATTATTCAAAAGCACAATATCACAATGCCATCATCATCACCTAGTACATCCTCTTCTTCAACACCATCATCATCTACATAGACAAGGACAGCAGGCATTGCCAGTGTGACATACAAAGGAAAAGGACATGCACTCTTTGCTTTTACAAGTCTTCAGTCAGAGAGATGGCTTCTTGATTCAGGAGCTTCTCATCATATGGCATCTTCACAAGGGATGTTCTCTTCATTTGAGTCACGTACTTCGACACCTATTTTGATGGGTAACAATACATACATCATGTGGCTTTTTCCCTCATACCTTGAGATGGAGTTTCTTCGACATCAGCCTTTGGATTGGTTTCTTCCTAAGGGGAGAAATGTTGTTTGCAAGTACAGGACACTTTCCAGTCTTCTTCTTCAGGCATTCTCCATCGACACAGGAGCTACTTCATTGTGGGGGGGACCTATAGTCTCACCCTTGCTCTCCTATGGGGGGTATTTGATTGTACATATGTGATAGAAGTAGTCTTTGGGGGGTCATGTTGAGTCCTCCTACTATCACTTCTTTCACTTTCATTGTTTCATGCATTCTCACTTTTAGAGAGGAGTTTTGTCCCATGAGGTTTTCTCCTTTTCTCCACTTGAGATTTGTTTGTACATGGGTACCTAACATGGCCTAGTAGCTGGGACCCATCCATCTGTTAGATCTAGGGCACACAACTGAGAGGGGAGGGTGAATCAGTTGTACAAAAACTTGCTCTATTTCAAACACTTGATTCTTCTTTGTTGTCTATTAGCATATCAATTAACCATTCATGAAAGCATAAAGCATAAACACCGGAGCAGATAAACAACAACACATTAGACACCAAGATTTTTGACGTGGAAAACCCGGTTAAGGGAAAAACCACGGGGTGATTAACCCAAGGATTATTCTTTGTTAGAAGAATAAAAAAAATGGATGGCACATGCCAATTAAGGCTCACTGCTCACAAGGAGGCACATTGCCTACAACAGACACATTGTCTACAAGATAACAAGTATTACAAATTTGAACTAGAGATTGACATCTTTAGAATGTCTGGATAAGTTCCATTTAAGCCTGAGACACACCTACTCTGCCTTTCGCTCTTTCACTATACCACACTCATCCGCTCCATGACACCCTTCAAAATAAATTCACAAACCTTTATTTATACAAGGCATCGACTTAGGAACAATCATCCACAAAAACATTCACAAGATGAATAACTCATCTGGTCGGCCAGCCTGAACAAGAACATCTTCATCCGGAAGTATATCTTCAATTTCGGGCTCTAACACTAATGCGGACTGACAACACAACCTCAACATGATCCAAGAACCTTCACAAGCTTGCCTGAATGACTAGGTACATCCGCACTTCCTCTACTTACTAGAATTCTTCTCTTCATCATCTGGAACTTCAAGAACACAATCTGTCGCCACTGTCACAATCACAAAGGTGCTTCCGGACCTCTAAACCATGAACAAATCGAGATGACACATCACAAGGACATCCCAAACACTCCTTCCAATCCGCAGAATAGGACAATGCACTTCCGGATCTCACCGGACCTTTTTGTAATATTCTGTCACTCCAGAGCATCTCCCGGAACTGGTTCTACTTGATCGATCACAACTTCTTCATATCTTCATGCAGACCTCTGAAATCTTAACTGGAACATCTCAAGACTCATATCTACAAACCCTTTAATCCGCATCCTCTGATCCTCAACCTATTGAGTACTTTTGCCTTCTTCTTATCACTGTTCTTCACTGTTCCTGATTGAGACTAATTTTCTCAATATCCTCAGCACACAGCTCATCCAATCCTTCTCATCAATGCAATATGAGTATGTTGACATCAATGACAACACTGGTTAACCTCATACTTGCAACAATCTCCCCCTTTGTCATTGATGGCAACATATGATGTGAAAAACCATCAAGACAAGAACTTCTTCTTTCTGTCACAGCTCCCCCTATCAGCAACAACTCTTCACATGTCTTCTCTTCCTTTACTGCTCCCCCTTTGATCATCAACCACTTGTTTTTCACATGTCTTCTCTCCCCCTTTGACATCAATGGCAAAGGGCTCATACTTGCAATTTCAACAAATCAGAATCATACCAGCTGTTCCCCCTTAGTAGCAGCTCCCCATCATCAATCCGAATCACAAGCTATGACTGTGATATCCATCGGACTGATGCACATCAGTGCATCCTAGTTCATCACCGGAGGGGCCATGACCCCTAACTTCTCCCTGAGATACTCAAAAGAGTCCTTGGGAAGAGGTTTAGTAAAAATATCTGCAATCTGATCCTTGGAGGATACATACTCCAACCTGACTTCTTCCTTGTTCACTTGTTCTCTCAGAAAGTGAAACTTGATAGATATGTGCTTGGTCTTAGAATGCAATACCAGATTCTTAGAAATATTTATTGCACTAGAATTATCACAGAAAATTGTGATAGGCTCCTCATATTCTACTTTAATGTCTTTTAGCATCTGCTTCATCCATAAGATTTGAGTGCAACTACCTGTTGCTGCAATGTATTCTGCTTTAGTTGTAGACAGAGATATTGCATCTTGTTTCTTGCTTAGCCAAGAAACCAATCTCTTTCCCAAAAAGAATGCTCCACCACTGGTACTCTTCTGGTCATCCACATCTCCTACCCAATTTGCATCTGTGTAAGCATGAAGAGAGAAATCATGATCTCTAAGATACCACAAACCATACTCCACTGTCCCTTTTAGATATCTAAAAATTCTCTTGATTGCCATGACATGAGATTCTTTGGGATCAGCCTGGAATCTAGCAACAAGACCAACAACTTGCATAATATCCGGTCTAGTTTGAGTGAGATACAACAATCCACCAATCATTGATCTGTACTTTGTCTGGTCTACCTTAGGAGAGTCATCATCTTTGCTCAACTTGCATCCAGTTGCCATGGGAGTATTCATTGGCTTTGAATCTTCCATCCCAAATTTCCTCAACAATTCTTTCACATATTTGGTCTGAGAAATGAAGATCCCTTTCTTTGTTTGAGTAATTTGCAGACCCAAGAAGAAATTCATTTCACCAAGCATAGACATCTCAAACTCACTTTTCATCTGATTTGCAAAAGTTTTACACATACTATCTCTTCCTCCAAAAATGATATCATCCACAAACACTTCAACAATCAAAATGTTTTCATTATCTATTTGGAAATATAGATTACTATCAGCGGTACCTTTGTTAAAACCAATCTTCAAAAGATGTTTGTCCAGCCTCTCATACCATGCTCTTAGGGCTTGCTTTAGACCATACAGTGCCTTCTTTAATTTGCAGACCATATCATTATGCTCAGATAACTGAAATCCATCCGGTTGTTCAATGTACACCTCTTCGTCTAAGTCACCATTTAGGAAAGCAGATTTGACATCCATCTGATACACTTTGAAATCTTTGAAGGCAGCAAATGCAAGAAATAGTCAGACTGCTTCAATTCTTGCCACCGGAGCAAAGGTTTCCTCAAAATCAATCCCTTCTATTTGAGAGTAGCCTTTGCAGACTAATCTGGCTTTATTTCTAATTACTTCACCAACTTCATTTAGTTTGTTCCGGAAGACCCATTTGGTTCCAATCACATTCTTGTTTCTAGGTCTAGGAACAAGATCCCAAGTGTGATTTTCTCAATTTGTATCAACTCTTCCTCCATTGCTTTGGTCCAATTTTCATCATTGCATGCTTCATTTATTGTCTTAGGTTCAATCTTTGAGATCAGACAACATTCATCTAAATTTTGAGCAATTTTCCTCCTTGTTTGTACCCCTTTGATTTTGTCACCTGTGATATGATCTTCAGAGTGGTTTAGAGTTACATACCTTGGAACTTTGGGAGTTTCTTGCACTACTGTTTCTTGATCAGGTTCATTCAGACAAACCTCTTCTTCCTGATTTACAGGATCAGTCTGAATCTTACTTTTAGAGGAGATTTGAGCTCCTTGAACCAGAGAACCATTCAGATCATCTTCATCATATTCATAAAACCTTGAGGGCTTCTCAATTCCTTCATCAACCTTCACATTTGTACTTTCTATCATCTTTCTCAGTCTCTTATTGTAACACCGGTATGCTTTGCTTTGAGTGGAGTAACCCAAGAAAATTCCTTCATCACTTCTAGCATCAAACTTTCCTAGATCTTCATCTCTCTTAATGTAACATTTGCTACCAAATACTCTAAAATATCTCACAGTAGGAGTTATACCAAACCAAAGTTCATAAGGAGTCTTACCGGTATTGCTTCTGATTTGAACTCGATTGAGAGTGTAGACTGCAGTGCTGACAGCTTCTCTCCAAAACATCTGAGGAACATTTGCTTCCATCATCATTGTCCGGGATGCTTCCTGGATGGTCCAGTTCTTTCTCTCTACTCCATTCTGCTGTGGAGTCTTAGGAGCAGACAACTGTCTCTTTATACCATGCTTCTCACAAAAGTCTATTAATTCTCTGGATGTGAATTCACCACCTCTATCAGACCTTAGACATTTCAGTTTCAATCTGGTTTGATTCTCTACCATAGCTTTGAAGATTTTGAACTTCTCAAAGGCTTCTGATTTCTCTTTTAGAAAGGTAACCCACATCATCCGGGAATGGTCATCAATCAGTAATATGAAATATCTATCTCCTTGCATACTCTTGATTCTTGTCAGACCACATAGATCAGTATGAACTAATTCCAATAATCCGGTAGAAGACTGATCCTTGCTTTTGAAAGAGACTCTGCTCTATTTACCTAGCTAACATTCTTTGCACAAACTATTTGTAGGTTTCACCACTTTTGGAAGATCTCTTATAGCCTGAGTATTGCTTATCTTGATGATGTTATCAAAATTTACATGACACATCCTTCTATGCCATAACCAACTCTGATCAACTTGAACAAACAAACAACTTTTATTAGAACCAACTAGATGGAAGATATTACCTTTTGTTTGAGTACCGGATGCAATCTCAGTTCCAGAGCTTTCAAAACCTGCATCTTCCATTTTTGAACTAGAGATCATAACCTTTGTCTACTAACTGTCCAACACTAAGAAGATTGTGCTTCAATCCTTCAACATACAGTACATTACCAGTTTTGCTCTTTCCATCAAAAGAAATAGTTCCCCTACCTCTGATTCTACCAGCAGAATTATCACCAAACTTTACCATTCCTCCTTCATACCTTTCCAAATCTAGAAACTTGTTTTTGTCACCTGTCATATGGTGAGAGCATCCACTGTCAATAACCCAATCACCCTTTTCTTCAACTTGGGCAGCCAAATCTCTTTCTACAACCTTATGATTGACAAATTCAGAGGATATTGGATCTTCTTCCTTGATGGCAATAAACACCCATTCATTTCCAGATTTATTTCTTATTTCTGATTCATCATTTGTTACTCCTTCATTATCATCTTCTTCATGACCATAATAACAGTTCTTTTGGAACCTTTGTCTGTTGGAATTTGACCTTGCAGATCTTTTCGGACATCTTGAAGCAAAATAACCAATCTTATTGTAGTTGAAGCACTTAAAGGGTAATTTTCCTTCATACTTATCAGATCCTCTTGGCAGTCTCTTTGCAATGAGGGCTTCAAGTTGAGTTGTTTCTGCTTCTTCCTCTTCCATGTCTTTTCTTGCTTGATCATACCATGACAGCTTCCTTGAAGAGTTTTCTCTCGGATCAAATCTTTGTTTGCCTTTTACATAGGCACTGGCTTTGAATGCAGATTCAGTCTTGGGGGGGATCATCTCCAAACTCGGTCATTTCAAATGCAGCTAGTTTGCCAGCCAATTGCTCTCTTGTGACAGTTGTATGGTCTTTGAATTCATCAATGGCAGCAACCTTGATTTTGTAGGCAGCAGGAAGGGATCTGAGAATTTTGCAAACAATCTCATTTTCATCCAAAACTCCACCAGCATTCCTAATTCCACACACCAACTCGTTTACTCTTGGCATAAAGGTAGTGATATTTTCATCATCTCTCATCTTCAATCTTTCAAATTTCCCTTTGAGACTTTGCAACCTTGCACTCTTAACAAACTCATCTCCTTCATGCAGAAGTTCCAGTTTAGTCCAGATCTCATAGGCAGTTGGTAGGTCAAGAACATTTGAGAGCTCTGAGTCAGTCAATGCACTTAGAAGAGCTTCTTTTGTCTGCAGATTATTTTCAGCATCTGTGATTTCATTCAGAGTTGTCGGACCACCCTGTGGAGGTACATATACTTTTGAGACCATGGTCAAGTATGCTTTTCCCATACACTCCAAGTGACATTTCATGCGACCTTTCCAAAGAGAGAAGTTGGTTCTATCAAACTTTGGACTATCCTTCTTATATGACGACATCCTGGATCTCCTCAAGCGGTTAAGCTCCTTTTAGAGGAACTTGGCTCTGATACCAATTGTTAGATCTAGGGCACACAACTGAGAGGGGGGTGAATCAGTTGTACAAAAACTTGCTCTATTTCAAACACTTGATTCTTCTTTTTTGTTTATTAGCATATTAATTAACCATTCATGAAAGCATAAAGCATAAACATCAGAGAAGATAAACAACAACACATTAGACACCAAGATTTTTGACGTGGAAAACCCGGTAAAGGGAAAAACCATGGGGTGATTAACCCAAGGATTATTCTCTGTTAGAAGAATAAAAAAAATGGATGGCACATGCCAATTAGGGCTCACTGCCCGAGCACACTGCTCACAAAGAAGCACACTACCTACAAGAGACACACTGTCTACAAGATAACAAGTATTACAAACTTGAACTGGAGATTAACATCTTTACCATGTCTAGATCAGTTCCATTTAAGCCCGAGACACACCTGCTCTACCTTTTTCTCTTTCGCTATACCACACTCATCCGCTCTATGACACCCTTTAAAATGAATTCACAAACCTTTATTTATACAAGGCATCGACTTAGGAACAATCATCTAAGTCGGTATTCATCCACAAGAACATTCGCAAGATGAATAACTCATCCAATCGGCCAGCCTGAACAAGAACATCTTCATCCGAAAGTATATCTTCAATTCCAGACTCTAACACTAATGCGGACTGAAAACAGAACCTCAACATGATCCAAGAACCTTCACAAGCTTGCCTGAATGACCAGGTACATCCGCACTTCCTCTACTTACTAGAATTCTTCTCTTCATCATCCAGAACTTCAAGAACACAGTTTGTCGCCACTGTCACAATCACAAAGGTGCTTCCGGACCTCTAAACCATGAACAAATCGAGATGGCACATCACAAGGACATCCCAAACACTCCTTCCAATCCGCAGAATAGGACAATGCACTTCCGGATCTCACCGAACCTTTTTGTAACATTCTGTCACTCCGAAGCATCTCCTAGAACCGGTTCTACTTGATTGATCACAACTTCTTCATATCTTCATGCAGACCTCTGAAATCTTAACTGGAACATCTCAAACCCTTTAATCCGCATCCTCTGATCTTCAACCTATTGAGTACTTTTGCCTTCTTCTTATCAATGTTCTTCACTGTTCCTGATTGAGACTAATTTTCTCAATATCCTCAGCACACAGCTCATCTAATCCTTCTCATCAATGCAATATGAGTATGTTGACATCAATGACAACACTGGTTAACCTCATACTTGCAACACCATCATTTCATCTTGCTTTAGTCAGCTACTCCCTAAGTTGCACTTAAGGGGGGGTGTTGGTGTGAACAGGGTTATCCCCTAACTAGTTTACCCTTGTGTGGAAAATTCATCCTATTTAAATATTTACTAGTTAAATAATATTCACACATCACAAATAATTCACACATGTTAAGTTGACTTAGTGAGTCTACTAGATGTCTAGTTGTGTCTAGTTGAGTCTAGTTGTGTGTTGAGTTGTTGATAGTTAGAGTGAGTTGTCTTATCCTCCACATATGCAATTAGTTATCATCCTCTAATTGACACATGTTGTAGGAATATCTCCACTTTCGACTCCACCTTTCTAGCTCTCACCTTGCCTTTATAAGCAAGGCATATCATGTACATTGTAACAACAATCCATTGTAATAACAATCTTTTGTATTCATTGATAGAATAGCATTATTCTTTCATTTGATCTCTCTTGTGATTTCATGAAGTCCTAGATCCTGGTGGCTCCAATCATAGCCAACTCTAACAAGAAGTACCATTGAAATTTAATTTTATGAAATTCTCAAGAGGGGGACCCGCTATTTCTTCTCTTTGGGATTCCCCTTCAATCTTTTATTTTACTTGCCCCTTAATCATTGAAAAATGTAGAGATATAACAAAATTAATAAACATCATAACCAAAATATCTCAATGTATTAAAATAGTTGATCCTAAATTCTACCAAAGCAAGAGTGAATCACATTGCTAAGGTCTGAAAAAAGGTGTGTTCTATTTTCTTTCAACTATATATAATTTTAACATAATGTTTTCCTTTATCTTTTAAAAACATCCCAATGGTCAAAAGTTAATTGGGCCCTAGCAATTTACCTAGGGACATTCTTGATGCATATTTTCCTAAAGTCTCCATATATGCTAGGCAACATTTTTATAAGTTGTGATGAAGGTGTTGTCCCTCAAAGTGTACTTTTGAATATATATATAGGGATCCTCCCTTGTGAAACAAATGATGATGCCTTTCACTTTCCTCTCTTTGGTTAGGAAAACGCAAATCTCCTCCCTACATTGGACTTACATGTGATACCTTTAGTTAAGTAAGAAAATACATTTTCCATATATTGTCCAGCTACTCTAATAAAAAACCCACTTATTTTAGTAGGAATAAATGAACAAATTATGCCATAATCAAGTTAGTAGAGATGAGTGGAGATTATTGCATTTAACAGGTTGGCTTGACATATATTCTATTTGTGTTGCTGGACTCTCAAAGCTCAATGTCTTAGTTTAGGGAAAAACATCAAATCTCCACACACACATACACACATCTATATAAAATTCTCAAGCACATTTTTCATGGCAATTATCCATTCAAAGTCCCCCTTTAAATAATAAGGCATGTTTATTTAAAATATATATATATATATATAAAGAATCCTCCATTCATGGAGTTTTTTGTGTTCAAAGTGCTCAAGTAGAAAGATCCAAAATCAAGTGGATGCCTTCTTGTTAAGGTTATGTGGAATTGAACTTTGATGGGATAGTGTGTTGGAATCTAGGGTTATCTAGTGTTGGGTTTGTCGTTTGCAGTTGGAAGGGAAGGTTGTGGTGGTAGCTTCTAGGAAATTAAAAATAGACACTACTAATGATGTGGAAGTCTAGGCTATAATTTTGGGCCTCATAATGGCTTGTCAGATTAGTTTGTCACAAAGTATTATTGAGGAGGATTCAATAAATGAAACTAGTAGAGAATATAAAATGTTAGAAACTAAACCATAATTGGAAATATACCAAAAATATAATATTATATTATATCGGGATTTCTTTCATTGATTTTACGTTACATTTTCTTGGCTTATAAAGCCTTTATTGTCTTGTACAAAACCATCCAAACTTACTTATGGGAAAGTAACTCCCAAAAATAACATTCTAACTGAGTTATTTATCAAAACACCCCAAACTACTCATGTCTAGAAAATGTCCTGATTATCCAACAATACCTCTAAATTGAGACATATTCATTGTTCACAAGTACACCACCCTTATTATGAATTGAGACACACTTTATAATCCACAAGAAAAACACCAACCCACTATGAATCGAAACTTACTCAACTATCCACAATAACACTCCTCCCTTTGTGGATCAAGACATACAAAATTATCCACAAATACAAACATGCAAATCTATGATTTAAGATATACTCAACTATCTATAGGCACAACTCACCAAGTCTATGGATCAAGACATATCCAGCTATCCACAAACTAAAAAAACTATCATTCCCCCTTGCTCCATGAAGGGACTCAAAATGAAATTGGTGTTTCTCATGCAAAGTATCATCTCTACGCAAGAAGCTAGCTGGAGATGATAATATACCTCCAGCCTCTGGTGCCTCCAACCTCCAATTTGGCCTTGTTACTTTTATATGTCTGATATCACATTTAAATCTCTGAAAGCATTGCCAAATGTATTATTGATGGTCTTGAGCATACAAGCATTATGTGAAGTAGCCATGTAATATGTGGTCATATGCAAAAGTGAAAATTTGAATGTCAATTTCAATCAATAATGCACCCTTATAATGATTTTTCCAAATATAACCAAATTGACCTTATAACACCTTCATTAAGTTCAAAAAATTCAACCCCTTCCCATTTCTAAAATCTTCATGCACATGTTGATGGTGATTTTAGCACACAACAATGTAGGTGTGATTGTTGGTATCACACCTCTCTTGAAAAGTATCTTACCCTAAGTAAGACTACTCCAAAGATAATACAGCTAGGTCTTAGCATGCTTGGAATGACTCAATTGGATGTACTAGTTGTTCCTACAAGGGGTCTTACATGCAGTATGACTGATTGGATGAATTTGGACAGCAACACATGCAAACCATTATAACTTTTTAGCTGATATCTCTGTGTAAACTATTGTTGAAATCTAATTCTAACAACTGATAAATAAGAAAATACAAAAGGAAGTAGGGTTTAGAGGGATCCTAAGTGACATTCACAATGAAAAGCATGTTAATGGTAGACAAACATTCTTAAGTTAACCACTTTTTGTTGTACCAAGCTACATGAATGCTACAGTGTTGCAGAAAATGATGCTATCTTCAATGGAAATTAAAGATTTTTAGATCATATTCATTTATCAAATACCCAAGTTATGGCATGATTTAACTTAAGAAATGCAATTAAACTAAGCTTAGTTTGATGGCCTAGGCTAACTATACACAGTCACCTACAATCAACAAGCAACTAATAGAATGGACCAGAATATTCATCAAATACCTTTAGCAAACTATTAACATTGCAAAAGCACAACTAACTAATTGCAGATCATGAAGTGATCCATGAAAACCAAATAAGTAACACAGTAGACAAATTCTTAGGAAAACTACAGAAACTTGCTTTGTATTAACTTCAAATGACAGAGTATCAACAATTCTACATCAAGAGTCTTACAATGAGAGGAAATGACAACCTTTATATAGATGAGGCTCCATACTGAGTTTTTGAATGTACGGTGGAGATTAATTCAACATCGACGACCTAGATTTAACAACATTAGATACATTTATGACAACATTTTGCATTCCCAGGTTACAATTTGTCCTATAGGAAAAGGACGAAAAATGACCTCTAAATACATTAAATATGGACAATTTAAGTACCCATTAAGCTATATATAGGGAAGTCCATTTTCAAAGCATAATAAAGACAAAAATAGCATCACATGACCTTATAAATATAACATTGTTTACAAGTGATGGGATTTACATTTTCAATTTCAAATAATTCATCATTTATTCACCACCTTCTAAATCTATCTTGTCTTCTTCAACTTTCTTGTTGATGTAGGCCACCCAAGCTACTAGTGCTGGATTTATATTAGTGGGCTCCGAATCTTTAATATAATCAATTCTGAATCAGAGATTTTTAAGATCATGGTAATATTGAATGTACACATCCTCCATTGATCTCTTGCTTTTCTGAAATGCTACGAAGGAGGCTCGAAGATCACTGACCTTTTCCAATTTTCCCACTTCACTTAACGGAGACTGCCTGTAAATAACTTGAGCCAGTTTATCTTTACCGGGATCCAGACACTCTCTTAAATCATCTAAAGGAGCAAGGTCATCAAAACTGGGATCCAGACACTCTCTTAAATCATCATTTATTTCATAAATTACAGAAAGTATCTGATCATTTGCTTCTTTATAAGCTTCCTTAACCTTATTAAAAGCTTCTTTCCTCAAGCTTATTTGTTGATACCACTCAGCAGACTTATGCAGCCTCTCTGACGTAAGAATGTTCTCTGACAACAAAATTTGGCTGGGTAGCTTTCTGATTGCTTGCAATCTTGGGAACATATGAGAGTAATATTCTTCATAGGGCTCACATTCCTCATATAACTCATCCCATCCTTCTTTCAATGATCGAAAATCCTGATGCAACATGGCTGCAAAAGTAGTCACCTCGCATCCATCACTATATAGTTTATCGAACCACTCCTGCATACAAGAAACATTTTCTTTGATATCATCAAATTTGGCTAACTCTTCCTTCGATGGCAGGCAGGAGTTGACTTAGGTTCTTCTTTCAAATTCAATGGCCTTATTAGAGACCTTATACATGCTTTCAATTCTTCATTCTGCCTTCTCAATTCTTATTTAGTCATTTCATCTTTATTCAACTGCTCCATTATTGAAGACACTGAACCTTTGAAGTCATCAATTCTTTACTCTCATGATCCCAGACCCAAGTTCATAGTGGAAATGACATAATCCTCGGCTCTAATTTCTGCTTTATCAATACCAGCAGGAGGGACAACAACTTCTGCTATTCTTGAGCCTGATGCATCTTTGTATATTTGTGATTGAATCTTTGCCCTTTTTGGCTTTTTGGGACTTTCTACTTGTGCCAGTAGTGCATCCAAATCCAACTGCATTACCTCCACTTGATGTTCTTTTTCTATGAGTCTCTGTTGGAGCCAATTCGGTGTAGTGGAAGAAGTTCCAAGAGTGTTATCATGGGTAGCTCCTTCATGAAATGATTCATCATGTATCTCCTCTTCTTCTCTAGATAACTTATTATCTTCATTTTCATCAGTAGCATGCCCAAGGCATTGGAGGTTTTCTGTTATTGCCTGTTGGGCAATCTGTAAAACCTTTTCTGTAGTTTCTCCATTAGTTGGGCTTTCTTGAATTTCTATTATCTCCACCTCCATGGAAGGTGCAAGAGGAAGTTTGTCTAAGATTTTTGTTATTTTCCCTTTCTCTTGGGATTCAATTTGTTCCAGCACCTTCTCAATTCATGTTAGTGCTAGGACAACTAGACGAAGTGAATTTTATACAATTGATGGGGCCAAAGAATTGGTGGCCAAAGCTAATGAATGTACAACAAACGAGGATAAATTAGCATGCATTAGACTGTCAAATGGAGTAAACCCCAAAGGAGGTGGGATGGAAGAGGTAGGCAATGCTATGGAAATGACAATTGGTGAAGCAATAGAGGAAGAAGGCATAGAGAAAGAGAGTGAAAGTATGGATTTAGGGTTTAAGGTATAGGGTTGAGGGTTGAGGGATTAGGGATTAAGTAATAGGTAGAGGGTTGAGGGTTGAGGGTTGAGGGTTATAGTTGAGGGATAATATTCAGCTTGTTGAGTGTATAAGATTAAGTGTGTAAGGTATGGGGATTAGGGTTTAGGATATTGGGTTTAGGGTTTATGATATGGATTGAGGGTATAAGGGTGAGGTTATAGGGTATAGGGATGAGGGTTTGTGGGTGTAGGTTTCAGGGTTTAAAGTATAGGGTTGAGGATTAATGGATTAGGGCTTGAGTATATGGTTGAGGGTATAGGGTAAAGGGTTGAGAGTTTACAGTTGAGGGATAATGTTCAAGGTTGAGTGTCTAACATATAGGGTATAGGGTTTAAGGTTGAGGGTATAAGGCATATGGATGAGGGTTGAGGGTTTAGGGCATAAGTATAGGGTTGAGGGTATATGGTATAGGGTAAAGGTTTGAAGGTTGAGGGATAATGTTCAAGGTTGAGTGTCCAAGGTTAAGTGTATAGGATATACGGTTTAAGGGTTTAAGGTTTAAGGGTATCTAGGGGTTGAGAGTTTATGGTTCAAGGGTTTAAGGTTTGAGGAATTAAGGGTTTAAGGGTTGAAGGATTAGGGTTTAAGGCATAGTGTTGAGGGTAGAGGGTTTAGGGTTGAAGGTTTAAGGGATGAGGGTTGAGGCTTTAGGGATGAGGATTAAGGGATTAGGGTTTAAGGTATAGTCTCGAGGGTAGAGGGTTTAGGGATAAGGTTTAGGGTTTAAGGTTTAAGGGTTGAGGGTTGAGGCTTTAGGGATAGGGTTTATGATTTAGGGTTAAGGGATTAGGGTTTAAGTTAATAGTGTCGAGGGTTGAGGGTTTAGGGATAGGGTTTAGGATTTAAGTTTTAAGGGTTGAGGATTTAGGGATAGGGTTTAAGGTTAAATGAGAGACCTAGATGGCTAAGGACAGATGGAGAGGTAGACAAGGAGTGACTGAGAAACTTAGAGAGGGGAAAGGTAGAGGTGAGGGGGAGATAGAAGTGAGAGATAGAAAGGTGAGGGAAGAGATAGAATAAAATGAGAGAGTGAAGTTGACAACTTGAGGGAAAGATGGGTAAGGAGGAGGGAGAGAGGTAGAGAGGAGGGGAAATATCTAGAGAGCTCTGAGAGATATACAAGTGAGAGACCTACAATCTAGGGAGAGAGGGGTGAGAGAGATAGGGGAGAGATGGGAGTGAGGCAGATAGGGGAGGAGAGGGGTGGATAAGGGTTGAGGGGTTAAGGGTCAAGGGTTTAGGGTTTAAGGGTTGAGGGTTTAAGGGTTGAGGTATTAAGGGTTTAGGGGTTGAGGTATTAGGGTTTAAGCTTGAGGGTCTAGGGTTTAAGGTATAATGTCGAGGGTTGAGGGATTAGGGTTCAACCCTCAGCACTATACCTTAAACCCTAATCCCTCAACCCTAAACTCTAATCCCTCAACCCTTAGACCCTTAATACCTCAATCCTTAAACCCTCAACCCTTAAACCCTAAACCCTTGACCATTAAACCCTAAATCCTTAAACCATTAACCCTTATCCACCCCTCTCCTCCCCTATCTGCCTCACCCCCATCTCTCCCCTATCTCTCTCACCCCTCTCTCCCTAGGTTGTAGGTCTCTCACTTGTATATCTCTCAGGGCTCTCTAGATATCTCCCTTCCTCTCCACCTCTCTCCCTCCTCCTTACCCATCTTTCCCTCAAGTTGTCAAATTCACTCTCATTTTATTCTATCTCTCCCCTCACCTCTCTATCTCTCACCTCTATCTCCCACTCACCTCTCTACCTCTCCCCTCTCTAGGTCTCTCAATCATTCCTTGTCTACCTCTTCATCTATCCTTAGTCATCTAGGTCTCTCACTTAACCTAAACACTAAACCCTATCCCTAAAGCCTCAACCCTCAACCCTTAAACCTTAAATCCTAAACCCTATCCCTAAACCCTCTACCCTCGACACTATACCTTATACCCTAATCCCTTAACCCTTAGCCCTAACGCCTCAACCCTCAACCCTTAAACCTTCAACCATAAACCTTGTCTCTAAACCCTCTACACTCGACACTATGCCTTAAACCCTAATCCCTCAACTCTTAAACCCTTAATCCCTCAAACCTTAAACCCTTAAACTCTCAAACCCTAGATACCCTTAAACCCTATATACCCTATACACTTAACCATGGACACTCAACCTTGAACATTATCCCTCAACCTTCAAACCTCTACCCTATACCCTATACTTAACCTTCATCCGTCCTTAGCCATCTAGGTCTCTCACTTAACCCTAAACCCTAAACCCTATCCCTAAAGCCTCAACCCTCAACCCTTAAACCTTAAATCATAAACCCTATCCCTAAACCCTCAACACTATACCTTAAACCCTAATCCCTTAACCCTAATTGGTAAACCCTATCCCTGAAGCCTCAACCCTCAACCCTTAAACCTTAAACCCTAAACCCTCTACCCTCGACACTATACCTTAAACCCTAATCCCTTAACCCTAAACCCTAAATGCTAAACCCTATCCCTAAAGCCTTAACACTCAACCCTTAAACCTTAAACCCTAAACCCTAGCCTTAAATCCTCTACCCTCGACACTATACCTTAAACCCTAATCCCTTAACCCTCATCCCTAAATCCTCAACCCTCAACCCTTAAACCTTCAACCCTAAACCCTCTACCCTCAACACTATGCCTTAAACCCTAATCCCTCAACCCTTAAACCCTTAATCCCTTAAACCTTAAACCCTTAAACCCTAAACTCTCAACCCCTAGATACCCTTAAACCTTAAACCCTAATCCCTCAACCCTAAACCCTAAACCCTAATCCCTCAACCCTCAACCCTCAACCCTAATCCATCAACCCTCAACCCTAATTTTAATTTTCTTCCATTGCTTCAACATCATTGTTGTTTTCCCCATTAGTAACCAATTCATTCAGCAACTTGCTGCCCATTGGTGGACTCGAATTGCATACTCTGTTAGAAGAAGGGCATCTTTTATTTGTATCAATGTTGGTATTCATAAGCTGAAGAGCATTGATATTTTTCACACACCCTGTTCTTTGAAATATCTTAACCTTAAAATATGACTTGGATATGTACTTGGACATAGCAAAAACTCCAATCTCCAACCCATGATGATTCACAAAATTTTCCCAACCCTGCCTAAATTCTAGTTTATTTATTGTATCCCCTAATTGTACATCCCTAAACCTTAAACCCTAATCCCTTAACCCTAAACCCTAAACCCTAATCCCTAAACCATAAACCCTAATCCCTAATTATAATTTATGGTACCCTAATCCCTCAACCCTAAACCCTAATCCCTTATCCCTAAACCATAAACCCTATCCCTAAATCCTCAACCCTAAACCCTAATCCATTATCCCTAAACCATAAACCCTATCCCTAAATCCTCAACCCTCAACACTTAAACCTTAAATCCTAAACCCTATCCCTAAACCCTCAACCCTCAAAACTATACCTTAAACCCTAATCCCTCAACCCTAAAGCTTTAAAGCCTCAACCCTTATCCACCCCTTTCCTCCCCTATCTACCTCACCCCATCTCTCCCCTATCTCTCAACCCTTAGCCATCTAGGTCTCTCTCTTATCCCTAAGGCCTCAACCCTCAACCCTTAAACCTTAAATCCTAAACCCTATCCCTAAACCCTCAAGCCTAGACACTATACCTTAAACCCTAATCCCTTATCCCTAAACCCTAAACCTTCAACCCTAAACCCTATCCCTAATCCCTCTACCCTCAACACTCTACCTTAACCCTAAGCCATCAACCATCGACCCTAATCCCTCAACCCTAAATGTTATCCCTAAAGCCTCAACCTTAAATCCTAATCCCTCAAGGTCCTAAACCCTAATCCCTTATCTCTAAACTCTAAACCCTATCCTAAACCCTTAACCCTCAACCTTAAATCTTAATCCCTCAACCCTAAACCTTAATCCCTCAACCCTCAACCTTAATTCCTTATCCCTAAACCCTAAACACTATCCCTATTCCTAAACCCTCAACCCTCAACACTATACATTAAACCCTAATCCCTTATCCCTAAGTCCTCAACCCTAAACCCTAATCCCTCAACCCTAAACCCTATCCCTATTCCCTCTACCCTCAACACGCTACCTTAACCCTAATCCCTCAACCCTCAACCCTAATCCCTCAACCCTAAATGCTATCCCTAGAGCCTCAACCCTAAACCCTAATCCCTCAAGGTCCTAAACCCTAATCCCTTATCCCTAAACTTTAAATCATATCCCTAAACCCTCAACCCTCAACCCTCAACCTTAAACCTTAATCCCTCAACCCTAAACCCTAATCCCTCTTGACATTAAACCCTCAGCCCTTAAACCCTAAACCCTTGACCCTTAAACCCTTAACCCTTATCCACCTCTCTCCTCCCCTATCTGCCTCACCCCCATCTCTACCCTTCTCTACCCTAGACACTAAACATACATACATACATACATACATATAAGTATACATACATACATACATCAATACATACATACATACACATAGGCATACATACATGCTTAATAACCTTGAACATAAAACATTCCAAGGGAGACATAACACGAGCATATTATAACGCGCTTGCGTTATGTCGAACATGACAAACATCGAGCCAACTTTTGCGAAAAAGAAAAAAATGCAAAACAAAACATAACGCGAGTGCGTTATAAGGCACTCACATTATATTTTGCTTTGGGAATCCCAAGCCTTAGGATTGGGATTTGCTTTGGATTTCCAACCCAAAGGCTTGGAGTGCCTTCCCAACATCCACAGACGTGTTTTTGTAAATTCTACAGGATTTCACATAATTTCGTTCGTGCTAACCCTCAGATTTGTATGTGTTTCAAGGTTGAACAAATCAAACACCTGGGTAATGTCAGGCTTTCTCTTAGCTATTTAACGATGTAATTTTTTTCACATTTTGACAATGTTAAGCCTTTCATCTTTAATTTCTTTTGTTTGTGTGTCAATTTTTGGGCAAAAACCAGTGTTTGGTCTTTTTTTCATTGTAAATTAACCATTCATTGAAATTTCAAAAAAACTACATTTTTAGAAACTAGACTCCATTCTACACATTAAAAAAATGATTTTCAATTAGTTTTCAAAATTTATAGGGGTAGCACGGCCAAAATTATGTTTTTTAGGATGTGTCCACTTTGAAAATTAGTAAAAAATTAAATATTCATCAAAAAATTATCAGAAAAATTGGGCATAAACTACATGCTATTAGCTAATTTCTCACTAAAGCGATTTTAAAAATACCAAAAAATGTTAACCTTTTGAGGGAGCCACAAAACATGCTCTGTTATGTTTTTTTGATAGAAACAACACCAATTTCTGTGGCTCCCTCTTTTGAACCCCTTAATCTATACCATTTTCAAAACAAATTAGTAGTTTAGAAAGTAGACTCAGAGCACTACGAACATCGTTTTGGTTGCATCTCCAAATTTTGAGTGTAACTATGCTCAATTTCTCATCCAAGGCTAGCATTTCTCGATTTCAGGAAAAAAGTGGCCACTTAAGACCCCTTTTTGGCCCTCCATCTGCTTGCACTTACCTAGAAGTACCACCTTATCTGTTGGGTACTGAGGTAGCCTATATGGAAGACCAGTGAAGCCTTGGATTATCAAATAGGTGAATTTTGAAACTGCATATACCACCTCCCGTATTGCATGATTTCATTCATATTTTCGGTACTTATTTTGAGAGCTGTCGTACCTTGTAGCAATCTAGTGATATACATCATGAATGCATCATTCACCCTCTTATAATGAATGAGGGATTGAGATAGTTCTAATTGAGGGTAGCATTCATACACTTTGATCTATTGTCCATCATTGCCAACCTTTTCAACTTTAGACAGCCCAACATATTCATTCCTCCTAGCTAACAAATATACCACATAAGAGGTCCACCTAAATGTTTCCTTTTCTTTGAAATTATCAAATGCCTCATGCATGTTATTACTCAATACTTGAGCCCAGTGAAACTTGGTTCCTTTACTAACTATCTCCTCAATCATCATGAACATCCATCCTTCAAAAGTTGATGTTGTGGCCAACCCATATATTCTGCTAAGTAGGTTTACTAATTCTCCAATCTCATCATGGAAATAACTTATGTACAAGGTATCAGAGCCTTTCTTGAATGTTTCCTCTACACCTGTTTTATCTGGCATGGTTAGCACTGAATACCATAGAATACCAAAGGCCTCTACTATAGATGGTGTAGTCAAGTCTGCCAACACTTCTCCACTGGGAGTTTGTATAGTTCTAGTTAGTGGATCATATCTCTCAGCATAGGCAACTATCAATTCTGCACATTGAGTTGAGGTAGGGAAGGCAGCAACCTCTGTAATCCCACTGTCCTTTATCTTCTTGGCCATTGCAGTTGCATTGGGTCCAAATATTCTAGCTTTGAAGTCAGCTAAGTCAATGTGACCTAGATTGGTGTCCCCTATGTTTTTCCATCCAGAGGTGATTTGGGTCTCAGGAGGAATGCCTTTAAACTCGTACTTCATGGTTTGATCCCTTGCAATCATTTAACCTGCATGACCGGACCTTATAAGCTATGGTTGCCTTGATATTTTGATCCCTAAGTGATATTTTGATCCCTAAGTCTAGTTTGGGTGAGTTACTAATTATCCATCTAGGTTGCTAAGTCAAGATTCTTCTATTATGCAATTGTTACCAAGTCCTTGTAATTCAAATGCAGAAGTAAAAATATATGTAAACTTGAATGATTTGCACTACCCATTACATGGTATAAGTAAACAAGACAACATTTAAAACCATTAACCATGCAATAAATGCCTTATATACCTTGAAATTTCAAATGAAAACATGCAATCATGATAAGATTGCTTCTACAACATCTATTTCAACTTATCTGACTATTTTGACTTGGAAAGATTAAAGAAAAACATCATAAAGTCATTTTGCACAATTTTTGGGAGTCTCAGACTTTTCTGACAGAAAGCGCAGATTTTCAAGGGTACCGACTTTGCGCGGGATTTGGGGTTGTCTAACCTAGTGCTAAATTTGGGTTCATTCGACCCTTTAGGGTGCAAAGTACTGAATTGAGGGTCGACTGACCTTGCACTAAGTCAGAGGTCATCTGACCTAGTCAACGGAGAGGCATATTGGCCCAAAGTCTTTTATAACATTTGGTGCGGGTTTTGATGATGTCCGACCTGGTGCGAGTTTTCGATAAGGCCGACTAAGTAAGTTGAGTTTTTGACGCCAGTTTGAGGGAATGAATTTTAGCACTAAGTTTATTTTGGGTTTTGGTAGGATTTTTTGAAGTGACCAACCGACTTCATTCTTTTTTGGGTTGGTTGAGGGCGCTTTTAGCGCAAAGTCCATAGAGGGCAATTTCAGCACAAATGCTTCATCTTTTGGGTTGCGAGGAATTTCTTAGCTGCTGACTAACTCAAAATTGTGTGTTATTCCAAAGGGGTCGGTCGGTTATGTTTTTAACACAATTTGAGTTAAGATCTTTAAAGGGGATTTTGGCAAAAATGAATGATCTTGTGAGTAACAACAAAATTTTATTGTTCCTTAGGATTTCAAATGGGGGTTTTGTTTAAATTATTTAACCGCTGAATCGTTTGACTGTTATGCATAGGGAAAAAAACCCTTAAAATGTCTCCCATGAATTCTAAGCCAAGAGTGTATCAATCTTTACTCGAAACCCTAATCGAAATTTGACATTTATGATATAAATCTCTGCATCTTCAATGACGGGGGAAAGAACACCAACCTAATTTTGGGTGTAGTTGTAATGGTTGACTGCGCTTTGGGTGGAATCCCTCTTAACTTGAAATCATTCTTCGCCAGTGAGGAATTTGCAGAGCTCTTCAATGATTTGCTTTGTGCATAAAAATGAGCTCAAAGATGAGGTTAAAAAAAGTTTTATACCCCCAAACTAACTTGCCATTAATACTCCTGTACGATCGCATACTTGACGCGCAATCTGTAGAATATTATCTTTTGGTTTGCATTATTTTAAAATGTCTCGGACCTACGCGACTTTCGGGGTCAACCGACCTAAGTCAGCGATGGGCATTTTTGTGCTAGGTTGGATAGTAGCAAATGTAGCGCAAGGCAGTGGTAAGGGAATTTAGCGCAAAGGTGAGCGAACAAGGATTTTGCACTGAGTCAGTTGGTAAGAAATCTAGCGCCAGGGCAGTGAATGGAAGTTTTAACGTTGGTCAGTGACTTGCAATTCTGACGCTAAGGTCAGTAGGGTGGGAATCCAACGCCAAAGTTAGTAGGCAATGTTTTTAGCGCAAAAGAGATATCAGACTTGGTTTTTAGTGGGATGATGACTTAACCTCAACCTTAGGAAAACTTAGCAACTCACTATTCATTTCATTCCATAGAAAATACAACTTTGGTCATCTAATGGAGTTTTTGGTACAAGAAGTGAAGACTTTGAGAATTGCCCAACTAACATGACACTCTAAGCCAAAATTTAGAAGAGGGGGTCTCCGTTGGTGAAATGGGGCGTGTGTGTAAGGCACAACAATACCTTTTTAAATATATAATCTACTTGATATTTTGAACCTTTGACTTCTCCAATAAAACCAACTTCTCAATCAATCAAATCCTAATTCTAAAGGATTTAAAAAACTTCATTTCAAAATATTGTTGATATAAAACATTATTGATATATGACTCCCGAAAACAAGGTAGTGAATCCCTTATAGAGTCATAGTGTGCAATTGTGGATAACTACACGTTGTTTGCAAAAGAACAACTATTTTTATTGCCAACAATTCTCTGTTCATATAGAGTGGCACAATCTAGTTTATTGATTGGAATGTCTCAAATGCAGTAGAAAATAGAACCCATTCACTCTATTCGCGGTCTTTTGCTCAGCAAAAAAATAAAACAAAAACATCTCCAACGGCTGTTTTTAAACATCATCCACTTCAATAGTCAAAAGTCAATTTTGGCCAATAAAAATAGGACAAATATTTACCACTTTTTGTTGTGGATGAGGTGTAAAATTGCTATTGACTGTTTGACCATTGAAATGGATGATGTTTAAGTAGAACCATCTCGAACAACCCCTCTCTGACATATGAAGTTGCTCCTCTATCTCGAGGCACTACCCTTCAACTGAATCGGTCTCCCTACCATTTGGCTTTTACTAAGATTAACAAGTCGTAGCATAGAATGGTGTTTTCTCCAGCGCTCCAAATCTTGATGGGGCCGGCACCACTTAATATCTCTTACAACCTCAACAAATCTAGTGTGAATTTAAGAAATCTTGTCTCGTGTTCTATGATGCATCATTCTTTACATAGGATGACAATACAGAGGAATCTTGCCAATACCACGATGGATCGCCCTTATTTCATGTTTCAGCGGTGTTCAACCGCTCCATTCTTTACTAGAACATAATTAGTAATCGCTATCCATGCTCTCCGAAATCAAGCATCGTCTTACATGATGCGCTAACACAATTAATGTTTATCCTTTGTTTGACCACAACACACTCTCAAAGGAACAAAATTTTTATCTGCCCCAAAGTAGTTATATGTTTTCCTACTCGCACAAGAACAAAATTATTACTTCTTAACCGAGGAAAATTGAAATGCACATTTGGTAATCATCTCTTCACAAATCTACACCTCCATGGCTTTTCAGAGGTGCAAAGACGGTTCAGGCTCTAATATCAAAATGAAATTGGCAGAGAATATAGAATGTTAGAAACTAAACCATAATTACAAAGATACCAAAAAATAAATATAATAATATATAATATTATATTGTTTATTAGGATTTCATTCATTGATTTTACATTACATTGTATTGGCTTATAAAGATTTACTATCACCTATTTATTATTTAATTTATACTAAACTATATTAAGATGCAATATTAATTCAAACATCAATGATAATGATTAATGCAATTAAAAAGCTCTTGATGCTCGACTAGAGATTGGATAATACATTGCATAAGGCTTGGGAATTGCTTGATCCCTTCATCAACTCTGGGTGTTAGCACTACTATTGGGAGGTGAATATGGGCATATACTCTTTGAATAACCTTGTGATTGAAAAGCCTAAAGTGACATGATAAAAAGTTGATCACACTTTGGGAAGGCAAGAAGATGGCATTGCCTTCTCGCTCATGTGAACCATTGTAACATTGTTCATAGATGCACACAACTCAATGGGGTCACATTTACATTGTGTTGCAACATATGGCTCCCAAAATCATCATTTTTCACTCCTTTGGGTTGTAATTAATTTGTCATGATTTGTATGCAAGGAAACCTTTCGAGGCATTGACAACCATAGGTCATTTATGTCCTATCATTATGTTGGCTTCAAGAATATTCAACAATGGTTGATGTTATTTCTTGTAGGCTTTGGTTGGTGTGTTTTTCATTCCCTTGTGTTGGGATTCATCTTTATATTGTGGGGATTCTTAGCTCTTTTCTAAGCTAAGAATTTTCATGCCCATCTGTGGTTTGTTCTACTTGTGGCTATGGAGGAAGTAAAGTTGCATTCTAAGAAAAGAGAGTGGCTTTCTTTGGCTACATTTCCAAAATTTGACTACACAAAGTCTTTAGTCTTAGCTTGGATAACATCCTAAAGGTCATTTTGGTGGTGCTCAGTGAAGATTTCACAAATGGCAATGACTTGGACATACTAAATTCTAATATTGCTACAAAGTTTGTCTTTAAGCTCTAATTCTTTTTAAGGAATAGTGTTATGGATAGCTCCTTAGCCTTGTTCCACATCAAACCTAGGTAAGTTTTGGACTTTAGGAAGTTTTAGAAGTTATCTAACTAAAAGCAATGGGGGCCATCCATCAAGAGTGTGTCCCTGTGAAAGTTTAAAAGGAGTTGGAAGAATAGTTCTTTACACTAGAAGAGGAGTTGGAGAGGGTGGAATTATATTTGGTTTATGGTTCAAGGTTGTTCAAAATGGGACTAGACTTTGCGAGTATCCAAGCTTCACTCTACAAATTAGTTGTAAAGGGACATCATGATAATATGGAGGCAATGAAGAAGGCTATAAAAGTCTCAATTAGGGTTGCAAACCTAAAGTCTCTATTGGTGGTTGGCTCAGTGGATGCAGACACAAACATGCCTACAACTACTTGTGATGCTTTGGCCCTTGGTTTCTTTGTGGGTTTGAGCTCTTCAACATGCACCTGGCATCTCCAATGGTCAACATGGGTTGAAGGTTGTGATAATAATGATCTCCTTTAATTTGTTGGTGCCTTTGTAATGGTGGTTGGATGGCTTCCTTCTTACAATGTATAATTTATTTGAGCTAGTGATCTTAGTGCTAAGGTATAATGTCTATTTAAAGTAATGTTGTATTTGGTCCAAGAACATTGTATTCTCTTTCTAATATATATATAAAATATAATTTCTAGATGCATCACATGTAAGAGAAGATTGTACTATGTTTCTTTATATATCTTCTCTTGCATTTAATGAAGGTTATTAAAATTTTAATTATATTTTATTACAATTTTTTAAAATGCAGTCATAGGCCATCAAAATTAAGCGAAGAAATTTCCCCTTTAATGCTATGCAACTTTTACTTTTTATAAACCAATTTGGGCCTTTTCTTTTCACTACATCCATTTCTTTTTGTTATTTAAACAATCACTTGTCCTGTGAATCCCAAGAGAACTCTTTTAAGTTAGATTATCTTGTTCAATTTATTACTAAACCTTTTTTAAGCATTTAGTCAACACATTGCTTACACTATTTTGTATATTTCATACTCTGCAGAGGCCATTACGTGGGAAATTCTCAGACAATTTGCATATGAAGCCCCAAATAAAGTATTCTTGAACCTTGGGAGCTTCGTAATCAAAACCCCTTTCCCCTTATTTATGAACGCAGAATGTATCTTCCAGAACGTTTCATTTTTAATTCATTTTATGGTATATATAATAATAATAATAACTTACTATCTAATCCTTACAATTTTGGCAATCGCTCCAATGCACCAGGTGGCATACAAGTGCAATTCAATAAATTAAAAATTAAAATATCGAAAAATAAAACAAGGAATGGGTTGATAATAGACTGTCCGTGAGCTTTCCTCCAGAGGATTGTTAAATTATATAGAGGGAAAAAAAAGTCTGTCTAGTTCAATATATTTGAAAGTAGATTCGATATATTTGAAAAATAGACTCAATAATAAATTTATCTAAAAGTTATTTGTTTTTATTATTATTGAGTTTATTTTCAAATATATTTACGCTGAAAGCGTTTCTTGGTGAGCAGCACCACCTGAATCATATAGATGAAAGGTTGAGATAAAAAAGACTACGATAGAAAAGATCGTGACCATTCAATTTGGGATGACAGTATAAAGCTGTAGCCGCGTGCATTAATTAGCAGAAAGAAATATTTGGAAGCAGGCTGGTCCAATGGTGCACCGCAGGGATCTGTCAAAATTTCATGGCATTAAAACATTTTTCGCGGCATTGAAATCTTCAGGATTTATAAGCCTCAGGCAGTCACATCTTGCGGTCTACATTTCCACGTCTAACGACTATCAAAAACTCTGGTGGGATCTTCAAAAACTCCAGCGGTAAAACTCAAATCAAGTGGCCAGCAGATAAACGATTTACTCATTGTCATTGGCGGTTTATCTCAATCAATGGCAGGCAATCGCTGGGTGCCACGTGGCGTGGGCCCCAGCGGCTCCCACTGTCAAAATCTTCAGTGGTTATAAACAAATTTCCTCCGGCAGTTTTGAATTCTCCACTGCGATCGTCCAAAGCCAATAGGCAATATCAAAACCAGCGGTCACTGCAGAGCACACCAAAATTTAGTGGTCAAGCTTTTCTCACGGCGGCTAATACCAAACAGTCCACGGAGGAATATTCCAACAAAAACCTTCAGCGTTCAGCAGTAAACAATGACGGATGTGAGGCAATTTTCACGCCAGCGGTATAAGGCCTTCCAAGTTCCGGCCACATCCGAACCGCATGCAATGAAGTTATTTATATCGATCACTGTTTGTTTTTGTTTGTCACTTTAACAACAATTATTATTGGCATTCAACATCTGATTCATGTATGCCTCTTTCACATCGCGAAACTATGTGGTCATTGACGTTTTATAAACAGATCCCAAGTGAATGTAGCTCTAAGACACCGCAAATGGTGATTCCAGGGACGCAGGCCAGGCAGGAGGCCTTTTAATTTAGACTTTGATTTTTCTCTCTGTTTCAAAAGTCAACCGCCGCCCGCCGCAACCCTAAAATTGTAAAGGTATATACAGTGTATATGTCATGAGTTGTCTGCATTTTGGGCTCCGTTTGTAGAGGGAAGTAGTTGGAGGCTAAGTCCAATGACTGTAGGGCATAAACACTTGCAAGTAGTAGAGATAAGGACATGAATAAATTGCATACGGACAAGATTGAGCCGCTATTAACTTGACTTTTGACTAGGGTTTTGTTTTTTTGGGTCTTGGTTATAGCATACTGGTTGAATTTATTTATTTACCTATTGATTGTGGAGCAATGTTTGTATTTAAACTACTTGAACTTTGTAGTATGTAACCACTGGCTTCATAGGAAAAATTAAAATTAAACCTTTTATAACATATCACTGTAGGATGTAACCACTAGGGTTTTGTTTTTAGGTCTCGGTTATAGCAAATTGGTGAATTTATTTATTTACCTATTGATTGTGGAGCAACGTTTGTATTTGAACTAATTGAACCTTGTAGTATGTAACCACTGGTACTGTAGGAAAAATTAAAATTAAAATTAAACCTTTTATAACATATCACTGTAGGATGTAACCACTAGGTAACCACTGCCTCTGTAGGAAAAATTAAAATTAAACCTTTTATAACATATCACTGAAGAATGTAACCACTATTATTGAATGGATAATAGTAAGGCCCCAAGATGATGATATGAATCTTGGATTGTGAATATGGTGAATTTTTTTTTGTTTGCATGCTTCTTGTTATAGCATATATCACTTTCCAAATGGTATGGACCTCATCTTATTTTTTTATAAAAAAAAATCTTTTATATCAAGAATAATGTGATAGCATTAGCTAAACTTTAGGAAGGCTCCCATTAGAGCTAGAATGAAATACGTAACTAGAATATTTATAATTTGTCCCCTATGTAAGGAATTAGATTTGAATTCTCATTGATGAATTATGTGAGTAAGGTGTTGTTTTGAATTTAAAAACCTTTTTTCTCTTCACTCACAATTGAAGATGATGTGGCTATTCTAAATAGAGTTTAAAACTCAAAGTCAGCAATTTGGAACAAGAATAGGGGAAAAGACCCAATAAGTGAGATAGTTCCAATGGTTGAGATAGTATATGTGCATTTAAGGCCCAATATTTTTTGAAGTTTAGTACTAGTAGTTGTGACTTTAAGGTTGTTAGTGTTACTATAAGTAGTAATAAGTGAATAAAATGTGCCCTTTAGATTTAAAAAGCAACCAATCATGTGATGCCACATCATCCTACCAACAAAACATGACTTAATGCACACCTATTGGTCCACCCTTTTTTTTTTGGGAACTATTTGACACATCAACAAGAAGCATGTTGATGTGGCATCATATATGATGATGTGGCCCTAAAACCTTACTTATAAGCAGGGGTGTTGCCAAGTAAGCTACTATAAAAATTTTGGAGTGATTCAAAATTGCCACGTATGATTTTGCGAGGTGTGAAGTTAGGGTGCACCACTACTAGGTCCTCTCCCCTAATGCCACAGCTAAAGTCATACAAACACTATTTAGAAAAATAAGCACTGCAGAATTGAAATAATAATGAATTAGAAATAAAGAACACAAAACAGACATTGCAGCACAATCCAACATGTAATTGTGGCCATCTCACTACTAGCACCTTGAAGAGATTAGAGTGGAAGCCCACAGTCACATGTTTGGCCATGTGACTGATGGAACCCCTAAGCTCATACCACTTACCCTTGTTTCTCCACATTAGGTCATTTTGAGTTTATGGGACCAAAGAGGGAGCTTCACGCACAACTCCAAAAATAAGTTTAAATCCTTCAACGAGTTTAAGTGCTTGTCAATTAAGGTTTTCAAAATTTTTGAGGTACATATTTAGGTAGTTTTTAATTTTGTTCTTTTATTTTGTCTAAAGGGTGTATATGGCATTGCCTTTGTAGGTGCCTTGCAAGTAGGCCAAAGCTTTATATGTTGCTTTATTGTAAAAGATTTTCCGCATGCCCATTGAACCTATGGGTCCAATTGCTAGTAAATTATAGTAGGTATGAGTTTTCCATAGTCCATGAAGTTAGTGTAAGAGTATTTTTGGATTTAAGTGTGTATTCTTCATTAACGTTTTGGATTATACTCAATGATCCATCATTAGGAAGAGGAGGGTTATGATTTTGATTGCAAACTTGACGTTTAAAAGGAGGTAGGGGTGAAGAGGTAAAAAAATTGCAAATGAGGGATAAAAAAATGAGGAAGAAGGGAAATAAACATTGAATAAGAAAATATGGTATGTATGTATGAAATAAAGAAATAAAAAATTGAAAAGGATATGCAACAATAATCTATATAACAATATAGAAATGTGAATGAGAACAAGAAATTATATAAATAATGAGCTATATAGGAATATATGCAAGAATTGGATATTGATATGAAACAATGAAATATATTGAACTAAGTAGTGCTGATAGGCATTCTCAGTGGGGTGATTGTGTAAATAAGAACTCTTACCTTTTATTTTAAATTTGATAGTCATTTACACGTGTAAAAGTATTAATATTTATCAATAAACATAGTATTAGTGGTGTTGTTTAATAATAAAATGGCTCTTAAGCAAAATATAAAGTAAAATTAAAAGTTACATAAAAGTAAAAAAAGTTTTTCAAATAAAAATAAAATAAAGCATGTAGATAAAATAAAAAATTTCTAACTATAAATTAAAATTTATGTGTCCATGTATTTATTTAGTAAATAAAATAATTCTAAAATGAAATAAATAACTCTTAAGTAAACAAAATAGCTTGAAACTAATATTTCTTGATGTTTTTTAGATAGATGTATTCTATATATCTATATTAGTTGCAAATATTTAAAAATTAGTTTATTTAGTAGTTTAAATTGGAGTTGGAAACCTTGTTGTAGTAGGGATGGATTATTCATAGAACTTGTGGTGGTAACATGCATATTGAAATAGAGTAAGCTTGGTAGTGCCACACCTACTCCTAGTGAAAAGGAAGAACCAAGTCACTCTTTACCTTAGGGTTTGCAAGCAATGAGATGCAACAACAAGCAATGGGACACACCAAGGTCTATACCTATATGCACAATGGTAAGCTTTCACATTATTAAACATTCTAATTCTAATCCTAGTAGAGGCATGGGTATTGACCAACCGAAGTAAGAAATTCAAGTTAATATCTAGTTGTAGCTCCCATGTAATAGATGATACCAGTTGCCTCTATTTTCTCTCAACTATTTCCATCCACTATCCATAATCAATAATCACAATAAATGATCATAAATGGGCATAGCCTCGAAACCTAAGTCCATCTTTTTATGCACATTACTACATGCATAGACAACAAATAAATATAATATGATACTCCTAATCTTGTGATATGGTTAGTTTTTGTATTTGAGATCCACTAAAATATGGTTGGATTGTGAACCTTGTCTTACCATCACTAGTGATGACCTAAAAGGATAGGCTTTGTCTAATCTTGAGTAGTTGCCAAGCTTTTCCAATTTTATTAGGCTAATTTTATGAGATTGGTAGCTACCAATTTTTAGAGCCCTTGATGGACATTGCATGAACATCCTTTGCTTTTCTCACATTAGTGATAAGCACCAAATTGAAGTAGGGGTTCCCATTGATGATGAACTTGATTCCACCATTTATGTGGCAGGACAACCTTGAACACATAAATTATTACAAGCAAATGAAAGCTTAAAGTATCAAACAAAGTCTCTTATCAATTCACTCAACTCAAATTTAGCTTAATGCTAGCGAAACCAAACATAACAATGAATAATCATGTGACAAATGCCTCAAATGTTATCCATAACATAAAATCCTTTGTATACAAAATATTTTAGTGGGAATGTATTTACTAATATTTTCAACTATAAATAAATCAATGCTAGATTGCCATAAAAATGCAAGGAATAATGCAAGAAATGTTTCTATGACCTAACAGTCTAGGCACTATTGTTGATTTTTTTATAATTGAAAAGTTTAAAGGTATAATTGAAAGATTGTCATTGCTATTTATGTAAGATAAGTTTATAAAATGCAACAAGTACTTTTAATTATACCTTAAATCTATATTGTAGAGGGAGCACAACAATTTCTTAAAAGTTTTCAATACCATGACAATTTGGAGAAAAAGTACTGAATTTTTGGACACTATACAATTTACTATAACCAATTATGAGATTCAACAAAGTAGATAAAATTTGAGTTTTAGATTTTTAGGCTTTGAATTTAACTAGGTAGGTATTACAATTTCAATCAAAGTTTGAGTTATAGTTGCAATCCAATTATTACACTTACCTATATCTCCATCTTTTCTTTTCAATAGTAGCTAAAATAGTTGTTATATGGTGCATGGTGTTGTTAATCTAGGTGAAGAAATCTTACAATAAAAACTTTTACAAAGTGATGCAGATACAAATTTTAATTATGCAACCTTAGATTATGCATAAAAGATTATGTGAGTGTGTAAAATTAACAAACCATAATAAGGAAACACATAACATTGGATGTACATGGAGAAACCCTTTTAGGAAAAAACTCCACCATAAAGGAGAGAAGAAAGAATGTATTAATCTTCAACAAGCATATACATATGAAACACTCTTTCTCTCCTCAATCTGATAACATTTTGATAACACCTATGTATATGTAAATCAACTTATGAAATTATTATCTTGTGACTCCAATTTATAGAGAAATGGGAGAGGGAAAACTACAAATGGTTTCCCAAAATGATTTACAATCAAAACCATGTAAAATGAAAAAATACCATGTCCAAAATGAATATGATCTTCTAAGATTAGTAAATGTAACTCCCAATGAGCCATGAATACCAAAAGCAACTCTTGTACTACAAATAGACAATTTTTTTACTTGTAACTTCTCCACAGTGGCACACATTGCAAGGTAGGCATCCAAATTCACCTCCATGCATGCATGTGGGCTCCACTAATAATGGAAGATGTTGAGCCACTATTCAATTATATCCGCCAAGTTGAGGAATCTACTAAAAATAGCTTTATAATTTCCACTACCAACTCCATCTTCTTCATGAGTGCTATTAAAACTAATAGTCCAACTCAACAAGGAGAATAATAATACAATAATAATATCTCTTAACAACATGGGTATCTAAGTATCCATTCAAAGATTGTTGGAGTTGCATAAAAATATATTAGGACTACAATTAAATATCACACTATCTTAACATGCTCCTACTTGATATTATACATTGTTATGACATACACAAGAACATAAAATGAATCAAGCATAGGATCCCTAAGGCTCATGGCCTTCCTACACCAAGAGAACTTATTCATGCTTATTGACTTTGTGAGGGAATCTATAACATTATCCTGAGTGCTAACCTTCTACAACAAGACCTTATCATTTTATACCATCTCACCCACAAAATGATATTGAACATCAACATTCTAAGTACAAGCATGGTACATGGGATTCCTAGCAAAAAATATAGCACTCTAACTATCACAAAGTTGATTATAACCACCTTGCAACCAAAACCAATATCTACACAAAGTTTTTGTAACCATACTACCTCCTGAAAGAAATGTGTATTAGCCATGTACTCTACTTTAGTCATGGACAAAACAACTGTGGGCTGCCTCTTACTCATCCAACCCACTACACCAACAAACAAAGATATCACATAGCCAGTAGTGGACATTCGAATATCCAAGTCACTTGCCCAATTTGCATCCACAAAGCCCTTTATGTCCAATGTCTTATCCACATTATTAGTACCATGGTAGTTCATAAATAGTAATTATATGCCCCTTGCAAATATCTAAAAACCCTCAAGTAATATAAGTCTAATGCTTCTTACTAGGGTTAGACATAAACCTGCTCAAAACTCCCATTGCTTGGCAATATTTGGTCTAGTGCAAACCATTTCATACATCGTAAAACCAAAAACACTAGCATAAGACATGTTATAAATATCCTAAAAATCATCACTAGATTTAGGATACATATTTAAAGAAAGCTTAGTGCAAACAGGAAATTAAATACTCATTGGTTCGCAATCATGTATACTAAACTATTTCAAAATGGTATCAACATACTTACTCTAATTTAACAAAAGATTTATGTGTACTCTATCCCTATTAATCTCCATACCGATAATATATATTTTAAAGCTCCAAATCCTTCATATCAAATGTGTCAGGAATCTAGGTTTGATCTTTGTAATCATCACCTTGCTATTACCAATAAACAACATGTCATTCACATACAAGACAATGTTTAGAATTTGATCATCAATAACTTTAACATAAAAAAATGATCCTCCTCACTCTTAACAAAACCAAACTTAATGCAAATGTGTCAAACTTCTGGTACCACATCCTCGATGATTATTTTAGACCATACAATGATTGTTTCAATCATCAAATCAAATGTTCCTTCCTTTCACAATAGAATCATTAGGTTGTTGCATATAAATCTCCTCCTTAAGATCCCCATGCAAAAATATAGTTTTAACACCCATTTTCTCAATCTCAAAATCACAATATACAACATTAGATGATAGGAATCTAATAGAAGATAACTTAGCAACAGGAGAGAAAATTTCACCAAAATCAATTCCTCTCTCTAAGAGTATCCCTTTTCCACTAGATTGGACTTGTACCATTCTAACCATCCATCTACTTTAAATTTATTCTTATACATTGTAGACATGAAAATCTATCCAACAAACAAAAGGCTAGTTCTCTTTGTCAAACATTTTCAATGACACCACACTAGGAACAACTAGCTCTTTTAGGAAATAAATTAATCTTCTACTACTCTAATAGAAAGAGAAAATTAATCTAGTTGAACTTAACATGTTTTATCCTTGAGAAACTAAAGTTTTCTAGCAAGTTAAAACACATTGAAACACTAAAAACTATTGATTTATATAGATTTACTCTAGATACAAATTTATCAAATCAAATATAGAACTATAAATATAGAATAGAGAAGAACCTATAAACTAAATTTGGAAGCCTCTATGGAGGACTCCAGTGCATTGCATGAATGTTTGTGCATTACACTATAGTCCATATGGCAAGAACAATAGGAACATAAAACTTTTCTCAAGAGTCATGCCTAATATGTATAGAAATAAAACAAGAATAAATGAAAGGCTTCCAGGTGATGAGATAAATTCAAATAAAAAGATTTAATCTATTTATTCAAAGAAAAATTATAAAATGAAAAGAAAGAAGGAAGATATTTGCAAACCCTCATGCGACTGAATATCTTCACCAAGAAAAATCTGTAGCTATAGGAAAAGGAAAAATGGTTGGGGTTGTATAGGATTTTGTCAAGAATTATAAAACCCTTGTTTTAGTCTTTTGACCTCCACAATAGCCAAATGATAAAGAGAAGAAATTCCCTTATCTTATTTCTATCTAAGAAATAAGAACAAAAAAAAAATACTATGAATGCTAGCACTAAGGTCTGCGTAGACTAAGCAAACTAGTGTGTGTAAAGTAGATAGAAGGAAGGTGAAAGCCCACAAAGTGCCTCTAACACAAAATGGATTCTACACTAAGAAACAAATACCAAAAGAGAGGAAAAGAACTCTATTACCTCCAATAGAAGAGATGAAAACTACATAACCATGCACAAGGTTCAATGAATGACCCAACTAGATGTAGTGGTCCCAATCCTCATGAAGATACCAAAATATTGTTGTAACTATTCACATAAAGAGCTAGAGGATCAAAACAATGCTACTATATGTTGAAGATTGCAAGATAATGCTATAGAGATTTTTGGAGATTGTCAAAATATTGATGGGTTCAGGATAATTAAAGCTCAAAGCATGAAAACTACAATATAATGCAAGATAGATTAAAAAATTCAACTTAGAGGGAAGAAAAGGTAGTCTAGGAGTCAAAAGAGCCATTTAGGCATGTGACAAATGTGTTACAAAAACTCAAACATGCAAGTGAAGGTGGCAAAAACACTCAAAAATGGTCATTACATGACATATAGTCATGGGATGCTAGCACGACATCTGGACATCCATGTGTCACACTCACATCTAGGAAACTTCGATTGCTAAAGTTTCCAAACACCTTAGGACAACAAGGCACTTAAATAGAATTACATGAAAATAAACATAAGAGATATAACAAAAGCACAAACTTGACACTGTGGGTGGGAAAAGGCTAAGATAAGGGATAAAATGAGTAAAGAACATGTTAAGGGGATGGATGCTAAAGTAGGTTCAAAATGTAGCATGAAATTGCAAGGGTATGTAATATTCTATGTTACATACACCCACTTGCAACAAATAGGATTTATTCCTTGGGAAAACTAAAAAGATCCTAGGTGTCACAACTATCTAAGGCCATTATCTTCTCTCTCATCACTTGTATCCAAGACTCACTATCCTCTAGAGAGAGCCTCCTTGAAAGATCTAGGTTCATAATCAATATTGAAAAATAAATACACAACAAAAAATTGGTGGGCTATACCTATCAATTGGATTTCATTTTCTCATGGATCTTCTCAAGGTAGGAAAAAGGGGATCTATCTATTCTTTTGCATGCTCATCCTACACATCCTACTTAGAAATATCATCTAAGCCCTCTTCTTCCTTTCCATCCTCTAATCCATCATTATATTTTCCACAAATGCATCCTCCCACTTCGTGACCTTAGTCTCACAATGCATTATTTTATTTCCTTCAATTTCCTTTGGTTGTTCAAGACCTGATAATGCTCTAAACCCCCTAAAAATCACATCTCTAGAATAAAGCATTTTTTAAGTTAGATGATTATAAATCTTATAACCTTTTAAATTCTCACCATATCCTACAAAGATGCATTTATATTCTTTTTATATCCAATTTATATCACTTTTACTTAGGCACATAAACATAATCGTCACAACTGAAGACCTTTAAATGTGAAACAAAAGGCTTTTACCTATCCACACTTCATAAGGTTTTTTTTCAACAAGAGTTGAACAAGGAGATCTCTTAATCAAGTAACAAGTAGTACTTACTACCTCTGCCCAAAAGCACTGATCTAGCTATGTACCACTTAGCATACTTCTGGCCCTTCCAATTAAAGTTTGGTTCATTCTCTCTACAAGCCCCCCTTTTTTAGCTATGTACGGTGTAGTCTTCTATTTAACAATACCTGCATGTGTATAGAAATCATCAAATTTCTTGGAGCAATATTCAACACCATTGTCATATCTCAACATCCTTATTTTATAATTTTTTCTTTCCAACCAAGGCTTTAAATTCCTTTAACTTAGTGAAAATTTAGATTTATAACACATAAAATAAATCTAGTTGTATCTAGAGGCATCATCAATGAATGAAACATAATAACAAGATTTTCCCATAGAATCCTCATCTGCTAGACCAAACACATCTAAATGAATGATTTGTAATAATCTCTTTGCTCTATAGCTTCCAACAGGAAAAGATGATCTATTCTATTTACCAAACACAGTGCTCATAGAAATCAAATATACCACCATAGTAATTAGAAAAATCATCAACCATGTTTTTATTAGTAATGGTCCTAAGACCTTTTCACTTATGTCATGACCTAAACATTGGGGCCACAACATACATGTATTTTTAGTATTGCGAGTCACACTGGAAAGGTTACAAAAAGTGGAGGCACTCAACCTAAATAAAGTCCCTATCTTAGATCCTTTAGCTACCACCAAGTTTCCTCTCATCAACCTACAACTAGACTTACCAAATATCACATGCACTCCATAATCATTCAACTTGGATATGAAAAGTAAGTTTCTCACAAGTCCTGGAATATGAAAAACATTATTAAGGGTTTTTAATCCTCCCACCAGTGAAACACAACTGCACCATTCCCTTATCAACAATCATCTTAGTACCATTGTCACCAAGAAAACCCCTCCTCCATCGTAAGCCTTATATGATGAAAATCACTCCTTATGGGGAGTCATGTGGGTGAAAGTTCAAAGTTGTGTCCCACTTTTATAAAGGAAATGACCAACATTGATCTAACTTTTTAATTTGAATTACTAGAAGGTGGCATATATGTTTTGAATTTCCGAATAATGTAAACTAACGAAATATAGAGTTTTTAGTGTATTCAATGTTTGTATTTTTTTTAAAAACAAGAAGAATATTTGAATGTATGTTTTTATAAAATTGTCACTATGATTTAGTTGCTGATAAAATACTAAAAATGAGGTTAAGAGGGCCTCCACTTTTTATATAGTAAATTTTGTTTTTTTCTTGAAATTCTTTTCTTGCATTTATAACTTGAAACTTTAGGGCATGGATTAATCTTTTTCCATTTCAATAAGGATATATTTTTAAATAAATATTGAAATTTGTGTGTATTGAAAACATATTTTTTTTTACGAGCCTTCACTTTTTGTCTTAACTATTTATCCAACATAGAAAATAATTATATCATCTTGACATGGAATCTCTCCTATAGTTCATCGTATACATTTTTAGTTTTTCAATAAACTTTAGTATTTTTCTTGAGATCAATCTTATATTTTGGTGTTAATGACCTACTTTTAGTAAAAATAAAAAAGAAAATATAAACATTGGTTAAAATATATATTTTTTTAATACTACAATTATAGATCTACAAAAGTGTATTTTTTTTTTTTTTTTTGAAAATGTTATTTATGTGAGTAGGAGTTGAAATAACATTAAGTTTTTCAAATATTTTCATTTTTTTTGTAAATTGGCCCCAAAGTGACGTTACATATGTATCTAGTGGACATTTCCAACTGAAAAAAGTATGGCCTAGATTTAATTTAGCTAGAATGAATTTAGGTAGAACATATATGCTTGATGGAAATTGACATTTAGTTGGAAATGGTTAAATTTAGTTGTGCTAATAAGTTGGTTTAAAGTGGGACACAACTTTGAACTTACACCCTTATATGGTACGAGAAACTTGAATCAATGAGCTAAGTATCATCACTAATAGTGCTAGTAGAAATAAATAATGCATCATTATCATTGTCATCAAAAGATTTATGTATAGAGGAATCAAAGGATCTTTATGTTTCTACATTCCTTCTTCACATCTCCTCTCTTGGCATAGTTCCAATACTTAACTCTACTCTTCCCTAGGGCTTTTGACCATGTCCTTTTGACTTGGATCTATCTTTCTTCTTATCCCCTTTAGACCCACCTTTGTCCTTGGGCCTTCACTAAACATATATTGCATCCTTCAAGCCATCATCCATGGATTTCCTTCTCATCTCCTCTGAAAGCAAAGTAGCAATAGGACTATCTATTATCAACTCTACACCACTACCTAATAGCAACAATTAGATTTTCCTATGTATTAGGTAAAGAACTAAGTAACAAGATACATTTATGTTCTTCTTCCATCTTAACTTCTACAGAAACTAGTTGACTCATAATAAAATTGAAAACATTTAAATAATCTACAATTGAATCACCATATTTCATTTTTAAAGAATATAACCATCAATCAAGATACAATTTATTGGTTAGACTTTTAGTTTGATAAATATCACCTATCCTCTTCCATAGATTGTATGCAGTGGTCTCCTTGAAGACATTCAAAAGGACATAATCTATAAGGCACAACCAAATGGTTCCTCATACCTTCTTGTCTAACTTTTTGCAATCTTCATTAGACATTATAGATGGCTTCTTATCATTTATAACTAGTACCCATTGATCTCTTTTCCAAAATATCTTCCATCTTCAAAATCCACATCTTGTACATGGTTCCATTGAATTTCTCAATATTTGAATGAGAGGTAGATGAGCCATGGTTTTCAACCCTTCAAACATTTGTAAAATCACTTTAAAATAAAATCTTTTTCTGTAGCCAAAAAACCTTCAAAACTTTCCAAAAAGGCATCCCTCTCTGTAAAAAACTAATCTCTGATACCAAATGTTGTTAATTTAGGTGAAGAAAGCTTGTAGTAAAAACTTTTACAAAGTGATGCAAATCTGATATTTAGCTATGTAATCTTGGATTACCCATAAAATACCATGTGAGTGTGTAAGATTAACAATAAGAAATTAGCAAACCATAATAAGGAAACACATAACACTAGATGTACATAGAAAAACCCTTTAGAGAAAAAACTCCACCATAAAAGAGAGAACTAAGAATGTATTAATCTTCAACTAGCATGTACATTTATGAAACACACTCTCTCTCTTTGCAATCTGATAGAATTCTAGTAGCACCAACTTGTACCTATAAATCAACTTATGAAACTACTCTCATGCCTTCAATTTATAGAGAAATAGGTGAGCTAAAACCACAAATGGTTTCCCAAAACAATGTACCATCAAGACCATTGTAAAATTATGCAAAAATCCTAGGTCCAAAATGAAGATCTTCTAAGATTAGTAAATGTAAGTCCCAATGAGCCATGAATAGAAAAGTAATTCCTAGATACTAAAAATAGATAACATCTTTGACTTATAACTCCACTGCAATGGCACACATCACAATGTAGGTGTCCAAATTCACCTCCATGCATGCATGTGGACCCCACTAGTGCAAGATCCTCCACTACACAATTTTAGAACCCAAATTAAGAAATTTGCTAAAAATAGCTTTGTAACTACCACTTCCAACTCCACCTCCTTCATGAATGCCATTAGAACTAATATTCCAAGTCATCAATGAGAATAATAATAAAATAATAATATCTCTCAACAACATGGGTTTCTAAGTACCCATTCCAAGATTTTTGGAGATGCATAAAATAATACATTAAGATTGCAATTAAATATCACACTATCCTAACACATGGATCATAACTAATCTCTTTCAACTTTAAGGTGAAGGATTGATTCTTAAACTCATGTGAGTTATGATGCATTTCATTATCATCTTATGGATTTTAAATGAGACATTTCAACCTTCCTCTACATACATTAAACCACCCTAATGGTTGTCTAAGCATATGCATTAAAGGAATAAAATAAAAACATCTCACATATAGATCAAAAACTTGTATCACACAAAATAAACATGTAACTCAAGATAATAAGGAAGAATCCCTCAAATGGGTAGAAAACTAATGAAAGAGTGAGATGTGCTCTTTATATCACTAATCTGCAATCTTACATGTGAATACATTATCTCACGAGATTACAAAGACCTATATCTCCTACTAAGATACTCACATTCATAGATCTAACTTGAAGATGATCATGACCTACACCTCCTCTAATACTAAATTTGGATTTCTGATACACCCTCTACATCAACCAATAGACTTAACTCTTTGATTAGTTGTCATTCATGGATTCCATAGTTTATCTAGATTTTCTAGCTCCAACAACTCTACTAGCCAACATGCAAGTCAATTAGCTAATACATGAACCCACTCTACATCTTGTAGCCTCAAGGTCCATCTCTGCACTTAGCCAACTCCAATAGCCCACATGTGAATCTTTCAGGTAACATAAAAACCAACTATGCACATGCAATGACATGGTCCACCTCTATGATTAGCTACTCAAGAACCAAATTCTGAACTCCAAAATGGACATGAGGGAATCTCCTATTTGAAGAACTATAGATTAACCTCCAAGGGCTACCTCTTCCTTAAGATGCACTCTAGCTCCTTACTAATTCTCTCTTACTTTGTTTGATCTCTAGAAAGATCCCTAATGTGAGGACTATAGAAGAACTTTGAGGGATACCACTCCCTTAGGCCATCACCTCTATCCCTACCTTTGACTTTCTTTTCCATCAGAACATTCTATAAATCTTTGATTGGAACTACTCCCTTCTATCTCTTTGTACCTATAAAGAGAATCGCTAATATTGGGAAAGGAATAGCTAGTTGCTTTCAAGTAATGGATCATACATCAACAACTTCTCCTACCTTCTCCAATGTAACCTTGCTAACTGTCCCACCTCTCCATCCCTATTAGGATTCCTCTATCAGTTGTGACTCTAATTTTCTTAGTCATGATGAGAACAAATAGTCCTCTAGTATAGCAACAATCAACCTCTAACTATTTTGGCATCCAACTACTACCTAACACTTTTCCTTGTAGCCAAAATGGCTCAAGAAAAGGAAATGCCACCTTAGATAACTACTCAACATGCACATTATCTTAATCTCATGATTCTTAAACTCATGTGAGTTATGATGCATTTCATTATCATCTTATGGATTTTAAATGAGACATTTCAACTTTCCTCTACATACATTAAACCACCCTAATGGTTGTCTAAGCATATGCATTAAAGGAATAAAATAAAAACATCTCACATATAGATCAATAACTTGTATCACACAAAATAAACATGTAACTCAAGATAATAAGGAAGAATCCCTCAAATGGGTAGAAAACTAATGAAAGAGTGAGATGTGCTCTTTATATCACCGATCCTCAATCTTACATGCGAATACATTATCTCATGGGATTACAAAGATCTATATCTCCTACTAAGATACTCACATTCATAGATCTAACTTGAAGATGATCATGACCTACACCTCCTCTAATACTAAATTTGGATTTCTGATACACCCTCTACATCAACCAATAGACTTAACTCTTTGATTAGTCGTCATTCATGGATTCAATAGTTAATCTAGATCTTCTAGCTCCAACAACTCTACCAGCCAGCATGCAAGTCAATTAGCTAATACATGAACCCACTCTACATCTTGTAGCCTCAAGGTCCATCTCTGCACTTAGCCAACTCCAATAGCCCACATGTGACTCTCTCGACTAACATAAACACCAACTATGCACATGCAATGACATGGTCCACCTCTATGATTAGCCACTCAAGAACCAAATCCTAAACTCCAAAATGGACATGAGGGAATCCCCTATTTGAAGAACTATAGATTAACCTCCAAGGGCTACCTCTTCCTTAAGTTGCACTCTAGCTCCTTACTAATTCTCTCTTACTTTGTTTGATCTCTAGAAAGATCCCTAATATGAGGACTATAGAAGAACTTTGAGGGATACCACTCCCTTAGGCCATCACCTCTATCCCTACCTTTGACTTTCTTTTCCATTAGAACATTCTATAAATCTTTGATTGGAACCATTCCCTTCTATCTCTTTGTACCTATAAAGAGAATCGATAATATTGGGAAAGGAATAGCTAGTTGCTTTCAAGTAATGGATCATACATCAACAACTTCTCCTACCTTCTCCAATGTAACCTTGCTAACTATCCCACCTCTCCATCCCTATTAGGATTCCTCTATCAGTTGTGACTCTACTTTTCTCAGTCACGACGAGAACAAATAGTCCTCTAGTATAGCAACAATCAACCTCTAACTATTTTGGAATCCAACTACTACCTAACACTTTTCCTTGTAGCCAAAATGGCTCAAGAAAAGGAAATGCCACCTCAGATAACTACTCATCATGCACATTATCTTTTATAACCCAAGATTGAATCCAAAAGGCATGATTGTAACTTCCCAACCACCCATGTATTTGACATCTTTTCCACCTATCACTACCACATGGATAAGCCACCCAATTGGTCTCATCCATGTTAAAAATCACCTCAAAACCAAATCACATGTGATGGAGATTGATTGTCATTGATGACAAAAGGGTGTTGAAATTGATGGTGCAAAGTTACCATTCTTGATCAGGATATCAGGAGGTCAGTTGTTCTTGTGTTTGGTCTTCATATAACAGGATGTCATCTTCATATGTCTTTCGTTGATGATGTAAAAGATGCAAAAGAATCATTAGGGTGCTTACTTTTATGGCTCATGTTAGCAGGATGATATTGCAGGTTATGGTTAAAATTTATGAGATCTTCATGTGGTTTTGATGTCAATAGAGTTGATGTGTCTCACATAAGTTGATGTTGCACTTCATAATATGATTGTCTTCTTCTCTTTTCATCAAAGATGTCTTCATTGATCTTAAGCTTGAAAGTATGATGTCATACAATAGAGGTCACATGATGTGGATTTAGAGGTCACAGAATGTAGTGATGATGGTTGAAATTGCAAGAAGGATAGTGGTGAATTCATCATCAGGAAATCAGATTAGGAGAATAATGTCAAGGTTCTTATCATTCATTCCTTGGTATGATTGGTAAGGAATTATCATTGATGTCTTCACAACATGATAGTGTTCACATTTCATTTTTTCTCATGTTCATCAGGTTTATCAACAAGATGTTGAGGTCATTTTTAGTATCATCTAGGGAAGTTCATACTTGGTTCTTATTGCTTCACAATGGCTCTTGTTAGATCTTGCTTTAGGAGGTGCCATCATGCTATCACATTCTTCTTTCATACATATTTTGAAGTCTATTAGGAGGTTTTGTGGTTCATTGTCTATAGGTTCAACTTGCCTTAGAAGATTGTTATAAAGGATCACTCTTTCAAGTCATAATGTAGTTTGGTTGTTTCATGATGATAGTGGTGTTGATTTGTTCCCCCTTCATGTTTCTTGAAGTCATTATGTCATCATACTCTTTGTTCATATAAGTGGTGTTCATATGTCACCTTTATGTTATGACTAATAATCATGATTGTCTGTTGGACATAAGTGAATTAGGGTTCTGTATTTTCTATCATATTAATATAAAAATCCTAGTCTAAAACCTAAGATTCTATGTCTTGTAGAAACCATAAACTAAGCCCTTATTACCTATATCTGCCCATCACACATTGTAACCACTTTTTGTTTTAACTTTTTATTGACCTAAGATCGTAGGTCACTTCACTTAAGGAAACATGTAGAAGGGGTTCTATATCATTGTTGGAACTAACCCCTCTTCATTCCCTAACTGACATCTTCAGTCTCTTCCACAAGTGTTTGGGCGCTAAAACAAAATCAAAGGTTATTATTTGAAATATGGTGGGCGCAATGACTTCAATCAATGGTTCATATTTAAACTTTGATCTCCACTCCTTCACAATGCACTTTGATGTGCTTGCGACCATCAACATGCCTTTGACTGCAGATGAGATGTTTTTCTAAAGCTATTTTTAGCTATTAAAGTGGGAGTTTTTGTTGGAGTTTTTAAAAGCAATTTTTTTGAAGATTCCATTCTGTTTTTTATCTTTCATGGCAGAGGAGATAAAGGAGGAAGATTTTTTTGTATTTCTTCTACAATAAGTGAAGTGTTGATTTTATTTTTATGAGTGAATTTTATAGACTTTTCATGCCTTTCTTTTTCTATTCTCACAAGAGATGAGTAGTGGGTCCGAATATGTTTTTTTATGCAGATGGACAGATGAAGATATATTTTTTACAGAGACTAAATGGTATGAAGATTATTTGTTGTAGATTGAAGTTTGTAATGAGTAATTTGAAAAGTTCTTTTTGCAGGTGGATTTATGGAATATTGGAGATATTCAATAAAAAGTGATGAAATTTTTATGTGAAGGGAAAATAAATAAGAGAAAAGAGAATATGAAAGGTTATGTGGAGAAGAGAGGATTTTTACAAATTCATTGTGATTTTGATGAGAAAATATATGTAGAGTTGGAGAAGATGATTTTGCAGAGGAAGATAATCTAATTATCATTTTTGCAGATGAAAATGATTATGCAGAATGTGAAAGGTCATCTCTTATTTATTGGCATTGCAGGTGCATTGATGGATATATGGTGGTGTGGATCAATATGCAGTGTTGAAGACAATTTTATGAAGATTCTTTTGAAAAGAATATACAGAAGAATCAAATGATTTGAGGGATGTATGAGATCATGTGAAGAAGATTATTGTGCAGTGATTGTATTTACATATTTATGTGAGTGGTGAATTACATGGTATGTAAAGGTGCAAATCAGATTGACTTGCAATCATATCTTGCACACTATGTTTTGATATGGTAATTGTATTAACCAGTGAGGTAAATTTATGCCAATGAGGCACAATGTATGCTAGTGAGACATCTTGTAAAGCTAGTGAAGCTTCTTTGGTCAGTGAGACCTTTGTGTAACCAGTGAGGTTCTGAATAAGCCAATGAGGCAGTTTGAGTGGTTTTTCTACCCCAAGAGGGTTTTCCACTCGTGAAAAACTTGTGTCATACTTCATGTTATTTTCTCTATGTGTGTATATTAATGCTTTGCTCATGAGATTTTGTTCACACCTTTCATTATCAGTCTTGTGCATATGTGCTTACCAAATCATTGATGTCTTCCTCTCTATTTGTCTTGTAAATTAAAAGTTGTAAAAAGATTTGAAAATTTATACAACACTGATTCACCCCCGCCTCTCAGTGTTGTCCTGGACTCCAACAAGTGGTATCAGAGCACAGGTTCCCTATAGAAGCCTAATCATCTTGGGTAGGTCCCGTGTGTGGAGTACCATGGGTAAGTGTAAAAGAAATAAAGAAAAGAAAAATGTGAAGTGTCAGACTAGTCAAAAGACTTCATCTTTATCAAATTCAAATATTGATAAAGAACCCATTGATAGAAATGTCTCACAAGTTGAATTAAAGGAAGAGGTTTCAGGAGCACCTTTCTTTGATGGTTCAGACTTCTCTGTTTGGTATGTTAGAATGTAGGTATATTTATCCTCTTTAGGATATGGTGTTTTGATGTCAGTTGAGAATGGGTGTTATATTTCCTCTCAATCTCCTAATACTGTAGATAATAAAGATGCTTATGAATGTAATTATATAGCAAAGAAGGCTATTCTATGTGCTTTATCTAATGATGTCTCTTGTCAAGTTATACATTGTGAAATAACTCAGGAGATGTGGAAGGAGTTGATAAGAATTTATCAAGGTGATGCACTTGAAGGAGACGACAATTTGTTATCTAAGAAGAGTGACAATGATGGAATACTTTCACATAAAGGAGATGAGATCCTATCAGATTCAAAAGAAGAAGATCACAATCAAGAATATGATGAACAAGAATATGAGGTTGATATAGAAGGAGAGCTCATATGTGCTCTGAATGAACTCAAGAAATACAAAAAGGAAAACTAGAAATTAGAGTTGTAGCTACAACAGGAAAAAGAATTCAAAGACAAATTAATTTCAGACCTTGAAAGAGTATCTTTAGATTATGAAGAGGCAAAAAGTCAGATTGTGAGTTTAAGGACACAAATTGATGATTCAGAAAAATTGATTATCAGACTAAAGATTGAAATTGAGGAAGCTAAGAGGATAGCTAATATATCAAAATCTAATCTTGAGGTTAAAAAGATTGAAAATCAGAAATTAGAGGGTGAAATTATCAATCTGAGAAAAAGATTATGATGGTCTCAAGGTTTTGTCCAAGAAGTATCAGGAGCTTGAAGAGAGCACATACAAGTTACATGAGATGCTGTGTAAAGAGAAGAATCATAACAACACAACTAGTTTAGGATATGAAGGAGAGTGTTCCAAAGCCGGAGAGACTCCTAGAAGGAAAATTGATTTAAGTCATTATGTTGATGCTCCTGAAGACAAAAAGAAGAGTGAAGCTGAAATGAAAACTGAAAATGAGTTTGTAATGCATAATAATAGAAGAAATTTTAGAAGGTCTGCTCTAGTAAGACAAGCATTTATGTATAGGTATAATTATTCATTTAATGGCTATTATTATACCTATAATCATTTTGGACATAAAGCAGTTGATTTGCAGAAGGAATACTAATCTTGTATGTTACAAGTGCAATAATGTTGGTCACATACAAAGAAATTGTAAAATGCATAGAAGGTATGATCATGTATGGAAGCATAACATAAATGCTCAAGGGATGTCAAAAAGGTATTATCAATCATTTGATTATGATTACAATATAGTTTGTTATTTGTGCAACTCTGTTGGTCATAAAGCACACAGTTGCAGAATTGCATCACCTGGTTTGAAAGGTTTGAAAAAGAAAGAGGCTGAAAAAGTTTTGAGGAAGAAAGAACCTATAGAAGTTTGGAGAATGAAACAAAGAAAAGAGAAGATAAAGCCTAAACTTGTGCATCTTGCACAATTCACTTCATCAGTTGCATAACAGATAGCATGAAGTGAGGGGGAGTTGTTAATGTCCTATCAATTATCCCCAATAAGTTTCAGGAGGAGATCATTTGATTTTGTTTTGATTCATGCCTGATAATGGTTACTAAGATGTTATTCATATCAGTCTTGTGAAATGAAGTTATTAATGGTGTTAATAACTATGTTGCTCTTCAGTGTATGTCAGTGATGCAGGTGATCATTGCTTCATTATGCATACAAGATGTTAAAAAAATGTTCAGGGATTCAATGCACAAAGAGTACTTGATGATGTTGAGTGACTTGGTTTATAAATGATCTCATTTGTATCTTGTTCATTTCATGTTGATACTTACAAAGGTTGAATTGTTATGATGTTACAGTTCAATGTGATCTTGATATTGTGGAGTATTGATTGTCATGGCAAAGAGTTTAAGGTGTTTTCAAGGAGATCTTATCAGATATTAGCATATGTTGGCTGAGGAGGCTGAAAATGAAAAAGTTCAATTCATAGCACTTATCTCTGCATTTGTTTTTTGCAAAGTGTTGTTGTTTAGTCTTGATGGGCTGATTTGAATGATAAAGTCAAGAGGCAGGAGTCCTTGTTGATTGTAGTATGTTTCAGATGTGGTCATGTATATATCAGATTTGACAATGTGTTGTAAAAAGTGTCATGTGCAGGAACAACAAGATGGTCTTCATTCTTTATCATGCCAAGAAGTGTGTGCAGAAGTTGATTGGTTGTAGATTGATTGTCTATCTTATCATGGTATTATTGGCAAGTTATCTCTAGAGTGGTCATCATGTCATCATGAGTTGTGAATAGTGTGATAAGTAGACTTCATGATTGTTGTTCATCTATGTTGATGTTTGTGGAAGAATTGGGTGTCATGAAAAGTTTGTTTTTGCAAACCACATGTGATGTCATCAGGAGTTTGTATTTGATTACAGAGATATGTAAGTTTTTCATCTTCATCTTCATATTGGTGTTGTGACAAGAAGTGGTATTGTGCTGAGAGTATGATGTGCAGGGACAGAGCTTTCAGAATATGTTTAGGAAAGCAAATAGCTAAAGTGTTTAGTGCCTTTTTATCTTTTGAAAGACTAATGGTATCAAAGATTTGAGTAAGTGGTATCTCAATTTTTGATAACAAGATCAGTAATGGTGCCTATGATCCAAGAAATAAGTAAGAAATTGATTGATATCAGCATAGTTTGTTAATCTCTTGCTAATATTATATATGAGTTATTTTTCACAGGAAGAAATAATAGCCTTTGTCATCTGATGTCAAAAAGGGGGAGAGAAAGAAAATGCTTTAGGTAGTTTTGTCATCAATGACAAAGGGGGAGATTGATGGAGATTGATTGTCATTGATGACAAAAGGGTGTTGAAGTTGATGGTGCAAAGTTACCTTGGTTGATTAGGATATTAGGAGGTCAATTGTTCTTGTGTTTGGTCTTCATATGATAGGATGTCATCTTCATATGTCTTTCATTGATGATGCAAAGGATGCAAAAGAATCATTAGGGTGCTTACTTTTATGGCTCATGTTAGCAGGATGATATTGCAGGTTATGGTTAAAATTGATGAGATCTTCATGTGGTTTTGATGTTAATAGAGTTGATGTGTCTCACATGAGTTGATGTTGCACTTCATCATATTATTGTCTTCTTCTCTTTTTATCAAAGATGCCTTCATTGATCTTAAGCTTGAAAGTATGATACCATACAATAGAGGTCACATGATGTGGATTTAGAGGTCATAGAATGCAGTGATGATGGTTGAAATTGCAAGAAGGACAGTGGTGAATTCATCATTAGGAAATCAGATTAGGAGAATAATGTCAAGGTTCTTATCATTCATTCCTTGGTATGATTGGCAAGGAATTATCATTGATGTCATCACAACATGATAGTGTTCACATTTCATTTTTCTCATGTTCATCAGGCTTATCAGCAAGATGTTGAGGTCATTTTCAATATCATCTAGGGAAGTTCATACTTGGTTCTTATTGCTTCACAATGGCTCTTGTTAGATCTTGCTTCAGGAGGTGCCATCATGCTATCACATTCTCTTTAATAGATCTTTTGAAGTCTGTTAGGAAGTTTTGTGGTTCATTGTCTATACGTTCAACTTGCCTTAGAAGATTGTTATAAAGGATCACTCTTTCAAGTCGTAATACAGTTTGGTTGTTTCATGATGATAGTGGTGTTGATTTGTTCCTCCTTCATGTTTCTTGAAGTCATTATGTCATCATACTCTTTGTTCATATAAGTGGTGTTCATATGTCACCTTTATGTTATGACTGATAATCATGATTGTCTGTTGGACATAAGTGAATTAGGGTTCTGCATTTTCTATCATATTAATATGAAAATCCTAGTCTAAAACTTAAGATTCTATGTCTTGTAGAAACCCTAAACTAAGCCCTTATTACCTATATCTGCTCGTCACACATTGTAACCACTTTTTGTTTTAACTTGCTATTGACCTGAGATCAAAGGTCACTTCACTTAAGGAAACCTACATAAGGGGTTCTATATCATTGTTGGAACCGGCCCCTCTTCATTCCCTAACCAACATCTTCGGTCTCTTCCACAAGTGTTTGGGCACTAAAATAAAATCAAAGGTTATTATTTGAAATATGGCGGGGGCGATGACTTCAATCAATGGTTCATATTTAAACTTCGATCTCCACTCCTTGACAATGCACTTTGACATGTGTTGATGCTTAAAATTGCGCTATTTCTAACACCAACATGGGAAGTTTCAGGAATGTGGGACTTGCAACCTGAAACAACCTCCAGATTTTAAAGAAGCTGGCTCTTCTTTATCTCAATTGTGTTTTGGGAGAAAGGGATAGAAACTAAATAGAATCACAAATGTAATGAAAGGAAATTTAACTATGGCGATGTGCCTAAATGTGATTTGCTCGTTAACACTAAGCACAGTGAAGCTATTTTTAGGATTCAGTTACATTAAAGAGCAAACAATGCATGATCAATGTAAAAGATAAAAACAGATAGAGTCAAAGGCTCACAACTTAGAAGATTTTGCAATAACACAGAAAATATCAGCAAAGGCACAGAACTCAGTCTTCTTATTAATCTTTTAGTCACATAAAAGGCACTGATATATGCACAATTACACAAACTTTCTGAATCAAGAAAACAGAACAAAGGCAAATGATATTACTGGCCACAACAAAAGATCTCCAAAACTCATAAATCTCTGATAACAATCTATATGCAGAAAACTCTCTATCTTGTCATCTATATCTGAAACTACAATTTGGACCCATATTTATAGCACAGGACTAGCTCAAGATTGCCCGCATGATCAAATGCCAACGGCCTAACTGAACTGGAACTTAACTAAAAGTGTTTGACAGAAGATATCTTTCAGATCTGAAATGGTTAGCCCCTCTGCAAGTTCATTGGCTGAAATAGATACATGTGGCACTTCCCACTGTGAAACAGGCGAGGACATTTGGCAACTTCTGCAGGTCTTTGCGACTATAAACCCTTGAGACAGATGGCACAAATACGCACCCTTTACTTGAAACTCCTTCATCTTTTCGGAACAATAGGAAACTAGCACGTGGCAGCTTCCGCAACATTGAGAAACAAAACTCACGAGACAGATGGCACTTTTTGCGTGCCTTACTTGAAAATTGTCTCATTCTTCAGGAGATACTAGCAAATGACACTTGGTAGCGTCCGTGGTATTTATATGGAACACGCGGCAGCTTCCGCTTCTTCATGTCTTTATCGTGTCTTTGTATTAGGAATGCTCCACCTCTGACATCTGTCACAATCCGCCGCATAGAAACTCTTATTACTTACTGAAAATGGGACCCACAACACTTCTGTCCCGAGCAACTTCAAAAAGGGGGAAGGGGACAAGTGGCGCCTTCCGCTGATCTTTACAAGTGATACGTGGCAGCTTCCGCATAACTTAAAGAAACTTACATACCTTTTGAGAGTCCCGCGGAAGATGACACATGGCAATCTCCGCTGAGCTTTAGAAACACTATAGAAATATTTGGGACTTATTTAGATTCACGCGGACGATGACACATGGCAATCTCCGCTTGAACTTTAGAACTTCACCGGGGCCGACCAACAGTCTTTACTTAATCCTGAAACAAAAAGAAGAACCAGCTGATGCCGACACATGGCGTGCTCCACAGATATTACAAGGGACACGCGGCAGCTTCTGCTTGAACTTAAATAAACTTATAGAAACCCTCCGCAGCTGCCATTTGGCACCTTCTGCGTGCACCAAAAGAAACTTAAAATGGGCCTTGCCGGACTCACTTTGAAACATAAAAGCGGCTCGAAACTGCTACGCGGAAGACAACACTTGGCATGTTCCATCTTAATGCAAAAAGACACTTGGCTCCATCCGCATTACTTAAACAAACTTTATACTGTGTCCCAGCTGATGACACTTGGCATGTTCCGCGTGACTCTGAGACTTAGGCAAAAACTTGCGCCCGTGCTCTGTGTCAAAACCCTCACTGCCAAAACTGAAACACGCAGAGACAAAAATGGAACTCGCACAACTGAAACTGATAGCAAAATGTCAAGTATTTTACTCTACAGTTCTTGGCAACCCTGAGGACTTTTGAGCCTGCTTAAAAAAGAATCCAAAAATGTGCATATATACAGCAAAAATTCACAGATTTTGTAAGGCCATCTGATATACAGACCATTCAGCATCAGAGAGGCCCTGTTTATTTTGCAAATCCTGGAAAGCTAAATCTAGGTTAATGATGTCCGTGTGTCAAAAACTCTGTAAAACATGAACTACATCCTTCAATTGGAAATCAAGCTGGGCCATAGGGATCAAGACAGCTTCCACTTATGGCACTGATGAGGCATCTGTTAAACCCTAGAAGACTGACTGATCATTTTGTCTAGCTAACAACAAAGTCTTAATCTCATCAACCATAAGCACAGTGTTGTTATCAAGAAAAGGGGAGGGAAGACCCAATTGTACCAGGTCTTCAATATGTTTCTTCATGTCTTTCATTCCCTCTTTTACCAATCTAGGAGCTCTTGGCAAGTAATTGCAGCAGAATTGCAACTGAGAACTTCATTCACCCCTTTTGCAGCAATCATTCTGTCACTGATCCCTGCTGCTGATAATGTTTCATCAAATGTGTCATATAGCTTCTTCAGTAGTAGTTGAGAATCTAAAACTCTCAAGGAAACAGTGGACAAAGTGGCCTGAACCGAAGTCTCTACCTTCTCACACAATTGTTGTGCATGTAGCAGGAAAGTTAAAGAAGGTTTGAGCTGAATAATCTCCTCAGAGATTCTTTTCCATACTAATACATATAGCTCCTTGACCAGGTTCAACACTCCTGCATTCTTTGGCCTATTAGCCAACTCCAGTGTCAACTATTTTGTTGTTTGTTGCTCGGCCTGAAGTTGGGCCTGCATGGTAGCAAGATTATTTTGTTCCCTCAGTAACTGCTGCTGAAACTGTGTGGCTTGTTGGGAGGAATCATGATGTCTTTTCTGTAGTGTGGCCTTTTCCTGCCTTAGGGTAGTCACTGCAGACTTCACTTGGACTAGCTCTTCTTTCAAAAAAGCATTTTGGCTCTATGTAGCCTGGTGAATCTGACAAGAAACAATATTTTGCAACTGTTTATTGCAATTCTCTATTTCATCATTTTTTGATTTAAGCTCTGCAGCCAGGTTGCCACTATGTGCCTTTTCCTGAGCTAAATCAACCTCCACCTTCTGCAGCTTCCTTGATAGTTTCAAATAGTCAGTGGCTACAGCAGAAGTGGTTTCATTCAGCAGCTCAACCCTGTCCTGTGGTCTGAAAAGTGACATATCCATAGCCACTGCACTCATTGTATAATCCTGAGGCTACATCTGCTCATTGGGTCTGATTACATTAGGTGACAAATGAGTCACAGTTAGCTGCTGCTAGATTGGGTCAAAGAGTGACCTCATGTGTGGTACAACCTAAGCTTTATTATCTTTCTTCCTCTTTTTATCCATCCGGGCTTCCCTAGCCTTCTTTACAGTGTCTGCTTGAGCTTGGAAGGTAGGGGGAGAGGCAATATACCCGCCTGTAAAAGGATGACCCTGTGGCAAGCAATAGGGAATAGCCAAATGTTGGCTAGGGGGAATTTGAGGAGGTATTCTCCTTGGAAAAGAGGGGGAAAAAGGAGGCAATGATGTGGCCTGTGATGACATGGCCTGAGTAGTAACAGATGGGGCAAATTGGGAAATTGGCACATTAGAGGTGGCAGGGGTTAATATTTGGCTAGTTGGGATTGCCACCCCTATAGAAGAAAGAGAATGAGAAGGAGAAGGAGAAGGAACACGTACCTAAGAAGCAACAGATGTACTCGGTGGTTGCTGCTATGAAGGCTCTGGTTCCTCATCTAAATCAGGCTGAAGTTTCAGCCTCTTATGTTTCCTTGGCTTCTCTTCTTCTTATTGTGCTTCCTTCTCTTCAACATTTACCACTGCTGCTAGTGGCAGTTGCACAAAACTGGAAACTCTAGTCACTAAAACTGATGGAGAAGCTCTGGGTGGTGATGATACCATACCCTTTTGTTTCTCTATGGCACTAAGAGATTGGGGCCAGACAGTTACAGTGGCTGTAGATAAAGCTTGTCTTGGGGTCTGCACTGTGTGAGTGGACTCAAGTTCTCCCTCTGACTCTCCACCCTGCCTATGGATTCTGCTTGTATCAGGGCTAGAAACTGGAGAGGGATGCCATTCGTCCCAAATGGACTCCCATTTCTCATCTATATCAACCTTGCTGAAAGAGTGAGTTGTCTCAGATATTTCTTGCCTATATTCCCAATAGGCTTTAATTTTATCTGGCTTCCATTCCCTGTCCCTTAATAAGTTTTTCTTCAACCTAGTGCCCATTCTGAGCTTAGGGTCAAAAACCCTTTTCTTAGTATAAAATATTTCCCATGGCCTGGGACCCTCAAAGGGCAAATTTGTCAGTTCTACATATAAATCAGGGATATCCTCCTTAGGGTTCCTTCTGTCTTCCCAAAAGGGATGACCCTCATACACAACTTTAGCACTGACATTGTTGTCATTAACCCATAAGGTTATGAAACTGCTTGGGTCATATTTCCATTTATCTTCTATGAGAAAGAAGCCCAGGACGGCTAGTTTCCTTAGCAACAAGTGCTCAGCATCCCTGACTAGTAAGGCCATGTTTTTCCTTACCCATGGGATGTCATACATTTTCTTTTTCTTCTTCCCAGTGCCATAGTCATTATCAACCACAAACACTTGCCGGGTGACCTCTAAGAATGCTATCTTGGGAGTCAAAATCTTGGGTACCAACACTGGTTCTCCATTAAAACCATGGACCCTAATAATGGTGTGATGGGACCCAAAGAAATGGTCACAGGGAATAGAGCAATTTGCCATGAGGCCTTTGATGCCTAGCGTTAACCTATTTTCTACAGACTTGGGGCTTAGGTGGCAAAAAGCAGGGGCAACAAAAAGTTCCCAAAAATCATAGGGGTCAGATGTTTCGGATAAGACATGTGTCCATGCGGACACGAGAATGGTCCTATTGTGACCGAAACTTGGGTCATACATGTTCAGATGCATATATTGCGAAAAGATGGCATGATTTTGATATAACATGAGGTGAAACAAATAAGAGGAATACCTGAAAACCCCTATTGATTTGAAGTGGGTGAGTTGGTCTGCCATTGAATAGGCAATCTGCTCAGAGAAATCTAGCCGAAACTCCTGAGACTTGTCCACGGTTTTTAATCTGAACAAAATGGCAATCTGCCAGTCATATACAGTAATGTCCTCCTTCATGCCAAAGATAAATGCCATCATGGACAATGCTTCCTGGCTAGCCTGAGCAAATTGTGCCCTTCTTGTTGGTAGCACTGGCATTTCGGTGTTTTCATCTCCCAACTGCATCTCTGAATTGAGAAACCTCAACTGATGATTGACGTTCGCCCATGTTTTCTGCAATTTGGCGATGGTGGGAAATGTCGCTATCTTGTCATGGTGTAGGGCCAACATGTCCCTGATAGCCTTTGGTGTAATTTGCACCATGAAGGGTCCCTTTTGAATGGTGCTTGAGGGCGCATGAAACAATTCTGTGCACATCTCAATTAGGTCAAGGCATAGATGCACACTTGGGACAATGAATTTTGCCAATTGAGAGGTTCATATCCTCATTCTGAATGTTTCAGATTGCCCAGCCTTGGCTTTCTGGATACATCTTTGGTGTGTGCCTTCTCGCAGAGCTTTGTCAGTCTTTTGAAGTGTTGGGTCAGCGATGCCGTCTGCGAAATCTCTCACCTTAGCTGGGTCGACCGAATAACCCACCTCAGGGACCCTAGTCCTTGGATAGGTCCTTAAGGGTTGTGCAGGGGCCGAAGCATATGATTTGCTGGTGAGAAGCTTATCAATGGATTAGTAAATCCCTAGCCCCTGCTATGAAGACTATACCTCTACCATATCTGTGTCTATACTAGAAACAAGTGAACTTATTGTAACAAGGATGAAAGCTTTGCAACAGGGAAGACACTCTTACTAAGCAGGTTTCGCTAGAAATTCACAAGCGACAGGGATTTACTTAGCAGAAGTAGAAACAAATGAGACACAATTAAGCTTTAACTCTTGCTCTTAGGGTATTTTAATGACACACCAAGTCTCATAAATGGCATTAAAACTGGAAAATCATTAGTAAATCTTATGAAATCTACGTGGGACAGAGTGTCAAACACGTCATAAAAGTGGCTATATACGGTGGTACCTTAGGGAAATTTGGGGATTAGAGAGAAACTTAGTAAATGCAAGAGTTTCAAAAATCGAAGAGACTTGAGCTGTGGCCACGTGTTCATAGAACACTTATTTAAAAGAAAGAGCGGGAAAACAAAGTAGGAAAACAGAGCAACAAGGAAAGGGAAACTATCTAACTATAATACATATGAGACACTGCTTAATTAAAATGTTTCAGGTAGATCCCATTCACAGGAATCTCTTCGGGTTCGCCCTCCATTGTTTCAAGCTCAAATGAATTTTGTTGTTTACATGAATGAATCTTGTAGGGGCTAGTCCATAATGACTCAAATTTACTGTGTCGACCCGGCTTGGCAGCTCTCTCATCCCACTTCAAAACAACTAATCCTACTTCAAAATGGGGATTTGATGTCTTCTTATCGAAATAGTCTTTGATTATTTTTTGATGTTTCATTAATGATTCATGTGTTGTATCCCTCTTTTCTTGAACTTCCAGGAGCTCAGCAAGTCTGACCTGCATGGGGCCATTCTCTTCAATCTCAATCTATTTTAATAGCTGAAGAGCAAGAATTTCTAAGCTCAAGGGAATCACAACAGGCTTGCCATAGACTAATTCATACGGGGACATCTTTGTCACTTGTTTAGGCATAATTCTATCAGCCCACAGTGCTATATTAAGCACTTTATGCCACTCTTTGTGATGATCAACCCCTATTCTTTTAACAAGTCTAATCAAATTCTTGTTAGTTGATTCTGCCAAACCATTACCCTAAGGGTAATAATTTGAGGAAGTTTTCAGATAGATTCCATATTTTAGTGCAAAGTCAGATATTTTTGCCCCTAAAAATACCTTAGCATTATCTGAAATTATGGTACGAGGAGGCCCAAAGCGAGTAGTGATACCCTCCAAAAAGTCTAGGATCACCTTTTCCGTTGCTTCTTTGAGTGGCATTGCCTCACTCCATCTGGTAAAATAATCTGTGGTAGTTAGAATCCATTTGTGTCCCATACTTAACACTGGATTGATCATTCCAATGAAGTCTAGACCCCATTGAGCAAAGGGTTCATCAATAATTATAGGACTAAGGGGCATTGCTGCATTCCTTCTTTTCCCCACATAATACTGACAAGATTGGCACTCTTTGACCAGTTGATAACAGTCTGTAAATAAAGTGGGCCAAAAGTAACCTACCTGACTTATCTTTATAGTGGTGGTTCTTGCAGAAAAATGTCCACCTGAGACTCCATGGTGCATTTCATGTAGGATTCTTCAAGCTTCATCTTTCTCTATACATCTTAGGAGTATACCATCAATGTTTCATCTGAAACTTGGTCAATTAAAACAAAATGGACCCCTTGCTGCCTATAGTATCTCTTCTTGTCCTGAGAGAGCTCTTTTGGGAAAATTCCATGTTTCATAAACTAGATCCTATTTGTGACCCAAGAATTCTGATCAATCTCCTGAATTCTCAATACATTCTCATTTCCTGCTTCAGCAGTCACCTTTCTTTCCATGTCTTGGGCCATGTACTGGCACAAACCCTTGCCTCTGACAAGTTTAGTTGGTCTAACCTCCACATCATATTCAAGAATCTTTGTTATCCAGTTTGCTCTTTTCTCAGTGATCTCTCCTTCCATGATGTATTTTCTAACACTCGGATGGGCTACTAGTATCAAAATCTTATTTCCTGTGACCATGTGTCTGAATTTCTTGAGGGCTTTTACCATAGCATATGCCTGTTTCTCTACAAAGTTATACCTGGCTTCATACTCCCTGAGAGTCCTTGAGAAAAAGTCTATTGGATGCTCTGCCTCTTATTGATCATCTTTCTGTGTTAGGACAACAGCAACACTGAACTCTCCTCCATAGACATACATTATAAAAGATTTAGAGAAATCTGGGTTCCTAAGTATTGGGGCTGTTGAAATTTGTTTCTTGACCTCTTCAAAAGCCTCCCTCCCTTCTGTAGTCCATTTGAACACTACGTCTTTCTTTAGTAGCAATGTCATTAGTCTTATCAGGCCTATAAAGTCTGATATGAACCGACTGACAAAATTAACCTTTCCCAAAAAAGACTGAACTGCTTTCTTATTGACTGGCAAAGATAGGTTCATTATTGTAGTGACTCTCTCTGGATCTATAGAGACTCCTTCTTTAGACACTATATGCCCTAATAGTTTACCTTGAGGTACCACAAAAATGCATTTCTTAGTATTTAGGGATATTCCAAACTCTTAGCATTTCTTAAAAATAGCTTCTAGATGGTCAAAATGATCTGCAACACTTTTAGAGAAAACAGTGAGGTCATCTAGGTAAATTAGAATGATTTTATTGATAAGCTCTCCAAATGCTACATCCATTGCCCTCTGAAATGTAGCTCTAGCATTTGAAAGACCAAAAGGCATCTTTGCATAGGCAAATGTTCCCCATTTTGTGGTGAAAGCAGTCTTATGTTGATCTTCATCAGCCAACCAAATTTGATTGTATCCAGAGAAACCATCCAACAAGGAGAATCTCTCTAATCTAGCTACAGTCTGTAAAATTTGTTCCATAGAGGGCAAGGGGTAGTGATCTTTCAAAGATGCCCTATTTAGGTCTCTGAAATCCACACAGAGCCTTATGTCCCCATTCTTTTTTCTGACTGGTACTAGATTGGATACCCAAGTTGAGTGTTTAATTGGAAAAATGATCCTTGATTCTAATAGTTTCTGCAACTCATCCACCATCAGAGGTTCAATCCTAGGATTCACTGGCCTCTGCTTCTGTTTGACCGGTTTAGATCCTTCAGTCAGCTCTATAGTGTGTTGAATGATATTTATATCATAACCATGGAGATCTTCATAGGTCCATGCTATGACCCTATCATATTTCTCACATAAATCAATTAACCTTTTTCTTTCCTGTTGAGTGGCAGAATTCCCAACCTTCAATTTTCTCCCCTCACTAACCTGAATCTTAGAGTAGTCCTCTTTGTTTGCTTGAAATCTCTTCTTTTCTAGGCTGGCATCTTCCAGGTCAAACAAGTTTTCTAGGGTAATTAGTCCTTTAGGGAGCTTGTTTGACTTCAGTTGAATAATCTGATCACCATATGCCTCTTCAATTTTGGGTTGTAACTGATCAGCAAATTCTCCTGACTATTGCAAAAATGAAAGTACTTAAAAATCATTTTCAAAGACTTGCCAATTTTCATCATTGTCTAGGATAGTTGGCCTCACAATAACTTTGAATGACTCATTAGTTACCATTAGATCAGTTATTGGATCAAACTGTGAACCAATTTGTACCATCCTATTTGCCTCAGAATTTTGGGTTCTAGGGACTACTTCTATATTAAAAGCTTCAAAACCATCTATTAAGTCCCAAACTCTGTGCCTATAAGATCTCATCCTTACATTCTTGGCCACTGCCTTCTCTCTTATTTGCTTCACTACTAGTTCAGAATCACCTTTCACTATTAGGCTCTTTACTCCTTTCTTTTTTGCCAATATGAGTCCATGCACTAAAGATTCATACTTAGCATCATTATTGGTACAGGCAAAATGAAAGCGAATGGCTCTTAAAATATTTTCACCATTAGGGGCAGTAAGACAAATTCCTGCTCCAGCTCCATTTTTACTTCTAGCCCCATCAAAATTTAGGGTCCAGATTCCTGAATCATTTATGGATTCTTGGGTCTAAGAGGGCTCATTTCTTAAGACATTAGGGATCTCCTGGTCTTCTTCAAATATAACATAAGTGCCTAACCCTGTTGAGTCATAGTTTCCAAAGGGGTCACTCTACATCATGGTTAACAACTAGTTATCTTCTTCTTGCTGATCATGTTCAGTCCAGTCCCCTATCTCTTCAACAAAAACTCTTTCCTCTTTATTTAGCATGGCATGAGCTGCTCCTAACTTTGGGGTTGGTTCATTTGTGATATGGTCCTTTGACAATGGTTTAGACAGTGCCTTCATTTTAGTCCCATATTTGGTTCTCAAGATGAGGTGTGACCAATCAAGTGGCATGTATCCTCCTATCTTGGCTGTAAAATCTCTGGATAAACATAAGCCAAATACGGGGGGAATATCTATGACTACAACATCTTGATTTACAATTATATTGGGACAGGTATACAGCTGAAGTGGGAGATGTTTAATTTTCCCTATTGTTTGCATAGACTTTCCATCTAACTGCATAACTCCTTTTGTAAGTGGCTCATATTTTATTTTCAAAGCATCTGCTATTTGCTTTGGCATCATTGTGGTACTAGCCCCAGAGTCTATCATTGCATTGTGTAACAGTTTCTTCCCAACTATTAAAGTTAAATAAAAGGGATCTGGCTTAGATCTACCTACCTCAGGTGTGTTATTCAAAAGAGCTGTTGTCTGCAGAGGAACAGTGTCTTTGAGCTTTTCTTTATCAGCGGGTCCTCCTTTGGTACCAGTATGTTTAGGCACTGCTTGGCCCTGCAGAGCTTCTTGCAACAATATCTTTTGCTCAGGAATAGTTAACATGTCCCATATTGACACGTGGGCTGGGGTTCTCTTTAGCTGATCCACAACATTTACAGGTCCTAGTGTTTGGGTTCTTGGATAATAAGGGTACCTTGCTTTTTCTTGAACTTGTCCAAAAACTATTTGGTTCTGAACTGGCTGAGGTATTTCTTGTCTAGCAGCTGTATTTTGATGATCTTGAAATGGAGGAATCCCCATAATTTCCTTATTTGTGACTTCAGGCTGTTCCATCATCCTTATCTTGGCTCTAGTGTAGTAATCTGATTGTACCAATGGCTTCTTGGAAGTAGAAGCTTCATTCAAGAATACTGACTCTTCATCTTCAATCCATGAAAACAAAGCGTGTTCAGGGGCAATTTCTTCTTCTTGCTGTAAGGACATCCCTTGCATCTGAGCCACTAGAACTAAATTTTGCATACCAGGGGATTGGTAGGGTTGAGTGTCAAAAGTATTTGCAAATTGTCCATCTACTCTTCTTTGCTCTGCTATCTTTTGCTGTAGATTACCCCTGGGACAGTCTCTGGGCATATGAGCATTATTACAAGGGAAATACCAGGCATTGGTGCTATCTACATAATTATTCTACCCTGGGACAACCTCTCTGTTTGGATTAGGAGGAACAGTCTGTAAGGGTGTAGGAACTGTAACTAATTGGTTTGATGGCTGAGGGTTAGTTTGCCTTTGAGGACCCTGATACTGATTTGGCTATGGTGGAGGTCTATTTCCTTGCTAGCCTTGATATTGGGGTCTAGGATAAGGGTTCTGCTATCTTTTTAGGTTAATTATCTCATTAGAAAATGTCCTTAAGATGTTCTTGACATCATCCATCTTAGAGGATTGGACAAGAACAGCAACTTTAGCAGGTTGTTGGGGAAATGTATACATAGACACAGGTGCGACTATGGGATTAGGGGCTTCTTGAGGCAAAGGTAAGGTAATCTCTGGAAACATGGGCATGGGAGGTCTTGGGGGCAATTTTCCAGCATCTATTAAGTTATTTTCAGCTCTGACTGCATAGTCATAGGCTTCTGGCAGAGTCTGACCTCCAAGTGACTGAATCATTACTGATATATCTGAATTTAGGGCTTTAAGATAAAATACTATAGCCATAACTGGTAATGGTCTTGCTGTAGCAGGAATTCTTTCCCAAGTCTTTTGAAATCTTGAATTGAAATCAGTCATTACTTATTGTGGTGCCCTTTTGATAGTAATCAATTGTTGCAACAAAGAAGATTTATCACCCTTTTCTTTAAATCTTGCAAAGAAAGCATCTCCAAGCTGATCCCATGTAGATATTGTATTTGGGGTCAAAGATCTATACCAGTCTAGAGCCTTCCCTTTAAAAGAAGCTGCTAACAATCTTATAGCCACATTCTGCTAAGTGATCACATGTATTGCACAGACATCAGACACATCTTGTAGATGCTCCTCAGGTGTTTTGGAATCTTCCCCACTGAATTTGGGCAGAGCCTTCAGGGCATTTGCTGGAATAGGATCCCAAGTGGCTAGTGGTACTGGGAGGATCAGGGGACTGCCAGTGTTCCAATTTGCATAATTCCTTGGGGCTACATGTGCTCCCATGTTGGCTCTTGGTGGTGTTGTAAACTGATTGACCCTTCTTCTTGGATTAGTTATCAATGGCGGTAAAAGAATACCTAGGTTCTCAGCAGATTGAGCTCTTGTTAAAGGTCCACAGCTCTGACTCCTTGTAGCTCTCAGGTTCATACAGTCTTGACAGAAACTTCAATAATTGTCCCACCGAGCATGCCAAAAACTATTGATGCTTAAAATTGCGCCGTTTCTAACACCAACATGGGAAGTTTCAGGAATGTGGGACTTGCAACCTGAAACAACCTCTAGATTTTAAAGAAGCTGGCTCTTCTTTATCTCAAATGTGTTTTGGGAGAAAGGGATAGAAACTAAATAGAATCACAAATGTAATGAAAGGAAATTTAACTATAGTGATGCGCCTAAATGTGATTTGTTCGTTAACACTAAGCACAGTGAAGCTATTTTTAGGATTCAGTTACATTAAAGAGCAAACAATGCATGATCAATGTAAAAGATAAAAACAGATAGAGTCAAAGGCTCACAACTTAGAAGATTTTGCAATAACATAGAAAATATCAGCAAAGGCATAGAACTCAGTCTTCTTATTAATCTTTTAGTCACATAAAAGGCACTGATATATGCACAGTTACACAAACTTTCTGAATAAAGAAAACATAACAAAGGCAAATGATATTACTGGCCACAGCAAAAGATCTCCAAAACTCGTAAATCTCTGATAACAATCTATATGTAGAAAACTCTCTATCTTGTCATCTATATCTAAAACTGCGATTTGGACCCATATTTATAGCATAGGACTGGCTCAAGATTGCCTGCATGATCAAATCCCAATGGCCTAACCGAACTAGAACTTAACTGAAAGTGTCTGACAGAAGATATCTTTCAGATCTGAAATGGTTAGCCCCTCTGCAAGTTCATTGGCTGAAACAGATACACGTGGCACTTCCCACTGTGAAATAGGCGAGGACATTTGGCAGCTTCCACAGGTCTTTGCGACTATAAACCCTTGAGACAGATGGCACACATACGCGCCCTTTACTTGAAACTCCTTCATCTTTCCAGAACAATAGGAAACTAGCACGTGGCAGCTTCTGCAACATTGAGAAACAAAACGCACGAGACAGATGGCACTTTCTGCGTGCCTTACTTGAAAATTGTCTCATTCTTCAGGAGATACTAGCAAATGACACTTGGCAGCGTCCGCGGTATTTATATGGAACACGCGACAGCTTCCACTTCTTCATGTCTTTACCGTGTCTTTATATTAGGAATGCTCTGCCTTTGACATCTGTCACAATCCGCCGCATAGAAACTCTTATTACTTACTGAAAATGGGACCCACAACACTTCTGTCCCGAGCAACTTTAAAAAGGGGGAAGGGGACAGGTGCACCTTCCACTAATCTTTACAAGTGATACGTGGCGGCTTCCGCATAACTTAAAGAAACTTACATACCTTTTGAGAGTCTCGCGGAAGATGACACATGGTGGTCTCTACTGAGCCTTAGAAACACTATAGAAATATTTGGGACTTATTTAGATTCACACGGACGATGACACATGGTAGTCTCCGCTTGAACTTTAGAACTTCACCGGGGCCCACCAGTAGTCTTTACTTAACCCTGAAACAAAAAGAAGAACCAGCGGATGCCGACACGTGGCGTGCTTCATAGATATTACAAGGGACACACGGCAGCTTCCGCTTGAACTTAAAGAAACTTATAGAAACCTTCGCAGCTGCCATTTGGCGCCTTCCACGTGCACTGAAAGAAACTTAAAATGGGGCTTGCCGGACTCACTTTGAAACATAAAAGCGGCTCGAAACTGCTACGCGGAAGACGACACTTGGCATGTTCCGTCTTAATGCAAAAAGACACTTGGCTCCATCTGCATTACTTAAACAAACTTTATACTGTGTCACGGCTGATGACACTTGGCACGTTCCGTGCGACTCTGAGACTTAGGCAAAAACTAGCTCCCGCGCTCTGTGTCAAAACTAAAATGCGCAGAGACAAAAATGGAACTTGCACAACTGAAACTAATAGCAAAATGTAGAGTATTTTACTCTACAACATGCTCACGACCCTCAACATGCCTTTGACTGCAGATGAAATGTTTTTATAAAGCTATTTTTAGCTATTAAAGTGGCAATTTTTGTTGGAATTTTTAAAAGCAATTTTTTTGAAGATTCCATTCTATTTTTTATCTTTCATGGTAGAGGAGATAAAGGAGGAAGATTTTTTTGTATTTCTTCTGAAATGAGTGAAGTGTTGATTTTATTTTTATGAGTGAAGTTTATAGGCTTTTTATGCCTTTCTTTTTCTATTCTCATAAGAGATGAGTAGTGGGTCCAAATATGTTTTTTTTATGCAGATGGACAGATGAAGATTTATTTTTTATAGAGATTAAATGGTTTGAAGATTATTTGTTGTAGATTGAAGTTTGTAATGAGGAATTTGAAAAGTTCTTTTTGCAAGTGAATTGATTTATTGAATATTGAAGATATTCAATAAAAAGTGATGAAATTTTTATGTGAAGGGAAAATAAATAAGAGAAAAGAGAATATGAAAGGTTATGTGGAGAAGAGAGGATTTTTACAAATTCATTGTGATTTTGATGAGCAAATATATGCAGAGTTGGAGAAGATAATTTTGTAGAGGAAGATAATCTAATTATCATTTTTGTAGATGAAATTGATTATGTAGAATGTGAAAGGTCATCTCTTATTTATTGGCATTGCAGGTGCATTGATGGATATATGGTGGTGTGGATCAATAAGCAGTGTTGAAGACAATTTTATGAATATTATTTTGAAAAGAAAATATAGATGAATTAAATGATTTGAGGGATGTATGAGATCATGTGAAGAAGATTATTGTGCAGTGATTGTATTTACATATTTGTGTGAGTGGTAAATTACATGGTATGTAAAGGTGCAAATCAGATTGACTTGTAATCATATCTTGAACACTATGTTTTGATATGGTAATTGTATTAACCAGTGAGGTAAATTTATGCCAATGAGGCACAATGTATGCTAGTGAGACATCTTGTAAATCTAGTGAAGCTTCTTTGGTCAGTGAGACCTTTGTGTCATTGTTCATGTTATTTTTCTTTATGTGTGTATATTAATGATTTTCTCATGAGATTTTGTTCACACCTTTCATTATCAGTCTTGTGCATATGTGCTTGACAAATCATTGATGTCTTCCTCTCTATTTGTCTTGTAAATTAAAAGTTGCAAAAAGAGTTGAAAATTTATACAATGTTACTGATGCACCCCCCCTCTCAGTGTTGTCCTGGAGTCCAACAACATGCTCCACCAAACTATAACACACTTCAACAACATCTAGTCAATTTCAACAACATTGTGACCACTTCGCAATCACATACACATTTCATCATCCACTACCCACAGCTTTAGCGACATACTCATTTTCTTTAGTATCTTTTTGACTTCTACATCAACTCCATGGCCTCATCAACAACTACTCAACTTTGTTAGCAAGGGAAACTTTAATAGAAAGAGTCACTTATATAATAACTATCAACTTTTATAGCGAGGAAAAACTTAAGACATGACTTCAATGGTCCAACTATCCTAGATAGTTCCAAATAAATTTCTCAATTTTAGATTAGCATCCATAACTAGGGAGCTTTTGGTCCCTAAAAGCTTCAAAGATTCCCATAATTAATTGATGGCACCATGCTTCACTTAGCTGATGAAATGTCCACTCTCTCTTAAATGAAGTTGAAAGGGGTTCTATTGCATTAGTCTAAATTAATCAGTATGCAATTCTCCTTGAATCTGAGTTATTTTCCTCTTGCATGGACAAGTCAAAAATATTATAGACTCAACATCTTGTATTTTCTCCAACATCTCTTTAATGGGTTTGACTTTGGCACTTAGTTTGGATTTGGCATCCAAACCATAGTATGCTTCCTCTTGTTATCTATCCTACACATTGTAATTGATCAAAAAGAACTCCTACACACCTTTGGATGTTAGAAAATATGAAAAATGGTAGAACTTATGTGGCACCACTTCTTCCCTAGGAAAGATTTTATTTAATACCAATTGATCCATAAAATTAAAGTAGTTATGCTACACTCTAGTATATCATCTTATGGAATTTAAATGAGATGTTTTGAACTTCTTGTAAATGCATTAAACCACCCCAATGGTTGTCTATGTATATGCATTCAAGGAATAATAACAAAAACATCTCAAGTATAGAAAAAAACTTGCATCACACAAAATAAGCATGCAACACAAGATAACATGGGAGAAACCCCTCAAATGGGTAGAAACCCCTCAATGAGGGACTAAATGGTGTCGTAAAGGATGATGGTTACCTTCATGAAATGGATTGTCCATTATCTGCCTCTCTTACCTTCTCCAATGCAATTGTACTGGTAGATGGGATGCTTACAATAATCAAGCACAACTATTCTACCTTTATATCTCTACTAGGATTCCTCCATCAATCGCCACATGCTACTTTTGTTAAATAGTCCTCTAGCATAGTGACACTCAGTCTCCATCTATTTTTCCATCCAACTACTATCTAACACTTTTCCTTCCCACCAAAATAGCTCTAGCAAAGGAAACACTGCCTTAGATAATTGCCTACCATGCACATTGTCTTTTGCGACCTAATTGGAATTCAAAAGATAGTTGTAATTGTCCAGCTGCCAATGCAAATTAGACATCTCTACCACTTGTCTTTACTACATGGATAAAACAACCAATCAAACTCATCCAAGTCAACAATGACCCACTAACCAATTTGCATACTCTGCCAAATTGTCACACACTTCAACAACATCTAGCTGATTTCAATAGCATCGTGACCACTTTGTAGCCACATACACACTTCATCAACCATTAACCATGATTTCAATAGCATACTAATTTTCATTACCATCTTTGTGACTTTTGTAGCAACTCCATGGCTTTGTCAATAACTGCTTGACTTCATCAACAATGGCAACTTCAGCAACAAAGTGTCACTTTTGCAACAACTATCAACTTTTGCAAAAATTATCAATTTCTACAAGGGTAAACTTATGACATGGTCCTAATGGTCCAACTATCTTAAAAAAATCCAAATTGGCTACATGATTTTGGTTCAAGAATTAAGGAGTATCTATTCTACTAAATTTGGCATATTTGCATTGTAGGATGCATTGGCATTTTTGCCACACTTATGCATGGGATTTGTTGGTGGAATAGTTAAACTTAACAATAAGGGTGTAGATCTATTGTCATTAATTGGGCTAGTGGACTTCACCATGCTAAAAGGTGTGTGTTACAATCTTGTTATGCACATGATATTGTGTTGGAAATCATTGAGATTCTCAAGTGCCACAATATAAGTATTAACACATTTATTAGGCTACTTTGGAATCCATTTAAGATTAATGTGTTGCAACACGTGATATCATGAAAATAGAATGCTATAGGATATTTTCTATGGCTTTGATTAATGACCTAATTGATTGTTGGTTGTGCTTTATATGGAAAAGAGGAGATGGTGTTTGGTTGTTTGTATGGGGGTTTTAGTTTAAATCCTCCTTTCCACAAAACATTCCAAGGGAATTTCAACCAAGTGCTTCTCCTATCAAGAGGAGAGTCATCTATCAGATTGGGTTGCCACTTGGTTTTTTACTGGGAAATTCAAAATTTATCACTCAATGTTGCTAATTAATTATGCTTTTATGCTCTTAAAACCCTAATTTAAGCAAAACAGTAAGTAAATCTATAAATTATGACAAATGCTATTGGAATTAAACAAAGGGCAGAGGACCTTAACTCATTATTTTTCGCAATCTGGAAAATAGAAATGTCGGGGACAATGGTGATGGCGCCCTTGTCCAAGGTACAACTTTTTCTGTGGATTCTCGATCTTCTTCCGACACTGATCTCTATTGTATCTTCAGTTTCTGGTGATCTGGTAGTGGAGGACAATGTTGATGGTGCCCTAGTCCAATCAAGCTCCTCCTTCAAGATCTAGAATCTCCAGTGTCCTCTTGCTCCCTGCAGCCTCACTTCTTCCACTTTTGCAACCTATAACCTGCAATCACAAGGAGTGTGGGAGGGGGTTGTGGTGTTTAGAGGTTTGCCTCAATCAAGCCCTAGAGAGACCTTCAAGTCTTTCGAACACCGTTGTCAGAGAGAGATTAAGTATCCTTGTGGGATAGAGGCAAAAATCTAAATGATAATGATAAACAAACACAATAGATGTCACCTTGATGGTGAAGCTCTCATGGAAAGAAGATGCTCTTCAATGCCATGAGGAGAAGATGTAATCCAACCTACAAAAACAAACACAATAATAATACTATGCTCTACAACACAATGATAATCACAAGTATGCCAATAGCTCACAATCATGAAAACTTTCTAATGATCTTCTAGTTTGCAAATAATAACCTAAAAATGCTTATATATACAACTATTAAGATTCCTGCCAAGAATTTTATATTTGAAACTTATGACTATAGCCTGGAAACCAAATATGGTCACAAACCTGACATTTGAATTTAGGGTAGACCCAAAATAGGGCTAGACCAGGGTGCTAGCGCCCTTGTCCACCCCCCTATCTTTGTTCCAGAATCATTAAATTAGCACCCCCTAGGTCCCATTTGTCACAAGACCTAAGGGTTTTCTCATCGGGAGTCTGAGTTATCATGCAAAATGCTCTAAATGCAATCTGAAGACCCCAGGAGCTAAACCTTAAAAGGAAAAGCCCCCAAGGGTGCATTTTTCTGACATAACATTTAGCCCCCACTTTAATGTATGTATAAATGCAAGGCCAATACATGCATTAAAGTAAGGTCAACAAACACAACAAACACGCCAAGCATGGAGAAGATGTGCTAAACACATTGAAGACAATAATAGGGACGTAAAACACGGAGAAGACAGTTATAGACACACAAAACATGGAGAATACAACATTGAAGACACACAAAGCATAGAGAATACAGTGAATGTAGTGATTATTTTCTTTTTTTGATTTTCCCATATGAAATGCAAAATGTAAGTACAAGAAAAGTAAACAAACAAATCCCCAAAAGTGTAGAGGAGCTGTTCACCACCAGTCTTGCACTTTTTGAGAACAGACACGCCATACAAAATCCCAAGGTGTAGAGGAGCTCATCGCCACCGGTCTTGCACCTTGAGAACAAACACTCTAAACAAATCCCAAAGTGTAGAGGAGTTCATTGCCACCGGTCATGTACTTTGAGAACAAACATGCCATACACACACACATGGAAGACACAGAGAAAACATGGCAGATAAGCGATGGAGTGAAACTATTGCTAGGTTCATCACCATCTCAGGCACATTACAAGCACACACCATTGATTGGGCTTCGCCCCAACAACCAATGAAAACACACTTAAGGGTTGAGTTAGTCACAGAACTGCTCCCCGCCTCACGATGAGGACTTTTGAAAATGACAGGATAGTGTAATCTCTCTGAGAAATACACCATCCCCACCTTGCAATGAGGGCTTAAGATAAAAGGATATGCTCGATATCCCGCCTTTGCAGAGGGCTTAAATGATTGTGATTAATTTTTAGATTGTTTAAACACACTTTACTATCATCTAAAGCAAACAACTTACCTTATATGTGCCCCCACCTTAAGGTGGTTGATATCACGTATCGATATCAAGCATGTTAAGGTAGGAAGAAAATACACAAGGGAACATGAGTTCTCGCAAAGACCATGCCCCAAGAGGTGACATGTACTTTATGATTACAAATGTTCCCACAAACACATCCCTACAAGAAAGGTGTTAGTATCCAAATAATCATGATAAACAACAATGCATATGATCAACTACATGAAAGAGCCAAGCAAGGCGATATCCATGATAAACATAGTGCACAGAGCAGTAGTATTGTTAAAGTGTTGTTAGAAAGATAAGATAACATCGACATCGACATTAAGATAGAGAAATCACGTGGAGTGATTCCACTAGCCAAATGTCAGATAATATGTAACAACCCTGTCGTCATGTATGGACTAGGTCCATTTTCTGATTGCTCATGAAAGGGACACTAGGTCCGCATCAGTAAAATGTGTTTTTCGTCATCTGCCAGCTAGATGGAAACACTAGAGGGAGGTAATCAATAAATCGGAGAGGAGAACAAGTGCCTTAGGGACAGTCACGTAGGAGGGTGCCTCCAAATCACCAACTGCAACACTATGTCTACAAGACACAACACACAACAATGAAATCAAAGGAGAGGAGATATAGAAGAAGGTCACAACAGAAGTGGTCTCATAATATCCTTGACCTTACAAAAGAATCAAGGGTCATCCTAGGAGGCCTAACAACACATAACACATCATGGGGGAAGCACATCATGGAGGTAAAGGGTTAGAGATACTTACATGGTAGTACCACTTTTCTAAATTTTAGAACTTTCTAACCTCTTGGAGAGGTAGTCAATCAAGTTTTGTGAGAAGCTCGAGTGGTTCTTATTAGGCTATTGCTTGTTATCAGAGAGTCCATGCAATACTTTCTAAACACTTCCTTGTTCATGTGAAATCTTTTGTTGCTTGTGAGGAGGAGAACCACTATTATTTCCAACTGATGATAATCATCTTGCTCGTTTCCAATTCTTATTTCTCTTGTTCTGTTGGTTCTGTCTATCACAATGACAAGGACTATCTTGTATTGTCTCAACCTTTTCTATAGTCATAATCTCTTGCTTCAATTTTTCCATTTATTTTTTTGGTATATGTTGATTCTCTCCTAATCCCTGAAGGGATAACGGAGGAGGAGCTTCAGAGTAGATACCTTTTCCTTGTGGACGAGGCAATACTTGAGTAATTTCCTTATCCACTTCAATTGTAGAAATTATCTCATCATAATCTAAATAGTCCTCTTTTATCTCTATTGTGTTTTGTTCCATCAGTTTGTTATCAGTATGATTAGGGAAGGGATTAGTGAAGATCTATAGATTTTGATTTGGTGGAGCAACCAATTTATTCCCATTATCATTCACACTAGATACTTGTATAACATTTGAGTCGATGAGGTCTTGTATTTCATGTTTAAGGTGCATACATCATTCAGTATCATGTCCTTGTGTCCGATGATAGTGACAAAAGACATTAGCATCGAAATAAGGTCCTTGCATTCTGTTAGGATCCACTGGTTTAATTGGAGTCCAAGCTTCAAGAGATTATTACTTAGAGCTTGATTCATGATAGAATGATAGGACTTAGATATCGAAGTGAACTTTCTTTGTTGATACGGTGCCTTCTTCGGATTAGTGATAGTAGACACTTGAGAAAAATTATTTGGTCCATTAATCTTGATGAAACTCTTATTATTCCTCTTAATTTTTTTTTGTGATGACCCTCCCTCGAATTGACCAACTTGAGCTAACAAGTTTTGATTTTCATACTGACTAGAAGATAGTCGGTAGTCACGAAGAGCAGTACATAGGTGTTGAAAAGAGTTATACTTCATCAAGAGGATCTTATCATGGATGTTAGGCTGCAAATTTGTAATAAATATCTTCTGAACATCATCATGTTTCATTTGCAGACCATCTCCTCTTTGATTAGGTTTTCATGAAAAATGCAAAATTTCAAACAATTTCTAACAAATCAAGCATGCAAATGCAATGCAAATGAATTGTAAATGATGAATTTCTACATTTTGTATCAGATATAATGCAATTAACAAAAATTAATTTAAATTAGATGCCAATTAATTCAAATGTTACAAAAATGCAAGTCTAATATACCAATTTTTGCAAATTTTCTATTTTTTTCAATTTTTTTGTACTTTTTCGAATGCAATTGAAAATAATGAATTGAATGATAATGAATTTTAGATCTGATGCAAAAATTAGAGAATTAATTAAATACAATTGAATGAATGCAAACTATGTCAAAAATCAAACCCTAGAAGGCAATTTTTTTCAATTTTCCCAAATATTTTTTTTTTGTATATTTTCGAATGCAATGAATGAATGCAAATCTACCAAACAACACTCAACAAGGTGCCAAAAATTTCAACATATGGTTTCACCAAAATGTTTTATATGGAAAAGAGGAGATAGTGTTTGGTTGTTTGTATGGGTGTTTTAGTTTAAATCCTCCTTTCTACAAAACATTCCAAGGGCTTTTCAACTGAGTGCTTCTCCTATTGAGAGGAGAGTCATCTATCAAATTGGGTTGCCACTTAGTTTTCTGCTGAAAAATTTAGAATTTATCACTCAATGATGCTAATTAATGCTTTTATGCTCTTAAAACCCTAATTTAAGCAAAATAGTAAGTAAATCTGCAAATTATGACAAATGCTACTGGAATTAGACAAAGGGCAAAGAACCTTAACTCACTGTTTTCACAATCTAGAAAACAGAAATGTCGGGGACAATGGTGATGGTGCCCTAGTCCAAGGTACAACTTTTTCTATGGATTCTCGATCTCCTTCTAACATTGATCTCTGATGTATCTTCAGTTTTCGGTGATCTGGCAGTGGAGGACAATGTTGATGGCATCCTAGTCCAATCAGTTTCCTCCTTCAGGATCTAAAACCTCCACAGTGTCCTCCTGCTCCTTGCAACTTCACTTCTTTCACTTTCGTAACCTGTAACCTATAATCACAAGGAGTGTGGGAGGGGGTTGTGGTGTTTAGAGGATTGCCTCAGTCAAGCCCCAGAGAGACATTCAAGTCTTCTAAACATCGTTGTCAAAGAGAGTGTGTATCCTTGTGGGATAGAGGCAAAAATCCAAATGATAATGATAAACAAACATAATAGATGTCACTTTGATGATGAAGCTCTCATGGAAGGAAGATGCTCTTCAATGCCATGAGGAGAAGATGTAATCCAACTTGCAAAAACAAACATGTTACACAATAACAATGCTATGCTCTGCAACACAATGATAATCACAAGTATGCCAATAGCTCACAATCATGAAAACTTGCTAATGATCTTTTGCAAATGATAATGTAAACATGCTTATATATGCAACTATTAAGATTCCTACCAAGAATTTTGTATTTGAAACTTATGATGTCAGCCTGGAAACTAAATAACAATCACAAACCCGACATTTGAATTTAGGGCAGACTCAAACTAGCGCTGGACTAGGGCACTAGAGCACTAGAGCACCCCCTATCTTTTTTCTGGAATCATTAAATTAGCACCCTCTAGGTCCCATTTATCACAAGACCCAAGGGTTTTCTCATCGGGAGTCTGAATTATCATGCAAAATACTCTAAATGCAATCTAAAGACCCGAGAGCTAAACCGTAATAGGAAAAAGCCCCCAAGGGTGCATTTTTCCGACATAACATTTAGCCCCCACTTATATGGTCTATTTGACCATTTTATTTATTAGTACATATGACTCTTTAAATTATTATTCGAAACATTGATTACAAAGAAATATAATATAATATTTTATTTATAATATATAATATATATCATTTTATAATATTTTATTACAGAAATATAAATGATGTTTAGACATATAAATGATGTTTTCTTTTACACTATTTAACTTTTTTTAAATTGATATAGAAATATGATCTTTTTAAAATTTATCTTCAATAAATTTTAAAAATCGATTTACAAACAAATCTTTGCTTTGTCTATAGTATACTTGTTATTTATTGTTTTTTATTTTTAAAAATTAATTTAGAAACAAATATTTGCTTTGTCTATACTTGTTATTTATTGTTTATTATATATGGAATAATAATTTGAGGATTAGCCTCCAACTTGACAACATTAAAATTCAAATCCTCCATCCTTATCCTATTGTATGTATAAGGGTTTTTATGCATGGTAGTATGGTAATATTGTTTCAAGTTGTGTAGCAACTTGGTGCTCTTTGATAGTCTTACTTAGACCCTGTTCCTATACAACTGTTGGTTTCTAGCTTTATGGCATGTTTTTGTCTTGGTTTGGTGAGATGGCCTATTTCTAGTAATCCATTGACTATTCTTTATTTTACTCTGCGTGATGTGTAAAACTTTGCATGTTGTAGGGAATGGAGGGTTAATCAACTTAGTCAAATGAATGCAACAAATAGATATTATAATTACATGTTTATGCTTACACTTTTAATTAGCATCAAACATAAAACAAGTTTCTTGTTCTTGAGGCTATTTATGAATAGTATGTATAGAATCCATGCATTCTTTGAGTTGTTTCTTTTCTAGTTGTTATATGTTTGTGTTCAATGTGTAATGTGTAGTGTAACATAATTTTAGTTTTAGGGTAAGTGCAAGATATTGGGTTCACTTATTCATTAAAAAGTGGAAGTGTTTTTCCTGAAAATTAAAGTTTGTCACAGTTGGAGTCAAAATTTGAAGCACTTACACTAAGAATCTTAAGAAAGTCCAATAATATGAAATGTAGTATTTAGACTCTAGTTTTTAAATATGTGATTTATTCTAATACTCAAATGAAATTAATTTTACATGGACTTGTACAAAATCTACTTTTTAAAAGTTATTTTTTTAGGACCATACCATGCACGTATACGACCAACATAATTTGATCTAAATAAAAGTATTTTTCTAAATCATTTTGGGGAAAGATGTGTATTATAGTGAAGTTTGATGAGGATTTTTTTAATAACTTTTTTCTAAATTTTTTAAAATAATTTTTTATTGGCTCTAATTGTTGTTTTTGAAAACCCTTTGTGTACAACCAACATAATTTGAGTTAAACTAATCATAAAATCATTTTTCTTTATAGTGTAAAGAATGATGTGTAGATTGATAACATATAATTTTTTTTTTAAACTTTAAAAATTAAAAGTTATTAAAAATACTAAAACCTAACATTTCAAGTTTATGGACAAGTTTGCTCTTAAATTAATTAATAAATAAAAAATGAGTCCAATCATAAAAAAATTACATATTTGAAAACTGCACATCGTCATCTATAATGGGTTTTGATTTTGAAAAAAAAAAAATTAAAAAAAAAAGTCGTCAGCGATATTGGTAAAGTTAGTTTTTACTCTTGTTGTGAACATGGACTTGTGCTTGTAGGTCCAAGGCTAAGGGTCGACTTACCATGCCTTTCCTGAGCCTAAAACCAAACAAAAATATGGGTTGCGATTTCAAACTTTTAGGAACAGGTACCTGTTCTAAAATGGGTGCCCGTTATTAAAACCAGAACGAGTACATGTTCATAATATGTCTGCTATTTCTCATTTTAAAGACTTTTACGAAACGAGTACTCGTTTAGGCCGAGATCTCATTCTAATTTCAAACTCAGGTGTCTATTCCTAAACGAGTACCCATTTTTTTAAAACGGGTACCTGTTCTTATTGAGATTTTTTTTTTGTCCGACACTTCCCCTATATGTAGACCCAACTTCTTGCTTTTACCCATGAGTGACCCCTAGTAGAACAACTACAACATGAGCTAGGTGATATCCTAAAACTCCTAACCCTATGGTGATATGTATTGGAGAAATTTAGTATAGATTTCATTGTTAAGTTCATGAGTCGTTAAGTGAATCTCAATTAATCTTGGGCTAACTTATGTCTTGGTTTCTACAAAAGATGACCTATGGAAGGTAGAGCTAGTCAAGCTCCTCCAAAGGAGTTGAGCGAAGGATTATCACTAAAATGATTAGTGGCAAATAACCTTATTAACATTCCCATGTGCAATTAGTTATTGAATTGATTAGTAGATTAGAGAACAAGTGAATAAAGGGAGGGCAACAACAGAGCCCTCAAGATCTTGAATCATAGTTGTAATTGGTGCAAAATTTGATGACAATGCATGTTATGTTTTCCTTAATTAAATCAATTTGAGGCCAAGCTTGAAGATCTTACGAGGCTTCACGTTTAATGTTAGCATAACCAATTCGTGATTTTATAACCGATACCTTGTTGTATAAATCCCAATATTGTATTGATCTAAATGTTGTCTGCTATGTTAATTTGATAACGTTGTTTGCTATGTTAATGTGGTCAAAATGGATGTAATAGTTGTGTTGATGTTGTAATATGTTTAGACTGCACCTTGTTACAAATTCTTGGCCTTTGTTCTTCTAATGGTCTCCCATGTATGGCCTTAAGATCTTATCAAACCTGAGAGGGGTGTTTCCATGATGATATTAAGGGCCGAGAGCCGAGCTCGAATCCTGCAATGTCATGTGCCCTTGAGTTGGAGTATGGAGCTATGATCAGGCGTAGCGCACTTAGCAGCCATGGACGAAACCTTATTATTCCTACGTGGCGGGGTCACTATGCCAAATGATTTAGAGCTTCAACCTCTTAAGCGCTGTCAGAGCTTCAACCTCTTAAGCGATGCGCTGTGGGTCAATCTCGTCTACCCCTGCGAAATCCTATTTGTTCACTCGCATGGAAAGCAATGGAATAAAATGCTTAAAAAATTAGCAGTGAGAAGACATCACATGTCCACAACCTTTTCCCCTAAGGAACAACAAAAAGAAGCCTTACAGTCGTGTTGGTGATAACAAAAGGTACTACAAGTTTTAGATTATTTAGGAATGTCATAACTAAATATTAAATTTTGAAGGCTTCTAACAAAACAAGACACAAGATCTATTATTTTAGAAGCTACTTATAACTAAGCAAACACCTCACATTGCAAAATATTAGTCTATTATATCACTAAGTTAAAAGTTACAATGTGTAGAAAAACTCTCATAAGAATTACAAAATATGTGTCCTAAAAATAGGCATGTCAGCGAGGTGGTCTAACAAAGATAGACTAGCTAAGATGTCATGGTGAATCCAAGATAAACTTACAACTCACTAGAGTGGCACGTAGTCAACTAATTGATCAATCCTAGTTTAATAACTAACAACTTCTAATCAAAATAGTAGATATGAGAGCTACAACAACAAATCACTCAAATATCAAGTAGATATTTATCATATTATTATAAATAATCCTAGTTATTGTAAATAATATAATATATATTACTTAAGACTATATATATTCCATCTTAAGTGAAACTTGACATGAAAAAGATGTATAATTTCTATACACACACATCCCCTTTAAGTTGAACTTAATAAAGTTAGAAGATTAAGAAGATGAGTCTTGAAAACTAAGGTCTAATTAGGTACTTGTATACAATATGATTATGTAAATAAATGATACAAAACTTGAATGCCCTTATGAATGGCATTCCATTTTTTTAATATTACATTGATAACTAGTTGTAATCACAAAGTTAAAATAGAAATGGTGCACTAGATATGAGGGTCACTCTGAAATTATAGTGTCTCAAACATAAAAAAGGGCTACACCAAGTAATAAGTATCCAATATATCACTGTAGAACTAAAATAGGGTGATGTCTAAAATAAGTTAAGGATGATATTCAATAAATGTAACATAAAACTATAACAAATGCAATGATGGTGTGTCATCAAAAAAGAGTCCTTGCGTAGGTGGGCTAATCCACCACTTGGACAAAATTGTCAGATGCAAAAAATGATTAATCACCAATTTAAGGTGTCTATCAAAACTATTACACTCCATTTTTGGAACAATTAACTATAACATATTTAATAACTTATTTTATGATATTGGATGATGCATTTTAAGATATGATTTTCTTATGAATTTGGAATAGAAATGGTTTCCATAAAAATAATATTTTGTATGCATTTATGTAAATATGGAATTTAAAATATCAGTTATGAATGATGGACGAAATGAATATGATCTTATTGCATTTCATTTTATGATATCGTTAATTCTTTTGTTATGAATTGATTATCAATCAGAGATATATGTTATATATGTGTTTGTATGTGAATGGACTAACTACCTTGTTGATGAATGAGGTGGATGCAAGATAGCTTAAGTTCCCCTTTCAGACGAGGAGGGTGAGTATCATCGAGGAGAGGTTTGTAGATTGGGTTGAATCGATAACTCATACCATGTATTTGAGAGATTTCATGCACGTCACTAGGATAGTCGTGCTTTTCGTGATGTTAAACCTATTATAAGTCACTGCTTGTCACTCCATGTTTTAGACATACATTTGTGATCTGCTTTATTGTCGGCATCTTTATTTGTAAAAGTTGGCATTTACATCATCCATTGAGTAGTGTGGTCCTCATGATCATTTTGGTTGTCTTATGACTAACAAGTTGGTTTATTATCGTCGTAATTGTTTTGATTGCCATAAGTTTTATTGGGTTGGTATACTACTATTTTATTGGTACTTGATGTTGAAGATATCAATCATATTGTCACAATCTTAGTGATAGGAGTTTATTTGTTCTAATTGAAATTATTTGAGTGAAGGTTTCTTTTTATAAAATCATGTTTTTGTGTTTGTTTTAAAATTTAAATTGCTTGGTTAAAAGCTCCACGTAGTGTAAGCATGTGAATTTATTGTGAGATTTAATGGAGTGTCAACAGATTTCATTAAGCTTGTCACCACTCCATTTTTGAGAGGGTATTTCTATTAGCTCTTCAATGATCTAGAGAGAGTGGTCTTAACTCTAGAAGAGTGTTGCCTAACGTGTAGGATGGTAGGGCATTTTAATCGCCATGATTTTGGGAAAAGAGGGGAGTTCAAATATCAAAGGAAAGAGAATGGTGAGAGAGTAGAAAGGATAACAAGAAAATGAAGAGAAGACAAGAAAAGAGAATCGTGGGTTAAAGCTATAACTAGGTATGTATAATGTATAGATAATCTTTTGTTCGAATAATTGAAGTTCAGTGTGAGTGTATGGGTTTAGTTGGGTATGTGCAGGATCATCGCGGGCCAAACAGTGGCAATAGAAAAAAAATCACGTATTTATTTAGCCAAATTCGCGACTTGGCCAAGTTTGACTTTCATATGTTTTGAAATGGATATCTGTTTTGCTTTGGATACTGAACCAAAACGGATATCCATTTTGTCACAACTCATTTTTTATGAACAATATGATTAATCTAGTTTAGTGAACAATTAGCTTGATTAATTTTAATTCAAGTAATTTTGCTTACGTGGATATAATCATTATGAGTTAATTGATGAAATTTGGAAATTATTTTAATATGGAATATTGATGCAAGGATTTTCTTCGGCTATGTTTTGAGATATTAACCTATTGATGACAAGTTGAGTGCAATTGGATGTAGATACTCATCGAAGACGAGAGCATGACTGAGGTAGAAATGTTCTATTATTATTTTAACTCTATCTTTAATGCATGCAAACTAAAATATGAACTTCAATTATAAACCTAAAAGCAAAGATCTCTAATAATAAGAATAGGTGATATTGTTAAAAAGGGAGGAATTCGCACAGGAAACTACCACGATTTGGCAAAGAAATTACCACAAATTGCAGAAGAAATCTATTTTACCTGAGCGACAGGAAGGAGATTAAAGTTGTGATAGAAAGGAGAAAGTAAGGTTCACAGCGACTCTACTACATCACCAATTGCCGACCTTCCCAGGTTCATTTCCATATTTTGTATGTATTTAATTGGCATGGCTGTGATTGTTTTGTTTGATCGATGCTTGTATCTAGTTGGTCGCCCTTCTATTCTGGTAGTAGTTTTATTTTTTCTGGCCGATCCCTTGACAAGGTTGACATTTTTCTTAAAGTTTGACTGCTCTTTTAAACTGGCTACCTATGTTTTGCTAGCCGTTTGGCTCTTTTCTTAATCATCCTTCACCTATTCTTCTTGGGCGATGCTTTCTATAAGGTTGTTGCTCATTTTTGCCTGGTCGCTGTTCTTTTATGGCCGCCTACCTTAGATTGGCTTTCAATTCTAATCTGGCCACCTTGTCTTTGCCAGTTTATTGGTCGATCTATAAGGATCGGCCCATGAAGTTGTTTCTTGTTTGGCTGAATCACCCTTTACCTAGCTATCGCCTATTTTTCCACCCTAAGCATGGAGTTTTAGAACATGTTTCACTTTTGGTTGCCTGTCATAAAACCATTAGTATAATCCAGATCTGCCAGTAGATTAAATGAAAACTCTTAAACCAAAACTTAGATCTACCCTAGTCTATAATGTGGTCGCTAGATCTAGATTTCATACAAGATAGAAAACTATGACAACTCCATGTTGCTGTTTTCATAATATTTAATGACTAGTAAATGAGTTGCAATTCTTTGCATATGGCATAGACTGTTGTAGTAGTGATTGGAATGACTGTGTTTACTTGCCTGCTAGCTCAGTAAACAGTAGATACATAAATCGACTTATCCTATGTTGAAACAACAAAACTCTATTTTTAGATGATTATAATTCCTGTAGTAGATTAAATAGATCACTGAGTTTTAGATCGAATGATTAATTTCCTGTAGCATTACTATGACTGTAGGATATGCATGATGGCTGTATTGAAACTATATACTTGGATGAATAAACAGTAGATATGTAAATCAACTTCTTCCATGATGAAATCATGAACCGTAAACAGATTGAAACCATTGTATTCTTGAAGACTTTTACGTTTATGAAATGCTGATTAAAACACTATTTTTATGCCATTATCTTGGATGACATATATCAGGTTTAAATTTCTATTTAAACTTTATTTCTAAATTATTGTTATAGTTCTTGTCGCCTCAGTGTCAAGAAGGTTGAAGGAAAGATTTATACACATAGTTTGTATGCAAAATTTCAGTTAGACTCTTGTGAGTAGTGGATGATAAGTTAGAACAACCAAAAAGAAGAATTTCTTATTGTTTTTATGACCCAAATTCATATCTATTATGATGAACTTTTCATCTTTTTATGGCTGTTACAGCTCCTGTCGCAACAGCAATAGGAGGTCTGTTTTCTTATTTTTTGTTATGTTAACCTCCTGTCAAATAAATGATAGGAAGATAGAATTGTGATTTTTATTGAGAGATTAAATGATTGAAGTAAGGTACTGCTTTATAGCATTTATTTTCCTATATTTAATGTTGGGAAAGGGAATGGATTGATTTATGGAACTTATTCTTTCAATTCCTTTATTTTATTTCTTACTTGCTTCTTGGGGAAGAAGTAGATTTTCATTAGGAATGTGTTGGGTTACTTTCGGGACTAGGATGCCGGATGTGGATATTCAGAGATAGGCTTTCCTCTTTTTCGGGAATTGACCAAGTTACTTTAATGATTATGCATAATCAAGATGACATTGAAATAGATGTATATTGTCTAGCAAAAGCTTATATTATTGATATCTCTGCCACATCCTGTTGTGAGACAATTTGCTTTTCATTACATAGAATTGCATATTTAGGCATCAGGCATGCATCAGGTGTTCCCTTCTGCAGTTGTTTCTAGGTAGCTAGACATTTCGTGCAATGCTGGGTTTCCTTCATGTTATGAAGGGATCCAGGGAAGTGTAAATACTTCATGGTTGGGTGGAAAAGTACCTGAGTCATGTTCCCATCTCTCAGCTTGCAGGTGGTGGACCCTTTGGTTTGTGCAGCTGGAGAGTGTATTTTATTTATGATGTACTTTTATTTGTACCTATTTGGATGTATTATGGCATGTTGCCAAAGGATTTATGTATATTGATTCATAGTGCTTATTACCTGGATTTAGCACATGAATATGTAAGATTGTATTGACATTGAGATTTTATTTATAAGATTATCTTTTATTGAGATATTGTGATTAAGTGGATTAATTGCATACTGTGTCTTTGAAAGTTGTATTTAAGTGGATTATTTACTTCTTTTTGACTTTGGTTATTGCGATGTTGTATTTAAGCGGATTATTTACTTTATTTATTTTTGAGTTGGTTTTAACGCTTTTGCATGGTTTGTGAGGCTTTACATTTGGTATCAGAGCCCTAGGTTTAACACTAGGGCCTTTGTTTTTGGGACTATTGTGCTAAAGTTGTAGACTTGATAACAGATTATCCATCATGAATACAAGAAACACTGATTGTGGTGACAGATCAGGAAGTCATGGAGGTAGAGGATCACGTGGAGGTTCTCTTGGTGGTCGAACTACTATGGATCATGGAGAAGCCAGTAATGACCACGATGGAAGATTTGACTGTATTCTTGATCTCTTGACCTGACAAGACACAAGGATGAATAATCTTGAGGAGGAGATTAGAGGAATCCCTAGAGGTCAAAATGCTAATGAAAATCTAAGGGTTGAGACACAAAGTGAGAACCCAAGGTCAGAAGTTCCAGTCTCTGAAGTTGGAACTATTGCTGATAATCAAGCTAAGATAGCTAAAGAACTGGGAAGGGATCTCAAGAAGTTATCACCACCAAAATTTGATGGAAAGACCATAGGGGATGGAGCTGAGTCCTGGATAATAGAAATGGAGAAGTACTTTGGGCTCCATAACCTTTCAGATCACACTAAGGCTATGTGGGGTTCTTACCAATTGACTGGTGAAGCATCAACTTGGTGGGACAATGAGAAGGCAGACAAAAAGTTGTTACCTAGTGAGATAACATGGGAGGTTTTCCTATAACTGTTCAAAAAGAGGTGGTTACCACAGTTATTCTTCAACAAGAAGATGATAGAGTTTCAGAATTTGATCCAAGGAGGTATGTATGTGACCACTTATATTAGGAAAGGTTTTCTCATTTACTAAAATATGTTCCTCAGTATCAGACAGATGAGAGATTTATGATAAGAAAGTTTATTTTGGGATTGAGGCCACAGATTGGAGCTGTGGTGGATATTCATAACCCACTCACAATGGATGCCACTTTTGAGAAGGCAATAAAGCAAGAGCAGAGATTGCAACAGACAACAAATTACCATAAGCAGAGAAATGCTAAGTTTCCAAATAAGAACCACAGAACAATCAACAGAATTATCAAAAGAATAACAACCAGGGCAACAATAAGTAGATCAAGAATCTAAAGAGATGCAATAATTCTCAAGATGGGAACGGTGGAAACAAAAGAGGTGACAATAACAACAGGAACAACAATTAGAGGGAAAGAACTGAAGGACCGAGAGCACCTAAGGGTGGATATTATACCTGTGGAGGAGAGCACTATGCTAATGCATGTCCACAGAGAAGAGGAAATAAGAATCAGCAAGGAGCAACGCAGCATTAGATTCATGCCGTAGTGGATAATCGGCAAGCAGAGTTTCAAGCAACACCTATTCAGTTCCAAGGTAAGCTCTATGGACTACCTGTTTCTATTTTGATCGATACTAGTGCCACATAATGTTTTGTTGATCCTTGAGTAGTATCTAAGTTATCTATTAGACCTGGACATATGGAAAACTCTTGGATGGTACAGTATGGCAATAGTGCAGAAAAGAGGGTAGACTCATGTCTAGCTTGCAGTGAGTTAGAGCTTCCTAGTTTTCAGACACAAGTGAATCTATATGTAACACCTTTGGGCTCTTATGATGTAATTCTAGGAATCAATTGGTTAAATGAACATAAGTCTCTAGTAAATTGTGAAGAAAAGGTTGTTAGATGTTTGGATGACCTAGGAAACCAAGTGGAAATTAATGGAACTAAGAGACCCTTAGAGCTTAGAAAAATCTTGGCCGTACAATTAAAGAAAGCCAAAAGGAAAGGATGTGCCATTTATGTTGTCCAAGTATAGGACCTTAATAAAGAAGAACAGTGTTCAATGATTATCTAATCCTTAGAGATTTCAGAGAAGTTTTCCCTGTAGAGTTGACAGAATTGCCACCAAAGAGAGAATTTTACTTCTCGATTGACTTGCTACCAGGGACGGAGCCACAATCTAAGGCACCCTATAGAATGAATACAACAGAGTTGTATGAGCTTAAGGCTCAATTGGAGGAGTTGCTAAATCAAGGGTTCATTAGACCTAGTGTGTCACCATAGGGCACTCCGGTCATCTTTTTAAAGAAGAAGGATGGTACTTTGAGATTATACATTGGTTATAGGATGCTTAACAAAGCTACTATAAAGAACAAGTATTCACTTCCAAGAATAGATGATCTCTTTGATCAGATGAAAGGAGCAAAAGTGTTCTCAAAGATAGACCTTAGATCCGGTTATCACCAATTATGGATTAAGGATGAGGACATTTCTAAAATAACTTTTAGGACTCGATATGGTCACTACGAGTTCACAGTAGTACCATTTGGGTTGACTAATGCTCCTGCAGCTTTCATGAATTTGATGAATAGCATTTTCAGAGATTGCTTAGATGATTTTGTGTTAATCTTCCTTGATGATATTCTGATATACTCTAAATCAGTGGAAGAACATGAAAGGCATTTGAGAATTGTTTTGCAGCAGTTGAGAGAAAGAAATCTTTTTGGTAAGTTATCTAAGTGTACATTCTTTCAAGATAGAGTGCAATACCTTGGTCATGTGATATCGGTTGAAGGGCTTGCAGTTGATCTTGAGAAGATAAAGGCAATAATGGAATGACCTGCATCACAAACTGTGACAGATGTCAAAAGTTTTATGGGACTTGCAGGTTATTATAGAAAGTTTGTGGAAGGATTTTCAGCCATAGCAGCACTAATTACCGCACTTCAGAAGAAGGGTAAGAAGTTTGAATAGATAGAAAGTTGTGAGCAAGCTTTCCAAGTGCTTAAGGAAAAGCTCACAATTGCTCCTATTTTGACCATACCAGATCCTAATGGGCACTTTACAGTTATAACAGATGCTTCAGGGGAAGGATTAGGAGGAGTGTTAATGCAGAATGAACAAGTGGTTTCTTATGAGTTAAGAAAGTTAAAGCAACATGAGTTCAACTATGCACCACACGATCTTGAGTTAGCTGCTATAGTTCATACACTTTAGATGTGGAGGCATTATCTTCTTGGTAAGCCCTTTGAATTGAAGATAGACCATCTTAGGCTCAAGTATATATTTACTCAACCTAACCTCAATGCAAGACAAAGAACATGGTTAGAATTCCTTAGCGAGTATGACTTTGGGATTGAGTTGATTAAAGGCAAAGAGAATAAAGTGGCAGATGCTCTTAGTAGGAGAAGACATTTAGCTGCCATTATTTCTATGAGATCTAGTTTGAAGCAGAAAGTGATTCAGAATCTTCAAGGGGATGAGCATTATGAAAGAGTTAAGCAAGATTTGAATGTAGACCCCTTAGATCACTGGTTTAACGGTTATGTGTTAGAATCAAATGGACTTTTGAGATATTAGGGAAGGATGTATATTCCTAACTTAGGAGAGTTGAGGAAGTTAGTGCTTGAAGAGATTCACAATGCACCTTATTCAGGTCACCATGGTGTGACAAAGATGGTTGAATGTTTGAGACCTTTATATTCTTGGCCTAGACTTAAGAGGGATTTGACGGAGTTTGTAGCTCGATGTTTGGAATGCCAGTGACTCAAGGCTGAGCATGTGCATCTAGCAGGTTTGTTGTATCTGCATAGTATCCCTAAGCATAAGTGGCAAGTGATTAGCATGGATTTTATTCAAGGGTTACCTATGTCTAAGAATAGGCATGATGTCATCTTAGCAGTTGTAGACAAGTTGACCAAGGTAGCACATTTCATTCCAGGAAATATTTCTGATGGTTCAATGGTCTTGGCTAAGAAGTGTAGACACCTAAAAATGTCTCGACCACCAAACTGACTCCCGACATCCCTAAACACACCATTTTTCTTTCCAACCAATTAATTAAATTTTTATTTAATTAATTACCCCTTTCATTTTCTAAATCCACACCATTTCATCCCCAAAATTGAATTAATTTTATTAATTCAATAGTCCAAACCTTAGCCAATTGATTTAATAAATATGCAAAATTTATTAAATCAATTCTCCCATATTCCCTAAATCCAATTAATTAGTTAAAACCATGTTAACTAATTAATCCAACCTACTAATTAGCCTATCCCTACCCTAGACAATTAAATAGCTATTATTTAATTGCCTACCCTAGCCTACCTCATCTTAGCCTTAGGATTAATTAATTAAATCACTAATTAATTAATCTTATCCTCCCACTAATCCCTCTACTAATTTATTCCAGCCATATTAATTAGGTTAATCACCTTGATTAATTGAGTCAAACCCTCATTAACACTTCTCCCCACAACCCATGAATAAAAAAATGATTTACATGCCACATAAATCAATTTTTAATATACATTTGTCATAATTTTTATTAAATCCCTCTTACACCCCTTACACATGTCATAACTCATTAATATCCACTCTTCCCCAAATGAATTTTTAATTCATTTTACCCTTCCCCATGTGAATTTTTAATTCACAAATAATCCATCTCACCCAACCTCATTTATTCACCCCTTTCCCAAAAATGAATAAAAGATTTACTTTTATTCCTAGCCCTCCATCTTCCCAGATCAAATCTAGGCCCTCCACATCACTTTTATCCTCCACCATTGATCTCTCCAATCAATCTCCACCCTTGGATCAAAATCCCTTCCAAAAATCTATAAATACAACCTCTCACAAGTCATTTTCATCATCCAAGTTTATGCAAAGTTACCATGCCAAAATCACTCTTGAGTTAGGATAGTGAGTTTCACAATTGAAGAGCATTTCACATTGAAATCCATAGTCTAGGGATTATCTTAGTCTTAGGAGCTTGTTTTGGGTGCAAAAGGCTCCTTCTTCCCTTGATGGGATTAGGTTGTGCATATGAGGTATAATCTTGTGTTTTATTGCATTTGATTTAGTGTTTTGCCTTCTTTGCATTATCTAATCTACATTGGCACGCCCGATGGGACCCACAAGGTCCGAATCTAATCTTTGTTTGAGTTTTTGTGTGAGTATGTGATTTTTGCAGGTTCAGTGCTATCCACCCTTCGCAGTGGCGCTATTTCAACCATATTTCAGCGCTATTCTTATATTAGCGCTATCCTTGCGCAACCTTGTTTTCATACTAACCTTACTCACGTGTGTTTGATTTACGTTTTTTCTGTCATTTTCTGTTGTAGTTGCTCTTTGTTTTGTAGAAAAACCAGGAATTACAGGGGGAAGTTATGGCAAATTTTTGAAAAAAAGGAATAAACAGCATCAGTCCCCCATTTTGACGCCATCGTTCAGATTGGTGCTATCCGCGTGTCCTCAATGACTTTCTGAAGTTTGCATAGTGGTGCCTTCACATACCTTTATCGGTGCTATCTTTTGTATTGATGCCTTAAGTAGGACCTATTAGCGCTAAACTCCGTATCAACGCCATTCTGTTAATTGTCGCTATAGTAGTGTTTAATTAGCGCCATAAAATGTTTTAGCGCCTTCTTTCGTAAGTCGGGTTGTTCTACCCGCAATGGCGCTTGTGTAAGTTTGTTTTAGCACTATTATCAGAAATCGCTTTTCTATCTGTTGCAGGTACTGTGGATACTAACACAGCTTTTCTTTGCAGGGTGGTTTGATGTTAGTTAGCTAACACTTTGATTTGGAAAACTAAAATGAACCCTTTTGCATGTTAGGTCTTAGACAACATTTCAATTTGGTGTTTTAAAATCAATCCAAACAACTCCTTGTGTGAAGTGTGTGTGTGCTCATAACATTTACTTTGGTGCTCTAAAATTTACCTTTTGTGTGCCAACAAACAAGCAATCAAACACTTCAATTTTGGGCTCTAAAAAGAACCACAACTTGCATACATCATTGGTTAAAAAGAACAACAATTTGCATCTCTCACGCATGTAATCAAGAAAATCATCCTTTAAATTGTGTGTGAAGTGTTTTGTGCTCTTTTTGTTTGTGGTGTGAAAGCGTATGCTCTTCCCTCGCACCATTTTGGTGACCTTGGGAATCAAAAGCTTATCACAAAACTTGCATTAATCACACCCCATTTAATCCAAAGATCTAAAATTGAACCATGTTTAGTATGATATAATCATAGGGAACATGTATGCTCTCCCCTCGCATCTTTGTATGAACTTGAGGATCAAAAGTGTTTTCATGATTGTATTGCTTTTGTAATCCTTAGAGGGCCTGCCACCCCGCTTCGAAAGGTGGGAATGACCCAAGCGGCATCAAGCTAAAGCCAAGCTCTTCCAAGCCGCTATATAAAATAAAGCATTTGGGACGAAAGTCTCAAGCGACAGGTGTTGTTTTGTTATACCGACAGCCAACCTCCCCCAAAACCCTCCAAGGCACAACCCTTGAAGGCTGGGAGACTCCATAACGGAAAGTAGCGCTGCCACACGTATAACCACCTAAACGGATGCCCTTACTAAGAACCATTGCTTTAGCAAGCCAAAATCCTTCTATTTGTTGACGCAGAGGGCAAAACCCTTGAAGCGGCCCCGATTCATGTAGTTCTTAGCCGAGGTAGCAGGCACAATCTAAAGGTTTGGTGCGGGACAAGCCTTATAAGAAACTCAGATCTTGGTATGCATGAGAAGTGTGTGCAATTGTGAAGAGGAGCTGGTGCTACCAAGATCCTGGAGCTACCAGCTTTGAATAGGCGCAGCTAGGGGATTCAACAAATATTGTCACATTCTCGCCTTAGGTTGTGAAAAAGTGCTTGTTCTAAAAAAAGTCATATGTCATTTCACAAACAAAAATCATTGCTTGTTTTGCATTCAAATGTGTGTTAAAGTGCTTTAATTTTTCACAAACAACTTGCCAAGAGACAAAACAAATCAGTTGGTCACATTCTAAACAAACAAATCCAAAAATTTGCCATCAAAAATTTGTCTACCCTATTTCAGCGCCATATCTGTCTGATTGTAGCGCCATTTCACCCGTGGATTGGCGCTATTTTTAGATTGACTTGCCTGAAACAAAGACCCATTTAGTTGTGATCTACACCCTCTGCTCTATCATAATCCATATCCATCTCACAGAAATCCACCAACAGTCCAACCATTTTCTTCAAAATTTTCCAAATTGCACTTTCTCTTTGACCTTAGAGGATCAATCACCACCATTGTTGGACCCCTTTTTGATACGTCATCATCAGCCCAAATCCATATCTACCCATCCCCCTTCAAATCTTTTTTGCATATCTCCTTAGACCAAGATAAATCATTTCAAAAATCCACATCCAAATCAAAACACCCATCAACAAATCATCAACCAAAGCTTGTCATCCTTTTGAGCCAAAGTTAGATCTAGATCTTATCATTGACATCACATTTTTCTTGAAAAGTCATTAGTCTACCTTTCAAGAAAAATAAATCACCTCTCTTTGCGTAAGGTCATTAGTCTACCCCAAACAAAGAAAAACATCTCCTTGTCCCAACTCAAAATCTAGATCTTATCCAAAAGCTCAATTTGAAAACCATCAAGAACATCATCCTAAATCAATCAAAAAAATCAAAACATCACAATTCCAAATCCCTTTCTCATCATCCATCTTTGGTCCAAAATTTGTGCAAAAATCAATATCATCCATTCATATCACCCTTAGGATAAAACCTTTGGAAAGGCATATCGATCTTCACCATACCCTCTCTTCTACTCCATCTCACTACCACATCCATCTTTGGGTCCAACAAAATCAATCCGTTTCTCTAAGGTCTCCATCTCCATTCCACTCTACTTCTAATCAAACCCATACGCGTATGCCCATCACGAGATCACAACACAAAAAGAATCAAGAAATGGTGGAACAATAGCAATTTGGCATGCCTAACACCAACAACAACAACCTACCCACCTATCCAACATACAATCCACCTACATATTACTTCATCCCCCTATTTGGTGCCAACGATCCTTTTCACTTCTTACCACAAACACAAACACCACCACCACCACAAAATGTCCCCACCATATCCCAAGATGACCTAGATGTCTTGAGCTTCATGCAAGATGCCGATAACATGGACCTACTTGATAAAGTCCTAAGATCGGACCCAAATAGATATCTTGACCATCTTCTCAAGCTTGGTGCTCAACTTCCCCTATCACGACATCATCACAAACATCCACTTCTACCCCCTACACCATCAAATACCCAAGCATCTACATCACATACCCAACCCACCACCTCTCAAGCGTCAACACCTAACGTATCTACCACCTCCACAACCTCAACCACTACCACATCTACAATTCCCACATGCACTGCTATACCTAACATCTCCCAACCCGTCATCACTTCTACTACCACAACAACCGTCAACCCTTCCGTTTCACACATCACCATGGGTATACAAGGCAACATCACACAAGAAAGTACCTCCACAAGTGTGCCCCCACCAAACCCTCACACCATTGCTTACCTACAACAACTATTCTCACAACAATCTCGCAACACACCTAACCAATCCAACATCCACATACCCAACGTCAATCCATCTCATGTCACATACCCCCATAATCCCATAAATCAACATAATCCCTATCCCCAAATACCACCACATGTTCTCCAACAACTCTACGCGCACCAACAACAGCAGCCACCAATCAATCCGAACCCCAACCCGCAACACCAACACCTCAACCAAACTAATCTCCAACATCAAATGCTGCCCCACCTCCAATATCTCACCAACCAACAACCCTACACATTCCAACCACAACAACCACAAGATCTCAACACCGTCCTACAAGGCTTAAGCCAAAAGGTGGATGATCTACAAACTGGGGGCAAATGCAAATACTATTCTTTTGAGGATATTTGCCCCTACCCATTTGATCACACGTTATACATGCCCCCTTTCCCTAAAAACTTTGAAACGCCAAAATTTGACAAATACAAGGGAAAGGGAGACCCTAGGGATCACCTTAGGGAGTTCTACATTGCTTGCCTAGAAGTCTCTAACAATGACACATATCTTATGAGACTCTTCCCAAGAAGCATTGGCGGCCAAGCCGCTGAATGGTTTGCCCATCTTCCACTTGGAATTCAAACATTTCCTAAGCTTGCAGAGAAGTTTGTCAACCACTTCTCCTACAACTTTGAACATGAGGTGTCTATGACTAACATCTGTAACACCAAACAAAAGAACGGCGAAGCTTTCGCTTCTTTCTTACAAAGGTGGAGGGGCCTAGCAAGAAAACTCCCATGGCCTATTCCTGAAAAACAACTTGTCACCATGTTCGTGGCCAATCTCAATCAAGAACTAGGGTTTCACTTACAAATTCTTTGTGCATCTACCTTTGAAGAGGTTATCGACAAAGGCACTATTGTCGAATGAGCCCTCATTGCCAAGGGTTCCATCAAACTGTACGACCCCAAATCCAACAACAACAACAACAACAACAACAACAACAATAACAACAACTACAAATCTAATCACAACACCCCCAATACCAACAACAATACCAACACGCAATCCAATGATAAATCACGTTATTGGGGGAAGAACAAGAATAATCTGAATGACGGCGTCAGTGATGTGAAAGTCGTCCAACACATCCAAAACCAAACACCTGCACATACGTATGCAACAAATGTAAATAATCCAAGAGGGCCAAATAAACCACGCAAACCTCACCGAAATTTCACACCATTAGTAGAACCCATCGAGGACGTCCTCGATCAATGCCTCAAACAAGGAGTAGTCACACTCCCGCCCGTTTGACCACATCAAGACAATGAACTCAAAGCGGCATGGTATAATGAAAATGATTACTGTGAATACCACCGCATGGCGGGCCATAAAATAGCTGACTGTATGCAACTAAAACATTGCATCTAAGACCTCATAGACCAAAATCTCGTCAGCCTCAATCAAAGTGCCCAACCATCACCAAACGCTAACCTTGGGGCTTACAAGGATCCTTTACCCAACCACAATAAAGTGTCCTCATCCAACCAAGCATACAATGTCACTCCACCACCCGCAACCTATGACTCCATTGTCGGCCACATCGAATCCTCATCCCACTATGTCAACACAATCACCATTCGGGCACAAGCACCCGATTGCGCCGTAACAACCCATCGAGGCCATGTCTCAATCCGCACTGCCCCTCCCACTAAATCGACACCCACATCCACATCCGATCCCCTCCCCCCTTGTCCAAATGCCCATCCATCACCCACCACTCGATATAACCTCCTAGAGCATCTAGGAAAGACACCCACGCAAATCCCCATCCTTGAGCTGCTTCGCACATCACCCTGCCACAAGGACGTCCTCGACAAAGCCCTTTTGGAAACACAAGTCCCTGCAAACTTGGATGTCAATCAATTTCAAGCCATGGTCGGCCATATCACTACACCACACCATCTCACATTTTCTGAAAAAGATCTCCCTGCTTCTGAATACCTACATAATGATGCACTACACATTGAGGTCTGCATTCACAAACACACCATTAAAAGGGTCCTAATAGATGGTGGCTCCGGCCTAAATATATGCACTCTAAAATTGCTAAAACACTTGGGGTGCTCAGATGAGGTTGTGGATGCTAGCGAGTGCATAACAATCAAAGGATATGATGACACCAAGAGGCTATCCAAGGGCACCATAAAGCTCCCTATTCAAATGGGATAGAAAATCCTCGAAACAAAATGTTAGGTTCTGCATCTTGACCTCCCCTATAACATGCTTCTCGGCCGCCCATGGATCCATGCCATGCATGCCGTCCCATCCACCTTCCATCAATGTCTCAAATTCCCATAACGGCACAGAAGTCACTATTTATGCCAATCCCCGTCCCTTCCAATACTGTAGTTTTCTGGAAGGCCACAACCAAACCTTCTGTCCATATAATAAAGCCACCACCCAAACCACCCCAACGGCTTCCACCTCATACATGGACCTCGCCAACATCGCCACCACTTCATCCCAAACACCTTCACCACCTGATGTCAAGATCAAGCTCAGTGACCAAGGCTGTGGGGAATACAACCTCCACGGCACCTTCTGCGTGGGCTTATTACCCACTCCTAAGACATTTGGCACTCCGAACACAAAGGTAGCTAACACGGTCATCATCAAATGCAAACCCTCACCCATCTTTGAAAAGAAACATCTTCTAGATCAGGATATACTTGAAGATATTTCATCCTGGCTTTACAAGGACGAAGAAACAGAGCAAGACATCCCCACCATCCCAACAAATAGTTATGGCAAAGGTTCTGAAATAGTCAAAAGCATGGGTTACAAAGGACAAGGCGGCTTTGGCCTTCATGAACAGAAGATTGTAGAACCACTGCAAGCAACAAGAAACCCCTATACTCAAGGGTTAGGGTATGGTCAACCACAACGCATCCTTAATACCAGCGAATGTATCTTAGCCGAGTTTGCTCCAGTCTCTCTAGACGTCGACAATGTTAATGAAACGGGCCTACAAGACTCCTTTAGTGATTTTTCTGACTTCTTCGACTCCTCCATTTGCACCATCTACTCCTTCACCACTCTCGCCTCATCATCCAATGACCTACCATTAGTATACCCCGACCTCATTAACTGGGACCAACGAGGACCTCCTATCTTTGATATCGCACCAAATGACAAAGACATCGCTGAAATGATGGGAGTAAGAGACAACTACCCTTGGGAGATCACAGAGCTGGATACATCATGGAACTCAATCCGGCTGCCTATTTTGGGGAGACAACCCCTGCTTCCAGTCACAAAAACACAAAAAGAAAAAATAGATCTGATGGTGAAAACTGTTCCACGACAGTATCTGATCCCAAAATAGTAAAAATAAACAACGTATCTCCTGGTGAAAACCTCCATGAGGTGCTAGGGGATGGAAGCATGGGCCTCCCTGAAATAGATAAAGTATATCCTGACAGATCACCCATCTTGGTTGAACCAGCTCAGGAAATGAATCTAGGGACAAAGGAAGAGCCGAAAATCACATACAGAGTAGAATCTCTCAGCATGTTCAAACAGGAAGACTTCTTGGCATTCTTCACACGTAGAAATCGCAACTTTGCGTGGACCTATGCAGACATGCCAGGGCTAGATCCCGCCTTGGTTGTTCATCATCTTGTAGTGCGTCCTGATGCCAAACCAGTCAAACAAAAACTCTGAAAGATGAATCCTCAAGTGGCCCTTCTCATCAAAGAAGAACTCAAAAAGTTACTGGATGTTGGGTTCATACGCCCAATTGATTATCTTGAATGGGTTTCAAATCTAGTACCGGTTGCTAAACCAGATGGCAAAATCTGTTGTTGCACTGACTTCAGAGACCTCAACAAGGCTTGTCCGAAAGATGACTTCCCACTACCCAACATTGACATGATCGTGGATCTTACTGCAAGACATGAGATGCTATCTCTCATGGATGGCTTTTCAAGATACAACCAAATAAAAATTGCCGAAGAAGATCAGCACAAGACATCCTTTATATGCCCATGGGGGACATACTGTTGGGTAGTAATGCCATTCGGCCTAAAGAATGCAGGAGCTACTTATCAAAGAGCAATGACCATCATCTTCCACGACCTCTTTCACCACATCTTGGAGGACTACGTTGATGACTTACTTGGCAAATCAAAGACTAGAGAAGAACACTTAGATGTGCTAGCCAAGATCTTTGACAGGCTAGAGCAATATAATGTCCGTCTTAATCTGAAGAAGTGTGTCTTTGGCATCACCTCAGGTAAACTGCTAGGATACATAGTCTCCAAACAAGGAATCAAGGTAGATTCTATGAAAGTCAAGGCTATTACTGAAATGCCACCTCCCAAAACATTGAAACAACTGAGAAGCCTACAGGGGAAACTACAGTCTATTCACTGATTCATTGCTCAACTCGCTGATAAGTGTCAACCATTCCAACATCTCCTCAGGAAAGATACGACTTTTGCCTGGACTGATCAGTGTTAGGGTGCCTTCGACCAGCTAAAAGCATATCTGGCTAATCCCCCTGTTCTATCTCCACCAAGACAAGGAGAGCCCCTCCTCTTGTATATCTCCATGACAGACATAGCAATTGGGGCTTTGTTAGCACAACATGATGAGCATGGGAAGGAAAGAGCCATCTACTACATCAGCCGCACCTTGATCTCCTATGAGCTTAACTACACACAAATTGAACGAGCATGTCTCACCCTTGTCTTCACGTCACAAAAGTTAAGACATTATATGCTCAATCACAAGACTAAGCTCATTGCTAAGATTGGCCCACTCAAGTATTTGCTAAACAGAGCAGCTCTCACTGGAAGAATGGCAAAATGGGTCATGATTCTCACTGAATTTGACATAGAATACACAGAGAGAAAGGCAATCAAAGGACAAGTCATAGAAGATCAGCTGGCTGAGGCACCTATTCAGGCAGAACATCCTACAATCACAAAATTTCTAGACGAGGCCATCTTGACAATCACACCAGCCACAGACACATGGAAGATGTAATTTGATGGATCATACACTCACAGAGGCTCGGGGGCAGGCATCTTGTTTGTTACCCCTCAAGGTGACACGATCCCTAAATCATTCAAAATCACATTTCCATGCACCAATAATGTAGCAGAGTATGAGGCCCTCATCACAGGTCTCTAAATGGCCATCCAATGGAAAATTGAAAAGCTAACTATGTATGGCGACTCTCAACTAATCATCAGGCAGGTCAATAATGAATACAAAACCAAGGATGATAAGCTCCTTCCCTATAAGAAGATGGTCGATGACTTTAAAGATTATTTCAATGACATCAACTTTGAGCAGATCCCAAGGTTAAACAACAAAGCGGCAGATGCCATGGCAACCATCGGATCTCTGGTAGACATGAAGCAAGGCAGCAAGAAATGTGAATTCCTGATCGAAGAGCTCCCCATCCCAGCATATGACATTCCTCAATCTGAACTAGTGTGTGAAATCATTGGTCTTCTATCCCCCTGGTATTAAGAAACCTACCTCTACCTTCATGATAATATCCTCCCCACCAACCTATCCCCATCACAGAGAAAATCCTTCATCCGTCGAGCCTCCCGTTTCATCCTTGTAGGTGACACCCTCTACAAAAGAAGTCTTGATGGCATGCTTCTACAATGTTTAGACTCTAGGGAAGCCAAGACAGCTTTGGAAGAGGTACACGCAGGTATTTACGAGGTACATTTAAGTGGACCAGCTCTTTCTAAAAAGATCCTGAGGACTAGATATTATTGGACCACCATGGACAAGGATGTACATCAGTTTATCAGAAAATGCCTCCCATGTCAACAGCATGGCGATCTCATCCACGCACCAGCACAGGAGTTGCAACCAATCACAACGCCATTGCCTTTCTCACAGGGGGGACTCGACCTCGTAGGGAAAATACATCCTCCATCCTCCAACGGCCATAAATTCATAATCATTGCTACCGAATACTTCACGAAATGGGTGGAAGCAATACCACTCACCTTTACCACCGGCATCCAAATCTTCAAATTCATTCTCCACTACATCATCTGCCACTATGGTATCCCTCATTCCATTGTCACTGATAATGGGAAGCCATTCAAAAACCAAGAAGTTCACACTTTGTGTGAAAAGTTTGACATCAAACACCGCTTCTCCACGCCATATTACCCCCAAGGAAACAGTCAAGCAGAGGCTTCTAATAAAACCATCCTCCGCATCTTAAAAAAGACAGTCAATGAAGCTAGCCATGACTGGCACCTCTAACTCAACCCACCTTATGGGCTTACCGCACAAGCATCTGCACTCCTACAGGAGCCACTCCATACTCACTAGTATTCAGATCTGAAGCCATTTTACCTATAGAGGTCGAGCTCCCATCCCTCCGAGCATCATTGCAAAACATTATCTCTGATGAAGACTATCGCATTGCAAGGTTGCATCAACTTGAACTACTGGATGAGAAACGCCTGAATGCATTGAATCACTTACAGGCATACCAAAACTGCCTCAGAAGAAGCTACAACAAAAAGATCAGAACCAGAAAATTTCAAGTAGGTGACCTAGTCCTAATGGAAAATTAGAAGAACCTGCAAGAGCGTCTGAAGCAAGGAAAGTTTGAACCCAATTGGCTAGGACCTTATGTTGTCACCGCTGATTATGGGTCAAGAGCTTATCAGCTTGCAACACCTGAGGGGCAGCCTCTAGATGAGCCGATGAACATCTTGCATCTCAAGAAATTCTATGCATAACCCATCTAGTACCCCAAGTCAAAAAATAAAAAAAATTAAAAAAATCAAAACACCAAAAAAATTAGAAAATCAAGAAAAATCAGAGTGCAATAAAAAAACTTCCAATGGTGAAAATCACCTCGGTGATGCCTTGGATAAGTACCATGGTGAAAACCCGTTTCAGGCACCATGCGTAGTGGCCGGTTCTACCATCTAATAAGTCCTCTTTCCATCATAACACTCCATACCCACGCATCACATGGCTTGAAATTCTGAAACATCAAAGTTTGTTCCCCATTCCGCACTACCTCACCCACCCCAAAACCCCATCCATGAAACAAGGATCCTTGTAAGCTCTTGTTTGTACAGTTCATAAAATCAGAAAATCCAAAAATATCATAAAATCAGCAAATCCAAAAACATCATAAAATAAAAAAAACCAAAAAAATCCTAAAAAATAGAAAATCTAAAAACAATCACCCCATACATCAATCTCGCATCCCATCACGATCATCTAACACACATCAATCCTCATCACATCACACCCATCGCAAACCATTCCCACATCATCAAGTCATGCTAGAACTACGTATTCATTTCACCCACATCTTAAAAATACCTTGATCCGATGGACACAGGGTATGTAGGCAGTCTGGAATACGAAGGATGTTTCCAGTACTCAGGTATCTAAGATGCACCCATCCCACCCTTTGGGATGGTCCCCATTCACTGAGCTTTCTGGATCTAAGAAATGATACACATGCTATGTATACAATTGAAACATGGTCCCTCGCACAAAAATCATCAAGCAACATACCAACTATAATCTTATATTTGGCCAGAATGTTCTTTTGCCCATCTTCCAAAAAACTCTCCAATCAAACACCAATAGATCTGTGTCCTAGGATCTGTCTTTCCTACAATGGACAAAAATCTATCATTCTATCATCATGTCTCTTGGCAAGAGCACACAAAGGCTATTTGTATCTTTCGTTGGTCTTTTTGCTTATTGATTTTTATCTTTTTGTCTCACTCCAAGTCATCTCCAAAGCTACCTTGATCTCATTATATCATGGTACGTAGCGGATCACCCTTGGAGTAGACATAGTCATTGTTTCTGTATGCTATGCTTGTGGGTTGGTTTCATTACTCCAAGAATAGTATTCATATCTTGAAGTCCAGGTCGGTTCTAGCATGATGTGTCCTATTTGCATATACAGGCATCAACACCTTATATGCATTATTCACACTCACTGCTATGAGTCCCCTTCCTCCACTAGACAAGATTATACTACCTTGGGCATGCATGAAATCAACCTATTGTTTGTGGGTCTAGTCCATGCAATCGTAGGATATACATCATCACCTAGGTCATTTCATACCTTTGTGAACTGTATCCTACATTGCTACATTAAACTAAGAAATGCTCTCAAATTAATTTTGTGCAACTACTGTTACTAGCTCACGATCATCATCCTAATCACTCAATCAACTATCCCATATCGGCCTAGATTCGATAATCACTTTTCCCCACCCCCCCAATCTAACTCCCTCACTAACCTCATCTTCCCACCATATCTCCACTTAACACATCTTGAACCAAAACCAAACCCCCCCCTCAATGACGTGGTGTCTTATGACCTAGCAATCCTCCAATCCCCCCACCGCCATCCCCTAGACGCTCCCACCCCTATCATCCCCACAACCTAACATGCTCTCCCACAGTCTCACCACTCAGGGTCAACACAAGGAACGTCATGTGTATCAGGACTAGGCCATCTCACCTATCACCTAGTTTGCATACCACCTATCACCTAAACTACATTTTAAGCATATCATTTAGCTACATGTCACGACCCATTTCATTTGCATATCATTTTAGGTTCATTTTAATTAATCATTTTGCATATCATTTTAGGTTCATTTTAATTAATCCATTTTGCATCTCATTTTAGGTTCATTTTAATTAATCCATTTTGTATCTCATTTTAGGTTCATTTTAATCAATCCATTTTGCATCTCATTTCAGGTTCATTTCAATCCATCTTGCATAGCCTTTTAGGTTCATTTTAATCCATTTTGCATATCATTTTAGGTTCATCTTAATCCATTTAAGTTTGCATAAAACAAAAATAGGTTCATTTTAGCTGCATATCATTACACATCATATCATGATCATTTATCACATAGGTGCATGTTAAAATTAAAATTAGTATCATCACATTGGATAACATACATATAAACATCTCATAAACAATTAATTGCATTACAACATCATCAGCATCACCATTGAAACAACATCTATACATCTAGTGGCATATGCATAATTCCATACATTTCCATCCACCATAAATGTTATTAGTCTGCATATTCAGTTGCATCATATAGTCCATAAAATCACAACACCATGCATATATCACAAAAGCATCCATGCATCCATCAAATCACACACATCATTTGCATCAACATCACACATCCACAACATACAAAACATAACATGTGCATCCATCATATAAAGTATCATCATAATAGGACATCATAAACCATCAGAAGCATCACATCATATATAATCACCGCAAAAAAATGTACATCGCTCATCATCAAAAAATATATAGTGTCCTAATACAATGCCTCTAAGGGCTAGCATGGTATAACTATCACATGGAGGATCCTCTCTCTGAGGGAGTAGGAGACTCTGACCCTGGTCGAGCCTGTGATCCTGTCGGTGGCTGTGGCTGTGGCGCTACCGGTACCTGAGGAGCCTGCTGGGGCACATATGCGGGAGGAGGCATCGTCTGCTGAACTGACTACATAGATCTCGATCTATGTGATCTCGATGCCCCTGATCTGTTGACCTGGCTATAACTCGGTGTTCACTGCGTCGTGGGCACGGCTGCATAATACAACCCCCGATAATACTCTGTCCGTGCTCTAGCCTCTGCTAACTCTCCCTGTACCTGAGATATCTATCCCTGTGCCTGGCTCAACTGCCCCTGTATCTGATGTGCATGTGTCTGCACCTGGGCCAGCTGGGCCTGCATCCCTGCCAAAATCGGGGCAAATCCCCCACCCGAAGCCTATAGACCGCTCAATGCAGTCTATGCCTGCTCTGCTCTCACAAGTGTTGCATCCTGCTCTATCCTCAAATCCTCCATGTCCTCTCGAGCCTGGGCCAACTGAACCTCCAACACTACCACCTGCCCATCTACCCCCCACAGCTGTCCCAACTTGGCCTCTTGGCACCCTAACGCCTCCTCTAGGATGGCCACCTGTGCATGTAAGGTCTCCACCTCCTCCACCTCTCAACCTCTGCTGCCACCCCTGCCCCTGAACTCCCTACCCCAGTAGCATGTCTACCAACTCACAGCTGCTCCACCCGTGATGGAGATAAATCACCCTGCTCTGCCCTCAGCTGTCCACCGTGCTGTCGCGGTCCTCTAGGCTATCATCTGCCCCTAACCTAGGCCTGCTGTGCAGGAACCTGCTATGCTGGCACCTGCTGCCCCACCTATCCCTGTCCCGCTGCTGCTGCTGCTAACTCATCTACCCGCTGGCCATCTCTCGCAATCACCCTCTCCTCCCCATCATCCATCACCTCCACAATGTAATCTACAATATCCTCATCTCCATCCCCATCAGGATCCTCTCCACCATCTGAGTCATCCTCTGCTACCTCCACTGCCGGATTTGTCAATCGGGCGGGCCGATGCATCTGCCACCATATCTCATATGCAGGAGTAGTCCCTGCATCCCTCACAATGCTCCTCCAATCCCACTGTACTGGCTAAAGTGCTGCAAAATCATTTAGCGCAACATGTGGCTGTAATGGTGTAGGCCAGTGAGCTGTATCCTGTGGCGTCTACGCATATATTGCCATCTGCTGAGGCATATCCTGTACTAGTCCAAACTGACGCATAACCCACGAGGGTAGGTACATCTCGATAGTACGGTCTGCACGACCCATAAGATATCTCTGCTGAAATGTGTAGGGGAGATGACTAACATCATCAGGCCACTCCTCACAACCAATGTATGGTCGCCATACCAGCTAATCACGTCATCCAATATCCTTCGCCAGTAGCGGACCTGTCCAGTGTATGTATACTCTGCATCCTGATACAAAAACACAAAGGCCTCAAACGGTTGCCGATAATAACCGCATATCAGTCAAGTCACAGGGATATGCTCCCAAAGCCATACGTGTAACAGAGTAACCCCGGCAAACAAAGCTCGGTCATGCAGATAAGCGACTGTGTGCATCTCGTGGAGCAGCTGTGCTAGCATCACTAGCCCCCATGTGTAGACAATATCATGGCTCACCATCCCCTCTATCATCCCACCCCAGCCCATAGGAAAACCCCTGCCTCGCCTATCAAGCATCACCACACCTCCAATCAGCACACATAGAAATAAGGCAAAGGGATCTGCACCTGCTGCCAGTGTCCTCTCGTAATCCAACTCCCTCTCATCGGCTGAAAGAACCAAGTGCTCTACTCCGAACACTCTGGTCAATGCAGTCCGCCCCCTCCTCATGTCATACCTCACACGTCGACCTAGAATAGGCACCTTGAGGATGCGATAAGCATCCTCAAGTGTGATGGTCATCTCTCCTATCGGCAGTAGAAAGCTGCAAGTCTCGGTGCGATATCGCTCCACCGCGGCCGTCATCGGAGCTCTATGAGCTCGCAGCACTGGCATCGATGCCACCATCCAAAGTCCCAGCCTCGTCAGTCGAGCCCACCATGCCTCATCAAACAGTGCCATCACGAATGGCACTCGTCGCTCCTGCGACTGCAATATAAACCGCTGTGTATCCTGCATCCACCACTTCTTCGTTAGCTGCTAACTTATTGTTTCCCTAAAACACACTTTTTTCTTCTAACGTCTCAAAGGCCCACATCATGTGGCCCCCACACGAACAACCCCTAGTGCCATTTTCAAAATGGTGCTACCTTTCCCTACCCATTGTGCCATTACAGAGAATGGCGCCACTGTGTGACCTATATCGCGCCAATCCAGACGATGGCGACGCATTACATTTTCGCGTCAATTTACCATTTAGTGCTAAAACATATAATAGCGCTATTTCCCATTATGGTGCTATTACAGATGATAGTGTTGTTTTATCCCCACCATGGTGCTAAAACACCATATTTCTTTCTTCCTGGGATTTAGCGCTAATCCAGACGATGGCGCCAATATTCCCCCTAAATGGCAACAAAACTGCCCTGCCCTACCCTGGCGAATAGCGCCAATCCACAAGGTGGCACTAATTCGCCTTATAATTGGCGCCACGTGCTCCAAACCTATATCCCAAAACCCAAGAAAATATGCATAAAATAAAAAATCACAAAGTCTGGGTTAGGCCCTACCTGGGGTCCAGCCTCGGGTGACCGCCTGAACTCTCGGAATCGCTCGGAGATGTGATGAAGTCGCAAAAAATGTGGGTTATGGTCAGCCATCTCTCCTTTGCCTTTTCTTCTATAGAGTCAAAAGTATGCCAATGTGGCACTCTTTGGGCCCACTTTGCCTAATATAGTGGGCCATGTCATCCCTCCACCCCTTCTTTTTTTCCTCCAGGGTGCAGATCTCAGCCTTTTTCCTCCGTTTTTCCTCCTACCATCTTCTTTTTCCACCACCTCTCCAACTGTCACTTCCGCGGCATCCTTTCCAGAGCTTATCGGCAAAATTTTCATTTTTCCGCCAACCTCTCGAGGGGGCATCCCCTATCCATCTCATTCCTTCCCGGCAGCTGGGGCATATTTTTCTTTGACCTGACGCCACTTCCCTCCTAGGTCCTGACGCCACGTCAAAGAGGGGCAAATGTAGACACCTAAAAATGTCTCGACCACCAAACTGACTCCCGACATCCCTAAACACACCATTTTCCTTTCCAACCAATTAATTAAATTTTTATTTAATTAATTACCCCTTTCATTTTCTAAATCCACACCATTTCATCCCCAAAATTGAATTAATTTTATTAATTCAATAGTCCAAACCTTAGCCAATTGATTTAATAAATATGCAAAATTTATTAAATTAATTCCCCCATTTTCTCTAAATCCAATTAATTAGTTAAAACCATGTTAACTAATTAATCCAGCCTACTAATTAGCCTATCGCTACCCTAGACAATTAAATAGCTATTATTTAATTGCCTACCTTGGCCTACCTCATCCTAGCCTTAGGATTAATTAATTAAATCACTAATTAATTAATCTTATCCTCCCACTAATCCCTCTACTAATTTATTCCAGCCATATTAATTAGGTTAATCACCTTGATTAATTAAGTCAAACCCTCATTAACACTTCTCCCCACAACCCATGAATAAAAAATTGATTTACATGCGACATAAATCAATTTTTAATACACATTTGTCATAATCTTCATTAAATCCCTCTTACACCCCTTACACATGTCATAACTCATTAATATCCACTCTTCCCCAAATGAATTTTTAATTCATTTTACCCTTCCCCATGTGAATTTTTAATTCACAAATAATCCATCTCACCCAACCTCATTTATTCACCCCTTTCCCAAAAATGAATAAAAGATTTACTTTTATTTCTAGCCCTCCATCTTCCCAGATCAAATCTAGGCCCTCCACATCACTTTCATCCTCCACCATTGATCTCTCCAATCAATTTCCACCCTTGGATCAAAATCCCTTCGAAAAATCTATAAATACAACCTCTCACAAGTCATTTTCATCATCCAAGTTTATGCAAAGTTACCATGCCAAAATCACTCTTGAGTTAGGATAGTGAGTTGCACAATTGAAGAGCATTTCACATTGAAATCCATAGTCTAGGGATTATCTTGGTCTTGGGAGCTTGTTTTGGATGCAAAAGGCTCCTTCTTCCCTTGATGGGATTAGGTTGTGCATATGAGGTATAATCTTGTGTTTTATTGCATTTGATTTAGTGTTTTGCCTTCTTTGCATTATCTAATCTACAAGAAGTTTGTTCAGGAAATTTTTAGATTGCATGGAGTGCCTAAGACGATCATTTCAAATTGAGACACTCGCATGACATCTAGGTTTTGGACAACTCTTAATGCAGCTTTGGGTACCAAGTTGAATTTCAATTCAACTTATCATCCTCAAACGGATGGTCAAACTAAAAGAGTTAATCAGGTGGTAGAAGACCTTCTCAAAATGTATTGTATGGATCAATAGTATAAATGGGAGGAGTATCTTCCATTGGTTGAGTTTGTGTATAACAATTCATACCATGCATCTTTGGGAATGGCTCCTTTCAAAGCTCTTTATGGGCATAGGTGTCGAACACCTATCGGTTGGGATAGAGTGGAGGACATGATTGTGATTGGACGTGAGATGTTAAGAGAAATGGATGATTAGATGAAGTTGATCAAGGAGAAGTTGAAGCAAGCTTTAGATCATTAGAAGAGCTATGCAGATAAGAATAGAACTCCTAGACAGTTCATAGTGGGTGACAAAGTCTTTTTGAGGGTCAAACCTCATAAGAGTTCAGTGTCGTTTGGCAAAGCATCCAAACTAGCTCCTCATTTTGTAGGACCGTTCGAAGTTTTGGAAGTGATTAATCTTGTAGCTTATAGAATTGCACTCCCACCTGCACTTGCCAAAATCCATAATGTTTTTCATGTGTCTTTACTTAAGCTGTATAATCCTAATGCATCACATATTCTTGATTGGCGTGCTTTACAGGTTCAAGATCCAGGAGTGGTGCTGATGGAGCCCACTCACATTTTGGGGAAGTGCAACATTAAGTTGCATAGTAGAGATGTGGTATAGTATAAGTTCCAATGGGACCAATATTCAGAGGACAGTGCCACATGGGAGGATACAGAGGAGATTGATAGATTTTTTCCTCATTTGAGGATATAGCTTAGATTTCTTATTCATGCATAGACTATGATACATGTTTTTTTATTATTGTTTGAGATACTTTTAGATCAGCTATGCTTTGGTACTTTGAGTTGATGTTATTATTTTATGACACCGTGATACAGTTGGTGCTTGATATACACTTTATTGTTTTGATGTTTAATAAGACATCGGGATGATGTCTCTTCCAACTGGGCAAGGATGTCACGTCTCATTTTTAATGAACAATATGATTAATCTAGTTTAGTGAACAATTATCTTGATTAATTTAATTCAAGTAATTTTTCTTACGTGGATATAATCATTGAGTTAATTGATGAAATTTGGAAATTATTTTAATAAGGAATATTGATGCAAGGATTTCCTTCGGTTATGTTTTGAGATACTAACCTATTGACAACAAGTTGAGTGCAATTGGATTCAGATACTCATTGAAGACGAGAGCATGACTGAGGTAGAAATGTTCTAGCCACTTGGCAAGAACTACTGGATGGGTTTATTTGATGCAAACACACACACCACTTAGTTGCATATGCATTATCGAATGATTTTAATTGCATCAATGTGTGGTTATTTAATTGCCTTTGAATGCATGATGTGATTACTTTAACTTATTATCTTTTCAAAATATGCTCACATGGTGTTTTGTGCATATGTTATATTTAATTAATTAATAAATTATTGCTTTAAGATGTTTGGAAGACAATATATCTTTAAAGTAAATAAATAGATTAAATTAATTGTGCAAATGGATATGCATTCTCTTTGTGAAAGATTTAAATAGTTGAATAATATTATTATTAGCATTATTATATTTAGAGTTTCTGACAAAAAGAATTATATTTATTTTAATTCCTGTCATCTATACGATAGAAAGTTGTAAAAAGAAGATTTGTTTTCTTTATTGTTTTAAATAAGCTTTTTGTTTTTAGAATAACAAATATATTGTTATATTATTATTTTAACTCTATCTTTGATGCATGCAAACTAAAATATGAACTTCAGTTCTAAACCTAAAAGCAAAGATCTCTAATAATAAGAATAGGTAATATTGTTAAAAAGGGAGGAGGAGTTCGCACAGGAAACTACCACGATTTGGCAGAGAAATTACCACGAATTGTAGAAGAAATTTGTTTTACCTGAGTGACAAGAAGGAGATTGAAGTTGTGATAGAAAGGAGAAAGTAAGGTTCACATCGACTCTACTGCAAAACTCATCAACAATCGTCGATCTTCCCAGGTTCATTTCCATATTTTGTATGTATTTAATTGGCATCGTTGTGATTGTTTTGTTTGATTGATGCTTGTATCTGGCTGGTCACCCTTCTGTTCTGGCAGTAGCTCTATTTTTTCTGGCCAATCCCTTGGTAGGGTTGGCATTTTTCTTAAAGTTTGACTACTCTTTTAAACTGGCCACCTATGTTTTACTGGTCATTTGGCTCTTTTTCTTAATCATCCTTCACCTTTTCTGCCTAGGCGATGCTTTTTGTAAGGTTGCTGCTCATTTCTGCCTAGTCGCTGTTCTTTTATGGCCACCTACCTTAGACTGGCCATCGATTCTAATCTGGTCACCTTATCTTTGCCAGTTTTTTGATCGATCTGTAAGGATCAGCCCATGAAGTTGTTTCTTGTTTGGCTGAATCACCCTTTACCTGGCTATCACCTATTTTTCCAGCCTGAGCATGGAGTTTTAGAACATGTTTCACTTTTGGTTGCCTGCCATAAAACCATTAGTATAATCCAGATCTGCCAGTAGATTAAATGAAAACTCTTAAATTGAAACTCAGATCGACCCTAGTCTATAATGTGGTCACCAGATCTAGATTTCATACAAGATAGAAAACTATGACAACTCCATGTTGTTGTTTTCATAATATTTAATGACTGGTAAATGAGTTGTAATTCTTTGCATATGGCGTAGACTGCTGTAGTAGTGATTTGAATGACTGTGTTTACTTGCCTGCTAGCTTAGTAAACAGTAGATACATAAATTGACTTATCCTATGTTGAAACAACGAAACTCTATTTTTAGATGATTATAATTCCTATAGTAGATTAAATAGATCATTGAGTTTTAGATCAAATGATTAATTTCCTATAGCGTTACTATGACTATAGGATATGCATGATGGCTGTATTGAAACTATATACTTGGATGAATAAATAGTAGATATCTAAATCAACTTCTTCCATGATGAAATCATGAACTGTAAACAAATTGAAACCATTGTATTCTTGAGGACTTTTACCTTTATGAAATGCTAATTAAAACACTGTTTTTATGCCATTATCTTGGATGAAATATATCAGGTTTAAATTTCTATTTAAAATTTATTTCTAAATTGTTGTTATAGTTCCTGTCGCCTCAGCAACATGAAGGTTGAAGGAAAGATTTATACATAGTTTGTATGCAAAATGTTAGTTAGACTCTTGCCAGTAGTGGATGATAAGTTAGAACAACTGGAAAGGAGAATTTATTATTGTTTTTATGACCTAAATTCATATCTATTATGATGAACTTTTCATCTTTTTATGGCTGTTACAACTCCTGTTGCAACAGTGACAAGAGGTTTGTTTTCTTATTTTCTGTTATGTTAACCTCCTGTCATAGAAATGATAGGAAGGCAAAATTGTGATTTTTATTGAGAGATTAAATGATTGAAGTAAGGTGCTGCTTTATAGCATTTATTTTCGTATATTTGATGTTGGGAAAGGGAATGGATTGATTTATGGAACTTATTCTTTCAATTCCTTTATTTTATTTCTTGTTTGCTTCTTGGCGAAGAAGTAGATTTTCATTAGGAATGTGTTGGGTTACTTTCGGGACTAGGATGCCGAATGTGGATATTCAGAGATAGGCTTTTCCTATTTTTCAGGAATTGACCAAGTTACTTTAATGATTATGCATAATCAAGATGACATTGAAATAGATGTATATTGTCTAGCAAAAGCTTATATTATTGATATCTCTGCCACATCCTGTTGTGAGACAATTTGCTTTTCATTAGATAGAATTACATATTTAGGCATCAGGCATGCATCAGGTGTTCCCTCCTGTAGTTGTTTCTAGGTATCTAGACATTTCGTGCAGGGCTAGGTTTTCTTCGTGTCAGGAAGGGATCCGGGGAAGTTTAAATACTTCATGGTTGGGTGGGAAAGCACCTGAGTCATGTTCTCGTCTCTCAGCTTGTAGGTGGTGGACCCTTTGGTTCGTGCAGCTGGAGAGTGTATTTTATTTATGATATACTTTTATTTGTACCTATTTGGATGTATTATGGCATGTTGCCAAAGGATTTATTCATATTGATTCATAGTGCTTATTACCTGGATTTAGCACATGAATATGTAAGATTGTATTGACATTGAGATTTTATTTATAAGATTATCTTTTATTGAGATATTGTGATTAAGCAAATTAATTGCATACTTTATCTTTGAAAGTTGTATTTAAGTGGATTATTTACTTCTTTTTGACTTTGGTTATTGCAATGTTGTATTTAAGAGGATTATTTACTTCATTTATTTTTGTGTTGGTTTTAATGCTTTTGCATGGTTTGTGAGGCTTTACACATTTTTAGAAATAAAAAATGGATATCCGTTTTGAGCAAGCCAAAATAGATATCTATTTTTCTTTACCCAATCCATTAATATTTTTCCTACATGCCTCAAGGCTTTGGTAATGACTTGGAGAGGATATATAAGTATTTGAGTTGTAATATGAGATTTCATTATATCAATCTTGTTCTTCATACACTTCATATTAGCTAGGCCTAGAACTATGATATAAATTATATGAAGGGGAAGACCTAGGAAAACCATTAGGCCAAGGATCCATGTTGAAAAAGATTCAAAACACATTGAAACTAAGATAGTGCACTTCATACAAATGTGCATTCTTGTATGAAAGCAACTTTATCTCACCAAGAGAACAAAGAACACATGTTCCTTAAACTTCATGCTTCACCTTTTGCTTTACCCAATCCTTCATATGATTGGATTCATGATACATGGTTTGAAAAGGATACACATGATATACCCTTACCCTCTAGTGATAAAATTATGAATGATACTTTATGTGGCGAAGCTACACCTTCCTTAATCCTTCATGACATTGTTATGCCTTGTAATGATGATAATGTTGGCAAGAGACACTGTGTGGCTTCATTGGTGTTGTCATTGATGGCAACAAAGACCATTCCACACATCCACAGGACATAGTATATCTTTACAGGAAGTCAGATTGAAGGATACTTGGGTCCGGTAAGCAAGAATAGAGCAGGTAGAAAGGTCTGACAGATAAGTCTAGATCTCTCAGAGGAAGTATCTTGGTAATGTATGGATTTGGGAAAGTCAAGAGGAGTACCTTGACTAATAGTTTCCAGGGATTGAGCCTCCGGTTATGGAACAGTGAAGAGGCATGAGTACTTGAGTATTGGGTTTCGGTTTGGCAGAGTAGACAGAGGAAGAACTAACCGACAGAGCATGAGAATTATTCTGGATGAAATATTGATGGTGATCAAGGTTCTTAAGGTATCATTCATGATTGGCTGACATGTTAGATGACTTCTATAAGAATCTCCTTGATACGCATCACTTGATAAGTAAGGATTCAGCCAACAGATCAGAATTTGGATAAATATTGACTATTCCGGATGCCGACTAGAAAGTAATGAAATCCTTGGTGTAGATATATATACCAGATTGATTTCAGTATGAAACTATGTGTCATAAATTGTGTTGTGCAAATAAAAGCAGAAGAGCAATGCGAAGACAGTAAGACAGGTCTGAAATGTAACAGGACAGCAGCACCTAAGAGAGTAAGAATGAAGTGTAGTAGATCAGTATATTGAGCTTAATCAAAACTAAACCTTAGCATATGTGGATGCTTCTCATTAGTTCAAGTACCTAGTTTTCTAGTATAAACTATTGTAGGCAGTGAGCCTCTTGTGAGCAGTGTGCTTGGGCAGTGAGCCCTAATTGGCAAGTGCCATTTTGTATTTCTATTCTTCTAATAGAGAATATAATCTTGGGTTAATCACCCCATGGTTTTCTCCCTTAATAGGGTTTCCACGTCAAAAATATTGTGTCATGTGTATTTCCATTTCATGGTTATGTTTGCTTATTTGAATTAATGCTGCATTAACAGTTAAGAAAGTTTAGAAAGATGAAATAATTAAGATAACTAATTCACTCCTCCTCTCAGTTATCAACAATTGGTATCAGAGCTAAGTTCCTCCCAAAAGATCCTAACAGCTTGAGGAAGATCTGGGAACTAAAAATGGATGTGTATGGTATGAGGGAGAAACTTTAGTCTGCCCTAGATGATCTTGAGCAATCAAACTCTAAAGTTAGAGAATTGAAGGAAAGACTCAAACAGGCTGATGATTTCATAAATGAACTAAAAGGGAAACTGAGTATCTCTATGAAAAAGAGAAAAGATCTACTTCAGCAATTGCAAGTCAAAGTGAAGACAATGGTACAAATGAAGATCTGAAGGAGAAAACCAAGTTATGTGAAAAGTTATCAAAAGAGGTCATTATGGTAAGACATGAAATGGAATCAAGAGTTATGAAATTCACCCAAGAAATTGAAGAGAAAAGAAAAATTGAAGATGATCTAAGACAATCCCTTAAGGAGAAGTCAGAAGACTACCACAAAATGGATAGAATAATCAGGCATTTAGAATTTGATCTTGAAGATGCTAGAGATAATGAAGAAAAACTTGAGGATCAAATTGACACTCTTAAATAGGATCTTCAAACAGCGAATGAATACAAAGAGAAATTCAAGATAAGTTCTGCTCAACTTGAAGTTCTTCTTGAAAGCCAAAAGAGGGTAGATGACAAGTGTGGCTTGGGATATGAGAAAGGTGAAAGCTCTAGATCTGATCAGAAGAATTTTGGATCAGAAAATCCAAGGAATAGGCCTAGAAGACCTCCAGTAAGGTAACCTAATGCTCAAAGATATCCATCCTTCAATGGATACTGCCACAATTGCAATAACTTTGGTCATAAAGCTAATCAATGCAGAAAGAGAATAAATTAGACTAATACATCCTTCTCTGAACAGTGTTTCAACTACAAAAGGTATGGTCACAAATCTCAAGAATGTAGAAATATGCAAATGAACAATTCATTCAATGGTAGATGCTTTGCATGCAATAGAATGGGACATATGGCTAATCAATGCAGATCAAGAGGATTTCATTCAAATATGCAAAGAAATGTTGTTTGCCACAATTGCAATAGATCTAGTCATATTGCTAAATTCTGTAGAAGCAAGAACTAGGACTAAAGGGGTTCGGTGCATCATAATCATAATCAAGACAAAGGAAAAGGAAAAGTAAATGCGGATGAAGTTAAAGGTGAGATGAACAAAATTTAGGTGAAGAGAAGTACAAAATGTAGAGGATGGATCCACACCAGAATCTGGTGCTAATATTCCTTCTGGAAATTAAAAATGAGCTCTGGCTCAGGGGGAGACACAAGGAAAAACATTTTCCCCCAACCAATTAATTGGTGCCGGAATTGGCACAAGGAGAGTTACGGATTAAAGGATTCTTAGAGAAACATCTAAATAAACTATGGTTAAGTTATGGAAGATCCGCAAGATGTTTGGAACAAGATCATTTTGGTTCATCAAGTCATCTGAATAAGGAAAACAAGGCAAACCAGAATGACTTAAGTTGAGCATTTATTGCAGCTTGGTATTAGGGTTTGTGGAGAAATATAAGGGTTTTTTCTTATTAAACATTTGTTCATTCTACATTCAAGAAGAAGTGAAAAGGAGCTCTGCAACAAATTTCCTCAAGCCCATCAAAGATCATCTGTAGAAGTCAATTTCATCCAACAATTGATCCAGCTCACTCTTTAAAACCTATAGGCGCAAAAGGTATTTTCCGTTCTTAAATATCTCTCTGCAAATCTTTGAAAGATGGGTACTCCGAATGTGGTGAAGATTTATGATAGGCCACACCTTAAATTTAAGAAGCATCCATATAAATCCCTAGAAGTTGATCCCCTAGGCACCTTTTCAAGCATTCCACATGGGGTTCTGCATGTAGAAGATGTTAGGGCATATATTCATGTGAGTATTGAAGAATTTGGGGAATCTAAACTAGTTGATATCTATCACAAGCATCTAATAGATGACTCATTCAAACTCAAAACCCAGTATAAAGCTATCTGGGACAAACATTTTGCACAATGCATTCATTTCCCTTGTTTTCTGGAAGATGAATGGGTCCGGTATATCTTGAGCAGAATCCATGGCAACTTCATGTGGTTGAGCAGGTCGTTTAAGATCACTAAGGATGCCATTAGGGTAGTAACTAGATTACACTCAACCAGTGGAATGCCTACACTCAAATCTGTCAAAAACCAAATTGTCAGTGAGGCTATCAGATTGAAGTTTGATAAAAGAGCAATGACTATTGAGGATATCACAGATCCGGATATCAAGTTTGCATCAATGATAATTGGGTATAAGATATATCAATCCAGTAGGGAGAATTCAGTATCCGAAACTGCTATATATATAGCTTATGAAATGTTGAGGAAGAATGTAGACTATGATCTCTGTGAGCTCCTTCTGAACCAACTCTTGGAGAATCTGCAGAAGATAAAGAAGGATAAGAAGAACTCTTTCAAATATAGTGGTTTGATACTCTACCTATTCTTTTATTACATGAATGAGCTTCTCGGATCCAGTGGCTGGGTATGGCAGAATGATAGTCCAGTAGCCATTCAAATCAGAGATTATATACATGGGCTTGGTGATGCCAAGGCACAGAATACAGCTCTCTAGGGCTATTTCAAGAATTTTCAGAGCATGATGCAAGCAAGAGAGAGAATCCCCCAATCTTTAGTTGAAAAATATAAAGATACAATATGCTTTATGGTAGAAACTGATTAGTGCCTAATAGAGGCAGTGGAACCAAGAACAGTGTGGATCATGCCTATGGGGTATGAAGTGGATGAGAAAATTGTAGAACTGCATGTTCAACACATGCTAAGTCAACCAAAGGATCCTAAGGCAAAAAGGTTTGGAACCTTTGGAGAGTTGAGTGTGAAAATCCATGTGGAGCTACGTCAACTGGAAATGAAGAGAAAAGTGAGAAAAGAAGTTGAGAACATTGCCAAAAGTTATGGGATTTCAAAAGAGGCACTTGATGCCAGCAGAGAAAAGATGGAAAGGGCAGAAAAAGGAAAGAAAGAAGCAGAAAAAGAAAGTGCTCCGGTAGAAGCTTCCTCCCAGACCAGATCCACTAAGAGCTCTGCATCTGCCACTGCAAAGAGCTCAAAGGCATCTAAACCGAAAGCAAAATCATCTGGTAAAAGTGAAAAGAGAACAAAGACAAAGGCAACAAGGTCTTACATCAGTCAAAAGGATGATGAAGAGATTGAATCTGATGAAGAGATCAAGAAGATGAAGAAAAAGGAGAAAGTATCTAGTGAAACGAAGGAGGCAGAGACAGAAGAGTTTGTTGAAAAGCCCACTTTGTCATTAGATGATGTGGTTAAAGAAGTTACTGTGGATGGGAACCTGCAACCAATAACAAAATTCTATGACACATATAATGATGCAGATAAAAAGATCTTAGAGGAAGCCACAGTCAAATACTTGAACGTATACAATAAAGCATTTATTGAAATAATTTCTCTAATTCCTAAAAGTTTAGAGAAGGAACTTGATATGAGAAAAGAAAATGCCAAGGCTAAGGACTTAGAAATTAGAGATCAGATAGCTATCCAGCTCTATCCCTCAATTACTCCAAAACAAATGGATATGATCTTCAAAGATTGCAAGGATGAGTTCTGGAGTAAGGCTAGAATGAATCAGCTCATGCTTGGAGAAACTGATAAGGTGGCAAAAGAAACAGAGGAAATCCTTCAGAATGCCTATAAAAGATTCAATATTCCTGTTGTAGAGGATTTAGGTGATGATCCCTCGGGAATAGATAACAAAGAAGAATTCACTGAGAAAATGTTAGAAGAGGCAAATGAGACAGGTGAAGAAACAGAAGCAAATATCTCTCATCCAGTTTCCCCTACAGATTCTAGATCTAAAGGAGAAGAAAGAATAATCAGTCAAGAAGTAGAGGAGAAGCAAAAAGAAGATGTCAGTAGTAAGGCTGTAGAAGAAGAGAAAAATCCAACAGAAAAGGCCACAGATGATAGTGGTAAGACTACAGAAGGGGACAAAACCCTGTCACTGGCAAGAGACACAGCAAAAGTAGTAGAAGAATTCTTAACCAAGGAGATGATGGAATTTGATGAACCAAAACTTCTTCAAGGACCACTCAATTTTGACTCCCTCTCCTCAGTTCAAACCATAAAGCTAGCATCCTTTACTTCGGCAAAAGCAGAAGAAAAACTCCTAAAGTCTCACATGGAGGATTGCAAGATCATAGACATTGCATCCAGTGTATTGGAAAAGATCATGCCATCTTTTCAGAAGCATCCCTCAGCCTCCTCATCTGGTAATCTCAAATCTCTAGTAAATAGTGTTAGCACACATTTTGATTCATTAGAGAAGTCAACAGAAGATAAGGTCCGAAAATAGTTTTTGGTAAAAAGATTATTAGAAGTACAAGGGTTAATAACCAATGATAGGAGAATTATGAATATTGGGTTAAAGAGCTTAGAAAATGCTCTCAAAGATGGCGGTGATATTTACAAATTTTGTTTATCCTGGCCTAAAGTGACCAAGGATATTGAGAAGAAGGTAAAAGAGCAAGAGGATAAAATATTAAGTTTATCTTAAAGTTTTGATCCTCTATCCTCCTCCATAGTAAATCAAGAGTGTCAGACTATTGCAGTCATAAATGAAATGAAGAAGCTTCAGAAGGAGAAGAAAAATAGAATACGTAGGTTGAATGAACTTAGAAGAATAATTATCCCTAAGTTAGAGGCCATGCATGAGGCCCTAAATGATGCTCAAACCACAGACCGGACCCGTGATCCGATAGATCTGAAGAGGGCAGAAGCTTTTGCATTCCTGTTGAGTGGTCACATCTCAATTTTGGACAGGATGAAGCAGAGTTGGGCAACAGAAGTTGTACAATTAAAGAACACTTTTGCAGATATACTAAAGTATATGTAAAGTATAACCGGATAATATACTTATGCGACTAAGTATAGATTGAGTTTTGAAAATTTTGGTGTGGGGATCCCACCCTTTGCCATTGATGTCAAAGGGGGAGTGAGGAGTAGTGAAAAATGTGGACTCCAGCTAAGGGGAGCTCCGGTATAGTGTACAATAGAACAGAGCATCAACCAAGGGGGAGTGTTGTATAACACTTAGTCATTTTTCACTAAGTGTTGCCATCAATGCCAAAGGGGGAGACTATTGGCAAGAGACACTATGTGGCTTCATTGGTGTTATCATTAATGGCAACAAAGACCATTCCACACATCCGCAAGACATAGTGTATCTTTACCGGAAATCAGATTGAAGGATACTTGGGTCCAGTAAGCAAGAACAGAGCAAGCAGCAAGGTCCGACAGACAGGTCCAAATCTCTCAGAGGAAGTATCTCGGTAATGTACGGATTTGGGAAAGTCAAGAGGAGTACCTTGACTGATAGTTTCCAGGGATTGAGCCTCTGGTCATGGAACAGTGAAGAGGCATGAGTACTTGAGTATTGGGTTCCAATTTGGCAGAGTAGACAGAGGAAGAACTGACTGATAGAGCATCAAAATTATTCTGGATGAGATATTGATGGTGATCAAGGTTCTTAAGGTATCATTCATGATTAGTTGACATGTTAGATGACTTCTATAAGAATCTCCTTGATACGCATCACTTGATAAGTAAGGATTCAACCGACAAATCAGAATTTAGATAAATATTGACTATTCTAGATGTCGACTAGAAAGTGGATGAAATCCTTGGTGCAGATATATATACCAGATTGATTTCGGTATGAAGGTGTGTGTTGTGAAATGTGTTGTGCGAATAAAAGAAGAAGAGCAGTACGAAGACAATAAGACATGTCTGGAATGTAACAGGACATCAGCACCTAAGAGAGTAAGAATGAAGTGCAGTAGATCAGTATATTGAGCTTAATCAGAACTGAACCTTAGCATATGTGGATGCTTCTCATCAGTTCAAGTATCTAGTTTTCTTGTATAAACTATTGTAGGCAGTGAGCCTCCTTTGAGCAGTGTGCTCGAGCAGTGAGCCCTAATTGGCAAGTGCCATTTTGTATTTCTATTCTTCTAATAGAGAATACAATCTTGTGTTAATCACCCCGTGGTTTTCTCCCTTAACAGGGTTTCCATGTTAAAAATATTGTGTCATGTGTATTTCCATTTCATGGTTATATTTGTTTATTTGAATTAATGCTACATTAATAGTTAAGAAAGTTTAGAAAGCTGAAATAATTAAGATAACTGATTCACCCCCCCTCTCAGTTATCAACAGATGATCCTTCATGTGATCTGTTAGGACATAATGCAAAGTTAACATGGCATGAACTCTCTTGGAAGGCTAAGCATGGACTATAAGAACATTGAACTAGTTGGATCTGTTAATCTCGCCATTTATGAAAGAACCTTAAAGGTTAACCTTAATTAGGTAAGGTTATTTTTTAGTGTGGTTGTTTGTGCAACAATGTGTAAATTAATGTTACCTAAGGATAAATCTAACTATACTAACATTTTAATAACCATGAGAGCTAGGACTAACAATTAGACTAAAAACTTGACAAACAATACAAATTGGACACATGTAGGACTTGGAAAATGGAAAAGAATAAGTATTAAATGTGGAAAACAATGAAAAAGTGGTATTAGTTGCACCTATGTAGAGAAGTGGTCTTTATGAAAGATGCTTAGAATTATGCTCTATATCTATTTGTGAAGTTTGGAGGTGATTGGACCTAAAGGATATGATTGAGGAGAGAGATAGGGAGATATAGAGTGAGGCACATGGCAAGGGACATAGGGAGAGAGATTGAGAGGTAGAGGGATGATAGATATTGGGAGATAGGGGAGAAATAGGGAGATAGAGGTTTAGAGTTGCTTGGATTTAGGGTTTAGGGGTTTAGGGTTTCTCATGTTTAGGGTTTAGGGGTTAAGGTCTAGGGGCATTATTTAGGGTTTAGGGTTTATGGTTTAGGGGTTAAGGTTTAGAGGTTTAGGGTTCAGTGTTTAGAGAGAGGACTGATATGGAGATATAGAGAGTGAGGGACATGACCAAAGACATGGAGAGAGAGATTTATAGGTAGAGGAATGATAGAGATATATGTAGATAGAGGTTTAGGGTTGCTTGGGTTTAGTGTTTAGGGTTTAGGGTTTGGGGTTTAGGATTTAGGGGTTTAGGCTTTCTTAGGTTTAGGGTTTAGGGCTTAGGGGAATTATTTAAGGTTTATGGTATAGAGGTTAGGAGTTAAGGTTTAGGGTTTAGGGGCATTATTTAGGGTTTATAGGTTTAGGGTTACTTGGGTTTAGGGTTTAGGGGAATTATTTAGGGTTTACGTTTGCATGTCAAAAGCAGTCTCCCTCTCTCTAAATCCCTAACCCTAAATAATGCCCCCAATCCCTAACCCCTAACTTGTAACCCCTAAACCCTAAACCTATATCTCCCTATCTCTCCCTTATCTCCCTCTCTCTATCATCCCTATACCTCTCAATCTATATCCTTATCTCTCTAGACATCTCACTCACTCTCTATATCCCTATCTCTCCCTATGTCTCCTCTATCTCTCCCAATCTATCTCCTCTCTCTCTACCTATATCCATCTCTCCCTATCTCTTGCCTCTCTCTCCCCTATCATTCCTCTATCTCCCTATCTCTCTGGACATCTCTCTCACTCTCTATTTCCATATCTGTTCCCTCCGTCTCCTCTATCTCTTCCTATCTATCTCCTCTCTATCTCCTCTCTACCTAGCTATCTCTCCCAATCTCTTTATCTCTTGCCTCTCTCCCCCTATCATTCCTATATATCCTGTCTCTCCCCTCTATCTTTCCCTCTCCCTTATCAATGAAGGAAATGGAAACAAGAAAACTAGGACTCTCTTTCTATCTCTCTCCCTATCTATCTATCTCCTCTATCTACCTCTCTCCTCTATCTACCTCTCTATATCTTGCTCTCTCTATCAACATCAATCCAATGATGTTGAGGATGTGCTAATTTGATTTTCCACATCTATAAAATAAATGACATCAATCCAATGATTGTCTTGGAATTTGAATAGGTATAGAAAAATGATGGAGGTCGATCTCGAGTGTCACAAGTTTGATCTCAATTGTTGACACAAATATCATCTAATATGTAAGTTACATGAAATTATTTGTTAGAATTTACACCAAAACTACTTGATTTTGCCTTCTTAATAGTTGAATTTGTCAAGGTGGTGTTTAGGGCACCATTTAAGAGTTTGTTGATTTGATAGGTGAATGGGTTCAACTAGGTCAAACCATTTGGGGAGAAAGATTATTGATGTTGAGCTAGATATTAAAGGCAACATACACAGGCATGCATATGGCCTATATGTTGATGTAGATTAGATTATTTCTTTTCTTTTACAAATCAAAGTGTGCTATGATGATTTTCTCTTTGATGTCCTCTTCTTATATCTATAATTCCCCTTTCTTATATCTATAATTCCCCTATGGAGAGTTCCTAAGTTTATATGGAAACTATTAAACAATGATAAAATGTAATGTTGTAGGATGTCGTGAGTTTTAGATGTTGTGAAATAGCATGGAGATATGTCTACATGTGGTGATGCTATGGAAATTTAACCGTGAGTCATTTGAAGAAGTACTCACAACTACATATTTAATTGTGCTACTAGAAGCATAAATAATAATGCAAGTGGACTTGTACTAGAGTTGAAGTTCATGCAAAACAATCTAGAGGCTTGGTTATGTTAAGAGAATGTTCTACAATACTACAAGTTGAAAGAATTGGTTAGATGGTTGTATGTGTTACCACAAGCATATGGTTGGTAGTGGTGGTTATACAAGAAGACATGAATACACTGACTATAGTTAGTAATTTAAACCATTGATATTTAATGTCTAACAACATATAGTCATCTATAATGATTATCCACATGGAGGCGTCATGTTTGGTGAACAATAAAATGAACTATTTAACTTAATCTAAGACATCCGGGGCTTAAATTTGACAGTCAACCTTGCTTGTCAAGCAATTTTTTTATGACAATTATCTATTCAAAAGTGCCTTTCAAATACTATGACATACCTTAGTATAAGTAAATCATATAAAAATCAAATATATATATCATCATAATCCTATATAAGTTTTGACAGTTTGTCCAAAATCTCTCCTTTCATATGATACAATCTTTCTAAAATTTTGATTGTATTTTATAGCTAAAATGCCTAAATACAGCTATACAAGTATCAAATTTAAGCCCTGAAGACAACAAACTAAAAAACAATGAAAATAATTGGGAAAATGAAAATGAATATCCATTTTGCAAAATGGATATCCGTTTTGGGAAACCTAAAATGGATATCCGTTTTACAAAACATAAAAAGCAAAAAAAAGGTCACGTTTTTGCAAACCCACGGCTTGCAAAATGTAGACTGAGCTCAAGAATGGATATCAGAGGTGAAGAATAGATATCCGATCCAAAGAGGTAAGATCTATTACATTTTTTTGTTTGTTTTGTATATTCAAGCAATTTTTTTAGTTTTTTATGCTAAATGGGTATGTTTTATATTTTAATTAGGTAAAATGGATGAACAAAATGAAAACCCAAACCCTCCACCACCAAACCCTCCCCATCCAACAATCGAAGAGAAAATTCAAAGAAACATTGATCAAATAAGTAGGATTGTAGAAATGTATTGCCATGACCCTCAATTGTCTACAATGACATCGAATTTAGAGGGAATTATTGGTCATGTTCAAACCTTGTCAACCCAACACGAATCATTTAGGCAATGGTGAAAAGCCAAGAAGGCCGAATATGCTAACGGTTTGTCATATGATCAAGTCAAAGAATTAAACATTACAAAAGGTATGTTAGCCCAATATTTTGTCAATCCTAAAACTGGATTGCATGTTGATGTCCATAAGCCTGAGTATTCAATCAAATGGTGTATTCATGAGGGCATTAGTCAAAATTTTTGGGATCATTGGTGGATGGTTTTTGATAAACCACCCAACAACAATTTAGATGTACCTTTATATTTCCTTCATAAATTATATACAGAGTTCGTCATGGGTCACGATGTTAATTATTTTGATTTTAGAGAATTTCAAGGAGTGGGTAAGGGAATGCTTCAAGATAGACCTAGGACAATGAGATAAGTACAAGGTCCCTATATTCCCTCTCCTGCTATCCCTTGTCCACCCCCAATGCAGCACCCAGACAACATGGCCTTAGTGCCATACACTCTTTGACCGAGCATTTGATTATACAGACATCTTAGTTTGCACAAGCACATGATGTTGGCGATGCTATTGGATCACCTGATTTTACTAGACCGTCGTTGTCCACACATGTTTGTGTGCCCCATCATTGCATTTCTTGCAATCAGTTATGCTTAGGTCCTATTATGGAGAGTAGTGAGCCATCGTTGAATACATTAGAGTACGATGTACATTCATGAGATGAGGCAGTGGGGTCCAAAACTCAAGCTGAGGGGTTGGGGACAAGAGTAGAAGCACAAGGATCAGTAGACCGTAGAGAAGGAGAAGATAATGAGCAATCTTTTATACAGGTAAAATTTAAAGTTAAATTTTATGGTCTATTCCATTTGAATATATAAACAAATTTATTAGTACTAATGTATCTAAGTGGGATAACAGTTGATGATAGAGGAGGAGTTGACATAAGTTCATCATGGAACTTTGTCTTCCATCCAATTTGGCTTGGACTTATTAGTATAATTTGTTCTACACATCAACTTTTATTTTTATGCATTTATTTCTTTGTGAGCAATTATATATTAATTTATATCTTGATGTTAATTTTATTTTATAGTCAATCAAAAATGTGAATGATGTGGCATCTTTGCCAATGGTCTTTTCTTGAACTCCTGATCGACCCAAGGGACTATCATTTGCGGAATAGCTTTCTTAATGCCAACAAAGGGTGGAGGTAATTTGATTGAATTGTGCTTTAATTGATAATTTAGAAAACTTAAATATTTGATTATAGTCATTTAGATAAATCATAAAATAGAGAATAGAGAAATTGATCTATTAATTTATAAATTATTATGATTATTTGTATACATAGAGTCTTACATTCTTATCATTTTTCATGCAGGAGATATTAGTTGGTTCATCCATCATGAGTCCTTGTCAATTGATGCAGGAGGCCTCGATGGCGGTATGTGCTTGTTTTCTAGTAGATAAGTTTTTGTGTAGTGCACTCTAGATTGTTTGTGTGTAACACATCTAACCATTTTTAATGTATGCATTTCCTTTTTTGTTTAATAATTATATATTAATTTATTTCAATGTTACTTTGCTTTTACAGTCTCTTGAGAATGTGAGTGATGTGCCACCTTTGCCATCACACTTCAGTAGGACACCTTTGCCATCACACTTCAATGGGACACCTGATCGTCTTAAGAGAAAATCATTTACAGAACGATTATCTGAACGACAATAAAGAGTCGAGGTAATTGAATTGAATTTTTCTAAATAATTGATAGTTTATCTAGTGGTCTTATAGTTGATTGTAGTGATTTAGATGTATGTTAATAAATGAAAGTTCTTAATTGTAGTAGATAAGATTCTATTTACTAACTTTAACTTATTTTTATTTACCATTGAAGAGATTAATCAAATTTATGTTTTGACGTGTTAATGTAGTCAACTTTGCCTCCATCAACTAGTAGACATTCTGGTACGAAGAGGACACTTTTTGAGGATCCATCACAGATTGAGGGTCAAGTGGACTGTAGTATTTGATGTAGCTATTTGGCATGTAGATTATATATAGATTTTGAGACATGGCATATGCCACATTTTGTATAAAATGTTTTGAGTTGGCATATTTTCCAAATTTTTGTATATGTCTACCATTATGGACTAGATGTTAATATATATACACCTTGATATACAATATAATTTAAATTCCTTATGTGCATGTATTCCTACTTTGAAACTTAAAAGTTTGATGTATAATATTGTTATAATTCTTGTTATATAAGATTGTTTTTCTTGGTAGAAAGATGATATATGTAGTTTCATACCTCAAGACATAACTTGATCTTAATTGCCACATGATTGGAGTTTTAGGTAGATATAGTGTTTTCATGAGATGACAAATTTGAATGGTTCTCACTCAAGGTTTTAGTATGCCATCAAGGCATATGTGTTAATATGTTCATAGTCTATTCTAATTTTTCTAGGGTTCCTTTGCATGACTCACCTCCTATTGCAAGACAACAATAAACTCAAGTTGTGGTGTAGGAGCACCTAGTCAATTTTGGTCAAATTGATGTAAATAGGAGTCTAATGTTGAGTGGTGTGTGTCAAGTCACATCTTGAAGAGTGATTTGTAAAAGTTGGAATAGCATGTGTAGACATAATTTGATATGTCTAAGGTGTTGACATGAAGAATGGAGGCTAGGAGTGTGTAGAATCAATAGATGCCTTATCATACAAGCCTAATTAGGCCTTTGTCCTAGCGTAGCAGTTGATTTTTAAATGGTTTGTTACAAAGAGACCATACCTACAATTTTGATATGCTTTGAAACTCCAAAAAGGGTATCTAGAATAATGATTAGAGTATGGGTTTGAGTTGTGTTTTGTAAATTATGACATAAAGGAGGTGTTTGCTGCCGTACTAGAGAAATAGTGGATTTGTGAAGGAAGTTAGTGTGTTTGAGATGTTAAGGTTTTGAAAAAGGTTAGATTGGGTTAGTTTGTATTCTCCCTCCTTACTCTGCATCAAGTTGTAGTTAGCATTTAGGCCTACACTTGTGTTTTATGTCTTATATTTGATCCAATCAAGAGGGAAGGGTTCAAGATGATCCAACCATATGAAAAAATTCCTTATATGCCCTAATCATTGATGGTAGCTTGAAATTTCCTACTCTCATATTGAAATCTCCTCCATATGTAGTTGACTTGTATGATTTGGATGCACTTGTTTGTTTCCACATATCGCATTTGAGTCAATTTGATGGTTTGCTTGTGTGTCCATTGGTTAAGGTTTGACATGCTTTTGATTGTGGAGTCTTGGTTGGTTCATAACACATTTGGTTTTTCATGAGGCTCTAGGTTACATGGGTATGATAGGCTTAAGTTATTATTGCTTTAAGAGGTCTTGGTTGAGTATGGTTTGTATTCCCATTGTTATGTCTTAAGCCTTTGGAATTATGAGTTTGCGTGTTATCATTTTGAGATATATGCATGTGTGGTTGTTACATGATGATGTATTCTTTTGTGATATTATCCATATACCTTTGTTCTAATCTTATGACAAAATTTTTGAGGGTGAATTTCGTTTGATTTGTGATGACATTATGTGGATTTTGTAGTCATTAAGTTGTCTCAAGGTAATTTTTTTATCAAGCATGGATAAATGAACTATATCAAGTAAATGAAGTTAAAATCATGAAGATCACAACACCATACAATCCTCAAGTTGTTAGGAGATCATAGACTAGAGTGGCCTCATGCTCAAACCTTCATTGAGCTATTAAAATGCACAAAACAATCATACAAGACAATCATTCATGAAATTACTATGCAAAGAGGGTTTATAAGTTGCATTAGGGTTTGTATAAATGATCTAATGGATTTATAAGGTTTTCAAACACCAAAATAGATGATTTAAATGAGTTTTGGTACTGTCACAGTCCATGAACAACTTTCTGTCATTGACTGTTATTAGAGTTTTCAATGTTTTTACTTAATAAATCCATGATCCTTTGTCATGGAACATCAAGAGGAGGAATATAGACACACTTATGACAAGTGGATTTCATGAAATTCATAAGGGGATACCAATCCAACTCTAGGATTGTTCTAATAAAACAAGAGAGGACTACCAAATACATAATGGTTGTCAAAACACTTATATGACCATCATAACAGTCCATAAACACCACTAGTCCTCATGATCAATCAAAGACACCATTAATAACATGAAAATAATCTAATTTATAGGTTCAAAACAAGAAGGAGGTGGTGGTATAAAGGTCCAAATGCAAAGGAATGAATGTTTGTTAAAAAGATACACATGGATGTCCAAAACTGCCCTTTATGACTATCCTAAAACAACATCGTCTATATGCTCATAAAAGCCATCAAACTTTGAGAATAAACTCGTCATTGGATAAGGAGTGGAAGGACAAAGTCACATTCCCAAAACCTTTTAAAATCACATGTCTCCCCTTATGAAAACTAGGGTCTTTGCCGATACATTGTTCCGTAAGAGCAAAGTCACTTAAGATCTTAAGAGCAAAAACCTTGCCAGGTGCCATATTTTTTGTTATGCTCGTCGTGGGGCCGAATGGACTATGCCAACATGTCGGGGTGGGCAAGTAAATGCTAGGGGAGGTCTCATTTGCACCAAGCATCCCAGTCATTCCAGGCAATAGGCTACCAACAAAGTCCCTTAAGATCCCTAAGACCAAAAAATTGCCAAACTTTGACGGAGCAGTTCTCAGAATTCGTGATAGTTGGGAACGTTTTGTTTGTACCTGCAGGTGCACGTGGGGTTTCTCCACAATAAAATCTCTCTATTTTGGTCAAATCCAGTCCATTTGACCATGTTGAAATCAAACGCATTCTTGCAAAATGCTTCAATTTCATGCAGTGGAAAGGTGCTAGGTGTGACATTTTACATTCCATAGCTCGTTGGGCCAAACAGACTATGCCAATGCATCGGGGTGGGTGGGTAAATGCCAAGGGAGGTCTCATTTCATGCACCAATCATCCCAATCATTCCAGACAATAGGCTACCGACAAAGTCCCTTAAGATCCATGAGACCAAAAAACTACCAAACTTTGACGGAGCAGTTCTTGAAATTTGTGATAGCTGGGAATGTTATGTTTAGACCTACAGATGCATGTGGGGCCTATCCACAATAACCTCTCTCAGTTTTGGTCAACTCTAGTCCATTTGACCGTGCCAAAAACAAACACATTCTTACAAAATGCTTCAATTTCATCCCGTGGAAAGGTTCTAGGTGTGACATTTTCAATTCCATAGCTCATGAGGCCAAATGAACTATGCCAATGCATCGGGGTGGGCAAGTAAATGCTAGGGGAGGTCTTGTTTCATGCGCCAAGCATCACAATCATTCTGAGCAATAGGCTACCAGTAAAGTCCCTTAAGATCCCTGAGACCAAAGAACTGCCAAACTTTGATGGAGCAATTCTCAGAATTCGTGACAATTGAGAATGTTATGTTTAGACCTATAGGTGCATGTGGGGTCCATCCACACTAACCTCTCTCAGTTTTGGTCAACTCCAGTATGTTTGACCATGCTGAAATCAAACACATTCTTGCAAAATGCTTCAATTTCATTTAGTGGAAAGGTGCTATGTGTGACATTTTGCATTCCATAGCTCATGGGGATGAACAAACTACGCCAACATGTCAGGGTGGGTGGGTAAATGCTAGGGGAGGTCTTGTTTCTTGCACTAAGCATCCCATTCGTTCCGAGCTGTAAGCTACTAACAAAGTCAAAAGTTGCTAGGACTAAAATTTTGCATTCAATATGTCCTAGGGATCAATGGATCGTGCCAACATGTTGGGGTGGGTGGGTAAATTCTAGGGGAGGTCTCATTTTGTGTGCCAAGGCTCCCAGTCTTTCTGAGATGTAAGCTACCGACAAAGTGACTTTGTAAGTAGCTTATTGCATGGAATGACTGGGATGCTTTGCACACAAAATGAGACCTCCCCTAACATTTACCTACCTACCCTGATGTGTTGGCACAATCTTCTCAGCCCCATGACCTATGGAATGCAAAATTTCAATGGTAGCAACTTTTGACTTTGTCGATAGCTTATAGCTCAAAATGATTGGGATGCTTGGCGCATGAAATGAGATCTCCAATGGCATTTACCCACCCACCCTGACGTATTGGCACAGTTTGTTTAACCCCATGAGCTATGGAATGCAAAATGTCACACCTAGCACCTTTCCACTACATGAAATTAAAGCATTTTGCAAGAATGCTTTTGATTTCTGCATGGTCAAACGGATTGGAGTTGACCAAAACTGAGAAAGGTTATTGTGGATGGACCCCACGTGCACATATATGTCCAAACAAAACATTCCCATCTATCATGAATTATGAGAATCGCTCCATCAAAGTTTGGCAGTTTTTTGGTCTCAGGGATCTTAAGGGACTTTGCCGGTAACCTGTTGCCTGAAATGACTAGGATGCTTGGTGCATGAAATGAGACCTCCCTTGGCATTTATCCACCCACCCTGACACGTTGGCCAATCCATTTGGCCCCACGAGCTATGGAATGCAAAATGTCACACCTAGCACCTTTCCACTGCATGAAATTAAAGCATTTTGTAAGAATGTGTTTGATTTCAGCAGGGTCAAACAAACTGGATTTGACCAAAAAAGAGAGAGGTTATTGTGGATAGACCCCATGTGCACTTGTAGGTGCAAACAGAATGTTCCCAGCTTTCACAAATTTTGAGAATTGCTCCGTCAAAGTTTGGCAGTTTTTTGGTCTCATGAATCTTAAGGGACTTTGTCGGTAGCTTGTTGCCCGGAATGACTAGGATGCTTGGCGCATGAAATGAGACCTCCCTTGGCATTTACCCACCCACCTCGATGCATTGGCATAGTTTGTTTAGCCCCACGAGCTATGGAATGAAAAATGTCACACCTAGCACCTTTCCACTGCATGAAATTGAAGCATTTTGCAAGAATGTGTTTGATTTCGACACGGTCAAATGCACTGGAGTTGACCAAAACTGAGAGAGGTTATTGTGGATGGACCCCACATGCACCTACAGGTCTAAACATAATGTTCCCAGCTATCACAAATTCTGAGGACTGCTCCGTCAAAGTTTGGCAATTTTTTGGTCTCAAGGATCTTAAGGGACTTTACCAGTAGCCTGTTGCCTGAAATGACTGGGACGCTTGGCGCATGAAATGAGACCTCCCCTAGCATTTACTCACCCACCCCAATGCGTTGGAGCATTCCGTTCAGCCCCACAATGAGCATAACAAAAAATATGGCACCTAGCAAAGATCCTAGTTTTCATAGTGTTGCCCCTCAGTTGTTGTCCTTGATGTCAAATACACAAACTCTCAGGTTTGTGGCACAATGACTGTTGGCATTGGCATTGGTATTCATGATGTTTAGCATTTGATGCATGAACTCATATTCTTGATGATGTTCTTTCATGTTCTTGATGATGATCTTGTTAATGCTCATAATGTTGTTCACTTGAAGAGACATCAAACATGTTGGTGTTGGTTGTGGCATTTACTATTCTCTACAAGCAGTTGGTATTTGGCTTGTAATGTTGATAGAGGTTATTGGTTCTAGCATCATGGTAATGGTAATGGTATGGCACATGCTATATAGGACAGTTGATATGATACTATGATTACAGCACAACTTGATGGCAGTCGATTGGATATATTGTGGTATAGTTGATATATGACTGTGAATCGTGACATTTGTTGGCTCAATTCATGTTATATTTCTATGGTTGATACCAAGTATCAGTTTGGCACATGGACTTTTATGACAGTTTGACTCTATCTTGGCAGTTGAAATAAGGCATAAGTTTTGGATGGTATGAGCATTGTTCACATTTGTATTAGAGTTGAACATTGAATTAATTTTGATCTCCTCATGTGGACTATATGAGGTTATAAAGGCATACTCTTTACTTGAAGTTGTTTACCATGGCTTGAACATTACATGGGGTCATGTTATAATTCCTAGTGACCAATTCTTTTTCAATACTCATTAAAATTGACTTAATCGGGCATTAAGAAGTAACTTGTAGAACAGGTTTCAAGTTCTCCTTGGTCGGTAAAAGGTGTATGTTTATGTTCATTGGTCATTAGCCCTTTTAGGGCTTACTGAGGACACCAGTTACATATTTTTGTATCAGGAAAAAAGGAAGTTTTGATTCTCATATTGTAAAGTCTGTGGCTTCAAATATGAAGCTCTTAACCGAGGGTTTCATTTTATTTTATTTCTGAGTGCATTCATGAAAGAGTATGGCAATACAGAAGGTATCTTGTTGTGGATCTCATGGATATGACAAATCTAGACTATTGGTAAAAGCTTTTGACTCTTCTTTCAGCAAAAGGGGTAGTTATTGGTCAGCCTATCAGGTGATATTTATTCATTTTGCTTTGTGGTAGAGCAATATTCACAAGGGGTTTCTTGTCATTTCATTTGAAGGACTTAGACAGTTATAAACCTTTCCTTTCAATTTTTTTGTTATGGGGTTTCAAATATATGAAAATAATTCTTATTTCCTTATCAATAATAGTTACCCATAACAATGGTGATTAGGGTGTCAAAAACAAAAAAACAATTCTTTCTCATTTGGTTTCTCAAATGTTAATGGAAGAGGTTGTATTACTTGATAACTGTGGTTTAGAAAGGGGTTTCAAGGTTTTGTTATGGATTTGTAACACTCTATTATGAACAATTATAACTGTCTTGAAATGAACATTCAAGTGGCAATGTTTTACATGGCATTATGAAGCAATTTTGTAAAAAGGCTTAACCCTGGTTAGGGTTTGAAGAAGACATTGGTATTTTTTGTAAAGCACACTTTAACTTACCATACAACTTGAATACCTTTCAAAAGCATTGATCATATGAGGTCTATTCGACCATAACTACTTTGTCAGTTGGAAAATATCTGAAACAGGTTTTTTGTGCACAATTACTCTTTCAAACTATTTTGTGAAAGAAAGACATTTATGAGAAAGTATAAAATAGATTATACTCTATTGAGTTTGTAGGGTTTTTTGCAATCATTGTAATATCAAACAAAATCAATAGACTATGATTGAATATCATTTTTGTAATCAATTGTATATGTGCACAAGTTGATGTAATTCTTGAAGTCTCAAACATTCAATGAGATATTCAAGAATAGGGCTTCAAGAGAAATAGAGCAACCCTCTGTATTAAACCGTATTATTCATTGTATGGGTTAAAATATGCTAGTGAGGCACAAATAGCCAGTGAGGCACAAACAACCAGTGAGGTAGGATAAAAAGCTAGTGAGGCAAAGTTGTATAAATCCAGTGAGGCAAGAAAAATTATTAGTGAGACAAAAGAAGTCAGTGAGACTATATGATTGGGATTTTGATATTAAGCTAGTGAGGCATCTTTCTTGAGTGGTTTTTATTCCCCAAGATGGTTGTCCACTCATGCAATTTTCTATGTGATGGTCTCTCTGTGTGTGATCCATTGATGTCTTATGTCTAAACTTTCCATTACATTCATTGTTCAGTGTTTCATAATTTAACTACTGCATATGTGACATGATGTTCATTATGGGTTAGTACAAATGCACAATATATCTAATAAAGAAATAAAACTACCCTACTATTTGTCATAGTTCACCAACAGTTGTTTTGTTCATTCATGTTTACAAATTGATATGTCAATGCACTACAGTTCATAAATGAATGTTTTTCTTTTATCATATAAGGGTCAAAGTTTATGGTTGGTAAAGTTTATTAATTGTTGCCAAAAACAATTCTATTTTATGAGACACTGATTCACCCCCCCTCTCAGCGTCTCTCATACTCCAACACATAGGGGGAGATATGTGATTTGAAGAGGTTTTGGGACTATTTATAAGAGGTTTTGGGACTATTCTTAAGAGATTTTTGTAACTATTTTAAGAGTTTTTTGGGACTGTTTTGAAGAGATATAATAGTTTATTGTTAAAATATTCATGACATCAAATCACTACATATATAACCATCAAATTTAGCATTAAACATAATGAAAAAACACACCTTTAAGAGTGTACTACTAAAATCACATGAAATGGTTATCAATTATTAGCACTAGATGTGAAGATCTAAAAATTATTATATTATGGTCATAGTCTCCTCATAGGATATACAAAATATACAAATATAAAATATAAAAAATGTCTCCATTCATGTAATCCTTTATAGGTCATTAAAATGACCCTTAAATAATTAGACCACCCTCCACAACTATCTTAGACCCTTTATCAGCCCTAAAGCAACCATGCAAACCTTTATTGTGCTTTGGTTTAAACCTTCATGCAAGTGTCATCATTGGAGGATAGCGGTTATCCAAGAGATGTAGCCATTATAACAATTATTATAATGATTTATGAAGAGAGATAAATATTTGATGCAATGCAAGGTGTCAAACTCAATCCCTAGGAGACTTATTTCACAACAATGGGCTCAAAAAAGTAACTTCTACAAGCTTCACAAGCAATCTTCTCAAGGTAATTTCCTATTTCAAGGGCACAAACTATGGGTTTCCAACTTCTCAAGCCCAACACCACTTCCAATGTCTCTCTTTCACCTCAAGAACTCAAACACAACTCAATCAATCCCTTATCAAAGTCCACCCCTTCAATTCTTTACCATTTCCTTATTAGATACACCAAATGCTAGTAGCCCTCCAAATAGGATTGTTACTCATTATCTTTTGTTTTAGACCTCAATTCAAGACTATGAAGGGATTTTTGGATAGCCATTAAGGAGTTTAAAACATATCTCAAATTTAGTATAGGGTCCTTTGGACCATAGTCCCCAAAACTAGACTGTTCCACTACCACAAAACCTTGAATTAGGTCACTTTTACAAAACAACCCTATGTCAACCTCCTCGTAAACTTCCAAACTCTACTCCAAAACTCTCAACATGTTTCAAAACCTCAGAATCAACAATTTTCACCAGGGGAAACAATCACTAATTAGCCAAAACATCCAACCCTTGTTTAAGCCATTCTGGGCTAGGTTTCATAGGGGTTTATTGGAGATTGATATCTCAAACCTCTATTCGGCCAACCAACCACTCAAACACTTCAATTACTATTTGCAAATGCTTATTCTACCTATCCTTAGACAAATTTAATAGAAAATGGATGATTTAATGCAATTAAGGTGCCTCCAAACCCTTAAAAATAGAGTTAATGGATAATTTTCAGAGAAACGTGGATAACTTGCTCAAAAATGAATGAAATTAAGTGCAAATTGAAGAAAAACAAAGTTAATTCACTCCTTCATGATATCCAATCAGTTTGAGATCACCAAGTTTCCATACAAGCACGTGCAGAGGTCTGCAATATAGTAAAACATTTCAAATTTAGGAACAATTAGGACAACCATAATTGTGGCAATTTGCATGTCCAAGAACAAATGAGATAGTCATGAGAAGAATGTTGTCATGTCTAAGAAAAAATGAGATAGTCATGAGAATAAAGGGACAGCCACAAGTAAGTGTAAGGTAGATCTAAGATGGAGATAACTTCAAGGTCATGGAATCATTTGGAATGAGTTGCTAAAATGAGGTACAGTCATGAAGTGTTGAAGAAGGATTAATGTATGAGTGAGAGGGGATGCTCTTAAGGTCTAATACTACCATGAAGACTAAAGCTCAATTGATAGTCTACTTGGACAATCATAAATCATAAGGCATAATTCATTACGCATTAAAACATCTTGTGAAAAGGAGAATATGGGATAGCTATGTGGTTGATGTAAATTCTAGATAAAACTCCTATCATATTGTCCTGGTCCCATAAAAGAAATTGTTTGGCCAATAATTTTTTCTAATGGGGAGTGTTTCCAACTCACACATTCTTTCTTACTTCTAAACTAGACTAACATTTTGCTCACTTCTTTCCTTCTCATATCCTTTCTCAACTTATTTAGAGAGAAACATTTGGGGAAAAGATATTGCTTCAACAATCTTACATCATTCAGTAACTACATAGATCCACTAGATCAACTAGGAGAGCATTGCATAGTTCAACTTCCATAATTCAACACATAAGAAATGGATTGAATGTTGGCTTGACCTTTCCCAAGGGGTCATTGAACCTACTAAATTGGTGTCAATTCACCCACCTCTGGTCGACACAAGAATTATTCACTAACCCTAAGATATAAAGTGTTTTAGGGTAAAAGTAGACATCAAAAGCATGCACAAACATGGCACACCTCTAGATACCAAGATAAGAGGCAAACATATTATGACAAGGAAAGTGACATATATGTAAATGACATTAATTGACAATTCACCTTAACACATACACACTCAATAGATAGAAACATATTTATGAGATAACACAACTCTTCTTTCCACTTTCTTTTTATAATCAGTCTTTGTCCTTCCTCTTTAACTGTAATGCCCAAATTTTACTAAGGACATTAACAAGTAAAAATAGGGCCAACAATTTTTTTTTGTAAATAATTGCAGCATAACCATGTCACAATGTCACTATTGAACTTGTTGTCACCTAGACATTGTTCTATCTTCACAAACTGATTTGATGAATGCCCTCTGACCTTTCCCTCATCTGAAAGTGATGTTGAACTTGCTTGAACACTTGCTAACATACCTCTTCCATCTTTGTCTTGGACTGTGCTCTTCTTTACTCTTGATGCATGCTTAAACTCACCTATTTGTCCTTGCCATTCACCTTTACTCACTTTACCTTTTCCTTTCATTTCTTCTCTTAGATTTTCTACCCCTAGAGCCTCTATTTTATTAGACTTACAACCCTCTGTACTGACATAATTGGACTGCCTACTGGCCTCTTTTGAAATCAATGGACAAAGCACCTTTCCCACCATGATCTCAACATGGTTCTCTACCCAATCTTGTATTCCCACAGTCAATTCATCCTTGACCTTCTCTTTATCAGGTTTTGACACCAACTCATCATCTTTTCTCATCAAAATTGAATAATTTTCCAAACTTACTGTCTTAGCATCTCCAAGCCTTGAAGTAGTTCAAAACTTACTATCTTAGCCATCTAGGCATACTATCTTAGCATTGCCAAGGCTTTAGAAAATTTCAAGCAAAACCAATTGGTGGGTGTAAAGCTAAAATCCACAACCTTTGACTACATCCTCTCTGCTAGTGCCAAACTAAGATCTTACACCATCTCAAAGATCTTAGTTCATGGTCAACCCTTCAAAGATGTTCAAGACCTATAGTTCATGGTCTGTAGGACCTCTCTCTCCATCCACCTATCATTGCTAATTACAAACAAATGAAAACTAGGCTCCAACACATCAAATCTTCCTTGTTTTTGTTGTCCACAGTTTAATACATCCAAATATCAGACCTATTGTGCCAACAAATCCTAGGGCCAATTCAAGTGCCAACAAAGATTGAAATTAATTCTTTTCTACTCATCCCAATTGCTATAAGACTACAAGAGCATTCAGATCATACACCAAAGAAAGCACTAAAATCCAATTGCCAACATGGTAGTGAATGAACATTGAATGTGGCCACATAAAGAAAAATCACACTATTCTTCAACAAAGACCATCTCCTTGGTCCTAAAATTCAAAAGACCTAGATTCAAGCACATCTCAATGTACATTTAGATGAATAGACACACTTCCAACTTTATTGAGCCAAGTGAAAAAAGAAAATTCATTCCCCGAAAGAAAGCCAGCCATATAATAGGAAAGTTTCAGCCTAGTCTTTGGTCTTATTGTCTTATTTCTCACAACAACCCACTCCTATCACTTAAAACTAATTCCACTTATATGAACTTTGAAATATGACTTTTGACATTGTATTGATGCAGAGAAGGGTTACAAACTAGACTATTGATACCATATTTCACAACAATGGGTTCACTCTCTTCTCAAGGTTCAATGGAACTCATGACAGGGCAAATTTAGTAACTCTTATACCCTAAGACTGTGAAATCAATCCTCTTGGGATAGTCATGCCTTAACTTGTATCAACCCTTCAAAGATGTTCCAGACCTATGGTTCATAGTCTATAGGACCTCTCTCTCCATCCACCTATCATTGCTCATGAAAAACAAACAAAAACTAGGATCTAACACATCAAATCTTCCTTGATTCTACTGTCCACAGTCTGATACATTCAAATATCAGACTTCTTTAGTCATGACAGTCCTCTCAATATGCAAAGGTGGCAGACCTCTCAAGTTTGTGGGGCAGCGTGGCAACACCATAGAAAGCATTGGGTAATGATATAAATGACATCACAGACCTTTCAAGGTCTTAGTAACCCCCAAATGCATGGGCATACTTAAAGGTAGCAACATTCAATGGGATAGTCTATGTTTCATGTGCAAACAATGAATCAAATCTCAATCCATGAAGGAAGTAGCAGGACAATGGTCGTTCCAGGGTGTCAACATCAATCTCAGACCTATCATAACCTTCACCAAACTCTAAGCAAACGTTCAAGCAAATGCAATTGGCACGTGTAAAACTAAATTCATGTAACTATAATTTATCATCATATTAAATACTTAATATAAGTTGTCATATACATAATGTCATGAACATAACATCTAGTTTATATACAAAGCCATCTAGGCATGTCCAAACAAAGCAATATAGGCATATATTCAAAAATATACATCGGTAGTTCATACAAAAGTATGTATACAAAGCCATCTAGGCATATAAAAAATGTCCCAAAAACTAGTTTCCAATCAATGGCTCATCGTCTCTCTGTCGTCAAGTAGACCTCTTCGATAGAAGTTCATCCAGCTCCACCTATTAATACAATCAAACAATATATACACATTAATATAGAAAATGTATGAAATATATAATATCACATATGTAATCGATCACTTACCACCGCCTAACGATCAGTCTCCATCATCTTGTTTCCAGCTTCTTTGTTTGTAGTTGGACGGGTTGGAGTTGTGACCTCCTATGAGAAGTATCAAGAAGCAAAATTGATTAAACATAAATATCATTTATGTACATCAAATGACATGAGATAAAACAAGAAATACCATATGAGATTGCATGAAGGATATGGGAAATCTATCAGATGTTGTAGTTGCAACTGCCTTAAGAGACATGAATGCAAAGTGAGGAAGCATAGGTAGAAATTAATATGTAGAAAAAGATAGAAAGCAAAATATTAAGAAATTCAAATTAACACTAAAATTCATACCTCGGGTATAGTCAAAATAACCTATGATGCCATGCAAAATAACCTCATTCACAATCCTGTATAGTAAAAAACATGCATTATAGTTAAAGAAACAAGATTTTTAATTTAAAACATAAAAAAGTTTGGCAATTGGCAGGTGTAAAGCAAAGTGTGGAAACATATAAAAGTGTGCAATTTGATTTCATTTGTCATACCTACTTTCTTGAACATGGTCAAGGTGTCATTGAAACCATTTATCCAAAACCCAAGGAAAGTAGAGATTGCCATATACTATATGAAATATACCATATGAGATTGCATGAAGCATATGGGAAATCTGTCAGATGTTGTAGTCAAATTAACACTAAAAATCGTACCTCAGGTATAGTCAAAATAACCTATGATGCCATGCAAAAAAATCTACAATGCCATGCAAAATAACCTCATTCGTAATCCTGTATAGTAAAAAACATGCACTATAGTTAAAGAAACAAGATTTTTAATTTAAAACATATAAAAGTTTGGCAATTGGTGGGTGTAAAGAAAAGTGTGGAAACATAGAAAAGTGTGCAATTTGATTTCATTTATCATACCTACATGCTTGAACATGGTCAAGGTGTCATTGGAACAATTTATCCAAAACCCAAGGAAAATAGAGATTGCCATATACTATATGAAATATACCATATGAGATTGCTTGAAGCATATGGGAAATCTGTCAGATGTTGTAGTTAAATTAACACTAAAAATCATACCTCAAGTATAGTCAAAATAACCTATGATGCCATGCAAAAAAATCTACAATGCCATGCAAAATAACCTCATTCGCAATCCTGTATAGTAAAAAACATGCATTATAGTTAAAGAAACAAGATCTTTAATAAAACAATTCTAAATAATAGAAAAAACAAGAACAAGTTACGATAACAAATGTCATACCTGTCCATCTGGAAGTTTAAATTCTAGTCAAGCGTACCCGAGGGGTCATCTCTTACCTTCAGAGTATCCAATATTGCTTCATGATCAACATTACTAGTTGTCCATAGTTGATTTGTTTTTGGTTTTCCATGATACTTTAGTAACTTGACATTTGTTGCTAAACTAGGTGCAAATACATCAATATGGTTTTATGCTTCTCAAAGTCTTCAAAGGCAGGGATGCCATTCTTTCTAATCATATATGTTTGTAACCAAGTCCCAACAATAACAACTGATCCTGTAGGATATGTGAACCCATCATCATCTGTCATAGGTTGTGTTAGCTTTTGTTTTCCCTGTACACATCGTGCTAACCAATTATCTGACCTCTCTTCATTTCCATGCGGTGCAACAACTGCATAAACATGACCTGGCTGTACAAGGTCTGAAATATGTTCATAGTCGAATGAGCTCTCCATGTCATTGACGAAAGATGATTGACCTTGAGATAAAGGGGTTAAATATCATGGAATCCATGCATCTACCCACTCACTTGACTCGTAATTATCCCAATCACATTTAATACAACTCTGACAAAAATAAGCTAATTCTCGTGTCCAAATAGTCCATGCACTTGCATCTGAGCTTTGAAATGAATGCATCTTTGATGATTCACTGATTCTCTGACAATCCCATTTCCCTTTTGCTATCCCATCATCAACCAACCAAAAGAACCTGCGCACTTCTGAATCAAGAGCCACTCCTTATGACAATGCATAGTTACACCACTTAACAATAGAATTTGCATCACTGAATGATAAAGGGGTAAATCATAAAACACACAACAACAAAAATTGCACACAGAAAATAGAACTTTCTTTATTGATTTGGGTAACTTATTACATTACAGAAGCTCAAATACAATCAGAGGAATCAACCCTCCACAGGCTGCAACACATTACAGCTTCCTATCACAAGACTCTAGAATCATCTGCCTTCTGTAACCCCAAATCAGCTAGGGTTTCTATTTTCCCATCTATTCTTGACTCTACACTTCCCCCCTTAACTCTACTACTGCCCAGGGTTCCCAAAAATGGTTATTAATAGCCTTTTTTGGTGGCCAACAACCTAATTTTGAAATTTAAATCTCCCTCCAAAAATAGGTCAGCTTCCGGGAGCCATAACTTTTGATCTGGGTGTTCGATTGACGAATCATTTTATGCATCAGAAAGTTTGCAGAGTGATCTATGTGCTAAGATCCCACTCTTTTGCTTCTGGCCATTTTCAGGCCCATACAAGGCCGTTTAGTGCCTCAAACCTGAGTTTGAATAATTTTAGGCATTTTTTGGGAAACAGAAACTTTAATATCTTTCAGCTCACAAATGATCTTTGCGTGATTCCTTCGCCAAAGGTCTTATATTTCTATTATGTAACTTCTTATAAATTTTCACTTCAATCCGTACCTAAATACAAACTTTCTAAAAATAGAAGGTTACTATTTTTAGCAGTTTGGAAAAACTTAAAGTTCTACATCATTATTCAAGCGATTATGGAACCAGAACCACAAATTTTGAAAAGAAATGGAAAGAACATCGATAATTTTGAAACACATCTTTTTTTGGGTGATGCAAGATTGCCCTTACACCACTGGATGCTCCTACATCACTGAATGTAGCACCACCTCTAATCTTTAGTTGTTCTTTAAAAAGAGCTCTCTTCACGCATGCACCCACTCCATCATGTTCATCTTTTCCATGCCCAACTTCAAAAAATTGTAAATATGAGGTATACAAGTCTCTACATGCTTTTTGCACAACCAATAGAATATACGAGCATTCTTGAATTGACCAGTGCAATTATCTAACCAAATGAGATGTTGATCCATTCTAATATGTTTTTCTTCAAGAACCCATAAAATTGTTCAAAACAATATTGCACATACTCTGATGAATGAGATCGATCATCACTCATGTAAATATGGTATTCTTCAACAATCTTCTTGTTCTCTTCTGTACTATCAGGGGCATGTCTGTATGTGATGTGAACAAAAATAGCAATATGAATAGAATTGTAGTACTAGGATTGAACTTCATTTTGGGGTTGCAATGTGTAGTTTTCTACAAAATAAACTATAGAGACAATAGTTCCAATTAGAAAAAAGTCTTTACACATCCAGAACTATTGATCTAACCATCGAGACATGTGGCTGTGTATGACATACTTGTAGAAAAGATTTTTCTTAAAATCATGAATAAAATCAGCAATACTTACAATCAATGCACATCTAGAACCTTCACCTCCACTTTTCAAATTGTATTTCACTGTCTCGTATCTCTTTTTCTCAACCATTCTCTTTCCAAAATCATGCTCGCTGCCCTCATGAAAACATGATACAAACTTTGATAACCCACCACATTGTAAACACTTTTCATTTAAACAATCATTCTTATAGAAAATGCAACCATCATCTTTACTACATAGAAATAAATCCAACAAGTCCCTTGATGACTTTGGTAGTTGAATTGCACCACAGTCCTGTAACATTTCGTTAGTGTGCAAAGTAGAATGAATATTGCATAATAATTCATGGTACATAGAAAACTCTACATGGTATTTGCAACATGTATTACGAACTTTAAGAGGAACACAATAAAATGGCTTAAGAGATTCAAATGATCTTTGTGAGATTGTTGTACCTGGGTGTGTTTCACAATATTGTTTGTATAATGTTGTTTGGATACATTCCAAGTAATGTTTAGGATGTAGTGTGCAGTCTTTATCACCAATTCTTAACTTTAAAACATCTTTTGCATTTGGTGATACCCTAGAGTTAGTGTGCCAAAATCGTTCAATTCCTTCCTTTGTGCTATTGATTAGCTTCTTGTCAACTCATGGAAGCCTACCACTAAAAGCCCAAGTATCATTTCCAGGAGGGCTATCTAGCCTTGATCTTAATGCTAGTTCTTTTGACAATGTTTTACGATTCAATCTTAAGTCAACACAAGTTTGCCTCATTAATCGAGCATTTCTTAATTGTTTGCTTACTATTGAGGTTGTTATTACTCTACGAGGAGCTCTTTTATCTTTCTCCTTGCTAGTCTTTTCAATAGAATTGAGTGCATTGAAAAGGCTTCTAACAATAATTTTATTCCGATCAGACACTTTGTTTAATCGAATCTTTAATTTTTTTAGTAAAGGTCTCATTTTGTACATCTTTAGTAATTGTACAAAAAGTTGGCATTGTTTAGTTAATGTTTTATTCTCAAAGTATTCATTGAAGAGTTTTAAAGCCCACAACTAAACCATTTGTGATGACCTCTTGCCTTCAAATTTTTCCATTATGTTCTCATCAATTTCAAGTAACCATTTTGGGGTTCTTGGGTATTTTCCAATTTCATCACGCTTATTCTCTTCTTGACAAATGTCCTCTCCTATGAAATTTGGAGATACATTAATTTTCATTTTTTCATCCATGGTATCAACCTCATCAATTTTATCAACAAATGGATTATGGAGTGCAAATTCAATATCATGTGGTTCATATCCACTTTGTTTAAGTGCACATCTTTGTTTTTCTTCTTCTTCTTTGTCCATGGTATTTCTCTTATCAATAGGTGTTTCATAACATTTTGCAACATTTTCATTTGCAATATCATGGTGAATTTCATTCTTATCTAACATTTCATTATAATCAAATTTAACATATTCAATTTGCATGTCATTGGATGGTAAAGAAGAAGCTTCACCTTGATGAGCATCCGCCAAACCCGCTCTTTCAATCCTCTTCCTTGCCCTATATTTTTCCCTAATTGCTTCAATTTCCTCCAATGTAACTTTCCTCCTTTTTGCTTTACGATGACTGTTGCTCCCCATTAAGGGAACAAAAAGATCACCTTTATGATTGTAACAAGAAAGTTGTGTCTCAAAAAGTGCATAAGAATGTTTCTTTCATTGTCACAAGCAGAAATCACGAGATTTTTGACAACAGATGGTCTATAGGCAGGGATGTCGGGCCCAACAATATTCCTTTTGTCTTTTTTTTTGCATCTACATAACAGATATCCGTTTCAGAAATGGATATCCGTTATTGAAACGGATATATGTTTCTTAAGCAAATTCATTGGGCAATGGCCACCCAGCAATGTCCATATCACTTCTACAAAACGGATATCCATTTTCAAGATGTCCTACATGGATATCCGTTTTATTTTCCTCAATTTAAGCATGAAACTATATACATAATCTACGAAATATACAACTATTTACATAAATGAGAATAGGAGATGCATAAGAACACATAAGAAGGAAAAATTAAATGTTAAAATACATATATAAATAAGTAAAGAATAAGAATGCTAAATGTGTAAGAACCATAAGTATGTTTAAGTATTAGAAACATCATGATAAGCATGGAATATGGATACATAAGAGATAGAGATCACAAGCATAGATCATAGGAACATAGGGACATCATGGATATATAGCATAGGGATATATAAGTAAATAAGGAACATGGAAAAACATAGGTTCTAAACATAGAACATATAGATGTTTAGGAACCAAAGAAGGCATAGAGGAAAGCATGGGAGGTAAGGATTGAATAAATGAAATAATAGGAGCTAAATAAGTAACATAGGATAGCATAAATGGTAATCATGGAAGATAGGAACAACAAGTCATATAGGAAGAGACATGGAAAGAATTGAAAGGAAAAATGTCCCCACATGGGTCCAAACAAAGATCAACCAATAAAATTAGAGAGATAACCATGTAAAAGAGGTCATCCCCATCCCAACAAGTAATATATCAAGTTATTTATCCTCAAGTAAATGTTTTTTTTATAAGAAGTGGTTCTCTTAGTGAAAAAACTTACAACATGTGCAACTATTGAATTATTTTTCTATATCCATTGTGCTTTCTTCTTTTGAGGTGACTCCATAGAGAGATTTTGCATTTGCTTTTCCATAGTTCATTATTAAGTATCTAGGACTTGAAGTAGTTCCTTTGGAATGAAATGTGGGTTTATCATACATAATGTCCTTGTTAATCTCTTGATTTCTTGGTATGTGACGAATGTGTTCTTAATAAGATCATTGCAAGGCATGCATATATCATGACCTTAATGTTTAAACATTTTAGGATGTGCAACTTGAGTCTCAGGCATTTTTTATCATAAGTTCTAGAATGAGAAGGTGCATAAGTAGCTTCTTGATTCTTGTTCATATTTTTATTCTACTACTCTTCAATAACTATCAACTTTAACAACAACAACATGTCTTCATCAACAACTATTTGACTTTGTTAATGACTACTCAACTTCATCAACAAGGGAAAATTTGGTAGTAAAGAGACACTTCTAGAGAAACTGTCAACTTCTACAGTAACAAAAAAATTAGGACATGACCCCGATCATCTAATTATTTCAAATAGATCCAAATAAACTGCTTAATTTTGGATCAATATGATTTTGACATCTATCATCACCTTGTCCACATGATCCATGCACCACATGCATGTACATATGTATAAAAGTATAGACAAGGAAGAATAAGCTAAACATTGCACATGTGTACATGCCTTCTCCATTTCAATTTAAAGTAATTTGTTCAAAGTCTTTAATGCCTTTGAATATATACATTTGGATTCTAGACAAGGGATTCATTTTATTTTTCTATAGACTTGTGAATTACCATCTAATTTGAATGTTTACACACTAATCTACCTAGGTAGATCAACTTAATAAAGCTCCATACAAGCCATTATTTTATTTGAGTAATTTTACTTTGGACACATTTGTGAAGACTCCTAAAGAGCCTCCATATAAAATTGTAAAGATGATATAGCCTCTATATAAGAATAAAAATGATATATAATTTTAGTTTGTTGAAGGCCATGTTTCACTCATTGATGAGGACTCTACTACACCTTTAAAGTTGAGTCCTTTATTTGGAACTTTGAACCATACAAAGAGGCAAGTGAATTATAATGCTTAAGTAAACACGAGTCTCAACATGATGTAGTTCAACTTGATGACATGTCTAAATGTGACACATTTTAGTTTGTGTTGCATGAGGGCTTCCTTATTCATGCATATCAAATTTCTAATTAGGTATATTTTTCTGAAGTGTATGAGTTTGGGGCTTTCAATTTTTGTATCAGACTCACTTGAAGATGCTAGCAGCCATGTGAACATGATTAATATGGGATCCAAGAGTTGTCCTTTTCCTATGCATTTGTAGTCGATTGTTGGCCCTTATGATTCTTTACATCATGTTGGCCTAGCATTTAAATAGTTGCTTCATGACATGGATGGGAATAGATCATGCTCCTACTACCTATGGCTAAATTATATTGATGACTCTAATGAGTTTGATTATTATCTTTAAGAAGTAGTGTCGTGGTCATGTTTGGATGTGCAAGATACTTCATGTCAAGTATTTAAAAGGTGGATACATAATCAAGTCAAGATTGGGAATCTCATTCATGAAGGTTATTTCTTACAACTTGGAAGGAGATGTACTTTAGTTTATCTATTGTAGCATGCAAACGAATCTCCCCACAACTCTTGACTTGCAACATGTTCTTGATGTTATTTGCATGACATGCTTAATTTGTCCTCTTGTATGCCTTTAGGTTAATTAGCTGCAAGTTTTCATTTTTATGCTTTGTCCTAAGGGTTCTAAGTTGTGTTCCCTTTATCCTTGTCTATAAATATTGGTGTATGTTTGTGTATCACCCCTATGTTTTTGGACTTCCCCTTTTCCATTTTGGTCTACACCCTAGAACTTTTTTGGATTTTCATAGTGTCAACATGTGATACTCATCCTCAACCAAAGCTTATGTTGGCATTATTTTTTGTCTAACCTTCTGATATGCATATGTGCTTTTCTAACTTGTGTGAACCTTGGTTTATTTGTTTTTATGCTTCAATTCTTAGTTTAGATGTTCATTGTTATTCTCCATCGTTAAGGTTTCATTTGAGCATAAGCCTCTTATGGTTAGGGTTTAACTTGTACATTTTCTCATTGCATGCACACCCTTATTCTAAGTGTTTCTTGATGTTTATATATATCTTTGCATGGCTCTATGTAATATACTTGGACCATTTGTATCATGACACGTATTATCCTAGTGATGCCAACATTTGTAGGCCTTGATGTTTATTTGTCATGGGTGTATGGTCTCTCATGTGGCTTATGTGGATTCATTATCGGCTCTTTGCTTGCCATGTATTTCCTTTGATGGTGATGGGCCCAAGCATTTATTATGTTGGCTTTACAATATGAGGTGGCATTCCAACTTGGTGGTGACTATTCTTCTACAAGATAGTCAGGTAGACTTCATGGTAGAGCCTTCATCTCATAAGAACACATAAAACCAAAACCTTTTCAAATGCTGCCCAAAATGCCAGAAATGGATATCCGTTTTGCAAGAAAAATGGATATCTATTTTACTTTGGTAACAAAGCAACACAAATATCCATTTTGGTTGTTGACTTTTCATGGATTCTAACGTGTTTTCATGTTTCAATCTCTTCTTTGAACTTCACCCTTCATGCTGACGACTTTTTTTTTAATGCAAAATTGATAAAACGAAGAGGGTTTATTGAAAAAATTGTTAGCTTTCTAAAAATATAAGATTTGTTTGGTTATCATTTTATTAAATAATTATTAATAATTTTCTATATAGTGTGTGTTTGAAATCCTGATGGATACACTGATTGAAAAACATCCATAACTTTCAAACCATTACACCTTTTTGAGATCCGAAAGCTGCGTCATGTTCTATGCTATTTTGGCTACAGGTTAAAAAAAATTTGAATTCTATTTTTTTTTATCGAGTTAGGTTGGCTAGACAATTAATTTTTAGTTTTTTAAGAAAGTCACAATAAAAAAAATCATAACTAATTATTTTATTGGAAAAAAATATCAAACAAATATGTGTCACATCCGAGAATGAGTTCTCTACTTATTTTGAAAGATTCAAAAAAATATTTTTTTTTGCTTATAGTTGGGTTGGCTGGACAGACACCCACTTTTCTTTTCTTTTTTTTTTCTGAAAAATTTAATAGTTGTTCATTGAAATATTCAAATATTCATTTTTCACTAAGTAAATTTAGGTTTTTTTTTTTAAAATTAGTAGCTCATAAACTAGATTCAATTCTCTACAAATTTCATTCTTACATCTTTTTCAAATTGTGTAGATAATCCATTCAAATTTTCACATGAACTTGATTAAGTCTAATTTTTTGTATTTTTATTGCCACTTAGAGGTATAGTTTGGCCCATCATTATCCTGCACATACCCAGTATATTGATATGCATTACTTTGTGTGTGGAAATAATAGTATTTTCAAAAACTTATGTTTGTCTGGTAAACAATTTCTATTATAGACAAAATAAATGTTTTATTTTGGAGTACTATGATCCTTAACAATGGCGGATATGTATGAGTCATTTTTTCTCTACAAGTGACTATTATATTATGCCTAAAACCTATTTAAATTATTTCATTATTTTGATGCAATTCGAGCAACAGAAGATGCTTTGTTTTCATTTTTAGTGGGAACTAAATGATACTAATTCTATGAGAGTGAACAATTCAATTTATTGCTTTCAAATCAAGTCGATTGGATTGGATATTCATTGTTAGATATATATTTGCATACTTATATACGAATATATTTGTGTGGATATTGTGAATATACATACATATGTATGCATATAAAGATGGTGGCTTTATTTTATAAAAATGGTCGATTCTACTCAAGATGTGGGATTATTAAAATAGCAATTTACTCTTTTAAAAACAAAATGTATGTATAAAATTTACAGATTTTGTGAATATCATAGTAGGTCAATTCTTACAAGTCATTAGGTATCTGAACCACAAGATGGAATTTGTTTTACCAGTATATCAAATTCCTGAACATTAGGCTATGAGGTTTTTGAATATCAAATATAAATAAAAATATTAGTGTTATATAATAGGTTTTTGTTTAGAATTTATGCTAACCAAAGATATTCAGGCCATGGGTTTTATTACAATGGTTACTTTCTTATAATACAAATTCCTAGTAAGGAAATTGTGAGTTTATATAAATTAAAATTCAAGCTAAATCCTTCAAGGTCATTGGGATGTCTTTGACTCTGCCTCAAACCCTAGCAAAGGGGAGACTATGTATCTATCATTAGAACTAAACGTTCTTTTTGTTTATCCTAAAATAGAGTGTTGAAGTTGTGATATAGTTTTAGAACTTCAATTTATATTGACATTGTTTTAATATTAGACACACTTTGTATCATAGTAAGACTATAAGCAGTCTCAACTCGTAAAGGATAATGTTAGTCTTTTGTATACCTTTGAATAGTCATCAACCATTGCAAGATTGAAGGTATTTTTATTTTATTTATTAAGCTTCAGTCTAGAGACTATTGGCTATAAAAACTTACCAAAACTGTCTTTAAAATGTAATTTATAAAGGTATGTTTACATATATATATATATATATATATATATATATATATATATATATATATATATATATATATATATATATATATATATATATATATATATATATATATATATATATATATATATATATATATATATATATATATATATATATATATATATATATAATGTAAAAGACTAATATTTGAATAGTAGGTTTTATGGGTGTTTGATTGTCTATCCTCCTTTCACCAATTACATTCAAGGACTTTGGGTCGGGTGGCAATGCACTATCAGACCATAGGTCACTTAGGAATGTAGGGAAGATTGGATTAGGGTGGTTTGATTGCCAATTATCCTTAATTATGCTCAATTGTACATCAAAACCCTAATTATGCAAATACGATAGTAAACAGACAAATTATTCAGAATGCTGCTACAGAGAGATGTAAAATGACAAATGAAAGTGCACCTATTTTTGAAGTTTGGGAAGTGGAACAGTCAGGGACTAATGAGTGGGTGCCCAAGTCCAATGCCTAGGTTTTTGTTGGGATTTGGAAACAAGATCTACAACCTATTCCTGCTATACCAGAGATTTTCCCATCACAGAACTTTGAGGACTAATGAGAGGGCACCCTAGTCTAGGGTGTTATTTTTAGCTCTGATCTACAAATCTAACACTCTATGATACCCTCCTGCAACTTTACTTTTCTTGTATCTTTGACCTGTAACCTGCAATCACGAACACTTTGGGAGGGGGTTGTGGTGTTTAGAGGCTTGCCTCAGTCAAATCCCAGAGAAACATTCAAGTCTTCTGAACACCGTTGTTAGAGAGAGAGTGCGTGCCCTTGGGAGGCAGAGGCAAAACCAAATGATAAATGCTCAAAAACACAATAGATGTCACCTTGTAGTGTAGATGTCATGGGAGAAGGAAGTTCTTCATGCCATGAGGAGATGATTGCTTAAATCTACAAATACAAACACATAGACAACACAAATCTGCTCTTGCAACATAATGAAAGCCTTAAATCACTTCTAGAATGCCAATGCTCCGGCAAATTTCATCTAATGATCATCTAGTTTACAAATGAATGCCTTAACATGCTTTTATATGCAACTACAAACATTTCCGTCAAGAATTTCATAATGCAAACTTGCCATGTCAGCATAGGACCTAATTAATGGTCACAAGCTGACACTTAAAATTTGGACTTGACCCAAAATAGGGCAGGACTAGGGCATGGGCACCCAAGTCCTCCCCCTATTTTGGTTAAGGATAGCTTCAAGGGATCCCCCTAGGTCCCATTTTGTCATAAAACCCAGGGTTCATTTCATCGAGATGTCAAAATATGATGCAAGATGTCCTAAATGAACAGTAAAGACCTGGGAGCTAAACCTTAGCAGGAAAAAGCCCTCAAGGGGACATTTTCCAACATTACATTTAGCCCCCACTTTAATGTATGTATAAATGCGAGGCCAATACATGCATTAAAGTACGTTCAACAAACATAGTAAACACGCCAAGCTCGGAGAAGACACACCAATCATAGAGAAGATAGTAATAGTCATGCAAAACATAGAGAAGATAGTTACAGTCACTCAAAACATGGAGAAGACAACATTGAAGACATGCAAAACATAGTGAATACACTGAATGCATAGAAGATAGAGATGATTCTTTTCTTTTTCTTTTTTTCTCATATATATGAAATGCAAATGCAAATACAAGAAAGTAAACACATCTCTCATAATGCAGGAAACACTCATCATGCTGGTCTTTAAACCGTAAGACACGCCAAACCTCCAAAAATATAGGAAGCACTCATCACGCTGGTCTTTAGACTGCATATGGGGCAACAAACATGCCAAACAAATCAAGCACACCAAACACACACACTTTGAAGACACAGAAAAAACACGACAGACAAGCGATGGAGTGTTCCTATTTCTAGGCTCAACACCATCTTAGGCACATTACAAGCACACACGAATGATTGGGCTTCGCCACAACAATCGTCGAAGACACACTTAAGGGTTGAGTTAGTCACAGAACCACTCCCTGCCTATGTAAAGGACTTTTGAAAATGATAGAATGGTGCAATCTGCTCTGAGAAGTACACCATCCTTGCCTTCGTAGAGGGCTTAAGATGATTGATTGATTGATTGATTGAAAACAAACTCAGAGCATAGGAGGGACTCATCACGCCCAGTCTTTAAACTGCACCTGAGGACAAGCACATGGCTAACATCTACAACAGATAGCTTACCTTATATATGCCCCCACCTTAAGGTGGTTGATATCAGGTATTGATATCAAGCATGTTAAGGTAGGAAGAAAACACACAAGGGAACATAGACTTTCGCAAAGCCCATGCCCCCCGAAGGTGACATGTACTTTACGATTGCCAAATGTTCCCACAAACACATCCCTACAAGAAACATGTTAGTGTCTACATAATCATGATAAACAAAAATAATGCATATGATTAATCACACAAAGAGTCAAGGTTATAACACAAATTTGGAGATCAAGGATAACTGTGGGGCTATATCATGAAAATCTTTGAACCGAGTACCACTAAGGCGAGATTCAAAGATAAATAAAGTACACGAAGTAGTAGTATTGTTAGGGTTTGTAAGTGAGATAAAACACCATCAAAATCACTACGCAGATAGCATGAGTGCTTCTACTAGCCAAGCGTCAGATAATATATTACAACCCCATCGTCATATTAGGAACTAAGTCCAATTTTTGATTTCTCGCTAAAGGGACTCTAAGTCCACATCAGTATAAATGTTTTTTGTCATCCGCCTACTAGATAGAAACACTAGAGGAAGGGAAACAATAAATAAGATAGGAGAAACAAATGTCTTAGGGACAGTCACGTAGGAGGGTGCCCCCATTTCACCAACCACAATGCTATGTCTATAAGATACAACACATGGCAATGAAATCAGAGAGAGAGGCAATATAGAAGAATGATGATACAAATAGAAGAAGGTCATAACAGAGGTGGTCTCATGGTATCCCAGACCTTACAAGTGAATTAGGGGTCATCCCAGGAGGCCTAAACAACACATAACACATCATGGCGGAAGCACATCACCAGAGAGATAAAGGGGTTAGAGATACTTACCTGGTAGCACCATCGTTGAGAACATACATATCTAGGATATCTCTCATGTTATTGTGATATTGTATTAACATTAAGTTTAGGACAACAAGAGGCTTTGGTGGGTTTCAAAGAGCAGTATCCTATACCAGCCATGTAGTTAATTCTAGCAACTTGTAATAGTACTCTAATTCCTTGTTGATTTACACCGCAACCATTGCCTACATAGTTATTATTTTTGTACAAGATTCGAAATCCATGACCATATATAGAGTCCATTTCTTTAGAAGAAGGCGAAGCCTCATAGGTATCATAATTTGTAGTGTAAGTGAGAGTATTGTCTTTATTTTCAACCAAGGAGACTTTGTTTTTATTAGATGTTTCAAAAGATTGCTTAGACGAGATCGATGCTACTTTTGATGTGCAAGGTTTATTAAATTTATATTCCCCTGTACTGCAAGGATTAAAATCTAATGAAGCCCAATCATCACCAACAAGTGCATTCAATGGTTGGGAGTCCTGAACAACATTAATCATTGATGGATCACCTCGCAAATTGTTTAAGCTCATATGGTTGTAAACTAGTTTTTGCGTTTCAATATGTAAATAGTTATTTGGTTTAGGATCGGCATGAATAGTGTGCAGCTTATCTTTGAATATGAATTTAATTGAATGATGCAAGGTAGAGGGAACTGCCCCCAATGCATGAATCCAAGGTCTACCAAGAATCATGTTGTAAGATAGAGAACAAGGCATGACATGAATCAAGGTAGGCATAATCACAGGTCCCACTTGTATAGGTAAAGTTATAGTGCCCATGGATTGTTGTCCAACATTGTCAAAACCACGGATACTTAACGGTTCTGGGTTGATGGAAGATGTATCAACTTTAATCTTATGTAATAAGTCAATACCACAAACATTAAGAGCTGATCCATTATCAAACATAACTCTCTTAACCAATGTTTTGTTTATTGTGACAAAGATTATAAGAGGATCGTATTGGTTTTGAACTTCAATTGACAATAATTCATATGGTTAAAAGAGAATATACATTTTTATTGCATGCATACAATCTAATAGAGTTGCTACATCATTTAGCTTAACAGCAGGTGGCATAATCACCTTTTGCAAAGCTTCTTGGAGCATTCCATAGTATGTAGGTGATGTTTGTATTAAATCCCAAAGAGAGATCTTAGCTAGAGTAGCACGAAGTTGTTCGACAAGATCATACGCTGGACCACTTTTATGAGTAAGATGAGGTGGTGGAGGGAGCATAGGTTGAGAACATGGAAGAGAGACAAGCACATGCAGTGCTTGCTTACTTTGCTTGTTATTATGAGTGGTATATGTGTGAGCAATCACATTTTGAATACCCTGATTTCTTTGAGCAATTTTCTTTGCATAGTTGTAGATGTGATCCAGGGGTTGACCTTGAATAGTAATCACCAACTTTAAGCAAGAGGGTGCACTAGGTGCCCCTCAGACAATCATCTTAGAAATATTACTATAAAATCTATTAATAACTATTAAATTAACATTGTTTTCCTCTTGATTGCACCCAACATCCATCCCTAAAGGATTTAATGTGAGAGACCTTTTCTCATCCACTAATGCTACATCTTGGCCAAGGAGAGAAATAGGATGAGAGGAAGGTACCGTGTTGTTAGGAAGAGTAGAGCTATCCATAATCTTCTCATCGAAGGTTCTCGATTATTGAATCAAAGGTGTAAGATCAAATGGGTTTTCATGTACCATACAATCATTAGGTGAATATTATTTTTCTACCCATGAAGAATCCTTCTTGAGAGGGAGCCCTTTATGCCTTGATGTTTCATTTTCCAAAGAGGCTAGGGTAATGTTTAGGAATGTGTCAATGATTTCATCCTCTTGTGCTAGTATATCCTCGAAGGAGGAATCATTTTTTATGTCGTCATCACATGTTTTAGCTATAAATTCCAAAGTGTTAAGAGAAATTTCACACTCATCATTCTCAATATGTTTTGTTAAATCTTCTACTACCTGTTGATGATGATGTTAGTCATACACAAACATAGAATAAAAGTTACACAACAACCTTTACTCATCTTGAAAGATACGATGAATTCAAAGAATTCATGATCTCAAGTCTCTGTTAATTAGTTCATAATCTACTGACGTTACTCATTGGTTGATGTGTGCTGCTATTTTCCATTCAGGGGCCTTACGTATTTTGATTGTTCCTGCAAAGTTCTTCAATATTCCTCCAAATATCCTATCCTTTAAGTCTCCTCTACATAAATCTTTAACAATTTTACCTCTGCACTATGAATCTACTCAAATAATGTGCCTACAAGTTGATATTTGCATGATTTCTACCATTATCTGCAAGTCTTTGCATGATATTTTTAACACTACATGCATTTAACTCAAAATATGCTAATGATATTCAGTTATATATGAGATATCAGCATATTTCTCGGTTCTGCTTATTATTCATCATGATTTGTAGTTATGGAAATGATTTCAATGAAATTTAAATGAGAAAAGGGTTAAAAGAATGAGATTCCTAAAACTACTTGACTGAGATCACTGCTCCACATACATGCTCCCATACATGCAATGGAAAGAAGAAAACTAGAATCATACTTCACCAAGACATTCCACAAATCCGCATGATCCAGTGCAAATCTTCAAAGGAAAAGTTGACAACAATATGTAATAAAATGAAAGCGCTTCTATTTGAACATAGCATTCACTAGTACATATCCAGAAATCAACTGGAAGATTACGTAATGTTTACAATCAGGATGTAATCTGAAGCTTCATCTCCATTCAGTATGCTTCAGAACAAGTACATTTACAATGATCTAAAGAAAGAAACTTGACATTTCAACAATTTTGTCCTCATTAGTCTCAGTAATCTGATCCCCTATAAAATTATATAGTAATTGGCCTTATTTTCTACCAGATATTATGTCTCTGTGTATCTCCCCCTCTTTTATGACAAGTTCTGGCTCATATATAGGACAAAAGCCAAAAAATGGTTACATTGATCCAATGATCTGGATCATCTCATAACATTCAATGATCCAGATGAATAGCACGTGCCTGCCAGTTGGCAATTACACAGTTGGCACAGAATATTCCAGCATCTTCAGCCTAGTCCATCCTCCAGCTAGCAAATAATGCATTTGACAATAGCCTCCTCAGCTCAGGTTCATGTTGCCTATGCATCCGCAACTCTGCAATTTTCAGCCAAACTCCAAACAGCTTCAACCACCTGCAACAAACAAACAAGAATTAAGCATCATCATTCTATAAACTAGCAAGAAAATAAACATTTATATTTTATCAGGCTGTGAATGTGCAAACCTATATATATCAGGTTATGAATTGAGCATCTGTGAAAACTTGCGTATCTAAATGTCCATAGGTAATCAAGAGGGTCCGATCAACTATCGTTGACTAGAAAACATGTTATCAGGCCCTAAAATGGCTTCAATATCTAATCAGGTTCAGGGTCATTTAAGTGATTTTTTGATAAAAATATCAAAAATGTAATTTTTTGTGTTTTCTACATCTTAATAAATTGCATTTTCAGAGGCCTTAGGAGCGGAATTAGGGCTCAAGACTTAGTCGGTAACTTGGCATTAAGCCTAAGTAATCGAGCAACTCAAACTAGATAATTAGTTTATCTTTCCAATGAGTCCAAAAAGTTTAAATTCTGACACAATAGCCAGGAGTTATGACCCTACCAAGGAGAAGATCAAAAATTTCCTAATTTTTTGAGTTTCTTTGAATTTTTCCAAATAGTTTCACCTTCCGGTAGCTCTTTTTGTATTCCAAGGGTAATGTGACCCTTCATATGATATGTAAGCATTTTTAGTTTTGTATCTCTCTGTGTATATTGCATGCATAAGATCATGCATATCCAATACATGCACTTTTGTTCACTAAATTCCATTAAATAACACTATCGGGTCTGGGTATGCACATTAGTTAATATGAGGGATATTAACTAATATGACTCTCTTCATAGATTAGGATATGATGATGATGTCATCATGGACGGGCTTCGTTAAAATGTGAAAGGCTGACATCATGGTCATACTAAAGGAAATCGGGTTGTTAAGAAATATGACCCTGATATTGAGGAATATCACCCTCCAAATAAGATGACGTCACGGTCATGTTGAGCTTTTTATATCGGGTCAGAATGAAATCACCGTCATGTTAGGAAAGATCAGTCATATTAGAAAAGATGACGGATGTTAGAAATTAGATGACCTTCGGAGTTCAAGCTAATTGATGATGTCATCGTCATATCAGGTCCTTTGTGGAATGGGATAAGCTGATGTCATCATCATGTTAACGAAGATGAGTCATATTAAAAAATGTGACCCCCTTTCGAAAGATCAGGATGACGTCACCGTCATGTTATTTAAAAGGGTGATCGTTGGATACGTACCTCCATGAGGTAAAAAGGATGATGATGTCACCGTCAGGGTGATTTCCTGATTTCTTTTTCATCAGGATTGGATGACATCATCAGCATATTGGCACTGGGGTGATATTCTGCGGCAAGGTGATATTCACAAGATCAGGTGATATTTGAAATATGACCCCTGCAAAATATATGAAGCTGTTTGACGGGCAAATACAGTTATTACCTAAAATTGACGTCTGGAGTTCGTGGACCAAATGATTATCGGGTGATAAACTAGCATCGAGGTGATCTAACGTAAGGTGACTGATGTTAAGGAATATGACCTCCCCAGGAATATCAAGTTTGACCAGGACTTTGACTTGTCATAACTTTCGTTCCCCAAGGAATATCAGGGTGATCCAAAAGGGAAACCTGCATGATATTTTATACTCTTTTCAACCATGAGGTTATTGATATGAAATATTAAATTTGACTAACTAACCTCATCGTGATGACTTACCCACTTCCCTTATGCAGGGTCACCTGCATGACTTACTTTTACCAGACCGCCAAAGAGCAGAAAAACAACACAAGCCAAAGCAGCAAAAAGTTGGGTCCCTGTTTCGTCAAGTCAAAATGGGGCGTGTTGTGTAACCACACAACACTACCCAAGGGTATGTATTCATGAGAGATGTGAAGTTGTCAAAATCAGATACATAGTCAAGGATTTCAAATGAGGAGCATTTAAATATATCCTTGTGATACATAGCTTGTAAATAAGTGAGAACATGAGGATTCATATTAAGAAATTTGTAGAAACTCTTGAAGTTTTTGATATATGCATGTAAAGATACCAAAGAGTGACGAGATGAAGATTCCATAATGAAATGTCTTGTAACATCATATTTTAAAATCTTTCCCAAAATTTATGCAAAAGATAAGTGCGAAAACTATGTATGAAAATGACCTAAAATGCTTGATTTTTTTTGTACTTTTTCAATGCAAATATATGAAAGAAAAGGTGTTGTAAGGATTTTGGTTAGGGGTAGAGAATAATATGTCTACTATTAGTCCAATACAGCAATAAAATCCTTCCCAACACACTTTTAATGCAAATCTAAGATGATGTCTAGTCAAAACTTAGTGAAAATGCCTTAAAATATGCAATTTTTCACAGTTTTTCAATCCCAATACCTAATGAAAGAGGTGTTGTAAGGAATTTTATGAGGTGAAAAAAATAATAGAAATGATAGTCACCTAGAATCATAAAAATTTTTACAACATGCTTGGAGTGCAAACTATGTCAAACCCTAGGGCAAATATAGGAAAAATGTGCAATTTTTCACCAAATTTTCAATACAAGAGCCCAATAAAGAGGTGTTGTAAATAATTTTAGGAGGGGAAGTAGATAATAACCTTGATAACAGAAAATTAGTGTAAAAATATTCTTTACAACATGATTATAGTGCAAATCTAGAGAGCCAATAAGGTCAAATCTAGTGAAAATCAAGGTTTTTCAAGCCCTAGGTTTTGAGACCTTAACGCAAAATGCTATATGAATTTATTGTAATCTTATTTATGATGAAAATTAAATGCACTCAGATCTGAAAATGATTTCCAATTCCTAAGATGCAAAATGCAAGTGCAAATCTAATGAAAAAAATCAAGAAAATGCTAGTTTTTGTTGAAATTTTCTATGTCAAAATGAAAATTTTTGAGATCTAAATGCAAATTTACACAAAAATGCAACACTACAGCCAAATGAAAATTTGAATGAGTGTCTAATATAAGTAGAAAAATCTGAAACAAGATTTTACTTACAAACCCTAGTTTTTGAAATTACTAGGTTATATGCAAAATTCACAATTTTCAACAAAACCCTAGCAATTTTATGATGAACATGCAATGCAAGATATTGATTTTTTGTAATTTTTTATAATTTATCTTAGATTTAATGTAAAAATCAGAAATTTGATGAAATTGGAATTAATTAATGTAAAATGCAAAACCTATATGAAAATGCAATCTAGGGTTTGCAATTTTTTTCAAAATTTTCAATTTTTTTGTAATTTTTCCAATACAATAAGATGAATGATGATATGGATGAAGGAAATCAATGCAACTGTGAAGCAAAACAATCAGCAAGCTGCAAACAAGTCAAACAACATGGGTTCACCAAAATGTAAAAGATTAAAATTTGGATAGTGGGTTTTATGGGTGTTTGATTGTCTATCCTCCTTTCACCAATTACATTCAAGGACTTTGGATCGAGTGCCAATGTACTATCAGACCCTAGGTCACTTAGGAATGTAGGGAAGATTGGATTAGGGTGGTTTGATTTCCAATTATCTTTAATTATGCTCAATTGTACATCAAAACTCTAATTATGCAAATACGACAATAAACGGACAAATTATTCAAAATGTTGCTACAGAGAGATGTAAACTGACAAATGAAAGTGCACCTATTTTCAAAGTTCAGGAAGCAGAATAGTTGGGGACTAATGAGTAGGCACCCAAGTCCAATGCCCAGGTTTTTGTCAGGATCTAGAAACAAGATCTGCAACCTATTCCTGCTATACCAGAGATTTTCCCATCACGGAACTTTGAGGACTAATGAGTGGGCATCCTAGTCTAGGGTACTATTTTTAGCTCTGATCTGCAAATCTGACACTCTGTGATACCCTCCTACAACTTTACTTTTCCTATATCTTTGACCTATAACCTGCAATCATGAAAACTTTGGGAGGGGGTTGTGGTGTTTAGAGGCTTGCCTCAGTCAAGCCCCGAAGAGACACTCAAGTCTTCTGAACGTTGTTGTCAGAGAGAGAGTGCATGGTCTTGGGAGGCAGAGGCAAAACCAAATTAATGCTCAAAAACACAATAGATGTCACCTTGTAGTGAAGATCTCATGGGAGATGATTGCTTAAATCTGCAAATACAAACACATAGACAACACAAATTTGCTCTTGCAACACAATGAAAGCCTTGAATCACTTCTAGAATACCAATGCTCATGCAAGTTTCATCTAATGATCATCTAGTTTACAAATGAATGCCTAAACATGCTTTTATATGCAACTACAAACATTCCCGCCAAGAATTTCATAATGCAGACTTACCATGTCGGCATAGGACCTAATTAATGGTCACAAGCTGACACTTAAAATTTGGACCTGACCCAAAATAGGGCAGGACTAGGGCACGGGTGCCCAAGTCCTCCCCCTATTTTGGTCAAGGATAGCTTCAAGGGATCCCCCTAGGTCCCATTTGTCATAAAATCCAGGGTTTATTTCATCGGGATGTCAAAATATGATGCAAGATGTCCTAAATGCACACTAAAGACCCAGAAGCTAAACCTTATGAGGGAAAAGCCCCCAAGGGGATATTTTCTGAAGTTACAATACACACACACACACACACACACACATGTATGAAAATGGTCACAACCACTTTTATCCACCCACGCATCCAACCCTATTCACCTACATCATGCCATTTGATCCGATTATTTATTAAATAATTTTTAATTATTTAATTAATTTATTCAACATTTTTCCACTATCATAAAAATCAAATTCCTCTACTATAGTTTGAAAATAAAATATTTTTGACTATAGTTCATTCTAAAAATTAAATAAATTATCATATTTATTTAATTCTCTATTTTGTGCTCTTTTGATTACTTTGTGTAATCATAATTATTTTCTTCTAATCCATGTGGACATGAATTAATTTTAATTAATTCATCATTACAAACCCCCATGTTTCTAGAAGTCTACTTATCATCCAATGTACACACATGTACATTACAAGTGGTATTTTGGAAGCATGGGCAAATCTTCCAAATTGTACATTTGTCCTATTTCTTCCACCCCACTCCATGTTTCACTATTCATTCCAATTTAAAATTCCATGTGGCACTATTTGAACATTATTCTTCTAATTTTAAATTCCACTTGTCCTCTCCATGGAATTTAAAATTTCTCACAAAGTCCAAGCCTTACCTTTTCATAAATGAGTCCTTATATGTCATAAACCTACTCAATCCTAGCCATCCATCTATTCAAACTTGCAATCTCATCCATTGATCATCCCTTAAATCTTGGATCAAACTTCTCATCCAATACAAACATGTCATTTGTCCAATTCTCCTTGCTTGAGGATTCTCAAGCAATCTCAACCATTGATCTTCCAAATTGATTCTAGCCCTTCAATCTCATCACCAAAAATCTATAAATTGAGGCTACCACCTCCCATTTGGGACAAGTCATTTTATGCAAAGTTATTCTGCCAATTTGAGTGCTCACATCCATTATAATTAGTCCAATTCTAATCTAGGTTTAGTTTATCATATCACATCTTAGGGCATATCACTACTAATAGGCTTAGATAGGGTGCAATTAGATAGTTTAGTGTGTTAGTAGTTTAGCCCAATCTTGATGTCCCTTAGACTTGAGAATGGGTGCATTTGAGGTTGAATTTGTATCCATTTAGGATCTCATTTTCATAGGTTAGACAATATGTATGTATGTATGTATGTATCTATGTTTAAGTGAATATTCGAGGGAAAAAAGCAGAAACTTAGTTGTTACAATCTTTTGGAATATTTATATATATAGTTTTCATCTTTTACTAGTTGAGAATAATAAAGAAAAGACTTTTTTAAATTATTCTTGTCCTGTACATCTGAATGATGGTGAAGGGTTGTGTTTTTAGTATTTTGGAGGCTAGTATATCATTCAACTTATTTGGATTCAAACAAGTTAGAGAACTATAGAAAAGTTTTATGCATTTTAGATAGGGCAAACTGAATTTTACCTTGGTTATGAGGGGAAATTATTCACTTGCTCTAGAATGATATTTTTCATTGATATAAAGTTTATAATTGTCAGTAGCTATTTTGATGGTTGAATCTATGTGTTTGATTATTATTGTTATTTTGTGGCAACATGATGTTGTATGGTTAAATCATCTGTATATGGTAATGTTTGTGTCTTACTATCACCTACTTGACTAGTTTTAATACTAGGTTAGAGGGATTTTAACTGACTAGCCAAGTTTGTGATAGCGAGACTAAATCATGTATAGTTGAGTTGTTTAATGACTTGAGAAAAGTTATTTTTTGTAGAGTATCTGAATAAGATGTCTTCTGTTGACAAGTCTAAGATAGAAGTGTGTGAACAACAACTTAGTCTCTACATTGGAATGTGATTTTATTTATGAAATATTTGGCCAAAGTAATGAAATGTTACTTGCATTGTCAGTTCATATTGTTGGATAAGTTGCATGTCAGTTAGAATCATCATACTTAGCTAGAGGATTTTTTGGAGTTGTATGGAAGATTTAATGTAGCAGAGTTAGTACACCACACTAGTTCTTGGATGACATGGTGTGATTGCAGGTTCCTTTATCTATTTCTCTCATGAAGGGTAGGGCCACTTCTAGTTGGAAGGTGTGTGGGGACTGTCAGTTTGTGGATGGTGGAAAAGCCCCCAGATGATGCTCTCCCTCCACACAACTGAAAAGAATGCCGAGACTTGATCACAAAGACACATTGTTATAATTATGATTATGTTTGTGAAAGTTGTAAAGATGTATGATATTATTTGCAAACCAATTTATTGGTAATGAGCCTTGTATAAGTGGTTAAATTATTTTATTGAATTATGAAGAATATATGAAAAATTGTTAAGTTCAATTTAAAGTTTAGTTTATTTCTATGCATGAATGTTAAATTTGTTTATATACTTATAGAGCAACTAAATTATCTTTTAATCTTGGTTTAAGAATATTTATTTGATGGATTATAATTGTTATCATTTAGAACTACTTTGTAAAACTCTTTAGATTATCAAAAAAATATTTGGGAGTTTTTAGTGAAAGATTTTTATACGAACAGATGTTCATCACATGTGGTATCAAAGTATGGTTCAAACACTCAGACCTATGACCATACTTCATAAGAAGTTTAACAATGTTGGTAACTTTGTGCTTTCCAATCTAATCCTAGTGATTCTATTCTTTGATTGAAGAGATGGGAAGGTCCAGGTCAAAGAAACAAATTGGAGAGAAAAAGAAATCTAAATAGACAAATTCAAAAGGAAAAACTATAGCACCCTTAACTTCTGGAGAAGATGTTTGGCTATCCGATACTAAAACCTTGGTGGTAGCCTTGGATCAAATTCAGTTAGAAAGGGAGAAACATATGAAGCTTACTACCCCCATCATGACCAAACCAAAGAAACCCTTGGTGGTTTGTGAAATGCCTTTTAGCTATGGGTGTATTATGCCAGTCTTGAGTAGTGAGGTGAAAGAGTACCTGCATGTACATCCTACCTTGAGTGGGTATTATTAGACTCTGATGGAGAAGAAGAACTTGAGGAGGTTCCATTATCTAATTAGTGTTTAAAATATATGTAACTCAGAGAGACCTTATCTAAAAAAGGATGTTTTATGTCCACTTTAATATGAATAAAAACTAGCTATCTATTGTATTTCTAAAATGTGTGATGATCTTTGGTGATAAAAAAATTATAATTCAAGACCTTGCATTCGAAATATTAAATACATATTGATTTTATTTTGTAAACATTACTATCTTTCTCAAACTTAACAAATTTTGCACAAAGCCATAGGCTAACAAATTAACATTCTAACTTACTAGGACCAATCATGGTGTGAACTAGAACCAACCTTGATGGTAGTTAGGATGGGTTGGAACAAGTTGTGGGTGATGCCGTAGCAAAGTTAGATCAAATTCTTGCAGCCCTAAATAAGACTAATGAGAAGTTGGGGGGCCTAGAACAAGAAGTAAGAGTTCCTCATGATTAGGAAGAAAATGAGGAGTAGAATCAAGAGAAAAGTAATCATGAGGGTCATAGTAAGTCTTGGGGAAACCAGGAGAATCTAGACAAAGCAATGAGGTAGGCAGAGGTGAAGACATGCTTAGCTAATGAACTTGCTCGGGATATGAAAAATATTACTCCACGTAAATTTCATGGATCTATAATAGGAGATGGAGTTGAGGCATGGTTAAATGATATGGAAAAGTATTGTTAAATCCAAAACTACTCTGAGATAGCCAAGGCAATCTATGGAGCTTATCAACTCGTCGAAGAAGCCTCTACTTGGTGAATCAACAAAAAGAAGGAATTGGGGCTAACTTCTGTGAATGTGACATGGGATCAGTTTGTAGTTATTTTTAGGAGAGATGGATACCCTAGTTATTTTTTGATCAGAAGTTGAATGATTTCCAGAATTTGAGACAAGGGGAGATGATTGTAACTGAGTACTGAAAAATTTACATGGCTCTTGAAGTATGTACCCCAGTACTAGCGACATGAATGATTATGTATTCAAAAGTTCATAATGGCATTGAATTGTTAGATTAGAGGTGAGGTATACATCCTGTTGCAAGTATGAGGTGAGCCAGTGTTGTCATTGATGTCAACATACTCATATTACATTGACAAGAAGGATTTGATGAGCTGTGTGCTGAGGATATTGAGAAAATTAGCCTCAGTCAGGAACAGTGAAGAACAGTGATGAGAAGAAGGCAAATGTATTGTATAGGATGAGAACCGGAGGATGCGGATTAAAGGGTTAGTAGATATGAGTCTTGAGATGCTTTAGTTAAGATTTCAGAGGTCCGCATGAAGATCTGAAGGAGTTGTGGCTGTCGGTATAGAACTGGTTCCGGCAGGTATCCAGAGGTGACAGAGGATCACAAAAAGGTCCGGTGAGGTCCGGAATTGTATTATCCTAATCTACGGATTGGAAGGAGTGTTTGGGATGTCCTTGTGATGTGTCATCCTGATTTGTGTATGATTTGGAGGTCCGGAAGTACCTCTTGCATTATGACAGTGGCGACAGACTGTGTTCTTGAAGTTCCGGATGAGGAAGACAAGAGATTCCAGTAAGTAGAGGAAGTGCGGATGTATTCGGTCATTCAAACAGGCTTGTGAAGGTTCTTGGATCATGTTTAGGTTGTGTTGTTGGTCCGCATTGATGGTAGAGCCCGGAATTGAAGTTATTCTTCCGGATGAAGTTCTTGCTCTGTTTAGCCGACCGGATGAGTTGTTCATCCTGCGAATATTCTTGTGGTGGCCGACCGGATGTGTTATTCATCTTGCGGATACTCTTATGGTTATTTGCCGACTTAGATGTTTGTTCCTAAGTCGATGTCTTGTATAAATAACGGTTTGTGAGTTCATTTCAAAGTGTGGTGTGTGGATGGGTGTAGCATAGCGAAGAAACGTGCGAAAGGCAGAGCAGAGATTTTTGGGCTTAATTGGAACTGATCCGGACATGGTAGAGATGTCATTCTCCAGTTCAAGACTGTGATTTTTATCACTTTGTAGACAGTGTGTCTCCTTGTAGGCAGTGGGCCTCTTTGTGAGCAGTGTGCTCGGGCAGTGAGCCCTTATTGGCATGTGCCATTCATTTTTCTTTATTCTTCTAACAGAGAATAATTCTTGGGTTAATCACCCCGTGGTTTTTCCCTTAACTGGGTTTTCCACGTCAAAATCTTGGTGTTCAATGTGTTGATGCTTATCTGCTCTTGTGTTTATGTATTATGCTTTCATGGATGATTATTTGATATGCTGCTAACTAACAACAAAGAATCAAGTGTTTGAAAGAAGAAGAAGTTTTATACAACTGATTCACCCCCCCCTCTCAGTTGTATGCCCTAGATCCAACAATTGGTATCAGAGCCAAGTTCCTCTGATAGGAGCTTAACCGCTTGAGGAGATCCAGGATGTCATCATACAAGAAGGATAGTCCGAAGTTCGATGGAACCAACTTCACTCTCTGGAAAGGTCGCATGAAGTGTCACTTGGAATGTATGGGAAAAGCATACTTGGCTATGGTTTCAAAACCATATGTACCTCCACAAGGTGGTCCAACAACTCTGAATGAAATCACAGAAGCTGAAAACAATCTGCGGACCAAGGAAGCTCTTCTAAGCGCATTGAATGACTCAGATCTCTCAAATGTTATTGACCTACCAACTGCATATGAGATCCTGACTAAACTGGAACTTCTGTATGAAGGAGGTGAGTTTGTCAAAAGTGCAAGGTTGCAAAGCCTGAAAGGGAAATTTGAAAGATTGAAAATGAGAGATGATGAAAACATCACTACCTTTATGCCAAGAGTAAATGAGCTGGTATGTGGAATCAGAAATGCTGGTGGAACTTTAGATGAAAATGAGATTGTCTGCAAAATCCTAAGATCCCTTCCTGCTGCCTATAAAATCAAAGTTGCTGCCATTGATGAATTCAGAGCCCACACAACTGTCACAAGAGAACAACTGGCTGGCAAACTAGCTGCATTTGAAATGACCGAGTTTGGAGATGATCCTCCCAAGACTGAATCTACTTTCAAAGCCAGTGCCTATGTGAAAGGCAAACAGAGATTTGATCCGGGTGAAAACTCATCAAGGAAAATGTCATGGTATGATCAAGCAAGAAGAGACATGGAAGAAGAAGAAGCAGAAACAGCTCAACTTGAAGCCCTCATTGCAAAGAGACTGCCAAGAGGATCCGGTAAGTATGAAGGAAAACTACCCTTTAAGTGTTTCAACTGCAATAAGATTGGTCATTTTGCCTCAAGATGTCCGGAGAGATCTGCAAGATCTAATACTCACAGACAAAGGTTTCAAAAGAATTGCTATTATGTTCATGAAGAAGATGACAATGAAGGAGTAACAGATGATGAATCAGAACTAGGAAGCAAATCCGGAAATGAGTGGGTGTTTATAGCCATCAAGGAAGAAGATTCAATACTCTCTGAATCTGTCAATCACAAAGTTGTTGAAAAAGCCTTGGCTGCTCAAGTGGAAGAAAAGGATGATTGGGTTATTGACAATGGATGTTCTGACCATATGACTGGTGACAAGAATAAGTTCTTAGATTTGGAAAGATATGAAGGAGGAATGGTAAAGTTTGGTGACAATTCTGCTGGCAGAATCAGAGGTAGGGGAACTATTTCCTTTGATGGTAAGAGCAAAACAGGTAATGTACTGTATGTTGAAGGATTGAAGCACAATCTTCTCAGTGTTGGTCAGTTAGTGGACAAAGGCTATGATCTCCGGTTCAAGAATGGAAAATGCAGAATCTTTACAAGCTCCGGAACTGAAATTGCATCCGGTACTCAGACAAAAGGTAATATCTTTCATCTGGATGGTTCAAATAAAAGTTGTTTGTTTGTTCAAATTGATCAGAGTTGGTTATGGCATAGAAGAATGTGTCATGTAAATTTTGATAACATCATCAAGATAAGCAATACTCAGGCTGTGAGAGATCTTCCAAAATTGATGAAACCTACAAATAGTGTGTGTAAAGAATGTCAGTTAGGTAAACAAAGCAGAGTCTCTTTCAAAAGCAAAGATCAGTCTTCTACCGGATTGTTGGAATTAGTACATACTGATCTATGTGGTCCGACAAGAATCAAGAGTCTGCAGGGTGATAGATATTTCATGTTGTTAATTGATGATCATTCCCGGATGATGTGGGTTACCTTTCTAAAAGAAAAATCAGAAGCTTTTGAGAAGTTCAAAATCTTCAAAGCTATGGTGGAGAATCAAACCGGATTGAAACTAAAGTGTCTAAGGTCTGATAGAGGTGGTGAATTTACATCTGGTGAATTCATTGACTTTTGTGAGAAACAGGGTATAAGGAGACAGTTGTCTGCTCCTAAGACTCCACAGCAGAATGGAGTAGTTGAGAGAAAGAACCAGACCATCCAGGAAGCTGCTAGGACAATGATGTTGGAAGCAAATGTTCCTCAAATGTTTTGGAAAGAAGCTATCAGCACCGCAGTCTACACTCTAAATTGAGTTCAAATCAGAAACAACACCAGTAAGACCCCCTATGAACTTTGGTTTGGCATCACTCCTACTGTGAAATATTTTAGAGTATTTGGTAGCAAGTGTTATATTAAAAGAGATGAAGATCTAGGAAAGTTTGATGCTAGAAGTGATGAGGGAATTTTCTTGGGCTACTCCACTCAAAGCAAAGCATACCGGTGTTACAATAAGAGATTGAGGAAGATGATAGAAAGCACCAATGTGAAAGTTGATGAAGGAATTGAGAAACCTTCAAGATTTTATGAGCTTGATGAAGATGACCAAGACAGTGTTCAAGGAACTCAATCCTCTCCGGTGAGACAGAGTCAGCCTGATCCGGTAAATCAGGAAGAAGAGATAGGTTTGAATGAGCCTGATCAAGAAACAGCAGTGCTGGATACTCCCAAAATTCCAAGGTATGTAAGACTGAACCACTCTGAAGATCAGATCATAGGTGACAGAAGCAAAGGTGTACAAACTAGAAGGAATATTGCTCAGAATCAGGATGAATGCTGTCTGATTTCAAAGATTGAACCTAAAACAATAAATGAAGCCTGCAATGATGAAAACTGGACCAAAGCAATGGAAGATGAATTGATGCAAATTGAGAAAAATCATACTTGGGATCTTGTTCCCAGACCTAGAGACAGGAATGTAATTGGAACCAAGTGGGTCTTTCGGAACAAACTAAATGAAGCTGGTGAAGTAATCAGAAACAAAGCTAGATTGGTCTGCAAAGGCTACTCTCAAATAGAAGGAATTGACTTTGAAGAGACTTTTGCTCCGGTGGCAAGAATTGAAGCAGTCAGATTACTTCTTGCATTTGCTGCCTTCAAAGACTTCAAGGTATATCAGATGGATGTCAAGTCTGCCTTCCTAAATGGTGATCTGGAAGAAGAAGTCTACATTGAACAACCGGATGGATTTCAATTGTCTGATAACGATGATATGGTCTGCAAGTTGAAGAAAGCTTTGTATGGATTGAAGCAAGCCCCAAGAGCATGGTATGAAAGGTTGGATAAGCATCTTGTGCAGATTGGATTCAACAAAGGTACTGCTGACAGTAACTTATATTTCAAAATTGATCATGAAAATATTTTGATTGTTGAAGTGTTTGTGGATGATATCATTTTTGGAGGAAGAGATAGTATGTGCAAAACTTTTGCAAATCAGATGAAAAGTGAGTTTGAAATGTCTATGCTTGGTGAAATGAATTTCTTCTTGGGTCTGCAAATTACTCAAACAAAAGAAGGGATCTTCATTTCTCAGACCAAATATGTGAAAGAATTGTTAAAGAAATTTGGTATGGAAGACTCAAAGCCTATGAACACTCCTATGGCAACCGGATGTAAGTTAAGCAAAGATGATGATTCTCCAAAGGCAGATCAGACAAAGTATAGATCAATGATTGGTGGATTGTTGTATCTCACTCAAACTAGACCAGATATAATGCAGGCTGTTGGTCTTGTGGCAAGATTCCAGGCTGATCCTAGAGAATCTCATGTTATGGCAATCAAAAGAATTTTTAGGTACTTGAAAGGAACAGTTGAGTATGGTCTATGGTACCCTAGAGATCCGGATTTCTCTCTTCATGCTTACACAGATGCAGATTGGGCAGGAGATGTGGATGACCGGAAAAGCACTGGTGGTGGAGCATTCTTTTTGGGGAAGAGATTGGTTTCTTGGCTAAGCAAGAAACAAGATGCAATATCTCTGTCTACAACTGAAGCAGAATACATTGCAGCAGCAGGTAGTTGCACTCAAATCTTATGGATGAAGCAGATGCTAAGAGACATCAAAGTTGAATATGAGGAGCCTATCACAATTTTCTGTGATAATTCAAGTGCAATTAATATTTCCAAGAATCCGGTATTGCATTCTAAGACTAAGCACATATCTATCAAATTTCACTTTTTGAGAGAACAAGTAAACAAGGAAAAAGTCAGATTGGAGTATGTTCCCTCCAAGGATCAGATTGCAGATATCTTTACAAAACCTCTTCCCAAAGACTCTTTTGAATATCTCCGGGAGAAGTTAGGGGTCATGGCCCCTTTGGTGATGAACTAAGATGCACTGACGTGCATCAGTCCGGTGGCTATCACAGTCATATCTTGTGATCCGGACTGATGGGGAGCTGCAACTAAGGGGGAGCAGCTGGTATGATTCTGATGTATGAGAATTGCAAGTATGAGCCCTTTGCCATTGATGTCAAAGGGGGAGAGAAGACATGTGAAAAACAAGTGGTTGATGATCAAAGGGGGAGCAGTAAAGGAAGAGAAGACATATGAAAAGTTGAAGTTCTTGTCTTAATGGTTTTTCACATCATATGTTGCCATCAATGACAAAGGGGGAGATTGTTGCAAGTATGAGGTGAGCCAGTGTTGTCATTGATGTCAACATACTCATATTGCATTGACAAGAAGGATTTGATGAGCTGTGTGCTGAGGATATTGAGAAAATTAGCCTCAGTCAGGAACAGTGAAGAACAGTGATGAGAAGAAGGCAAATGTACTGTATAGGATGAGAACCGGAGGATGCAGATTAAAGGGTTAGTAGATATGAGTCTTGAGATGCTTCAGTTAAGATTTCAAAGGTCCACATGAAGATCTGAAGGAGTTGTGGCTGTCGGTATAGAACCGGTTCCGGCAGGTATCCAGAGGTGACAGAGGATCACAAAAAGGTCCGGTGAGGTCCGGAATTGTATTATCCTAATCTGCGGATTGGAAGGAGTGTTTGGGATGTCCTTGTGATGTGTCATCCTGATTTGTGTATGATTTGGAGGTCCGGAAGTACCTCTTGCATTATGACAGTGGCGACAGACTGTGTTCTTGAAGTTCCGGATGAGGAAGACAAGAGATTCCAGTAAGTAGAGGAAGTGCGGATGTATTCGGTGATTCAGACAGGCTTGTGAAGGTTCTTGGATCATGTTTAGGTTGTGTTGTTGGTCCGCATTGATGGTAGAGCCCGGAATTGAAGTTATTCTTCCGGATGAAGTTCTTGCTCTGTTTAGCCGACCGGATGAGTTGTTCATCCTGCGAATATTCTTGTGGTGGCCGACCAGATGTGTTATTCATCTTACGGATACTCTTATGGTTATTTGCCGACTTAGATGTTTGTTCCTAAGTCGATGTCTTGTATAAATAACAGTTTGTGAGTTCATTTCAAAGTGTGGTGTGTGGATGGGTGTAGCATAGCGAAGAAACGTGCGAAAGGCAGAGCAGAGATTTTTGGGCTTAATTGGAACTGATCCGGACATGGTAGAGATGTCATTCTCCAGTTCAAGACTGTGATTTTTATCACTTTGTAGACAGTGTGTCTCCTTGTAGGCAGTGGGCCTCTTTGTGAGCAGTGTGCTCGGGCAGTGAGCCCTTATTGGCATGTGCCATTCATTTTTCTTTATTCTTCTAACAGAGAATAATTCTTGGGTTAATCACCCCGTGGTTTTTCCCTTAACCGGGTTTTCCACGTCAAAATCTTGGTGTTCAATGTGTTGATGCTTATCTGCTCTTGTGTTTATGTATTATGCTTTCATGGATGATTATTTGATATGCTGCTAACTAACAACAAAGAATCAAGTGTTTGAAAGAAGAAGAAGTTTTATACAACTGATTCACCCCCCCCCTCTCAGTTGTATGCCCTAGATCCAACACATCCATGGTCTATCAACAATGGACCTAGTGTTTGAAAAGGCTATCAAACAAGAACAAAAACTTAAATCCATATTTACATATAGGGACAAATCCTAAAAGAAGTTTGGATGGTCAAAGTCTACATCCTCTTTCAAATAGAGGAATTAGAACTAGGGTGCCAATTAGAAATCTAATGGAAAAGGATCCAAGAAGAATAATAATACCAATGATTACTGAAATGGCAAAAAGAGCAATGACTTCAAGAAAAGAAATGGTAACAAAGGTGACCAAGTAACTGAAAGGAGAGGACCTCCAAGTGGTTGCTTCACATGTGGAGGTGATCACTATGCAAACCAATGCCCAACTAATAATTAGGTGAATTAGTACATAAATCCTCCCTTGCATTCCCAACAGATAGCCTTCCAGTAGCAAATTCATGTAGTTGTGGATAACCGTCAAGCTGAATACTAGATTACTCCTATTGAGACTATAGGTACTTTATTTGTATTTTAATTTCAATTGTTATAGATACTAGTGCCACATAAAGTTTTGTAACTCCTCATCATTTAAGTAAGATTCCTAGGAGAGATGGCTATATGGCCAACTAATGGCCAATAGAATACATGAACCAAACAAAATCTTATGTAGAGAATTATCTATTTGAAGCAAAGGTGAAGCTACTTCCTTTTCAATGTAGGTCAACCTATATGTAGTATTATTGGGGTCTTATGACATCATTCTAGGAATGAATTGGCTATGGCATCATAGGGTAAAAGTAGATTGTATTGCAAAAACAATCGAGTGTCTAGATGATTTAGGGAATCAAGTTCAAATTTAGGGAGTCAAATCAGATGACAAGGTCAAACAAGTGTCAGCAATGCATCTCAAAAGAGCTAGAAGACAAGGTTGTCAACTTTTTGTTGTGAAGATAGATCAAGTCGAGGAACCCAAGGAACCATCAATTCAAGACTACCCCTTTCTTCACAAATTTCAAGATGTGTTTCCAAAAGAATTTCTAGGTCTACCTCCTAGGAGAAATTTTGATTTCTCTATAGATATAGTACCTAGCTCTGAACCAATATAAAAGGCTCCATATTGCATGACAACCATAGATTTGGTTGAGTTAAAAGCTCACATATGAGTTGTGTTATCCAAAGGGTTGATCTATCCTAATGTATCATAGTGGGGAGCACCAATGATCTTCGTCAAGAAGAAAGATGGGACACTATGCTTATACATTTATTACCATATGCTAAACAAGGCCACAATTAAGAACAAATACCCCTTGCCCTACATTGATAACCTTTTTGATCAAATGTGTGGTGCAACAGTACTCTCAAAGATCTATTTGAGAGATAGATACCATTAGTTAAGGATTAAGTATGAAGATATCCATAAGATAGCATTTAGGACGAGATACAAACATTACAAGTTCACTATCTTACCTTTTAGCTTGACCAACACTTCAACAACATTCATGAATTTGATGAGTTCAACATTTTCAGAGATTGTCTAGACAAGTTTGTCCTTGTTTTCTTGGATGATATTTTGATATATTCCAAGGATGAGAAGGAGCATGTTCAACATTTAAGAGTGGTTCTGCAATGTTCAAGAGAGCACAAATTGTATGGCAAGTTATCTAAGTGTATCATTTTCTAGAAATAAGTGCAAAATATGGGGCATATAATTTTCACAAAGGGAATTACAGTTGATCCCACAAAGATTTGAGCTATCGTGGATTGGGTAGCTCCCACGAATGTGCATGAAGTATGTAGTTTTATGGGCTTAGCCAGGTATTATAGGAATTTTATCTTGAATTTTTCCAGAATTAAACCCCATTACCTCACTTCAAAGGAAAGGTAAATATTTTGAGTGGACTAAGAAATGTGAAGAAACCTTTCAGATTCTAAAGGAGAAACCAACTCCAATTCTTAGAGTTCCTAATTCAGAAGTCCATTTTGTGGTCATTACTGATGCATTAGGAGATGGATTGGGGGTGTGCTCATGTAAGACAACCAAGTTGTAGCCTATGGATCTAGGAAAATCAAATAGTATGAAATGAATTATGCTCTGCATGACTTGGAGTTGGCTACAATTGTGTATGCCTTACAAGTGATATAGGAGCATTCAGGTCCATGTGCAATCCTCATCAACCAAAGAGATTTTTTTGCTTTCTTGCTTGTTTTCTTTCCTTCTTGTTTTGCTACAAGAGTTGATGATCAAATTTCTAGAGAATTTCTTAAGGATTCATGGCCAAATGTTGACTTCATCTTGAAGAAGATCCAAATCATTCCTCACATTTCAAATTTGGTGAAGATCTGAGCTAAATTGGATAAGTTATGCGAATACATAGCTTTGAGTGTCAACAGGATATGTGGAACTTTCCCTGCCATCGAGATATATGCAATAGACACATGAAATCCTGCAATATATAGTATACCCCCAAAGCCCCACAATATGCAGTAGACTCCCAAAATCCTATAATATATAGTAGACCCCTAAAATCCTGCAGTATGCAGTAGACCCCTAAAGTCTCACAATATGTAGAGACTCCTAAAGTCCCACAATATGCAGTAGACCCCCAAAATCTTGCAATATTTTGATGGGTCACTTTTTTTCGTTGCACTGCTTGGAAGTGCCTAGAAAGTGACAAAAACAATTTTTGACCACATGTACGATTGATCCAAGAGCCAATTGATGACTGACATGTGTCACATTCATGTGATGAGTGTGGTGGTTACCTCAAATGCCTATAAATGGAGGATTTCCATACTAAAAGATGTTGACTTCTCCATAGTAAGTTTATGTTTCTACTATAACAAGATTTTTTCCTATAGATTTTAGAGTTGAAGGTAGATTATTTGGCTTCTCAAATGTTGATCTAAATCATTGTTTTGAATGATTGTAAGACATAATGTTAGTGCATGTATGAAGGGAAACCCATATGTAATGTCATAAAGACCATTGTACTTCTATTGTAATGTTTTCTATTGCATATGAATAAAGAGTTTTCAATATTCATTGTTGTGTGTTGTTCATTTCATTGTCTAGTTCAGGAGATTATCAAAGCCCCTAGACTTCAACCTGCATCAAGTGGTATCTGAGCACAGGTTTGAAATTCCTTGAGATTGTGGAAGTTTTGTGCAAGAGGAACTAAGGAGATTATTGTAGGAAAAATGAAGAGGAAAACTTGCAACTACAAAGGGTTTGTAGACATGGCACACTAAGCTAGAGGTAGAAGAGGAGGTGCTCCAAGAGCTAGAGATGCAGCATTGGTAGAGGTGTTGAGAGGCATCATAGCTAGGCTAGATGCAATGGAAAGAACACAACACAGACTACTTGTAGAGGATGTGAGTGATAATGAGGAAGAAATTAGTGAAGAAGAAGGAGAAGAAGGAGAAGATAGATATGAGAGGAGGTTTCTTAGTGCAACGACAAAGATTTCTAGTAAACCTCATGTAGAGTTACCTAGTTATAGTGGTATTCTAAAACCAAATGAGTTGATAGAGTGGATTCTAGAGATGGAAAAGTATTTTGAGTTGCAATCTATTGAAGACCCTAAGAGGGTAAAACTTGCACCTGCAAAGTTGAAGGGACATACATCTCTATAGTGGGATCATGTGCAAGTTGAGAGACAAAGAAAAGGAAAGGAAAAGATTAAAACCTAGGAGAGGATGTTAACTAAGTTGAAGGAAAATTTTCTTCCTGCAAACCATCAAGTCACCATGTTTAAGATGTCGCAGAACCTCAAGCAGAGGGAGAAAAATGTCCAAGGCTACATCAAAGAGTTTTATAAACTGAGCATCAGAGTTGGTCACATTGAAGATGATGCTGAGAAGGTCTCCAAGTATGTAAATGGTTTGCATTATTCTATCCAAGATGAAATTAGCATGGTAAGAATTATTAGCATAGAAGAAGCTTATCAATTTGCATTGAAGGCAAAAGAAAAGATCTCTAGATGGCAAAATAGTTCTAGGGGAAGAGGTATATCCTCCAAAGGAAGACAAAAATCAATTCATGGACATGGTTCTCAAAATAAACAAGGAGAAACAAGTTCTTCTCAGACCAATACCCAAGGAGGTAGGGGAAGGGGTGATTCCTCCCGAGGTAGAGGAAATTTTGGAAGAGGAAGAGGATTAAGTGGAACATGTTTCTAGTGTGGACAGGTTGTACACAAGGCATTTAAATGTCCTCAAGTATAATAGAGTAGTGGAAAAGGAAAAGAGACTAGATTCCATATAAGACAAGCTAAGGAGGAGAGTGTGGCAAGTGTAGCCTCACCAAAATTTGGAGAAGAACCTGAGGCAAGTTCCTCTAACACTAGAGAAGGTACAAGAGGAACCAAAACAATGAAGAAATCTATTTCAAACTAGATGTAAGTTTGGAGGAAAATTCTATAAAGTCATTGTGGACAGCGACAACATTGACAACTCAGTGTCAGAAGAGATGGTGGAGAATCTAAAATTGAAGAGGCTGAAACACCCAACTCCCTACAAGGTTTCCTAGTTGCAAAAGGGACATCAGTTATTGGTAAGTCAACAATGTCTTGTTAAATTTCACATTGGAATTATAAATATGAGATAATGTGTGATGTTATGCCAATGGATGCATGCCACATTCTATTAGGAAGACCTTGGCAATATGATAGGCAAACCATTCATGATGGCAAGAGTAATTACATTAAATTCAAGAAGGATGGGGTTGATTATGTGTTGAATCATTTGAAGGATAAGGATAACGAAGTTGAGAAAACCAATAGGGTTTGTCTAGTGACTAGAAAATAAATCTTAAAGGAAATAAAAAAGAGAAGGTACATTATGCCTTCCTACCTTAGGTTGTATAAATTATGACAGTAGAGAAAGGGGCAAAAGTTCCCACAGAAGTCTAAGAAATTTTGAATTCAGTCGGTGACATTCTAATGAAGGACTTACTTGATGGATTACCTCAAACTAGAAGCATAAGTCACTGCATGGACTTGATACTAGGTGCAAGCCTACCAAATAAAGCACCATATAGAATGACACTCATGGAAAATGAAGAGGTGAATATACAAGCACAAGAGCTATTGGATAAGGGTCTAATTAGAAAGAACCTTAGTCTATGTGTTGTACCTGTTGTACTGGTACCTAAGAAAGATGTGAAATGGTGAATGTACACTAATTCAAGGGCTATAAATAAGATAACCATTAAGTACATGTTTCCATTGCCTCATATGGATGACTCGATGGAATGTTTGAGTGGAGAAAAGTAATTCAACAAGATTGATTTGAAAAGTGGATACCACCAAATTAGAATTAGAGAAGGTGATGAATGGAAGACAACATTCAAGACTAAGGATAGATTGTATGAGTGTCTAGTGATGCCATTTGGGTTGACTAATGCACCCATAATGTTTACAAGACTGATGAATGAGGTAGTGAAGTCTTTCCTTGGAAAAAAATTTATCATTTATTTAGATGACATTTTGATTTTCAGTAAAATGAAAGAGGAACACGTGTTGTACCTTAAGGCAAATTTGCAAAGGTTAAAAGAAGAAAAGTTGCTTGTAAACTTGGATAAATGTAGTTTTATACAAAGGGAACTAGTATATATAGGTTTTGTAGTGTTTGAAGAAGGGTTGAAGATGGATCCTGAGAAGGTTAAGGCAATAATGGATTGGCCTTCACCCAAAAACATGTTTGAGGCCAGAATTTTTCATGACTTGACAAGATTCTATAGGAAGTTCATCAAAACATTTAGTGGAATATGTGCACCAATCACCAAGACAATGAAGGGTGTTGGGAAAAAGTTCCAATGGACATCTATAGCAAAAAAAGAGCTTTTAGTTGTTGAAGAAGAAGGTGATATAACATCCAGTGTTGGCATTGCCAAACTTTGGCAAAGTGTTTCAAGTGGATCATGATGCTAGTGGTAGTGCAATTGGGAGAGTGTTAAGTCAAGAAGGTAGACCCATTGCCTACTTTAGTGAGAAAGAAATGAATCAAAGAGGAAATACTTAGTTTATGACCAATAATTCTATGCTATAGTGTAGGCCTTGAAGAAGTGGAGGAATTACTTGCTATCAAATGAGTTTGTTTTGTACACATACCACCATGCCTTGTAGTACATCAACTGTCAAGGTAAGTTAAACTAGAGGCATATAAAATGGGTGGAGTTTCTGCAAAGTTATTCTTTTATCTTGAAACATGAGTGGTAAGTCAAACAGGGTAGTAGATGCACTTAGCAAAAGATGTTTGTTGATGAATGAGTTAAGGGTCAGTGTTGTTGGATTTGATGCAATGAAGAAGTTGTATCTTAATGATCCTAATTTTAAGGAAGCATGGATATCTAATAGAAATCCAATGGAGGGAGATAGGACTCCATGGTTGGAATATTTCATCCAAGATGACTTGTTGTTCAAAGGATATAAATTATGTATACCCAGAGGTTCAATGAGGGAGAATCTAATAAGAGAAAAGCATAGTGGAGGCTTAAGTGGAAATGTTTGAATAGATAAGACATTGACATAGCTAAGTGAAGTTTATTTTTGGCCTAGAATGAGTGTAGATGTGAAGAGACTGGTACAAGGTTGCATAATTTTCCAACATGCTAAAGGATCAAAACAAAACACAGGACTACATCAACCATTTCCTATACCAGAGAGACCATGGGAGCACCTGAGTAAGGATTTTATTTTGGGTTTGCCTCAAACATAGTGAGGTAATGACTCATTTTTTGTTGTAGTGGACAGATTTTCAAAGATGGTCCATTTCATACCATGTCAGAAAACTAGTGATGCATCCCACATAGCTGCATTATTTTTCAAAGAGGTAGTAAGGCTGCATGGACTACCTAAGGGTATATGGTACATGGTACTATTTTTGGATGGATGAAATTTTGTCAGTTGTAAATGGGTGTTCAAGAATAAGCTTGGTTTAGATGACCATGTTAAAAATTATAAGGAAAGATTGGTTGCAAGAGGATATTCCCAAGTTGAGGGGATAGAATTTGGTGAGATTTTTGCCTAGTTTCTAGGTTGACATCTATCAAGTTTATGATATCTCTAGCATCAAATTTTAATTTAGAGGTAGAAAATATGGATGTGAAGACAACAGTCCTGCATGGGGTATGGAGGAAGAGATCTACATGATCCAGTTAGAGAACTACATTGTTAAAGGTAAGGTGTAAATTGAAAAAATATTTTTCTGGTCTCAAACATTCTCCTAGAATGTGATAGCAGAAGTTTGATTCCTTTTTTATGTAGTGATGGTATGAGGGTCTAGTGAAGGACTATCCATTTGTGCAACCACAATAAGCTAAAACACCCACACAACAATATTAAAAAAATAAATGACATAGATATACCCTAGGAAAACCCTCAAAGAGGGAAGAATCTAGCCTCCAAAAGATTCATTATTAGTTTATTGAATTCAAAATAAGATTACAATCTACCACAAGGGCATATGTGCTAGGCTGCAACGTAGTAATAGCTAGCAATATTCATATTCCCTAAACTCTCTTGAACCCTATGTATATCCTTGTACTCAAGTCTCCTTCTTGTTCTCCTCCCCTCTCCCCTTTCAAATGTTTATGGATCTCCTATAAATATCAATCTCTAACATCTTATGTGATCTTCATTAACTGCATGATTGTGTGAAGTTCTATACTCTTTAAAATGTGTAGTCAGCTAGTACAAAGCTAATTCCTCAAACCTAGCCAAAACAATTAGTGCAATGTCTAATGTCTACTCCCATGGACCCGATAAGCCTTCTTGTGTTCTCCTTGATTATCATAAAATCCATTTTCTATATCTCCAATAGTTATTCTACAACTGTGACAATCTACTAGTATGATATATAGATAATTCTTGCATTGGTCGAATTCTTCTCAAACATGGATATGTCCACTCTTTACACCTCTTCAATGGTATACCAAGACTACAAGGCTCAAATGTAAAATGCAATGAGATGTGACAACTTCATGGTGCAGGTGCACCCTAGCATGAATAGGCCTCCATGAGGCAACTTCAAATTTTTATTTAAGTTTGATGTCATAATGATGTAAGAAGGCCATATCAAGGTCATTTATAATGTTTTAGGGTCATTTGAGTCATACTTCATATGTTGAAGCCATTAGGAAGGTTAGAGTTTAAGTTTTGAGTTATATTGTAAAATTGCAACAATGATGTAAACAAGGAAATTGAAAGGTCATGAGGGTTTAAACATTGGAAAGTAGTTAACAAACAGTTGGAAGTTATGATGTAATGCCTTTAAAAGGTCTTGTACCCATTTGTGAAGGCGTGGGTGACTGTAGGTTTGAGATTAAATCAATAAAGGCACTGTTTTATGTGTTTTCCTACAGCAATTTACTATTTTTTGATGTTGTATGGCCCTGTACGGGCAAGGATTCATGCCAAGTTGATGATAAGTGATAGTTTAATCAATCACCTTCCATTTGCTTTTTGTTTTGTGCAAATTGGTGAGCATTTGACAGAGATATGCCAATTCTTGTAAAAATAGTTAAAACCCTCTGTTAGGGTAAACAAAAAACATTCAAAATTGCATTCCTTCTAATTTACTTGATGGAATAAGCTAAAAATGGGGGAAATGGTACTTCTACATGTGTGTTTTATTATTCCAAGAGTGCAGAGTTTAATTTTGTAAAAATTTAGTCTAAAAATATGTATGGTATGACCTGGTACAGCCTCACATTGATATATATAATAGATGGATGGAAATATATGTGTTTCTAGTTTACAATACTTTTGGTTTGGTATAATTTCATTAAGTTTTGTGAGAGATATTGCAATTTTGGTGAGGGCAAGTCTGATCGCTGCCTAGGGTTTGTAGTTTTGGGAAAAGAGTCATAACTTTCTCTCCTACCATTGGATCTTCATGAAAATTGGAGGAAAAGTCTGTATTAATGTTCTCTTCAACCTCACCAAAGAAATTGGATTAGTTATTTGATTTGTTAAAGTTATTGAGGACAGTTTGTTTCATGTCAATGTTTTGTTTTGTGAAGTATGTTTAAAATAGTCAAGTGCCATGAAGTATGAGTCATGTGAACATTGTTTTGAGTGATTTGTTGAGTTGAGTTGTTGGTCCTCCTACCTCTACATCACTTCATAAAATGAACCATGGTGATTTAGGATTGCTTTGTCACCCTAGAATTCTCCTACATTAGACACTCTAGGTAAATTCAAAAGTGAGTCCCTCACTTTCCATGGGCTAGAGGGAAGTTGATTTGGCTCACCTCAGCCTTACAAATCTAGCTAGCATATTTTTTGGCATTCCTCTCCATTTCACTAGGTATTCCTCATATTGCCTATTATGGGTACTCTTCCTAATTTTGCTATATAATATCTCTACAATTTCTTCTTTTGGTTGAGGTGGCATGGGATTTTGCCCAAGGTCCTCTATATTGTACCTTTTTTATTCCCCCTCATGCTACTAGTATAAATTTGTGATGTTGAATACTGGTAATATACCTTGTTGGTACTCAAATTTGTAGTATGAAAAACCCTAAAAGGATGCCAAGCTTTATAATTAGGTTATGCAACCAATTTGGCCAACTGATAGAATTAATCCAGATGGTTAAGATTCTCTACACTTTAGGTTTTGCTTTGCCTAGGTGGGTGTTAGCTTATGTTCAGCAATGAATAATTAATCCTTGAATTGGCTGGTGACTTGTAAGAAGATTATGGATTATATGATATTTTATCAATTAAATCATCCAATCTTAACCTAATTTAGATTTGGCATGTAATTTGAATAGGTTATTTTTCTGTTCTACCACTACTCCTAGAAATAGAAAATTAAATTTGGAATTTTTGAATATAATATAAGGAAATGATTCTAGAAAAGAATCGATCGGTGTCTTCTTCTCAAATGGGCAATGGAGTATGTCCATAGAAAGATTTGTGCTTTCTATCTAGCCACAACTCGAATTACTTCGCATATAATAATAAACATGCAAGATTGTTTCTATCTGGCTCTACTTAGTTATCTAAATTGGATCTTCCAAATTATAGTGATCTATTAATGGAATTTAATTCCTACTTGGGGAAACCCTATCAAATAAATCAACCAAAACATGAAATATACTTTGACAAATTAGCATATACTTGATATGCTAATTCAAATAACAAGGAGAAAAAAAGAATGGAGACAACTAGATAAAATAAAACATTAACATTCAACAAGAAATTAAGAACTAGATATATGGTACTAGAGAAATATAGTTTGCTTTTATTGATATTGCTTTGAAGAATAGGCCTTACAATGTCTCTTTCCAAAATCAATTTCCTAGAGAGCTTTTCCTAAAGTCTTGGTTTCCTTCTTATAGGGGTGAAGGAAGCTACAAGATTCAGACCTTTCACATTCCAAAAATGACTTTTCATATACCCATGAGCCCTTAATATGACCTATTACAATATATACTTTTTGACAAGTCTTAAAAAGACCACCAAATATATTTTTGAATACATTTTGAAAAGCATAAAATAAGAAAGAGACAAAATAGGAGGACATCCAAGATTTGTTGGTGCCATGTTGATGCCAACTTGATGCTCTTTTCTCCACTACATACTTGGCCTACTCATGTTTCAGTTGACAAATATTGTTGCTCCCATTGGTACCTAGTATAATCATTAGGCCATTTATATTCTTGGATCTAGAGCAGATTGGCCTGGTGATCTTTCCATCTCTTATCTAGTAGCACTTTGACATCAATGATGAACTTTGCATATCCAACATCCAGAGAAATCACTCTATCCAGAATCACATTGAAACTGAGAATGTTTATGTTTTCATCCTTCTTCAAATGCTCAATTACTTGAGAAATTGTTTGACCAAACTCATTTTTCCATGCATCAAAACCCTTGATTTGTTTATCCTCTATCAGAATTGAAGGAATGAACTAGTGTTTGAAAGTAGCAAAAGAATCAAGCTTTGCGTACATTTTCTAACTTTCACCATTCACGTACTTAAATTCATCCAAAATCATCTTTACTATTTTCTCTATTGGTTTTAGAGCAGTAGGAGCACTTGGATTTCTCTGCAAAACTTTGCACAAGGTCATCAATGTATGGTGTGTTGGTTGCCATCTCTTGTAAACTAGATCCAAAATAGAAAGATTAACTTTCAATTGATCAATGGCTTGAGACAAGGAAGTGTAGCATTCATGCACATCTCCCAACTTGTCAACAACCAATTTCACCCTATACTCCAAGATCTTCTCAAACACCTCAGGAATTTTCAATCTTGCTTCATCTTTTGTTATTTCATTTTGCTTCTTCAAGTCCTCAATTTCCTTTTCAAATGCCAACTTCATAGCATTCATCTGATCAACAAGCATTGTGTTATCACTGGTCTCTGTTAGAGTAATAGGTTTTTTAATTAATTTAATCATATTGATTAATTAATTAAGTCACCTTTACTTTATTTCACTTAAGCTAAACTTAGGAATCTCTCATTAGGGTTTTCTAACTTACAAATATAAAAGCAAGTTCTCTCATGTAATTCATTAATCCATTTCATTAATTACATCCTTTTTGTGCAATTTTCTCTCTTTTCTTTTTTCTCTTGTGGAAGGTTTCTTAGGTTTTGCAGGTGTTCACTGGGTTGTGTGAGGTTGGTTTCACAACTTCTACATGGTATCAAAGCTCTAGATCTACAAACCCCTTCTCAAATTTGGAGAAAACTTTGAGCAAGAGCCTTTTGTTGGGTGTGTTTTTGTGTAAAACAGAGTATTCCATTGGATTCAAAGTAGTCAAAATAGTTAGATTAGCCTTTTATTTGGCTTGATTTGAGCTTCGTAAGCCAAATCTACAAGGGTTTCAGCGGGTTTTTTGGGATCCAAAGGGAACCTATTTTTCTAAACATTTTGGGCCCAAATGGACCTCACCATCACACTCAGAAGGCACAAAAACCTTAAGATCAACTGTCAAATCATCGAAATCATGTTGATATATGGAACCTAATCAGACTCGGAGGTTAAATTTTCCCCACTTTTATCGGTGTGGTTTCCCCCCAAATTATTTAACGAGAGAGTGCAGGGGGTAGAGCCCTTCCTGTGGGGCCCGGGGGGCTTATCCATCCGGTGGGGGCCTGGGGGTGGAGCCCATGGTGCGGTTCTTGAGGCAACGCTCCCAACGGGGGCCCAGGAGTAGCTCCCCCAAAGCAAAAATTGTCTATTATTTTATAAAGGCGTCGGGAGTTATTTTTCTATTGGCCAACATAAAGAAACCCTATTTTGTAACCAACATAAGTCTTGATAAAAATAGATAAGGGTTAGGGTTTCCATTGAAATTGTATTGTAGCATTTGCAGTGGTATTGAGTTGTAAGGATTGATGGTTGTAATCAGTTTGATTTGCTGGATAATAATATTAGACTCTCTGTTGGTGGATGTAGCTTGAGAGTTTGGGTGAACCACGTTAAAAATTGTCTCTTGCTATTATTATTTCTGTGTATTTTTCATTCCTCTATTTAATCTTTATTTGCATTTAATTGATATCTTCTACATGTAATTCCTAACAAGTGTTATTAGAGCGGGATGTATTCGATTATCATCTGCAGGAAGGTCTCACAGTTGAGTGGAAGTCTCATGATTAAGTGGGAGCAATGGCAGATGAGAGTAGATTGAAGGTAGATAAATTCAATGGGTAGAACTATCAGTTATGGAAGATGCAGATGGAGAATTATCTCTATTAGAAGGATTTATGGGGGTCATTGGAAGGAAAAACTAAGAAACTGACAACAATGACTGATGAGGATTGGGATCTTCTAGACAAAAAAGCACTATGAACCATTCGGTTGTACTTGGCACCATCTGTGACATTCAATATAACATAAGCGAAGACAACAGATGAACTGATGAAAGCTTTGGCTAAATTGTATAAAACCCCTCAACCTCAAATAAGGTATTTCTCATGTAGCCTTTGTTTAATCTAAAAATGATTGAAGGTGGATCTATGACAGATCATTTAAATGAGTTTAATACGATTACCAATCAGTTAAGTTCTGTAAAAGTGAAATTTGATGAAGAGGTGAGGGCTCTCTTGGTTTTATGTTCTTTGCCAGAAAACTGGAATAGCTTGGTAATGGCTATAAGTAACTCTATCTCTAGTTTAAATACTTTGAAATTTGATGATGTTGTTGTTGTTATCCTTAGCGAGGAAATGCGATGGAAAAGATTAGGTGGATCCACATTAGGTAATGTTTTGAATGTAGAAAGCAGGGTTAGATCAAAGGAGAGAGGAAAAGGTTCTGGAGGTCATGGGAAGTCACGAGGAAAATCAAAGGACAAGATGTCCCAATCTAGAGGACAGAAGGATTGCTAGTACTATGGGAAACCAGGTCATCTGAAGAAAGATTGTTGGTCTCAGAAGAATGAAGAAGGAGACAAACAAGAAGGCAATAAGGAGGCAAATGTGGTAAGTAATAAATCTAAAGATGATGCTTTGATTCTTTCCCTAGATAATACTGATGATTCATGGGTTTTAGATCCAAGGGCCTCATTTCATGCTACGCCCCATAGAAGTTATTTTCTTGATTATGTCCAAGGGGATTTTGGGGTGGTTTATTTCAGAGATAATGAACCCTATCAGATTGTTGGAAAGGGAAGAATTAATATTAAGTTGTAGAATGGGAATCATTGGCTACTACAAGAGGTAAGGCACGTTCCAAGGCTAAGTAGGAATTTAATTTTAGCAGGGTAGCTAGGTGAAGAAGGTTGTATAGTTACTTTTAATGATAAAAATTGGAAGGTTTTAAGAGATACCTTAATAGTAGCAAAAGGTGTGAAAGTAGGCACCTTATATCTTTGTATAGGTCATATTGTTCCTTCTACTTTACTTGTTGTAGAGAAAAAACAAATAGGTTCAAGAATAGTTGTTGTGGGTTCGCAGGAAGAGACTAAAACAATTGCTGCAGGTTCTGAGACAACACTATGGCATAATAGACTTGGGCATATGAGTGAAAAAGGTACAAAGGTACTTCATTCCAAGAAAGTTTTACCATGTCTGAAATGTATTAATATGGATTTCTGTGAAAGTTGTGCGTATGGAAAAAAAAAGAGAGTTAGTTCTCTCAGGGATGGGAAGAAAAAGAAAGATGAAAAGTTGGAGCTTGTGCATATGGATGTATGGGGACCAACTCAGATATCTTCTCTCAGTGGCTCTCAGTATTATGTTGCATTCATAGATGATGCAACTAGGAAGGTTTGGATTTATTTCCTTAGGCATAAATCTGATGTATTTTGAAACATTTAAGAAATAGAGAAGCTTGGTTGAGAATGAGACGGGTAAAAGATTAAAATGTCTCAGATCTGATAATGGTGGTGTGTATTGCAGAAAAGAATTTGAGGATTATTGTTCCTTTAATGGAATTCATAGGAAAAAATAGTTCTAGGGACTCCACAAGAGAATGGAGTGGCTAAGTGCATGAATAGGACAATAATGGAGCATGCAAGGAGCATGAGATTGCATGTTGGTCTGCCTTTAAACATGTGGGCAGAGGCTGTCAATACCATTGTATATTTAATTAATAGAGTTCCTTTAGTTCCTTTGGGTTGTGGTATTCCAAAGGAAGTATGGATAGGTAAGAAAGTGAATTATTCTTTTCTCAAAACCTTCGGATGTGAAGCATTTGCACATATAGATTCTGAAAATAGAACCAAGCTGGATGCAAAATAAAAAAAGTGTATCTTCATTGGATATGGCATTGATGAATTTGGTTATAGGATTTGGGATGTTGAAAATCTAAAAATTGTGAGCAAGGATGTTGTATTCAATGAGAAAGTGTTGTACAAATATCAGTTGAAGTAGCATGAGAAGAAAGAAAAATATTTTGTGGTTCTAGATGATACTCCATATAATGATGTTCTAGTGGTTCTTCATGCTTTGCAATAGCAACAAGAAATACCACAAACTTTAGTGAATGTTAGACGATCAACAAGGCTAAGTAGACCTCCTGAAAGGTTTTCTCTCTCTTTGTATTCTATTTTGTTAATAGATACTGATGAACTGGAAGGGTATGATGAATCTATGCAAGTGGATACAAAGGTTCAGTGGGAGCTTGCAATGAAAGAATAAATGGACTCCTTGTTGAAAAATCAGACTTAGAAATTATGTAAGTTGTCTGTAGGTAAAAAGGCTTTACCAAACAAATGGGTTTATAGGTTGAAAGAGGAAGATGGAGGTAAGAAAAGATTTAAAGCCAGGTTAGTTGTAAAAGGATTTGCATAAAAAAAAGGTATTGATTTTGATGAGATTTTTCTCTGGTTGTTAAGATGACTTCTATTCATATTGTTTTAAGTATTGTCGTTGTTGAAGATTTGCATTTGGAATAGCTAGATGTGAAAACTGCCTTTCTCCATGGTGATTTGGAGGAGATATATATGGAACAACCATAGGGATTTGAGGTCAAAGGTAAAAAAAAATTGGTGTGCAGATTGAAGAAGAGTTTATATGGCTTGAAACAAGCACCTCGACAATGATATTTGAAATTTGATAGTTTTATGGCCGAGCAAGGCTACAATCAGTATAATTCTGACTATTATGTTTATTTTAAGAGGTTAGATATTGATAGCTATATTATTTTATGTTTATATGTTGATGACATGCTTGTAGTAGGGTCTAACATGGATCACATAAGTGAGTTAAAACAACAGTTAGCACAATCATTTGCTACGAAGGATTTGGGGGTAGCAAAACAAATCCTTGGTATGAAAATTTGCAGAGATAGGAAGAACATAAAATTGACTGTATCTTAGGCTGATTATGTTCAAAAGGTGTTGCAGAGATTCCATATGGAGAATGCAAAAACTATTAGCACACCATTTCCTAGTCATTTGAAATTGACTAGGAGATATGTCTAAAGACATCAGAGGAGGAAGACAAAATGTCTAAGGTGCCTTATTTTTTAGCTGTAGGAAGCTTAATGTATGCCATGGTATGCACGAGACTAGATATTGCACATGATGTAGGAGTCATAAGCAGGTATATGAGTAATCCCAGATTGAAGCATTGGAATGCAATAAAATAGATTCTCAGATATTTGAGAGGTACATCCAATAAACATTTATGTTTTGGGGGATCTAATACTGATTTAGTAGGCTATGTGGACTCATATTCAGTAGGGGATATTGATACTAGGAGGAGTACTATAGGTTATGTCTTTACTATAGGTGGGACAACGGTGAGTTGGATCTCTAGGTTGCAAAAGGTGGTTTCTTTATCTACCACAGAAGCAAAGTATGTAGTTACAACAAAGGCAAGCAAGGAGATGATATGGCTACAATATTTCATGGAAGAATTAGGCAAATAACAGGCTAACAGTTATTTGTTTACTGATAGCCAGAGTTCCATACATCTTGCAAAACATTTATGTCTTACATTCAAATACCAAACACATACATCTAAGGTATCACTTCATTCAATCAGTGTTGGATGATGGATAGTTACCACTAGAAAAGATACATATAGATGAAAATCTAGTGGATATATTTACGAAGGTAGTGACAAGGGAGAACCTGAGCTCCACTTTAGCTTCAATTGGTCTTCAAGACTGAAAATAAAATTAGAACAATAGGGTCCAGGGTGTTTATTTCCAGTGGGGGCTACAGGGTTAGCGGTGTTATGATTAGTCTCTAAGTGGGAGATTGTTGTTATATTGAGCCTAATCAGACTCAGAGGTTAAATTTTCCCTAATTTTATCGACGCAATTTCCCCCCAAATTATTTAATAGGGGAGTGCAAGGGGCAGAGCCCCTCCTGTGGGGCTCAGGGGGCTTATCCCCCTAGCAGGGGCCCGGGGGTGGAGCCCATGGTGGGGGTCTGGGGGCAACACCCCCAACAGGGGCTACTGGGGGCAGCTGCCCCAAAGAAAAATTGCTTATTATTTTATAAAGGTGTTGGGAGTTATTTTTCTATTGGCCAACATAAAAAAAAGCCTATTTTGTAACCAACATAAGTCTTGATAAAAATGGCTAAAGGTTGGGGTTTCCATTGATATTGTATTGTAACATTTGCAGCAGGATTGAGTTGCAAGGATTGCTTGATAATAATATTGGACTCTCTGTTGGTGGATGTAGCCTGAGTTTGGGTGAACCACATTAAAAATTGTCTCTCGCTGTTATTATTTTTGTGTATTTTTCATTTCTCTGTTTAATCTTTATTTGCATTTAATTGATATCTTTTGCATGCAATTCCTAACAAATCGGTCTCAGGCTCATTTGGGGTAATGTTTTTTTTGCCAAGGAAGTCGTACGGCCTCCCCAACATGCAGATCGAGGTAAAGATTTAAAAAATATTTTTTTCTTTCAAAATAAAAAAATTATAAAACCAATGCAGGTTTTTTTATTGCAAAACAACTTTATATTAATTTTTTTTTTGGAATGGGTGGTACCCTGTGTACTGCCCCCACCCCTTTGTGGGAGGGTATGGGGGGTACCGCCCTTGCCACATTTGTGGTAGGTAGTGGCCCCTTGGGCCCTGCCCAGGGGTGGCAGCGGTGGGCTCTACCCCTCGCTGCCCTTTTGTAATTTTTTAATTTAATTTTTTTCAAAATTTTTTTATATGTTTTTTTAAAATAAAAAAATATATAAAGTTTTTTTAACTGTTTCTTTTTACTATTTTTTCTTTTAAAATAAAAACATGCCAATTGTTTTTTGCAATTTTTTTTGCAAATAAATGTTACCTATATCTACATACTACCTCGATATTTGTGCCCAATTTGGCATTTTCTCTAAAGTTGGTTATTTCATCAAATTTGGAGGAGCTCTACATTTGTTTGGAGGAGTTTCTTTTTTGGCAACAGTTAACTAGTTTGGCAAGGTTTCTACATTTGGTGGTTTCTCTAAATATGGTAGAGTTTCTCTAAATTTGGTGGAGATGCTTTATGCTTTGTCTGCCCCTCTCCGTTGAGTTTTTCATTTTTGCACTCCATCTTCTAGAGGCCATATCTTGGTCATACAGTGGTATTTTTTAGTGCAATTTTTTTTAAAAGGGGTATAATTTTGTGCTCTTCATAGTGGTGCAAGTGGTTTTTAGTTTTGACTTCTAGTTTTTTCCAGAAATCACTTTTTTAGTGCTATTCCTGTGCAGTTCTCATTTTGGGAACTTTGACGGGCCATATCTTGGGCATACAAACTCCTTTTTGGGTCCCCTTTTTTTTAAAGTGCATGTTTTTTTGTTTAATTCATCATGGTGCTATCAGTTTCCTCTATTTCTATTAGAGAATTGTATTTTCAGCATGTGGTCTTTTTTAGACCTTGTGAGCTTCCATTGTAAGCAATTCTCATATGTAAACTCTCTGAAATAAAGTGCCATCAGCATTCTACATGTATTCTTGAGATCTTGGACATCATTTTGCACCTTATTGTACTCGCACTATGATATAAAGTTCAATGGGGGGTTGATGTTTGCCTTTTGTTTTGCCATCACACCTTTGTCATGACAGTGTGCCTTGGTTTGCACACCCTTTTATTTGTTGGTACTTTCATGTTTGCACATTCAGATGTTCTTGTTTCTTCTACATACACTTCTTGGTTTCACATAGTTTTAATGTACATGTCATGGCTCTCCCTTGTCCGCATTATGGGGGGGTTTCTACTGTTGGTGCTAATGCTTCCTTGGTTTCACGTTGGAATGAGTTATATATCTAATATTTATTCCTATGTACTAGGCAAATGTAGAGGTACATTAGTGGTTAGTTACCCATGCATTTTGGTGAGATGGAGCATTTACCATATGGACACTCTTGCATTCCTTTTGTGGAGGTGACCTATTTTCACTTGATCAGTTCTTCAGACTTTTGGTACATGTGTCATTTGTATCTTCGAGTTCCAAATGTTTTTCCTTTTTTTTCCATGTGATTCGAGTAGTGTCATTAGGGGTACTCATACAGATTCTTGTCTTTTTAATTTTGATCTTCATCTTGTTTTAGAGGAGGTTCTTTTTTTAGTACTATAGCAGTTAGTCTTTGACAGTGTTTGCAGCTTCATGCTTTAGTGGAGTTCTTCATGTTCCTATTCTTTTTGGGACATCTTTTTATGGAGGCCTCTCTCTCTCTCTCTCTCTCTCTCTCTCTCTCTCTCTCTCTCTCTCTCTCTCTCTCTCTCTCTCTCTCTCTCTCTCTCTCTCGTCAGGAGGTTTGTTCTCTCTTTTGGAGAGGAGTTTTTCCTGTTGGCAAGAGACATTGTGTGGCTTCATCAGTGTTGTCATTGATGGCAACAAATTCCATCCCACACATCTGTAGCACATGATATGTCTTTACTGGAAGTCAGACTGAAGAGTGTTTTGGTCCGGTGAGCAAGAACAGAGCATGTAGCAAGGTCTGACAATCAGGTCCAGATCTCTCAGAAGAAGTATCTCGGCAAAGTACGGACTTGGGGAAGTCAAGAGGAGAACCATGAATGCTACATTCCATAGATTGAGCCTCCGGTATGAAAGAGTGAAAAGATATGAGCACCTAAGTGTTGGGTTCTTGTTCGGTAGAGTAGACTGAGGAAGAACTGACCGGTAAAGCATCAGACCTTAATCCGAATGAGAAATTGATGGTGATCAAGTTTCTTAAGGGATCATTCATGGTTGGCTGACATGATTGATGACTCCTATAACTATCTTTTTGATATGCATCACTTAGTAAGCATGGATTTAGCCGACAGACCAGAGTTTGGGAAAATCTTGAGTACTCCGGATGCCAACTAGAAAGATGTTGAAATCCTTTATGCAGATATATATACCAAATGGATTTTGATGTGAAGGAGTGTGTAGTGATATAGTGTGTACAAAGAAAAGCAGAGAGCAGTGTGGAAGCAGCTATACAAATCTGGTATGTGACAGAACAACAGCACTATGCAGAGGAAGAATGAAGTGCAACAGATCAGTAAATTGAGCCTAACCAGAATTGAACCTCAGCATATGTGGATGCCTTTGATCAGTTCAAACACCTGGTTACTTTCTATAAGCCTTGTAGATAGTGAGTCTCTTATAGGCAGTGAGCCTCTTGTGAGCAGTGTGCTCGGGCAGTGAGCCCTAATTGGCAAGTGCCATTTTGTACTTCTATTCTTTAAACAGAGAATACAATCTTAGTTTAGTCACCACGTGGTTTTTCTCTTAATAGGGTTTTCCACGTAAAAATCCTTGTGTTATGTGTGTTGATTTCTTTTCTTCTCTCATGGTTATGTATGCTTATATGTTTTGATACTGCACTAATTGTTAAAGAAGAACAGAAAGTTAAATTATTTAAGATAACTGATTCACCCCCACTCTTAGTTATCTACCTTGTTTCCAACATTTCCCACGTGGTTTTCTCCTTTTTCTCTATTTGTTAGAGACTCTTTTATACATGGGTACCTCATTAGGCCTAGTTGCCAGGACCCATCTTTGCTTTCATGCATTTGTCCTTAGTTTTTTAGCTTCTCCCTAAGTTCATCTTAAGGGGGGGTGTTAGAGTAATAGGTTATGTACTTAATTAATTTAATTATATTGATTAATTAATTAAGTCACCTATACTTTATTTCACTTAAGCTAAACTTAGGAATCTCTCATTAGGGTTTTCTAACTTGCAAATATAAAAGCAACTTCTCCCATGTAATTCATTAATCCATTTCATTAATTATAGCTTTTTTGTGCAAATTGCTCTCTTTGTTTTTTCTCTTGTGGAAGGTTTCTTAGGTTTTGTAGGTGTTCATTGGGTCATGTGAGGTTGGTTTCACAACTTCTACAGTCTCTTGTGGCACATGGGCTTGATATGGCACAATTTCATGGATCTAAGAAGAACTACTACATTTCACTTGTTGCTTCAACTTTACATTTTCCAAATAGAGTCTGTTGACTTCCTCATTCATTTCTATCTAAATTTTTTCATAGTCAAGCAACTTTTGTTTCATGTTTTTACTACAGCATGCGTGAACATGGCTGAATGCATAGTGAGAGCGACTGCCTCTAGGGCTGAGGTATCTTTCAGTGTTTTGACCATGGTTGTTCCCCTCAGCTCCTGGACCACATCAAGCAATCTTGGCTTGTCGGTGTTCTTTTGTGTGGCTCACATTGCTAGGGTCTTTGTTTTTGGGTTGAACCCAACACCACTGACACCATCCTCATATTCAAACTTAGAGACCATCATGGGGTCATGTTGGTTTATCACTTGGTCCAACAAAAACATTTTCTTTAGTTCCAAGCCAGGGATGATCAACATATTACTTTTCAAAACCAATTGTCTAGCCTCATCAGGGTGACATTTATTTCATTAATTTTCAAATCCTTGAATGTCTGGGATACAATTTGATCATGCTGAGATTGATCAACACCCATTTTATTTATTTCAACATTCTCATCAAACTCCTTCATTTTCATTTTCATTTTTAGCCAAAAATCCTTGAATTCTGGAGTGTTGATGAAGTCATCATCTTCCATAAATCTCATTGAAGCCACAATCCTTTCATCTTCTTGCAATTTAGGCTCACCTTGTGCCTGTTCATCCATTCTTGCCTTTGGTTTGTGTGCCTCTATTTCTTGATCAACAAGGGGTTGATCAACTTCCTCATATTCTCTCATATGCCTCAAAATACTAGCCACTTCCTCAGTGTCACCTACTTCTTTAAACATTTCATATGGCACCAATGGTTAAATATCATCAATTTTTTGTCTCTTTAACATTAGTTGATCAAGAGACAGAAGATCTTGCACTGACATGGCATAAGAGGGTAATTCAACAATTACCACTCAAACTAGCCTTTTGACTGGGAGTTTGGTAGCCTTTGTAGGATCCTTCTTAGACTTGTCATAAATTATCTGAAAATTATCAATGATCATGTTTATTCTTTTCAATGGATCATTCTCCTCAACAAAAAATCCAATAAAATCAGGATTCTTCTTTCTTTTATCATCCTCAATCCTCTTCACAATTTCCCATTTCCTTTTTCTATTGTATACCTCTTCAAAAGTGACACAATTCTTGATCACATCCTCATCAAAGTTGATTTGATGGGATATCCTAGCCCTGGTGAGAATGACTTGTCTGACAAAGTTCATATGTCCTTCTGGGTCACAAACCCTTTATGTTCCTGATTTTAAAGAATATTTTGCTTTCAAGTAAGCTTGCAGTTCCTCCAAGGTATCTAAACCAACTGACCACTCACCAAATACAGTGGAATCAGGAAGAAATGTGCCCTTATTTTCTTTTTTCATTACATCTTTCTCCATCTAGAGTTGCCACATCAACTCAAGAAATGCAAGTCTGTCTAGCACAAATTTTGGCAACACATGGGGTGGATGAGTACACCCATAGACTCTTATTATAGTATGGTCAAGGAGAAAAAATAATCAGCTAAATATGCATATGGCCTTGTTCTAGCTTAGTAGCTAGGGGCCTCAATATTTCACCGATCTCTTTAGTCAATCTAGGAGAAAGGCTTCCAAGTGAATTCATTATCTTGATTGTGAAATCATCATGGAACACTACATAACTATAGTTTTTGCAATGATTGTCCCATTTGTAACATCATCTTTGTGTAGGCAATCTCTGTCTCTTTTGATCCACCATGCTCAAATCCATTCTGTTGGGCCACCTTACCCTGTTCTGATACAATATTAAATGGCACAACAAAGAATAATATTTGAAATCCATGTTTTTTTTATTTTCCCTTATCTATAATAATCCATCATGCAATTTCTTTTCAATGAATGATGCAAAATCAGACTCAACATTGACTTCTGGATTCTGTATTCTCATAGCCATCATCATTATGCCAATTGGCATTCTATCTTGAGCATCAATACCTAGCACTTGGCACAAAAAAAAGTAGGTCCTTTTAAAATATACAGCAAAATCATCATCTGAAAAAGGCTCCATAGTAATGGTTGGAATTGGAGTCCTTTTATTGTTGGCCCCTTTTCTCATATGCATAGGCAACTCATCACTCCTATGTGTTTTCCTCAGACTAGTATATCCCTATTCACCTTTCTGCAAATCAACTTTTTGAGAGCTTGTTTGTTGAGCATGAAGCAATCAATGATTGCATTTCTATCCACAGCCACCAAGGGTGATCCATTTGGCAATCTGACTATTCTGGTAGCTACATGATAGTGTTGTGACAACACTCTAATCAAATCAACATCAATGAACACATTTGGTACTACAAGTTTAGCCAAATTTAGATTCCATGGATTAGCAATCAGACCCTTTCCATCTTTCTTCTCACAAAAGTACCAAAAGAGGTTCCAACCTAAAATAGGGACTCTAGCATCTCAGCACCCCTCTACCACATCTTTGAATAACTTTTTATAGCCTTTGTCAATAGAGTTAGGTAGAATATCCAACATGGACTATTGAAGGGGTTGTTTCTTTTCTTTAGGAACAGACGGTTCAACTTTCTTACTTGTAGAATTAGACTTTTTGGGTGTCATCATGTGTGAATCTATTGAGCTAGGGTTTTGCTTATCTTCTTAATTTACTAAACTTACAAACTAATTTATACATAGAATATAACAACTGTAATAGAGATAAGCACAAAATGAACACACCTAGTTGTGAGAAAATGCAAGCTTCAATCTAGAACTTGAATCTCCTACTTACGTGTCCTTTTGAATTCTTCTGAGTGAGTAAAATGAACTAAAAATCAAGATTTATTTCAAGGTGGTGCAAGTCACCTCACCATTACTATATCCATGCTAGGAGGTTGGAAAATCTTTGTGCTCACATTTCTTCGAACACAGACTGTTGATCAACATAGATCAGAGGGATAGAGAATTTTACCAAATTTACAGTCATTTCATCGATTACCGCACTCTCTCCATCATAAATGATGACCTTTGCAAGACAGTGGGGTACTCCTATTCACATTCAATTCTTGATTGCAATACTGTGACCTCTATTGAACCTCTTTGTGGGACCATGGTAACACTTGACAGTTATCTCCTATCGTTCACCATTTACCGCTTCCCCACAAGCCTAGTGAAGTCACTCATGTGGGGTAGTGGGATGTGCCTTATCACCTTTAGCCATTACTGCATACACGTACTCCACAAAACCTTTTATAATTGAGCACTACGGGATCACAGTGGTCACTAATGCTTTTATCTCATATCTGTCGCAAATCCATAAGCTTTTGATATTACGGTGGCAGGGTTGCGGTGATGGGTTTAGTGTTACATTATTGACTGCCCAATTCACCTTGTGGTATAGTAGTAACAATTGGTTACCATGAATATTCACACTGCACGTCCATGCCTGCTCTATCTTATCCATCGTGGGGCTATGGTCATAGTTATATTGCACTTTATGTTCCCTACCAACCTGCCAGTTCAATCTTAAACCTCTTGCAGTAGGACAATACATGTTTAAAACTCAACATTGACTCCCATAGTCCCACCATTCTAGTTAGGGTTCACTCCTTAGCTCTACAAGAGTGTGGTAAGGATGTATTATAGGGTCTTACACAAAAATTTCTCATTCATACTAAGATACAAGGATGACAAAAAACATTCTTGGACAAAAATGGATTATACTATGGGTAGGAATATTCAAATGGATGATGGATCTTAGGGTTTGGAAAAAATTTGAATATAACCTAGGAAACATTTGCCAAGCCTAACAATGGCTCCTATTGGGGATGAATAGCTAACTAGACATTGTAAGGATCCATAACACTTCTTTGAGGTGTAGACCAAAACACAAAACTGTACAAGAATAAAGAAAACCAAAATTTTGGGGGAAATGGGAAACCTAAACTATTGTGTATGGAATTATATCTTCTTTTAAGAAAAGAAGTGCTTCAAAAATTGTCCATGCACTGGCAATTCCTGATTCTCACCCACCATGTTTTGTAGGTAATATGAATCCTCACCACATTTGCCAATAATAACAAATGATCCAAGCCACAGAGCTTCAAACTTTCCATGCTTTCCTTTGTCTTGACTCTGGGCGTTCCACATGAGGACTATATCATCAACTTGAAATTTCTCGTCTTTGGCTTTTTTGTCAAATAAGTATTTCATTTGCATCTTCATCTTTTCATTCTGCTTCTAAGTATGGCTCCTAATTTCATCTAGTTCTACTAGCTACTCCATCCTCTCTTCCATTGGCTCAGACACATCAATATCCTCTTGCAATATGAATTTGTACATAGGCAAAAGATTATGTATTAGCATTCTTGCTTGTGCCCCATAGACCAATTTAGAAGGTGACATGCTAGTAGCCTTTTTATTGTGATTATGTTTTCCCATAAAGCTAGCCTTAGCTTTGAATCCCATTATCTTTTGTTGTTATCAAGCATCCCTTTGATTTTCTTCATGATACTTTTGTTGCTAAATTCTACTTGACCATTTGCTTGGGGATGATAGGGAGAAGCATATGATATTACTATTCCGTATGACTCACAAAATTTCTTGAATTCTTCAGATCTAAAGTACATGCCATTATCTTTAACAATTCTCACTGGGACTCCAAATCTGGTGATGATATTCTCTAACAAGAAATTTATGACTACTTTACTAGTTGGTTGCTTCAAATGTTGGGATTGCTTCAATCCATTTAGTAAAGTAATTAGTGGCAGTAAGAATCCATCTATGCCCGCCACTAGACTTGTTTGGTATCTCTCCTATAAAATTAATACCACATTGATGGAATGGTGCATCAATTTGCATGGGCCTTAGAGGCAAAGCTCCTTGGTATTTCAGTTTACCAGAAAACTTCTTGCATGCTTCACATTTCCTCACATACCTATGAGCATCAGAAAACATAGTTAGCCAAAAATAGCCTACCCTTAGAATCTTGTGTGTAGTAGTTTTGGCTGAAAAATGTCCACCACAGACACTAACATGCATTTCTTTCATAATCCTTTATGCCTGTCCCTGATCTAGACAGAAGAGTAGAACACCATCTTTATTTTTTCAAAACAAATCACCATCTATGAACACATACCTTGATGCTTGTAAGTTCAGTGTCATTTTCTGATTATCATCAACCCATTTGGACACTTCATATGTCTAAGGTAGTGAGCAATGTGTGTGTACCATGATGTATGTTCAGTGCTAGATACTATACCTTATTCTTGTTGAACATCACATACCTGTACATCCTCCAAATTGGATTCATCCATTAACTTTGCTTGTCTAGTCCTCTTACAAGTTTGGTGATTTGGATGTTAATATTAAATTCTTGAATTTTGTTTATCCATCTACACCTTCCTCTTGTGACTTCTATTTGTGTAAGGACACCTTTGACTGCAACATTAGGTACATAAGCAATTACTTGTGCTCCTACCAAGTAGGGTCTGAATGTTTTAACTGCTTTTACAAGAGCATAAGCTTACTTCTAAATAGCATCATAATTCAACTCTACTCCTTGAAGTGATTTTCTAAAGAATGATATTGGTTGTTCATGTCCATTTTTTTATAGCATGACAGCTACAATAGTATGAAAAGAAGCAAAAGAAAAAATATGGAATGGCATACCAAAATCAAGAGATTTTAGGACTAAAGCCTCCTTGACTGCCCTCTTGATTGATGCAAATGCATCCATAGCTTTTGAAGTCCAGTCAATCTTGGATCCTTTCTTCAACATTTTAGCAATGGGCTTGACAATCTCAGCAAAATTAGAAATAAATCTCCTTACAAAATTTATTTGCCCAAAAAATGGCTGGATTGCCTTTACTGTCTTTGGGATGGGAATTTTATCAATTGTAGAAACCCTTTCTAGATCTATCTTCACACCTTCTTTGGAAACAATGTGCCCAAGCAGTTTGCCCTCAATGATAGTAAATTTACATAGTGAAATACCATATTCCAATGCCTTTATGAATATCTTTTTCCAAATGTAAGCAATGATCCTCTACTTTCTTTGAATATGTTATCAATTCATCTTGATACCCAACCATTATAACATTAATTAGGCCTGCAAATGCAACATCCATGGCTCTTTAAAAAGTGGCACCTACATTTGTGAGACCAAAAGGCATTCTGACATATACATATGTGCTCCAAGGTGTGGTAAAGGTAGTTTTGTAGTGCTCTAACTCATTGAATTTGACTTGGTTGTAACTAGAGAACCCATCCATCATAGAAAGAAATTCACAACCTGTTACTCTCTGCAACATAGCTTCCATGTTTGGAAGTGGATAGTTGTCTTTCAGAGATGAAATATTTAAATTGTGAAAATCTACACACAACCTTATATCTCCATTCTTCTTTCTGACATGTACTAGGTTTGAGACCTAAGAAGAATTCCTGATAGGCTTGATAATACCAGCATCCCTGAGCTTCATCAATTCTTCCTACATTTTTGGCTCCAAAACAGGATTGATAGGTCTCTATCTCTGCCTGAAAGGTTTGGCATCTGGTTTCAATAGGATTCATGTTGAAATAGGTCTTCTCTATAGGCCTTCAAATCTTCATAGGACCACACAAATACATGTTTGTATTTCCTTAGTAGGCTTATGAGCATGTCCTTGATTCTTGGACTTATTTTATTGCTAATGTAAACTTTATTTGGAGCATTATTGGTGTCAAGGTTCACCTCTTCAAGATCATCTTGATGAACTGGTGTTTGCTTCAAAGTTGACCTATCATTTCCATCAAAAACGTGGTCCAAAGCCACTAGACCTTTTGGAATTTTATTTGTCTTCAATTTTACTACTTCCTGACCAAACATAGTGTCCTTACCATCAATCTTTTCAACAAAAGCATTGAAATCTATTTCTTGAGATTCATACTTATCCACACATTGTAGAAAATTCAATAGATCTTTATCATCATTGAACACTTCCCAGCTATATATATTGTTAGGAATGTAAGGTCTAGTCTTAAACTCTACCTCTAAGACACCAGTCAATGTAACATCATTTCTTCTTAGAGCAATGTCAGTAATAAAATCATCCATCAGAATCATTGACCAATCTACCCAATCTATTGAAAATCCATCAAAGCATCCAATTGTATCCCATACAACATACTTGTATTGTTTGAGCCTTCTATTTTTAGTGGCATATTTGGATTTTACTTGTGATACCACTAACTTAGAGTCTCCATATACAGTCAACATTTTGATCCCATTCTTGATAGCAAAGACCCAACAACAATGCTTCATATTCTACTATATTATTTGTGCATTGAAATGATAACATAAATGAATATTTGAAGGTCTTACCACTAGGTGCAATAAAAACTACACCATCTCCATTCCCTTCTTTGCTACAAGCTCCATCAAAATACATCTGCTAGACACTATCCTTATCCAATTGAACATCATTTCCAATTGAATCACTGCTTTGTAGCTAAGGCTATGATCTTTCAACCCTGAAATTTCCCAAGTCAACATCACAAAAGCAGTTCATTTGATTTGGATCAATTCTTTCTATCACTTGCTTAGATCTTGGTTCTCTACATAGCTTGACCTCTTTTCCATTTATAGGTATGGTTGCATATGAGAAATCTTATTGAATATTTCCACCAACTATAGCATTCCATTGTCTTGATAATAACACACCATAATATGGTGGAATGTCAACCACACTTATATCAGTCTTGTATGTGGCTTTAGGATAGGCAGTAAGCTTTATCTCCACATCTCTCATGATACCAATGACAAGAATTTATTTGTTATCCATTGCATAGCACTTTCCATGTGTGGAGCCTACCCACATACCTAGTTCCTTCATAACTGCCATTGGCATGATATTTATTGTAGCTCTTGAGTCTATCATGCAATTTTTTACCAATTTATTGTTGATCAACAACGTGACATAAAAGGGATCAACTTGGGATGGACTCTTTGTCAAAGTAGTCCCCAAGTAAATCTTAGGAGTTTTCAAGGCTTTTCCTTTGACATTGTTCACTTGTTTCTTACTCTTTTATGATTCATTGAGACCCTTTCCCTAAACTTTAGGCTTTGGCACATTTGAAATCAATTTCATAGCACTATCCCTATACTCATCAATTTTCATCATCTCCAGTAATGGGACTGATAATTCAACTTGAGGTAAAGCCTAATTTATGTCAAAAGAGGGCATACCTGTTATATGTTCTATTTTTCTCACTTCTTTATTGGCAAGTTTCTTTTCCTCCATTATGTGCTACTTGGGATCACTCCTTATCTTGTTTTAATCAACCTTAGTTGGATCTCTTGGGACATATTTTTGAGTTTCCTTTTGGATGTTTCTATTTTCACCATCCCTTTGAGGTTCTGGGGTAATCTTCTTATCTTCTCTTGGATTCTTTATGAACACACTTCCTGGCACACCTTGACCAACATTGATAGTTCTATTCCTGATGTTGTAGTTTCTCCTAGCTTGTGCTATAGCAGCAATTTTTAGTGCCTTCATTTTTTCTTCAGTAGGCTTCCTCAACTGAGTTTGGTTTGATTGTGACTTTATACAGCAAACCTAAGTATCTCTTATGCTATTATCCTCCTGATCAAAGAATACCTCTTGTTGACCAACATGACTCTTGTACCTTTGATGATTCACATCATACTCAGATCCATGCTCTTCTGAAGAAGAATAATCCCTTTCTACCTCATATGGCCTAGCTACCAACATATTTATTGTATGTTCATCTCTCTCCTAATCATATGGCATTTCATTTTCTTGGATGGACTATGCAACCACACAAAAATTAGGAGAATGAGGCAAGTTGCAAGGTACATACCATGGTGTATCATTTACCATATTTGCCCCATGTCTCTTTACTGGATCTAGTGTGTCTCTGCTAGCATTTTGTTTTTGGCCTTCAACCACAAGCCTCCCATGTTTCCAATTTGTTCTATAGGGCATATCCTGCAACCTTGGTCTTTCATTTCTAGGATAGTTTGATTTATCATAAGGTATTCCTCATTCATTTCTTGCCACATTATATGATAGATCCTTGACAACATTCCAAACTTTTTCCAATTTGTTTTCTTCTTTTGGCAGCCTATTTTGATGAGCCTTAGGATTTTGCAATATTCTGGGCTCATCCCTTCTACCAACTTTCCCTGAAGCTCTTCTATTGTTTTTAATATTCAAAGTAGCTTTGAATGCTTTGGTGAGAACTAGTTGATTTCTTGTTCTAGGATCATATCATGTTTTAGATTCAAAAGCATTCAAATAGAAGACCAAGCACATTGGATTAGTTGGTTTCAAATGATGTGGGATCTTGTTAAAAACCTTCATGAATCTGGAATTAAAATTTGTCACAAACTCATTATAATTCTTTTGAGTATTGGTTAGCTCATGTAAGGCAAATTCGGGATCAGAATGATCACCATATTATTCCTTGAACAACCTTTTGAATTCATCCCATGAGCTAATTAAGGCATCTGGCTAATTTCTATACCAATCCCTTGCATCATCAACTAGTGATTGCATGAACAATTTCATATATACATCTTCATGTTCAATTTCAAAATTATCCATGATAGTTTCAAATGATCTTATATGATCTTCTCCAGAGATAGCATTGTTACCAGAAAATTTAGGAACTGATTTCCTTACCTTATTATCAATATTATTTGGATATCCCTGGATGCCAAAAAACTCCAGCTACCTAAATCTATCCACATTCATTGGGCCTCTTACAAATGGATTTTGCCTCTAATTAGGCTGATATTGGTTGTGCTAAGTGATGAGTCTAGTTTATGACTCAATTTTGTTAGAAGTTATTATCCATTTGTTGTAGTTTCATGGACTTTGATACCTAGATATTGATCTTTTATGATTGTTTCCTCATAACCTTAGATATTGGGCATTGGTTATTTCCTATAGTCTTTAATGTCATTGACATGCTATATGAACTATCTATGTTAATTTTACATGTTAATGAATGTTACTTTAAGGTAGTTTCAGATATGCAATTATTATGCGTACTAATATTTTTATGAACATATAATTTGCAGCCCATAAAATCAAGGAAGATTCCATCAATTGGTTACTCGCCATCAAAATCAACAAGGTGGTCATTCAAATGTCAAATGGAGGGAAGATAACTGCCTTGTAACTGGTCTTAATAGCTTGTTGAGAAAATGTAGGAGTTATTGTTGTGCTAGATATGCATCAATGTGAATATGCTTGATCAGATTCCACGCATGCATAACCTCCTCTCCACTTTTTATGCTTTCCCTAAGTGGCATCCTCCTAATTTGTTGGAGTTGACAGCCTTGCTAGGTAGTTAGTTTGTAGATTTTCTTTCTATAAATAAGACTCAGATACTCTTTTCAAGGGGTTGATTGATCTAAGATTGTATTCGCATTGCTAAGTTTTTCAGTCATACAGTTGTGTTGTTTGTATTCATGTTTCCCAATAAATAAAATGAAGTTCTAAGTTTGCATCTTTGAGTTTACATTTGTCTTAAGCGATACTCATCCAAGGGTGCCCAATTGGTGAAAATCTCATCCTCTTAGTTTAGTTGTTATTTTCTATTAAGCAGTTAGTTGAAATCTAGCACTGTATGTTCCTGCAGCCACTAGAATTCCATTCTATGTCTATTCCTACAGCCAAACCAGATAGAGTAGTTTTCTGTTTGTTTGCCAGATTTTCATTTTTTGTCATGTTGTTCAGCTTAGTGTAGTTGTTGGTTGATGTTCAGCATTCATGTTATTTCTTTCCAAGCAATTGACTTTCAGCATTATGTCTTTCTTAGTTGTAGAATGAATGTGGCTACTTTGGAATTCCTAGTGCACATACTATGCTAACCCATTTCAAGTTCACGTCCTTGGGTTGACAAGTTAAATGCACCTTCATAGTGATTAAGACAGCTATTTAGGTTAGATGTCCAATCTCTGAGTCACAACTTTATGGGCTTAGTTGTTAAAACATTGTAGGAGGTCAACATTTTTGGCACCATTGCTGGGGATGGTGTCAAACTAGGAAGATCTTTGAAGTCATTTTTAGTATTATTTCTTGCAGAAGTATTTTTGAAATATGTTCTTAGTATTCTCCTCATTGAGGAAGTAAAGACCTATAATCCATTCACAATATTCTTTGTGTGAGTTGGCTAATACTGAGTATATACTGCATGCATAGAAGCAAAAGAAGAGATGCTTTAGGGAGATTCCTTCCTAATGATCCTATTCTAGATGATAGCTTAGTTGAATATCCAAACTACCTAGCAGAAGAAGCAGAAGTGAATCCTTTTCTTCATGCATTCCTTGATTTGAATAATTCTGAAACATCCTCTAAAGAACAAGCTGCCCAAACCTTGATTGACAATCCATTTTCTTTGATAATCAACCAAGCAGCTATGGCTGCCCAAAATAGACCCATCCAACCAACCTTTCCATTTCCTATTGCTCTTCAAAATGAAGTAGATAACCTTAAGAACATCCCTGCTTCAGTTCTCCCCAAGTTCTATGGACTTGCAACAAAGGACCCAAACACCTTCATGTTTGAATTTGATATCCTCTGTAGAAGCTATGACTACACCACTAATGCTTATAGGCTTAAGTTGTTTCCTACTACCATGAAAGATGCTTTATTAAGATAGTTTATGGGTCTAAGCAGCAATACTATCAATACTTGGGATGAGATTAGAGAGAAATTTCTTGAGAAGTATAAAGACTACTGTAGGGGTGGAGATATGAGAGGAGATGATATTTTTAGAATGTAGCAGAAAGAGGATGAAAGTTTGGAGGATTACATCTCAAGGTTCCTATTTTGTTTACAAAAATCTCCCCATCATTCACTCAATGAGGACTCTCAGAAACTACTCTTCCTTAGAGGAATAAGTGAGCAACGCATGGATGCCTTGGATTTGATGGGAGGAGGAGATATTACCCAAGTGCCTTGGGAGGATGTTAAGAAGATGTGCCAGAATTATTCTAGAGCAGCCATGAAGAAAGGAAGAGGTTACCATTCCCTTATTGGAAAAACCCCTACCAATGGAGTTTCAAGGGTAGAAATAACTCACTTGCTGTCTGATTTTAAGCAAGATATCATAAATAATATGGCCACCTAGTTGGACACACTTCAAGAAAAGAAGAAACAAGAAGAGGCAGAGGCTATGTTGGCAGAATATTGCCCTCATTGCAGGCAAAAGAAGAGAGACTGCAAATGCAAGATGGTAGCTAACATTGACAATAAGCAGATTCCACCTAAGTTCAAGCCAATCCAGGTTGAAGAAGATCAAGTCTACTATGTTGCACAAAGGAGGCCATGGGCTCCAAGACAAGGTATGCCACCAGATCCATTATTAGTTGTTGGACCATATTTTAATACTTATGCATCTGGTAACCAATGGCAACAGCCATCTCTGTCCAACTATGGAGGATATTCACCTCGGCCTTGGAATAATCCTCCAAACACTTGGCAAAATTACCAAAATCCTGCACTCCAGTGGCAACAACCTTAGGGGAATTGGCAATCACCTCTAGGAAGCTGGCAGCAAACATCCCAATGGAGGGGAGGACAACAATGGCCAAACCAGACAACTAATTGCATGCAGCCACCTTCTCAGCCCCAACAACCTTTTATAATGCCTCCTCCTGCTAGTTCAACTTCCAATACACCTAAACCTACTCAATTACCAGCTCCACCCTCACCTAACCCAAATAACAAACCACATCAGCAGCCTATATACTCTGCTGATCCAAATCAATTCCATGCATATGATGTGAGTGTAAGTGATATCCACCTGCGTTCAAGAACCACCTTGGCAGCTCCTTCCACACCCATTATTACTGAGCTTCCTGAGGAGGAAGAGGAGCCTTTAAACGCCCCCATTTAGCCAAATGCATCTGCAAATCCTGAACCAGACCCAGTCAAGCGAGTTGCATAAGAACCACCATTTCCATAGAGGTTAGAAACTGTCAAATAGAAGGAAGAGACAGAGGAACCCATCTTTGACATTCTGGAGCAGTTGAAACATGTATGTGTCAAGATTCCTCTCTTTTAGGCCATAAAAGATGTTCCTATATATGGAAAAGCAATCAAGGAAGCATGCCTTAAGAAGCCAGGAAGAAAGAGGAAAGACCCCACTATGGTTCATGTGGTGGGACAGCTAGCTAGCATCATGCTTGGGAAAGTTACTTTTCCCAAATATAATGATCCAGGGAGTCCGGTGGTCGGAGTTGTTATAAATGGGATCCAAATAAGGAATGCTCTGATTGACTTGGGAGCAGCAATAAACGTAATGACCAAGGATATCCTACAGCAACTAAATTTTGTAAACATGAGGCCTACTCCTACTGTCTTGCAGCTCGCTGATAGTTCTACTATTAAACCTAATGGGATAGTAGAGGTCCTTGTGGTATCCCTAGATTCATGGGAATATCATGTTGATTTCATGGTACTTTCTCCTAAAGCTATGTTGGGAGGGTATCCCATCATCCTAGCAAGGTCGTGGTTAGCCACAACAGATGCTTATATTGGATGCCGATCAGGGGACATGACCATTTCTGATGGGAGAAGTACTAAAAAGCTTGTTCTTTACCCACCTGCATAGCCATCTCATGATATGGATCATCCTATTTGGCCACATGTTGGTGAAGAGGCTAAGGAAGCTAATTCTGTGGTACAACGTATGATGTTAGGCAAAAGCTCTTTCATGTAGCTTCAAGAGGAAGATGAGATATTGTCTAACATACTTCAGAATTATTGTGAAGTTGAGGAAGCATCATCCTCTCATTCTATTGATCCAGTGAAGACAATCATTCCCACTTCTCCTGCAGCAACAAGTATGTCTCATTCCTTGCTACCACAAGAAATCAAAGTACCAAACATTAGTGAAGCAAATATGGTAGAATTAACAACTCAAGTGGATATTTTAGAAGAAAGATATATGAATATTAACAAGTTAATTCATGAACAACAGCTATCTTTGAAAAGCTTGTTAAGGAAACACAAAAATGCCTTTGCATGGGACTACCATGACATGAAAGGGCTAGATCCAACATTATGCACACATAGGATCTACATAAGAGAAGATTGTACACCAATAAGACTGCCACAAAGGAGAATCAACCCTGCATTAAGAGAGATTGTCAAAGAAGAACTACAGAAGCTATTAGATGAAGGTTTTATCTACCCAATCTTAGATAACCAGTGGGTGTCTCCTCTGGTTCTCATGCCCAAAAAGGGAGGGAAATGGAGAGTTTGCATTGACTATCGAGAATCAAACTCTGCCACCAAAAATGATCATTTTCCCCTTCCTTTCATAGATCAGGTATTGGACTCACTTGAAAGAAAGCAGTACTTTTCCTTCTTGGATGGCTTCAGCAGTTATAATCAAATACAAATTGCACCAGAGGACCAAGAGAAAAAAACCTTTATCTACCCTTGGGGGACCTATGCCTACTCAATGCTTCCATTTGGCTTATGCAATGCTCCTGCAACTTTCTCAAGGGCAGCCATTAGCATATTTTCTGATATATCACATGATTGCATGGAAATCTATATGGATGATTTTACTACTTATGGTGCTAATTTTGAGGAGGTATTGGGAAACTTAGTGAAAGTTTTGGAGAGATGTGAAGATCATAATCTATCCCTGAATAGTGCAAAGTGCTACATGATGATGCAGGAAGGAATAGTGCTTGGACACTATGTCTCTCTAAAAGGAATTCAAGGAGACCCAACAAAGATTGAAGTAATAATTGACCTACCCATTCCTACAAAACAAAAGGATGTCAGAAGCTTCTTGGGTCATGCAGGGTACTATAGACGTTTCATCAAGTATTTCAGCAAAATGGCAGCTCCATTGTATACTCTTCTCACTAAAGATGTTGAATTCTAGTGGAATGAAGACTGTAACAAGACATTTTCTGATTTAAAGGCCGCATTAACTCATGCTCCTGTACTCAAAGGGCCCAATTAGGAGATCCCCTTTCACATCCATACTGATGTATCAGATTATGCCATAGGAGCAGTCTTAGGACATAAAGAAGGAGCTATTAAACATGCTATTTATTTTGTCAGCAAAGACTTGCAAGGAGCTGAGTTCAATTATATAGTAACAGAAAAGGAAATGCTGGTAGTCATCTATGTCCTCAACAAATTCTGGCACTACATAACAGGCTATCAAATCTTTGTGCACATAGATCATGTAGCCATTAGGTATCTCATGAACAAACCCTTGATATCAGGTAGATTAGCAAGATGGGTATTGCTAATGCAAGAATTTGACATTACCATTGTCGATAAGCCAGGAAAGGCCAATGTTGTTGCAGACTTTCTCTCAAGGCTGACTAAAACAGAGGACAACCAAATCATTGATGATTTTTTCCCTAATGAACACTTGTTTTCCATCATTGTGCAAACACCATGGTATGCTGACATGGCTAATTACCTGGTCACAGGGAGAGTCCCTCCTCACTTTTCTCCAAAGGAGAGAAGGGCGCTCATTGAAAAGTCTTTTCCTTTTTCATGGATTGCTAGATGTTTGTTCTACACTAGGCCAGACCATGTCATGAGGAGATGTGTGAGGGAAGATGAAACATATGACATTTTGCATGCATGCCACAATGAACCATGTGGAGGGCATTTTGTAGCCAAAACGACAGCAATGAAAATTTTAAATACAGGATATTACTGGCCAACACTCCACAAGGATGCAGGAAGATATACAAGGAAATGTGACAAATGCCAAAGGATGGGATGGCCAACCAAATTTGATGAGTTGCCCCTTTACCCTCAGCTTTTGATCACTCCATTTGATAAGTGGGGATTAGATTTTGTAGGACCCATTCATCCTCCATCCAATGGTAAATCCTATCTCTTAGTATGCACTAATTATGTAACCAAATGGGTTGAAGTTAAGGCCATGAAGCATGCAAGAGATAACAAGGTTGTAGAATTTCTTTATGAGGAAATTTTTACATGGTTTAGAGTTCCCAGAGAGATGGTGACTGATCAAGGATCTCAATTCACATCTAACTTAGTTGCCGCACTAGTCAATGAGTACAACATACAGCACAAGAAATCTACTCCTTATCACCCTTAGGCCAATGGCCAGGTTGAGGTCACTAACAGGGAGATAGGAGCCATTCTGACAAAAATTGTGGCTATCCATAGGAAGGATTGGGCAAACAGGCTACCAGAAGCTGTCTAGGTCTATAAGACAACCTGGAAAATAACCACAGGCTTCACTCCTTTTGAGTTACTGTATGGAAAGATAGCTATGATGCCCATTGAATTTGAACATAAGACTCTTCGGACTGTAATAGACTTAGAGATGGATATCTCTAAGGTACAAAAGGATAGAATCATGCAACTCAATGCTTTGGATGAGATAAGGAAAGCAGCCTTACATCACACAGAAGTAGTGAAGAATTAGAGAATCAAGTGGCATGACAAATTCATCAAAGACAAGAAGTTCTAGCCAGGTGACTGGGCACTGCTCTACGACTCAAGGTATCAAGATAATGCAGGCAAACTACAGACAAGGTGGCTAGGACCATATGAGGTTGCAGAAGTTTTCCCCAATGGTGTTGTTCAACTTACCACCATTGACCTTGTCAGATTTAAGCTGCTTGTCAATGGTCATCGCCTCAAATTGTATCACAAGCCAACTTTGAAGGATGAATTCTTGCACCAATTCACTCAGCACGTCACTCCAGAACTTCCTACAGCTGAAGGCAGTGGACCTAGTGTCCCACTTTCTGGCTAACCAAGGTACAACACTTGTCATAATAAAGACTTCCATTTTTTTTTGTGGAAGTCCACTTCTTCATTCATCCACCCATCCATATCCATCCTTCTCTCTTATGTCATGTTGCCATGACATCACTTTCTTCCACATCACTCTTTTCCACTCCACTTTCAATCATTGCTCAATGAATTTCCTAAAAGGTGGCCCGTACTTTCTCCATCATTTTTGCAACTAATCTTCCCCAATTCAAGGTACGTGCGCATTAAATTGTTACTTACCTTCTTGTATATTCATTTAATCATTGTAGATTGATGTTGATATTTTGTATAGCATGTCATTATTCCCTACCCTTTCCACTCAAGCAACATCATTCTACATGTGTGGACACATGCTCAATTTTTGGTTGGGGAGGGAAGTATGAATGTCATGTCCACATGTCAGTCCATGATGGTTTATGCCAGCACGTCAAAAAGTTTAAAATTGAGTCGAATTGAATTCTGAGTGAGATGAAGGCTCACAAGTGTGAGGTAATGGCCTTCATTGATTACTCCCTAGTGCCTGTACTACTCTTGTCAAAACCTTGAGTTCTCAAATAAGGAAAATTCAGATGGCATTGGTGTTAGAAAGTTAGCACTGTTACAAGAGAAAAACTTTGCAGAGTGATTGATTATTTTCAGAATTGCAAACAATGGGACCTGGATTAATTTGAAATGAACCCACAATTCATGATGTGTTACTGCAGGATGCACCCAGTCGAGCTAAGTTTAGAAATTGTGGGTGGTTGGATTATTTCCTGAGGCTGAATGGTTTTAATGAAAACATTGCATTAGAATTTGCCCAGACATTGTCAGAAGGTAAGGCCATGGTAAAAGGGTTAGAGGTATTGGTTGTTGAAGAAAGAATTACAGAAGTCATAGGGTTACCTACTGACAGTGAAAATTACCCTATTTCCAGAGACGCTAGGTCATCGCAGGTCAAATTCACAGAACATGGTGACCCTCCATTAATTGTGGACAAACAGGGAGCTAAGAGAACCTCTCTGCCTGACCCATGGAAGCAAGTAACTGTTCATGTTGTAAGGTACATTACTTGTGAAGGTTGTCAGTCAAATCTTCATTCTGTGCATTTCAAACTACTGAATCATATAAGGCATGGGAGAAGAATGAATGTGCCAAACGTGCTATACCACCTTCTCTCAATCATGACGGTTGAGACCGAAAAAGGTAGGGCTAATTTTGTTTCCCACCATTGTTTGATCAAATTGTTAGTTGAGAAGTCTCTGCATGATGTGTTTGATATGACTTGGGAAGAATTCCTAAGTATTGATCAAATTAGACCAAGGCATTTGCGACCTACGGCTATGCCTCAACCTCATAGCACTAGGAGGAGAGTGAGTTCTATTCAAGCTACTCCTGGAACCTCAACTTCTGGTATAAACCCTCCTATAGCTGAACCAACTATAGAGATTAGTTCTTCTAAGGCGGAGCATGCATACAAAGAGAGTTCTTCTTTAGATTTTAGTGATGATGTTCCACTCAGCAACCTAAATCAAACTAGGGCACAGAAGAAAGCGGCAAAAATAAGGAAGGGTAAAGCTAAAAAGAAAACTGTAGGAAAGGAAGTGCCAAGCTCTAAGAAACAGAAGGCCGACACTATTATTCCTGCAAGTGAAGAAAAACATGAGAGCCCTCCTAGGAAAATAGGACCGGCAGAGCCAGCTTTTGGTGTGCCTCCACAGAGAAGCCCTAGGGCTAAAGAAACGTCGCCAAAAGATAATGAGGCCCCAATGGGGCGTGTGGAAGCTAAAGAAAAGGACATATTTAAGGGAGCGACAAATATAACATTGGCAGACCTTGCTGCTGTCACTGAACAATTGGAGAGTTAGGGAGGTGAAGATACCGAGGAGGTCCTGCAGCAAGTGGTCCTACAGCCAGAATTGGTTGAACATTCAGAAACCCTGTAGTTAGAGGTATATGAAGGGCAACCATCAGTGCTAGGGAGACTTTTGGTAGGAATACGCAAGCCCTCTGATTTTTCAATGCATATGGTAGCTATGAATTTATGGATTGAGATGCAGAGGAGAGAAGAAGAATGGAAAAAGGAGAAACAAAGGCTGAAGGAGGAGATTCAAAAGAAAGATGAAGAGATTGAAGATAAGAACGTAGAAATTGGGACTTTAAAGGAGAGAGTGGATAGTATGGCAGCCTTAGTGCCTTAGATATTAGAGTGCAGGACTCCTCCAAGGGTCTATGCTCTATATTTAAAGGAGAGGTATCTTTCTTTTAAACTAGCAAGGATTGTTTCAGGTTTGAATCCTTCCATTAAGACTCCTCTTGAATTTTTTAATGCTTATCAGATTGCTCCTCCTGAAATGGAGAATTTGTTGTGTAAATTCTATTTACATAATTATGATGTGTCCCAAGATCATGATTGGAATCCTTTGTTGTATGTTGGGGATGTTCAATTAAGGGCATTTATGTCTTGGTTGCAAAATGAGATTAGTTGGGGACAACAATACAGGGCTTATAGGCAAACAGAATTCAAAACTCCCCTATCCATCAAAGCTGAATCTAGAAATCTAGGGGACATTTTCAATGATTGGCACAGAATGCTTTATAGGCCTAGCTATGGCAATATAATTTTGTTTGAGAGAGAAACAATTTACAAAGAATATGAGAAGGTGGAAAGCACAATAGGAGAAACTATAAAGGAATATTTGGCACAAAGGTGGAATAGTTTGTCTAATGAACTAAAGCAAGCAAAGCCTCACTCCCTGTAGAACCATGCTGCAACATGTAAACGAGTGACTAGATATATTTAGATGGGTAGAACAAAGGGGCAATTCTAGCTTCCTTTAATTTTCCAACAACCTATCCTATTATGGCCAGTGCCAAATTTTAGATTCTACCAATATGACATTGCTGAGGAGAGACATAGATGGAACAGATTGGATAGACAACAAGGGTTCTATTTGGATCCTAATTCACGCACTACAAAAACTGATGTAGGACAACTGGAAGTTACAAATTTTAGGGCATTAACCAAACAAAAGAACAATCCTTCCTCTGCTGGAGGACCAGCAAAGTCTTAGGTCGGGGAGAGTGATGAGTCTAGTTTATGACTCAATTTTGTTAGAAGTTATTATCCATTTGTTGTAGTTTCATGGACTTTGATACCTACATATTGATCTTTTTATGATACTTTCCTCATAACCTTAGATATTGGGCATTGGTGATTTCCTATAGTCTTTAATGTCATTGACATGCTATATGAACTATCTATGTTAATTTTACATGTTAATGAATGTTACTCTAAGGTAGTTTCAGATATGTAATTATTAAGCATACTAATATTGTTATGAAGATATAATTTGTAGCCCATAAAATCAAGGAAGATTTCGTCAGTTGGTTATTCGTCATCAAAGTCAACAAGGTTGTCATTCAAATGTCAAATGGAGGGAAGATAACCACCTTGTAACTGGTCTTAATAGCTTGTTGAACAAATGTAGGAGTTATTGTTGTGCTAGATCTGCATCAACATGAATATGCTTTATCAGATTCCACGCATGCATAACCTTCTCTCCACTTTTTATGCTTTCCCTAAGTGGTGTCCTCCTAATCTGTTGGAGTTGACCACCTTGCTAGGTAGTTAGTTTGTAGCTTTTCTTTCTATAAACAAGACTCAAATACTCTTTTCGAGGGGTTGATTGATCTGAGATTGTATTCGCATTGCTAAGTTTTTCAGTCATACAATTGTGTTGCTCGTTTGTATTCATGTTTCCCAATGAATAAAATGAACTTCTAATTTTGCATCTTTGAGTTTACATTTGTCTTAAGGGATACTCATCCAAGGGGGCCCACTTGGTGAGAATCCCATCCTCTTAGTTTAGTTGTTATTTTTTATTAAGCAGTTAGTTGAAATCTGGCACTATATGTTCCTGCAGCCACTAGAATTCCATTATGTGTTTGTTCCTGCAACCAAAGTAGATAGAGTAGTTTCCTATTTGTTTGCTAGGTTTTCATTTTCTATCATGTTGTTTAGCTTAGTGTAGTTGTTGGTTGATGTTCAGCATTCACGTTATTTCTTTCCAAACAATTTACTTTCAGCATTATGTCTTTCTTAGTTGTAGAATGAATGTGGCTACTTTGGAATTCCTAGTGCACATACTATGCTGACCCATTTCAAGTTCACGTCCCTGGGTTGACAAGTTGAATGCACCTTCATAGTGATTAAGATAGATATTAAGGTTAGATGTCCAATCTCTAAGTCACAGCTTTATGGGCTTAGTTGTTAAAACATCGTAGGAGGTCAACACTAAGGTCCTTATTGATCAAACTGCTAGTATACACCTGGATGCACATTATAATTAATCTCTGCATTAGGATTGACATTACCTTGCACATTGTGATGCATCCCTCCAAGATGATACATTTTGCCATGTACATTGTGTTGTGGAGCTTGATATTGGTATTGGTGTTTCCTTGCATATGGATTGTATCGTTGACTATAGCCAGGAGGAATAGGGTAAGTATTACCTTGAGATACCATTGGAATATTTGCAAGGTTTGAAACTGGTCTTGTATGAACATTATGTTGTACATGTGGAGCATTATTTAGATTTCCAGGCATTCCACTTGTATTGTGGGTCACTTGAGAAATTACAAGACCACTTGTGTTCACACATGTATTCTAATTATTAACAGAAGGTCTATGTTGCAATGTATTTGTAGCAGGCTGGGAATTCAATTGAAGCAACTCTTGTTCCAACTCTTCCTATCTTCTCATCAATTTAATCCTTTTAACTTGTGCCTCCAACTAATCCACTTTTTCTTTCAACTCCGGTCAATGAATCTTCCTTTGGAAGTTGAAACAACATTAGCATCAATGAACCTCACTGTCCTAGGAATTTAATCCACAAATCCTTGTTGTGAGCTCTCAGCATATTGTTGTGCCATTCTTTACTCATAATCTCCATTTGCCTCATTATATCTCATATATGCTTCCAGGAAATCTTCAAATTCTTTTTGAGACTCATGGATATTGAAAAGATCCCTGGGTTGAAACAGTTCACTTTTACCCACTTGTGTTTCAATCATAGGGCTATTGTGTATGGTATAAGATTGTTCTGAAACAGTCAATTGATTATCTTGCAAATTGTCATGGATTTGTGAAACAATAGGTTCATTTACATTATTTATCCCATCACCATTGGAAGCACTCTCAGTAGGAAAGGGTTTTGAACCCTCTTTGTTCTTTTCCATGAACTTCTAATTTTTATTATTCAGATTCTATTGGGACCTTCTGACATACATGTTGGAGAGCTTAATATTATATTTCTTTACTTTTACAATTGAAATCTTCGGAGATTTATATCTAGAGCTACCACCTCCTTTTTAAAAAAGAGGAAAATATTGAAGTTGTCTCTTGGTCTCCTAGAGCTCCAAGAACCTGAATTCTTTGCAACTCCCCAGTAGAGTCACCAATTTGTTGGTACTCAAATTTGTAGTATGCAAAACCCTAAAAGGATGCCAAGCTTTATAATTAGGCTATGCAACAAATTTGGCCAACTGACAGAATTAACCTAGATGGTTAGGATTCTCTACACTTTAGGCTTTACTTTGGCTAGTGATGCAGAGTAGGGGATGACTTCTCAAACTCCACAAAGATGATTTGACTAATCATACTTAGGGTGGACAGCAAGCTTGCAAGACATGACTCCAAAACCTTCCATTTAGGAGCTCAAATTGGTTTGGGTATATGGGATGACTATCAACACTTGAGGAGAACATGAGGCATGTTCATTTTACCTATGGATGCTCACCAAACTCACCAATTGACCCAGCTGACTATCCTACCTAGCATTCCTTCACAACTTGACTAATTTCCTTGTAGCCCTTGAAATGAGGTTTTGAGGGCATAACTCTCAAACTTCCCAAACAACTCAATGAACTCCTTAGCTTTTCAAATACCCATTATGGGCCTCTATAACATATCTAACATGCAGGGTACCTTTCTTAGGAACAAGTGCCTTGAAAAAGGATTGTACCTGTTGTTCCAAGGGGCAATTAGCCATGTTTTACAAAGGAAGTACCCTCCCAATCTTGTCCAGAACTCTTTAACCTACTCTAGGACTTGGAATGGAACAAGATGGATTAAACTTGTTTTGGGCCTCCTTGAGTATTCCAAGTCACTTTGCCAACAAAGGTTCACTCTAGCTATGTCAAATGGCTTAATACATGATGATATCAAGCCAAATCCACCTCCAAACTTGTCTCAGACTGCTCCCCTGCTCCTACACACAAAAACCATTGGAAAACACAACTAACTAAACCTATTCTATCCATTTTGGGGCTCTAACACAAGGATTTGGGTCAAAACCCCATCGTTTTCACTAAACCCTACCAAACCCTTGAAATAGCAAAAACTAGAACAACGACTAAAAGATCTTTCTATATCAATGTCAAAGCTTCTAAATAGATTTAAATGAAAGGTAAGACAAACAACTACACCATTCTAAGCATGAGAGCTCTTGATAGGATTGTACGGGTGAGTACAGTAGCAGAGAACAACGAAAAAGATAGCAAAAGGTAGAAAAAATAGTCTTCTCTTGTATTTTCTTTCTTAAAACTTCATTCCATCTACTCCTCTAGTTGTATGGGAATAAATACATTTTAAATCAATCTCCACTTGCATCATGTAAGATTATTCTTGTTCCAAAAGGCAAAAATATGGCTAAAAATTAGCCCTGTCACTCTTTCTAAACATAGCAACATGCTATTATGTGAAGTTCCACTACAAAAAGGGTTCTAAAATCAAGAGTGTGGTCTAAATCAAACCTTATTACAATAATAAATACACACATAACCCCTCCTAGGCTCATAATTAGTATAAAATCAAAAAATGTAGGCCCCTAGTGAGCACACAACCCAAAACTAGCTATGGTGGTCTCTGTACCACCTAGGTGGGTGTTACCTTTTGTTCACCAATGAATAATTAATCCTTGAATTGGTTGGTGACTTGTAAGAAGATTATGGATTATATGACATTTTATCAATTAAATCATCCAGTCTTAACCTAATTCAGATTTGGCATGTAATTTGAATAGGTTATTTTTTTGTTCTACCACTACTCCTACTCCTACCAATAGAAAATTAAATTTGGAATTTTGTAATATGATACAAGGAAATGATTCTGGAAAAGAATTGATTGGTGCCTTCTTCTCAAATGGGCAATGGAGTCTATCCATAGAAATATTTGTGTTTTCTATCTAGCCACAACTTGAATTATTTGGCATATAATAGTCTATCATTGGCATAAACATGCAAAATTGTTTCTATCTGGTTCTACTTAGTTATCTAAATTGGATCCTCCAAATTATAGTGATCTATTAAAGGAATTTAATTCCTACTTTAGGAAACCCTATTAGATAAATCATCCAAAACATGAAATATGCTTTGACAAATTAGACATATACTTGATATGCTAATTCAAATAACAAGCAAGAAACAAGAATGGAGACAACCAGATAAAATAAAACATTAACATTCAACAAGCAATTGAGAACTAGATATATGGTACTAGAGAAATGTAGTTTTCTTTTTATTTATATTGCTTTGAAGAACAAGCCTTACAATGTCTCATTCCAAAATCAATTTCCCAGAGAGCTTTTCCTAAGGTTTTGGTTTCCTTCTTATAGGGGTGAAGGAAGCTACAAGCTTCAGACCTTTCACATTCCAAAAATGATTTTTCATATACCCACCCCTTAATATGATCTATTACAATATATGCTCTTTAACAAGTCTTTAAAAGACCGCCAAATATATTTTTGAATACATTTTGAAAAGCATAAAATAAGAAAGAGACAAAACAGGAGGACGTCCAAGATTTGTTGGTGCCATGTTGACACTAGCTTGATGATCTTTGCTCCACTGCATACTTGGCCTGCTCATTCTTCAGTTGACAAATATTGTTTCTCCCATTGGTACATAGTATAATCACTAGGCCATTTATATTCTTGGATCTGGAGCAGATTGGCCTAGTGATATTTCAATCTCTTATCCAGCAACACTTTGACATCAATGATGAACTTTATATATCCAGCATCCAGAGAAATCACTCTACCCAGAATAACATTGAAACTAAGAATTCTTATGTTTTCATCCTTCTTCAAATGCTCAATTACCTAAGAAACTATTTGACCAAACTCATTTTTCCATGCATGAAAACCCTTGATCTGTTTATCCTCTGTCAGAATTGAAGGAATGAACTGGTGTTTGAAAGTAGCAAAAGAATCAATATTTTCTTGCATTTTCTGACTTTCACCATTCACATACTTAAATTCATCCAAAATCATCTTTACCATTTTCTCTATTGGTTTCAGAGCAGCAGGAGCACTTGGATTTCTCTGTGAAACTGTTCACAAGGTCATCAATGTATGTTGTGTTGGTTGCCATCTTTTGTATATTGGATCCAAAATAGAAAGATTAACTTTCAATTGCTCAATGGCCTGAGACAAGGAAGTGTAGCATTCATGCACATCTCCCAACTTGTCATCAACCAATTTCATCCTATACTCCAAGATCTTCTCAAACACCTCAAGAATTTTCAATCTTGCTTCATCTTTTGTTATTTTATTCTGCTTCAAGTCCTCAATTTCCTTTTCAAATGCCCTTGGAACTAAATAAAATGTTTTTGTTGGACCAAGTGAGAAACTAGGATGACCCCATGATGGTCTCTGATTTTGATTATGAGGATGGTGTCAATGGTCTTGGGTTCAACCCAAAAATAGAGACCCTAGCAATGTGGGCCACACAAAAGAACACCAACAAGCCAAGATTGTTTGATGTGGTCTAGGAGCCAAGGGGAACAACCATGGTCAAAACACTGAAAGATACCTCAACCCTAGAGGCAGCCACTCTCACCATGCATTCAACCATGTTCACACATGTTGTACTCAAAAACATGGAACAAAAGTTGCTTGACTATGAAAAAATTCAAATAGAAATGAATGAGGAAGTCAACATACTCTATTTGGAAAATGTAAAGTTGAAGAAACAAGTGAAAGGCATTAGTTCTTCTAAGAGCCAAGAAATTGTGCCATATTAAGCCCCTGTGCCACAAGAGACCAGTGATAACATAGTGAATACTGATCAGATGAATGCTATGAAGTTCCAGGGATGATCAACATATTGCTTTTCAAAACTAATTGTCTAGCCTCATCAAGGATGACATTTATTTCATCAATTTTCAAATCCTTGAAAGTTTGGGATACAATTTGATCATGTTGAGATTCATCAACACCCATTATATTTATTTCAACCTTCTCATCAAACTCCTTCATTTTCATTTTGAGCCAAAAATCCTTGAATTCTAGAGTGTTGATGAAGTCATCATCTTCCAATAATCTCATTGAAGCCACAATCATTTCATTTTCTTGCAATTCAGGCTCACCTTGTGCCTGTTCAACCATTCTTGCCTCTGGTTTGTGTGCCTCTATTTCTTGACCAACAAGGGGTTGATCAACTTCCTCATCTTCTCCCATATGCCTCAAAATACTAGCCACTTCCTCAGTGTCACCTGCTCCTTTAGACATTTCATCAATTTTTTGTCTCTTTAACATTGGTTGATCAAGAGACAAAGGGTCTTGCACTGACATGGCATCAAGGGGTGATTAAGCAATTACCACTCCAGCTGGCCTTTTGACTAGGAGTTTGGTAGCCTTTGTAGGCTCCTTCTCAGACTTGTCATAAATTCTCTAAAAATTATCAATAATCATGTTTATTCTTTTCAAGGGATCATTCTCCTCAACAAAAAATCCAAGAAAATCAGCATTCTTTTTTCTTTTATCATCCTCAATCCTCTTCACAATTTCCCATTTCCTTTTTTTATTGTATACCTCTTCAAAAGTGACACAATTCCTTATCACATCCTCATCAAAATTGATTTGATGGGATATCCCAACCCTGCTGATAATGACTTGTCTAACAAAGGTCATATGTCCTTCTAGGTCACAGACCATTTATGTTCCTAATTTCAAAGAATATTTTGCTTTCAAGTAAGCTTGTAGCTCCTCCAAGGTATCTGAACCAACTAACCACTCACCGAACACAGTGGAATTAGGAATAAATGTGCCTTTCTTTTATTTTTTCATTACATCTTTCTCCATCTAGAGCATTTGCCACATGAAATCAAGAAATGCAAGTCTGTCTGGCACAAATTTTGGCAACACATGGGGTGGCTGAGTATACACATAGACTCTTATTATAGTATGGTCAAGGAGAAAAAACCATTTAGAAAAATTATGTGTATAGCCTTGTTCTGGCTTAGTAGTTAGGGGCCTCGATATTTCTTTGATCTCTTTGGTCAATCTAGGAGAAAGGCTTCCAAGTGAATTCATTATCCTGATTGTGAATTCATCATGGAACACTACATAACTATAGTTTTTGCAATGACTGTCCCATTTGTAAGACCATCTTTGTGTAGGCAGTCTCTTTCTCTTTTGATCCACCGTACTCAAATCCATTCTGCTGGGCCACCTTCCCCTATTCTAATACAATATTAAATGGCAGAACAAAGAATAATATTTGAAATTTATGGGTGTTTTATATTCCCTTATTTGTAATAATCCATCATGTAATTTCTTTTCAATGAATGATGCAAAATAATACTCAACATTGACTTATGGATTCTGTATTCTCATAGCCATCATCATTATGCCAATTGGCATTCTATCTTGAGCATCAATACCTAGCACTTGGCACAAAGAAAAGTAGGTCCTTTTGAAATATATAGAAAAATCATCAACTGAGAAAGGCTCCATAGTAGTGGTTGGAATTGGAATCCTTTTATTGTTGGCCCCTTTTCTCATATACGTAGGAAGCTTATTACTCCTATGTGTTTTCCTCAGACTAGTATATTCCTATTCACTTTTCTGCAAATCAACCTTTGTGAGAGCTTGTTTTTTGAGCATGAAGCAATCAATGATTGCATTTCTATCCACAGCCACCAAGGGTGACCCATTTGGCAATCTGACTATTTTGGTAGCTACATGATAGTGTTGTGATAGCACTCTAATCAAATCAACATTAATGAACACATTTGGTACTACAAGTTTAGCCAAATTTAGATTCCATAGTCTGGAAACCAGACCCTATCCATCATTCTTCTCACAAAAGTACCAAAAGAGGTTCCAACCTAAAATGGGTACTCTAGCATCTTGGAACCCCTTTTCCACATCTTTGAATAACTTTTTATACCATTTGTCAATGGATTTAGGCAGAATATTCAATAGGGACTCTTGAAGGGTTCATTTCTTTTCTTTGGGAATAGATGCTTCAACTTTCTTACTTGTAGACTTAGACTTTTTGAGTGTCATAATGTGTGAATCTCCTGAGCTAGGCTTTTTCTTGTCTTCTTGATTTACTAAACAACTTACAAAGTGATTTATACACATAATATAAAAATTGTAATAGAGATAAGCACAGAATGAACACACCTGGTTGTCCGACTAGGGTAGGTTGGGAAACCACTCACCACCTCATAATGCATCCACCTATAAAATCTCATAGAAAACCCACACCTGAGTCAAAAGTTATGACCTCAAGAAGTCCCTACATCATCCTCCTCTTGTTGAAAAGAATGCAGCTCCTACAAGTGGGTGTCTTTGAACTGCTACCACTTGACTAGATCCAACTTCTGCACTTCATTCTTCTCTTTTTCCTCTTTTTCTAGCATCTTTCCAGAACAAGCTTCACTCTCCTCAAACAAATGTGCACTTCATTCTTCTCTCCTCTCGTAGATTTGCATCCACCAAATATTGTCTTCCTCTACCAAATTATTGCCCCTCTCCTCTCCTTCTTCATGGGATCCAACCCACCACTAACCAACCACCTCCACCAAATCTCTCCTATAGCTTCCTCTACAACCTCTTTTATCTCACTATTTGTGCTTTCCAATAGACATGTTCCTGCTGCAAACTCATTGTTTTCTTCTTTTTCATTATTCTTGAGGACTTCCACTTCTTTGTCTTTATGTTCCTCTTTATCTGCAAACAAAATAATGTTAGGTAAAATAAGGTTTTCATTATCACTCTTCTCTGTTGCAATCTCATCCATCAACACATCCATGCCTTTGAAAAGACATGTTTTAGTTGCAATCATGTTCTTTTTCTCTTTCATGTCACTTTCATGACATTTTTTCTCACACCTTTTATCATCAACATTTCTTCTATTCATTTCATCTTTTAATACATTCACTATATCCTGAAGTCTTATCAACTCTTTAGTAAGACTATCCATAAACTTTCTTTCCCACTTTTCTATATATGAAATCTTTATTGGTCTCTTCATGACCCATCTCATCCTCTTCTTTGAAGACATTTTGCTCACACTCTCAATCTGTAATTTCTACAAATTGTATATATAAACACTTTAGACCCAATGCTCTCTACAGTTACAGGTCCTCCCTACAATAAAACTCACTCATAACTATCCTCTACCCAACAAAGACTCTGGAAGATGCACCTCTCCAAGACCTTTTCTACCCACTTTCTCTTAGTGGAAGAAATATGTACACCTTCTACCCAAATTTTATCTCTGTTGAAGGACAGTGAACATATCTCACACAAATTTTATTCTCCTCTACCCAACAAAGACTCTGGAAGATGCACCTCTTCAAGACCTCTTCTACCCACTTTCTCTCAGTGGAAGAAGTCTGTACACCTTCTACCCAGATTTTATCTCTGTTGGGGGATAGTGAACATATATCTCACAAAATCAATTTTCTCTGCAATTACAAAAATTTCCCATACTTCAACACATAGGAAAATAATTTGCTTCACAAACTCCTCTTGGTCCTGGTGCATACTCTGCACACTCAAGATCAACCCGCTCTGATACCAGATGATGTAGAAAACAACATACACTCAATAGAATTGTGCCATTAATCATGTGAGCCAAATATTTGGAAGCTGGAACATAAAAAAAAATTCTATTCATCAACTTTGCTGCTACAATGAGAGAAAACTCTCTTATATCCAAGAAAACAAAAAAATCAAAAAATTACCTTTTCTGGCAGATTTTGACAATTGTCAGATTTTGCCATTTTAGGTAATTTTACAATCATATCTTGAGAATCTAGTTTTTTCCCAAAAGCTTCCTAAAACTAAGGTAGGACGATAAGCCAACTAATATTCTAAATTTGAAACATGAGTTTCGAGTAATTGCAAAAGCAACTTTTTAAAAATCTAGAAAAAAACACTAAATTGCCATTTTGAGGGCCAAGATAAAAGTTTCAAGCCCTGAAAAATTGCCAAGACGGGGTCCAATCGACTAGGGTGGGTTGGGAAACCACTTGCCACCTCATAACGCATCCACCTGTAAAATCTCGTAGAAAACCCACATCTGAGTCAAAAGTTATGACCTCCAGAAGTCCCTGCATCATGAGAAAATGCAAGCTTCAATCCAAAACTTGAATCTCCTACTTATGTGTCCTTCTAAATTCTTCTAAGTGAGTAAAATGAACTAAAAATCAAGATTTATTTTGAGGTGGTGCAAGTCACCTAACCATTACTCTGTTTGTGCTGGGAGATTGGCAAAATTTGCATTCTCACATTACTTCAAACACAGATCGTTAATCAACATAGATAGGAGGGATAGAGAATTTTACCAAATTTGTAGTCATTTCATTAGTTACTACACTCCCACCATCACAAATGATGACCTCCGTGGGATGACGGGGTACTCATCTTCACATTCAATGCTCCACTACAATACTGTGACCTGTGTTTAACTCTGTTGTGGGACCACGGTGACACTTGATGGTTATCTATTGTCGTTCACCATTTATCACTGCCTTGCAAGCCTAGTGAAGTCACTCTTATGGGGTAGTGGGATGTGCCTTATCACCTTTATCCATTAGTGTATACCTGAACTCCACAAAACCTTTTAGACTTGACCACCGTGGGATCGCGGTGGTCACTAATGCTTTTATCTTATATATGCCACAAAACCACAAGCTTTTGATATTACGATCACGGGGTTGTGGTGATGAGTTTAGTGTTATATTACCTGTTCCCTCTAGCCCACAACAATATTATTGAATACCAAATTTTCACCTCACAGTATAGCGGTAACAATTGGTTACCAAGAATAGTCACACCACACATCCGCGCCTGCTCCATCTTGTCCATCGCGGGGTTATGGTAATAGTTAGATTGCACTTTATGTTCCCCACCAACCCGCCAGTTCAATCTTAAACCTCTTGCGGTAGTGCAGTACATGTTTAAACCCAACATTGACTCCCACAATCTCGCCATCCTAGTTAGTGTTCACTCCTTAGTGCTACGAGAGTGCGGTAAGGATGTATTAAAGGGTCTTACACAGAAATTTCTCATTCATACTAGGATACAAGGAAGACAAACAACATTCTTGGACAAAAATGGATTATACTATAGGTAGGAATATTCAAATGGATGATGGATCTTAGGGTTTGGAAAGAATTTGAATGTAACCTAGGCAAAATTTGCCAACCCTAACATACCTAATCATGCTAGTAGTTCTATCTCATATGTGTTTCCTATGTCAAACCTCCTTATGATCCTGCAAGGGCCAAACTTCTTCATTTTTTATTTTTTTATATGTCTTTATTGGGAATATGTCCTTCCTAAGGTGTACTATTACTTCATCACCACTAAAAAATCCTTGTGTCTTTGAGTTTTATTCATGTCATGCTTGTACTTATGATTCATCTTCTCTAGATGGTCCCTAACTTTAGTGTGTAACTTTTTATATGTCCAGCGAACTCCTTTGCCTCTACATTGCTCTTATCCCCTTTGTTGATGTATCTTAGTTTAGATACATTTTTTGGATTGCTTCCATTCATGATCTAGAAGGGTGTCTTCCTAGTACTCCTATTTATTGAGTTATTGTAAGCAAATTTTGCTTGTGATAAAACCATGTCCTAGTTTCCCACATTTTATTTGACCAAGTATCTTAGTAAGTTACCCAAACTTCTATTCACTACTTCTATTTTTTCATTGATCTATGAATGATATGTTGAGAGTAATTTCAAGTCTATGTTCATCTTCTTCCATAAAGTCCTCCAAAAGTACAATCCACAAACTTAGTGTCTCTATCTAAAACTATGCTCTTTAGCAAGCCATGTAGTCGTACTACCTCTCTGAAATAAATATACTATATGTACTATATCATTGCTTTTCCTACATAGAATTGATAAACCTATCCACTACTACCAATGATTGCGTTATTTCACCTTTGTGCCCTTGGCAACACTAATACGAAATTCATACTGATGTCCTCCCATAGTTTTTGTAGTACTAGTAGTGGTTGATATACGCCAACAACTTGACTATTTCCATTGGCAACTTGGAAAGTCCTACAACCTTGAACAAATTTCCTTACATCTTTGTATACTTGCAGCCAAGAATAACTTTCATTAATCAAGACGACTAACTTATCTACCCCAAAATGTCAGGCTAGACCTCTGCAATGCTTCTCCCTAATTAGGTTCTCTCTCATAGATCCCCTAGGTATACACAATTGGTTTCCTTTGAATTAAATACCATCCAAAATCAATTAATCCAACCACTTACTCCTATCCATGATCATTGGTTCTTTACACACCTTCCATACCTCCACAAGATCAGGGTCAGTCGCATATAAGTGTTTTAGTTCCTCAAAACCAACTACTTCTATCCTCATTTATGTTAATAAATTCTATCTCCTACTTAACATATTAGTACAAAAGTTTAACTTTGCATTAATTTTAGCCACCTCATATATCTCTAATTCAACTTTCCCTAGTTGTTTAGGTATTGTAGTGCCTAGTGGCCAGTGTACAACACAAATTCTTTCAGCAGCAAGTAATGCCTCCATTTTATAGTGCCTATATTATGGTATTAAACTCTTGGTCATAGACTAAATACCTCTTCTTGGAATCATTCAAATTTTCACTAAAGTAGGCCACTGGTCTTCCTTCTTGGCTCAATACTATTCCAATTGCATTCCCACTTGTATCACAATCTACTTGGAATATGTTGTTGAAATTTGGTAGGGCTAATACCAATTGTTATGTTACTTTCTTCTTTAATAAATCAAAACTTCTGTCAACCACTATAGTCCACTTGAATTCCATTTTGTCTCTCCAAATTGTCTCAATTAGTGGTGCACAAATACTATTAAAATTCTTGATAAACTTCCTATAAAAATTGGCTAATCCATGAAAAGACCTTACCTCCCCTACATTTTTTATTGTGGTCCACTCTACAATGGCCTTGAATTTATTTGGTCCATCTTTAAACCTTCCACCGAGATCACAAATCTCAAATACAATAATTATTCCCTCATGAAGCTACACCTTTTTAAATTGATTAGAATCTTTTCATCTCTTAGCCTTTGTAGTATTAATCTAATATGTTCTAGGTGTTCTTCTTTTGTCTAACTGAAAATCAAAATGTCATCCCAATAACCTATTACAAATTTACCCAAAAAATTTCTTAGTATCTCATTCATTAACCACATAAATGTGCTTGGCACATTGATAAATCCAAAAGGCATAACAAGCCACTCATACAACCCTTCATTAGTCTTGAAGGTAGTCTTGCATTTATCCTCTTCCCTTATTCTTATCTAGTGGTAACCACTTTTCAAATCAATTTTGGTGAAGTATTTTTCTCCACTCAAGTAGTCCATGATATCATCCATCCTTAGTAATGGGAATCTATATCTCACATTGATTTTATTGATTTCTTTAGAGTCAGTACACGTTCTCCACTCACCATCCTTCTTAGGCGCAAGTACTGTAGGTACTGCACAAGGGCTTAAACTTTCTCAGATCAAAACTTTCCTTAACAACTCTTGCACTTCCCTATTTAGCTCTTCATTCTCTACTGGTACCATTTTATGTGCAATGCTTTATTTGATAAATTGTCTCCTAGAATTAGGTCCATATAATGGTTGATACTCCTTACTAGTGGCAACCCTTCAACCATGTTATCGGATACAATATCCTTGTGTTCTTCCAATAATTATAAAATTTTATATGATGCTTCCTTATCAGTTGCAGTGGTGCTCCCTTCATTTGTGGTACTACATTCCTTAGAAATTAAAGCAAAATCAACATTCTCATGCCTCAACCCATCTAAAAACTTCCATCCACCATGCATATCTTGGCATTGCTACAAACTTGTTCTTTATCTTGTAGCAACATTAACTTGTGTCTTTGGCCATTCCCAGTTTAGTATATGTGTTTTCTCCCCCATCATGTATAGATTGTCACTCAAATTGCCATGATCCCCCTAATAGAAGATGGCACGCATCTATTGGAATTACATCACACAAAACTTTATCATGGTAATTCCCTATCTTGAATTTTACCCAACACTATTCATTGACCATTTTTCAACTAGGTGATTAAGGGTTTGGGTGTTTCTATCTTGTTAGATTTAATTTTTTAAACATTTATTCTAATACGAGGTTATTTGTACTTCCACTATCAATAATTACCTCGTGACATTTCCCTCATTCCTTGTATCTAGTTTTGAACATGTTCTTTCTTTATACTAGTGCTTCTCCCTTAGGATATTTCATCAAAGCCCTCCTCATCATCAATGATTCTCCATGTTTAGGGTTATCTAGTTCATAATATTTTTGAGGTTTCTCTTCTATAAATGCAACCCTAGCACTATTTCATGTTTTCTTCTCTTGGTCTTGAAAACATTCAAATGCCCTATGTCCTTCCCCACACTTGGGGCATGTTCCTCTAAATATCCTCTTTTCATTACGTCTATATCCCTCTCTTCCTCTCTGGCATCCATCTCTGTGAGATGTATCTCCCTCTCCCTTATCTTTGTGGTAGTAGTTATTGTCTTCCTGGCCTTTGCAATGACTTCCATAACTTCTCTCTTCATTGCAGTACACAGTATTACCTCTAGATTAGAAATTTCACTCCTACTATCCCCTCATATGGTTTCTGATTACCAAATCATGATCTTTCTCTTTGGGTTGTTTCCTCCTTCCCTCTCTAGTAGTGTTGGTATTTATCAAACCTCTTGTTCAACTTGTCTTCTATCTTGAGCACAAATTGGTATGCTTACTCTCTGATAGTCAATCTAACTAGACTCAGTACTTCTTGGATAGTTTCTCTCGATCCATTGATATACCTTAGAATATTTTTTTTTACTTTTTTCAGTATGTCTTATTCTGATAATCAGCTTTTAGAATTCTTTGGTGTAATCCTTCATAGTCATATCCCTTTACCTTAAACTATGTAACTTCTTTAGTAGTTCCAATTCATAGTCCATTGGTATGAATTATCATTGTAGTTTTTTATCATCCTCTTCCACTTTTTTATTCTTTCATTTCCATTCGTATGTCTTTCCAATTGTACTTCTTTCCACTAGACAATAGCATGTCCCTTCAATTTGGTTTTTGTGAATCTAACCTTCTTTGGATCCTCTATCTCCTCATACTCAAAATACTCATCCGACTCATTTATCCAATCTATTAGTTCTTCTAGATTCGGGTTGTTGGAACCTTCAAATTTTGGCAAAATTTGAAGTACCTATGATAAAGAAATTGATTATAGCACTCAGAAATACACCTATGAAATATGTCCCAGTAGCCTACTTTCAAGGATCATAAATTGAAGCCTATTTAATTTTATGCTAAATCACTTGGTAAACACAGTCATCTAACATATGTAAATGTGTACATCTAGTTTCAGCTTCCTATGATCAGATTTGATAGAGTTTTGAAGCACCTAGTTGGAGGGTTCTGTAAGAGTTTTGTTGTCTAAGCATTATTAAATCTGTAAGGGTGGTCAACTTTGGAGGTCAATATTTATGAGTTGGATAATTCTCGTGATGAACCAATTGGTGCTTGTAATTTTCCCCATATTAACGTAATTCTATGTCCATTTTCCAAGCCCTAGTACCTTGTTTGATATTTTTACCAGGACAAAAGCAAATATAGTCTGTAAGATCTACAGTCTACACAGTGTTATGTCTGTCAAAGTTGCCTTCTATATGAATCAATATTCCACATTTGGGTGATAGTTAAGATGGGCGGATTTGTTCTTGTGATTCTCTAAATATTCATATACCCCTATGTGAATTTTTGGATCCTCGAGCTTCAATTTGATATTTTTTCAAAGTCAAAAGCAAATGGAGTTTTCACATTTTGACATCTGCATTTCCAGAAGGTTTCAAAGGGGTCACCTTTGAGCTTTAGTATTTTGTAAAGAAATTGGATTGATGAAAATCCCTTCTGCATACATGTTAATTGGGCCGAAATGAACTAATTTCCCCAGTGGTAGTTTCCCAAGAAGAGATCTAGTATTATTCAAGGTGGTGATTTGCTGAGTTCTAGTTAGTTTTTGACAAGTGTAGTTTCAGAAATAGCTAGGTGAGATGCAGTTATTAGAGAATCTATTAAGGCCCTAAACACTCTTAATGCACAAGAAGAAGAATATGGACAGTTGTTAAGCCTGCATAAGAATAAAGAAACACTATCAAGGTGATATAAGGTGATAAAGAGATTTGTTAGAAGTGTGGGAGTTGTGTGAAGGGTTTGAGAACCAGTGAAGTATGTCAAACTCCTAGAAACATATGGACAGTAAGGAAGGCTTGTCAAGTCTTGTATGGGAAAAAGAAGACCCTAATATAGTTTTTACCATCATTTTGATCCCTATGAGATCAACATACTACTATGTCACCTAGTTACAAGATTGTATGGTGTTTAAAGACATTGGAAGGGTTCAAAATAGCATACACAAGTTACAAAGGAGTCCTTTGGATTTGATAGTTATTTCAAAACATGAGATATAGAAACGATAGATGCAAATGGCTACTGTGTCATCCTAGGGCATAAAAATGTTGATATCCTTAAGATGGTTGGATACAAGTTGTCAGCACTTGAAATCGAAGAAAAACTTTTAGAGCATCCAGATATGATGGAATGTTCTATTTTGGGGATACCAGACGCAGTCTATGGGGAAATCATATGTGTAGTAGTAGTACCAGAAACTGATGTTACAATCTTCACTGCAACCACTACTATGCCTACATCAACATGCCAAATTATAAACTGTTCATTATAAAATTTTATGTTACACGATTGCATACCGTAGGTGTTGTCGATGTCAGTAGTGTCTTTGAAGGAAATGGTGACAATTACACATGCAACCATGAGAATATAATTGATCTCAGACAAAAAAGCAATAACAAACAAGGAGCATATGGATAGAGGTGTTGTTTTCATTCATGATCATCATCACCTTGAGAATAGTGGCTACATATGTCCATGGGCTCAGTCCTGCGTTGTTGTTGGTGGATCACGGGGAAGAAATGACAAAGATAACAATGGCTCACTAACTTCAATAAAATTGTCATAGTTAATCATGATCACCTCTTTGATACAGCCCCTATAGCAACTCCTACGAGAGAATCACCTTGATCTGGAGCTAGAAGTGAGAAATCAATGTATCCTTCAAGAACACCAATACATCCCTACATGACTCCAATTAGGAGCATCCATCTGCAAAATGTAGAAGTAAGAACAAGGCAAATGAACTATTTAGAAGAATATGTCATGGATTGTAGTGATTATAGGATATGCATAGAATGGAGATGTTGAAAAGATAACAGAGTATGGACACCCATTAGATGTAACTGAAGGAGATTTCTATCAGATTTTATAGTTAAAAATGCCCTAGTATACATGTATGAAGAACCTGGAAACTTGGATAAGGCAAAGAACTATTTGAAATGGGAGTCATAAAACAAGGTATAAGCATCCATCAATGCATAAATGAAGTAGGGATTTTTATCAAATATTATAGCCAGATATGCTCATATGGAAACATATGAGGAATGAGAAATCTTTAATAGCCCACCATCATGAATATGAATACAAATGTACAAGCTATTTCAATTAAGATTCAATGAAGTTCATCATAGATAGTATAGTGAAATATTTCTTGACAAGCATGATGATAATTTTAAACTGTAAAGGAAGCTTTGATATTGTACTATGAAATGCAACAGACCTATGTGGTATTGCGGAAGTGTACAAAGTTTTCCCTGCATCCCTACAATGGCAAGATCAAAAAACCTAAAGCCAATGCGGGAGAGTGGTAAGAGATTAAAGTGACTGGAAGCCCCACGACAAATGTACCATAATGCAAAAAGTGATTTGTGGTATTACGGTGAGATTATACAAGTGAAGCATAAAATATTTTGCAATTAAAAAATGGTGAATATTTATTCACGGGAAAGGGAAAATCTAATATTATTTTGAGGGAGTTAAGTGAAATTAAAAATTACGAGGTGGGTAATTATTTTTACCCAAAGGGTATATTTATTGGTGAAAGTACAAATATGAAATTGCCGGCAAGAGAGGAATAATGTATTATTGGGGAAATTATTCACAGGGATGATGGAAGATAATAAAATATTTGTGAGGAAAGACAAACAAAAGATAATGAAAAGTTGCACCAGATGGATATGTGAAGGGTCATAACCCTTGGAAATACAAAGTATATATGAAAGATAAAATCAAGAAAAAAAAAAGAAGGGGGGTAGAACAACATGGTGTACTTGTGAAGATTTGAGATGAGATTGTGTAGAAATGAATTTGCTCTAAAAATGGTTTCAATTGTTTATCGATTTAAATGAAAAGAAATTGTGAAACTGTCTCCAAATTGTTTTCTTTTAATCATATGAATGAATTTGTCAAGTACTTATTGATTTGTCCTTGCCTCTTTAAATATTGCTTTGTGTGATATTTTTTATGGGTTCTCTCAAGTAGAGATTAAATTATATTGAATATGTTGCTGTGATTCAGAGAATTCAGTTTGGATTAAGAAGAATGGTTTTCATGGTTAAAATTACTTGTACATTTATGCAAGGCATAAATAGGAATAGTGCTAAACAGTTAGAATTTAAGACCATTGGATGAGAAAAAACTCATTATGACTCTGATACCCAACAAATAAGGCACCAATCAATGTTATGCTCTAGAATAAATAAAATCATTGTATATTTTGATTTTTTAGTTGTACGAGTAGGAGTAGGAGTAGCAATTAGTATATTTAAATTTTCTATTTCAGACCCTCATGCCAGTATGAAATAGAAACCCTATGAAGTTGTATGAGGTTTTAATCTTCTTAAATATCACCATTTAATTCTTAAAATAATAAGCATTGGTGATTGAGGTACACCCACCTAGGCATAGCAGAGCCTAAAGAGCAAGGAATTCTAACCATTCTTGGTTAATTTCGTTTGTTGTCCAAATCAACTGTTGAAACTGATCATAAAGCCTAGCATACTTTTAGGGTTTTGTAATCTGCAAATTTGGGAACTAATAGATTGGTGACTCTACTAGAGATCTACTTGTAATAAGCAAAGGATGTGAATCTGATCCTAGAATTCTGTGAAGTTGAAGTCATTTTAGTTTTCCTCTTTTTCAAAAAAGAGGTGGTAACTCCATTAAGAAGAACATGATTAGAGAATGGCCCAACAATATGTTGAAAATTCACAACATAGGCCTGGAGAGCAAACACCTCAAATGATATGCTTTATTGATGCCCATGTTGTTTCTACTTCAACAACAGAAATGACTAATGAAGAGTTAAAACAAGAGGTAAGAGAATTGTGAGCACAAATTGAAAGATAAAAATTGATAAGGCAAAAGAATGAATTGGAGCAAGAGCTACTTCAATTGAGTGGCCAACCTATTTCAAACATGTCACAATATAGGCCTAACTATAATCAGGTTGGATATGTAAACACAAGTAGCTATTTGATCCCGCAAGTGCCCTATAATGCAGTTGGAAATCTTGACAATACAAATAATACTCATTATACATAGCAAAATGTTTCTGCACCACAAGTTTCAAATCCAATAACTATGCCAATGACTTCTTAGCCTGTTGGGAATGCTCACCTTTTTCCTCCTGGTCAAGGAGGAGTGAGATACCAAGATCATGGACATAATCCATATGTTGGGCAATATCAATATCAATATATGCATCAAAATGTGTAGTGCAATATGAACCCTCATGGAGAGGTTAACCAAAATATGCATCATGGTGTGTATCAACAACATCAATAGTAGGGACCTCAGTACCAGCAATATCATCCACATCAAAGATAAAATATTTTTGTAAAGGGACCTATGAATGTAGACAGGGTTAGACAGCTTGATTTCTTTGGTATTCAAGGGTACCCAAATGCAATTGGCAATGAGGTAAATGAAGGAGCAAGTCCACTCGGTAGTGAACAAATAGCACATCCATTGACAGACACAATTGGTGAACAAGAAGTATGTACATCTAAGAATGGTTCCCAAAGTTTTTCAAACCCATTGTATGATGAAATGATAGAAGAAAATCAAACAATATTTTGCCAAGGTATGTTAAAACATGATTTTCATGTGTATTCAAATCTATTTTATAATGAGGATGAAGCATTTTTAGATGATTAGAATGTTGTATCAACTTGTAAAGCAAATGATTATGCTGATGAAAATAATACATCAAATTTCTTATTTCTTACTGATCCTAAGTATTTTTGTGATGATGAAAAAAGAAAAGAATACATCACCAATAAGGTGAATGAAGAGGCATGTTCACTCAGTAGTGAACAACTTTTGAATTTGTTGACTAGTGAATATCATAGACATACACATAAAAATAATTCTGAAATTTCATGCCCAACACACATTTGTTTTGACATTGAAGGTACTTTGTGTGACAATAATGATGCATTATAGGGTGAGTGTGAAAGAGTATATTTATTAGGGTTACATTTTCATAAAATAGGGAAATTTGGTAGTTGTGAATTTCATTATAGAAGTGCTCCAAAAATGCATACTTTTGTTGAATCTTGGGGTGTTGATGATTCAATCTTGTTAATTGTTGAGGCAAATGATGATGAAGTTTTAGGTTCACAATTGTTGCAAAATAATTTGTTCTTCCTTCCAGTTCAGTTAGAGAGCCGTCATTTGGTGAATGACAACAAATGTGATGAAATAGGGTATCACATAGAGTATGGGTCTAGCTTGTTTGGTGGTTGTGACTTCTTCTTGTCACATGATAAAAATTTTCAGATTATACCTAATTTCCAGATGCATAATAATGGAGAATGCAATGACAACATTGAGTATAGTAAGGTGATGAAAGATATCAACATATTCTATCAAGAAGATTTCAATAATATTTTTAGACTGGCTTCAGTGCAACGTTACGAAAATCAAGTGTATGATAGAGGTAAATAAAAACTTCTCTTTTCTGGTGGCCTTGTGCCATCAGCTGTGGTTTATTTTTTCAAACCATACCAGTTCAGAGTAGAGGAGAAGTTTGACTCTTTTCCCCAATCAATAAAACACTTGGTCTGCTTCTACCAGAGATTTGAATTCTTACTATGCCTGTAAGGGGCATACATCCCCAGTCGGAGCCACTATTGGCACATTCAAATTTTGGCAAAATTTGAAGTTCCTATGATAAAGAAATTGATTACAGCACTCAGAAATACACATGTGAAATCTATCCTAGTAGCCTACTTTGAAGGATCATAAATTGAAGCCTATTCACTTTTATGCCAAATCACTTGGTAAACACAATCATCTGACATATGTAAATGTGTATGTCTGATTTCAGCTTCCTATGATCATATTTGATAGAGTTTTGAAGCACCAAGTTAGAGGGTTCTACAAGAGTTTTGATGTCCAAGCATTATTAAATCTACCAAGGTGGTCAACTTTGGAGGTCAATATTCACGAGCTGGATAATTCCCATGATGAACCAATTGGTGCTTACAATTTTCCCCATGTTAATTTACTTCTATGTCCATTTTCCAAGCCCCAGTACCTTGTTTGATATTTTTACTAGGACAAAAGCAAATACAGTTTGTAAGATCTGTAGTCTGCACAGTGTTATGTCTATCAAAGTTGCCTTCTATATGAATCAATATTTCACATCTGGGTGACAGTCAAGATGGGTGGATTAGTTCTTGTGATTCTCTGAATATTCATATACCCCTGTGTGAATTTGTGGAGCCTCAAGCTTCGATTTGATATTTTTTCAAAGTCAAAAGAAAATGGAGTTTTCACATTTTGACATCTACATTTCCAGAAGGTTTCAAAGGGGTCACCTTTGCGCTTTAATATTTTTTGAAGGAAGTAGATTGATGAAAATCCCTTCTGTGCATGTGTTAATTGGGCCTAAATGAACTAATTTCCCCAGTGGCAACTTCCCGAGAAGAGATCTAGTATTTTTTTCAAGGTGGTGATTTGGTGAGTACCAGTTGGTTTTTACGGGTGTAGTTTCAGAAACGGCTACATGGGATGTAGTTATTAGAGAATCTATTAAGGCCCTAAACACACTTAATGCACAAGAAGAGGAATATGGATAGTTGTTAAGCTTGCATAAGAATAAAGAAACATTATCAAGGCGATATAAGGTGATAAAGAGATTTGTTAGAAGTGTGGGAGTTGTGTGAAGGGTTTGAGAATTAGTGAAGTATGTTAAACTCCTAGAAACCTATGGACAGTAAGGAAGGCTTGTCAAGTCTTTTATGGGAAAATGAAGACCCTAATATAGTTTTTTTCCATCATTTTGATCCCTATGAGATCAGCATACTACTATGTCACCCAATTATAGGACTGTATGGTGTTTGAAGACATTAGAAGGGTTCAAAGTAGCATATAGAGGTTACAAAGGAGTCCTTTGGATTTGATGTTTATTTCAAAACATGAGATACAACAATGATAGATGAAGATGGCTAATGTGTCATCCTGGGGCATACAAATGTTGATATCCTTAAGATAGGTGGATACAAGTTGTTAGCACTTAAAATCGAAGAAAAACTTTTAGAGCATCTAGATATGATGGAATGCTCTATTTTGGGGATACCAAACATAGTCTATGGAGAAATCATATGTGTAATAGTAGTACCAGAAACTGAGGTTACAATCTTCACTGCAACCACTGTTATGCCTACATCATCATGCCAAATTAGAAACTGTTCATTATATCCTAAAACTTGATGTTACACGATTCTATATCGTAGGCGTTGCTGATGTTGGTAGTGTCTTTGAAGGAAATGGTGACAATTACACATGCAACCATAAGAATATAATTGATCTCAGACAACACAGCAATAACAAACAAGGAGCATATGAATAGAGGTGTTGTTTTCATTCATGATCATCATCACCTTGAGAATAGTGGCTACATATGTGCATAGGTTTAGTCCTGCATTGATGTTGGTGGATCATGGGGAAGAAATGAAAAAGATAACAATGGATCACTAACTTCAAGAAAATTGTCATTGTTAATCATGATCACCTCTTTGATATAGTGCCAATAGCAACTCCTATGAGAGAATCACCTTGATCTAGAGCTAGAAGTGAGATGTCATTGCATCCTTCAAGAATACCAATACATCCCTACATGACCCTAATTAGGAGGATCCATTTACAAAATGTAGAAGCAAGAATAGGGCAAATAAACTATTTAGAAGAATACTTCGCAGATTGCAGTGATTGCAGGATATGCACAGAATGGAGATGTTAAAAAGATAACAGAGTATGGACGCCCATTAGATGTAACCGAAGGAGATTTCTATCAGATATTATAGTTGAAAATGCCCTAGTATACATGTATAAAGAACTTGGAAACTTAGATAAGGCAAAGAACTATTTGAAATGGGAGTCATAGAACAAGGTATAAGCATCCATCAATGCATAAATGAAATAGGGATTTTTATCAAATATCATAGCCAGACATGCTTAGATGGAAACATACGAGGAATGAGAAATCTTTAACAACCCACCATCGTGAATATGAATACAAATGTTCAAGCTATTTCAACGAAGATTCGGTGAAGTTCGTCACAGATAGTACAGCCAAAATTTTCTTGCAAAGTAGGATGATAATTTAAAACTATAAAGGATGCCTTAAGATTGCACTATGAAATGTAATAGACCTGTGCGGTATTGCGGGAAAGTACAAAGCTTTCCCCGCATCCCCACAATGGCAAGATCAAAAACCCTAAATCCAATACGGGAGAGCGATAAGAGATTAAAATGACCAACAACCCCGTGGAAAATGTACCATAATGCAAAAAGTGATTTGTGGTATTACGGTGAGATTATACAAGTGAAGCATAAAATATTTTGCATTTAAAATATGGTGAATATTTATTCACGGGAAAGGGAAAATCTAATATTATTTTGAGGGAGTTAAGTAGAACTAAAATTGTGGGGTGGATAATTATTTTTACCCAAAGGATATATTTATTGGGTGAAAGTACAAATGTGAAATTGTCAGCAAGAGAGGAATAATGTATTATTGGCAAAATTATTCACGGGGATGATGGAAGATAATTAAATATTTGTGAGGAAAGACAAACAAAAGATAATGAAAAGTTACACCAGATGGATATGTGAAGGGTCATAAACCTTGGAAATACAAAGTATATATGAAAGATAAAATCAAGAAAAAAAAAGAAGGGGGGCAGAATAACATGGTGTACCTGTGATGATTTCAGATGAGATTATGCTGAAATGAATTTCCTCTGAAAATGGTTTCAACTGTTTATCGATTTAAATAAAAAGAAATTGTGAAATTGTCTCCAAATTGTTTTCTTTTAATCATATGAATCAATTTGTCAAGTACTTATTGATTTGTTGTTGCATCTTTAAATGCTTCTGTGTGATAAATTTTTTATGGGTTCTCTCAAGTAGAGATTAAATTTTGTTGAATATGTTGTGATTCAGAGAATTTAGTTTGGATTAAGAAGAATAGTTTTCATGGTTGAAATTACTTGCAAGTTTATGCAAGGCATAAATAGGAATAGTACTAAATAGTTGGAATTCAAGACCATTGGATGAGCAAAAACTCATTATGACTCTGATACCCAACAAATAAGGCACCAATCAATGTTATGTTCTAGAACAAATAAAACCATTGTATATTTTGATTTTTAGTTGTAGGAGTAGGAGTAGGAGTAGCAATTAGTATATATGAATTTTCTATTTCAAACCCTCATCCCAGTATGAAATAGAAACCCTATGAAGTTGTATGAGGTTTTAATCTACTTAAATATCACCATTTAATTCTTAAAATAATAAGCATTGGTGATTGAGGTACACCCACCTAGGCATAGCAGAGCCTAAAGAGCAGAGAATTCTAACCATTCTTGGTTAATTTCATTCGTTGGTCAAATCAGTTGTTGAAGCTGATCATAAAGCCTACCATACTTTTAGGGTTTTGCAATCTGTAGATTTGGGAACCAACATGGGTTGCCATAATAATTTCAAACTTTCATTCTATATCTCTTACCAATTCTAGAAATGGATTTTGAGATTCTAACTCTTCTTCCTAATCCTCCACATCTTATACATAATCTCTAACATCTTCTATAGCACTTTCATCATCTTCCTTTAGGCTTCGATTCATTTTTCTATCCTCTTTTATGGCTTTCAACCAAACTCTATTTTCTTTCACCTCTTTTAGGAATTCATCCAATTTTCCAACTATGTTGGTGACACCTTGAATTCTTTGTGGTGGCATTCTCCCTAACCTATTGTAAGTCACCTCTGGTTAGTGGTCCACCTACAATCACCCTTGCAACTGCCTCTTGACTGGTGATCTATTAGCAAAATTCTTGTTGGTCACCTCATATCAGTGGTCTATTTACAAGTAGATCCCATGGAGCAGCCATATACCTTCCTCAATATTTGAACCTTTTCTTTGATACCACTTGATGTATTCATGGTAAGAGGGCCTAGTGAATGACTATCCAACCATGCAACTACAATAGCCAAAACACCTACACAACAGTAGTAGAAAATAACTTACACAAATATACCCTAGGATAACCCTCAAAGAGGGAAAAACCTATCCTAAAAAAATTCATCATTACTTTATTGAATTTAAAACAAGATTACAATTTGTTGCAAGGGTGTATGTGCTAGCACGCAACCTAGTAAAAGCTAATTGTATTCCCATTACCTAAACTTTGTCTTGAACCCTATGTTTGTCCTCACACTTCAATCTCCTTCTTGATGTCCTCCCCTCTCCCATTTCAAATGTTTATAGATCTCCTATAAATAGATACAATCTCTAACTTCTTATGTGGTCTTAATTTGTTGCATGACAATGCAAAGTTCTATACTCTTTAAAATGTATAGTTAGCTAGTGCAAAGCTAATTCCTCAAACCTAGCCAAAAAAATTAGTGTGGTGTCTAATGTCTGCTCCCATTGACCCAATAATCCTTCTTGTGTCCTTGATTGTTGCAATTCCAATTTATCTATCTCCAATAGTCATTTTGTAATTACGATAGTCTATCAGTCTAATATCGAGTTAAGTCATTGCACTGGTTCAATTCTTCTCAAATGTGGATATGTCTATTCTATACACCTCTTCAATGTTATACCAGGACCACAAGGATTAAATGTAAAATGTGATAACTTCCTAAAATGAACCATGGTGATGTAGGATTATTTTGTTCTCCCCAAGATGTTCCTTAATCACTTTGTGCTAGGATTGAGGTTTTTGAGATCTAAATTAGATCTTTTTGTTTCCTATAAATTGGCAGTGATTGATTCCTTGTTATCAAATTGTAGCATCACATTCCATAATGCTCATAAATTAACATAAGTATTCATCTTAACTCAGAATTAGAATACATCATGATTATCCAAATCATAGTTAAACAAGAATGAATCACTATCATTACAAACATTAAGCATGTTATTCTTTTTCAGAATATAACAAAACTTAGAATTACATTATCCAAGATATCTCATTAGTGAATAACTTCCACTATGTATGTACAAGGCTATGCTGAAGGCATCAAATATCCAATTATACATAATAAATGACTATCAAGTCATATAATGAAAAAGCACTACATTTGGAACTTTTGACATTTGTCTTCATAATCCTTGACTTGTCTTCTACTTGGAAGGAGAGCATCATCCAAGTGCTTTTCCTCCAACCATAGACCAGTAGTCCCCTGCACAACTTCCTACCTGGAAGTAGCCCTACCCTTCATATAAGGTATAAATATAAGGAACCGTTAGGTTTGCCATCTGAGTATCTACTGTTGTGTTCTTCATAATGTCTCATGTTCATACAACTATAGATCCACTCTAACTATGTATGACACTACTAGAAACATCATGATGTCTGGAGCACTGTGGACCAACTAATGCACATAGAGACAGATGCATTACTTTGGCCAAAGATTTACATACAAATACATTTCACAATGAATGTAGTCATATATTATGCCTAATTTGACCTCTCTAGGTCTAGCAAAAGTAAGTTCAGTTTGATTCTTAGTCTAATTCTAAGATAGTCGACCTCTATCTTAGGGAGTACATTAAATATAACAGGTTGCTTTCGCAATAGGGAACATGTGACTCCTCATCACTCTATTCCATTTTTCAACATGATAATAGCCAAATCATGTTTTCCCAACAAAAGACTCCTATCTTAGGAGTACATTCAATTATGTTATGTTACTTTCACAATAGGGCACATGTGATTCCATGTTACCCTATTCCCATCTCTTCAAAATGTTAATAGCCCAAACAAGTTTTCCAACTTATGTCCTTCCTAGGTTCACAGTTTCATGTTGACCTATCACAAGGTTTACATTCAAATTCATGACATTTGAGACTTATATCATAATAGTCTAATAAGACAGTCTTACTAAAAAGACTCTATCTCAAGTATTCTCATGGGTTTTAATATCTTATACCTCATTCATGAAGTCTAGCCATTCGAAAAGAGTTGGCTTTCATTTACTTTGCAATACAAGAGTTTCATACTAACCATAATATTCATTCTCATAAGTATATAATTATCTAGGAGAAATAGTTCCTCCAATAAACTCGACATGCACTTAATGCTGCCTACAAGGCAATACAACTTACCTCTTATCCAATTTCTCCTTCTTCAACAAGGAGTCAACATATCTTTAAATACATAAGATGCATCATAGTTGTCATAATAACTATCATTAACAATAAAGCACTGTTATAGGGAATCTGTGACTCCACGTCACCCTATTCCCATACTTTCATAATGACATAAGTTTAATCATGTTTTCAACTCATGACCTTACCCAGTTGATGAACACATTGTAGCCTTTTCCCAAGGTTTACTTGTAGTTAAAAAAATCTAGAAGGGTATTTTAGAAGGTCCAAAAGGTTGATTCTGTTAAAAAAGATTCTATCTCAAGGACTCTACATGAGTTTATAGCATTATATACTAGCTTCATGGAGTTTGGTCAGTAGAAAGAAAATGGATTTCATTTACAATACAATTTAAGAGACTTAGACTAAACTTAGTTTACAAAAAGATTATCATTATAGTTCGAGGATGGTGCATCAACCACATGCAGGCTGAATCCTCCAAACATATATCTAAACAAAATAGTTTTAAACACTATATATCATGAGCACTATCGACTCGATCTCATCATAGAAGCTTTTGTGTGTTATCATTAAACTATCATCATGCTATGTCATATCGGCACTCAACATGGTTTTTGTTACAATGAGTATTGGCTCGGCCTTGAAGGCCTCGAGCAATAGTTAAGAAATACAATCAATACTAATTTGCAATATATTTCATTGACAGCCTTGAGGGCTTGGAGTATATCTCCAAGTAAATGCATTAACAAGATTAAACAACTGTAACATAGACCTCAAGGGTCTAAGAAATAAAGATTATTATATCGATAGCTATGGCCCGAGGGCCTCAAACAATAACCACAACCAATAATGCACTTGACTATCGACACAATCGACCCTATTCAATAGGGTTTTAATATTGTTTAACATTCAAAGCAATGTGAGTCTTTACACCTGCTTCGAATCTTACCTAAGTTTATTTGAGTGTTTATGATGCAGTCTATCATTGGCTCTTAGCAAAGAACTGTGGTGCCAACTTCCTGTGGCCTTTGACAAAGACTTCTAGCTAACTAAAAATTATCCTCTTCTTGCTCTATCTCTCAAGCATTATGAATAGCAATGGTAATGAATGAAAGAAAATACTTACAACTAAGTTTTGATCTTTTTTGCATGCCAAGAATGTGGTGAAATCGCCACACGAGCCCACAAAATGGAGGATGGTTACTCCACTCTGCCACCCCACGGCTTCCTTGGAGTCACTTAGTCCATTACCTATTGTAGACACCTAAAAGTGTCCTTAGGTCACAAAACCCTAATGTCTTCCACATTCTACTAATTTTCCCTAAATTTCTTTTATGGTTCAATAATTAATTTGAATTAATTAATTATTTGATAATTCACATTCCAAATATCCCCTTTCACTCACTTAATTAAATAAATTCCATTTGTTTAATTAAGGTTCACATATACCCTTCATTTGATTTATTCAAACAAATAAATCAAACCCATCACAAAAACCCCTTCTCAAATAAATTAAATAAATGCATACAATTTATTTAATTTAAATCACATTTCCCACCTCACCATATTTGTGAATTTTAAATTCACTTTTGTCCTCTAGTGGTGAGGAAACCCTAACTCATCCTAGCCCTCCATTTGGCCCTAAAGTCAACATGTAATCTGGGCCCTTCATTCAAATCATCTCTTCTATAAAACACCTCATTTAGCTCCATTTTCACCTCTTAGAAGACACTTTTTTAGCTCTGCATCTAATATAATATCTCCAATGTCTTGCTACCCACATACATGAACTTCTCACGATTGTGCAAAACCTGCAAATCTAAGAACAATGAGGCAAGATGGAGGAGAGAACTGAAGATTAGTCAATAGTTAGCTTAGATTTTAGTTTATTTTCATGTTTGTTTGATGATTTTCTAGGCTAGATTGCTCTTCATTGTAGTTAGGGTTAGCTGTAGTTTGTATTTTTGCATATTTAACCAATTTTTCCCTAACACACCTGCTAAATGCAAGTGGACAACAAGGATATGGATCTAAGTGGTCCAATATGGCCTCTCATCACTCCACTAATCGTGGATGATGTCAACCAACACACTTAACACATATACATATTAATAACATGGGGCTCGATACAAAGTTTAAATAATTATATATTAATAAACTCTCCATGCATCTTCATGATGTATAAAGGTTCCCATAAAATCCAAGATGTCATCATATGACATCATCACCAATATGGTGACACAATCAAAATATGATTTAGGGGTCAAGTACCACTCTCCCTTCTTCGCTATAAACTCAAAACATATTATACAAGAATAATAGATTCAAAATCCTGGTTTGGGAATTAAATAGAGAAAAAATAAAGTACTCCACCACTTCATGAGACTATCTCTTGACTCACGATGGCATTCTAAGAAAGTCATTTAGTCAAGTTGACGTAAACATCGTCGAGATAACTCAATTGGCATAATGACACATAAAGGAAATCGACTAGCAAGGAAAAGACACAACTCACTCAGACTTATGAGGGTTCATAAGGATGAAAAATATGATACTCAGATGAAAATTTAACCCATGTCCTGACATCTATCTCTTCCTCCTGGATGATACTCTCCTTCTATCTTCGAAGGAAGATTCATTTCCTGTTCACACTCAGCATCATAAAATCATGATCAGTGCATCAACTTCTGATTTGTAATTCATAATAATTAAATAATCATATGAGCATGTACTCTCATGTCTAACTAACGTTAGTATTCACATAATCAATGATTAAATCAGATATTTCCACAACATCTAATCATTAAACTATGGTTAATCATCCTGATTACGACACAAAAATAAGATTAAGCTAAACCATAAGTTGGGGATGTAACATATCTCCCCCCATAAGAGTCATTGTCCCCGATGTCTTCAAAATCAACCAATATAATAAGAAAAGTGTTGTGCCTCTTCAAGAACTTCTAAGGGACCCACATATCTAGGAGCCAGTTCGGTAGTCTTTCTAAACTTAATGGATCTCTTTTGAGGTTTTACCCTTAGAAGGACCTTTTTCTCCCACTAAGAAATTTCTTTCAATCCGCTTAGCACCCACATAACTTTTCAGACTAAATCTTGGTCTTCCATTTCTAACAGCATTTCTGGACCAAGGCTAACCCTATCTTCTAGCTTATCCAAGCTTATAGGGGTTCAGCACCTTCTTCCATATAATGCTTCAAATAGAGCCATCTTAATAGCAACATGATAAGAATTGTTAAAGGCAAATTCCATAAGAGGAAGATAATCTTCCCATTTGTATTGTTGGTCCATGCAATACATCCTCAATAACTCCTCCAACACTTGGTTTACTCTCTCAGTTTGGCCATTTGTTTCAAGATGATAAGCAGAGCTTATATTCAACTAGGTTCCAAGTGAAGAGAATAAGGTTTGTCAAAACCTCAATGTCATTTGTGCATCCCTATCTGAAATAATCTTCTAAGGAATGCCATGCAATCTAAAAATCTCTTAAACAAATTTATGGGCTATGATGGGTGCCCCATCCGTTAAGTTCCTAGATATAAAATGAGTGGCTTTGGTGAGTCTATCCACCACAACCAAAATAGCATTGTGCCTATTCCTTGACATAGGAAGCCCTTGCACAAAGTCCATGCTTATAATTTGTCATTTCCACTCAGGAATTTCATCATGGTATAAGAATCTTGTCGGGTGATGGTGTTCCACCTTCACCCTTTGGAATTCTATACATGCAGCTACAAAATTTGCAACATCCCACTTCATTCCTTTCCATAAATATAGGGGTTTCACATTGGCAAGTAACTTTGTTACTCTAGGATGTCCTAAATACGGTGCAGAATGAACCTCCTTCCACACCATATTCCTTAACTCTACAGAGTTAGGTACATATATCCTTCCTTTAAACATTAATAACCCATCTGGTTCAGGGTTAAATCCATCATATCTCAGATTCTGGGGATTTTCCATGAGGGCATGTTTTACCTACTCATAAAACTCATCTCCCTTAGATTTCTGTAGTATCTGATTCCTAAAATTAGAATGTATGGAGATCATTAAGGAGATGTGTCTTCACCTACTCAAGGCATCTACCACCTGATTTTCTTTTCCTTGAATATATTTAATCTCAAAATCATAATCTGAGATGAATTTCATCCATCTTCTTTGATGAGCATTTAGATGTGGTTGAGTAAATAGATATTTGACGCCTTAATGGTCTATTTCAAGCTCAAAGTGTTTTTCAAGCAAGTAGTGTCTCCACATTTGCAGTGCATGAATGACTACTACCAGTTCCAAATCATGTGGGGCATAATTTGTTCATAAGTTTTCCATTTTTGGGATTCATATGCAATGACTTGTCCATCCTGAACTAGTACACCACCTAAGACTTCCCCTGAGGCATCAGTAATGACTACAAATTGACCTCTGGATCAGGTACATTCAAAATTGGTGCTGAAGTCAATTTTTTTCCTTCAGTAGGTCAAAGGCCTCCCGGCACTTTTCTGACCACTCAAATCTCTTGCTTTTTCTCTGCAAGGAAGTTATAGGGTGTGCAATTTTGAAAAGTTTTTTACAAAAATGACTAATGCTCCCCAACATGACACACTGGGTCCAATTAGCCCTTTATCCAACAATTCCTGTAATTGAGCCTTTAGCTCCATTAACTCTGTAGTGGTCATTTTGTAGGGAGCTTTAGATATAATTTTTACCCTCAAATTATATCTATAGAGAAATCAAAAGCTCTTTTAGGAGGTAATTGTTGATATGCACTGAACAACTGAGAGGGGTGGATGAATCAGTTGTCACAAAAACATAAACACTTTCTGCAATTAAACATTCATCACTTATCCACAATTATTATGATTCAACAATGAGTGCATGAAATCAAAAACTTAACAACATCAAACACAAGAGACACCAGATTTATGTGGAAAACCCCAAGGTGGGGAAAAACCATGGAGAGGATTAACTCTCAATATATATTGCAATCTTTAAATAGTAATGTTTAGGCTTGGTCACCCCATGGGCCTAAACATACTGGCTTACTACCATGAAGAACAACTAGGTCTAGCAGACTCACTACCTTAACCCTAAACCTAGCAAGATTACAATAAGGGTTGTTAAACCCTGAGGGTTCTTAAACCCTACTAGTGGCTTACTGCCAGATTCACTGCAATGATCAACACCTTTCTTTGTTGTGAATAAACAATTCCTCAGCTCTACTCTTCCTCTGCCCTGCTCTTCCTCTCCTCTGCTCTGCTCTTCTTCTTCTTTCCTCTGCCTCTTCTCTGCTCTGCCTTTGGACCTTTCTTAATATCTTATTATTTCCACTCAAGGACACCTTTTCCACAACTCAACTACAAGTATTTTATACACTACATCTATTGGAAACAATCCAGACAATTGAGAGGGGGGTGAATCAGTTGTCCCTAAACTTTAACTTTTGAAAACTTCTTTACAAGCAAATTAATGATGATAACATTAAAGCATTAATCAACACATGAGCAGAAACAATATGAACACATAACACCAAAATTTTGAAGTGGGGAAAAACCATGGTGGGGGTTAACCCACAAAAATTGCATACCCTATTAAAAGTACTTGAGAAAATAGAAGGCACATGTCTTCAGGCACACTACCCAGAGCTCACTGCTCAAGAAGAGGCTCACTGCCTATAATAAATTATGATTTACATAGAGATAATGAACTGAGAAATAGCATCTATATTCATGCCTGAATCAGTCCCTTTGAAGGCTAAAAAACTTATGCTGCTATCTTCAAATTCTTCTTCACTGACTTTTCACTCTATACCTCCTTTGTTCCTCTTCTGCTCTGCTCTACTTTTTTATCCTTTCTTTTGATTTAACTCATTTGTTCAAGGATGATTTTCAACAACTCCTCAACAAGTATTTATATACTTCATCAACCTTGGAACAATCAAAAAGGTTGGCTAACCTCAACGCGGATCTTCACATTGTCAGCCAAACATAATTGAGACTTGAATCTTCCTCTATTAACACACTATGCTTCATAACATGCTCTTTAGATCATCTGCAACACGCTAGGACCATCCGGTCAGCTAAGAACAAGGAAGAACAACAACCTCAACCTTCAATGCAGACCTTCAGTACAGAAGCCACATGATCTAGAGACCTCCACAAGCACATTGTATTCATCAATCACATCCATTCTATACCAAATTGCCATAATCATTTGTATCTTCCTCCGGAACCTCAAGAACACTATCTACCATGACTATCAAACTAGAAAGATTGCTTGTAGACCTTTAAACCACAAACCATTCGAGTTGAGGGAACACACCAACATCCCAGACATGCCTCTAGATCCACAGATCATAGAGTGGTAATATCAGACCAACTTCTTGTCACACTGTCTCTACTAAATACTACAGAATCCAGTTCTACTCAGATGGCCATAACTTCTTCAAATCTTCATGCAGATTTCTCAAATCTTAACTGGAGAAGCCTCTGACAATCCTCTACACAACCATATGGTCCGCATGTATTGATTGTGATTAATTTTCTCAATATCCTCAACAATCTGGTCCTCTATACAGATAGCAGTATATGATATAGTTGACACCAATGACAACAAGGATATGTTGACATCAATGACAACACTACTTAGGCACATATTTGCAACAATCTCCCCCTTTGTCATTGATGGCAACATATGATGTGAAAAATTGAATTCAATGATCAAGACAAGAACTTCTCCCCCTTTCCTTTCTAACTTCTACAATTTCTTCCTTTACTGCTCCCCTTTACATCAGCAACTAGTTTTTCACATGACTTCTCTCCCCCTTTGACATCAATGGTAAAGGGCACATATTTTCTATATTTTCTCCCTTTTGCTTCAGACTGATCCCAAAATTTGCATATTGACTACTCCCCCTTTGAGTAGTACCTCCTTAACATCAATCTGGATCACAGGATATGAATGTGAATTCCACCTGACTGATGCACCTTAGTGCATCTTAGTTCTGATCAGGAGGGGTAATAACCCCTAACTTTTCTTTAAGATACTCAAAAGTATCTTTGAGAAGAGGCTTAGTGAAGATATCCGCAATCTAATCTTTGGAAGACACAAACTCCAACTTGACATCATTCTCATTAACTTTCTCCCTTAAGAAATGAAACTTGATAGATATATCCTTTGTCTTTGAGTGCAATACCAGATTCTTTGAAATGCTTATAGCACTTGAATTATCACAGAAAATTGTGACTGGCTCCTCAAACACAACTCTGATGTCCTTCAACATTTGCTTCATCCATAGAACTTGAGAACAATTATTTTCTACTGCTATATATTCTGCCTCTGCAATAGACAAAGAAATTGCCTCTTTCTTTTTGTTCATCCAAGATACCAATCTTCTTCCAAAGAAGAATGCACCACCACTAGTCATCAACATCTCCTGCCCAATCAGCATTTGTATATGCATGAAGAGTGAAGTCATTGTCCTTTGGATACCACAATCCATAATCAATTGTCCCCTTGAGATATCTAAAAATTCTTTTGACTGCCACAACATGGGATTCTTTTAGATTAGCTTGAAATCTGGTAACAAGTCCAACTGCATTCATGATGTCAGGTCTGGTCTAGGTCAGATAAAGCAATCCTCCAATCATTAAACTGTACCTTTTTTTATTTGCCTTGGGGGAGTCATCATCTTTGCTTAAATTACATCCAGTTACCATAGGAGTACCTACTGGCTTTGAATCTTCCATTCCAAACTTCTTCAACAATTCTTTCACATACTTGGACTGAGATATGAAGATACCTTTATCTGTTTGAACAATTTGCAGACCTAGGAAGAAATTCATCTCACCAAACATTAACATCTCAAACTCACTTTTCATCTGATCAACAAATGCTTTGCACATGCATTCTATTGGGTGAATATTTTGTCGTTAACTCACTAACGGCAAAATGGGTATATCAGCCATAGCTATGATGAGACAAAGTCTCTCCTCTCAACAAGGGGAGGTTCCCTCTAGTTGCTTGACTATTACAAACAAATAACTTATCACAAGATACTTTAAACTAAACACTAATTCAGGGGTGAGATCATATCATCCATTTTTCTTTTTTCAGAATGATGTTTATAAAATAAAAGAGCATTTTCTTGATACAAACTGAAAAACCAAGAAACCCACAATAGCACAAAGTCTATCGTTGTTTCTTTTGCTGATTTATAACTAAAAGATTTTGGAACAGAGTGCAGCCCAAAGTCTTCACTATATGCCGATATAAGATAACACGATCACAAACAATAACTTGCAGCTCAAAGTCTTCAAGTTACTTCTCATTCACAAACTTAACACAATTCTCACAAATGATTTTATAGGTCAAAGTCTATTAAAATCAGATTTAGAATACTCCTTAATCACTTGAAATAAACTCTCACACTTCAATTACTTATCAAAGATAATATGATAGCAAAGACATAAGACCAATTCTATCATAAAACAAATCACTCCAAGACAAAGATTGGAACTTAACTTGCTTTTTTGTATTGATAAATATTTGATAATTGATTTACACAAATAAGCACAAAGTCTCAACTTGCTTCTCAATTCGGCAGAGTTTGGTTACAATAGATAAAAGATGATATTTACAAAAGAGGCCCTCTTTATTTATAGGGAGGAGCCTGGAGCAAAAATAGGAAATTTACAACTACTTTGACTTATTCAACAAAAGAGTCCTATTTGACTTGGGACTTCTCTTGTCTCACATGTAATTACATTTTGGAAAATTACATGTGAAAATGTCCAAAACAAAATTCAAATTACATATCATATACAGGAAAAATAAACTAAGGCACTAGCTTCCTCCGTCATTCTTCTTCAGAAAGTTCTGGTACATAGCTTGGATGTCTGCCATCTCGCATGCATCTGGTTTTGCTGTGTTCTCTGAGATGGTGCGGGCCCAGAGAATGGAGTCTTTTACCGCCTTTATTGTCTTTTCATGCTTGTCTAGATTATCTTTCAGGTTCTCTAGAGTCGAGTGTTGGTCATATAGATTATCCATTGAAAGCACTGAGGGCCCTCCTCTTTGAATTTTCTTTAGACCATCTCTTCAAAGGAACTTACCATCACCTCTACTGAGAGAAACTTTTGATCTTCCCCTATTAGGGTGCATGGAAGTTCTTCTAGCCGGTGTAGAAGTGTGACATCACTATCTTCACTAGCTTCTCGGGATTGACACAGATCTTCAAGTAGACCTTTTATTATGTGGATTTGATGTACCAAAGTCTCCTTGGTCTTGAGATATGATTCTCTATTTGTAATGACCCCAATGGTGATCAGATTCTTTATCTTGATCTTTTTCATATCTATCCACTCTTCCAAACTATCTTCTTAATCTTGCAGCTCTTGTGAAAGTAGATCTACCAGGTTGTCCAACTCAGCTTTAGCTTTGTCCATCTTCTCTTTCCTTTCCACAGTGGTTTTCAATAGGATTCGCCCTTGAGCTAATAGGCGTTCCACTACATCTCCTACCACCCTTCCCCTGGCTTGTGCTTTTTCAACTTTCTAAATCAGGGGATCTTCCACTGTCACTGCCATGGGTTCTACCATTTCTAATGACTTTACTATCTTTTGAAGGACAACAGCAAGTTGTTCTACTTTAGCTTTGTACTATTCCTTCTCTTCCTTGACTTCATCATACTTTTCAAGTAAAGTGATGGCAGTGGTTTGAAAATCTGCCTTTATACTCTCATGAGTCAGCTTGCCCAACTCAACCCTTGAAATGACATAATCACTCATGTCAAAAGTGTCAATGGTGGCATCTTCTGGTGGTTTGGTAATTTCTGCGTACCTGATTCCTTTCTCATTGACAAGCCTAGAAACAGTCTTAGGCTTCTTCTTCTGATTCTTTACTTTTATAGGTAACAGCTTTTCAATATCGATCTCGTCAGGTGAGATAGCTTGCTTCTTCCTCTTTGGAGTATATGCAGATAACCATGGGGGAAGCACAGAAGCGCCAACAATCAGGGATGAATCTACTACCTATTTGGTCGGCCCCATGTTCACACCTGTGATAGTCACAATAGGACTGGTATTGGTAAAAACCACACCTATATCAACAACCTTTTCTGAAGCATCCAGAAGGTTCTCTAAAATAGATTGTTCACCAATGTCAAAAGATGGAGAAGCTAGACTTGGAATGGAACCAGAGGAATCAAAAACAGTCCCAAAACTGGTTTTCACAGAAACAGGGGTATTATCAGAGGAAACAACAAAGATAGGTGAAAGGGGAACATTTGAAATCACTGGGAAACTACTAGAAACTGGAACATGAGGAGGAGGTGTAGAAACTTGTGTTCCTATGGGAAGATCTTTCTCAGGTGATTGAGGTGGATTGCCAAGTTGCTCCTTTTCTACATCCTCGTCTTCACCTTGTTTAGTTTCATCCTCTTCATCAGATTTATCAGATACTATCACCTGTTGATCATCCTTAGACTTTTGAATATTTTGTTCTTCAGCCTCAATATCTTCCATCTCCATTTGATCAACATTAGTATCTTCAACATTTGACTCAGTGACGTTGGAAGTTTCTTCAGTTTCCTTCTTCTTCCCTCCTTTGGATACAAATTTAATATTTGGTTTGTGTATCTTAGAAGAAGGGGCATCACTCTTGTTTTTGGTTCTGTTCTCAGCCTTCTTGCATGTCTGCTCCTGTGTCTCAGTCTCTGACCCTGTGAGGAACTCTTTCAATTTAATTCCTTTACTTTCCAACCACACATTAGTGTTAGCCAGTATTGGTTGAAACCTTTTCCTGATGGATGTTTCTTCTTTGATTGACCATTTCACCTCTAGAAGAGGTGAAGCCTCAACATTCTCTGTTGTATTTGGGATCTAGAACATTCTCGTCATCCTCCATTCCATCTGGAATATCAGTGAGGCCTAGTTCTGCAATCTGACTTAGGTGAAGTCTGCAGAAGTCTAGCTTTCTGATCTCGTTATGTGTCCTAAGATCAGCCCATATGTCTTCAACCATTGGGACATGGAAGTTTGACTTCCTTTTGATCTTATCCTAAACTCTTCTGAAGTAAAAATGGTCTCTTTTCTTGTAAGTCTTCATAGTGACAAGTTGTAATTCAGAATCAATTATTTTTGCTTTATTGGCTGATTGAACTGAATACCTTCCAATTTCAACAGGGAATTTTATCCCCGACTTCTTCAACTCCATCTATTTGTTGTGCACTACAATCAACTGTCTACATAGTTCCATAAGAACAATACGGTCACTAGGATACCATGGAAGCATATAAGGGTAACCAGGACAATACCCTACCTGAAGATATGTGAAAGTGGGAAATTGCAGGAACAAGTAACCAAAAGAATTCACAACATGCCAAGCTTCATCAGAGATCCTTTTCTGAACTAGTTCACTATCCCATAAGCACATGAATACTGAAAAGAATGCATCATTGACCCTTCGAAAATGATGAATTGATCCCTTTAGAGTGATTTGAGGGTAATATTCATAAACTGGGATCAATCTCCTGTCTCCTACCTGAGTTAAACCTGGAAAGTTTATCATGATTACAGTAGCATAGACAAGATAAGAGGTCATATAAAATTTGAATGTGGTATTGACCTTTACCAGTTGCTCATGCAATGCATTGCGGATCTGTTCTCCCCAGAATATTTTCTGATTACCCCATAGAATTACCTTGATGTAAGTGTACATCCAGTCCTGGAATTTGGAAGTAGAAGGGAGTCCTCTGATGTGACTCAAAAGAGTAATCAAATCACAAACTTCTTCTACAAAGTCACTCCTATGAAGATCTTTTGGCCATCTGCTCAAATTACTTCTAGGGATTTTCAACCATTTGTTGTTGATGTACCTTCTAGCAGCTTCCACATCTTTATCATAATCATGTTGCCCCTGAGCAGTGTCAATCCGTCCAATATTTTTAATGGGTGGACACATGAAGATTTTGTCAAGGAATTCTGCATCCAATCTCATGATTACATTCTCCTGTCAATCCGTCACAACTCTGGTATCTCTGTTGTAATGGCTGGCTACCTAAAGAACAAACTCAGGATTGTGTGTAGAAACTTGAAATGATGCAACCAAATGAATATTATTGTCAATGATTTTCTAAATAGGCTTAGAAGGATTTGTTTGTTTTGTTCTATCTACAAACTCTGCCATGTCCACATGTCCAATTTCTATGTCTCTGATTTCATCAATATTTGAATGCACTGCTGTCACCGGAAAGACACCTTGGTACTTGTACTTCATGATTTTGGCCTTTGATGGAGATGGTTCTGACATGAGCTCTTGAAGAGAACTTTGAGATTGATGTCTACCATGAACACTGGTTGAGAACTGCAAAAGGCCATGATCTCACAGTTAGGGGAAAAATGGATAAACTGGGATAACCCTGATTCGATGATCATGGATAGGGGAGCATGTGTTGAAGGGCTTGAGTGCACGCAAATCGAGGCAAAGGTGAAAGCGGGCTAACAAGTCTTGAAAGGTGAATTTTCCCAGTGTTGGGAAAAATTTAGGAAAATATGGATGAGCGGTCAAAATGACCGCTCCTACATGAGGAAGTGTTTGCATGTGTAAAAGCGGGTATTTTCAATGCTTATGCATGTGTTTGGGAAGATCATTGGTCATCATGCAAAGTCGGCAAAAAACACCGCTATTGCATGTAATCACTTTGAAAAATATTTTATGTAGGGGCGGTCAAAATGACCGCCCTTACATATGTTAAAATGGCAAAAAATACCGACACTGCAAGCTGGGGGAGTTATAAGTGCTCGAGCAGGTGTTTTTGCCGACACTGCATGTAAGTAGGAAATTCAAGTTTTGGTGTCTGAATGGCAGTAAATGCCAACATTGCATATAGTAAAAGATACAAGATTTTTGTGTAAGGGCGGTGAATTTCGCCGCCCATACACCTTGTTGTTTGATGTGTATTGAAAGGTTTAAGTGGCTAATATAGCCAATTGTGCATTTGACAAAGATCCACAAGAAGAAGCATGTGAACGCGACTAATATAGCCGATGCTGTATAAAGGGGCTACAAAGTGTAAATTGGTTCTGATGCGTGATTGGCAAAACCACTGACACTCATATTGGTATAAGACTTAGGGCACAAAGATCGATCTATTTTGAAGACATATTTGATGCAGGTTTTGAAAAATGAACCAAGATTAAAACAAAAAAATGACCATAACAATAGAAAAACAACACTTGACAAAATCAAACAAATAAAACCATTATACTAACAGAAACCCTAAGAAAGAAAATGAAAGCGGGTAAAAGACTTACCTGTTCTAACGGAGGAAACCCTAGGTTCGACGATGGCGAATTCGGTTGAATCCTAGAATGGCGCGATCAAATGGCGCGAGGAGAGTCCAGAGACTAGCTAGGAAGTAAACCAAAATGAAATGACAAAAGAAACCCTCGAAAAGACATTAAAACTTGAAAACCAACCTTTAATATTCGGCATGAGTGGCCATTAATGGCACTCGAAGTTCAAGATCTTAGAGATCTTGATCGGGCGGCAAAATCGGCCGACCTCACACATGTTTTACCAAAAATGCAAAAGAGGTTGAATCCGTCGATGATGCATTTAAAAACCTTTTGAGGAAACATGTAACAATGGTGAAAAGTGTCACTCAGGCATACAGAAAATGAAAACTATGTAAGAGCGGTAAAAAGTGCCGCCATCACACATTAAACCAAAAAGAATATGTCAAGTCAGCAATTTCTACCGACATTGCATAAGTGAACAAAAGACATGTAATAGCAGAAAATTTGGCCGACTTTACATGTGAAGATTCAAAAATTTACTAACACCTGAAAAATGACTAAAATTAGCATTTTGATCAGTTTACGACTTAATCAATTTTTGCAAATATCGAGGAATCGATTCGAGGAAATGTCGCAAACTAATTTAGGATGTTAAATGACTTCACATAGGACCAAGAGAATCTTGTCTCGATTTGTGAACTTAGAGTGTAGATCATGAAACAGACAAGTTTCATGGGGGTTGTCTACAAAAATGAGCGCAGCTGATTTTGAGAACAACACATTCATTTCCACCAAAAATGATATCATCAATGAAGACCTCAACAATCAGAATGTCCTCATGATTTATCTTGAAGTAAAGATTACTATTAGTAGTACCTTTGCTAAATCCTAGCTTAAGCAAATGCTTATCCAATCTAGCATACCATGCTCTTGGAGCTTGCTTGAGTCCATACAAGGCTTTTCTCAGTCTACAAACCATATCTCCCTAATTAGACAACTGGAATCCTTCTGGTTGTTCAATGTAGACTTCTTCCTCCAAATCTCCATTTAAAAAAGCTAATTTGACATCCATCTAATAGACTTTAAAATCTTTGAAAGCAACAAAGGCAAGAAATAATCTAATTGCCTCTATCTTTGCCACCGGAGCAAAGGTTTCTTCAAAATCAATTCCTTCCACTTGAGAATAACCTTTACATACCAACCTTTCCTTGCTTCTTACAACCTCACCATCTTCATTTAGTTTATTCTGTAAGAGCCATTTAGTTCCAGTCACATTTTTGTCCTTAGGTCTAGGAACAAGATCCCAATGTGATTCTTTTCAATTTGCATCAATTCTTCTTCCATTGCCTTAACCTAGTTTTCATCATTGCAAGCTTCATTTACTGATTTAGGTTCAATCTTTGAAATCAAAAAAATCTCTTCTTGATCTTCAACAACTCTTCTCCTAGTTCGAACACCTCTATTTTTATCTCCTATGATTTGATCTTCAAGATGATTCATTCTTACATACCTGGGAGTTTTGGGAATTGTTTGAACTTCTATTTCTTGAACTTGTTCCTCATCTTCTGCACTAATCTCTTGAGTTACTGGTGTTACTAGATCAATCTGAATCTGGGTCTAGATTTAAACTTGTCTTCCTTGATTTTGACTTTCATCTTGATCATCTGAATCATATCCGCAATACCTAGAGTGACCTTCTTTTCTTTCATCAACTTTAACATTAGCACTTTCAACAATCTTTTGTTGAAGCACTGGTAAGCTTTACTTTGAGTTGAGTATCCCAAGAATATTCCTTCATCACTTCTTGCGTCAAATTTGCCTAAATCCTCATCTCTTTTGATATAGCATTTACTACCAAAAACTCTGAAATATCTCACAGTAGGAGGATAACCAAACCATAGTTCATAAGGAGTCTTACCAGAATTTTCTTTGATCTGCACCTGGTTAAGAGTGTAGACAACAATACTCATAGCTTCCCTCCAATAAACTTGAGAAACATTTGTTTCCATCATCATGGTCCTGGAAGCTTCTTGAATGGTCTTGTTCTTCCTTTCCACAACTCCATTTTGCTAAGGAGTCCTAAGAGCATATAACTGTCTTTTTATTCCATGCTTTTCACAAAAAGCATCAAACTCACTAGAAGTGAATTCTCCACCTTTGTCAGATCTCAGACACTTCAATTTCCCACCAATCTCATTTTCAACCATCATCTTAAACACCTTAACTAATTTTTCTTTTAGGAAGGTTACCACATCATCTGGGAGTAGTCATCAATCAGCAACATGAAGTATCTATCTCCTTGTATACTCCTAATTCTAGCAGGACCACAAAGATAAGTATGTACCAGTTCCAATCTCTCACTTGAACCTTATTCCTTACTTTTGAATGAAATTTTGTTCTATTTACCCAATTGACATTCTCTGCAAATGCCATCTAGTTTCACAAGTCTTGGAAGATCTCTTACAACTTGAGTGGAACTTATTTTGACAATGTTATCCAAATTCACATGACACATCCTCCTATGCCATAACCAACTTTGATCTGTTTGAGAAATTGGTGCAGGAGCACCTAGAAAATCATGTTTTGTGTTGTAATAAGTTCTATTTGACCAATGCATATCATTTTAGTTTGTATCTAGGTTCTTCAAGACCTAGAACCAATTTTGTAAGTCCCAAGTGACTTAGGACACATTTGTCAAATTGTTAATCACATAATGCCAAAATAGGGCAGTAGGACAGTTTGGGACACAAGACGGTTGGTCTCCCAACTATTTGAATCGGTTATTTTTCCTCAGGGCGAGTTGATAAACCTAGAGGAATGAACCAAATTATCATTGGAGAAGGTGGTGAATGTGAGTGTGCATTGTTGTTGAACTGCATGTTTGAGGTATTCTGAGAAGGAATAAAATTGTTTTGTTTTGTCAATCTAATTTCGGTTCTCTATAACTGTAAATTGTGTAACTGTAGATTTCTGTTTGAAGTGTAGTTCTTTCTGTGCATACCATTGCTGCAATATGTCGGTGTGAGGTATTCCACTAGTAGTTTTATGCCGTGAACAAGTGGAATGGATTCACAATGTATAGATCCATTTTGTTATGTTTCATTTTTGTCGTTCTGTGAGACAGTGCAGAAAGCCTGGGTAAGTTGTTCCGTGCAGTAGTTTACCTAGCATCCCCATGTGCTAGGATTCAGTTGAAGGAGTAGATGAACCGCAGAGTTGGAGAGACACAGAGGTCGTCATTAGTAAGACCAGGACCATCAGGGAGTAAATCGGTCATCAGACCGATAATGGTTGTTTGACCGAAACGAGGAGATAGAGAGATTTCTATCGGTGTGAGTTCTGTCTCATTTTGCCAAAGAAAGTTCCAAGTGAGCCATTGGTGTGTCTCCGACCAGCGGAGTGAGTTTTGAGGTTCTGGCCGATAGTGATTTTCTTGTCGACAGTGCCATCAACATATCAGAAGCACATCAAAGGAGGTTATCGATAAAGTCACACCTAACCAGCGTTGAAGCCATCACGGTTAAGACGAGGGGGACTTAACCGTCATCAGGACATCGGTTGAAGGATAGAAGACTTTGTTGATAGAAGTAAGTCTCACCGACGATGAAGAGTTGATCAACTCAGTGTGAGTCCGGTTGTATCTCACCGAAGATAAATTCAATTGAGCTATCGGTGTAAGGTAGATCAACAGTAAGACTTAAGAAAGTCATTCTGACTGACGGTTATCTGACCGATCGATGTGTATCGGTGGCCTGTAAGTGGAGACTTGCCGATAGAAAAATAAATTTGATTTTGTCTACATTACCATTACGTGCTCCCCATCATATTGGTATCAGAGTGAGTTTTGAAGATCACTTGGGTGGTGTGGTCTTGGTGTATGTCAGACAACAAAAGGGAAGCAGAGGCTGACACGATGCCTCCTAAAAGCATGTCACAAGATGCAGTGAAGAAACTGATTGAAGCAATGTTTGAGTCCAAGCTCGAGGAGTTGAAAAGAACATAGGGTAAGGATAGGGAAGATGAAAGTGATAGCGATGAAGGAGATATAGAAATTGATGAAACCAATAAGAGGACAAAGGAGATACCAGCAGACCAGAGGGCATTTGTAAATGCTTTGAATTCAGTCAATAGGGACACCATGGATGGGTTACATATGTATAGTGGAAGTATGGAAGCTGAAGAGGTGATTGACTGGATTGAGGCATTGAACAATCATTTTGAATACAAAGAAGTCCCTGATGATAAGAGGGTTAAGTTGGCAAAGGCAAGATTGAAGGGGTTTGCTCTTGCATGGTGGAATTATGAGCAAGGAGAGAGAGTCAAGGAGGGGAAGAATATGATAACCTCCTGGGAAAGGAGGAAGACCAAAATCAATTCACAATTCTTACCCCTAGACTATAACGTACAGATGTATAAGAAATTGCAAAACCTCAGACAGAGAGACCTTGATGTGAATGCATACACACAAGAGTTTCATAAACTTAGTCTTAGGTCAAAGAGACAAGAAGAAGAGTCAGAGAAGGTGGCAAGGTGTTTGAATGGCCTAAGGATGAACATCTAAGATGAGATCAGCATCTTAGCACCAGAGACAGTGAACGAGTGTTTCCAAATGGCCTTAAGGGCTGAAGTAAAGATAAAGAGAAAGAGTGAGCAGAATAATAGAGGTAGAGGAGGAAGAAGTTTAAGAGGCAGAGGCAGTTTTGGAGGAAGAAGTCCTAACCAAAGGCCTAGTGGTGAGTCTAGCCAAGAAGATCAAGTTGGAGACTCAAGTAATAGAGGAGGCTACCAAGGAAGAAGGCCTAATGGAAGGGGTGGGACAAATGGATCAGGTAGAGGATCCAAGTTCTCCAATATGAGATGTTATAACTGCAATCAGATAGGGCACCCAACATACAAGTGTCCAGAGAAGGCCTCAACTTCTCATGGCGGTGAGAAGAGAACCACTTTGATTCAAGAAGATGCAAGGAGTGTGACATCTCCTAAAGTGAATCTAAAATCAGAGTTGAGAGAAAATCTAATGATCAAGAGGATGCTGCTCAAGGAACCAATGCAGACTGAACTATCTCAAAGAAGGGCTTTGTTTAGAATCAACTACAAGATCCAAGGTAAGGTTTGTAAAGTTATTATTGATTCTAGTTCTACTGATAATATTATATCTTTGGAAGCAGTGAATAAGTTGAATCTAGAAAAGATACCCCATAGCTATCCATATCAAGTCAGTTGGTTGAATAAGGGGCAGCACATACTCATCAATGAACAAGCATGGGTAGAATTTAGTACAGGGGGATATAGAGATAAAACCTTGTGTGACATCCTTCCAATGGATGCTTGCCATCTTTTGTTGGGCAGACCATGGCAGTTTGACAGAAAGGCTCATCATGATGGAGAAAAGAATGCTTACTCATTCCAAAAGGATGGTGTGACTTATAGGATACAATCATTGGTAGAAGAGGATCCACAACATGTAGGGTCTAGTATAATGATGGTAGGAGAAAAGGAATTCATGGACACATTAAAGGAAGGTGGTGGAGTAGGTTTTTATTTGATTGTGAAACCTAAGGGGGGAAGAGAGGAAAGTGTGAGGGAAGTAGGACCTAAGGAGGTCAGAGATCTGCTTGAAAGTTACAATGGGGTGATTGCAACAGACATACCTGATTCCCTGTCACCTATCAGAGATATTAGCCACCAGATAGACCGTATACCAGGAGCAGTACTTCCTAATAAGGCAGCATATAAAATGACCCCTCAGTAGAATGAAGAGATAGCAAATCAGGTTCAAGAACTCCTAAACAAAGGACTGATAAGAAAGAGCCTTAGCCTGTGTGCAGTCCCTATTGTTTTAGCCCCAAAGAAGGATGGGAAATGGAGGCTTTACACTAATTCTAGGGCCATCAATAGGATAGCCATCAGGTATAGGTTTCCTATTCCTAGAATAGAAGATATCATGGATTATTTGGGAGGGGCCACTTATTTCACCAAGATAGACTTAAAGAGTGGGTATCACCAGATAAGGATAAGAGAGGGGGATGAGTGGAAGATAGCATTTAAAACCAATGAAGGGTTGTATGAGTGGCTTGTGATGCCTTTTGGTCTTTCAAATGTCCCAAGCACCTTTATGAGACTAATGAATGAGGTGTTGCTGGAATTCATAGGGAAATTTGTAGTAGTCTACCTTGATGATATCTTGGTGTTTAGTAAGAGCAAGGAAGAACACTTGAAACATTTGGAGATAGTCTTGAAGAGACTGCAAGATCAGAAGTTACTGATAAACTTGGAAAAGTGTGACTTCATGAAACAAGAATTGGTTTACCTAGGCTTTGTCATCTCTAAGGGTGATTTGAAAATGGATCCTTCCAAGGTAGAAGCTATTTTGAATTGGCCTACACCTAGGACAGCAGGAGAGGTCAGAAGTTTTCATGGTTTGGCCACATTTTATAGAAAATTTGTTAGGAACTACAGTGATATTTGTGCACCCATGTTAGAGACCATCAAGGGTGGAGGTAAGGTGAAGTTTGTGTGGACAAAAGAGGTAGATCAGAGTTTTGAAAGTCTAAAGCAGAAAGTTGTTGAGTGTCCTGTCTTAGTACTTCCTTATTTCAATAAAGTCTTCACCATTGAATGTGATACAAGTGGGCTGGCCATAGGGGCAGTGTTGAGCCAAGAAGGCAGACCAGTAGCCTTTTTCAGTGAAAAATTGAATGAAGCTAAGAGGAAGTACTCCTCTTATGATTTAGAGTTGTATGCCATGGTACAAGCTCTAAAAAAATGGAGGCACTACTTGCTTCCTAACGAATTTATTGTGTACACTAACAATCATGCTCTCAGTTTTTTAAATGGACGGGAAAAGCTCAGTCATAGACACATGAAGTGGGTGGAAAGTCTTCAAGCATACACCTTCATCATCAAACATAAGAAGGGGATAACCAATAAAGTTTTTGATGCTTTAAGTAGAAGGGTGTTAACAGTGCAAGAAGTACAGCTACAAAGCATGGGTGTTGAGGCACTCAAAGGATTGTATGAAGAAGACCAAGATTTCAAGGAGATTTAAAAGGTATGCAGTGAGATTGCCAATGCTTTCCATAGTGAATTCTCAGATTATACATTGCAGGATGGACTTTTGTTTACAGGGAGTCAACTATGTATCCCTAAGTGTTCAATGAGGGGTAATATAGTGAAGGAGAAGCATAGTGGTGGTTTAGGAGGACATTTTGGGCTCAATAAGACATTAGATCTAGTAAGAAGATTTTACTTTTGGCCAAGGATGCAATCTAATATCAGAAGGTTTGTTGAGAGTTATATGATATGTCAAAGAGCAAAGGGGGTCTCAACCAATGCAGGACTGTACCAACCTTTGCCCATACCAAATAGACCTTGGGAAAGTTTGAGTATGGATTTTGTGATGGGGTTACCAAAGACAAGGACAAGTTATGATAGTGTGTTTGTTGTGGTAGATAGGTTCAGCAAGATGGCTCACTTTATTCCTTGTAAAACCACCAATGATGCTAATTACATTACAGGATTGTTCTTTAAAGAAATTGTCAAGATTCATGGATTTCCTTTGAGTATTGTATCTGACAAAGACAGCAAATTTGTGGGACATTTTTGGAGAACCTTTTGGAAAAGATTGGGTACAAATTTGTCTTTTAGTTCAGTCTATCATCCTCAAACTGATGGCCAAACTGAGGTTGTGAATAGGTCATTAGGTAATCTGCTAAGATGTTTGACAAGAGAACATGGAGGTAGTTGGGATGTGGTACTCCCACAAGCAGAATATGCCTATAATGATTCTACAAATAGAAGTATAGGTCTAAGTCCTTTTGAAGTTGTCTATGGTAGTCATCCTAGAGGAATTTTAAATTGAGAGATGTTCAAGGGTTGGACAAGACGAGTGGACATGCTGATACATTTGCAGAGGCTATGAAGGAGATTCATCAACAAGTCAGGGATACTCTACATAAGACTATTCAGAAAATCAAGGCTAGAGTGGATCAATGAAGGAGAGATGTGCCATACCAAATCAGAGATCTGGTCATGGTTCACCTTGACAAGAACAGACCACCCAAGGGAAGCCACGGCAAGTTAATGATGAGGAAAATTGGACCTTGTCGAATTTTAGAAAAATATGGTCCTAATGCCTACAAAATTGAACTCCCTAATGATATTGCTATTTCACCTATATTCAATGTTGCTGATCTAACATTATATAAGAGTCCTGATACAAGAGAAGGTGCAGAAGATTCTATCCAAGACAATGAAGAGTGGGTGCAGTACTTACCACCAAAGCAACCATATACGATGGAGTGCATCTTGGATAGCAGGACATCCAAGAAGACAAGAAATCAGACCTACTTTGAGCACTTAGTCAAATGGAAAGGACTTCCAAACTCAGAATCCACATGGATGCTGGAAGAAGACATAAAAAGGCAGGGTGGTGATTTGCAGAAATTAGTCTCTAAGAGGACTTGAGACCAATTCCACCTGGGGAGTATGGTGCAGGAGCACCTAGAAAATCATGTTTTGTGTTGTAATAAGGTCTATTTGACCAATGCATGTCATTTTAGTTTGTATCTAGGTTCTTCAAGACCTAGAACCAATTTTGTAAGTCTTGAGTGACTTAGGACACATTTGTCAAATTGTTAATCACATAATGCCAAAACAAGGCAGTAGGACAGGTTGGGACACAAGACGATTGGTCTCCCAACTATTTGAATCGGTTGGTTTTCCTCAGGGTGAGTTGATAAACCCAGAGGAATGAACCAAATAATCATCGGAGAAGGTGGTGAATGTGAGTGTGCATTGTTGTTGAACTACATGTTTGAGGTATTCTAAGAAGGAATAAAATTGTTCTGTTCTGTCAATCTAGTTTATGTTCTCTGTAACTGTAAATTGTGTAACTGTAGATTTTTGTTCAAAGTGTAGTTCTTTCTATCTATACCATTGTTGCAATATGTCAGTGTGAGGCACTCCACAGGTAGTTTTCTTCCGTGAATGAGTGGAATGGCTTCATAATGTACAGATCCATTTTGTTATGTTTCATTTTTGTCGTTCTATGAGACAGTGCAGAAAGTCTGGGTAAGTTGTTCCATATAGTAATTTACCTAGCATCCCCATGTGCTAGGATTTGGTTGAAGGAGTAGATGAACCGCAGAGTCAGAGAGACACAGAGGTCATCATCGGTAAGACCAGGACGATCGGGGAGTAAATCGGTCATCAGACCGACAATGGTTGTTTGACCGAAATGAGGAGATAGAGAGATTTTTATCAGCATGAGTTCTATCTCATTTCGCTGAAGAAAGTTCCAAGTGAGCCATCGGTGTGTCTCCGACTAGTAGAGTGAGTTTTGGGGTTCTGGCTGACAGTGATTTTCTTGCCAATAGTGCCATCGGCATATCAAAAGCACATCAAAGGAGGTTACCATTAAAGTCACGTCTAACCGGCATTGAAGCCGTCACGGTTAAGATGAGGGGGACTTAACCGTCATCGAGACATCGGTTGAAGGATAGAAGACTTCGCTGATAGAAGTAAGTCTCACCAATGATGAAGAGTTGATCGACTCTGTGTGAGTCCGGTTCTATCTCACTGAAGATAAATTTAGTTGAGCTATTGGTGTATGGTAGATCAACGGTAAGACTTGAGAAAGTCATTCTGACCGATTGAGGTGTATCGGTGGCTTGTAAATGGAGACTTGCCGACAGAAAAATAAATTTGATTTTGTCTACGTTACCACTGCGTGCTCCCCATCAGAAATCAAACAACTTTTGCCTGAACTACTTAAGTGAAAGATGTTACCTCTAGTTTGAGTACCGGATGCAATTTTAGTTTTAGAATTTTCCAAGATTCTGCATTTTCCATCCTTAAACCAGAGATCATAACTCTTGTCAACCAACTGTCCAACACTAAGTAGATTGTGTTTCAGTCCTTCCACATATAGAACTTCATTGGTGTTGTTCTTACCATCAAAAGAGATGGATCCTTTGCCACAAATTCTACCACCTAAGTTGTCTCCAAATTTCACAAATCCTCCTTCATAATTTTCAAAACTCACAAACTTACACTTGTCACCAGTCATATGATGAGAGCATCCACTATCAATTACCCATTCATCCTTTTCAACAACCTGAGAAACCAAGGCACTTTCCACATTTGCACAGCAAGCAAATTCAATAGATATTGGATCTTCTTCTTTAATAGAAATGAACACCCAATCACTTTCACCATGATCAGATTCATCATATGTGACTCCTTCTTCTCTAGATTCTTAGACAAAGTAGCAATTCTTCTAATTTCTGTATCTATTAGGGTTTGGTTTTGAAAACCTCTCCAGACACCTTGAAGCAAAATGACCAATCTTATTACAAGCAAAACATTTGAGTGGCAACTTTCCTTCATATTTTTTGGATCCTCTTGGCATCCGTTTGGCAATGAGAGCTTCAAGATCTGCAGTCTCATTTTCATCATCTTCAAATTCCTTCCTTGTTTTGATAAATCTACTTGATTTTCTTGAAGAACCTTCACCCAGATCATATCTTTGCTTCCATGCACAATGGCCTTGAATGCCGATTCAGACTTAGGAAGCGAATCACCAAATTCACTTAATTTAAAATCTAAAGTTTTTCCAACTAGGTGATCTCTTGTAACATATGAGATAGTCATGATCTCCTCGATAGAAGCAACCTTATGTTTGTATGAATTAGGCAAAGATCTGAGCACTTTTGACACAATCTCTAATTCATCCAAAATTCTGCCAACACTCTTGATCCCACACACAAGTTCATTTATCTTTTGCATGTAGATTGTGATGTTTTCATCTTCACTCATCCTTAGATTTCCAAATTTTCCTCTTAGACTTTGTAGTTTGGCACATTTAACATATTTATCTCCTTCATACAGACTCTCCAACTTCTTCCAGATTTCATGAACCGTTTTCAGTCCAAAACATTTGTCATTTATGAATCAATCAGGGCACTCAACAAGGTGTCTTTAGCTCGAAGGTTATTTTTAGCATCCTTGAGTTCATCTAGAGTTGCAGGACCTTTCTCTAAAGGTTCATACTTATCTTTGGTTATTAACCAATAAGCATCACCCATGCATTGCAAATTGCATTCCATGTGACTCTTCCAAATAGAGTAATTTGTTCGGTCAAATCTTGGACTATCCTTCTTGTAAGTCGACATCCTGGATCTCCTCGAGTGGTTAAGCTCCTTTTAGAGGAACTTAACTTTGATACCAGTTGTTGGAAACAATCTAGACAACTGAGAGGGGGGTGAATCAGTTGTCCCTAAACTTTAACTTTTAAAAACTTCTTTACAACCAGATTAATGATGATAACATTAAAGCATTAATCAACACATGAGCAGAAACAATATGAACACATAACACCAAAATTTTGATGTGGAAAACCTGGTTAAGGGAAAAACCACAGTGGGAGTTAACCCACAAAAATTGTGTACCCTGTTAAAAGTACTTAAAAAAATAGAAGGCACACTGCCCAGAGGTCACTGCTCAAGAAGAGGCTCACTGCCTATAATAAATTATGACTTACATAGAGATAATGAACTGAGAAATAGCATCTATATTCATGCCTGAATCAGTCCCTTTGAAGGCTCAAAAACTTCTACTGCTATCTTCAAATTCTTCTTCACTTACTTTTCACTCTATACCTCCTTCATTCCTCTTCTACTCTGCTCTCCTTTTTTGATCCTTTCTTTTGATTTAACTCATTTGTTCAAGGATGCTTTTCAACGACTCCTCAACAAGTATTTATATACTTCATCAACATTGGAATAATCAACAAGGTCGGCTAACCTCAACGTGCATCTTCACACTGTCGGCCAAACATAATTGAGACTTGAATCTTCCTCTATTAACACACCGCGCTTCATAACATGTTCTTTAGATCATCCGCAACACGTTAGGACCATCCAGTCAGCCAAGAATAGGGAATAATATCAACCACAAAGTAGAAATCTTCAACAACAAGCTCAACCTTCAATGCGGACCTTCAACACAGTAGCCACACAATCTAGAGACCTCCACAAGCACATTGAATTCATCAATCACATCCATTCTATACCAAATTGCTAGAATCATTTGTATCTTCCTCCGGAACCTCAAGAACACTATCTGCCATGACTGTCAAACTAGAAAGATTGTTTGCAGACCTCCAAACCACAAACCACTCAAGTTGAGGGAACACACCAACATCCCAGACATGCCTCTAGATCCACAGATCATAGAGTAGTAATACCAGACCAATCCGAACCAACTTCTTGTCACACTGTCTCCACTGAATACTGCAGAAGCCGGTTCTACTCAAATGGCCATAACTTCTTCAAATCTTCATGCAGATTTCTCAAATATTAACTGGAGCAACCTCTGACAATCCTCTACACAGCCATATGGTCTGTATGTATTAATTGTCATTAATTTTCTCAATATCCTCAACAATTCAGTCCTCTATATAGACCACAATATAGGATGCAGTTGACAGCAATGACAACAAGGATATGTTGACATCAATGACAACACCACTTAGGCACATATTTGCAACAACATCAACCTTGGAATGATCATCAAGGTTGGCATCAACCATTGGAATAATCTCCAAGGTTAGTATTACAAACATTTACAAAATAGATCCTGACCTATTACAACAATGCGCAAGGGGAATGAAATGTGAATCACATCATGCCTTATTTGGGACTCAAACATGATCTTCCACACCACAACATGCTTCCACAATCTTCTAGAGATCTCTGCAATCACTAGGATCAACCAGGTCGGCCAAGACTGGTTACATGCTACATTATCTGGGAATAATCTTCACATACCATCTCAATTTCTTAACGCGGACCAAAGTCTAGATAGGAACATGATTAGGAGACATCTACAAGCATGCTATAATCATCAAGAGCAACCGCATGAACCTTAACCTCTTTGTCCATAGGAATCTTCTCACCTGAACACATGAGCTTCACTGTCTTCAACTGTCATAAAAGAAAGATAGCTTGTAGACCACCAAACTATAAACCATTGCAACTGTAGGCACTTGTCATCATCCTAGACTTCCCTCTAGAACCGCAGAGCAAAATACTTTATTGCGGAGGAATGCAGAGCCAAATACTATCTTCATGTCTCAACTAAACTTACAAAGGAAGCAGGTGTTGGCAAGAGACACTATATGGATTCATGATTGTTGTCATTGATGGCAACAAAGTTCATCCCACACATCCGCAGGACATGGTGTGTCTCTACCAGAAGTCAGAGTGAAGAATGTTGTGGTCCGGTAAACAAGAACAGAGCATGTGACAAGGTCCAACAGACAAGTCTGGATCTCTCAGAGGAAGTATCTTGGTGCAGTGTGGATTTGGGGAAGTCAAGAGGACTACCTTGAGTGGTATATTCCAAGGATTTAGCCTCCGGTGATAGATGAGGAAAAAGATATGGATAGTTGAGTACCGGATTCCTGAGTGACAGTGTGAACAGAGGAAGAACTGACTAACAGAACATCAGACTACTTTCCGGATGAGTTACTGATTGTGGTAAAGGTTATGAAGGCATGAATCATGTCTGGCCAACATGATTAATGATTTATACAAGCATATACTTGATCCGCATTACTTGATGTGCAAGGATTCAGCTGACAGATCAGAATTAGTGAAAAGATTGACTATTCCGGGTGCTGACTAGAAAGGTGATGAAATTACTGGTGCGGATATATATACATGATGGATTTAGTTGTGAGAGGTGTTGTTGTTGTCAAGGATGTGTGAATAAAAGTAGAAGAGCAGAGCAGAAGCAGTAAGGAAGATCTGGTATGTGAAAGGAAAGCAGCAAAAGAGAAGAGGAAAGATTAAGTGCAGCAGATCAATATACTAAGCCTAACCGGAACTGAACTCCAGCATTTGTGGATGCTCCTAATCAGTTCAAGTATTGTATAACATTCTCTTTGTAGATAGTGAGTCTCTTGTAGGTAGTGTGCCTCTTGTGAGCAGTGTGCTCGGGCAGTGAGCCCTAATTGGCAAGTGTCATTTTGTATTTTCTTATTCTTCTAACAGAGAATAATCTTTGGGTTAATCACCCCATGGTTTTCTCCCTTAACAGGGTTTCCACGTCAAAAATATTGTGTCATGTGTATCTCCATTTCATGGTTATATTTGCTTGTTTTAATTAATGTTGCATTGATTAATAAGAAATTTTAGAAAGAAGAAATAATTAGGATAACTGATTCACCCCCCTCTCAGTTATCAACAATTGGTATCAGAGCTAATTTCCTCCTAACAGAGTCTAACAGCTAGAGGAAGATCTGGGAATCCAAATGGATGCATATGGTTTAAAAGAGCAACTCAAGACTGCTCTTGAGGATCTTGAACAGCCAAACTCTGAAGTTAATGAATTAAAGGAAAGACTCAAACAGGCTGATGATTTCATGAGAGAACTAAAAGACAAATTAAGTCTCTCTATGAAAAAGAGAAAGGAACTGCTTCAGCAATTGGCAAAACAAAGTGAAGCAAGTAATGCAAATGAAGAGCTGACTAAGAAAACCAAGTTATGTGAAAAGTTATCAAAAGAATTCATTATGGTAAGACATGAAATGGAATCAAGAGTTATAAAGTTTACCCAAGAGATTGAAGAGAAAAGAAAAACTAAAGACAATCTAAGACAATCTCTCAAGAAGAAATCAGAAGATTGCCACCAGATGGATAGAATTATCAGACATCTTGAGTCTGATCTTGAAGATGCTAAAGATAATGAAGAAAAACTTGAGGATCAAATTGTCTCTCTCAAAAGGGATCTTCAAACAGCAAATGAATATAAAGAGAAATTCAAGATAAGTTCTGCTCAACTTGAAGTTCTTCTTGGAAGTCAAAAGAGGGCAGATGACAAGTGTGGTTTGGGATATGAGAAAGGAGAAAGCTCTGGATCCAGTCAGAAGAATTTTGAATCAAAAAATCCAAGGAACAGGCCTAGAAGACCTCCGGTAAGACAGCCCAATGCTCAAAGATATCCATCCTTCAATGGATACTACCACAGCTACAATCACTTTGGTCACAAAGCTAATCAGTACATAAAGAGAGTGAATCAGACTAATTCATCCTTCTCCAAACAGTGTTTTAACTATAGAAGGTATGGTCACAAGTCTCATGAATGCAGAAATATGCAAATGAACAAATCATTCAATGGTAGATGCTTTACATGCAATAGAATAGGTCATATGGCTAATCAATGTAGATCAAGTGGATATCAGTCAAGTATGCAAAGAAATGTTGTTTACCAAATCTGCAATAGGTCCGGTCATAGTGCAAAAGTCTATAGAAGTAAGAATCAAGACAAAAGAGGTCCAGTATATCATAATCAGAATTAAGACAAGGGTAAACAAAAGATGAATGCGGATGAAGTTAAAAGTGAGATGAGAAAGATTTGGGTGAAGAAAAGTACTGAGAATGTAGAGGTTGGATCCACACCAGACTCCGGTGCTGATATTCCTTCCAGAAATTAAAAAGTGAGCTCTGGCTCAAGGGGAGACACAAAGAAAACCTTGTTCCCCCAGCCAGTCAATTGGTGCCGGAACTGGCACAAGAAGAGTTGCGGATTGAAGGATTCATAAGGAATACATTCAAACAAACTGTGGTTAAGATTTGGCAGAGTCGCAAGTTGTTTAAAGTTTAGGATTGATCTGATTCTTCAAGTCATCTGAATAAAGCAAAACTGGAATAATGTAGGTCGAGCATTTATTGCAACCTGATATTAGGGTTTGCAGAGCAATATAAGGGTTTTCTTATTAATCACTTGTTCATTCTGCACTCAAGAAGAAACGAAAAGTGGAGCTCTGTAACAAAATTCTCCAAGTTCATCGAAGATCATTCGCTGAAGCCATTACTTTCAGAAATCAATCCAACCAACTTTGTGAAATCGAAAGGCGCAAAAGGTATTTTCTATTTTCAAATATCTCACTACAAATCTCTTGTTAATGGGTACTCTGAATATTGTAAAGATTTCTGATAGACCTCACCCTACATTTAAGAAACATCCATAGAAATCCTTGGAGGTAGATCCCCTAGGTGCATTTTCCAGTGTTCCGCATGGTGTTTTGCACACTGAAGATATTAGGGTTTATATACATGCAAATGTTGAAGAGTTTGGGGAATTCAAACTAAGAGATATCTATCACAAACAACTGTTAGATGATTCATTTGAGCTCAAACCCCAATACAAGGACCTCCGGAACAAACACTTTGCACAATACATACATTTCCCCTGTTTTACGGAGGATGAATGGATTAGATACATTCTGAGCAGAATACATGACAACTTTGTGTGGTTGAATGGACCATTCAAGATCACTAAGGATGCCATCAGGGCAGCTACCGGATTACACTCATCCGGTGGGATTCCTATTCTCAAATCTATAAAGAACCAAACTGTGAGTGAGGCTACCGGATCTAAGTTTGATAAAAGAGCAATGACAGTAGATGACATCACTGATCCAGATGTCAAGTTTTCCTCCATGATCATTGGATATAAGATATATCATTCTAGCAGAGAAAATTTTGTACCTAGAATTGCCATCTATACAGCTTATGAAATGTTAAGAAAGGATGCAAACTATGATCTCTGTCAGCTTCTCCTGAACCAACTCTTAGAGAATCTATAGAAAATCAAGAAAGATAAAAAGAATTCATTCAAGTATGGTGGATTAATTTTGTGCTTATTCTTCTACTCTATGAATGAGCTTCCCGGATCTAATGGCTGGGTATGGGAGAGTGATAGGCCAGTAGCTATCCAAATCAGAGATTATTTGCATGGACTTGAAGATAACCAAGCACAAAATACAGCTCTGTGGGGATACTTTAAGAACTTTTAGAACATGATGCAAACAAGAGAAAGGATTCCCTAGTCCCTTGTTGAGAAATACAAAGACACAGTGTACTTTATGGTAGAGACTGATCAGTGCCTAATGGAGGCAGTAGAACCAAGGACAATCTGGATCATGCCCATGGGGTATGAAGTTGATGAACAGATTGTGGAGTTGCATGTTCAACACATGCTAAGTCAGCCTAAAGATCCAAAGGTAGAAAGGTTTGGAACCTTTGAGGAGCTGAGTGTAAAGATTCATGTGGAACTCAAAGAACCAGAGATGAAAAGGAAGGTAAGAAAAGAAGTAGAACATATTGTCCAAGGCCTTGGGATCTCAAAGGAGGCACTTGATGCCAACTGGGAAAAGAGACAAAACGCTGATGAAGAGAAGAAAGAGCCAGAAAAGGGAAGCAAGAAAAGTGCTCCAGTAGAAACTTCCACCCGGACCAGATCTTCAAAGAGACAAGCACCTGTCCCTGCTAAAAGCTCAAAACCAAAAGTCCAAGCATCCGGCAAAGGAGAGAAAAGGTCAAAGACAAAAGCCACAAGGGCTTATACAAGTCAAAGAGATGAAGAGGAAACTGAATCTGATGAAGAAGTTAGGAAAATGAAGAAAAAGAAGAAAACATTCGGTCAACCCTCTACCGGACAGAAGGAAGAAGAAAAAGTAGAGGAATATGTTGAAAAACCCACTCTTCACATTGATGACATAATCAAATCAGTCACAGTGGACGGAAATCTTCAGCCAATGGTTGAGTTTTATGATGATTATGGTGAAGTAGATCAGAAGATATTGCAAGATGCCACAGTCAGGTATCTAAATATTTACAACAAAGCATTTATTGAAATTATATCTCTGATCCCTAAAAGCTTGGAGAAGGAACTAGAAATAAGAAAGAACACTGCCCAAGCTAAAGACCTAGAAATCTGGGAACAAATAGCAATCCAGCTATATCCTTCAATCGACCCCAAGACAATGAATATGATATTCAAAGATTGTAAGGATGAGTTCAGAAGCAAAGCAAGGATGAATCAACTTATGCTTGGTGAAACTGACCAGGTAGCCAAGGACATAGAAGAGATCCTCCGGAAGGCCTTTAAAAGATTTAATCTTCCTATTCAAGAGGACTTGGGTACTGATCCCTCAACCACAAATGTTGCAGAAGAAACTCCTGATAAAATGATAGAAGAGGTGGGCCCTGAACAGACTAACATTTCTCCTCTGGTTTCCCCTACAATCTCTAGATCTAAAGGAGAAGAAAAATTACAAGAGAAAGAAGTAGAGGTGAAGGAAAAAGAAGATGACAGTGCTAAGGCTACAAAAGGAGAGAAGACTTCAGCAGAGAAGACCACAACTGCTAGTGGTGAGAATGTAGAAGGAGAGAAAACTCCAAAAGACAGCTCCAAGACTGCATAAGAGAAGAAACATCTGTCTCCGACAAGAGACACTGCAAAATCTGTCAAGGACTTCTTGACAAAAGCAACTATAGAAATTGATGAACCAGACCTACTAAAAGGACCATTAGATTTTGACTCTCTGTCACCGGTGCAAACAATGAAAATAGCCTCATTTGCAAATGAGAAGGTCAAAGAGAAACTACTGAAATCTCACATGGAAGACTGTGAGCTTATAGAGGTAGCTTCTGGAGTGCTGGAAAAGATCATGCCATCTTTTCAGAAGGATCCCGCAGCCTCCTCTTCCGGTAGTCTCAAAACCTTAGTCAGCAGTGTTAGTACACATTTTGACTCTCTAGAAAAATCAGCTGAAGAAAAGGTCCGGAAGGAGTTTTTGGATAAAAGGTTCTTTGAGGTACAAGGATTGATCATTAATGATAGGAGAAACATGAACACTGGGATAAAGAGCTTAGAAAATGCTCTTAAGGATGGCGGTGAAATGTATAAATTTTGTTTATCATGGTCCAAAGTAACACTGGACATTGAGAAGAAAATAAAAGAACAAGAGGATAAACTATCAAACCTATCAAAGAATTTTGATCCTCTCTCTTCCTCTATAACAAATCAAGAATGTCAGACTATAGCAGTCTTGAGTGAAAGAAAAAATAGAATAAGCAAGTTGAGTGAGCTCAGGGGGTTAATTGTCCCTAAGCTAGAGGCCATGCATGAGGCCATAAAAGAAGCCCAAATTACAGCCCAGACCAATGATCCGACAGATCTAAAAAGGGCAGATGCGTTTGCATTCCTGTTGAGTGGGCATATCTCAATTTTGGATAGGATGAAACAGAGTTGGGTGACAGAAGTTGTACAGTTGAAGAACACTTTTGCAGACATACTTAAGTATATGTAAGTACAACTTGTATATATATACTTATGCGGCTAAGTATAGTTAAATTTTTGAAAATTTTGGTATGCGGACCCTACCCTTTGCCATTGATGTCAAAGGAGGAGTGAAGAGCAGTGAAAAATGAGGAATCCAACTAAGGGGGAGCTCCAGAAAATGTATATAAAGACAGAGCATCAACCAAGGGGGAGCATAGTGTAAACACTTAGTCATTTTTCACTAAGTGTTGCCATCAATGCGAAAGGGGGAGATTGTTGGCAAGAGACACTATATGGATTCGTGATTGTTGTCATTGATGGCAACAAAGTTCATCCCACACATCCGCAAGACATGGTGTGTCTCTACCAGAAGTCAGAGTGAAGAATGTTGTGGTCCAGTAAACAAGAACAGAGCATGTGACAAGGTCCGACAGATAGGTCTAGATCTCTCAGAGGAAGTATCTTGGTGTAGTACAGATTTGGGGAAGTCAAGAGGACTACCTTGAGTGGTATATTCCAAGGATTTAGCCTCCGGTGATAGATGAGGAAAAAGATATGGATAGTTGAGTACCGGATTCCTGAGTGACAGTGTGAACAGAGGAAGAACTGACTGACAGAACATCAGACTACTTTCCGGATAAGTTACTGATTGTGGTAAAGGTTATGAAGGCATGAATCATGTCTGGCCGACATGATTAATGATTTATACAAGCATATACTTGATCCGCATTACTTGATGTGCAAGGATTCAGCCGATAGATCAGAATTAGTGAAAAGATTGACTATTCCGGGTGCCGACTAGAAAGGTGATGAAATTATTGGTGCGGATATATATACACGATGGATTTAGTTGTGAGAGGTGTTGTTGTTGTCAAAGATGTGTGATTAAAAGTAGAAGAGTAGAGCAGAAGCAGTAAGGAAGATCCGGTATGTGAAATGAAAGCAGCAAAAGAGAAGAGGAAAGATGAAGTGCAGCAAATCAGTATACTGAGCCTAACCGGAACTGAACTCTAGCATTTGTGGATGCTCCTAATCAGTTCAAGTATTGTATAACATTCTCTTTGTAGACAGTGAGTCTCTTGTAGGCAATGTGCCTCTTGTGAGCAATGTGCTCGGGCAGTGAGCCCTAATTGGCAAGTGCCATTTTGTATTTCCTTATTCTTCTAACAGAGAATAATCTTTGGGTTAATTACCCCATGGTTTTCTCCCTTAACAGGGTTTCCACGTCAAAAATATTGTGTCATGTGTATCTCCATTTCATGGTTATATTTTCTTGTTTGAATTAATGTTGCATTGATTAATAAGAAAGTTCAGAAAGAAGAAATAATTAGGATAACTGATTCACCCCCCCTCTCAGTTATCAATAGCAGGTTTCACTCTAGTGAACACAACTCACTCAGATCTTCATGCAGATAGCCCAGACCTAAAATGTAGCATCCTCAAACATACCTCAAACTTACTTCCAATCCGTAGACAACTATCTTTAAGTAGGAATAAATGCAGAGCAATTTACCAGACTGTTCTTCAGCATACAACTCACTATATGTACTGCACTTCTCTTTAACTCACTTGTTACTTCTGGAGAGGCTAATTTTCTCAATATCCTCAACATAAAAGCCTTCTAAACAAGCAATAGAATAGGATACAGTTGACACCAATGACAACAAGAATATGTTGACATCAATGACAACACCAATTAGGCACATACTTGCAACAATCTCCCTCTTTGTCATTGATGGAAACATATGATGTGAAAAACTGCAACAACCATCAAGACAAGATTCTCCCCCTTTCTCTTTACACACCTGCACTCTTTCTTTCTCCAAAAGTTCTCCCCCTTTCTTTTACACATCTGCACTCTAAGTTTTTCACATGACTTCTCTCCCCCTTTGACATCAATGGCAAAGGGCACATGCTTGCACTTATCTTCTCTAATCTAATCTCTCTTCTGAACTCTCTGACAAATTCCCCTAAGAAATAGCCCTAAATAGCATCAATCTGGACCTTTGAACACCTTTGGACTGATGCACCATTGTACATCTTAGTTTAGAGTAGGATGGGTGATTGATGAGTGCCAAGTAGCACCCATGAAATACACCTTTCTACCCCTCTTTTTCTTCCTTCTTATTACATTATCTTGATGACTGCACCAAAATAGATTAACAAGATTGTTCTAATTATGATTAATGAGAGATGAATTACTTAAAATCATGATTTCTAATTGAAGGACTAATGTGCATTGAATTAATGGAAATATGCAGAAAACTTCTCTTTTTGAATCAACAGGTGCAGGTGTTCAAGCAAAGACAATTTTGAGCATCTCCAGAGGTGGTCCTAATAATCTCTGGAGCTGACACAAGGATGCCACACTAGTCTCTAATATTTTCCAATATGATCGAAGAGATTTTGAGATAAGGGGGTGAGTCATCTCTGGAGCTAGACTGAATTCATGAGCATATCTTCAGAGTTGCAGACAGAAGCATACATCTCCAGAGCCTCCTTAAGACATGCAGATTTCCAGCACCGCTACCAGTCAACACTTCTAGTGGTAATCGGGGTGCTCCAGATATTACTTAATCAGCACCTAAGTAATTGAATGAAGACCATAGTTAATTGCTGGAAGTTTGTCTCTTTTTATTTTTCATGAGTTCTTGACAAACTAATTGAATACCTATATTTCAGGGCCTCACTGCCCAATTGTATTTGAAATTAAGACTCAACTTTAGTGAGACTATTGTTCCACTAAATCTATTTTAATTGCATGAATGTTTACTCTATAGTTACACAGTTAGTAGAATAAGAGATTGGTACTATCTCATAGATGAACTAGTAGTTAGGGTAAGTGATATCTCATCATTGGTTCAGATATAAACTGACAAAAGTAGTAGCAAAATATACACGACAGATAATTTTATCATTATTGTAATCTCATTTTGATATAGACATTTTTTTTAATACAAAAGCTGATGGAATTGGACTGAAAGCGAATTGTGATATTATCTTCTTGTGCTGATTCATTGCTTTAGTCTTCAGTCCTAAGGGTGTGGAGCAAGGGCCCACTCCCACCACCAAGGCAGAAGGCTAGTATTGTTTGTTTTGTTATTCTATTTTAGATTATGTTTAAGGAGATAGTTATTGTTTTCTCATAGATAAATGTATGTTTCAATTGTGTGAAATAGTATAGATCTACATTAGCAATTCATTGTTTCAGTTCTATTTTCAATATTCCTAGAATTTATTTTCATAGAAGATAGATCAGTAGCATTAGTTTCTTCAATCAGTATAGATAATTATAGTTAGTTAAATGAACTAGCAACTATAAGATTCCTAATTGCAGACAGCCAAGGACACAACCCTAGATTTGACACATGAAATATGATTAAATGCTAAGGTACAACGACTCTTGTCATTTTTTGGCATTATTGCCGGGGATTCTGTGTTAATTAGGGAAGTTTAGTTAAACAATTTTAGGATAGATTAAATCTGTATGGTTAGAGCTAGGGATTCAAAGGGAAGATACATAAAATATACACCCCATCAACAAACTATAGGAGAAAGTAGTTGGGTGGCACAAGATCTTGTTGAAGAGAGAGACCTAGAACCTACCTTGGAAGCTGCAACTCAATTCAATAATCCCTTAAATCCTCCAAATCTTCCACTCACTGACTCTATTCAAGAATTACAATAGAAATTTCAGGCAGATCCTTTGAAAAAAACTAATTCCTTAGAAACTAATCCCTCAGAACCTCACACTGAATCTCAAGGAGAAGAACCAGTATCAGATATGGATGATAATCATAATAATCATGAAGAGGAGGATAATCAGGCTCCAAGAACCTTCTCATGTCCCATTGTTCTAGCTACTAGAGACAACACCCCTATGAAAAATATTTCACCTGCACACTTACCAAATTTTAGGGGTTTGCTTCTGAGGATCCAAATCAGTTTTTGTTTGAATTCAAAGTGGTATGCTAGACTTATGATTATGGATCAGATAATCAAAAACTCAAACTGTTTCCCTCAACCCTGAAGGATTCTGCTATGAGATGGTTCATGGGTTTGCCCCAAAACTCCATCCATTCATGGGAATAGATGGAAATAGAGTTTTTAGGAAAATACTAAGATTACTGTAGAGTGAGTGATAAAATGAGGAATTGTTCAAAATTAAACAAAGAGAGGAAGAAACCTTAGAGGACTATGTGGATAGGTTCAACTTCACTTTGAGAAGGTATGGCAACCCAGTAAATCACTCTTTGGCCAGAACCCTGTTTGTAAAAGGATTAGACAAAGAATCAAAATAGGCACTGGATCTAATGGGAAAAGGGAATATCAATAAAATGGATATGCTTGCTATAGAAGAACTCTACAGGAACTATTCCAGAACCCAAGATGGAGTGAGAACACCCAAATCCTTCAAAGGGAAGAATCAAATAGGATAGTTAATGGAGGAGATTGCAAATCTAAAAATAGATATTCTAGTCTAGCTAAATACAGCATTAGAGGGGATTTAGACAAAAACTAGAAGAACTGATCAAGGTAGAACAGTTGAACCACTCTCCATCTATTCTCCTAGGTGTAGAAACAAACATCTGTTAAGAGAATGCCCTTTAGATAAATCAGAGATATGTCAGATCTATGACAGGGAACATCCTACCAGTCAATGCAGTCGGCTCCCAGCCTTAAATAGGCTAAATAAGAAGAATGCCATTATAGAAGAGGAGTTGAACTATGTAGGACAAAAACAAGCTAGGATTTTTCCTTATAATCCGTATCCCAACCAAGATTCTTATACAGATCCTTCTAATTGGGAAAATATTCAATGGAATCCAACTTGGCATGGGCCTCAAAATAATCCTCCTTGGGGACAACAAGATTGGCCAAACCAACAATGGCAGAACCAACATTGGCAAAATTAGCCCTGGGGGAATCAACAATGGCCACAACAGTTTGGGTCACAAAACATGTAGCCTCATTGGGGTCCTCAACAGAGATATAATCAACAATACCAGGGACAACCTCGACGTTTCCAACCTCAGCAACAAGCATTGCTAACTGGACCCCTAACACACAAGGACAGTCACAAAATGAACCAGTTAGCCAACCACCCTTACCAGCTCAACCTATACCAAACCCACAGAATAAGCATGGAGCAGTTGTTTACATGACAAAACAAGAAAACATGGCTGGTATTAATGCCATATATTCCAATAATATCCAGCTACGTTCTGGGAAAGCACTTCCAAGACCATCTCCTCCAACTATAGTTGAAGTAACCAATGATGAGGAACCTAAAAATCCATCCACTTAGCTTCCATAAGAGATTACTATCGAAACAGTGTTAAAAGAATCATCCTTGGATAACTTTGGAGATCCTCCTAAAAGAATGACTCCGGAGAACACCTCTGGAAACATTTCTAATAAGAACTTCAGAGATAGCACCATACCCAGAATGGCTCAAACAGCATGTTCCCCAAAAAAGGTCTTACAAAAACAAGTCCAACCTACCCTAGAATCAGAACTTTTACAAGAAATTAGACAGCTAAACATTGAAATTCTGCTCCTACAAGCAATCAGAGATGTGCCTGAACTGAACCAATTCATTAAACAACATTGTGTAAAGACTCAGGGTAGGAAGAAAAACTTTCCTTCCACCATCTAGGTGGAAGGAAAAGTAGTAGACCTCCTAATGGGAGAAATGCTCCTCCCAAAATATGGAGATCCTTGGAATCCTGTCATGACTGTTTACATCTCAGGGGTAGAAATATCAAATGTTTTGGTTGATTTGGGATCAGCAATAAATGTAATGACAGTTCATACAATGGACAAATTAGCCCTAACAGGTATCCAATCCACATCCACAATCCTTCAACTTGTTGACTTGTCAATAGCTATTCCAAAAGGGGTGATTACTAATATTCCAGTTGTGATAGAATCACGGGAATTCCCAGTAGAGTTTCTGATATTAGAACCTAAAAACTAGAGAAATGCATATCCATTGATTTCAGGAAGACCATGGCTAGCTACAATAGCACCATCTATTTATTGTCGAATTGGGGATATGGTCATTTCTAATGGAATAGATTGAAGAAAATATCTTTGTATCCTCCAGCTAAACCATCAATACATTATTCAGGAAGAGTATGGGTAAATGAGCCTGATAACATGGAAAACAGTGCCTCAGTAGCTATGGTTACCATCAAAGAACATTTGGGTGAGTTAGAAGAAGAAATCCACTATGATACAACAAAAGATATCACCCACATTCTTATTAATGAGGATATAATAGAGCTAGCCCAAGATTCAAGGAGAGAATTTCTCATTTTTGCTCATTGTACCCTAGCAAATATCATTCTTTGTGGAGAGACCTTTTACAAAGACTTAGCCACATTCCCCATGTTGCTTCCACATTCCTTCCCCCTTAATTCCATGACTCCAGTATATGGATTGACTACATCTATGGGTCAGATCACAAAACAGGTCATGATTTTACCTGGGAAAACACTGAATATCAACACCCAATTAGCAGAAAAATAAGAAGAAACACTTATCAAACTCCTAATTTCCCATTCAGTAGCTTTTGCTTGGGAATACCAAGATATGAAGGGCATCCCTCCTAAGATTTGTACTCATCATATATACACTGAATATGTCAAACCTGTCAGACAACCCCAGAGAAGATTGAATCCTGTTTTAAAAGACATTGTTAAGACTGAAATAGAAAAATTGCTACAAGCAGTGTTTATATATCCAATCTCAGACAATCAATGGGTCTCACCCTTAGTCATAGTACCTAAAAAGAATGGGAAGTGGAGAGTGTGTATTGACTATAGAGAGCTAAACAAAGCCACAAAAAAGGACTACTTTCCCTTACCATTCATTGACCAAGTGCTAGACAACCTTGCAAGGAGGAAGTATTTTTCTTTCCTAGATGGGTTCAGTGGATATAACCAAATCCAAGTAGCACCTGAAGATCAAGATAAAACCACTTTCACTTGTTCTTGGGGAACTTTTCCTACAAAGTTCTTCCATTTGGACTATGTAATGCTCCAGCTACATTTCAGAGACTTGTTTTAGGCATCTTTATTGAACTAGCTAATGAGTGCATGGAAGTCTAGATGGATGACTTTACTATGTATGGGGACAACTTTGAAGAAGCTCTCATAAACCTAGAGAAAGTACTAAAATGCTGTGAAAAAAATTGACTATCCCTAAGCCATGAAAAGTGCTTCATGATGGTAGAGGAAGGAATTGTATTGGGACACCACATTTCAACAAATGGGATGAAAGTGGACCAAAACAAAACAGAAGTGATCTAATAGTTACCTTCACCTAAAAATCAGACAAATGTTAGAAGTTTTCTGGGTCATGCAGGCTACTATAGGAGATTTATAGAAAATTTTAGCAGAATAGTTGTTCCTCTATTTACCCTACTTAACATAGAGACATAACTTTTATGGACAGATGATTGTCAATCAGCATTTGAAACTGTATACGTCTAAAAATGACATGATTCATCCTAAATAAATATTCTAAATATTTATTCCATTCTTCTATCAATTAAATAAATATTCCAAATTTATTTAATCAGTTCACTATTCCATAATTAAATAAATTCAATTTATTTAATTAAAATTCTTCTAAATGTCTCACACAATTAAATAATCATAAATTATTTAATTAATCCAAATTCCTCTATCCTAAGTTCTAAATTCAAAAATCCACCTCACCTTTACACCTCACCTTTTCCACCTCACCTTGTCCACCTCATCAGGTTGCACATGTAATTAAATATATTTATTATTTAATTACCTTATTTTCCCTCACCCACATGGCCTTTTTCTTCTAAAATCAGAGGTTAGTTAACTAATCAATCAAAAGTGTTAACTAACCTGTCAATTGAGTCAATCCCTCAATCAATTCAGTCAGTTCCATAATTCATTCTTCTAACTGATCAATCAAATCTATTAACAGACCAGTCAATGGAGTTAACTCTCCAATCAGTTTTGTCACATCCCCTCTTTCATGATGGAGCTGGGACACTTGTCACATTTCTACTGGTTGCACATTCCTCAACCATCCTCAGCCGTTGATCTTCATATCTCCTTTCAACCGTTGATTCTCATTCTCCTGAGTCTATAAATGAAGCTTCATTCTTCCATTCTATTCATCCAAGCTTTTGACATCGTTACTTTGCAGAAATATCACCGGCGCGCCTTTGGCACCTTTTTACCATTCACAAGCTTGAGATCACATACTTGCTTTGAAGCTCATCTTCATTGCATATCACTATAGCCATTTACCATCGACTTCCTACAAACAGCTCAGGGTGTAAGAGGGGAAGGGAGTCAGATGAGAGACCTGATTCATTGATGGTGTGAATGGAAATGTTAGGAGCATTGGTGGGGGTAGAGTTTTGGGTGGTACTTTCCTCCAAGTTGTTTATCGCAATGGAATCTAAACTTTCCTCGAAAGACATAATCTTAGGGAGGGGCAAATCAGACTCCAGTGGTCTGTCCCGTTGCGTTTGTCCCTCATGGTAGGGGCTAAGAGTTTGGATGGTGTCCACCTCTTTGTCGTCGTAGGAGTGCTCTATTAGCTCGTCCCACTCATACTCGTTTGAATCATCTGAATCTGTGTCGCTATCCACTTGGAGCATTTGGATTGTCTCCACAAGGCAGGCATTTTCCTTGGCTTTACCCTTGCCTTTGTATCCTAAGCCAGTTGTGTTTCTAGCCGAAGAGGATGAAGAAGGTTGTATAGGTTCAATGATTCCTTCTTTTCTGAGGCCGATAGGGCCTTGTCCTTCATACCCCATCCTGTGCAAGATAGTCTCACCCCATCCATAGATTTCTGTAGGGAGTCTAGGCTGATCTTGGGGTGTGTTTTCTTCTTCACCATAAAGCCATTGCAGGAGATCTCGCTCCTCTGTTTCATCAGATAAGGTCCCCCATTTTACAAAGGGATTTGCGGGAGCTACAGGAGGAGCAGATGGCTTTAGAAAATGTTTGGGTGGATGCTTTGGTTTGCCAAAGGAGTGAGGAGACAAAGGCATCGTGGCAAGGTTGAGGCTATGCTCAATGGAGTATTCCCCCACACCATTTTCTTTTATGGTAAGTTTCAGTGGTTTGGGTCTTGAGGAGGAAGCTTCAACGGTATGGTCCTGTTGCGGGGTAGGGAAAATGTAGGCTCTGTTGTTGGGTATGACACATTCAGGTTTTGCACGGAAAGAATTGCAGTGTTGGTAGGGGTCGGGGTCGCCTTGAATGGTGACCTGCTTGCCATTGTGCGGGAACTTAATGCATTGATGATAGGTTGAGGGGACAGCCTTCATGGCATGGATCCATGGTCTCCCTAGTAGGATATTGTAAGCAAGCTCCCGATCAAGGACTTGGCACACCACATCTTTGATGACCGGTCCCACTTGAATGGGTAGGACAACCGTTCCCTTTGTGGTTCTTTCTTCCTCATCATACACCTTTATGTTAATTTTCCTCCTTGGATCGACCGCTTGTTCGGAGAACCCCAGTGCAAGGACTAGCTTCAATGTGCAAATATTTAAACCGGCACCCCCATCAATGAGAACCCTCTTGATGCGGTGCTTGTGTATGAATGCGACAATGTGCAGAGGGGTGTTGTGAGGTTGGGAGATAGAGAGGCCATCTTGCTCAGTAAAAGATATGGAGGTGGAAGATGTCAAATTTCCTACCATGGTCTGAAACTTTTCTTGGGCCAGATTAGTGGGGACAGTGGTTTCCACTAAGGCTTTCTCAAGAATCTCCTTATGAGAAGGAGATAGACGCAATAGCTCCAATATGGAAATGTAAGCCAGAGTTTTCTGTAACTAGTCGATGACATTGTACTGACAGGAGTTGGATGGAGACGGTGATGACCTTGGAGGAACGGTATTGAGCGTGACTTTACCACTGTGGGTAATTATACTACAACTAGTTCTGTTAGGTCCTGGTTGTTGGTTGGGTGAGATGACATTGACCTGCGGAATATGCTCAGAAATACAGTTTATGGTGTAGTCAAATGGAACACTTGCATAGTTAGCCTGAGGAATAATCCAAATGCAAGGTCCATCCTTAATCCATACCAATCAAGTCAAGTCAATCTTGCACAAATGATCCAATCACAATCAGTGGTCTTGATCCTTGTCTGGTCGTAAACCAACTCAATTAGTTAATCAATCAATTGTCTTATACAGGATGTTGCATTGTCGAAATCAGACCAACACACACGTCTTACACGACATGCTTCATTTCTTGATACCAGACACTATCCTTCATGTTGCTCTAGGGATCCATCGTTCCCCACCATGACAACACGCCTGTCGTGTTGGTCTAAGGATATATCATTCCCCACCATGACAACACTGTCGTATATCGTTATCAGTATATCATTGGTTTACTGCTTGACAAGGGCAATACCTTGTTTGTTCTTGTGTCATTTGCGCATACTTGCTTGCTTGCTTGTGTGTGTCATCATTCCATCTTGCATCGCGTATCATTCGGCTCTTTCTCCAACCAATTTCTTCACCCCAACCTAATTGTTCCCTTCGTCTTCGTGAGATTGTCCGTCTCGCATCCCTTCTGCCTCCTTCCCATCCAATCTCCTGAGGGGGCATCCTATCATCAGTAAGCCTGTACCAGGGGCAAACTGGGGCATGTATCATCATTCAGACTATTTATTCTTTCAGGCAACGCTGTAAACTGCATTGCATCAAAGAGGGGCAAAATGTATACGTCTAAAAATGACACGATTCATCCTAAATAAATATTCTAAATATTTATTCCAGTCTTCTATCAATTAAATAAATATTCCAAATTTATTTAATCGGTTCACTATTCCATAATTAAATAAATTCAATTTATTTAATTAAAATTCTTCTAAATGTCTCACACAATTAAATAATCATAAATTATTTAATTAATCCAAATTCTTCTATCCTAAGTTCTAAATTCAAAAATTCACCTCACCTTTACACCTCACCTTTTCCACCTCACCTTGTCCACCTCATTAGGTTGCACATGTAATTAAATATATTTATTATTTAATTACCTTATTTTCCCTCACCCACATGGCCTATTTCTTCTCAAATTAGAGGTTAGTTAACTAATCAATCAAAAGTGTTAACTAACCTGTCAAATGAGTCAATCCCTCAATCAATTCAGTCAGTTCCATAATTCATTCTTCTAACTGATCAATCAAATCTGTTAACAGACCAGTCAATGGAGTTAACTCTCCAATCAGTTTTGTCACATCCCCTCTTTCATGATGGAGCTGGGACACTTGTCACATTTCTACTGGTTGCACATTCCTCAACCATCCTCAGCCATTGATCTTCATATCTCCTTTCAACCGTTGATTCTCATTCTCCTGAGTCTATAAATGAAGCTTCATTCTTCCATTCTATTCATCCAGGCTTTTGACATCGTTACTCTGCAGAAATATCACCAGCGCGCCTTTGGCACCTTTTTACCATTCACAAGCTTGAGATCACATACTTGCTTTGAAGCTCATCTTCATTGCATATCACTATAGCCATTTACCATCGACTTCCTACAAACAGCTAAAAGAGTGCACTCTCTAAGGGCTCACTTCATCTGCAAAAGGACGATTGTGATAGGCGAACAACAAAAGTTTTGAAACAGGAAAGGTTTGCACTGTATTTGTTCATTGCTTTGTTTATTGAATCCTTCTTGTTTCACTATTCTGTTGATGTTTGGGTCTTATATAATTCATTTGATTGATCTGCATTTTACCCTTATAGAAACCCTTAAGGAGAAACTTACTATCACACCTGTTTTAAGAGGATCCAATTGGACTCTACCATTTCACATGCAAACTGATGCTTCAAATGAGTCTATTGGAGCAGTCTTAGGATAGAAAGAGGAAGGAGAAAGTATGCATGCCATCTATTACATCAGTAAAAACCTTACCTCTATAGAAAGAAACTATACCACAACTGAAAAAGAATTCTCGGCAGTCATATATACTATTAACAAATTCAGGCATTATATCACTGGATAAAATATTTGTACATACTGACCATACAACCATCAAATACTTAATGAATAAGCCGGTAGTGGGTGCAAGGATAATTAGGTGGTTATTTCTATTGCAAGAATTTGACATTACCATAGTTGATAATCTAGGCAAATTTAATTTGGTTGTTGACTTCATGTCAAGATTGCATACAGGTGGAGAGAACCAGCCAGTAGAGGACAAATTTCTAGATGAACGTCTTTTTTCTATCTCCTCTAATGCACCTTGGTTTGCAGACATAGCTAATCTCTTAGCTACAGGCTTGTTTCCATCCCATTTTACCTCAAAACAAAAGAAACGCTTACTTAAGGAAATCTTATCTTACTTGTAATGGTTAAATGGTTTACTATTTAAATGTGGTCCTAATTTCATTTTATACAGGTGTCTAAAAGCTAATGAAATTTTTTATGTCCTAAGGGCATGCCATGATGAACCATCTAGTGGGCATTATTCTTCACACAAAACCATCCACAAAATTATGGGAGCTGGTTACTACTAGCCCTCTATTCATAAGGATACCAAGAAGTATGTGTAGCAGTGTGATCAGTGTCAAAGGATGGGACAACCAACCTTCACCCAGGAAATGTCACTTCATCCTCAAGTAATGATGGAACCATTTGAGCAATGGGGTCTAGACTTTGTGGTACCAATTTCTCCACCATCATCAGGCAAAGAGTACATTCTTGTATGTACATACTATGTAATTAAATGGGCTAAAGTTCAGGCATTGCAATTTGCAAGACAAGAGAAAGTTGTTGATTTCCTTTATAACAAGATTTTCTTAAGGTTTGGAGCTCCAAGATCAATAGTTTCAGACAGAGGACCTCAATTTACTTCACAGGTAATCAGAGCATTCACAGACTTATATGAATTTAAGCATAGGAAATCTTCACCTTACCATCCCCAAGCCAATGGGCAAGTAAAGGTGACTAATAGAGAACTGGAGAATATCCTGACAAGGACAGTGGCCATGAATAGAAAAGAATAGGCTAACAGATTACCTGAAGCAGTTTGGGCTTACAATACCACTTGGAAGTCCACAACCAAATTCTCACCATATGAATTAGTTTATGGGAAGAAGCCCATTCTGTCTATAGATTTTGAACTGCAAACACTCAAAACTTCATTAGATATCGGTCTACCATTGTCTATAGCCCAATAGAAGAGGATTCTTCAGCTCAATGAGTTGGATGAAATCCATACAGAAGTCATACAACAAATAGAACTTGTTCAATACCAAAGGAAGCAATGGCATGACCAATACATCAAAAGGAGGATATTTCAGCAAGGTGATTGGGTTCTCCTATATGATTCTAAGTTCAAGGAGTTCAAGGGAAATCTACAAACTCATTGGATGGGTCCTTATCAAATAAAGGAAGTTTTTGAGAATGGAACAGTGTTGCTAGAACCCATTGATGGAAGCACAGACACATTCTTAGTGAATGGCCACATAATTTGACTCTGAAAAAAGGCCATCAACTAAGGAAGAATTCATCAAAGATTTATGTTTGGTTACAGGGGACACATCCTCTGTCACAGATTTGGACTGAAAAAAAAAAGGTTGAAAACCAGCAAATGGCGACCTTTTTGAAAAAAAAAGAGAAGGATGGAAAACCAACAAATGGTTGTCTTTCTCGACCAAGGGGATTGAAAATTAGTAAATGGTGGTTCCCTTCTTCTTGCCAGATAGGAATAATCAAGTTACGGAGGTAACCAGGTGCCAAGAGTTACTAAAACACACCTCCGGCACTCACAAACTAGGAGCACCTCTGGTGCTCCACCAATAAAAGAGCCATTTTAAAATATAATAAATAAGGAGGGGACCCACCTCTCTAGGTAATAAAGTGGAGATGTCATTTGATGAGGTCAGCATGACTCATCCCCCACTTTATGACAAAAATAATGATGAAGTCAACATGCATATCGTCAGCAATCAAAAAAAGCCATCACTCTTGCATGCATGAGTCATCATGAATTGTTGTACTGACATAACCTATCAACATGTCATTCCCAGACCACTCAGCGGAAATAATTTTAGGATATGTGACAACACAGATGCTAACGCCAGTTCAAAACTGTACAGGAGCTTCTCACGTGCCGGGTCACATCAAGTCATCAAAGTCGCAGCATTGCAGCCAAGTACATCAGACCGTCATCATTAAGATTGATTCAGGTAGTTCTCTTTAATTAACTTGATTAGTAATTGTCTTGTCAATTGTATTTTTAGGTGTCGTTATTGTGACATATTTCCCTACCATTATTTCCATTCTTAACTCATGCATGCTGCCATATTTGCCACACTATCGACCTGTCTACGAAGTGTCCCATCACTCTCCTGCAATTATGGCTGCATAAACATGCTAAACCAATTTCAAGCTTCTTTCCCATAATCTGAGCAGTAAAACAAAATGACATATCAACCCTTGTTCAAGATTGTAGATTTCTCTAAAAATCTTTGTGTAAAATTCAAGTCTGCTGACACAGTCCTCTGAAGTGATAGAAAAAATAGACCACAGAGAGAAGTAGAAGAATTTTAGCCACAGGAGGTGGAATAGTACAGGGAATTGGGAGTTAAAAAGAAGTCATAGCTAGAAAATATAACAAGCCTTCTGCAAGATGAAGTTGTGGCTGACATTCTAAAGAATGCAGGGTGGTTAGAGTTCTTGGAGAAATTTGAAGGTTTTCAGGAGGATATTGTTGATGATTTCCTATGTAACCTGAGGGATAATCAAACAATTGTGAGAGGGGTTTAGGTCAATATCTCTGCCACCATCATTAGTCATATCTCCAAATTACGAGAACAAGGTGAGAGGTTTTACCATTTGAAAACCCTATATGCTGATTTAATTAAAAATTTCTCTGAAGAAGGTGAACCTACAATACAGTTACATTTAAGCAAAAATGAGGTTAAAGGAATTGTTAGGTCTTCACTTACAAACCCATGGCAGTCTGTAGTATTATGGTTGATGAAATACTTTACATGTGATGGCCAATTTTCTATAGTTCTAGGACCAATAATGAAAATGTTAATTTTTCTAAGGCATGGAAATGCTCACCCAAAATTTAGCATAAACATTCCAAAGTTTCTATACTCTACCATTAAAGCATCTACAGAAAAATATCAACAAGGGAAAGGTCCTTTGAAGAACCATGGCCTCATTTTTCTGATTGTGAAACATCACTTTCTATCTCAAGCTGATGGGGAAGCATTATGGTAGATATTTTTAGAAAATAAACCCCAGAATAGAACACCAGAGAGGGCACAAAGAATGGATGAGGCTTCCTCTACCCAAGAGGAAGAGGAGGCAAAGCCTTCAACATCCTCTCTAGCTACTGAGAGAGGTAAAGGTCAAAAGCCCTCATTGGAGGCAACTTCATCTGTTGCCCATGTTATTGGTAGAAAAAGGAAAGGGAAGGAAGTTATGGAACAAACCCCCTATATGACTTGCTCAGCAAAATGGATGATGAGATTGGCTAAGGAGTCTATTCCAATTAAACAAACAAGGGAAACAGTTGTTATAGAGCAGACCTCCACCTAGACTTTTGACCCCAAGAAGCAAAAGAAGAAGACAAGGCAGGGTCAGAAAACAAAAAGGACTTCAAAGAAAATTGATTCCAGCATACACTACTAGGCTGAGGAAGCATCTCATGATTCAGATGAAATTCCCCTTGTTAGAAAGAAGAAACAAAGAGAAGTTTCCCTAGAATAATCTATTCATCCAGGTTCCCATAGTCCAACTTCACAACATTCCCTTGCTCCAGAGACTGAACAGAGAGACACTTTTACTATTTCCTCAGACTTTGAGGATAATATACCTGCTACACAGGCACCTACTCCACCTATGCTATGGAGAAGCAAGACAAAAAGGCAACTCACCCAAGCTAAAAAAGATACTGCTCTCCTGGCTAAAGTTCTCTTAGGTTTTAGAACTTATGTAGATGAGGTTGGGCCTTCATCAGTACCAATAATTGCAGAGAAAAATCAAGAGGAAGCTCAGGACAAGGAGATTGCAGGGGAAGTTGAACCAGGGAAAGTGGATGCAGTTGACAATGAAGAGCAAAGAGCTGTGGAAAACCCTGAAGTGGAATAGACAGAAGAAGAAACAGGGACTTATTCTCACCCCTCTGATCAAGAGGATGTTGAGATTTCAAGGGAACATCAGATGCTAGAGGAAATAGATAATTTGAAGAGATTATTATGGGGGAAGAACCTAATTATTACTGAGCCCAAGAAGGTCGTGAAAGAAAAATAAATGGAACAAAAATAGATGATTAAGGGACTGCAAGCAGAGCTCAAGAATAAACAGAAAATAATTTAGGAGAAAGAGGCAGAATTGAGAGACAAAGAAATAGATGCAGCTCAAAGCATCAAGGAAAAGGAGGTAGAGGTAGCCCAAAGCATCAAGGAAAAGGAGGCAGAGGTAGCACATGGGCCAACAATAAGATAGATGATCAAGAAGAATACATTCAAGAGTTGATTGGTCCAAGGGCAACTATGGAACATGTGATACAAACAGATCCATACTTAGTCTTAATTCCAATAGATATCCCTAAAGCCCTGTTCCATTGGGAAAGAAGATGTAGGGAATATGAGGCTTCTAAACCCATGTTGCAATTACAAAGGGTAGTAACTGTCATGTCAAAAATAGTACAAACTTTGGAAGAAAAGGTCCTTCAGGTAGCTTCCATTTCATCTAAGATCCTATCTTGCAGACCCCCAAGTGGAAGTTATGCTCTATTTCTACAAGAAAGAATCCTACAGAGAAAAATATCTTTGGTTTTGTCTAATTTGACTGAGGACACAGAGACAGGGATAGGGTTCATGGAGGCATATATGAGAAGTTCTGATGAGGATAAAGATTTTCTGTGTGAGTTATATTTGCATGGTTTCTACATTGATGATATTACCTTCATTATCAACTATTTTATAGGAGAATGTCAGCTCGGGGCATTCATGTCGCTGATGAGAAATCATCAGATTTGGAATGAAAGGATGGAGGATTATCTAAAGAAGGATGCAGAAACAAGCCTTTTTATCAAAAAAGAATGTCCAAATCCCCATGCTTTTAAGGTCCATTTCAGGGCAAACATTTACTCCCCAAATGGTAAGACCAGGATTTTGCCTTTATATCTAAAACATCTGCAGGAATGTTCCATTTATTTTGGTCTCCTCATAAACAATTTATCTAATCAAATGTTTCTAGTGGCAAAGAAAAGGTGGAACACCTTAACTACAGATCAGAAGATGAGGGAAGTGGTGTCCCCTGCCAACCTGAGGTTGTTTAGGATGAAGGCCAGGACAGTGTCCAAAATGATGGATAAATACCAACTAGAGTGGGTAAGTGGTCATTTTAGACCTCCTCTCATCATTGAGCCACTACCTATCTGGGCTAAACAAATTGAAGATGACAAATTTTAGGAATGGATGAAGCAGATTGATCAGTTCAAAGTAAATGGTAATACAGACCGTACCACTTGGTCTACTTATGCAAATTACTACAACTTGACTGCTAGAATATTCCACCTGAGTAAGTCCAGATTGTGAAAAGCAGGAGGACCTGCTAACCTTTAAGTATGGGGGGATGATGGGTGCTAGGTAGCACCCATGAAATACACCTTTTTACCCCTCTTTTTCTTCATTCTTATTCCATTTTCCTGATGACTACACCAAAATAGATTAACAAGATTGTTCTAATTATGATTAGTGAGAGATGAATTACTTAAAATCATGATTTCTAATTGAAGGACTAATGTGCATTGAATTAATGGAAATATGCAGAAATCTTCTCTTTTTGAATCTACAAGTGCAGGTGTTCAGGCAAAGACAATTTTGAGCATCTTCAGAGGTGGTCCTAATAATCTCTGGAGCTGACACAAGGATATCACACTAGTCTCTAATATTTTCCAATATGATCGAAGAGATTTTGAGATAAGGGGGTGAGTCATCTCTAGAGCTGGACTGAATTCATGAGCATATCTTCAGAGTTGCAGACAGCAGCATACATCTCTAGAGCCTCCTCAAGACAAATGCAGATTTCCAGCACCGCTACCAGTCAACACTTCTAGTGGTAATCTAGGTGCTTTAGATATTACTCAATCAGCACCTGAGTAATTGAATGAAGACCATAGTTAACTGCTGGAAGTTTATCTCTCTTTTTGATTTTGTATGATTTCTTGACAAACTGATTGAATACCTATATTTCAGGGCCTCGCTGCCCGGTTGTATTTGAAACTAAGACTCAGATTTAGTGAGACTGTTGTTCCACTAAATCTATTTTAATTGCATGAATGTTTACTCTATAGTTAAACAGTTAGTAGAATAAGAGATTGGTACTATCTCACAAATGAACTAGTAGTTAGGGTAAGTGATATCTCATCACTAGTTTAGATATAAACTGACAAAAGTAGCAATAGAATATACACAACAGATTATTTTATCATTATTGTAATCTCATTTTTATATAGACATTTTTTTGAATACAAGAGCTGATGGAATTAGACTGAAAGCGAATTGTGATATTATCTTCTTGTGATGATTCATTGCTTTAGTCTTCAACCCTAAGGGTGTGGAGTAAGGGCCCACTCCCACCACCAAGGCAAAAAGCTAGTATTGTTTGTTTTGTTATTCTGTTTTAGATTATGTTTAAGGAGATAGTTATTATTTTCTCATAGATAAATGTATGTTTCAATTGTGTGGAATAGTATAGATCTACATTAGCAATTCATTATTCTATTCTATTTTCAATATTCCTAGAATTCATTTTCATAGCAGACAGATTAGTAGCATTAGTTTCTTCAATCAATAGAGATAATTAGAGTTAATTAAATGAACTGGCAACTATAGGATTCCTAATTGTAGACAGCCAAGGACACAACCTTGGATTTGACACATGAAATATGATTAAAAGGTACAATGACCCTTGTCAGTGATGACCCCTAACTTTTCTCTCAGATACTCAAAAGTATCCTTGGGCAAAGGCTTGGTAAAGATGTCTGCAATCTGATCCTTGGTAGAAAAATACTCCAACTTGACTTCATTCTCTATCACTTTTTCTCTCAGGAAATGATACCTAATGGATATGTGCTTGGTCCATGAATGCATCACTGGGTTCTTTGATATATTTATGGCACTTGTGTTGTCACAAAATATTGCAATAGGTTCTTCATACACAACTTTGATGTCCTTCAAAGTCTGCTTTATACATAACACTTGAGTGCAACTACATGTTGCTGCAATGTATTCTACCTCTGCAGTAGATAGGGATATTGAATCATGTTTCTTGCTCAATCAAGATACTAATCTTTTTCCCAAGAAGAATGCACCTCCACTTGTACTTTTTCTATCATCCACATCTCTAGTCCAATCTACATCAGTATATGCACTGAGAACAAAGTCACTATCCCTGGGGTACCACAAACCATGATCTAATGTGCCTTTTAAATATCTTAGAATTCTCTTGATTGCCATCACATGTGATTCCTTGGGTTCTGCCTGAAATCTTGCCACAAGACACACTCCATGCATTATGTTAGGTTCAGTTTGAGTCAAATAAAGTAATCCTTCAGTCATAGATCTATACTTTTTCTGGTCTTCCATAGGTGAGTTATCATCTTTGCTCAACTTACAACTAGTTATCATAGGTGTGCACACTGGTTTAGAGTCTTCCATCCCAAATTTCTTTAACTCTTTCACATACTTAGACTGAGAAATGAAGATACCCTCATCTGATTGACTTATTTGTAGACTTAAAAAGAAGTTCATCTCTCCAAACATAGACATTTCAAATTCACTTTGCATTTCTCCAGCAAAAACTGAGCACATACCTTCATTGCCTCCAAAAATAATATCATCAACAAAAATTGCAACAATCAAGGTTTGTTCATCATTGATCTTGAAGTAGAGATTACTATATGTCTTACCTTTACTGAACAATATCTATAGCAAGTACCTGTCCAACCATGCATACCATTCCATGGGAGATTGTTTTAATCCATACAATGCTTTCTTCAATCTGCATACCATGTCCCCTTGTTCTAGTGACTGAAATCTTTTTGGTCGTTCAATATAGACTTTCTTTTCCAACTCTCCATTTAAGAAGGCAGACTTCACATCCATTTGATAAACCTTGAAATCTTTGTATGCTGCAAAAGCCAGGAACATCTGTATTGCTTCAATCCTTGCTACTAGAGCAAAAGTTTCTTCAAAGTCTATTCCTTCAACTTGAGAATATTCTTTGCATACCAATCTTGCTTTGTTTCTTACCACTTCACCATTCTCATTCATTTTGTTTTTGAAGACCCACTTTGCACCAATTACATTCTTGTATGCTGGTCTAAGAACAATATCCCAAGTCTAATTCTTCTCTATATGCATCAATTCTTCTTCCATGGCCTTTATCCAATTCTCATCTTTGCATGCCTCATCCACAGTTTTAGGTTCAATCTTAGAGATTAGACAGAAATTTACTTGTTCTTCTATAGCTTTTCTTCTAGTTAAGATCCATTTTCTCTTATCTCCTATGATTTGATTTTCAGAATGACTGATTCTTACATATCTTGGAGTTTTGGTAGTACTTATCGGGACTTGTTCTTCTTCATCTATGTTGTCTTCATGCTACACCACTTCTAAAACATATGGATCATCTGACTCATATCCACTTTGTTCTGAAGTCCTTTATTTACACTCATCAACTTTGACATTTGTAGTTTCAATAATTTTGTTCAGCCTCTTATTATACCACCGGTAGGCCTTACTCTTGGTGGAGTAACCAAGGAAGATTCCTTCATCACATATACCATCAAACTTGCCTAAATCTTCTTCTCTTTTGATACAACATATGCTACCAAAGACTTTGAAATATTTTACAGTAGGAATTCTACCATGCCACAATTCATAGTGAGTTTTTGAACTGTTACCTTTTACTTGAACTTTGTTTAGGATATATACTGCAGTGTGAATTGCCTCTCTCCAATATGCTTCTGGAAGATGAGCTTCCTTCATCATGGTTCTAGCAGCTTCTTAAACTGTTCTGTTTTTCCTTTCAATAACTCCTGGAGTTCTAGGTGCAGATAGTTGTCTCTTTATTCCATGTTTCTCACAAAAGAAATTGAACTCATTTGATGTGAACTCTCCTCTATCAGACGTCAAGCATTTGATTTTCAAATCCATCTCATTTTCAACCATTAATTTAAATGCTTTGAATTTATCTAGAGCTTCAACTTTCTCTTTCAAAAAAGTGACCCAAGTCATTTTAGAATAATCTTTAATGAGCAACATGAAATACCTATCTCCTTGCAAACTTCTTACTCTGGTAGGTCCACACAAATCTGTATGCACTAGCTCAAGTAGTCCTCCAACTGACTGATCCTTGCTTTTGAAACTTGTTCATGTCTGTTTCTCAAATTAACACTCTTTGCAAACCGGGTTAGCAGGCTTCATAAGGTTAGGCAGATCTCTAACAATCTGTGCAGTACTTATCTTCATAATATTATCAAAATTTATGTAACACAACCTTCTATGCCATAACCAACTCTCATCAATCTGAGTCAACAAACAATAGTTCTCAGTTCCTTTCAAGTGATAGATATTTTCTCTGGTCTTCTTACCAGTTGCAATGACTATTTCAGAGCTTTCCCTGATCTTGCATCCATTGTCCTTGAAGCTTAAGTCGTACCCCATGTCACACATCTAACCCACACTCAGAAGATTGTGCTTTAATCCTTTCACATACAAGGCATCTTCAGTATTCTGCTTGCCATCAAAAGAAATAGATCCTTTTCAACAAATCCTACCAGCTGTATCATCTCCAAACCTAACCAGTCCACCATCATATCTTTCCAAACTTACAAACTTACTTTTGTCACCAGTCATGTGGTGAGAGCAACCACTATCAATAACCCATTCATCTTTGTCCTTAATGACCTAAGCAGCCAAAGCACTTTCCATTGGTTTTTCTTCCTTCATATAGCTAGAAGAATTAGTAGACACAAGATCTTCCTTAATAGCAATGAACAAGCATTCATTTATAGAGGAATTAGCATTATCTGGTTCACCATTATCTGATACTCCATCATCATCAAAATCTTCAACATAATAACACTTATTTTGGGTCCTAGGCCTGTTCTCATATCTTCTTCTATTTCTTTCAATTCTTTCAGGACATCTGGAAGCAAAATGAACTACTTTACCACAGGAAAAACATTTGAAGGGTAATTTGCTTTTATACTTACCGGATCCTCTTTGCAGCTTGTCCACAAAGTTGGCTTCAACTTCATCTATCTCATCATCAGATTCTACCTTATGCTTTTATGATCTGGAAGTAATTCCAAGAGTACTAGCCTTGAAGGTAGTCTCAACTTTTGCCAGAGCATCATCTAACTCCCTCATTTCAATAGTAGTAATCTTACCAAACAACTATTCCCTGTTAATTGTTTTTACTTGCACGAATTCTTCAATTGCGGCCACCTTGTGATAGTAGGATTTGGGTAGAGATCTGAGTAATTTCGTGACAATTTCCTTTTCTTCGAGAGTTCTTCCTATGGCTTTTATCCCTATAACAAGTTCATCAACTATTTGCATAAATGTCAATATGTTTTCATCATCGTTCATCTTCAAGCTTTCATATTTCACTTTCAGACTTTGTAACTTGGCTTCCTTCATAGAGTCATCTCCTTCATACATATTTTTCAACTTTACCCATACCTTATTTGCAATTTCAAGATCCACCACTTTCGTCAGTATTGATTCGGTTAATGAGCTTAGCAGAGCATCCCTTGCCTTGATATCAATCTCATATTCTTTGATTTTGTCTTCAGTCGTAAGACCATTTTGAGGTATGGTGTATTCTATTTATGCAACTTTCCAAACTTTGATACCAAGAGAAAGAAGATGGCTTTTCATCCGAGCCTTTCAGAGGAAATAATTAGTTCCATCAAAATGCGGTGCTTCCTTCTTGTAAGACATTTTAGATCTTCCTCAAGCTGTTAAACTTTCTTCAGAGGAACTTGGCTCTAATACCAATTGTTGATATGCACTGGACAATTAAGAGGGGGGGTGAATCAGTTGTCATAAAAACTTAAACACTTTCTGTAATTAAACATTCATCACTTATCCACAATTATTATGGTTTAACAATGAGTGCATGAAATTAGAAACTTAACATCATCAAACACAAGAGACACCAGATTTACATGGAAAACCCCAAGGTGGGGAAAAACCACGAAGAGGATTAACTCTCAATATATATTGCGATCTTGAAATAGTGATGTTCAGGCTTGGTCATCCCACGGGCCTAAACATACTGGCTTACTGCCATGAAGAACAACTAGGTCTAACAGACTCACTGCCTCAACCCTAAACCTAGAAAGATTACAATAAGGGTTGTTAAACCCTACTAGTGGCTTACTGCTAGATTCACTGCCACGATCAACACCTTTCTTTATTGTGAATAAACAATTCCTCAGCTCTGCTCTTCCTCTGTCTTGATGTTCCTCTGCTCCGCTCTTCTTCTTTCCTCTGCCTCTTCTCTCCTCTGCCTTTGGACCTTTCTTAATATCTTATCATTTACACTCAAGGACACCTTTTCCACGACTCAAATACAAGTATTTATACACTACATCAACCTTGGAATGATCATCAAGGTCGGCATCAACCATTGCAACAATCTCGAAGGTCGGTATTACAAACATTTACAAAATAGGTCCTGACCTATTACAACAATGTGCAAGGGGAATGAAATGTGGATCACATCATGCATTAGCTAGGACTCAAACATGATCTTCTACGCCACAACACGCTTCCACAATCTTCTAGAGATCTCCCCAATCACTAGGATCAACTAGGTCGGCCAAGACTGTTACATGCTACATTATCTAGGAACAATCTTCACACACCATCTCAATTTCTTAACGCGAACCAAAGTCCAAGTAGGAACATGATTAGGAGACATTCACAAGCACACTATAATCATCAGGAGCAACTGCATGAACCTTAACCTCTTTGTCCATAAGAATCTTTTCATCGGAACACATGAGCTTCACTATCTTCAACTATCATAAAAGAAAGATAGCTTGTGGACCACCAAACCATAAACAATTGCAACTGTAGGCACTTATCATCATCCTAGACTTCCCTCTAGAACCATAGAGAAAAATACTTTATTGCAGAGGAATGCGGAGCCAATACTGTCTTCCTGTCTCAAATGAACTTACAGAAGAACGAAGTTTCACTCTAGTGAACATAACTCACTCAAATCTTCATGCGAATGGCCCAGACCCAAAATGTAGCATCCTCAGATATACCTCAAACTTACTTCCAATCTACAGACCACTATCTTCAATCAGGAATAAATGCAAAGCAATTTACCAGACTATTCTTCAGCATACAACTCACTGTCTGTACTGCACTTCTCTGTAACTCACTTGTTACTTCCAGAGAGGCTAATTTTCTCAATATCCTCAACATACAGGTCTTCTAAACAAGTAATAGAATAAGATACAATTGACACCAATGACAACAAGAATATGTTGACATCAATGACAACACTGATTAGGCACATACTTGCAACAGTAATCTTGGTTTCTCATCCAAAAATACGCCCTCAAAATCTCTAAGAAAAGGGTACCCATCCATATCTGATCTTTGTTGATCTATGGACTCCCTCACCCACTCAGAAAAGGAATGTTGGTAGACCTAATGGTACACCATGGGTTCCATCATTTTTCCTAATTTGTAGCCAACTATGATGACAAGCAAGCATCCCATACTTATTGTTGTCAACATTGGCTAAGGACGAGCGTAACAACGTACACATTCACAACCAACTGTGATGAAAAGCAAGCATCCCATACTACTTGTTGTCATCACTAGTTAAGGAGTAGGTATAACAACATACATCACCTATGTCTATTAAGAAGATTTCCACAGCCCATTAAACCATCACGTTTGTGGATCCTGACATCTATCACCTCCATGCCGCTGGCAAAAGTTGATCCAACTTAGTATAGGGTAGTTCTTGGCATCTATCACCTGTATAGTACTGGTGAAACCTGGCTAAGCCCTATCATACCAAAGAGTATCTCCTGGTATCCGTCACCTCCGTGGTGCTATTAACAGTCGACTAAACCTAAGATACAATGGATAGCATCTTGTATCTGTCACCTCCACGGTACGGGTGACAATTGGCTAAACCGCACCTATATCATAACCTATCTCAAATTAGACTTATAGATCTCAAGCCTAACTCCATTTTCTTATTCATCCACCATGTGGATACTTCACTCCCCAGCTGGTATGCTCCCCATACCACTTTGGTGCTCTCATTATAGTTTCTTATTTCAAGATATTTTTCCATTTCTGTAAATCATGCCTCCATGGCATCTCCGCTTACAGAGCCATTAAACTTAAGGGGCATAACCTTTTTCATGTCCCGAGATAATTCCAAATCCAAGTGGATTCTTCTATCCTCTTCTTTTTCAGACTTGGAGTTATTCTCTCTGTGCTCACTTTGGGTGGTATCATCATGATGTGCCTCATCATCACCACCATAATAGGCTTCCCGCTTGGGTCCATGGTAACCCCTAACCTCCTACTTGAGAGTTACAATTCTTGCTCTTGTCTCTTGGAGCATAGCAAGGATTTGGTCAAATTTAGATTCAAAGTGCCATGAAGGTTGCCCTTCATCCTAGCTATCTCCCATCCTAGTTCTTAGCTGAACCTTGCTACAATCTACATCTCCTGAAGTTTGCAGATTAATCATTCGATTAGTTTGTCATACCAATGACTCCATTCATAATATAAATCCATTCTTATTCTTGTAATATTTAACAAGAAAGGAAATATTTGCCAAAAATTTTCAATGCATTATAATTTTAAATGGATTACATATAATCCATCCAAATTTACAAAATTTTGTTTACACCTTGCTATTGCAAGTCATTAATAGTTTGGGATAACTTCCCATATTTATTTCTCAACTTGGAGGTTTATCACCTCAGTTTTAGGAGGTGGACGTACACTCAAGTACTCATCCACAACCTCCTTATTTACATCAAAATCCTTAGGATTGTTTTCCATAGCCAGTGCTTTAGGTGCAGAGGGTTCTGATGATACATCATTAGAGTTAGGAGCAGCAATCTTAACTACTTTCCTCAAGTCCTACTTGATGCGTTTAACGACATCAGCAAAGCTCTCCTCACCAGTCAACCATGCTCCTACTAAGCAACTAGTCTGATTAAGTTGTTTCATTCTTGAGGCTCGCTCCCTCAAGACCTTATGATAATGTAGGTAACATTCATTTTCCATTACCTTCTTTCTGGGTGTTGTTCTAATTCTTACCATTCTAGCATAGAACATCCAAACATTAGCATTTGTTAATGTTGGATAAAAATAATCAAGTAGTGGGCTCATAGGTCCATGTATTGAACTTAGTAGCTCTGATATCATATGTAACATCACATTATGTAATGCTCATAAATTAACATAAGTATTCATCTTAACTAAGAATTAGAATACATCATGATTATCCAAATCATAGTTAAACAAGAATGAATCATTATCATTACAAACATTAAGCATGTTATTCTTTTTTAGAATATAACAAAACTTAGGATCACATTATCCAAGATATCTCATTACTGAATAACTTCCACTATGTATGTACAAGGTTATGCTCAAGGCATCAAATATCCAATTATACATAATAACTGACTATCAAGTCATATAATGAAAAAGCACTGCATCTGGAACTTTTGACATCTGTCTTCATAAGCCTTGACGTGTCTTCTACTTGGAAGGAGAGCATCATCTAAGTGCTTTTCCTTCAACCACAGACCGGCGGTCCCCTACGCAACTTCCTACCTAGAAGGGGCCCTACCCTTCACAGAAGGTATAGATATAAGGAACTGTTAGGTTTTCCATCTGAGTATCTAGTGTTATGTCCTTCATAATATTTCTCAGTCATACAACTATAGATCCACTCTAACTATGTATGGCACTACTGGAAACATTATGCCATCTAGAGTACTGTGGATTGACAAATGCATGCAGAGACTGATGCATTACTTTGGTCAAAGATTTACATACATATATGTTTCACAATAAACATAGTCATATGTCCACCACCCCGACTCGACTTAGAAGTTGTCTCATCCTACAGTATGCTTATTTTGACCTCTCTAGGTCTAGCAAAAGTAAGATCAATTCGATTCTTAGTCCAATTCTAGGATAGTCGACTCCTATCTTAGGGAGTACATTAAATATAACAGGTTGCTTTCACAATAGGGAACCTATGACTCCTCATCACTCTGTTCCATTTTTCAACATTACAATAGCCAAATCAAGTATTCCCAACGAACGATTCCTATCTTAGGAGTACATTCAATTATGTTACTTTACTTTCACAATAGGGAACCTGTGACTCCACGTCACCCTATTCCCATCTTTTCAAAATGTCAATAGCTAAAACAAGTTTTCTGAATTATGACCTTCCTAGGTTCACAGTTTCATGTTTAAACCTATCACAAGGTTTACATTCAAATTCATGACATTTGAGACTTATATCATAATAGACTAATAAGACGGTCTTACTAAAAAGACTCTATCTCAAGTATTCTCAAGGGTTCTAATATCTTATACCTCATTCATGAAGTATGGTCTTTCAAAAAGAGATGGCTTTCATTTACTTTGCAATACAAGAGTTTCATACTAACCATAATATTCATTCTCATAAGTATATAATTATCTAGGAGAAATAGTTACTCCAATAAACTCGGCATGCACTTAATACCACCTATAAGGCAATAAAACTTACCTCTTATCCTGTTTCTCCTTCTTCAACAAGGAGTCAACATATCTTTTAAATACATAAGATGCATCATGATAATAACTATCATTAACGGTCAACCATTGTTATAGGGAATATGTGACTCCAAGTCACCCTATTCCCATACTTTCATAATGACATAAGTTTAATCGTGTTTTCAACTCGTGACCTTACCCAGTTGATGAAAACATTGTAGCCTTATCCCAAGGTTTATTTTTCAATTCAAAATGTCTAGAAGGGTATTTTAGAAGGTCCAAAAGGTTGATTCTATTAAAAAAGATTCTATCTCAAGGACTCTACGTGAGTTCATAGCATTATATACTCCTTTCATGCAGTTTGGTCAGTAGAAAGAAAACGGATTTCGTTTACAATACAATGTAAGAGACTTAGACTCAACTTAAAATTTTTCAAAAAGATTATCATTATAGTTCAAGGATGGTGCATCGATCACATGCAGGCCAAATCCTCCAAACATATATCTAAAAAAAATAGTTTTAAACACTATATCTCATGAGTTTTATCGTCTTGAGCTCATCATAGAAGCTTTTGTGTGTTATCATTAAACTGTTATCATGATATGTCATATCAGCACTCAACATGGTGTTTGCTACAATGAGTATTGGCTCGGCCTTGAAGGCCTCAAGCGATAGTCAAGAAATAGAGTCAATACTAATTTTTAATATATTTCATTGATGGCCTCGAGGGCCTGGAGTATAACTCCAAGTAAATGCATTCACAAGATTAAACAATTGTAACACAATCCTCGAGGGTCTGAGAAATAAAGATTATTATATCAATAGCTATAGCCCGAGGGCCTCAAACAATAACCACAGCAAACAATGCACTTGATTGTTGACATAGTCAACCCTATTCAATAGGGTTTTAATATTTTTTAACATTCAAAGCAATGTGAGTCTATACAGGCTTCGAATCTTACCTAAGAAAGTTTGTTTGAGTGTTTATGATGTGGTCTATCATTGGCTCTTAGCAAAGGACTATCGTGCCAACTTCTTGTGGCCTTTGACAAAGACTTCCAACTAACTAAAAATTATCCTCTTCTTGCTCTATCTCCCGACTGTTGTGAATAGCAATGATAATGAATAAAAGAAAAGACTTACAACTAAGTTTTGATCTTCTTTGCATGTCGAGCATGTGGTGAAACCGCCACACAAGCCCACGAAGTGGAGGGTGGTTACTTCACTCCGCCACCCCACAGCTTCATTGGAGCCACTCAGTCCATTACGTGCTATATGCAAGTGCACAACAAGGATATGGATCTAAGTGGTCCAATATGGCCTCTCATCACTTCACTAACCATGGATGATGTCAACCAACACACTTAACACATATACATATTAATAACATGGGGCTCGATACAAAGTTTAAATAATTATATCTTAATAAACTTTCCATACATCTTCATGAAGTATGAAGGTTCCCATAACAATCCAAGATGTCATCATACAACATCATCACCAATATTGTGACACAATCAAAATACAATTTAGGTGTCAACTACCACTCTCCCTTCTTCACTATAAACTCAAAACATATTATACAAAGAATAATAGATTCAAAATCACAGTTCAAGAATTAAATAGAGAAACAAGAAAGTACTCTGCCACTTAGTGAGACTATCTCTCAACTCACATTGGCATTCAAAGAAAGTCGTTTAATCGAGTTGACGTAAACATCATCGAGATAACTCAATCGACTAACGACACAAAAGAAATCGACTAGAAAGGGAAAGACACAACTCACTCAAACTTACAAGGGTTCATAAGGATGAAAAATTGAATACTTAGATGGCAATCTAACCCATTTCCCGACATCTATCTCTTCCTCTTGGATGATACTCTCCTTCTGTCTTTGAAGGAAGATTCATTTCCTGTTCACACTCACCATCATAAAATCATGATCAGTGCATCATCTTCTAATTTGCAATTCATAATAATTAAATAATCATATGAGCATGTACTCTCATGTCTAACTAACGTTAGTCAGTATTCACATAATCAATGATTAAATCAGATATTTCCACAACATCTAATCATTGAACTATGGTTAATCATCTTGATTACCACACAAAAATAAGATTAAGCTAAATAATAAGTTGGGGATGTAACATATCTCCCCCCATAAGAATCATCATCCCAAATGATTAATTGTCTTCAAAATCAACCAATATAATAAGAAAAGTGTTGTGCCTCTTTGAGAACTAGGAGCTAGTTTGTTAGTCTTTCCAAACTTAATGGAGCTCTTTTGAGGTTTTACCTTTAGAAGCACCTTTTTCTCCCACTAAGAAATGCCTTTCGATGCGCCTAGCATCCACATAACTTTTCTGCCTAAAGCTTGCTCTTCCATTTATGATAGCATTTATGGACCAAGGCTAACCCTATCTTCTAGCTTATCCCAACTTATAGGGGTTCGGCACCTTCTTCCATATAATGCTTCAAATGGAGCCATCTTAATAGCAGCATGATAGGAATTGTTATAAGTGAATTCCACCAGAGGAAGATAATCTTCCCATTTGTATTGTTGGTCCATGCAATACATCCTCAATAAATCCTCAAACACTTGGTTTACTCTCTCAGTTTGGCCATCCGTTTCAAGATGTTAAGCAGATCTTATATTCAACTGGGTTCCAAGTGAAGAGAACAAGGTTTGCCAAAACCTTGATGTCATTCGTGCATTCCTATCTAAAATAATCTTCTCATGAATGCCATGCAATCTAAAAATCTTTTGAAAAAATTTATGGGCTATGACGGGTGCCCCATCTATCAAGTTCCCAGATATAAAATGAGAGGCTTTGGTGAGTCTATCCGCCACAACCAAAATAGCATTATGCTTATTCTTTGACATAGGAAGCTCTTGCACAAAGTCCATGCTTATAATTTGTCATTTCCACTTAGGAATTTCATGAGGGTATAATAATCATGTCGGGTGATGGTGTTCCGTCCTCACCCTCTAGCATTCTATACACGTAGCTATAAAATTTGCAGCATCCCACTTCATTCCTTTCCAAAAATATAGGGTTTCACATCAGCAAGTAACTTTGTTATTCCAGGATGCCCTAAATACGGTGCAGAATGAACTTCCTTCCACACCATTTTCCTTAACTCTACAGAGTTAGGTACATACATCCTTCCTTTAAACCTTAATAACCCATCCATTTCAAAGTTAAATCCATCATATCTTGGATTTTGGGGATTTTACATGAGGGCCTATTTTACCTACTCGTAAAACTCATCTCCCTTAGATTTTTGTAGTACCTGATTCATAAAATTAGAATGTATGGAGATCATTGAGGAGATGTGTCTTCTCCTACTCAAGGCATCTACCACCTGATTTTCTTTTCCTTGGATGTATTTAATCTCAAAATCATAATCCAAGATGAATTCCAACCATCTTCTTAGACAAGCATTTAGATGTGGTTGAGTGAACAAATATTTGAGCCCTTGATGGTCTGTTTCTAGCTCAAACGGTCTTTCAAGCAAGTAGTGTCTCCAAATTTACAGTGCATGAATGACTGCTACCAGTTCTAAATCATGAGGGGCATATTTTTGTTCATAAATTCTCAGTTTTCAGGATTCATATTATCCATCCTAGACTAGTACACCACCTAAGCCTTCTCCTAAGGCATCCGTAATGACTACAAATTGACCTTCTAGGTCAAGTACTTTGAAAATTGGTGCTAAAGTCATTTTTTTTCCTTCAGTAGGTCAAAGGCCTCCTGCCACTTTTTTGACCACTCAAATCTCTTGCCTTTTCTATGCAAGGAAGTTATAGGGTATGCAGTTTTGAAAAGTTTTTTACAAAAATGACTGATGCTCCCCAGGGTGACACACTGGTTCTAATCAGCCCTTTATCCAACAATTCATGTAATTGAGCCTTTAGCTCTATTAACTCTGTAGTGGTCATTCTGTAGGGAGATTTAGATATAAGTTTTGACCCTCGAAGTATATCTATAGAGAAATCAAAAGCTCTTTTAGGAGGTAATCCTGGTAGCTCATCCAGAAATACATCCTCAAAATCTCTATGAAAAGAGTACCCATCCATATCTTATCTCTCCTGATCTATGGACTCCCTCATCCCACTCAGAAAATGAATTTTGGTAGACCTAACGGTACACCATGGGTTCCATCATTTTTCCTAATTTGCAGCCAACTATGATGACAAGCAAGTATCCCATACTACTTGTTGTCAACACTGGCTAAGGACTAGGGTAACAGTTTGTACACATTCACAACCAATTGTGATGACAAGCAAGCATCCCATACTACTTGTTGTCATCATTGGTTAAGGAGTAGGTATAACAACATACATCACTTGTGGCTATTAAGAAGATTTTCAATACCCGTTAAACCATCGAGTTGGTGGATCCTAACATCTATCGCCTCCATGCCACTGGCAAAAGTCAGTCCAACCTGGTATGGGGTAGTTCCTGGCATCTATCACCTATACAGTACTGGTTAAACCTAGCTGAGCCCTATCATACCAAAGGGTAGCTCCTGGCATCTATCACCTCTGTGGTACTAATAACAGCGGACTAACCCAAAGATACAACAGATAGATCTTGATGCAGAGGCATCCACACTATAACCTTACAATACAGCATGGACGTCTGCAGCCCATCATCATCATCATCACCATCACCATCATATTTTGCTTAACACTGTCAGCATCATCATCATATTTCACCTGCCGACCGATATCCTCCTGATGACAAGCCCTCACCCGTTCGCATGTCAACAGCATCACCTTATTCGATAATCGACAGCATCATCATGTTCGACCAGCGCGAACATCCTCCTGACATCCACTGTTCACTTCAGCGACAACCTCCGTCTTCACTGTCTTCAGCATCATGATATTCAACATCATGATAATCAACAGGATAAAGAACGTCCGGTTCCTTCCATTTATCCTGATGATGACCAACCTTCACTTCTCGCACCGTCCCTTTGATGCTGACGTCACCCGATATCCTGATGACGTATATCCTGATGACGATGACGTCACCCGCAGCTCCTCAATATCCTGCTGCTCTGAAATATCCTGATGACGTATATCCTGATGATGATGACGTCATATCCTGCTGTTGGCCAAACTTAGTTTTTTCTTCGGCCCGCGATCAACCCGATCTTCTACCTGATGCCGATACGCTCCTTCTCGGCTCCTCCTGATGATGATCACCCCGACGCTCCTTCACTTCATGCAATCGAAAGCATCATGCGCATCTCCTCCACTTATCCGGATGACGATGCCCAACGCAACTGCAGGATATTTGCAGAAGTATCCTGATGATGCCGTTTTCACGAACTTTTAGCCTTAGCAAAATTTCACTTCGCCGATCCTCCAGGGATGACCCGATCCACTCACAGGGTGATCTTCCAAACTCTCTCAGCTCGACCTAGCACATGCCCATGCTAGGGTCTTCAACACCTTTCAGCCGCGATCCTGCACACCTACATGCGAACAAACAAACTAACACCTACCCTACTGTACATAACCATTCCACCGATCAGACAAATCAACCGGTGGAATGGATCAGTGAATCCATGAAACCACCCAAACCAGCAAATCGATTAGATAATGGAAGTAAACAGAGGATGAACACAAACAGGATCACTTTATTTGATTTCAAAAGATGCAAATACAATGATTAGACTCTCTCTCAGTCTCACTCCCTGCAACCTAGCTCGATCGATATCTATAGTCAACCGATCCTCATGCTTAAATAGGTTTTTCTTCGAGTACTACTGACCCGACTCCAAGCGGCTGGGAACTCTCCAGGCGGCTGGGAGATCCAACCGATCATACATCATGATAGTTGTTCTAACAAACTTCCTAAAAATAGTAAAAGCCTGGTCAGCATGATCTTATCATGATCAGCATGACCTTATTACATGCATTTGGTCTTATCAGACCTTCTTGGAAACATCAACAAGACCTAAAACAACTAACTGCCTTATGAAGGCCAGCTGTCAGGTAGGTGCTCCTGCACCATACTCCCCAACAGAAAAGAACTCATGTCCCATGAGTTTAGTATGTGGAAGTCCTCCACCTTTACACTTTGCCTTAGCAATATGCTGAACTGTTCCAGCTTTGTCCTCTGCTGTCTCTTGGCTGCTCCAAGACTTCTGAACTGTAACTTGCTTTCTGGAAAGTAAATCCTCATGCCTATTAATGTAGGCCTTTTTCTCATATACCCTGTGTTTGCCAGGTTGTCTGACCAGAACCTCTGTCTGAACTGCCTCTTGAACTTCTGAAATGTTCAATCCTATCTTCCGTTCAATCGTTATAGGACAAGCAATAGTCCCAACTATGACAACATCCTTGTCATTCCTTTCAACTGATTGCTGTGTGCAAACCTGTTTCTGCACCTGCTGCTGACCTCTGTCAGTCAAAACTAAAACTTTTTTCAATCTGTTGTCCTGAACAACTCCTTTTCCTGCAGTATCCTTATCTGCCTTTATGCCTGCTCCTCTAGGCATCTGCACATACTCCTTTCCCATTAAAATGATTTTGGTTGCCCCCTGTGCTGCAGCATCTGCCTGCAATGGCATCAACTTAATAGTCTTCCCATCTTGCTTGATGGTATAGGTATTAGAATACCCATCATACAGTACCCTTCTGTCAAATTGCCATGGTCTACCCAACAGTAGGTGACAACATTCCATAGGCAAAATATCACACAAAATTCTATCATGATATGCTCCAATCTGAAAATCCACATATGCCTGTTCAGAGACAAAAAGTGATTGACTAGCACTCACCCAAGATGCCTTGTAAGGGTGTGGATGTGGAATCCTTTCCAAATTCAATTTATCCACCATTTCCTGAGATACCATGTTGTCTGTTGAACCAGTATCAATGACAACCTTACATTTTTTACCTTTGCTCTTGCATATGGTCTTGAAAAGAGCTCTTCTTTGTGGGGATTCTTTGTCATGTACCTTCATGGTAGTTGCTGTTCTTCTCATCATCAGAGACTCTCCACTCTCTGGATATGCATAATTATCAGGCTCCTTATCCTTTTGATAAGTGTTTGAACTCTGCACACTTTGCTCTACTGTCTCTTCTTGTACAAGTTGTACCCTCTTGTCACTAGTTCTATCATTTCTGGATGATGAACCTTTGTTTTTTGGACATTTGAAAGATGGATGACCAAACTCACCACAGGTGTAACATTTTCCTGAAAATGTAGTAGAACCTCTACCACCTCCAAATCTTCCTTTATTACCTTTCCATCCACCTCTGAAATCAGACTGTCCTTGTCCTTTACCAGTGTCTTCTTGACCCTCATTGGTTTGCTTTTGTGTAGGGGCTGCTCCTCTTCCCCTATTGTTTCCTCTTCCTCTCAGATTGTACATAATCCCACCATACCAAAGCATGACCTCCTAACTTGGTCTTTGCAAACTTTACCTTCTGATCCTCAGCAATATCTTCACATTCAAAGTGATTATCAAGTGCAGCAATCCAATCCAACAACTCATCCTCATTCAAGCTTCCAGTATACTTGGAAACATCAACCTTTACCTTAGGTTTATCACTCTGCACTGCCTTTAACAATTTTGCCAATCTCTAGTCTTCAGCATCCAGATCTTCAGCTAACTCTTCATACTCTTCAACAGTATCTTCATCTTCTTCAAACTCACTGTCTGCCACTTCCCTCTTTTTGTTCTTTTCCAGGGCTGTAAGCCTGGCTTGAAGTGCTTCAGCAAGCTCCTTCATCTTCCTCATCTCTCTAGCATGTTTGTCCTTCATCTCCTGCAATTCCCTTGCAGTACCACTACCTTTTGGAGGCATTTTGTCAACCTCTCAAGCAACACACAACACACAATCAACTCTACCTCTGCCCTTTCGGTGACAGAATCAACACACAACAGCCCAGACCTTTTGCTGAGCTCTGATACCACTATGATGCAGAGGCATCCACACTATAACCTTACAATACAGCATGGACGTCTGCAGCCCATCATCATCATCATCACCATCACCATCATATTTTGAACATTGTAGATCATCATCAGCATCACCATCACCATCACCATCATCATGAAGTTGATGCCATTACAGGCAGATGCTGCAGCACAGGGGGCAGCCAAAATCATTTTAATGGGAAAGAAGGAGTATGTGCAGATGCCTAGAGGAGCAGGCATAAAGGCAGTTGAGGATACTGCAGGAACAGGAGTTGTTCAGGACAACAGATTGAAGAAAGTTTTAGTTTTGACTGACAGAGGTCAGCAGCAGGTGCAGAAACAGGTTTGCACACAGCAATCAGTTGAGAGGAATGACAAGGATGTTGTCATAGTTGGGACTATTGCTTGTCCTATAAAGGTTGACAGGAAGCTAGAGTTGAACATTGTAGCAGTTCAAGAGGCAGTTCAGCCAGAGGTTCTGGTCAGACAACCTGGCAAACACAGGGTATGTGAGAGAAAGGCCTACCTCAACAGGCATGAGGATTTACTTGCCAGAAAGCAAGTTACAGTTCAGAAGTCTTGGAGCAGCCAAGAGACAGCAGAGGACAAAGCTGGAACAGTTCAGCATATTGCTAAGGCAAAGTGTAAAGGTGGAGGACTTCCACATACTAAACTCATGGGACATGAGTTCTTTTCTGTTGGGGAGTATGGTGCAGGAGCACCTACCTGACAGCTGGCCTTCATAAGGCAGTTAGTTGTTTTAGGTCTTGTTGATGTTTCCAAGAAGGTCTGATAAGACCAAATGCATGTAATAAGGTCATGCTGATCATGATAAGATCATGCTGACCATGCTTTTACTATTTTTAGGAAGTTTGTTAGAACAGCTGTCATGATGTATGATCGGTTGGATCTCCCAGCCGCCTGGAGAGTTCCCAGCCGCTTGGAGTCGGGTCAATAGTACTCGAAGAAAAACCTATTTAAGCATGAGGATCGGTTGACTATAGATATCGATCGAGCTAGGTTGCAGGGAGTGAGACTGAGAGAGAGTCTGATCATTGTATTTGCATCTTTTGAAATCAAATAAAGTGATCCTGTTTGTGTTCATCCTCTGTTTACTTCCATTATCTAATCGATTTGCTGGTTTGGGTGGTTTCATGGATTCACTGATCCATTCCCCCAGTTGATTTGTCTGATCGGTGGAATGGTTGTGTACAGTAGGGTAGGTGTTAGTTTGTTTGTTCGCATGCAGGTGTGCAGGATCGCGGCTGACAGGTGTTGAAGACCCTAGCATGGGCATGTGCTAGGTCGAGCTGATAAAGTGTGGTAGATCACCCTGGAAGTGGATCGAGTCATCCCAGGAGGTTCGGCGGATCAGAACAGCGAAAATCTGCTAAGGCTGAAAGTTTGTCAAAACTGCATCATCAGGATATTTCTGCGTATATCCTGCAGTCGCTTCGAGCATCATCATCCGAGTAAGAGGAGATCGGCATGATGCGGTTAGTTGCATGAAGTGCAAGTGCGTCGGGGTGATCATCATCAGGAGTTGCCGGAGAGGAGTGCATCGGCATAAGGTAGACGATCGGGTTGATCGCGGGCCGAAGAAAAAACTAAGTTTGGCCAACAGCAGGATATGACGTCCTCATCATCAGGATATACGTCATCAGGATATTTCAGAGCAGCAGGATATTGAGGAGCTGCGGGTGACGATATACGTCATCAGGATATCGGGTGACGTCAGCATCAAAGGGACGGTGCGAGAAGTGAAGGTTGGTCATCATCAGGATAAATGGAAGGAACCGGACGTTCTTTATCCTGTTGGCTGCTCCGAAATATCCTGATGACGTATATCCTGATGATGATGACGTCATATCCTGCTGTTGGCCAAACTTAGTTTTTTCTTCGGCCCGCGATCAACCCGATCTTCTACCTGATGCCGATACGCTCCTTCTCGGCTCCTCCTGATGATGATCACCCCGACGCTCCTTCACTTCATGCAATCGAAAGCATCATGCGCATCTCCTCCACTTATCCGGATGACGATGCCCAACACGACTGCAGGATATTTGCAGAAGTATCCTGATGATGCCGTTTTCACGAACTTTTAGCCTTAGCGAAATTTCACTTCGCCGATCCTCCAGGGATGACCCGATCCACTCACAGGGTGATCTTCCAAACTCTCTCAGCTCGACCTAGCACATGCCCATGCTAGGGTCTTCAACACCTTTCAGCCGCGATCCTGCACACCTGCATGCGAACAAACAAACTAACACCTACCCTACTGTACATAACCATTCCACCGATCAGACAAATCAACCGGTGGAATGGATCAGTGAATCCATGAAACCACCCAAACCAGCAAATCGATTAGATAATGGAAGTAAACAGAGGATGAACACAAACAGGATCACTTTATTTGATTTCAAAAGATGCAAATACAATGATTAGACTCTCTCTCAGTCTCACTCCCTGCAACCTAGCTCGATCGATATCTATAGTCAACCGATCCTCATGCTTAAATAGGTTTTTCTTCGAGTAGTACTGACCCGACTCCAAGCGGCTAGGAACTCTCCAGGCGGCTGGGAGATCCAACCGATCATACATCATGACAGCTGTTCTAACAAACTTTCTAAAAATAGTAAAAGCCTGGTCAGCATGATCTTATCATGATCAGCATGACCTTATTACATGCATTTGGTCTTATCAGACCTTCTTGGAAACATCAACAAGACCTAAAACAACTAACTGCCTTATGAAGGCCAGCTGTCAGGTAGGTGCTCCTGCACCAGATCTAGTATCTATCACCTCCACGATACGGGTGACAACTGGCTAAACCACACTTGTATCATAACCTATCCCAAATTATACTTGTAGATCTCAAGCCTAACTCCATTTTCTTATTCATCCAATGTGTGGATGCTTCACTCACTAACTAGTATGCTCCCCATACCGCTTTGGTGATCTCATTATAGTTTCTTATTTCAAGATATTTTTCCATTTCGATAAGCCATGCCTCCATGATATCTCCGGTTACAAAACCATTGAACTTGGGGTCCATAACCTTTTTCATGTCCCGGGATAATTCCAAAGCCAAGTGGCTTCTTCCATCCTCTCCCTATTTGGCCTTAGAGTTATTCTCTTTGCGCTCACTTTGGGTGGTATCATCATGACATGCCTCGTCTTCCCACCTAGGTCCATGCTGACCCTTGGCCTCCTACTTGAGAGTTCCAATTCTCACTCTCATCTCTTGGAGTATAGCAAGGGTCTAGTCAAATTTAGATTTGGACTACCCTGAAGGTTGCCCTTCATCCTAGCTATCTCCCATCTTAGTTCTTATTTGAACCTTGTTGCAATCTACTTCTTTTGAAGTTTGCAGATTAATCATTCGATTAGTTTGTCATACCAATGACTCCATTCATAATATAAATCCATTCCTATTCCTGTAATCTTTAACAAGAAATGAAATATTTGCCAAAAAATTTCAATGCATTATAGTTTACCATGGATTACATATAATCCATCCAAAATTACAAAATTTTGTTTACACCTCGCTACTGCAAGTCATTAACAATTTGGGATAACTTCCCATATTTATTTCTCAACTTAGAGGTTTATCACCTCAGTTTTAGGAGGTGAACATACACTTAGGTACTTATCTACAACCTCCTTATTTACATCAAAATCCTTATGATTGTTTTCCATAGACGGTGCTTTAGGTGCAGACGATTCTGTTGATGCATCATTATAGTTAGGAGCAACAATCCTAACTGCTTTCCTCAACTCCTACTTGATGCATTTAATAGCATCAGCAAAAGTCTCCTCATCAGTCAACCATGCTCCTACTAAGCAACTAGTCTGTTCAAGTCATTTCATTCTTGAGGCTCGCTCCCTCAAGACCTTATGATAACATAGGTAAAATCCATTTTCTGTTACCTTCTTTCTAAATGTTGTTCTAATTCTTACCATTCTGGCATAGAACATCCAAACATTAGCATCTGTTAATGTTGGATAAAAATAATCATCAAGTAGTAAGCTCATAGGTCCATGTATTGAACCTGGTAGCTCTAATACCATATGTAACATCACATCCCGTAATGCTCATAAATTAACATAAGTATTCATCGTAACTAAGAGTTAGAATACATCATGATTATCCAAATCATAGTTAAACAAGAATGAATCATTATCATTACAAACATTAAGCATGTTATTCTTTTTTAGAATATAACAAAACTTAGAATCACATTATCCAAGATATCTCATTACTGAATAACTTCCACTATGTATGTACAAGACTATGCTCAAGGCATCAAATGTCCAATTATACATAATAACTGACAATCAAGTCATATAATGAAAAAGCACTGCATCTAGAACTTTTGACATCTGTGTTCATAAGCCTTGGCTTGTCTTCTACTCAAAAAGAGAGCATCATCTAAGTGCTTTTCCTCCAACCACAGACCGATGGTCCCCTGCACAACTTCCTACCTAGAAGCGGCCCTACCTTTCATGGAAGGTATAGATATAAGGAACCATTAGGTTTGCCATCTGATTATCTGGTGTTATGTCCTTCATAATGTCTCACTGTCATACAACTATAGATCCACTCTAACTATGTATGACACTACTGGAAACATTATGTTATCTGGAGCACTATGAAACTACTAATGCACACAGAGATGAATGCATTACTTTGGCCAAAGATTTATATACATATATATTTCGCAATAAATGTAGTCGTATGTCCACCACCCTGACTCGATTTAGAAGTTGTCTCATCCTGCAGTATGCTTAGTTCGACCTTTCTAGGTCTAGCAAAAGTAAGTTTAGTTCGATTCTTAGTCCAATTCTAGGATAGTCGACTCCTATCTTAGGGAGTACATTAAATATAATAGGTTGCTTTCGCAAAAGGGAACATGTGACTCCTCGTCACTTTGTTCCATTTTTCAACATGACAATAGCCAAATTAAGTTTTCCCAATAAACGATTCTTATCTTAGAAGTACATTCAATTATGTTACTTTACTTTCACAATAGGGAACCTGTGACTCCACGTCACCCTATTCCCATCTTTTCAAAATGTCAATAGCCAAAACAAGTTTTTCAACTTATGACCTTCCTAGGTTCAAGGTTTACATTCAATTCATGACATTTGAGACTTATATCATAATAGTCTAATAAGATGGTCTTACTAAAAAGACTCTATCTCAAGTATTCTCGTGGCTTTTAATATCTTATACCTCATTCGTGAAGTATGGCCATTTGAAAAGAGATGGCTTTCATTTACTTTGCAATACAAGAGTTTCATACTAACTATAGTATTCATTCTCATAAGTATATAATTATCTAGGAGAAATAGTTCCTCCAATAAACCCCACATACACTTCATGCCACCTACAAGGCAATACAACTTACCTCTTATCTAGTTTCTCCTTCTTCAACAATGAGTCAACATATCTTTTAAATACATAAGATGCATCATAGTTGTCATAATAACTATCATTAACAGTCAAGCACTGTTATAGGGAATCTATGACTCGACATCACCCTATTCCTATACTTTCATAATGACTAAGTTTAATCATGCTTTTGACTCGTGACCTTACCCAGTTGATGAACACATTGTAGCCTTATCCCAAGGTTTACTTTTAGTTCAAAACATCTAGAAGGGTATTTTAGAAGATCCAAAAGGTTGATTCTATTAAAAAGGATTCTATCTCAAGGACTTTGCGTGAGTTCATAGCATTATATACTCCCTTCATGGAGTTTGGCCACTAGAAAGAAACCAACTTTCATTTACAATACAATGTAAGAGACTTAGACTAAAATTAGTTTTCAAAAAGATTATCATTATAGTTCGAGGATGGTGCATCGACCACATGCAGGCCGAATCCTCCAAACATATATCTAAACAAAATAGTTTTAAACACTATATCTCATGAGCACTATCAGCTCGAGCTCATCATAGAAGCTTTTGTGTGTTATCATTAAATTGTTATCATGCTATACCATATCAACACTCAACATGGTGTTTTCTACAGTGAGTATTGGCTCGGCCTTGAAGGCCTTGAGTGACAGTTAAGAAATATAGTCAATACTAATTTGCAATATATTTCATTGACAGCCTCGAGGGCCTGGAGTATATTTCTGAGTAAATGCATTACAAGATTAAACAAGTGTAACATAGACCTCGAGGGTCTGAGAAATAAAGATTATTATATCGATAGCTATGGCCTGAGGGCCTCAAATGATAACCACAACAAACAATGCACTTGACTGTCGACACAATCGACCCTATTCAACAGGGTTTTAATATTGTTTAACATTCAAAGCAATGTGAGTCTATATAGGCTTCGAATCTTTCCTGAAAAAGTTTGTTTAAGTGTTTATGATGCAGTCTATCATTAGCTCTTTGTAGAGGACTATCATGCCAACTTCTTGTGGCCTTTGACAAAGACTTCCAGCTAACTAAAAAATTATCCTCTTCTTGTTCTATCTCCCGAGCATTGTGAATAGCAATGATAATGAATGAAAGAAAAGAATTACAACTAAGTTTTGATCTTCTTTGCATGTCGAGCATGCGGTGAAACCACCACATGAGCCCACAAAGTGGAGGGTGGTTACTCCACTCCACCACCCTGCAGCTTCCTTAGAGTCGCTCAGTCCATTACATGCTATATGCAAGTGCACAATAAGGATATTGATCTAAGTGGTCCAATATGGCCTCTCATCACTCCACTAACCATGGATGATATCAGCCAACACACTTAACACATATACATATTAATAAAATGGGGCTTGATACAAAGTTTAAATAATTATATCTTAATAAACTTTCCATACACCTTCATGATGTATGAAGGTTCCCATAACAATCCAAGATGTCATCATATGACATCATCACCAATATGGTGACACAATCAAAATGCAATTTAGGGGTCAAGTAACACTCCCCCTTCTTCACTATAAACTCAAAACATATTATACAAAGAATAATAGATTCAAAATCCTAATTTAGGAATTAAATAGAGAAACAAGAAAGTACTCTGCCATTTGGCGAGACTATCTCTCAACTCACGTTGACATTCTAAGAACATTGTTTAGTTGAGTCGATGTAAACATTGTCTAGATAACTCAATCAACATGACGACACAGAGGAAATCAACTGGCAAGGAAGAGACGCAACTCACTCAGACTTACAATGGTTCATGAGGACAAAAATTCTGATACTCAGATGGCAGCTTAACCCATTTCCTGACATCTATCTCTTCCTCCCAGATGATACTCGTCGTCTATCTTTGAAGGAAGATTCATTTCCTGTTCACACTCACCATCATAAAATCATGACCAGTGCATTATCTTTTGATTTACAATTCATAATAATTAAATAATCATATGAGCATGTACTCTCATGTCTAACTAACATTAGTCAATATTCACATAATCAATGATTAAATCGGATATTTGCACAACATCTAATCATTAAACTATGGTTAGTCATCCTGATTACCACACAAAAATAAGATTAAGCTAAATAATAAGTTGAGGATGTAACACAAATTGTAGATAGATGATATGTTATTTTTTGGCAATAATAAGGATGTGATTTGTGCTTTAAAGTCTTATCTTTTAGCACAATTTGAGATAAAGGACTTGGGGGCTATTAAGTATATGTTGGGTATGCAAATCAAAAGAGATAGGGTGAACATAAATCTTTCTTTGGGCTAGAGTAAGTATGTGAACTCTATATTGTAGTGTTTTAGCATGCTTAATAATAGACCATTGAGTGTTCCTACTTTGGTGGGAAATAAAATTTCAATTGAGTAGTCTCTTATGACACCCACAAAGATGGAAGATATAGATCAAGTTATTTATGTCAGTGTAGTTAAAAGTTTGATGTGTGCTATGGTCTATACTAGACTAGACATTACCCAAGTAGTGGGAGTCTTGAGCCACTTTATTGCTAATCTTAGACAAAAGCATTAAGATGTAGTTAAGAGGTTCTTTAGATATTTGTGGGGCACCTTCAAGTACTCTATTTCCTATCATGTTGATTCTATTAGGCACCAACACTCTAGATATTTATGGATTTATATTGGACAAAAGATGTTGACAACAAAAGATCCACTAGCGAATATGTGTTTAGTTTATTTAATGGTGCTATTAGTTGAATGAATAAGTGATAGGCCATGGTTGCTTTGTCCACTACAGAGGATAAGTACATGGTAGCTACTCATGCCTATAAGAAGGTCGTCTAGCTTAGGAAATTGTGTTCAGATGTGGTGCTGAGTTAGAGAGCTATTAAAGTTTTTTGTGATAGTTAGAGTGTCATATGTCTAGCAAAGAACCTGACCTTTCATGCAAGGACAAAGTGTGTAGATGTCTAATATTATTTTTGTGACATGCTAGAGAATGGGAGGGTATAGAGAAAGTTGATGCTTTACAAAATATTGCAAATGCATTGATGAAGCTAGTCAACACATAGAAGTTCAAGTTGTGTAGTAAATCTATGAGCCACTCGACCTCTAGCAAATAGTTGATAGTGTTGGTATTCCTTTTGCTCTTGCAAGATGTTCAACAACTGGGAGAATGTTAGGAAAGGTGTTTCAATATTGCATTCTAATGTTAAGAACACAAAAATGTGAATTTTGGGCTATAAAACATTAAAATATAATTTATGGGCTATAGAGGTTGATTTGGCTCTAAAAAAATCAAAATAGGCCTTAGCTAAAGAAAGATGGTTACAATAACATAAAGCTTTGAGAGACTTTTAATTTTTTTTAAATGGTTTCAATTGGCTTCTTGGACCAAAAGTTATGGCCTCTAGAAGTCAGACCCCCCACATTAGAAATGTAAGAGCATCTATGACACATAAGAGAATGTAAGAGGGAGTTACACTTGTTGACCTACTTATGACACGTCATAAGACATCTTTGAATGGAGATAATGGAGCTAAAATGGAGCACCCAAGATTAGTGAATGGATTATGATGAGCTTATACCAAGCATAAGGAATATGCTATTTTTAACCTATGGACTTACTTTGGGATTCGAGCATTAGATTTTTGACTGAGGACTTGGGTGCCACATTTTGGAAGGCTTTAGCTTATGATTTCCTACTTATTTGATGGTTTCATGTATTGATTCTCGTATTTATTATTGAAATGGTGAGCATAAAATATAATATTGAAAAATATCACACCATTATTGCAAATAAAATAACACAATAATATATTATATTGATCTCTTCAGATTGAATCAGGATTTCATTCATTCAACTTGATTTTTACAGTGCTCCACATTGGCTTATATAGCCTTACATTTCTTGTATCAAACTAACTAACCTACTTATGAGAATAACTCCCAACAAACTACGGGAATAGCTCCCAACAAACTAACTCTTATAATTTAATATTTACTAACTAGAAACTAACCTATAATTATTTATTTATTATCTACTATAGTCTAAACTATATAAAAAATGTAATAAATCCAACATTCCCCCCTTATTACATCAATCTAAACAAAGGACAGAACACTGCAAGGGATGAATACAACAACCCTTATAAAAACTTTGATGAAGCACCTTCACTAATTCTCCTCGCTCACCTGAGAAACACCAAACTGAATCTATCAGCGAATCTCCTGACTGTCAAACCTGCAACACCTGTGTACCACATGAGAGAACATAATCCCACCCTACATGCACGATGAGAGAACAACTCTCCTCCAAAAGTCCACAACTCCACTGAGTGTGTCAAAATCCATCCTCTAGTGTTGCATATAAGAGAATAATTATCCTCCTCTGACAGTCTGCTTTCCACCAAAAGTGTCAATATCCCTTGAGAGAACAACTCTCCTCCAAGAATCTACATCTCCTCCGAGTGTGTCAAAATCCCTCCTTTAGGGAATAACTCTCCTCTTTCAAGAGTCTACTTTTCTCTAAAAGTGTCAATATCCCTCCTCTAATGCTATGTGAACCAAATCTCTCCTCCAATGTACAAAAAGAAATACACCAAGATGAATACACTAACTGCACCCATAAGTATTGTTATGAAATGTCAAGCGCCCTTGCTCCATGAAGGGACACAAATTGAAACTGGTGCTTCTCATGCATGGTATCATCTCTGAGTGAGAAGCTAGCTCAAGATGACAATAGACCTCCTACTTCCGATGCCTTCAACCTCCAATTTGATCTTCTTTTAAACTCTAGCCACTAAATGTTGCATGTAAGTCTCTAAGAGCCTTGAAACCCCTGCCAAGTGTACCACAGATGACCTCAAGGATACAAGCAATATGTGTGGCCATATTAAAAGCAAGAGATTGAGTGTAGGACTCAATTGATAATGCACCCATTACATTAAACACCTTCTACAATATAGTGTAAACAAAAATAAATCCTTGTAACTCATTTTCCTTTATCACTTTGATTACAAGAAAAAAAAAATCTCTTTACCAAAAAAAATCTATCTCCCAAAGATATGATCGGTTGATTTCAATAGCTACACAACTATCAAGTGTTTTCTCTTCTTTCATTAAAAAAAAACTCTTAATGCATTAAGTAAATGCATTAACCATAACAAAAAAATAAATTTATCACAACCATAAATATGGTTCTAACTTCCTACCACTCCAATCCACAAACCACTCATCCTCAAATGGGGTGCAATAGCTGGAATGTCTTTGCTATAAATGAAACTATCATTCAGAAATGTTTAAATGACCATAATAATTAATTTATTCTACCTGAATACTTAGCACTCGCCATGAAACAAAATTCGTTGCAAATTTATGGCCTTATTTATGCACATTCCTTGCGCCACCCATGGCATTTAATGTCCCCTTTCCAGATACAGTGTTAGTCTATCATGGGGTTCCCGTAGACTAGCAGTTTAGTTAGGGAACCATGGTGAGTTGGCCTTGGATGGGCCATTTGGTAGTGCAATTGTGGTTCGGATCCAGTTGACAGTTGTTAGTGACAATTTGGGTGTTGGGTGGCTTACTTACTATTTTTAGTAAGTTCAGGGTCGGTGCTGGATTGGGTTTTTCAGAGTGGGGTTGGATTCGTCTCGTTAAGACCTTTCCGACGAGCTATAGATCATTGCATTCCAACAGTCTTTGCATTTATTTTAAAGTTCATAAGTCGAAGTGAAATATTTAAAAGGGACTTTCATGTTAAGTTATAAAGTGACTCATAAAATGAAATATTAAAAGGTCACTTATGTCTTATGTTTGGGCACCCATCCCTAGGGGATTAAAGTGATCTTAAATTATAATATTCCCCCCAATAATCCCAACGCCTAACTTGAGGAAACAAAAAGGTGGAAAGTGGAGTTGATTGTTATGCTTGTGTTTATAATATTTTCTCATATTTTGGCTCTACTAGGGTTTATACTTGTGAGGGTTTGAAGGATTCAAACCAGAGGCTCTTGGAGATGAAAACCTCCAGGGTAACAATATTCTACAGGTGTGCAATACCATCCAAAGGTGCCAATGGGGGTGGATACATCCAGTATTCATAGTTGTGCTTTCATGGATGTCTTTTGAGAAGTTTGTAGCCGGGGTTTGAAGGTTACATCATTCGAAGGCTTTGTTTGAGTAGATAATATCCTTGCTGAGAGCAGGTTGAAGTGAGTTGTGGAGGATTTGTGGCTATTGTATTACCTCTTTGCTGGTCGTACCATTGTGCAGCAGGTTGTACCTTTGTTGAGGGTTGTTTGGTGTGGGTTTTCACATATATCATACCCTATCTTGGTTGTCCAACTTTCGGAACTATTGCGGATAATTTTCAGAGTAGATTCAAGGAGTTTTCAGTTGTATTTGTTGCAGATTTCACCTACAGCCAGCCGTACCATGTACTTGGAGGACATGGTTCTTTGGTGACTCACTTGTTACTTGTTTACAGCTTCATTTCTTGATGCAAGAGCATCCAGTGGTGTAAGGGCAATCTTGCATCACCCAAAAAAAGATATGTTTCAAAATTGTTGATGTTCTTTCCATTTCTTTTCAAAATTTGTGGTTCTGGTTCCATAATCGTTTGAATAATGATGTAGAATTTTTAATTTTTCCAAACTACTAAAAATAGCAACCTACTATTTTTTGAAAGTTTGCATTTGGGCACGGAATGAAGTGAACATTTACAAGAAGCTTCATAACTGAAAAAATAAGACCTTTGGCGAAGGAATCACGCAAAGATCATTTGCGAGCTGAAAGATATTAAAGTTTTTGTTTCCCGAAAAATGCCTGAAAATTATTCAAACTTGGGTTTGAGGCACTAAATGGCCCCGTACGGGCCCGAAAATGGCCGAAACTAGCAGAGCGAGTTTTTAGCGCGTAGAGCACTCCGTGAGCTTTCCGACGCATAAAACGGTTCGTCAATCAAACACCCAGATCAAAAGTTATGGCTCCCGGAAGTTGACCTAATTTTGGAGAGATGTAAATTTTGAAATTAGGTTGTTGGCCGCCATAAAGGCTATTAATAACCTTTTTTGGGAACCCTGGGCAGTAGTAGAGTTAAGGGGGAAAGTGTAGAGTCAAGGATAGGTGGGAAAACAGAAACCCTAGCTGATTTGGGGTTACAAAAGGCTGATGATTCCAAAGTCTTGTGATAGGAAGCTGTAATGTGTTGCAGCCTGTGGAGGGTTGATTCCTCTGATTGTATTTGAACTTCTGTAATGTAATAAGTTGTCCAAATCAATAAAGAAAGTTATATTTTATGTGTGCAATTTCTGCTGTTGTGTGTTTTATGATTTACCCCCTTCATCATTTCTCTGTTGTTTGAGGTGTCTAGAGCTCTCAAATCTTTGTAATCTTTTGTATTGCCAAATACTTTCCATCTAATGGTGATTTGAGGGGATTTCAGCCATACCCAGTTGTTGGTCCAGTCTCGGCGTATGTACCAAGTTGCAAAACAAATGATGGGTATGTAATAATAATTGTTATTTGGCCATTTTACCATCTGAGTATCTGTTATTTTCTTCATATCTGTTGTATCCTTTCCGGGTTTACATTATATGCTACATATTGTATGCTCCGATAACACACATCTACAAGAAAACTAAAACCTCTTCTACATCTTCTATCTAGTTTAAAAGAAGACCTAAAAATTAAAAATAACACATAAAAAGATTTTAAAAAAAAATACAAACAGGTGCAGCACATTACATGACATGATAATTTTGTGCATTCTTTGTTTGAAATAATGATTGAACATCGCATTTCAAAAGCATCTTTAGCGTATTTTTCTCATACTATCGCGCACTATTCACATAATTTATCAATCAAATTTGACCAATTATTGCCGCCTCCTACATAGCCTATTGCAAATTTAGTCATGTCTATGTCTAGATTTATTTGCACTGCACAATAGTCCAATGGAAACAACACTAATCTTTCCTTTGCCTACTTTAGCCAAAAAGCAATAGACAACAGCTAATTTACATGGGGGGCACTTCCTTTTCGGCTCAGTATGGTTATATCACACTGGATCCAAATGCCACTATAAATGTTTCTTCTTCAAACGAAACGGCTTCAAATTACTAGCTCACCCTGATATTATCAACTGCAATGAATCATTGTTTTACACCTTCATACAATCTGCACTCCACGCTTATCAAATGCTTGGCCAATTCTTCTACACTGGCAAAGGCGTTTAACATCTAAAAGACCATGGATCGCCTCTAAACCATGTTATATGTTGCCTTCATTCTTTTCTCGCTTCTACTTTCAATATTCTATTCTCCCACGTTTTACATCAAAACCCTAACTGCAATGGCAATCATTACATATATGAAAGTAGAAGCATGCGCTACTAGCTGGAGTTTGAATATTGTTGTTAATGAATTTGTATGCAACATATGCCTTTTCACAGAAAAATCTTTACTTTCAAACTGTATACAGCGATAGGATCTCCATAGTACAAAACTCCTTTCCAACTCTCATAAATCGTCTAGATACCATATAAAAATTGTGAGCACAAAAAATAATATTGCAGAATATCATACCAATATTGCAGATAAAATAACACGGAAGAATATAACATAATACTATGTTATAGTGATATCTTCAGATTGAATCGAGATTTCATTCATTCAACTTGATTTTTACAATGCTCCACATTGGCTTATATAGCTTTACATTTCCTATATCAAATCAACTAACGTGAGAATAACTCCCAACAAACTAACTTTTATAATTTATTATTTACTAACTAGAAACTAACCTATATTTATTTATTTATTATCTACTATAGTCTAAAATATATAAAAGATGTAATAAATCCAGCATTTATTAGGTGCTTGAGATGAAGTTTCATAGTAAGTTTTAGAGGTACCATTATGCTATTAGAAGTGCTATAGATCTCTTGTTGGAGATACTCCTATAAAGGCTAGACTTTGAAAATATATTGTAACCATTGATTATTGAACAATATTGCTTTGAAATGTGAGGTTTTTCTCCTAAAAGGATTTTCCCCATGTGTTATGGTATATTATTTTTGTATTTATTTCCTTGTAATTGTATGATCAATTTAATTTTTTGCACATACCTCCTCTTATAGATTAGTGTAGGAAGCATACTCGGCACCTTTACTTCATTTTCACTCCTTAACATATTAGTGAATCTTTTCCATCATCTACCTCATCATCTAATGCAAAACCACACACCACTTGAGACATCCTATTGGGGTTATTGGTAGCCATAAAACCTTGCACACACCAAACAAACCCCACTTCGGGATTACACACGCAAATTTTATGGGGTGCCATGGAGGATGAAAAATGCCAAATACGAGATCAATTGAGACCATCCCTACTAGCATTGACAACATTTCCGTGCTCTTTAGACTTTGGGAGGTTAGATCTCTCGAAAAAAAGGTGTTTCTAGGATTCTACAACTAAAACAAGGCTCAAAAACCAAAGTGAAAAATCTTGGAAAGTTTTAGAATTATTAGAGCAAATGACACAAGCGCACATCGTTGAATCTAATGTCAAAGAGGTCACCAATGTTCCTTTGTTGGAAAGAAGCATCCACTGCTATATATAAGGATCCCACAATTGGAGGGGAGCATCCCACTATTAGACAGAAGCATCCCACTGTCAGACATTAGTGCCAAACTATTAGACACTTGTGCATGACACTAACATTTGTCACTAACTCATGTCTATGCACATAAGAATCAACTACGTTGTTTGGATACCTATATTTATCATTGTAGAATTTGTTTCCAGCTTTACATCTCACTGTAAACATATTCTTATAACACTATTTCCAAATTTTCAGTAATATAATAAATTTCTATTTCCATTCCCAACCCTCATGATATACCATATTTAGCATAGATATTATTATATTATAATGTTTTTATTAAATATGTTCTAAAATTTGGTATGATTTATGTAATAGTCACATACAGGAAACAAGGGCTGCAAAGCAACTATAGTCAATGCCTAAATACTGCATTGTTGGTTTGTGAAAAGCAGTCGTCGTGATTCAAAAGAGAATTTTGTGAAAGCTGGACAAAATTGAAAGAGTCGTGGACTTTCTAAGCTCACATGAAACTGTGAGAATTACTTGGCAACTGAGCCACTTACCCATGACTATATATTAATTACTGAATTCGTCCAGTTTCAAAATTGATGTTAAGTAAATTAAACAACTGAAATATGTGCTCCTGAACTTTGGAAAACAAGGAAACAGAAATCAAACTTATGTATCTCTTCAAAATTTGAACCTCCTAAGTTCAAAATTCATTAAGACCAAGCAAAGAATTTCCATGCCCAATGCACCTGGTATTTCAGGTAGAATAGAGTTCTCTACAAGGAGATTTAGCCATTACACATTGTGGTTGCAGCTTTCATATTACTACAAATGCGAACTGATTACTGATTTACTATATTCCTCAATATAAGTCCCACCTCCACAAATGCAACAAACCAGCTCAAATTTCAAAAATCCTTGGTTTCAAATTATATTGTGAAGCCATTACATGTATATCAATCTGTGATGACATTCTTCAAGTAATTCTAATTGAAAATGTTCTTTAATTCCCAACCTGTTAACCAAACACAGAAAAAGTAATTAGCCAATTCAATAACATGTAGTAAAAACAAATCAACCAGTAACTTGATAAGGCTCTAGAAACTTTCAAGCAAATGCGATTGGTATGTGTAAATCCAAATCCCACTTGGAAGGGAATACAGATTACTATCATTCCAATGGGCTGCAACCAACCCCAAAATAGGTCTACCATCAAGACCTTTACTTGAAGGTGACCTCCTAGGCGATATGTGATTTGAAGCTGCTGCTTTTATGCTCTCAATTGATAAAACCCCTAAAATAGGCCTCTCATCAGTATTATTCGAAGGTGATCTTGAAGGTGATGATGTCCAGTTTCCTGCTTCATTGTGTGGGGATTTCAACCCTGAAGTTCCTAAAATTGGTTTGCAGTCTGTTTTCAGGGTAGAAGATGATCTCGAAGACACTGAGTTCTGCACTGTAGCATCTTTCTGCTTTGGAGATTGCAAATCATCTCGAGGTTTATTTAACTCTTACTCCAGGTCTTGTAGGCATCTGTCCAACTTTGGGCAAGTTTTCTTTGTTATCTCTTTCTCTATTATCGGGATCACACTAGTATCAAGTAATTTGGGAAGAACCTTTTGCAAGTAGTAATTGACAGAAGACTGAGCCTTAATCCTAAAACTAAAGATAATGATTGTATTGTAGTTAAACGTCACCATTAGATCTTGCAGGAGTTCTCTCACTATCCTTACATCATCTCTCAAAGTTCTTACAAAATGTTCCTTGTAATATGTCTTCGAACTTGCTAGGATCTTGCCAAATACTGTTAAGATGGAACTTGGGAATCACAAGGATTACATTCAGAAGGCCTGCCACCACTACTGCATTGCAAATAGATGTATGCTGCTGATCCAGACCACCATTTACTCCAATAATTATATAACTAGTGGACCGTGGTAATCAAATAAGGCCTACAGCATAGAGCAAAGGGTAGTTATGACAACCTAAATAAAAACTAATACATATAGCATCAAAGATAAGATATACATAACAAGATTGATCCTGACCTGAGCCATAGAATCCTCAAATTGATCCTGACCTGAGCCATAGAATCCTCAAATCCATCAGGCTCTACACCCTTTTCCTTGTGAATTTTCCTCCTAGCAGTATACATGATTGCCAAAGCTTGCCTGCAAACAAACACAATAAAATTTGTGAAATCATAGACAAGTCTTGTGTTTCCAAAAAAATATAGCAAATGAGTTGTGAACAGTGCCAGCCAAAAAATTGTAAGTAATAAATAACCTTCAATTAATGGTAGATGTACAGAACTGACCAGAGGCTAAACACCCTATTAGTGCACTCATCTTTAAATTTTGATGAATATTTTGTTTAAAACATTTTATTTCATTCATCACCTCACTCCATTAACTAAAAGATGAGAGACAATGCATATCTATGTCAGTGAACTCTCCATTTCAAAAAAAGAAAAGAAGAACCGGAACTCCTAACCCACAAAATAGCCAACACCAAGCCAGATGCACTCAGAAACAAATTTTCAACTCTTTTTGAGGCTGGGAAAAAGCCATGTGGGACACTTCTTTACCAGTCTTTTGAACACTTTGCAAACAAACCATAATCAATTATATATGTGATAATGCTGCAACAAGTACAACACACATGTGAACATGCTTTTAAGACTAAGTTAGGGCACAGCGAATGATTTATCAATTGACAATATTGAGCCTTGCTTCAATAGTAGATCCTAGGATCCCGATATTTTTAACATAACTCAATTTTGCCATAAATGATCTTGAAATCAAGAAACCTGCATAGCAAACTTTTACGGATCTTCATAGAATAACTGGACCCACAGAATTATTCTCTAGGTAGGGACTAAAATATACACAACACTCTGTCACAGTGCAAACAGATCAGAAAATGTTTGTCATGATATGAAATGTATTTCTTGTGTAATTACGTCGAGAGGCGTAACTACAGTGGCAGTACGAGGTGAAATGGCGTGAGCATGTTAAGAAAAACAACTTTAAAAATATTTTAAAAAATAATAGCCTACAAATGCAACATTAATAATTAAAATATATATAAAACATAAATGTTTGAAAGTCTCTGAAAACAACCAAAAATAAAATCACTAGGAGAAAATAAAAACAAGAAGCGGCAAAACAAACAATCAATGAAAATCACAGAGGCGTAATTACAGTGGCAGTACGAGGTGAAATGGCGTGAGCGTGTTAAGAAAAACAACTTTAAAAATATTAAAAAAAATAATACCCTACAAATGCAACATTAATAATTAAAACATATATAAAACATAAATGTTTGAAAGTCTCTGAAAACAACCAAAAATAAAATCACTAGGAGAAAATAAAAACAAGAAGCGGCAAAATCAACAATCAATGAAAATCACAGGTATGAATTTCATAGCCAAAAATTAAAACAAGAAGTGGCAAAATCAACAATCAATGCAAAAAATAAAAAACAAGAAGCAGCGAAAAGAATCAACAAAAATCATATGTATGAATTTCATGATTTGCTGGAATAATTGTGTTGCATAAATCATTTCATATTGTTAGAATATTAAAAATTCAAATTCATTGGTAAAATATTTTAAAAAATATAATAGCCTACAAATGCGACATTAATAATTAAAACATATATAAAACATAAATGTTTGAAAGTCTCTAAAAACAACCAAAAATAAAATCACTAATTACAAAGCCACAAGCAGAAAATAAAAACAAAAAGCAGCAAAATCAACAATCAATGAAAATCACAGGTATAAATTTTATAGCCAAAAATAAAAACAAGAAGTGGCAAAATCAACAATCAATGCAAAAAATAAAAACAAGAAGTGGAAAAATCAACAATCAATGTAAAAAATAAAAAACAAGAAGCAACAAAAAGAATCAACAAAAATCACATATGAATTTCATGATTTGCTGGAATAATGGTGTTGCATAAATCATTTCATATTGTTAGAATATTCAAATTCATTGGTAAAATATTTAAAAAAATAAATCTGTGCATTTCTTTTTGTTTTCTATGAATCTTCTTTTACATATAGCTGAAAATCTTAAAAGTTAAAACCCTAATTTATAAAATATTATTTTAGGGCACTATATTAAACCCTGTATTATTTACAATATATAAGAGAACTAACTTTGAAAAAAAGTGGAAAACAAAAAAATATAATCAACCAAGATGTTTCTAGAACTAAATTTATAAAATAAAATTAGTATTACAATAATTTTAACCCCTAAAATAATACTAGCATATCTATATTTAAAAAATATATTTAAAATACGCCAAGAGATATCTTCTCGAGGTGCCTATTTTTTAATCAATTTACCACACATAGGTGGAATAGGCACCTCGAGAAGGATATCTCTTGGCGTATTTTAGATATATTTTTTAAATATAGATATGCTAGTTATAAAACTAGTAGAATGTGTTCAAATTTGTGCACCATATTCCCAAAAGTTTGAACTCTCTTGCTGACAGAAAGGCCATTGAAGGCATAAAGTTGCATTCCTTTTCAGGCTGCATAAGACGTTTTCAAATCTGAGGAGCAGTTAAACCTGATGGTCTCTGAGCACTCCACTGGCTCTGCTGGACCTCCCTTAGTCTAGTTTTTTTGTCTCTTTTGTCAGACGTCTATTGTATTTTTTATAACATATTCCTGTGATTAAATTAAACCTTTCCTTCTATAAAAAAATAAGCTATTAAGACATTGATTTAAGAATGAGAATTAGAAAGTATACCTCTTTCTTTTTCAAACTATATTATTTTCAACGTAATACAAGTTAGTAACCAGAGATATTTGAACTAAAACCTTAGTAGTCTACCTTAACAAATTTCATGTACCATATTTTCTGTGTATCAAAGCAAGCTTTAGCTACTTCTTTCAGACAGTGCACTACAGTATCTCCATTGCATATTGTTTCCTATTTGCCTAACAATAAACAACTAAAAATCTAAGAAAACCTTAGTCTCTCCACTGAGCAATACAAGGAGTCATGGACAAACAAATGCTTATTGACAAATTGAATAAATGGTCAATCTAAACCAAGACAATAAATGGCAAATGTTAAACTCTCACGGTTTAAACATTGCCAAGAAATCTGCTACAAAGCTACTACAATGATAATTAAATATGATCATTAACTGCAATGATCTCTAGAGGTTACTCAACAACTATTTCATATCAAAGCTTCAGGTCCAAATTCTCAACAGAAATGTTAATATCTTATAGGGAATAACAATAGCATCCAATGCTGGCTGTGGCATAACTCAATAGACATGGTCATGAGCCAGTCTAGGGAAAATTTCAATGATTAGATACCCTTTGGTGCTGGCATGCAAGCCAGAGGTAAGACCCCACAGTAGGTAAAAGGAAGCACTTTACCAATCATAAAAAAGATAGCCAAGCTCAAACTATAACAGTTATGAGATGTCACAACTTTTCTTTTCTAATCATCAAAAATATGAAAGATTAGTTATAAGGTTTCTGGGCATATGCATCTTAAGTAGACACCTCTGGTTCATGTAAATCTCCAAATCCCTGTACACATAACTAAGGCACCGCTAGTGCTGACTCCATAAATCTGTGTAAAGGTAGCCATGTCAAGACATGACAAAGTGTCCATGCTAATGCACATTGCTGCCACCATTGAACAAGAAACAGCTCTAAAAATCCGGAGACATAAGGGCAAGTATGCTAAATATTTTAAGCACCTGGATCCGTGCACTAAATGCTTTAAAGAATCGAAGTGTGTGCAGTAAACATTTTAAAGCACACTCCATGCACATCGTTCATTTGCATTCAAGCAACAACTTGCCATCACACATTACAACTTCATAGAGAAAATGGCAGGTAGTGAGCAAATGCAACCAACCAACAATTGTACTAAGTCCACTTAATACTCACAATTAATTGGTCATTTCTCAAATGTAATTACTTATATCCTGCCCAAAAGAACAACTTAAATGGATCCAATTGTTCCCCCATTCGCAAGCATATCATCATCAGCTTATCTCTACACTGTATAGATAAGTCATACTGCATTTACCGCAAGAAAAAAAATTCTGCAATCTGTGAAATCTGATGGAAGACAATGATATTTGCGTTAGCCAAATCCACCACCTTTTGTAATAAAAACTACCACATAAAATATAGAGAGATATTGAATAAGCACCATATTGCTTACATTTACTCTACCTCTTCCCCCTTAGATGAAGACCATTTTCCATCCTCACTCCTGCCTTTCATTTGCTATATGTAATGTCCCCATTTTTAGGCCCTTGTGCAGTTTGGATGGTGTTGGCTTTGGGGTGGTTCCAACACAGCTAGAGCAGAGCTTTTGTTGCTCAGCAGGGTTCAGATGGACAATTGGAGTTGATCGACACTTTCTGCGCCTGATTCGGACTTGTCCAAGACTTACTATTTTTAGTAAGTCCCTATTTTTTAGGAGGTGTGGGATCGGGCCCTGTTTGACCAGTTGGGAGTTCCTATTTTTTAGGGATGTTTCTTTTGTCAGCGGTTCCTACTTTTTAGGAGATTACTATTTATAGTAACCTGCTATTTTGGTACTTCGTGTCAATTGACCTTTGTAAGCTAGAGCAGATGGTTAGGGGGTCTTATTTTGGCAGTATTCAGTGTGGCTTCACCTCCAGTGATCAGTGAGAGTTCAGGTTTGACCTTCGTTGGACTCCGTTTGGCACACTTACTATTTATAGTAAGTTACTTTTTCAGGGAGTTAGAGTTTCTATTTATAGTGGGGCACCTGGACAGGTCTCAGATGCAGTGTCGACTAATGTTTGGGCCTTTGCAGATGTTTCAGGACACAGTGATGCGTACTTACTATTTATAGTAAGTCAGCTATTGGAGATTGCTATTTGTGGCAGGGCACCTAATCATTCAGTGTTTGGCAGTTTTGACATTGGTTTTAATTGGCGTAGCTAACTGATGGATTTTTAAGGAGATATTAATATTTTAATGTGTCATTAATGATGTTAATTAAAAGTTTATAATATAAAGTTATTTTTTGATTTTATATTGAAAGGGGGCCAATGACACATGATAAAGTGCAATTAATGATATTAATTTATTGTGGGCACAATAACCAAGGTAATATTGAGGCAACAAAAGCAAATAATAAAATATTATTTTAAAACCCTAAAAGTGGATTTGAAAAAGGATTTAAATGTTATTAAGGAGTTTGAGGATATAAAAGGTTTCAAAAAGCAAATCAAACTCATTAATTATTGAATGATCATATGAATTTGCTTTGTGGTTTTCTGGAGAAGACAAGGGTTTCAGTATATCAGCCATTGAAAAACAAAAACTCTTCAATGTTTATGCAATTCTGAGGCTGTGCAATACCAGCTGATATTATTGCCAAAGTGTGGGCTTCATTCAGAGGTCCAAATTGTGCTTAAATCTGAAGTATTAACCAAGGGTTTGGAGGTAATTATTTGCAGATTAGAAGTTTTTTTTGTTGGCTGCTATAGTGCCGTGAATAGTGCCGCTACAGTATGGTGAACAATACCGCTACAGTACTGCTACAGTGATGCACTACAGTAAATGCTACAGTGCGTGAACAGTGTTGACAGCAGCAATTCATCTTCAGAAATTCATCATAATCAGCAATCATCTTTCCGGGTATGAATTCATTGTTGTGAAAAGGAAATGAAAATCTGATTTGAACTTTTATTATACTTGCAATATAAAGATTTGTAATCTGATTTCATATACTGAAATAATCATCAATTGCATCAACATATATCTTGTTTGAATGTGTATGTGTATTTCTATATCTTGTATGGCATTATTCCTAGAAATTACAAATATATTGTTGAAGAGCCAAAAACAAAACCACTCAAGAGAACACATTTAGAAAATTATCAGCATATCCAGAGTTGAGGAGAACAGGGGTTCTTACACTGGTATCAAAGCGGTTTCCTGCCATCCTGATGGGTTAATCAGAAATATTCAGTTGCATGTCAGAGATTTCATGTTGCATGTCAAGATTTGGGGTTGCATGTTAGTGATCAGCACTTGCATGTCAGTTATAATGGTTGCATGTGTGGTATCAGCTATTGCATGTTAGTTTAACAATGGGGTTTAAACTAAATATTCATTAAGCTCACATCAAAATCATCTGAGTGACCGGCACTCATTCATATTTTCAATTACATTAATTTCCAGTCTAGTTTGAAATATGGGTACAAATAGTGACAAACAAATTGTATTTGGTGATTGGAATTGGTTAGCAAGAACAATACATGAACAGGGTGAAAAACTTGGCACAACTTCACAATTCAGATATGATATATTATGTATGCTTAAAAGGCTGGAAGAGAGTTTAAGCTTCGTAGAACAGTCACCTTCAACATTGCTTCAGATATCTATGGTTCTTGTAGTGAAAGCAGTGGGTGAGCATAGGTACTTGAGAAACAGTGACAGTGAGATTAGGCTCACTGTTGCCCTATGCATCAGTCAATTCATGAGGATCACAGCTCCTCGGGTTCCTTATACTGGGGTCACCATGAAAGAGGTTTTCCAGCTGATCGTAGACAGTATGGTTGGGATTGGAGACATTGGTAGTCCTACCTATGCACGAAGGGTTAAGGTCTTGGAGCTCATGGCACAAGTTAGATCATGTGTTGCCATGCTTGACTTTGATCAGCATGCTCTTGTGTTGCAGTTATTCAGACTCTTTGTAGAGTCCATTAGTTCAGGGCATGATAAGTGAATACAGGATTACATGAGAGATATCATGATTTCCATTGTTGATAACATTGATAGCATATCTCAGCCCATTATGACACTTCTAGCAGTACGTAGGCGAGAGAAATTGACATCTCCAGCTGCTTATATGTTAGTATGCAGTGTCTTTGATCAATGCAAAAACAAGTTGGAACCTTGTTTGGTTGAGGAGGAGCCTATGCAAGATAAGAAAGTGAAATTTGAGGAGAACGTGGACATTTTTAGCAATCAAGAAGTTGTTATCAGTCATGATAACAAGTCTGATTTTTATGACAGCAGTCTTCCAATTGAGCGTAATGATGATTTAGAAGTCATGGCATGTTCAGGAAGTGTTGTGGGAGTGACCTTGAGTATTGGCACTCAAGATACCAGTGCCAAGAATGAAGCTTGCATGGAAATATTGACCCATAACAGTTCTGATCTACATGACAGCAGTGGTAAAAGAGTGCATCAGCAAGAGACAACAGTGACTACACATGCGCAAGATGTTACTATGGAGCTGTTACATGAAAGCACTCAGGAATTGGGTACTAATGATGCATTGTATGTTGTGGATTCCTATCATGATGAGTCTGATTTCTCAGATCAGACCTTAGAAAACAAGTTAGAAGAATAATTTGTTGGCATGGGATCCCAGGATCATGAGTTGGATGGTGATACAGTTACATTGGAAGTGGAAGTGTGTGAAGATACTGTCATATCAGCAGCTTCTACCTTACCAGTTGAGCCTTCCGATGAGGTGCTTAGCAGCAGTACCTTAGATGTTGATGTGTGCACTGATGATAGCACACATGATGCTGCTTATCATGAGATGAGTGATGTCGATTCAGCCTCATATCACAGTGCGGACTTTGATTCAGAGAGCTTGCATGGGAGTCATGAATTTCAGAGACATCATTTGGTTGGGCAACTTAAGGTCAATGACAGCATGATTGCCACAACCATAGAGCACTTTGATGTTGCTCGTCAGATGTTAGCTACTTTTGGTTGGAGCACTCCTATGACATATGAGCACGGTGATAGTGGCCTTTCCCTAGCAGAGTTCCATGCACTCCGAGAAGCTATTGGAAAAATGAAACATAATTATTTGTAGCTACTTGCTGATAGGGACTATCTTCTCGAGTGGGATTGTACTTGTTATGATGCACTGAAGGGAAGGGAAGAGGAGGTTGACGAGCTCACTCATGAGCTTGAGGTGACTATAGATTCTTTGAAGAGCACTCAATTGGCACTTCAGGAGTCACAGTCACAGATAGATGAGCTTACTATGGCACTAAGACTGACACAGTCTTCACCACCTACAAATACAGTTCAAGTTTCTATGGCAGCAGTTGGTGAGGAGCATATACCCACGGATAGTGGTGAGGAGCATATACCCATGGATAGTGGTGAGCACATTGAGGATGTGGTTACATGCATCACAGATGTTGGTGCAGTTGATTCCGATGGGATGAGTGTAGTAGTTGAGAGTTGTAGAGAACCTCTTGTCGCACCTGGTTCTCCTGAGGTTAGTCCCATGATAGGTGATGCGGGTCAGATTGCTGATAGCTCTTATGTGGCAGTGGTGGATTCTCCTGAGAGTTGTGTGTTAGTACACGACACTACTCCATCATCTTCACAGGAGGTTTACAGAGTGTCATCTGGTTGGGAGTATGGCTCTCATGTTGATTTGTTTCCCTCTCCTGGAAGCAAATCTATTACTTCATCTCATACAACTGATGTTGATAGACAGAGTGTGTCACAAAGTTGGAGTGATCAGCTGCAGGTTTCAAAGGATAAGGTTGATCCAGCCTTATTTCGTTTTTACCGCGCCGATACATTTGTTGAATACATGCTTGAGAGTCCAGAGTTTCAGGAGGTCCGTTTGGGGTCACTAGGGACACTCTAATTCATGGTTCATGCGCTATTAAACGTTTTGTGGGAGTCATTGTAGGTACTCTGACTACAATGTTTCCTCATAGAGACTTTGTGGTTGGGTTTGCAGAGCAGGTTGCCAGAGGCCCTACCCAATCAATGATTCGGGATCAGAGATTGGAGCCGTCTCATGATTCCAGTATTGTTTGTGATGAGCCATTGACCGAGGTTGGAGCCTTCTACCGTAATTACATAGTGGGGAACGCTCATCATTTTTCTTTTGATCCACACACGGAGAACTTGATGACGCATTGGTATGAGTTGGCTTCGGGGTTATACCATCCGTTGTGGGATGGGTATTCACCATCTTCAGTGGATGGAATCAGTAGCTGCAAGTACCCGAGTCCGTCATTTGTGGGGGATTACTTGCGGGGTCAGCACATCCATGGGAGTTTAGCAAAGGATGGAGGTAGTTGTTGCGTTACAGACACTTTCAGATGTTCATATCTCCACAGGATAGATGGATGTGTGTATAGATTGCATTGGGATCCAAGTGGTGATAGAGTTAGTGTTGCAATTTGGATGGGTCCCATGGATTTGCTTCACTATCTGCAGCAGGGTGAAGTTGAGATCAGATTTGAGCAGTGGAAGTCTGAGGGCATTTCTCATGGCAGACTTCTATTTTGGATTTGGGATCCAAGCATACCATGGATTGTTGGTTGGAGTTATTACAGTGTTGAGATTGCTTGGGGTCAAGCAATTTCAGGGAGGGCGGACTGTAATGTCCCCATTTTTAGGCCCTTGTGCAGTTTGGATGGTGTTGGCTTTGGGGTGGTTCCAACACAGCTAGAGCAGAGCTTTTGTTGCTCAGCAGGGTTCAGACGGACAATTGGAGTTGATCGACACTTTCTGCGCCTGATTCGGACAACTTGTCCAAGACTTACTATTTTTAGTAAGTCCCTATTTTTTAGGAGGTGTGGGATCGGGCCCTGTTTGACCAGTTGGGAGTTCCTATTTTTTAGGGATGTTTCTTTTGTCAGCGGTTCCTACTTTTTAGGAGATTACTATTTATAGTAACCTGCTATTTTGGTACTTCGTGTCAATTGACCTTTGTAAGCTAGAGCAGATGGTTAGGGGGTCTTATTTTGGCAGTATTCAGTGTGGCTTCGCCTCCAATGATCAGTGAGAGTTTAGGTTTGACCTTCGTTGGACTCCGTTTGGCACACTTACTATTTATAGTAAGTTACTTTTTTCAGGGAGTTAGAGTTTCTATTTATAGTGGGGCACTTGGACAGGGCTCAAATGCAGTGTCGACTAATGTTTGGGCCTTTGCAGATGTTTCAGGACACAGTGGTGCGTACTTACTATTTATAGTAAGTCAGCTATTGGAGATTGCTATTTGTGGCAGGGCACCTAATCATTCAGTGTTTGGCAGTTTTGACATTGGTTTTAATTGGCGTAGCTAACTGATGGATTTTTAAGGAGATATTAATATTTTAATGTGTCATTAATGATGTTAATTAAAAGTTTATAATATAAAGTTATTTTTTGACTTTATATTGAAAGGGGGCCAATGACACATGATAAAGTGCAATTAATGATATTAATTTATTGTGGGCACAATAACCAAGGTAATATTGAGGCAACAAAAGCAAATAAGAACATATTATTTTAAAACCCTAAAAGTGGATTTGAAAAAGGATTTAAATGTTATTAAGGAGTTTGAGGATATAAAAGGTTTCAAAAAGCAAATCAAACTCATTAATTATTGAATGATCATATGAATTTGCTTTGTGGTTTTCTGGAGAAGACAAGGGTTTCAGTATATCAGCCATTGAAAAACAAAAACTCTTCAATGTTTATGCAATTCTGAGGCTGTGCAATACCAGTTGATATTATTGCCAAAGTGTGGGCTTCATTCAGAGGTCCAAATTGTGCTTAAATCTGAAGTATTAACCAAGGGTTTGGAGGTAATTATTTGCAGATTAGAAGTTTTTTTTGTTGGCTGCTATAGTGCCGTGAATAGTGCCGCTACAGTACGGTGAACAGTACCGCTATAGTACTGCTACAGTGATGCGCTACAGTAAATGCTACAGTGCGTGAACAGTGTTGACAGCAGTAATTCATCTTCAGAAATTCATCATAATTAGCAATCATCTTTTCGGGTATGAATTCATTGTTGTGAAAAGGAAATGAAAATCTGATTTTAACTTTTATTATACTTGCAATATAAAGATTTGTAATCTGATTTCATATACTGAAATAATCATCAATTGCATCAGCATATATCTTGTTTGAATGTGTATGTGTATTTCTATATCTTGTCTGGCATTATTCCTAGAAATTACAAATATATTGTTGAAGAGACAAAAACAAAACCACTCAAGAGTACACATTTAGAAAATTATCAGCATATCCAGAGTTAAGGAGAACAGGGGTTCTTACACTATATTGAAGTACAGTTTGTAATATCATTCGTGCACATTAATGGTGGGCTTTTCTGAGCAGTTTTCTCGCACTTGCCCTTAATTGTGGATGTAAGCGGAGACCCCTGCTCCAATACTGCCCATTGGAGGCCAAATCCTAAGGTGGATATTAAGAAAAAAACAACTTTTAATTATGCTTTGACGGATGTTCATAGTCATACCCCACTTAAAAGTTTCCTAAGGCCTTTTCAGCAAACCCATGTTGAACATATCCTACAATCATGGCATTACATGAAAAATGACATTTCTTTCAAGCATTTTGTCAAACTATTCACGTGCCTTGTCTATGCTTCTAGATCTTGCATGCATGTCTACCAGGGCACCAACAACTACAGCATCTGACAAAAAAACCCTTGCTTTGATGGATGTCCATACCCTGTTCTAATGCTCCCATTTTTGCACAGGCTGAAGGATGCTGGCAAAGGTTGCAGAGTCTGGTTTTAGACCTGCCAATTCAATTTGCTTGAAAGTTTCTAAAGCCATAGGAAACTATAAGGAACTTCGAATCTCATCCACACAATACAAGCCAGAAAGAAAACGAATCACGATTTTTAAATTTTAATTATTCAAGAGAGATTTTTTGCATAAATTCTTCTTTGTTGAATTTTGTGCATAAGTTCTTGTAAAGGCTGCGGTGATCAGAAGTGGCACTTGCAACGACTACAACTTACAAAAATCTACTTTCAATTATGCTTTGATGGATGTCCAAACCCTACTTACAAGTTTCGAAGGCCTTTCCAGCAAACCCATGTTGAACATTTCCTGCAATCATGGCATTCCATGACACTGCATTTCTTTGAGGCATTTTGTCAAATTGATTACATGCCTTGTCTATGTTTCTACATTTTGCATACATGTCCACCAGAGAACTTGAAATGACATCATCTGACAAAAATCCCCTTTCCATTCTGTTTTGATGGATGTCCATACCCTGTTCCAAAGATCCCATTTTTGCACAGGCTGCAAGGATGCTGACAAAGGTTGCAGAGTCTGGTTTTACACCTGCCAATTGCAATTGCTTCAAAGTTTCTAAAGCCTGTTCAACAAATCCATTTTGTGTGTATCCTGTTCAACCATTACATTCCATGAGAGCACGTTTCTTGAGAACTCAAAGTTGCACAAACTTCCAAAAGTGAAAGTTGCAAAGCAGCTAATGTGCCTTGTGCATTTTTCTACATTTTGCATACATATCTACCAGGGCAGTTGCAACTATGACATCTGATGAAATTCCTCTATCCTTTATAGTTTGATGCAAGTCCATACCTTGTTCTAAAGCTCCCATTTTGGCACAACCTGGGAGCATGCTAGCAAATGTGGACTGATGGGGTTGGACGCCTGTTCATTGCATTTGGTGAAACATGTGGCTGCCTCTTCTGCACTCGACATACATGTTAAATTGTTTATAAAATATGCCAAAACGTTGTGCCAAGGGCTGGAAAGACAGTTTGCAAAAGCTATGGACAGTTTGCTTTTACAATTCAATAATGTTCAAAGGAGGACAGAAAAAATAGAAACCCTTCTATCATAAAATCATTATGTCACTAACTTGATATAGCTCTTGGATGATAAGCTCGCAAATACAGTTAAATAGAACTATTCTAGCAGCGCTATGATCCCCTTCCCCTTCTCTTGGTCCTATTTTTTCAAGTGTCGACAATATTTTTGGTAGTATCAGATTTGACCTATCATGTTTCTCTATTCCTTCCCCACACAAGTTCTGAGAATTCAAGAACAATTGTGTTTAAAACCTTAGCATCATAAATCAATCACCACAAACTACTACTAGCTTTTAAAAAATGATATACTTATGTCAGTGGGAAAAATATGAATCTAAAATATGTTTGTCCAAAGACTCAACAAATACTTATACATCATCTTATTGGGAATCAATGAAGTGGGGGTTGAATTGGGTTCACTGATACAAATAGGGCACAGGCAGCCAAAAACTTTGATTGGGTTAATAATGTAGGGAAGTTAAAAATGGTTAAGGTATAGAAAAATTGATTGCTGCCAAAATACCGTACTATCCATGCAATTAGTGGTTAGATTTGTTATGGAGTAAAATTCCTTGTTAATCAAGACCTATTTTGACACCTATTGGAACAATAAACAATTAAATCTCGATCCCGATGAATAAACCCGACAAAATAAACTTAGGACTGGTCTAAGCCCACTTCATTTAACTGTAAGGAAATGAGTGCAACTTAGAATGAACATCTAAGAACAGTAGTGTCTTCGGTAACTTTAAATATCTTTAGATTGCCTCAAAAACACGTATAACTATGCCACAAGGTGGAATCAGACATAGTTCATTTCCAACATTAACCCTTAGAGGAAAGTACAAGCAACATTAACCAGTTTCAACAGCAAAATTATTAAACATGAAAGACAGAACCAAAACACAGATTTCCGTGGGGAAAACCCTTACGAGTAAAAAACCCCACACTCGAAAACACAGAGCCATTGTATTATTCAGCAACCAAACAGTCACAATACAATTACAGGCTCATAGCCTTTACAAGAGATCAACATCTTGTTCCATCTGAAGACAATCCGACAGTCTCTCCTCTTCTCTGTCTGTCTTGCCCGGTTCCAGGTATCACACTCATCCAACATTCATAACTACATGTCCATGCATGAGTGTTGGGACTACTCTTCTTCGTCTCTAATAACCAACCGAACAGAACAGCCCGAACTTTTTATGTCTCCCTCTCTTCGCAATCCTCTGTTACAATGCGTTTAACACATTACATTACAAAAGAGAACATTCGGTTCGACTACCATAATGGACCAGACAGTTACAAAAGGCAATCGTTCAATTGACAATATTTGTGATATGCATTGCCAATACAACATTGGCTATTTTGTCCTTCCACCATGTCAAGGAGCCACGTCACCACAATCAAACCAATTCCTAGCATCTCAGCTCATAACCGTTTCCACGACTGTTCATATTCGTGAGATCTAATTATCCCACATTCATCAGTTAGTGATCCTTTGATCGCTTTATATACAAGACCACGGGTATACTTAACGTCACACACTTTTGCCTGACATGACCAGTGATCCACCCGCTAACGGCCTATCGCTCCATTGTTGGGACCAGCAACCTAGTTCCACTGAAATCATATGGTTCCATTGATGATCAACGCAAATAGATCATGTCGAACCATCGGTGAGATCCATTTCAGGGTCTTGCCGAAAGTCGATGTCCCGTCGATGCCAAGACCTCATCGAAGTAGCCCGAAGTGCCGGAGAGACTCATACCGAAGTGACATGTCTCGCCAATGTCAAACCTTTGTCGGTGTAACATGAAGTACCGAAGAGACATCTTCCAGCCACGTCCGATGTCACTTGTCACACCGATCATCAGAATGACTCACCGATGCCAAACCTCCATCGGAGTGACCCAACACATCTAAAGGAGATATCCACAGCACGCCGATAAGGTTTGTCACACCGATGTCCAACTGTCGGAGTAACACAACACACCATCTCGCTAATGCAAAGAACAATCCATTGTGAACAATGTGATCGCTGAGACAAAGGTCCACTCTTGCCGATGCCTGTAAATTCGAGACACATATACTCAACATTCTCCCACTTGACGAAGGATTTACAGGATTCCATCAACGCTCGAAGACACTGTATCAGCGTAGACACTACCTCCACTCCACTGTGCTCACAAACTATATAGAAGCATCACAACATCAACTTCAAAGCCCAAAACCAAAACACAACTGTGAAGTCAATCTCCAGAAACAAGATAGAACATCAACTAGAACAACAATCAGAAAACTAACTGCTTCCATCCAACTGAACAAAAAACCCACTTGATTGAAAAATAGCACACACAACAAGTGTTAATCCATCCAATCACTCATACCTTGAAGGTATTCATTTCAGCAGACTCATGCCACCTACATAGACACCCATCAACTGCAAATACAAGCTCCATGTGTCAACCAGTCGAAGAAGACCAAACACATCCAAGAACTCCCACTGCATGGGTAATGCAGATATAAAAAAGATCATGGCATACAAAGTCTACCAATAGCACCATATGGTAGGTGTAATAACACCATCATGTAGTACCAAGGAATATCCACAATGATATGCAAAACCTGTAAACAAATATCCTACAAGAACAATTCTTCCCACCAGTCCAAAACTCTCCCAAATTCTCCACACCCAACAAAGGAAAAGAGATAACAGAGCCTCCATGTCATCACCCAAGAACATAAGTGAAAATACATGACCACAAGCTAGTGATCACAATCAGCTCCAATAAAACCTCAAACCAATGTAGTGTAAAACAAACCATCCAGGAAGATAACCAAGACCAAAGAGAGAAACACTGCACATCATATACCTGTAGAAAATCCTTCTACATACACCTCTAAGTGCCAACTGTGTCAAGTATGATCTCCTCTTCAAAACCCCTAAAGAGAACAGCATAACAACACCCAAACAAACATTCAATCTCAAGAGATTAACTTCAACACATGTAATCATGTAACTAACATGAATGTAAGCTTCTCAAACCAAAGAAGATCAAACTAATCCATTTCCCATTTCAGGAAATCGGCCCATAAAACCTTCTCCTAACAGTCCTCATCAATGAACGATTTCTTAAACTCAAATGCACAAGGAGATAACCATGCTATTCATCTCTCACAATGAATCCTCCAGAACCATCTATGAGCAGTTCAAGATCCATGTCTATGAAAGAAAGCATAAAACCCCTGAGAGAAATAATGGGCAATACCTCTCAAGTAATAAACTGCCGAGTAGACCATGAGCGGGGATAAGAATGCTCCTCCAAGATATACAAGCCATCATGACTCCTCCAATAGCAATCTCCTCATAGGTCTCTGTTTAACTCACGTCCAAGCAAGGTGTAGGCTCCTCGGACTTTCTGCTAAAATCTTCATAAGGAGTAACCATCAACAACACTTCTCTAATCTTAAGAGAATTACAGCCTCACCTTATTCTCCATGTACCCATGAGCATCTACAAATAATCATTTCATGCTAAACTCTAAATGCATCACTACAACATGAAGTAATCAAGCAAAAGATCAATGCACCCAACACACAGAGAATCACCAGACCATTGTCAAAGCTCCAATAATCTGAATCATGAACTTATCATGACATCATGATCTTACCATCCCCCTTAGGAGATTCCATGCTCCAAGTGAACATAACCATGGTCTCAAGAGCAATGTATCATGCCAAAACTCAAATGCATAAATCAAGAAAATTCCATGACATGAAACAAACCAAACTCTAAATCAACATCACCTGTCAAGCACCACCAACACCTCAGCCAAGGATTTCATGAATCCTCCATGGCTCCAAGATGTTACACATCCTCAAATAGTGCCCCTGCAAATGCGAAAGAACCCTTCTGCAGCAACAGGATCTAAGAGCTCCTCCTAGTAACATCTGCAACACTAAAGAAGATCATTCACCACTAAGTGATGAACACATAGTCAATGCTAAAGCTCCCACTAAACTGTGACAACTGAGCTTTCCAAGCATCATGACCAAATTTCTCCTAATCTGAAAATCCTCCAGGTCCACACATTAACATGTCCGTGTGACAATAAAACCAAGTGGCACCAAGATCTCCAAACCAAGGAAATACACTATCACTGTCAATAGCTTACACAAACCTGTGAATCCAAGTTATTCACGACATCGTGATACACATGCTACAAGTCCCCTTAACCGACTATTCAGGTACTCTACAACATCCATCCTCTCATCCCGAAGCAGTCACACCAATGCACAAGTGACCACAGACAAGGCCAGCTAACAAGTCTACATAATCACATAATCAAGCTTGTGGATATAGACCGTCCACTTCTGAGTTATCCCACTGCAATCAATAGGTTGTACACACCTAAAAAACCGCATAACTCGTAGATCCAATATACTGAAACATGCAAACCCACTATTGTACTGGAAACTGCAAACCTGAGATCTCAAGGAATAAAAATATCATGTAGACAACATGACTCAAACACCAGATTACATACAAATCCAATTTGCCAAACATGTCCACAACCTGAGCACCATAGTCTAGAAAACCAAAAGCATTACCACAAAAATGCTGAGTGACATATCACATACCAGCACTCCCATGCAGAGAAAGCATTTCACCTCCTCACACCATGCACGAAGCATGCAAAACTGCAACTATATCATCCAGCAACACCCCAAAAGCCAGGGTCTAGAAATAGCTTAACTGCAGCTTCACAAAACCACAAGTTTTTTCTTGACGGTGTAAAACCTGCAAAATCACTGTGTCATAAGAAACACCCATGCACATCCACTCCACTTCACATCTAGACGACTCAAAAGTCTGCAACATAAATTCCATAACAGTTAAGCCAAAATAATCGATCATCACGAATATGCATAACCATAGATTTTAGGAAAAACTATGAAACCCCTCAAACCTAAGGAACATGATTCTGAGACATGCAAGTACAAAGCATCCATTAAAGGAAACAGCAGTTTAGGAACTTCAAGCCCACTTGTAGGCCAACTCCATAACCACCAACATGCACATGCATCCCAGGGAGACAGGCTATTTCAGAAGCTTCTAGATCATCCAATGATCAACTCCATAGCCTACATGCAATCAGGGTAAGAAAAATTATGCCTTCCAATACCAGGACAAAACACCCAGCATAAGCACATTTCTCCATAGCTAAGAAACAACCCAAGCTTCTCCATATCATCAGGGAGCCTCTCACACAGACACCCAATAGAGAGATTTGCTGCATCTCAACCATAGAGTAAAATATTCCACCCCATGCATCAGGATTATATCGCTGCCAACTCGTGAGCTTCAGGTCACATCATTTCAATATGACCAACTCAAGTTTCTTCATCTTTACCATCCTTCAAGCGCTTGCTGTAACATGAAAACAAGATCAACTACAAGACTTCACTCAAACAAGGATCAATCATCAGTCGATTCCTTCTGATTTCCTCAAGCTTTCCAGGCTAAGAAATCTTTACAGAAGAAATACCCAGAACCAGAAACACCAGAAACAAACAAATCCCAGAAGAAAGCTCTAATACCAATTGTAAGGAAATGAGTGCAACTTAGAATGAACATCTAAAAATAGTAGTGTCTTCGGTAACTTTAAATATCTTTAGATTGCCTCAAAAACACATACAACTATGCCACAAAGTGGAATCAAACATAGTTCATTTCCAACATTAACCCTTAGAGGAAAGTACAAGCAACATTAACCAGTTTCAACAGCAAAATCATTAAACAAGAAAGATAGAACAAAAACACAGATTTACGTGGGGAAAACCCTTATGGGTAAAACACCCCACACTTGAAAACACAGAGCCATTGTATTATTCAACAACCAAACAGTTACAATACAATTACAGGCTCATAGCCTTTACAAGAGATTAACATCTTGTTCCATCTGAAGACAATCCGACAGTCTCTCCTCTTCTCTGTCTATCTTGCCCGGTTCCAGGTATCACACTCATCCAGCATTCATAACTACATGTCCATGCATGAGTGTTGAGACTACTCTTCTTCATCTCTAATAACCAACTGAACAGAACAGCCCAAACTTGTTCTATCTCCCTCTCTTCGCAATCCTCTGTTACAATGCATTTAACATATCACATTACAGAAGAGAACATTCAGCTCGACTACCATAACGGACCAGACAGTTACAAAAGGCAATTATTCAATTGACAATATTTGTGATATGCATTGCCAATACAACATTGGCTATTCTATCCTTCCACCAAGGAGCCACGTCACCAATGTCAAACCAATTCCCAGCATCCCAGCTCATAACCGTTTCCACGACTATTCATATTTGTGAGATCTAATTATCCCACATTCATCAGTCAGTGATCCTTTGATCAGTTTATATACAAGACCATGTGTATACCTAACGTCGCACACTTTTGCCTGACACGACCAGTGATCCCCCCGCTAACAGTCTATCGCTCCATCGTTGGGACCAGCAACCTAGTTACACCGAAATCATATGGTTCCATTGACGATCAACACAAATAGATCATGTCAGACCATCAGTGAGATCCATTTCGGGGTCTCGCCGAAAGTCAATGCCCTGCCGATGCCAAGACCTCATCGGAGTAGCCCGAAGTGCCGGAGAGACTCATACCGAAGTGACATGTCTCGCCGATGTCAAACCTTCGTCGATGTAACATGAAGTACCAAAGAGACATCTTCCAGCCATGCCGATGTCACTTGTCACGCTGATCGTTGCAATGACTCTCATCGACGCCAAACCTCCATCGGAGTGACCCAACACATCAGAAGGAGATATCCACAGCACGCCGATAAGGTTTGTCATGCCGATGTCCAATTGTCGGAGTAACACAACACACCGTCTCGCCGATGCAAAGAACAATCCACTGTGAACAATGTGATCGCTGAGACAAAGGTCCACTCTTGCTGATGCCTGTAAATCAGAGACACATGTACTCAACATTAACACTCCCCGGAGTGCGTGGGGCTAAAGAACCAAGGCGCCTAGTGCTATGGACCCAAACAATAGCATTGGCCCTATTTTTGTGGTGTCGGCTTAGAACAGCTCCTTGGCTTATTCTTGTCGGCCCATTTGGTTTTATTCATTGTTTGTGAGCGAGAATGCATATCAGAAGGTGTTTTACTATTCATTTTATACTTAGCTTGTTAAGAGAAGATTGAAATTGCTTACCTTATGCTTTCATGAATTGATCTCCTATGCTCAAGTGTTCTTCATGGTTGGAATAACTGTTTGTGTGGATGTTATGATGCTCATTTGCAGGTCTTGAAGGAAGTTCAAGCCATCATTATCTATCTCCTTGTTGGTGCATGGTCTTGAGTCACCTACTCCAACTAGGGTTTCACATCTTGTGATAATCTTTATCATTTTCATTCATATATTGCAGATCTGGCCTCTGCCCTCCTAGGGCATGCACTCTTGGATCACTAATCATCATTGTAGTGGAGGTGGAAACACCAACACAGGGTTTGACTAAGGCAAGCCCCTAAACGCACAACATTTTCCCTCTTTGCTTGTGTGCGGGTCGCATTCAGAGGAATCAAGCTATACCAAGCTACAGGACTGAAGAAAACTAACAAGCGAAGGCACCCAGATCTGAAGATTCTGTAAAACCCTAATCTGGGTCAAGGGCTCCCAGCACCCTAGTACTTCTGTACTCCCGAACTCAAGTTCTTGTTCTACACCTTCTCCTGATCTCTACTATCATTTCAGAATCTCTGTAATTGTTTCCGACAGTCATCAATTAGTTAATCTTGGTCAGTTAGGGTTTCATCTTTTGCCCTAGTATGGTTGGTTAGATTTGGTTAACACTCCTTTATACAACAAAGGGACAAAACGCCTATAGTTTGGCTCTCCTCCAAGGTAGAAGCCAAGCTCAGTTTGTGTTCCAATGTTGATAGAAGAGAGTTTGACCTAGTTTAACATTTTAAGCTGTCTTCCTTTTCCATCTAACATTTTGGTGAACCCGACGTGTCTTGCACCCTTGCATCCTTCTTGCTTCAAATCTAAGTTATTTGCTGCCCTAGATCTGATTAGGTTACATTAATTGACCATTTGGCATACTTGCATAGCTTATTTTTACATTGTTTCATTGTTAGGGTTTACAAAAACTTTGCATTCATAGAAAACCTAGCTAGTCTTGAGCCTAGGGTTTCTAGATTTGTGTGTTGTGACATTAAGTGGTTGATGAAATTAATTTCATTTGTTGTAGCATATCACCTTTGTGTTTAAGAAAAGGAAATTCTTGCATCTTTGCATTGGAAATTGGAAAATCAAGCATTTGATTTAGAAAAAAAAAGAGAGAAAAAGAAAAAAATGGCATATTTGTCACTTTGTCTACATTTCATAGGTTTAGATCATTATAACATGAAATAAATCTCTGATTTTTACTTCAGATCTGATTGGTATTGCATTAATTAATTATTTCATGGTGGTATTTGCACTTCTTCATTATTAAGGTTTTTCAAAAAAATTTGCATTTTAGAAAAACCAAGCTAGTCTTGAAACCTAGGGTTTGTGATTGATGTCTCATTTCAGATTTTTCTGATGTCATTTGCTTTTCAAATCTTATTTTAATTTGCATTATAAATGTCATCTTGTGTTGAAATTTGAAAGAGAGCAATTTTTAATTGATATATTTCGGAAAGAGAATTAAATTTAGGGTTTGATTTGAACATAAGCATTGGTGATATCTAATTGGACTTGAGTAGAGTTGAAATTGATCAAGGGTTTATTAGTCATTTATATTTGTTTACATTTGATCAAAAGAACAGAACATTGATCCATTTAAACAAAAAGTCAACCTCTTCTTTTATCACATCATTCATTTCTTTTATGTGTGCATCTTGTGTGTCACTAAGGCTTGTAAACACTTTATGAGTTTTGTGACCCGGTGCCCCGATTCTAACATCCTTGTGTGAAGAAGTTGTCAAATCATGGGTTCTAATGCTTTGAATAACACTAATGTTGATACATCGGAACCCGAATTTATGAATCCCATCACACATCTTCATGACATTCCTACTTCACATATCGCAGAAACATCAACTTCTCATGAATCCATCGACATAGATGATCTCGTGGCTCATGTTCCTGAAGCTCAAATTCAAAGATTAGACACTGAGTTGGCTAGCTTTCAGCAATTTGTAAGCTCGGAACATTTAGCTGAGGAGGTTGTCCCTATTGTTGAGAGTCTAAGAAGTTTATTGCTTGAAGGACAAGGAGTAGAAATTTTCCGTGGCGTAATTCACATAGTGCACAATAACATTATGTCAACAGTTAGTTGCGTCGAAATCATCACTAATGTGACTTCTTCGAATCAAATAGGGACTCAAGTGTGGGCACCCATATCGACATCCCCTATTCCTACATACACTTCTATTCTCACTACAACTACACAACCAAATAATAGTGCCACCACATGTGTTGGGTTATCTACTAGGAATCCGTTTGTCATTATAGTGCTATTCCATTTAACTATACAAATTCTACACCGAATGTTACCCTGCCTACATCTAAACCTCCTATCACTTTCCAAAAGGCCAATCATACAATGACACAATCAATGGTTAGTCCCATTCATTCATACCAATCTCAACCTAGTTCATCTTCTGACCCTGTCATTAACCAACTTAAATGCAAAATATGACCTCCATCCAACAACAGTTGGCAAACATGAATCATAGCCCATAGAAACCTACTATGACATCACATTATATTTGTAGCCCATTATCTTATCCAATCTTAAGAGCTCAAATGCCTGAGAAGTTTGAAACCCCTCGCTTCGAGAAGTATAATGGAAAGAGAGACCCTAACAACCATATGGCAGCCTTTACAACTGTGTAGTGATTTCTTCTTTGAAGATGCAATATTGGCTAAACTATTTCCTAGGTCACTCAAGGACATGGCCTTGGATTGGTTTTGCTCTTTGCCTCCTAATTCAATCACTTCTCGCAATTAATCCATAAATTCCTTGAACACTTTCAAGCAAACATTGGATCTCAAGTCTCTTTGACCGATTTGGTACATTTCAAACAAGGAATAAAGGAGAAAGTAACTGATTTTATGGGGCATTATCAAGCCCTATTTTCACAAGTTCAATATTTCATTTCGGATGCTGATGTACAAAGAATATTCATTGGAAACTTACAACCTCACATCCGTGACAAAATCTTGTTGATGCGTTATGATTCTTTCACTCATCTTTACACAGCTCTCTGTGATTACCAACTATTGATTAGTTAGTATGAGAATAATCACTCACAAGCTCCGGTTGATCAATCTGAAGCCCCACACACTCATTCGTTCAAAAGACACGACAAAAACTTCATCAAAATCAACACAATATCATCAAAGCACATGAGAAAACATGTGGTGGCTGCAACACCTCCTGCTCCCGCCCCATATAAACTGAAACAAAAGACAACACATTTCACACCATTATCTGAATCTCTCTACTCTATAATGATGCAACTTGTGAATAACAATCTCATCAAGTTCCCACCAATTATACCTATCGATCCAAATAAGATGTAAGCATCTTCTTTTAATTCAATAGCCTTTTGTCAATTTCACCGCACCACCAATCATGACACTGAAAGATGTATGTGTCTTAAACATGAAGTTCAAGACCTCATTGATTCCAATGTCATCCAAGTTGCTAGCATAAATGAAAAAAGAAATAAATCAGTGGCTCCACCTAATCAAAATGTGCAAATATATACAAATCCCATACCTCATCACGAATCTAACGTTGTGGATCTATCTCAAGAGATGCTATGTACTTATAATCATCAAGAACAAGATTATGAAGGATATATTTGCATGATAGATGCTTGCCCTCATAAAGATGGAGCAGAACCCAAGCTAGCTATATCTTTCACTCCTCATGATGCTACCATTGAAGCTCCTAATGGACCTTTATACATCACCATTCAAATCAATGATAAACTCATAAGAGGTGCTATGATCGATCCTATTTGCATGGTAAATGTAGTAACTGAAGAGTTTCTCTACATGCATGGTTTACACCGCAATAACTACGATGTGTCGGAAATCGCGATTAGAGCACACAATGGGTCTATTATTCCAACTCTTGGTGCCTTAACCGTTGCCATCAAGGTTTAACCAAGCACCTTGGATGTTACTTTTGTCATCATACCCACATCAGACTTATTTCATGTGAAGTTGGGTCACCCATGGCTCTGCTCCATGAAGGCAGTCCCCTCTATAGCTCATAAGTGCTTAAAGTTTCCTTTTGAGGGAGGTGTGCATGCTGTACATCACAATCGGTACCAGCCTATAGCTCGTCATGGACACTTTACACTTGACTACTTCTAGCCAAAACCAATTGGAGTTGCTTGAACTAGAGAGGATCTATTCTTCTTCTCATATCAAAAATACAAGGCTCAAAAAATTGCTGAATTGTCGCTTAGTAACATACCTTCTAGTGATGTCCCCGAACTTCCTCGATCTTTGAGGCTACGACAGTAGTTCCCCCTTTAATGTCCCTATTTTCGAGTTCTCTTGTAGCACAGTTGGAGCTAACTTCCTAGGTTTGTGACAGCCTGATCAGAAGAGTATTTCGATGTCGCCAATGTGCTCAGATGATTCAATGGAAGTGTATGACTCTTTCTGGAGGGATTTTCGACAATTTGTCCATACTTACTATTTGTAAGTGCTTGCATGGCGCCAATCTTTCTGGATTTTTTTGGGTTTGTTCTCTTTGGTCCTCAGAGAACACTTCTATTTTTAGTAAGTGTCAGACTAGACACTGTTTTGGTGACTTGGCAGTATCAGGTGATTATTTGAGCTTCCAAATGTTTTGTTGGGCGGTACGCCATTTTTCTAAGGTATTGTCGAGTGATTTCTTCCATACTTAGTATTTTTAGTAAGTCAGTTGCGGGCATCAATGGACTAGTTGTCAATGTTACTATTTTTAGTATTGCTAGTGGATGCCATTTCAATGTCGGTCTGATATTTGTTATGGTCCAGTTATTTATTTTAAATAACGTAAAGGAATAAAAGTTAAATTAATATTTAACTTTAAGTTATTTATTTTATAAAGTGACTTTATAAAAAGGACCATAGGGATACATAAGTTGTTTTAAAAAAGGACCAAAGATCACCTCGTAGGGATGGGCACCCACTTAAGGAGACATTAATGAAGATTAAAAATTAAAATTTAATTGAGAAATTCCCTCTACTTGGGCGTGCAAGTTTGAGGAGAATAAAAGTAAAGTTTTAGAGCTCATTTGGCATTCACGCTTGATTTGATATTTGTTTTTCTTCTTGCTAGAGGAGCTGGTTCTTCCTGAAGGTTTGTGAGGACGTAAACCCTTGCAGGCAACATCTTCCACATTGGTGAGAGACCCAATCTGGAGGATTCAGTGGTGGCTTCATACAGGAGTCGCATTGGTGCTTCACAGTTGTTTATATTCACGGATTTAAGCTTCAATCTCCATTGCATATTTGGAGAATTCAACAGAATACAGTTTGAAGTGATATTAGCAAATTTTAAGGAGGAATTTCTGATTTTCTTTGCTAATTGAAGTTGTTGGTTCTGGCCATACAGTTTGTGTGAGGACATGGGGAGTTTGGGATGAAGACGCCTAGGGTTTGGGAAGTTTTTTGTGGTGCTTGAGGGCGCCTAGGGCAGGAAATCAATCTTCAATCCCTTGTGAGCAGTTTTAACTCAGTTTGGAGGTTTGGCGTTCAAATTTTGGAGCTTGCAGTTGCTGGTTGCAAGTACAGCAAGTTATCAAAGTCCGTCAAATTTTCTGGGTATGTTTGATTTAATTATGTAATGTTATTTGACGAACTGGGTTGCCTTTATTTTTGAGAAAAAATGTATTTTCAGATCAATTAAATCTGGAATTTTTAGCCTTATGTGATTCTGAATAGTGCAAAAATTTCTAAGTTATTTAATGTTGCAAATCATTTCATTTCTGATATCTATTATAAACAAAAGAACCACCTTTTGCATTTCCATTACTTCTCTTAAACACAACAAACAAACAAAAAAAACAAGGCAAAACAAGGGTGTATATTATAGTGGTATCAGAGCCATTGATTCTACCAGCCAGTGGGTTTTATCACCAAATTTTAATAGCAGAAAATTTCTAATCATAATTGGGGTTACCAACTGAATGCTTGCACATTTTGGAATCTGGAAATTGGGGAAAAAGAAATCATTCTGGATTTGTTTTTGGTTGATGACCGACAATCAAAATTGTTAGTTGCAACAGTATGTTGGGTGTTTCAGCGAGTACAATGAATTCCATGCAGGAACTTTTGACAAAGTTGATGCAAAATTTTGAAAATTATAAGAATTTGACATGATTCCTAGAGCATCCTGAAGTGTTAGAATCCCTCATTTCAGATGAAGGGAAAGAAGATACAAACAAAAAGAAATATTTTAGTACAAGAAAAAAAGAAATCAGTAGGAATGAGCTTAAAAGGCAAAATCCTTGTTTTTCATGCAAGGGAACCTAGGAGCCTAATCACCATGCATAGGTAAAAAGGTAAAGAGGCTAGCGGAAGAACACGCAGTCAAAGAAGAAGTGGTTGGAAAAGAGATACATGAGGTGGAAGTTGTTCATGATGGCTATGATGCATTCAAAAAAGGGAATGAAGCTAGTTCTTCGTGTGCCTCCATCAACGAAGTGGAGTACATTGAGCTTCATGATAGTGTTGAAATGGGGAAATCTGCTGATTTGGAGTTCACTAAATGAACAAATGAGGATGTATGGACAAACAATCAAAAGAATGAATTCCACAATATTTCCTTCTAGCAGAGCAATATCATGGACATTGACGAAAAAGAGTCGCTTGTTATTCCTACAAGTGAGGTGTACACAAGTCTCTATGTTGGTGAATTAGAGGTAGTTATTGATAGGCCTTGTGAAGAGATGGGTTCATTGGATGATATTGGGTTTGTTCATGACGCTGTCCCATCATTCTTATTTAAGAGTTGCAAGGCATCAACTAATGAGATAATTGATTTAGAAGATGATATGGCTCCTGCAAATGAAGACAAATCAGAAAATGTGGTGTTTGAAAAGCATAATTTCTTTGCTGATTTTGATCAAGGGCCTAAAGAGCTGCAAGTTTTAAGGGACAAATTATTGGTTTCAGATGAGAAGGTTGTGAAAGCCTTGACCAGGTTTCATAACACACACAACTTATTCGAAGAGCTCTTCTGGAAGGTTCAAGTTAAGGAGAGATAGAATGACATTAAGGATGGAGCTACCCTTGCAAATCTACAAACCATCAAAGAAGCTTTACATGTAATGAAATTAGATTATTTGCAATTGCTTTTTGACAGGGATAATGCCATTAAGTTTGCAAAGGAAACCTATAATGCCTACCAAGAGAAGGAGAAAGAGGTTGATGAGCTTTGCCTTGATCTTAGCCTAGCTCACCACTCTCTCTACCAAGCTAAAAATTAGTCAACTATTGCAGCCATGAACAAGGAGCAAGTAGCAAATGCAAGATTCATAGAGATCAAGCATCTGAATGAAGGAATTAATGAGCTCCATAAGGATTGTGATTTGGAGCCAAGCTACCCTTGAAAACATGAAGAAGGATTGAGGAGTGATAAAGAATTGCATTGTGATTTCAGCAGCCCTAGTCTCATGAAAACTCAACATAATGATAGCACTTGGAAAAAACATCATGAGTGCAATTTCCTTGGGCTAGAAAAACAAAATGTTCATGATGATACATCTTTATTCTTGGATGCAAAATTATCTTTTGATAATCTGTTTTCTGAGACACTTTTTGATTCAAGAGACACAAATGGTGTCAATGACAAGTTGTGGGATACAGGTACAGCTTGCAGCTATGAGATAGCAGATATAACAGGTAATGAAGACAGATTTCAACGTGATGCACTTTTTGAATCTGTAAATAATGATGAACGTCTAGAAATGGAAGAAGATATGCATGAAATCCATGAAGACATTGATGAAAGGTATGAAACAAATGCTAATTTTATGATTGTGAACAGGAGTCCATTAACTTTATATGATTTTGTTCATCATAAGATGGTAAATAAAAATTTTATGGTTAACATTATTAAATGGCCTAATCTTGTTGATATTCAAACTTTTATGGCAAAGCATGAAAGGGTCTTTGTGGGCCCAAGTTATTCACAAGACATGATGTTTCATAATGGATTCGCTATTCCTTACTTCAGTAAAATGCATAACAGCAATGTGGCATCAAATTGGGGAAGAATGTTCAGACTTGGGTTTTTGGTTTCCAACTTACACATTTATGTTTAAGGGTTGTTCTATGGTGGTGATTATAATATTTTCAAACTTTGCATTGATGAGAGCAACTGGTTTCATGGATTGGCGTACACATTTTTGTCATTATAGCACTTGGAATTGGAATGCTGATGAGACTACTAATTTATGATAGTAGAAGCAATTTCGAGGTGGTTATAGATCTGATTTTAAGATTTAACATGACTATCATCATTTGTTGCAACATTCATGAGGACATGTGTGTGAGTATGATTGGTGATAATCATAGGATTTGGGACCCAGGTACAGTTACCAGGGGTGTGATGTTGATTCAGAATTGGAGTGGAGTGGTGGACAAAACTTCAGAGTTGGTACTGTTGTCCACTTTCTAATTAGCCTACATAGGACATTGATTGATGGTATGCAAATGGATTGGCCAATACCTCCAGCCTAGCAGTGGAGTAATTCTCAATTGGTGTTGATTAGTAGAAGTAATTTGGGTATTGGAGGAGTTCCTTTGGTCATTCCCACACTCACATTTCCTATGTTTTTAGGGCTAATGATTTATGACAGCAACTGCCCTAGCATTTCCATACTGATTATGACAACAGTTTATGGGCAGACGAACTTTGAGTACTTACAGGCTTCTTGGCAGCAGGTTGTGGGAGGATTTACAAAGTTAGAGCAATTATTTTTAGCTCCCACTAGTATGAGTGATGGTTACTGCAATCAATTCAAGATGTTGATGGATATATCTACAGATGTTACTGTGATGATTGCAATTGATTGGATGAGTTGGTGTGTTTGATATGGGCATGTTGACACTTGGAGATTAGGTGTTGGTGAGGGGTTATCAGTCTATGATTGGGATGGCATTGTCAGGATGTATGATTCCCGAGATGGCACTATTATTATTGGCTTCCGGTTAGGGACTGATTGGCATCACTTCCGGAATACTGTGAGGGGATATGCTGGGAGTTATTCTTTGGGGATGAGCAAATTATGTTTTTTGCTGCCTAGGATCTAGTTAGGCAGTGGGATTTCAGATATAAACCTCACTGTGGCACCTTGGCAGGAGACTTTTCATGATATAGATTTAAGCCCTCACAGATATTTCAGTTTGGATGTTGATGATGATTACATTTTGGGGTTACCGAAGGAGAGAGCTAAAATTTGGTACTATGGATTAACAATTTTTATCAGAGTAGCACAGCGATAGCATGATGGATATTTCTATAGATCTCCAAGGTTGACTTGGGACCCTGGGATCATTCTTTATTCCAGTTTGGACCAGTCCGTTCATTGGAGGCTATATTGGCATTGCTTAAGGACAAGCAATCTTTGGGAAGGGCAGACTGTAATGTCCCCATTTTTAGGTTCTCTTGCAGCACAATTGGAGTTGACTTTCTGGGCTTGTGACAGCCTGATCAGAAGAGTATTTCGATGTCGCCAATGTGCTCAGATGATTTAGTGGAGTTGTATGACTCTTTCTTGAGGGATTTCGGACAACTTGTCCGTACTCACTATTTGTAAGTGCTTGCATGGTGCCAATCTTTTTGGGCTTTCCTAGGTTTTTCTGGGTTTGTTCTCTGAGGACCTTTTAGTAAGTGTCAGACTAGACACTGTTTTGGTGACTTGGTAGTATCAGGTGATTATTTGAGCTTCCAAATGTTTTGTTGGGCGGTACGCTATTTTCTAAGGTATTTTCGAGTGATTTTTCCATACTACTTTTAGTAAGTCAGTTGCGGGCATCGATGGACTAGTTGTCAGTGTTACTATTTTTAGTATTGCCAGTGGATGCCATTTCAGTGTTGGTCCTGTTGTGACCAAATCACACATCGCCCCATTGCAAATGGGGACCCCCTTTTTTTGAGCTCCGATGCTTTGCTTGCGTTTTGGATGATGTCTTAGGTTCGTTTCCTCTGCCAATCCAACAATGAGTCTCTCCTAGGAGGTTTTGCTTTAGAACTAGAGGTCTCACCTAGAGCATGAACTTGCAATAATGAAGAGTCTTGATCAAACTCCATTCAAATGGAAACTAGGAAGTCATCCATCAAGGTTCAAGTGAACATTGAGATCAATCCTGATGCATGTTTGAGATCCTGAAAATGACTAAGTCTGATATCTTGAAAATCCTGAAAATTGGCTAAGTCTGAAATCTGGTGGATCCTTCAAAATCTAGAATCTACATGTTAAATCCGGTGAATCTGAGACCTATCTCAAACATCCTAAAAGGTATATTGAAAAATATTTAAAGTATATTTTTCAATATACCTAACCTGGGGACTTTCATTTCTGGGCACAAAATTGCTCTAAGAGGTTAGGCACATTTCTCCACTTGCAGTAACTCAGAACTCCGCCTAGAATTCAAGGCGCATTTCATCATTTGGGAAACCTCAAACTTGCACCTTGAACAAATGATGCTAGAAGTGGTTAGTTAAATGGGCTCCTTGAAGAATTAATCTCCCTGAGACGCATTACAGTTGCTTATAGACCAAAATTCACCCAAAAGAACTAAGGCGCCATTTCCATCTCCAGAACCTCCTTTGAGTGCCTTAACTTGGAGTAGATGTTTTGAATAGTGCCTCAAGGCGCCACTTTCCATCAATGCAACCCTACTTTGGCGCCTAGGCAAAATATGATTGAATTCTTCATTTTTTTAGGGTACTTTAGTGCTTGGAACTCCTCATGAACATGCCAAATGATTTAAATCATTAAAAGTTCAAATAAATGTCTAGTTATACCAAGGCGCCATATCATACCTCCACCATCATCAAAGTGTGCCTAGTACTGAAAGAAGTTTGAAGTCATGAATTCTAGCGCCCAAAGGCAAGGTCTCCTGAGAGCTTGAACATGAATTTGAAAGTGTTAAAATGCCAAGAAAATAGCTAAAATGTTAGGCGCATTTTCCATCTCCTACTACCTTGAATTGGCGCCTCACATGAAGTTACATTAGCTAAACAAATCTAGGCGCCATTTCTTGTGGTTTAAGTTATCATGAGCACCTAAGGAAGTTTGAATGTCAAGATGTCTTCTTAATCCTTCCCAATGACTTGGATGCATAAAGGAATGAAGTGAACACCCCTTAGCATCAAGGCGCCAATTTCCACTTGAATAATCATCAATTTGTGCCTCAAATAGCTTAGGCGCCCTTCTTGATTCCTTGACACCTAAATCAACACCCAATTTGAAGAAGACATTCACTCATGTCTAGGCGCATCTTGTCACCAGAATAACCCTAAATGAGCGCCTAGCAATTGTAAAAGTCCTAAACACATCAAAATATGCCTTAAAGTGTCAAGAAGCAAGTTAAGAACCAAGGCACACATTTCCACCTGTGCAACCTGTTTTAGCGCCTCAAGTGCAAAGCCATGATTTCATATCACTAAATAGGCGCCTAGGTAAGGGGGATCATGTTAAGGCATATTCAATCATTTGGAAGCATAAAAATAGCAAGACGAGCTCAATTCAACCTAGGCGCATTTCCCTGTCTTTGCAACTCTCAATTGGCGCCTAGCCTTGTGAAGGAAAGAATCAAGTATAAAAGACTTCACCTTGTTAAAGTGGAAAGTTATAATCATCAATTTGAGTTTGAGATTAAGAGAATAAGCTAAGTTGAAGTGAGGCGCACTTTTTTACTCCTATCACCTAGATTGGAGCCTCAAAGAAACCTCACAAATCTACATCATTGAATAGGCGCCTTGAAGGAAATAATCACTCTAAGTTATCTTTAATTGTTGAAATCATCAATATGACAAATTTAAGGCCAAAAGGATCTAGGCGCATTTTTGCTCCTCCAGGCACCTACATGTGCGCCTAAATTAGAAAATGCATAGAATGACTTCTACATGTTATGAAATTGATTAAGAGTTTAATATTATGTTTCTCTATTGTTTTGTATGAACATCAACAAAGCTGAGAAGTCATTCAAGGAGCAAGAGCTAGAGTCACCTTCAAGCAAAGATGGAGTCAAGAGGAAGTCGCTGCGAGGAAACATCATACTACCACTCCAGAGGATCATCATGCCGGAACACTTCATCGTCAATGGCATCACGTTCGAAGACATTCATCCATTCAAGCTTCAAGTTCTTTCATCTTCAAGTCTTTTAGAGAGTCTCCTACTCCATGTTATCAATGAGGTATCATCATCTACACTACTCTACAAAAGAAGATCAACTCATATCCTGCAGAAGAAGAAGAATTACAGAGTTAGTTAAATGAGCAACATGTATCATACATATCCTACTTGCAAAGAACAAGGCAAGGTCAACAAGATACATCCCAAAGATACAAGTTCAAGTTAAAGCAATCACATTCGAAGACATCACAAAGATGATACAATTTGGGAGTATGCCCATAGAGCAAAGTGCATAAATAGTTGAAATCCACGAGTTTGCTAAGGTGGTGCCTATGTGGCATGTACCTATTATCAGTTCAATCATAATCAGCCACATCATATGACTACATTCAATATATCATTCAACAAGAAAGAAGCCAAAGAGGACGTCCATGTGGAAGATACCTTAAAAGATTCTATTTCATCCTTATCTTCTTGGAAAACGTGCCTTTATTGCCTCTCTTATGTACCAAAAATAGCAATTGTTGTAACTACTGCTGAGATGGCATGATCCTGGCCCTTGGCTAATTGAATTGATCCAGGCCATTCAATGTAATTTTGGACTTCTATATAAAGGCCTTGTTGCCTCATTTGTAAATCATTAGTCAGTAGTTAGTAGGCAAGTAGAGTAGAGTAGAAGAGACTCTCGAAATTCTCTGAGAGTGCTTGAAGTTATAAATATTTCTCAAGATTAATGCAAAGACATTGGAGCTTGTTTGGTGTTAAGTGTTGTCTTGTGAAATGACATGGTTTCTTGTATCTTGATGAAGTGGAGAGATGTTTCAAAGTGAATTAGAAGTAGATTAGTAGCTCATTGATGTTATGCATGTTGTATTGGATATTTGATCAACTCCTCGCTCATGCTTTTGACATTCATTGTTGGTGAAGTGTTGTGTAAAACTAGTCTGAGCTTCATTTGCTTAAGTTCAATTGTGGATGTTTGTTTGAGCTGCGCCGTCCAATGGGTGCTTATATGAGTCTTCATGATTTGAAAACCTTTCGCTATCCTTAGGAGATTGCATCAACTCCATGTAGTTATAGGCATTCTTGGTGAAGTGGAGTTAGGTTAATTAAGGAGTTTGTCTATTCATACATCATCATCACCTCATTGACCTTAGATTAGTTTCTTCTAAACCTTTATCTTTTTCCTTTTCTTTATTATTAGAGCATTGTACATACATCATCCACACTGAAAAGAGAAATAAGTTGAATGAAGTAAGAAGTCTATGTAAGTCCCTTTGTGATAATCAGCAAGATCACATCAAAATCACTGAGTCTATCCATCGCGAATCATAAAAAGAGGAACCTTGAAGTTACTTCACTGGATCACACAGCTTAGCCTTTGAAGAACTTTATTCAAGAGAGAGTGAGAGACTTAGTGTTTTACTCTATTGTTGACTTGTCTAAAAACAATCATCAACAGGTCCGATATTTGTTATGGTCCAGTTATTTATTTTAAATAACGTAAAGGAATTAAAGTTAAATTAATATTTAACTTTACGTTATTTATTTTATAAAGTGACTATATAAAAAGGACCATGGAGAGACATAAGTTCTAAAAAAGGACCAAATATCACCTCCTAGGGATGGTCACCCACTTAAGGAGACATTAATGAGGATTAAAAATTAAAATTTAATTGTAAAATTCCCTCTACTTGGGCGTGCAAGTTTGAGGAGAATAAGTTTTGGAGCTCATTTGGCATTCACGCTTGACTTGATATTTGTTTTTCTTCTTGCTGGAGGAGCTGGTTCTTCCTGAAGGTTTGTGAGGACATAAACCCTTGCAGGCAACATCTTCCACATTGGTGAGAGACCCAATCTAGAGGATTCAATGGTGGCTTCATACAGGAGTCGCATTGGTGCTTCACAGTTGTTTATATTCACAGATTTGAGCTTCAATCTCCATTGCATACTTGGAGAATTCAACAGAATATAGTTTGAAGTGATATTATTAGATTTTAAGGAGGGATTGCTGCTTTTCTTTGTTGATTGAAGTTGTTGGTTCTGGCCGTACAACTTGTGTGAGGACTGGGGAGTTTGGGATGAAGATGCTTAGGGTTTGGGCAATTTTTTGTGGTGTTTGAGGGTGCCTAGGGCAGGAAATCAATCTTCAATCCCTTGTGAGCAGTTTTAACTCAGTTTGGAGGTTTGGCATTCAAATTTTGGAGCTTGCAGTTGTTGGTTGCAAGTACAACAAATTATCAAATTTCGTCAAATTTTCTGGGTATGTTTGATTTAGTTATGTAATGTTATTTGACGAACTGGGTTGCCTATATTTTTGAGAAAAAATGTATTTTCAGATCAAAAATTAAATCTAGAATTTTTAGCCTTATGTGATTCGAAATAGTGCAAAAATTTCTGAGTTATTTGATGTTGCAAATCATTTCATTTCTGATATCTATTATAAACAAAAGAAACACCTTCTGCATTTCCGTTACTTCCCTTAAACACATCAAACAAACCAAAAAAAAAGCCAAGGCAGAACAGGGGTGTATATTACACCCCTTGTCACACAGGTGGCAAATGAAGTTAAGCCCAAATCGAAGGTTCTTCCCCATCCCCGAGCGTCTAGTAGATATGCTAAGGTTCCTCCTCCGCCATCCCTCCAAGTACAACAAGGCAACTGTCAAGCACAAAACAAACGTCTCCGCAATCGCAATATTACTTTTGTACCACTTGCCTCTATGGAGACTAGTGAAAAGCAATCGATTGCATGTAAATTATTTCCTAAGGTTTCTCAACCGCTTGTGGATGCTCAAGTACCTCCACCTATTTCACAACTTGAGCGGGAAGAGTAGCCCACATTGAGGAACCCTCCCCTCGTGGTCTCTCAACCTTTGGTAGTTCCTCTTGTTTCTTCTAATGTTTCTGAAGCAAAGGAAGAAAAGGAACCCACGTTGGAATATACTACGGTTCCCCTAACAAACATCACAAACAAAACTAAGCGAAATCAAATTGTAAAAGAGCGAAAGAAGCGTTGTCATGCTATGGCTTGCCTTGCCACAGGAGAAGAGAATCTCCCTCCTATCAAGCGTCAATCACCGATAGATGCAAAAGAGACATCTATTACTGCTTTGTCTCCTCCAGCGAAATAAAGTGCTTCACAACCCGCAATGTGTTGTGACCTAATCACACATCACCCCATTGCAAATGGGGACCCACCTTTTTTTAGTTGTGAGCTTCTAGGAACATTAGGAAGTGTCGTCAGACCTAGTCTCCTCCACGAATTGGGAAGTGAGTCTATCCGGAAACAAGTCAAGTGAGTTAATCTCCTTACAAATAAGAAATTAGGAAGGTCATCCATCAAACAAGGTGCAATTGAGAATACTTAAGCATGTCCGTGAGATACTGAAAATTAACTAAGTTTGATGTCCTAAGGTCTAATGTCCTGAAATCCTGAAAACTGACTAAGTCTGAAATCTGGTGGATCCTCAAAAATCTAGAATTTGCATGTTAAATCCCATGGATCCGAGACCTATCTCAAACATCCTGACAGTATATTTCAAAATATTTAAAGTATATTTGAAATATACTGGATTTTAGGCACTGAAAAATGGCTAAGTATGAGAAATTTCTTCTCCATGAGCGCAACCCACCCTCCATGAGGAAATTTCCTCTGGGAAATTTCTTTAACACTCAAGGAATGCGCCCAACATGGAGAAATTTCTTTAACAATCAAGGAATGCGCCCAACATGGAGAAATTTCTTTAACACTCAAGGAATGCACCCAACATGGAGAAATTTCTTTAACACTCATGGAATGTGCCCTCCTTGGTGAATTTTATTCAACCATTGTCCAATGTGCTCATCATGAGGAAATTTTCTCCAACACCTATCAAATGCACTCCCACTCAAGAAAATTTCTCCAACCTTTAGGAAATGCGCTTCAATTCAAGAAAGTTTCTCCAACCTATCTCAAATGCACTCTGCCTTGTGAGATTTCTTCACCCATTGCCCAATGAGCCCTCTTGTAGGAAATTTCTTCATCTGTTGCCATATGCGCTCTCAAACAAGAAATTTCTTTACCAAGCCTCAAATGCGCCCCGCTTGGGTCAGGTCGTCCATGAAAAGATAAAAAGCAAGTTTTAAAACGCGAAAACAAAGCCTTCTTCATTGCATAAAATAATCTGGCCTAAGACCTTTGCAAGGTATCTAAAAATGAAATGTTAGAAGAATCCTAATGAAAGGTTGTTAATGATCAATATCTTTGAAATTAACAATTATTTTCCTTGTGGTAGGTGATGGAGGATCCAAAAGGAGAATGGCAAACCTTGCACCGGGAACATTCAGAGCTTGGAAGAGTGTTGCTCGAGATCACAAAGAAGGAGAAGATACCATTGCAAGCTGTGCACGCACATCCAAGGTCATCATCAGAGGAGGTCCACTGCACAACATCAAGACTCATTACTTCATCATCGAGAAAGTGCACGTCTAGGAGTTCAAGAATCCAGGGTCACTCGTTTCATGCACCAGGTAGAGATAAAGAACATAATGCAATCCACTCCAAGAAGTCACGGACAAAGACATCTTCTACTTCTTGCACCATCCAGAGTCGAATCCTACACAAGCATAAGGACATAATGAGAAGAGAAACGGGTCAATCATCGAGCAATTCATCAATTACATGAAGAAATTCTAAGTTTCCCAAGTTTTCAAGTTCGAAAGCAGCTATGTTGCAGAGGTGAAAATCCAAGTTCAAAGACTATTCCAAGAAAATGATAAATCTGGGAAAGTATTCCAAGCAGTGTGAACACAGAGAGAATCAAACGAGTTTACTTGAGAAGTTGCTGAGGAGGCATGTGCACATCGTGGATCAATCACATTTTGCCACATCATCCATCCAAGTTCAATACATGTACATCAAGAAAAAGCCAAGGCGGGCGCTCATGTGGAAGATGCTCCAAAGATTCCATTTCAAGTTTATCACATCGGAAAACGAGCCTTCATTGCCTCTCTTTTGAGCGGTTATGCCTTGTTGTCTTCATCTGGGCCATTGGTTTGCAAATCAATCCTGGTCGTTCATGTAATTTTGGAGCCTATATAAAGCCCATTTCTCTCATTTGTAAGGTTAGAAGTTGTTAGCTCTCTCAAGAGTAGGAGTAGAGTAGGAGTAGAGTAGAAGTAGAGTAGAGAAGACTTCTTGAAGTCATTGAAGAGACATTGTGAAATTGTTGTAAAAGGACTTCTAAAATCAATACAAGCTCATTATTGTTCTCATGGTGATTTGTGTGATTGTGGAATGTTAGCATGGTTTCAAATTCTTGAATATGATGGAGATGTGTTTCCAAGTAGCTTAGAAATAGATTAGAAGTTCGTTGATGTAATGATTACATCCAAAGATATTTGATTACTTCCTTAATGGTTCATACTTTTTTTAGATTGTCGAAGGCAACTCACTTTGAAAAGTTAGCTTGAACCTCCATTTGCTTTAATTCGATTGTGAATACTTGTTGAAGCTGCACCAGCTGTGGGTGTTTGGATGTGTGTTTGCAATATGAAAATCATTGGGTTACCTGAGAAGATTGCACCTGCTTTGTGTAGTTGTTGGTTCTCATGGCGAAGTGGAGTCAGGTTTTGTGAGGAGTTTGTCTATCCTAGCATGTTTCATTATATCATTGTCCTTAGAATAGTTCTCTAAACCCTTTCCTTTTGCATTTTCTTTTCGTAACTGGTTAGAAGAAGTTCCATTTCATAAGGAGGAAATAACATATTTAAAGTGGAGTAAGGAGTCAATTCAGCGTAAGTCCCTTTGTGAGTTTCAGCAAAATCACATCAACTACTGAGTCTATCCATTGTAAAACACGAATCAGGAACCTTGGAGTTGTCTCATTGGATCACATTGTTTAGCCTTTGAGAGACTTTATTCAAGAGAGGATAGAATACTTAGTATTTTATTCTGAGTTTGCATGTGCATAAAAAACACATCAACACAATGGAACCTATTGTACTATATTCCAACAGCAAATCTGAAGGTAATAACAATACAGGTATGGCTCTTGCTACTTGCACCACACTTGTAGTTCCTCTTGCATCTTGTCCACCTTCCCAAATTCGTGATGAGTAAGATTGGGAGGTAGATGATTTGCTTTAGGCCAACTTGTGAGTGTGGCCCCTATTTCTTGTGTCATGAGTGCAGTGATTGTTTTCCCCCATATTGTGTTAATTGATGCTTTATTCATGTTATTAAGCTCTCTTTGGATGACCCTTGACACCGTTGTAGGTGCAAGGATGCAAAGGGACCGAAATCCATTGGCATTCTCTCTATTTGTATCATCATTCCTCTATATGTTGTAAGTTGCATTTTATCATTGTTGTTTCCTTTGGGGACGATGCCAGGTGTAGGATGATTTGGCATCCTTCCTTGTTGACCCAAAGTTTTATATTTTCTTTCATGTGATATTTCTTCCTTTTTCTCCACAGTTCTACGGATTGGTGGATCATAACAGTTCCAAATATTTATAACCTCGAGATGTCTCCTATTATACAACCATTTATATAATGTGCCAGCTAAGTAGATCCCTATGTGTTATTTCTTTATACTACTCACTTGTATGGTTCGATTAATGTGGCACCTTGTTGCTATGTGCTGTGACGTTATTGCAACATCGCCCCATTGGTAACGGGGACCCCCCTCTTTTGAGCTTTTGGCTTGAGTTTGTTTGGTTTTGGTGATGTCCCTGTTTGAGGATTCCCACCCAAATGACGATTTTGCAAATAATACATGATGCTCCTAAACCTCTGCCTAGGCAGATGTTTAATAGTAACTTTGTAAAATGTAGAGATTCAAGTTATGCATAAGGCACCCAAATCTCCGCTTCGAGCGCTAGTTAAAGGTTGGATTGCACGAATAGGATTTTCCTAGTATACATTAGGCATTCCAATGTCCGCTCAACCAAGAGTTTGACTCAATCTTACAATTCATTTTGTCTAACTCATGTGCGGGAGGTTCTGAGGGGTCCGCCTTGGACACTTGATCATGTTGCAAACAGAAAGTCCACCGTATGCATAGAACGCCAAATGGTCCGTCAAGCATGTTCGCATCGTCTTTGCATTATGAATGATATTCAAGACATCCTAATAAGTCCGCCCCAAACGCATATGCATGATCGCTGTGCTATCCACATATTCCGCGATATGTTATGGTTTTAGATTCCTAACTTCTACTTAATAAGTTGATGGTCCACTCTAGATACGAAGTCATCATTGATTCGCACAGTGGAAGTATTTTAAATTATACATTACACACTCATTTTCCCACCCGATGATTTCTATCTTGCACTTGTGCAAGTCTCAAATGCATAGCATATTCACATGTCCGCTCTCTCAGTTCATGCGCGGGAGGTTCCTAAGTTTGCCTTAGAGGTTTGACTGTGTTCATTTTTGCAAGTGGAGGAATCCACATTATGCTCGACGTCTTTATTAATCCGTTCAAGCACACGTCAAAGCCAAGTATACCGAAAGTAAAGTTTTAAACAATTGCAAACCATAGGAAAAGCTCCGCTTGAATGGTGACTAGAGTGCATATCGGTAGAGTTTTAAAATTATCCTAGCACACCCAAAATGTCCGCCAAGTGCATTTTCTATTCATCTTACAAAACATGTTCTCCAACTCATTGCAAAGTGGTTCGGCAGAACCGCTCAAACGGGCATTCGAGGAGGTGTTACAAATTTAGAATTATGCAAAGGATATCAAATGGTCCGCCTTTCATGTCGAATGTCTTATCGATATCTTTTGATAGTGTGGAGCATTCAAGAGGCCATTCATACGCACGTCTGGATTCAAGGCATATTTGCTAAGCTTAGTCACACCTCATAATGCATAAAGATCCGCCTAAACAAGCATTCAAGGAAGATATGACCAATTTAAACGTTACTCATTGAATGTTAATGTGCAATTCGCATTTTCACATCGGTTGAAAAAAATTGGTAATTATGAACATGAATTCATGAAGCTCCAAAAGGAAATTTTTTGACATGCCGATATTTTTGCATTTGCTCTTGAGCGCACTTTCCTTCAAATCCTACAATATTCATTACTCATTTCACACCTAGTAGGTTTCAAAATCTGACTCAGGCATACAACGCTTGTAGTATTTAAGAGTGGAGTCATGTTTTAAGATCATGGTTTCTAATTTTGGTCTCACGGCATGTCGCGTTGCTTATTAAGTAGAGGCCTGCATTAGCATTGCTTAATGCATATTGAAGCTAAGGATCGCTTCAATACTTATGAAAGGATTTTAAATAGAGACAGAGTTTTCGAATGGTCTGCAAGCTATACATATCTCTCAGGTGCGCATTCACAGATTCAACAATTGGGAACGTTCCAAATTCGCCGAGGAAAAGATTTTAGCAACTGAGGAGGATCGAACTGAGAACTACATCTGTCGATTGGAGTTATTGAGAAACCAGTCACGTTTATTTTTCACAAAATTTGCATTTTGGCTTTTCTTGAAATAAGAGCGAGGTAAAATTGCATATTTAATTTATTCCTCATGCATTGGACAATGAAATTTATCCTATTTGCTTGATTATTAAGCATCGCTTCATGATGCTGACATCATGATGTCTGTGCAAGTGAATAATGAAAGCGAATAAGAATGCCAAGAGCCGGCACATGTGAAAGTTCAAAGGATGGAGGAGCGTTGCTTAAGGAGGGTGGACATCGTTGTCGCATGAAACAAACCCGTTCCAAATGATCAAGATCCAACGCCAAAAGTCATACATCAAGATCATCATTTGCACGAGAACAAGAGAAATGAGCAAATTCATCAAGCAATCCATGAGTTACATTCAAAAGTACAATTGCATGAAAGACAACATGAAGAAGTTCAAAATTCCCAAGTCGCAAGTTCGAAGAGGCTAAGTTCTGTTGTGATGTAATCACACATCGCCCCATTGCAAATGGGGACCCCCTCTTTTTTCTTGCTTTCTTTGTTTTGCTTTGAGCTTTTCATTTGGACAATATCACCTCTTCCACAGCACCTTCTCCATGCATCATCCTCCAACCCGCCCAAATTAGGCAGTCTTCAATATCATGCTTGGATTGTGTCTCCTTCACAACATATTCTCCATACACACCCTCCAAACCCACCTTGTCAAGTGACTCCCACCATCATGCATGTCTTCCACATCATTCACTCCATGCACTCACTCTAAATCCGCCCATGCTTCAAGAGTTACATAGCATTCAAAGGAGGTTAAGTCAGCAATGAAACAAGTGAAGAGCTCTTAAGTTGTAAAAACCAAGTTAAAAAATGCTTAAGTGATGAAAATTCCTTATACCTCCTCCAATCCCGCCCTTCCTAGGCAGCCTTGAGCACTACACTTGGACAACTCCACCTCCTCCAAATCACATTCTCCATACACCCTCTCTAAATCCGTCCATGCTTCTATAGCATTCAAAGGAAGTTAAATTATCATGGAAGTAAGTGAAGATGTCTTTGATCATCAAAACCAAGCTAAAATGCCTAAGTCTTGCCAAAATCCATACACCTCCCTCAAATCCTGCCCATGCTAGGCGGTATTGAGCCCTTCATCTGGACAAGGTCTTGACAACAATACACTCTCCGGATGACACCCCTAAACCCGCCCAACCTGGGCGGCTTTCACACCCTGACATGGAATTCACATCAAATAATCCATACTGCCCCTCTAAACCCGCCTAGGCACTTAGGCATGGATTTCACGCGAAAGGGTATGTTTTGAAATGTCATTTTTTAATCCCACATGCATAAGATGAATGTAATTTGTTATTGAAAATCCTTTATATCAAGTCTTAGTTTGATGTGTTTCTTTTTGTAGGTGATGGAGGGTCCAAGGAGGTGAATGGCGAGAGCTCATACATGAGAAGTTTGGAAGGGAGAGGAAAGTTGCTCAAGTTTGTCATCATCACCACATGGAGGAGAGCTCTAAAATCAAGTTCATCTTGCTTTGAAGACTTCGTATGTCTGGATGAGGAAGACATCAACACCACGCATGAGTCATCATCATCCAGCTTCCTCATCCAGAGTTGTCTATTTCATGTGCGTCCATCATATGCCAGTCTACTATAAGAAGTCACACACAAGACATCTTCCACCTCAACACTCCAAGAGTCCAAAGTCCTGCAAGAGTACATCACAAGATGAGAGATGAGCATGATCATCAAAGCAACTCATGAGTTACATCTAGACAACAAGAAGAAAATATTCTAAGTAAAGTGAACATGAGGTGAACCAGACTAGTTCGTTTGAAGATGCTGAGGTGGCACGTACATATCATCAGGCCAATCGCATTCCGCCATGTCATTCATTCAAGAGGGCCCACCATAAAGATGCTCCAAAGATGCTTATCACATTGGGAAATGTGCCTTCATTGCCTCTTTCATGTTCTAAAAATAGCAAATTTTGTAACAAAATGCCTTCTTGTCTCAATCTCGTCCGTTGATTGCTAAATCAATCTAGGCCATTCATTGTAATTCTTGAGCTCTATATAAAGCTCACTTCTCTCATTTGTAAAGGATCATTAGAGGAGAATCATTACAAGAAGATAGAGGAGTAGATACTATGGCAATAGGAGTAGAGTAGAAAGAGCTCTTCGAAGTCATTGAAGAGATATATGAGATTGTTGTAAACAAAACACTTCCTAAATCAATACAAGCTCATTGTTGTTGTTCGCATGGTGATCTTGTACGATCAAGGAATGTTCGCATGGTTTCTTATTCTCCAAGATGGTTGAGATGTGGTTCCAAGTAGCTTAGATGATAAAGTAGATAGAGTTCATTGATGTAATGAATATATGCAATGATATTTGATAAATTCCTGTTGGTTCATACCTTTGATGGCTTGTCGACGGTAAGTCATCATGTAAAGTTGGCCTAAACCACATCTTGCAAATAGTTCGATTGTTGATGCTCCTTCAAGTTGCGCCAGCTATGGGTACTTTGGAGTGTGTCAACAATATGAAAATCCTTGGTTTATCCTTTGGAGATCGCACCTATTTCATGTAGTTGTTGCATGTCATGGCGAAGAGAAATTTGGTTTCTAAGGGAATTTGTCTACCATAGAATCGTTCGTCACGTCATTGTCCTTAGATTAGTCTTCTTAACCCTTGCGTTTTGCCTTTTCTTTTTGTAGTTGATTAGAAGTTCCATTTCACAAGGAAAGAGTACATATTTGAATGGAGTGATGAATAAATTCTATGTAAGTCCCTTTGTATGAATAGCATTATCACATCATTCCACTGAGGCTATCCATTGCAAATCACGTACAAGGAACCTTGGAGCGTTCTTGTTTGATCACGTAGTTTAACATTCAAGACGCTTTGTTCAAGAGAGGATAGAGCACTTGGTGTTTTATTCTAATGTTGTTGTCAAGAAAACATCATCAACAGAATTGGTGCTAGGAGGGCTGAACAAAGATATTGCTCCATTCGTTGCATGCCCTTCTCCTAACGCTCAACAAAATTGGCACTAGAAGGAGGGAAGAACAAGGAATTACATTGCTTGAAGCACGCGGATGAACTCTAAATTGTGAAAGTGGAACCAAGTGAGCTTTCAAGGAAGAATTCGAGATTTCAAGATCTCTCTTATGTCGAAATTTTTTTAAAAAAAGTAGAAAAATCAAAAATACAAAAAAAGTAAAAAATCAAAAAAATAGACATGGATTCCTCAGGGTTTTCAAGGCAGTTCAACGCGGATCATCTTCAAGATGATGTTCTTCATCTTTGGTGGACTTTGAACGCACAACTTCATCCTAAGAGTTTGAGCGATTTCGCATCAAGGAAGGGATGTAGAATTCACGACACCAACGGACACAAGGAGTTATATTGCCTAACATTCTTATCAAGGATGGAATTAGCATTACAAGGGAAAATTTCTTTTTCACAGGTACAGGAGCCAATCGTTCTTGCAAAGGTGGTTTCCAACGCCTTGTTTGATGAAGGAGAGTTCTTCATGAGTTTTAAGGAAATGATCAAGAAGAGACTAAGTATTGAGGAGGACTTGCCTGCCGAAGACATGTTGATTCCAGGTGGTTGGTGCAAGATTCATAACACCACTCATTTGGAACTCGCATGTTCGTCTTGTCAAGAAGCTATTCATCAAGTGAAGAAGCAATTGAGGTTGGAGGAAGAGTCTGAGGTACAGTTGAGATTAGACAACTTGTGGAGCAAATGTCTTCAAGAAATCAATTCATCACCCAAAGGAGAAGACACTTCTATGTTATTCAAAAGCGAAGATAGCATTAATAAGATTGATGATCAAGCGGAGAGCATATTTGCATATCTTCTTCCAAGTAAGATAGAACCCGTTGAAGAGGAAGTTGAAAAGGTATTGAAGGACATTCAAACAAAGGCAAGTGATGAACAAAATGTTGATTCCACCATCACAGAAGAAAGCAACCCGAATTCATTGCAAGAAGAAGAATTCCTTGATAAACACTCATTCATACTACACAGGGAGATTCTTGAAAATGAGTTGCAGGAAGTACAAAAAGAGTTGTTGGAAGATAATCAATTGGATACACTACAAGAAGTACTTCAAGCCATCATCGAAGAGCCATCAAATAAACAGCAATTCGAAGGGGCGCTAGATGCTTCCATCCAAGAAATACAAAAGGAGTTCCAGCCGAAGTTGTCTCAATATGAACAAGATGAACAAATTGAGGAAATGGAGGTCAAGGACACGAAGCAATTTAAGGTGATGCTAGGCCCTTTATTGAAGATCCACAACGAGCTAACAGGTGAAATGTTCCATGCTTTTGAAATTCAATCGTTTTCACCTTTTCATTTTGATATGCCCACTATTGATTATAGTGTTGATTCACATGTTGCGGACACGAGTGGGATGATTCATCACCAACTCCGACCACCTGACGTGTGTGTGAAAGTTGAACAATATCCATTGAAAGACGAAGACCACCAGGTTGTATCTTTCCCTGCTATTGATTGGAAAGATTTTAAATTTGATGATTGTGAATTTCCCAATTGTGAATTTGAAGAGTATGAATTTGATTACGGAAATTTAGGAAGAGCAACTTGCATATGGATAAATCATGGTCCTAAGGAACTGCCACAGCTAATTATTTTGTGCAAAATATTTTCTGAATTTGAGGATTGTGAGGTGTGAGAGCACTTTTCTGAGTTTAAAGATAAGTTTGCCAAATTAAGGACAATCACTTGCACATTGTTACTATTATTTATTCTGAGAAATCATGCCAGGTTGTGTATATACTTAGGTCTTTTGAGTCGTGTCTGCTCTTTGTACATACCTTGCTTAGAGAAGGATTTTCTTTTCCACATGCTTTAGAATAGTTTTGCCATGTTTAGGTGGTTTTATTTGTTGGCTTTAGTAGTTAGTTGCTTTCTGGGGTTCCCGAGTTGCGAAAAGGCGATGAAGCTTCAAGAAACATAATCTGATAGATGTTTATGATCATTTCTTGGATAAGTATTCATGAAAGTCTTCAAAATCGAAGGATATGATTTTCTCTAACTCTTTCACAAGGTTAGGATCTGTACTTGACTCGGAAAGGAATTATGAATTGTGTCTTGACACTGATATCTTGCAATTACACATATTTTTTCTATTGAATTATTGATATCTTTCAGTCTTCTTTTGAGAAACTTGAGTCATGAATTGGAAGTTTATTGTGGACTCCATGGTTAGTATTGAACAATGTGACTGCTTGTTCACGGGAAGAAGAATCCATTGTTTAGCATGACTTGAAGTATTTAGAGGCCTCATAATTTTACACATCTTAATAGTCCTGAAGTTCTAAGTGAGTCTGAGTGAGCTTGAATTAAGTGAGATAGTTCGTGGTTCCACTGCACTCCATAATAAGCATTCCCCGCACTCCTCCATTCCATCCATTGCTTCGAATATACAATAAAGCTTCCATCCGTAATATCTTCCCCATTGAATAATGAACTCGAGTCTAATGTCTGAATCCTCCATATAGTCTTGTTTTTCGCCTCAAACTTCTAGTAATGAAAAGAACAAGGTATTTGAAGTCCATCCATGTCGATATCCATTCATATACCCTTGGCCACTACACAAGAAGCAAGGTCAAGATGTTGGTATTTCCATTTGTTCTGCACGAATCCATTGTTTTCCATCATCCACCCATCATATGTATCCATTCCACCTTCGTTACTATGAAAATTCCAAAAAAGCATTTGGCCACACACACCTTCCACCATCCATATTACCTCCATTTGCCTAACTCATATACCTACATTCCCTTATCCACTTCCCCATTTCCTGATCATGGTCAATGAATGTAAGTGTCGTCTAAATGAGAAGCTTGCAATCTGTCATGTCCCTATATTAGTAATTTATAATTGAATCCATTATGTATTATTCATTCAAATTAAAGATATGAATAATATTATAAATAGAATCTATTTAATATATTTAAATAATATTTATTTAAAACAATTAGCAAAATATATTATTAGCATATTTATAAATAACACATATAAATAATATAATATAAATCATATATCATTTATTATTATGATATAAATGATATAACATAAGTAATATAAAATAAATAATATATCATTTATTATAATGATATAATAAAAATACAAATAATATAAATAAATAATAATATAAATAAACATCTTTTAACCTATCCTCTTATGATAAGGAAGTTACGTATGGTTAAAACTAGTTTTACAACAAAAGGGAATTAATATAAAATAATAATATTTATAAGAGGGTAAGTATGTCTTTTACCACCAAGCATAATAAGAGACGTGCCTCTTCAAACATATCCCTTGAAAGAAAAATAAATAAAGGTTGTGAGATAGAAGGAAAATATCAGGGGAAGAAAAGAAAATTCGGGGATATAATTATAAACAACAATAAGAGAATACAAGGAAAGATAGACTCGGCACTTCAAAATAGCCAATATAAATCAAGAGCTCCATAATAAATCAGATCTACACAAAGAAAAAGAATAAGAGGTAAATAAAAGTTTCAGCAGGTAAGTATAGTTAACATGCTTATCTTATAATTATTAAATGTAAGATTTGTAAGTTTGGTTTGGTGTAATTTATGTCAAAAATAAAATAACCATAAGTATTATATGGTAGGCATATATCTATATTTATAGATGTGTAAAAATACATTTAAATTATAATAGAATCTGTATGTATGTGATTCAGATTTTGGTTAAGTGAATAAATTTATATGTTAAAATAGCTAAAATCCTTAGACAATTAAGTGAATAAAATTGTGAAAGATATGGAATCATGAGGCACATGAATAAACATGAAAAATATGAAAGAAGGCATATGGAAAGCCTCATTATTAAATCATGGCATCTTGTGATCCATGTTGGATCCCAAGATGAGAAACATTGGGCAACCTTAGGACACAACTCATGATCCATCCAAGAGAGGTGTTCGAACCTCCTTATTAATCGCCTTTTCGTCCATCATAGTAGGGTGAATTAGGGATGTATATGGAACGTAGGTGAACCCCAAGTGGATGGAGAACACCGTGTGTTGTGTGGAGTCCCTTGGGCCAAGAGATGAAGAACACCGCATGTAGTGTGAAGCTCTTGGGCCTGTGATAATTTATGAGCTCATAATAATTGTGCCTGACATGAGGTGACTCTCGATGGAATGAAGAATGTCGCGTGTTGCATGAAGTTCCATCGAGCCAAATGGTGAGGAACACCGCATGTAGTGCGAAGCCTTTGGGCCTCCATGGGGATGAAATGTGCCCTAATACATCCGTCCTTAGGTGGAAGACGAGGATGATTAATAAGAAGGAAACCAAGAACCCAATCAAGGTGGAGCGTGGGAAGTGTATGAACAAATGATAAGTTGGAAACATTATATAAGGACATGACTATACAACTTAAATATGGATGAATAATGATTATATTGTTAATATGATGAAGTGAAAAGAAAATGAAACACTAATGTTCTCTTTTGTGAGTTGAATTGTGCAAGGTTAAAGGAAAAATTGGGACTCACCAAAAGGGGACATTACACAATCCCTCCGCCCACCCCATAGTTTCAAGAAATAAATATTTGGATGCCTTTACCCATGAAATAAAGAAAATTCCTGAAAATCTTAAGATCTTTATGACGCAGAGTACAAATGCCAGAAATCCAAGCAAAGTATGTTCAAAAGGCTATTTCATTCCATATCTCCAAAAAGAGCCAAGTAAAATTATGGGTATTTAAGTCCAAGAAGCCGAATCCAAAGAGGCTTCCGCATCCAAAGAAATCCATTTCCATTCATCTCATCCCATTCCATTTAAAATTCCAAATTTCTTCATCCCACGAAATGAAATCAACAAGAACATTCTAAGTTCGTGTGGGTTATGAAGTTACCACTTCACTAACCATCGTTCCCGTTCCTTCATTCATTTCCCTTCCCTTTGCAAGCTTCGAAGTTTAGTCCGGTACGTGCAAACGTTGATTGTGATTCCCTTTCATTTCATTCATTCCATTATATATACCATATGCTCCCCTCCATCTCCCGCTAGCCTGCATATCCCACCACTTACCTGGTCTATGTTTTGGATGCCTTTCCATCTACCTGGTTTAGCATAATCTACATAATAGTCCACTGTTTCCATCCACATTTTCCGTCCATTCGTATCATATCCATTATTCCTTACCAACATTGGTGAACATATTGACTTGACATGATTTTGTATGGATTGTCGTTTTCTCATGGAACTAGACACTTGAGTCCCTCCTATCCATTACCATGGTGAAAACCTAGCAAATAGGTGCCATGTGTAATGGTCATCCTATTTCATTTTTTTTTAAAAAAAATAGTAAAGAGAAATCCTTTCGTCCACAGGTGAAAACCACCTCTGGGGGCGCCTTAGATAAGTACCATGGCGAAAACCTGGCAAACAGGCGTCATGCGTAAAGACAAACTGTCCCATTCCACCTATCTATCCTGTCATTTCCATTGTCATTATCATTTCCATTCCATTTCATACCATCACCATCCTTTCGCCTGTATCAGCATACTTACACTGTTCCATCCATTCATCCTCCCTCCATGAACTTACATAGCTGAAGACAAGCGAACTCAGATGATCTTAGCTTCTAAGGGATGGAAATGAACGCAATTGCACATGCTTGGGTCTTTGAATTATGAATGGTCGTTCTAAAATTTTGATTTTGATTTCTTGATTGTGTATTCATGTTTGTTTAACCTAACATGTGGGTGTACACAGAAGGTTTCGATTCGTTGATACCTGTTTATCATTGGAATACTTAGGAGAATCAATGTTTGTCGAACACTGCACACACCATGGCAATCAAAGGACGAAGTGTCTTAACCCAATTCATTGTTATTTTCCCTTTCGAGTGCATTTCTTAGCTAAGTGATGGAATTAGGGATAATTATCTGAAGTTTTTGGGTCTGGATTGAGTCTTTTTCTTTGAAATTTTCCGGAACATTTATTCTGATTGGCGCTAGATGTTGTGATGTAATCACACATCGCCCCATTGCAAATGGGGACCCCCTATTTTTTCTTGCTTTCTTTGTTTTGCTTTGAGATTTTCATCTGGACAATATCACCTCTTCCACAGCACCTTCTCCATGCATCATCCTCCAACCTGCCAAACTAGGCGGTCTTCAATATCATGCTTGGATTGTGTCTCCTTCACAACATATTCTCCATACACACCCTCCAAACCCGCCTTGTCAAGTGACTCCCACCATCATGCATGTCTTCCACATCATTCACTCCATGCACTCACTCTAAATCCGCCCATGCTTCAAGAGTTACATAGCAATGAAACAAGTGAAGAGCTCTTAAGTTGTCAAAACCAAGTTAAAAAATGCTTAAGTGATGAAAATTCCTTATACCTCCTCCAATCCCACCCTTCCTAGGCGGCCTTGAGCACTACACTTGGACAACTCCACATCACATTCTCCATACACCCTCTCTAAATCCGTCCATGCTTCTATAGCATTCAAAGGAAGTTAAATTATCATGGAAGTAAGTGAAGATGTCTTTGATCATCAAAAACAAGCTAAAATGCCTAAGTCTTGCCAAAATCCATACACCTTCCTCAAATCCTGCCCATGCTAGGTGGCCTTAAGCCCTTCATCCGGACAAGGTCTTGTCCACAATACAGTCTCCGAATGACACCCCTAAACCCGCCCAGCCTAGGCGGCTTTCACACCCTGACATGGACTTCACATCAAATAATCCATACTACCCCTCTAAACCCGCCTAGGCACTTAGGCATGGATTTCACGCGAAAGGGTATGTTTTGAAATGTCATTTTTTAATCCCACATGCATAAGATGAATGTAATTTGTTATTGAAAATCCTTTATATCAAGTCTTAGTTTGATGTGTTTCTTTTTGTAGGTGATGGAGGGTCCAAGGAGGTGAATGGCGAGAGCTCATACACGAGAAGTTTGGAAGGCAGAGGAAAGTTGCTCAAGTTTGTCATCATCACCACATGGAGGAGAGCTCTTACATCAAGTTCATCTTACTTTGAAGACTTCGTATGTCTGGATGAGGAAGACATCAACGCCACACATGAGGAGTCATCATCCAGAGTTGTCTATTTCATGTGCATCCATCATATACCAGTCTACTATAAGAAGTCATGCACAAGACATCTTCCACATCAACACTCTAAGAGTCCAGAGTCGTACAAGAGTACATCACAAGATGAGAGATGAGCATGATCATCAACGCGACTCATGAGTTACATCTAGACAACAAGAAAAAAATATTCTAAGTATTGTGAACATGAGGTGAACCAGACTAGTTCGTTTGAAGATGCTGAGGTGGCACGTACATATCATCAGGCCAATCGCATTCCGCCATGTCATTCATTCAAGAGGGCCCACCATAAAGATGCTCCAAAGATGCTTATCACATTGGGAAACGTGCCTTCATTGCCTCTTTCATGTTCTAAAAATAGCAAATTTTGTAACAAACTACCTTCTTGTCGCAATCTCGTCCGTTGATTGCTAAATCAATCTAGGCCATTCATTGTAATTCTTGAGCTCTATATAAAGCTCACTTCTCTCATTTGTAAAGGATCATTAGAGGAGAATCATTAAAAGAAGATAGAGTAGAAGTAGATACTATGGCAATAGGAGTAGAGTAGAAAGAGCTCTTCAAAGTCATTGAAGAGATATATGAGATTGTTGTAAACAAAACACTTCCTAAATCAATACAAGCTCATTGTTGTTGTTCGCATGGTGATATTGTACGATCAAGGAATGTTTACATGGTTTCTTATTCTCCAAGATGGTTGAGATGTGGTTCCAAGTAGCTTAGATGTTAAAGTAGATAGAGTTCATTGATGTAATGAATATATGCACTGATATTTGATAAATTCCCGTTGGTTCATACCTTTGATGGCTTGTCAACGGTAAGTCATCATGTAAAGTTAGCCTAAACCATATCTTGCAAATAGTTTGATTGTTGATGCTCCTTTGAGTTGCGCCAACTGTGGGTACTTTGGAGTGTGTCAACAATATGAAAATCCTTGGTTTATCCTTTGGAGATCGCACCTATTTCATGTAGTTGTTGCTTGTCATGGCGAAATGAAATTTGGTTTCAGGGAATTTGTCTACCATAGCATCATTCATCACGTCATTGTCCTTAGATTAGTCTTCTTAACCGTTGCCTTTTGCCTTTTCTTTTTGTAGTTGATTAGAAGAAGTTCCATTTCACAAGGAAAGAGTACATATTTGAATCGAGTGATGAATAAATTGTGTAAGTCCCTTTGTGTAAACAGCATTATCACATCATACCGCTGAGGCTATCCGTTGCAAATCACGTACAAGGAACCTTGGAGCGTTCTTGTTTGATCACATAGTTTAGCATTCGAGACGCTTTGTTCAAGAAAGGATAGAGCACTGGTGTTTTATTCTAATGTTGTTGTCAAGAAAACATCATCAACAAGTTCCAAAGGTGAAAATTTGAAGACTCGAAGACTACTACAAAAGATGACAAACTTTGGGAAAACATTCCGAGCAATATGAACACAAAGAAAATCAAACCGATTTTCTCGATGCTGAGGTGGCATGTGCACACCATCAAGCCAATCACAGTCTACCACATCATCCATTCACATTCAATGTTCTAAAAATAGTAATTTTTGTAACAAACTGCCTTGTCTCAATCTTGGCCATTGATTCTCAAATTGATCCTGGCCGTTCATGTAATTTTGGAGCCTATATAAGGCTCATTTCTCTCATTTGTATCAGAGAGAGAGATCAAGATAGAAGAGTAGGAGTAGATGCTGTTAGAATAGGAGTAGAGTAGAGGAGACTCTTCGAAGTCATTGAAGAGACATATGAAATTGTTGTAAAAATACATTTCCAAAATCAATACAAGCTCATTGTTGCTCTCGTGATGATTTTGTCTAGTTATGGGATGCTAGCATGGTTTATAATTTCTTAGATATGATGGAGAGATGTTTCCAAGTAGAGTAGAATTAGATTAGAAGTCCATTGATGTAATGTTTATATGTGGAGATACTTGATGAATTCCTTAATGGTTCATACTTTTTATGATTTGTCGATGATAAGTCATTTTGCAAAGTTAGCCTGAACCACGTTTGCTTTAGTTCGGTTGTGGATGCTCGTTCAAGCTGCGCCAGCAGTGGGTGTTTGGATGGAGATTCGCAACATGAAAATCCTTAAGTTTCCTTAGAAGATTGCACCGAATTCGTGTAGTTGTTGGTTCTCATGGCAAAACGGAGTTTGGTTTTATGAGGAGTTTATCTATCTTAGCATGTTTCATTATACCATTGTCCTTAGATTAGACTCTCTAAACCCTTGTCCTTGTTGTCTCTCAGATTTGCACCCTTGCTAAGTTGCAGAACTTAGCAATCTGGAGAAACATGGGATCTTTCCAGGCCTGTGGGTCACCTATGATGGAAAGAACCTCTAGAGAAGGTCGGCTTCCTAGCTAGTTATCACCTAGAAACTACTGGATTGCAGAGGAAAAGGGAAAAGGAATCCTTAAATAAAATGAGAACAAGGGTGATACACCAAACTTGATATGATTTATGGAACTCAGATTTGCATACACTTGGCCATAGACATCAGAAACTAAATCTACACAACCTATTACTGTATGCTTTGCAAAAACACTTCACAAAGAGGCCTAAATGCATTAACCTTTTAAAAGGAAGCTAACTTCACAATTAAAAAAGCATATACAGTTTTAAGACAATTTGCAACCTGCACAAGACACTTTTTGCAGAAAGGTATTTGAAACATGAGACCAAATCACAAGGAGATAAAGCTAACCTCACAAATGACATAATCAAATACTTGGTAATACACAGTACTGCATAAATAAGAAGGCAAAACCTGACTATCAATGGTATCCAAGGTCTGTTTTGTATTTCATATTTCAAAGGGGTTACAAAAACATGCTCAAACTGAGTAAGGATTGCAGAAAAATCACTAACTCCAAAATTTACATGAAAATAACTCCTTTACAAAGAGTCAAATGAATGACTATATACTCTCCAAGTTGTTGTAGCAAGATAAGCATAAGAAACCTCCATGGTCGTGTATCTCATAAAAGCTCTCAAAAAAAATTCTAAAGTCCTCCAAAAAGGAGTTCCCAATGAAGAAAAAGTCAAGGCATGTCATCACCCACCATAAAAGCTTCAAAAACAGCCTCTTAATGCCCTTAAATGCCACTGAAAACAAGTCAAATATATGCAATAACTCCTCTGTCTATTTGTCAACCTCCCCTACAGCATCATAAATGCTTGGCATGTGCACAATAAATATTATGCCATATCTCTTTGACTATATCTGCAAGCATCCTCAACTTGCCCTTTGCACAATAAATGTCATAAACACAATTAATTCTGCATTTAATTAACATTGACTAAGTGGTTTATAATTACACCACTTAGTTGAATGTTTTTCATTCCAAATTTATTACAATCCCATGCAGAAAAATAATGGCATTTAGGACATAAATATTTAATCTCTCGATTTTGCATGGTTTGGAGACAAATTAAATATTGTGAAAGAATGACAAAGTAATCGACGAGACTTACTTTGCCACGTGTGATAAATTTGCCTATTATTGCCTTTTGCATTTTTATTACAAATGATAAAGTAAGTTATAACCCATTACTCTATCACTAGTTTACAATGTTTAATCTATTTCTAGATTATGCAAAATCAACATAAAACACTTTGTAATCCCTAGGCAAAATATGACCTTCATACACTTGCATCACCTCTCGCATCTCATGGCTACATCAAAGCACCTTATAACCCCATACAATTCATGCATTTCACAACATGCATCATCATTCCTTTACTCAACTTTGAAGAATATTTTAATACCTTATCACCATGCAAAAGATGAACAAGGCATCGAGCCTTTCCCTTATATGATTATATATTTTGACTTCATAAAAATCAAAAAGGGAACAATAGCCTCACGGGCCCCTTGCATTATGGTTAGGTTTCAAAAGACTCTAAGTCTTCACCATGGCACAAATAGATTGCAATGATTTTGTTTTAAAACAAAACCCAAAAAACACTATCAATGCAAATTAGATCAATGGATGAAAAGGAAGAAAAAACCTAAAATTTCTCATTTTGCATTTCACCTTCTCTGCTGCCTTGCTGCCGCGCTGCAATGTCTCTAGGGTTTGAAGGCACAAATGTTTGATTCTAGTCGATTGGACTGAGGGTTTCAATGCAAAAATTCTGAGGATTTTGCAAGGTAAGTTGTATTCATTGAGACTTTGACCTTTTGTTTGTCGATTTTGGGCCGATTTTACTATCTTTTGATGTATCTTCTCTGGTTTTTTTTTGGTCGACCACCATTATGCATTGGTTTTCACTCTCTGAGGCCGTTCTGGGAAGTCGTTTGAGGAAGAAAATATGTGTTTTTCACACAACAAATGGCAGAGAAAAAGGTAACTTGTTTTTGTTGTATATTGCTCTTCATTTTCTGAGATTTTTTGCTGTATATTCGCTACTAGAGGCACGATTTGGAGGGTTCTGTGTATTTTTGTTTGAAATGAGTCCAAAAACCTTCGATTTTTCCTTTACATCTGCATTTTTTGGCTCCAAACGAGCTCAACCCATGCTACAAGAATGAAAAACCTGCAAAAGAAAACGTCTCTAAACTTCTCTGCATTTGAACTTTGTGGCTTTCCTTACTGGACTTTTTGCATCAGATATTCTTTTGTTCTGTAGCAATAGACCATTGACAAAACATTTCATTTTCTATCTCTGTAGACTTTGGTCATTGATTGATCTCACTCAAAAACATTTCTCTATATCTGTCATTGGGTTCTAAAAGCAAGATTTCATTAGAACATGGATAAAAATGAAATATGGAATGTGTTTACTTTTGTCTTCTATCTCCATGAGAGTCATTATTAGCTATAGCTCTTAGCTCTTTTTGCTTACTCTTTCGACATTCATTTGGTATGTCATTTCTACTGACTGTCTTCTTGAATAATCTGAATGCTATCATATTTGCAAACGCTACTATCTTCAAGCTGTTTTATGGGATCCCCCTCATGATACCACTATATGACTGATTTTTCTATCTATGACAGTCCTATGCATTTCTGAATGATTGCTCTAGTCTTTGTCACTGTATCTTGCAAATATACAATCTTTAAACCTACTGTGGATGTGTATCTCTGCTATTCCTTTACATATTTGCAGACTTAAGATGGCATAACAGGTCTTCTTTTGAAAAGGTTTAGGACTATCAGATAATGATGCAATCTTTAGTAAACTTTGGTAGATACCATCATAGTATCTCAAATGGCTGTGCCACCCTAACCTCTATGTCCTTAGTTTTAAATAGACATTCAAATCATTCATAAACCATTAGCAACATTTACCACTAATTTCTACTCATTCAATATAGCCTTTTGGATTAGACAGGATTTTAAAGACTTGACAAACTTGTCTCTGTCACTTAGTGCCTTCTGTCTAGCAGACAATCATCAAGAACTCCACATTTGATAAACAATATATCTACCTTCATTATCAGTGACTTGCAGTTCTTGCAGACCCTCATTTTCTTCAACACAGAGCTCATACTGATCTGAGATACTCATTACCATGGAGTCTTCTTCTCTATACAGTACCACACATGTCTTGTTGTCACTTGCAACAGTCTAGATGATAGTTATATCTTGTGATGCATGACTGTGTTGTGCTTTTAAAACACCACTGCATATACTACTAATTCCTTATGTATTTGGGCAGTCTACTGATCATAATACTATGCCTTGTCTCATGCTCCATTGGTTGCTTCAAAGGCAACTTCTTCTTATCAACCTGCCACTGTCTTCATAGCTTGTTCTTTACTGGCTGTGACTGTCATTATTCAGATTTCTCACTCATTATTGGTAACTGTTCATTGTTTTGAATGCAATGTCATATTAACTATCACAACTCTTCATGGTTGTTATGACAGTCACCCTGAGCTGATTGTCACAGTCAATTCCATGATCGCTGTCCTCTATAGGCTATCAACTTGTTAACTGTGACTGTACTCACATAGTACTGACTTCATGCAGTGAGGACTACAATGATTTGCATTACTTATCCTGTAGCTGCTCATTATGATATATAGCCATACTATACATGATTGGTCTCTAATTTGAGTTGTTTTGGCAATAATGTCATGTTGTTCTTATCAGATTTGACTATTTGAATGTTGATTTTAGTATATCATTGGCTTTAGATTTTGGCATTTGTTGGCCAGTTGATATAATGAAATAAGTTGTGATCTTTTCTATATTAATGATCAAAGCATGTAATTGTGTTGCAAAAATCATTGATCATACCTTGTATCTGTAGGTTATGTTCATCATGAGCAGCTATAGGATAACTTCTGCACTTCATTTTCTACACTTGTATCTCTTTCTTTTATACTGTTTGAAAGCATTAATGGCTCTTTGTTAGACATGCTGGGCTCAACCCTCGTGGAAGCCACATTTTCTCCACATGCTAAAATGAGATAAACAAATCAATAACATAACTTTCTCTATACCTGCATAGGAAACAAACATGTTAGGAAAATATGTGCATGTGATTGATGTTTGTGATTATCCTATTGCTTTCTTGAAGGTCTGTGTGATACTGATTGGTTTACTGCATCTAAAAGTCAAACTGTATATTTGTAGATGTCTATCATATGATATATGATGCCTCGTCATTGCTCTAACATCAGTTTTCAACCTCTAATGCAGATAACTAGGAGCAACAAGGAGATGATAGCTGAATGTGGGACGTGCAGACAACACAGGATGACGCAAGACAACACAAGCAGGACCAAGACTCGTCATTCAGGCAATGACGAGTCACCCTATCTCATATGCATATTTATCTCTTTAGTTTTCTATAAATGTATAGTTTCTCTTTTCATTTGCAGTCAAACAGTTAGTCTCATGGCTTGTGTGAGACCTTATACATTTATTATTTCAATAAAGATTACTATTCCTTTTAAAAGATCAGTACAATCTCTTAAATCTGAAATACATTTAAAATGCGACATTACACTGTAATCTTAATTTGTACCATATATGCACATGGATATAATGTAGCAGAAATAAAATGTACCTTTCTCTCCTTCAAAAACTAAAAAGCTCTACCTGATTGAGCTAGTAGTGAAATTAGGTAACAGTCCTTTTGCATTTTCTTTTCGTGTCCGGTTAGAAGTTCCATTTCACAAGGAGAATAACATATTTGATTGGAATAAGGAGTAAATTCAGCGTAGGTCCCTTTGTGATTACCAGCATCATCACATCATACCATTGATCTATCTGATTTGCAAGTCAAGACCTAACATATCATGAACCTTGGAGTTGTCTCATTGGATCACACTATTTAGCATTTGAGAGATTTTGTTCAAGAGAGGATAGAGTACATAAGTTTTTTATTCTGTGTTGTATGTGCAAGGAAAACACATCAACACTATGCTCGGCGTCATACCATGACTACACAAGCCATTGTGTATCATGCTCGCAGCATCGCCTCAATTTACCTTTTGTGGGGGCAACTCTTTGTTGCGATGTAGCCTTTCGAAACACATATCATATGGGCATGTGCGTCCAAAAAGCTCTCGTGCCTATCTTGTATTTTGTTCTACCTTAAAGCAATTGCTCTCCAAGGATGCAAGCAATCACTTTAAGGTGGGGGCATACATCGCACTATGCTCTTTTGATTACATACTTGTTTATTATAGTTGACATGGAACTCACCTAGTGATTCGGTGGTCCTCACTAGCCCATGATGTTTCCATCTTGTTGTTGTCCATGAGCCACCTAGTACAACGAAGTTTGCTAGCCTGTGTGCTTCATGTGACTTGTCATGGTCACCTAGTAATTCAGCAGTCCTTACTAGTACATGATCCAAGAGAACACTTCTCTTCACATGACCCCTAGCGACAGAGCAAACTAGGATCAGAGTCATCTTGCTTGTGTGTTGGTTTCCATGTTTGTTTATGTGATGTGTTGATTGAACTTGTATTCTCTTAATGATTCCATGTATTCTTTATGTTTGCCTAGCAAAATGTTTTGTGTGTCTTCATCATGTTTTCCATGTGTTTTTCATGTATACTTTATGCCTTATGTGTATGCTTCATGTCAAGCGTGTATGCATTGTGTATGGCATGTATTACCTTTGTGTATTACGTGTCTCTCATGTGTATTCCTATATGTGCTTGTAGTACTCCATGTATGCATGAATTATGTTACAATGTCTTGCATGTTTGCAAACCTTAGAACCGTAAGCTTGGGGCTACTATAGTCCACAACTTGGCGGAATTCTTTGGGCTTCTATGTTTTCATGTTTGAAATATGTCTTCTCCTTACTTTAGTGTCAGTTCAAACGTAAGTTCGTACCCACGCTAAAGTGGGGGCTAAATGTTATGGAGTAAAATGTTTACCCTTGTTAATCAGGACCTATTTTGACACCTATTGGAGCAATAAACAATTAAATCTCGATCCCGATGAATAAACCCGACAAAATAAACCTAAGCCTGGTCTAAGCCCACTTCATTTAACACTCTCCGGAGTTCGTGGGGCTAAAGAACCAGGGCGCCTAGCACCCTGGACCCAGATGATAGCTTTGGCCCTATTTTTGTGGTGTCGGCTTAGAACACCTCCGTGACTTATTCTTGTCGTCCCCTTTTGGTTTTATTCATTGTTTGTGAGCGAGAATGTATATAGGAAGGTGTTTTACTATTTATTTTATACCTAGCTTGTTAAGAGAAGATTGAAATTTCTTACCTTATGCTTTTATGAATTAATCTATGCTCAAGTGTTCTTCATGGTTGGAATAGCTCTTTGTGTGGATGTTATGATGCTCATTTGCAGGTCTTGAAGGAAGTTCAAGCCATCATTATCTATCTCCTTGTTGGTGCATGGTCTTGAGTCACCTACTGTAACTAGGGTTTCACATCTTGTGGTAATCTTTATCATTTTCATTCATACTTTCATCATATATTGCAGATCTACCCTCTGCCCTCCTAGGGCACACACTCTTAGATCACCAACCATCACTGTAGTGGAGGTGGAAACACCAACACAGGTTTTGACTAAGGTAAGCCCCTAAACACAACACAACCTTTCCCCTCTTTACTTGTGTGCAAGCCGCATTCGGAGGAATCGGGCTATACCAAACTACAGGACTGAAGAAGACTAACAGGCAAAGGCACCCAGATCTGAACATTCTGGAAAACCCTGATCTGGGTCTAGGGCACCCAATGCCCTGGTACTTCTATACTCCCGAACTCAAGTTCCTGTTGTACACCTTCTCCTGATATCTGCTATCATTTTAGAATCTCTGTAATTGTTTCCAACAGTTGTCAATTAGTTAATCTTGCTCAATTAGGGTTTCATCTTTTACCCTAGTTTGATTGGTTAGATTTGGTTGACACTCCTTTATACAACAAAGGGACAAAACCCTTGTAGTTTGACTCTCCTCCAAGGTAGAAACCAAGCTCGGTTTCTGTTCCAATGTTAATAGAAGAGGGTTTGACCTAGTTTAACATTTTAGGCTAAGCCTCCCTTTTCCATCAAACAGAATTTACAGACTGGCCTCAATTATTTTATGAAGGGCTTTTGAAATGTCAGTCCTCTAGGTGAAATATCAAATTTTGGCACTGCCCTACATATGATAATCAATTCCCATTTTGAAAATCCTTATTTAGGAGGTATGCTGCAGAGGGATTACTAGTAGAAATCTGTCTTAATGATCATGATTGACTTTAAAAGTAATTATGTCTGATTAGAACTTGGGTCTCATGGTTCACCTATACAAGATGCACCCAGAAACCAATTGCCCTGCATCCAGGGGCTTATTATCTAGAGTTTTAACTTATATCACTACACAGTACTGAATCTTCAGGTTGTATTTATAAGTTATATTAATCTCATATTGGCGAATACTTTTCACCCCTTGGTGCAACTACTAGTTATAACATTATATTGCTGGCTAACAAGCAAGTGGTGGTAGACACAAGAAATAAATGATTGACACAAAAAAGATTTACTGCAATTTCTATCATGTTTTTATTGTAAAACTAAAAGATATACATGTACATCAAGGTCATTAACACAAAAATGGTGGCAGCAACTCTTTCCACTCTTTGCCGAGGATCAACTTCTCTTTGCAGACTTGCCTAGGATCAACTTAAGTGGGAATATATGGTGAACATACTAACTGTTAAGTGCTAACTATTGACTTGGATAGAATAAACAGAACCACACACCATTGCACGGCACCAGTGTATTAAATATCTATCTATGATACCTAATAATAGAAAAACAAGTAAAGTTTATGAGTTCATATAGAAATGGTGCATGATACAGAAAATTCTTGGGAAACCTTCTTAGGTGAAATTTCTGGGAAAAGAAGCCTAAAACATCCTGGATAGAAAAAGACTTGATTAATGTTTGAACGTTCTGAGCACCTACGTGCTGTTCTCACTCTACAGTTGCATTTTTAATAGTTAGTTAGCCATTGTTAATGATAGTCCTTGATACACATGGAAAGAGATCACTTACCCATTTTAGTTGGAAAGGCGCAATCAACACTTCCTTTCCATTGTTTCCAATGATAAGGACAAGGACACTCACTGTCTTCTATGATACACTCTGCCTGGTGAAAGCAAAACATACTTCCACAAGGAGCCCCACTGTGTTCGTAGTGCTCTCCAATATAACCTGATGGACACTTGCAAGTGTAATTCTCTCCCTGGATGATTTCTTCACAGATACCCCCATGCTCACACCAGAATGAATTTGTTCCATCACACATCCCTGCTCCTCATAACAAAAATTGCCCCTAACTCACAAACACCACAGTTTTCAATCATGTAAGTCCTCCTAACTGCATTGCTACGCCCACCATATTATATAGGCCTAAGAAATGAAATTACCCAGTTTGGCAAATCTATTTTCAGAGTTTATTTTCTCCGCAACTCCTACTTCCAACAGCAATTTAATAAAGAGAAAAACAATGGCCTCAGGACTGCGGTTCAACAGTAGACAAAAATGGTTGACACATTCTCGGTCAAATGTTCAAGTTACACTGGTAACTCCCTAATAAATTAGGCAGCTAGGGGATGGCCGTAACCATTCATTCACCAATAAAATCAAATCAAATAAAGAGAGGAACAATGGATTCCTACCCAAAAAATGGACAATCTCCATCAAGTATAGTGGAAGGACGAGGCAGTTTGCAAATGCATTGTCCATCCTCGTCACATTCTCCACTCTTGCAGAGTCTCTCATCACACTCCACTGAACTGCTAAATGAAATCTGCATAGCTACTAGCACCACTAACCCTAACAAGCCAGTTGCACAACAAGAGGAAAACAATTCATTAGTGCAGAACAAAATTCATCTTAAATTTTCCAAAAACTACTCGAAAATTTCTTAATTGAATTAATCCATCCAAATCTAAAACTGGGAGGCCATAAATTCAGAAATCTCCCCAAAGCCTCTATTCACTGTCTAGGCACATATATTAACCCTAATTATACCATGAAAATTCCTATAAATAGACCCAATGCCTGAACCAATTCTCCACCAACAAACCCCCAAATTTTCTATCAAAAATCAAATTAAAATTGCAGTTCTCATCGAGAAGTAGCATTTAGACAAAGGCACCCAAAGATTGGAGCTCCCCGTGTCAAAAATAACTATAAAAGTCTAGGGTGGGTTTCCAATTCCAATCTCCCATAATACTGAGCATCTAAATAATTCTTCAAAGATACGTAATCACTAGCATTGGACTCTAACTTCGGATTCTCTTGCAAGCCAAACTTACATGTAAGCGCATCAGCAAAATCACCGTTACATTCAGCAATTTTACTAGTCGTTAAGCTAGCTTTATCCAACCACTTCTGCTTCACTCCAACTCTTATCAAACCCTCCCCAGCACTGAAAATGCTAGAGAAAAGGAACAAACCCCAAAAAAGCCCGCAATTAAAACAGAGGTTTGCAGAGACGAAGAACGTAGACAAGGAACGTGAGTTGCTTTGAGAATACCACCTGCAGTCCACGTGTGCAAAAAAATAAGGGACAAAAATTAAAAACATACTCTAAGCAAAAACATTTTATGCTACCACATCTTCTAGGTGCACATCTCTGTCCTGACAGACATACCATATCTTCATCTTAGTTTTATTGGGTAATATTTACTAAGATTTAAATGGATTAGAATAGCCACCTCAATCAAGTTCTGTCACAAAATTCGTTGAAAAAATTAAACCTTTGAAAAAGTATAAATTTTCCTCTTTGTATGAATATCGAGATATAAAAACACTTAGAGGTGAAAACAACAATATCCCTACCGTAGGCAGGGACTACAAATGTTTACACTTAAAATAACATTAGGAAGTAATTTTGTATCCTTCAAGATTCTTGAGTCCCATTCTCACTTTACAATGTTTTTGGACACTGCATAATCTAAATTGGAGTCCTTTATTCACGTTTATTGTTTTGACGATCACCTTTAGGATCAACAGATATTATCCTTTTTCCTTGATAAGACCATCCTCATCTACAACTCTGTTTAGCCCATCATATCCCATATCTTCACTCTACATTATATCTTCCCTTGATTTCTATGAAAGGGATATCTTCTTTTGGACTTGGGACTTTGCTTGTGCAAACTTTTTTATGGAGACCATCCACAAGATCGTTTTTGCGACTCGATATGGGAGCACGAGCCTTAGGTTGAACCTTTTCAGCTGAGAGCCAAGGACTGAGGGGTATCCATTCTGCCAAATTTGTCCAGGGCACGACCTCGACCTCATCCCTTGTGGTGTCAGGGGCCTTGCACTCAGCAAGACTTGATCCCTAGTGGGCTCATTCAAAACCTTTCAACTTCACCAGCAAACCAAGGACCCTTTAACATGCAAACTTTTTGAATGTGTCATCTTATTGAATCCTCACACACATCCATTCATCTAAATATTTTTTCGTAGGTATTTTCATAGTATCGATTTGTGTTTCTCATTTCCTGAGTGTTGGGTATATTTTTCTCTTATGCTTTCCTCCATTTTTTTGTGTCATTTATTTATTTTCTGGGATTGTATCTTTGTTCTTTGTTCTTTCTATATGTTGTTCACATCTAGTCTAGATCAAATATTTATCCATCACATTCTACCTTTATTGGACTTCAAAGAATTGGAAAGAATGAAAATTTGTGGGGCTTACAGTGGGTAAAAAATAAAAGTCTAAAGAATATCACGATGAAATCCTATCAAGGAATTCAAGTACGACATTCCACTCTTAAGTACATGGGCAAAGGGAACCACTTTAGGATGGCGAGGCTCGTTAATAGATTGGTACAAGTGTTGTATGGTAGGCTTCACAACTGAGATGTTGTAGAGTTGAGATCCACTTCTGGAAGTCCATAAGTAAAATGATGATTTGAAGAAACTCTCTCGTCATTAGAGTAGCAAGGAAGCTCTACAACACTGATTGATCATTCATTTTCTCAGTGAACACCAATTGATAGGGTCCATGGCCATAAGCAATCCATCCAATGCCTAGGGAGTGGGAAGGCCTTTATCAACCGATATCTCTATTAATGTGTTAATCATCAAGGTTAACACAATATAGTTTTGTTTTTAGTTTTGTAATTAGTTTTTTGTTTTGTTTTTAGTTTTTAGTTTTTAGTTTTTAGTTTTTAGTTTATTAGGCAGTTCAACTATTTTTTCCTACCTATAAATAAGATTGTAATCTTCTTTTTTAATAAATATATTTTGTCATTCTTTCCATCCTATCAATCCTAGCATGATAGTGGTATCAAAGCACAAGAAAATCAAATTGTATAATTGTTCAAAACTGAAGCATTAGAGCCCTTCCCAAACGGCACTGCATTTCATCTACATCTGTTGAATGATGACAATATTTGCAGCGCTCACCTTGCACTCTACAACCCCTGCTCTTTCTCAACTTGTGTCATTATTCTAGGTGGCAAGGAACTTTTCTACGAGGGGCTTTATATTGCGGCAGTGAAAGCTGATAGTTTGAAGGTTCGCACTCTCTATTATTTGTTGAAGAGGTTGTGGGGGAATGCCCTGATTTGCTGGGGGAATGCCATGAGTTGCTACAAATATCATTTCTTCTTGATTCAGAGAAGAGGTAGATATTTTTTTAGGTGCAAGAAGATTTTTTTTCAGGTGCAATATATGTTTTTTGAAATCTGTTGTTTATTTATCTCCTGTCATAGAGATATTTTTCTCTTACTTTTTCAATACAAATTTAAGCAAGAAAAATTCAAGAAATAACATTGAATCTGTAAATTGTGTGCAATTTTTACAATTCACAATGCAATCTATTGTGTCAATGATTGGTGAAACCTTAATTGGAAAAGACTCATGGATAGAATGGCATAGAAAATAAAAAACACTCTCATTTTCAATAATTTATGGTGTAATATTTGTGAAGAAGATGTCCAACCTATAACATCAACTATTGTTAAAGAGAAAGAAGTATGGCAATATAAAAATTCAAAAGACTTAGCCTTGATAAGGGCTTTTGTCAATGGAGATGTGTTTCGACACATACAAGGGTGTAAATTTGTTTGGGATGCCCTTCAAAAATTGTGAGATCTATATGATTCTCATTCTGAATTGGAGTTCATTCAGTTACTTAATGAAACAACTTGCACAATAGTTGAATATAATATTAAATATGCTACAAATACTTGATAATAATATGCCACTTTGAGGGGGCAACCTCCTAATCCACTTAAGGGTGATACCTCCAATAGTCTTCAATAAGAACACAATACTCAATACGATGATAATAACTGACCGAGCTACCTCCTATATATACCATACTTATGCTATGGATGCCGCCCAAGCTGACCTAACTACCTATTTAAGACTATTTTAATGATTATATAACTTAAATAAGAGTTAAGATAGCCACAAGTCGAATACTCATAAACATATACACATTATATTATTAGGGGTGTAGCAGTTACAGTAGAATTTATTTAATCTTGAATTGAAGAATGGTGATGTCATGAGTTTGGCTTCTAAAATTTGAGCCATAAAACAAGATGTTGATGTTGTTGGTGGAAAAGTTGATATCTATCTCACAGCCTTAATAAAGTCACTTCTTTCAACACATTCAACTCATTTGGAGTCTCTTAAAGCAAGTAATCAATTGAAGGCCATCACTTTTCATCAAATGGTTGCAAAGTTGGTAGAATGTGAGAAGGATTTTGAGAGAAAATTTGATAACATTGGTGAGAATGTTTGTCTTGCTCAACAAAAAGACAAGCCTCTTAATAAGAACTCTTCTAGAGGTGGTTGCAGTGATAGAGGAAAAAGTAGAGGTCAATGGAAGAATAGAGGTAGATGAGGTGCAAATGGCAAAGGACACTACCAGCATGACAAACAAAATGATAGACGCCACTTGTATTGTAAATGATGTGGTCGAAAAGGTAGTCATGAAGCCTATGAATGCAAACTCTCATGGGATAAGATAGAAAATTCTTTCAAACAAAAAGATAAAACACACTATGATGATAAAGCATCAAGAATGGCCCAATTTGCATGTGGTAGTGAAAATGATGAATATGTGCTTTATGTTTCATATTTTTTCTATTGTAATTCAATTATTCCTTCATGATGTGATGCTTGGGTCTTAGATACTAGAGTTACACAACATATGACATTTTGACTCAATTATTTTGAAGAATTACATGAAGGTGTTTGTGGTCCAATCTATTGGGTAGATAAATCAAGTCTCAAGCCTATTGGAAAAGGAACCATTAGGCTCAAATTGTCTGGCCTTCCAGATTTTGTACTTCATGATGTCTCGCATCTTCCTCAATTAAAACGTAACTTGTTGTCACTAATCTTGATTCCACAACAAGACCACTCCATTTTGTTGGAACAAGTGGTTGTTAGGAGGAAGTCAAATAATTAATTTGCATTTACTGGTTGTAAAGATGGCAAGTTATTAAAACTCCATGGTGAATCAACCATTTCTAGAAGTTTTGCATACCTTACTAAAGAAGGTAATCTTTCTATTAGTCTTTTATGGCATGCAAGATTTGGGCATGTTATTTATGATAGCATTTGTATCATGCAAAGGAATGCTGTTGTAGGTTTTCCCGCTTTGCTTAAGAAGGTTGAAAAATGTGAAGCTTGTATTCTTGCAAAACAACATAGAGATTCTTTCCCTCATTCCACTTGACGAGCAAATAGAAAATTGGAACTCATTCATTCTAATTTATGTGGCCTTTACTAGTAACTTCTCTTCAAATGACTCCTAGCAACAAAGAAAGCTAGTGATAGAGTCATGTGCCTTGTGTGTTTGTTTCCATGTTTGACTATGTGATATATTGTTTGAGTTTGTGTTCTTTATGTTTACCTAGCAAAGTGTTTAGTGTGTTTTTATCATGTTTTCCATGTGTATTCCATGTATACTTTGTGTCTTGTGTGTATACTTTGTGTCAAGCATGTATGCATTGTGTATGGCGTGTATTACCTTTGTGTATTGTGTGTCTCTTGTGTGTATTCCTATATATGCTTTTAGCACTCTATGTATGTGTGAATTATGTTACAATCTATTGCATGTTTGTTGCCTTAGAATCCTAAGCTTGGGGGCTGCTATAGTCCACAACTTGGTGGAATTATTTGGCTTCTATGTTTTCATGTTTGAAATTTGTCTTCTCCTTACTTTAGTGTGAGTTTTAATGTAAGTTCGTACCCATGTCTAAAGTGGGGGCTAAATGTTATGGAGTAAAATGTTTACCCTTGTTAATTAGGACCTATTATACACCCTTTTGAACATTAAATAATTAAATCTCAATCTTGATGAATAAACCTAACAAAATAAACTTAGGATTGGCCTAAGTCCACCATATTTAACACTCCCCAGAGTATTTGGGGCTAAAGGACTTGGGTGCCTAGCGCCTTGGGCCCATATGGGTCATTTAGCCCTATTTTTGTGGTGTCAACTTAGAACACCTCCTTGGCTTATATGTGTTTGCCTCATTTGGTTTTATTCATCATTGGTGAGTGGGAATGCATATACAAAGGTGTCTTGTGATTCATTTTTACACCTACTGAATGTTATAGGGATAAGAGAACAATTGGAATTGCTTACATGATTGATCTTCTATGCTCTAGTGCTCTTCATGCTTGGAATTACTATTTGCTTGTGGATGTTATGAAGTTTAGTTGTAGGTCTTAAAGGAAGTTTCAAGCCTTCTCAATCTATCTCCTTGTGGGTGCATGATCTTGAGTTATCTACTCCAACTAGGGTTTCACATCTTATGGTAATATTATTTATCATTTTCATTCATACTTTCATCATAAATTGTTGATCTTGTCCTTGCCCTCCTAGGTCACACACTCTTGAATCACTAATCATTGCTATGGTGGAGATGGAAACACAAACATGGGGTTTGACTAAGGCAAGACCCTAAACACAACACAATTTTTCCCTCTTTTCTTATGTGCAGGTCATATTCAGGAGATTCAGACTATAAGAAGTTGTAGGACTGTAGAAGACTGACAGGTGAAGGTACCCAGATCCTGACTCACTATAGAACCCTAATTTGGGTCTAGGGCACCTAGTGCCCCAAGTCTTCTATGTTCCTAAACTCGTATCCAAGTTCCTCTATGTTTCCTGATCTCTACTATCTATTTAGATTTCTGATATCAACGTCCGACAATCTGTTATAAGTAGATCTTGATCAATTAGGATTTAGTCTTTTTCCCTAGATTGATTGCTTGGATTTAGTTGAATTTGGTTCATTCTCATCTATACAACAAAGGGACAAAAACCATGAAGTTTGGCTCTCCTTCATGGGTAGGATCCAATCTCAGTTTGTGTCCTAATGTTAATGGAAGAGGGTTTGACCTAGTTTAACCTTTTAGGCTAAGTCCCCCTTTTCCATCAAACACCCTTGTCCTTGGCCTCTTGGTGTGTTCTAAGAATTCCCTCAGGATCCAAAACTATTCTTCCCTCCTCATCAAGCTCTAGTAACTTAGTCTATGCTATAACATTTTTCCCAATAACCTTCTTTGAGCTTGAAACATGGAAAACTAGATGAATTTTTGTTGACATAGTTAACTCCAATTTATATGCTATACTACCAATATTTTGCAACACCTTATAAGAACCATAATACTTGGGTGTAAGCTTGTTATTTTTTTTGTTTTAGAGACATTTGCTTATATGGTTGTAATCACACGAAGGCCCAATCTCCCACTTCAAAAGTCCTTTCACTATGGTGTTGATCAGCTTATTGCTTCATTTTGTTTTGTGTCATTGCCAAGTTCTCTAAGAGACTAGCAAGTACCTCTTGTTGATATCGAATGTGTTCCTCAACTATTTTAACCTTTGGTTGTGCCCTCAATGAAGAGGTGATTAATGGTGGATGGTGCCCATATAGTGCCAAAAATGGAGACATCTTAGAAGAAGTATGGAAGGAATTATTACTTTGCCATTTTGCTAGTGGTAGCCATTGCACCCATCTCTCTTGTTTATCTAAAGAAAAACATCAAAGATACCCTTCCAATCATTTCTTGACCACTTGTATCTATCCACAAATTGGGGATGATATGATGAACTATGAGCAAGCTGAGTATCCAAACATGAAAATACGCTAATTCAAAAATTACTGGTAAATATAGGATCACAATCACTTACTATAACTTTTGGAGTCCCGTGTAGTTTATGAATAGTATTCATAAATGCTATTGCTACAATGATTGTTTCCAATGGGTGTTCCAAAGGACAAAAGTGTGCATATTTAGTGAGACAATCCACAACAACCATGATGACATTTTTTCCTTTAGACCTGGGCAAATTTGTGATTAAATCCATAGATACCCCCTCCCACCTCTGACTTGGGATACATAAGGTCTGTAGAAAACCTAGAGTCTTAATTGTTTCCCCTTTATTTTGCTGACATGCCATGCATTCTAATACAAATTTTTGAACATCCCCCTTAGCCCCTCCCAAAAGAAATCTTGCTTGTATATTATTGTTCTCAAAATCAGCTACGCTCGTTTTTGTAGACAACCCCCACGAAACTTGTCTGTTTCGTGAATCTACACTCTAAGCTCGCGAATCAAGACAAGATTCTCTTGATCTCGCGCGAAGTCATTTGACATTTTAGACTAGTTTATGACATCCCTTTGAATCATTTTCTCGATATACGTGAAGATCATTCAAGTCGTAAATCGGTAAAAATGTCAATTTAGGTCATTTTTAGGGGTTCGTAAAATTTTGAGTCTTGATATGCAAGAGTGGCAAAAAATGCCGCTCCTACATATCTCTTTGTTGACTTATTTCATTATGTATGCAATAGCGGCATTTTTTGCCGCTTTTGCATGTGTTTTTCGTTAAATATGCAATAGCGGCATTTTTTGCCGCCATTACACATTTGTTGACCTTCGTGCACGAACGGCCGTAACTTCCACTCAAGCGAGATCCTTCGGATCTTGGACGCCGAGTGCCATTAATGGCCACTCATGCCATTCATTAAAACTTGTTTCCGAGTTGTTAAATACATCTTTTTGGTTTTGTTATTTTTATTGTTTGTTGTTTCATTCCTCCAAGCTTCCTCCGGACCCCTCGCATCACTCAAACGTGCCAGTTAAGGTTTCATTCAAGTTCATTCTCGGCATTAGGGTTTTTCTGCCGGCATTATAGGTAAGCTCCTCTTTTGAAACACGTTTCTCTTGTTGGGAGTTTTTGTTTAAACACAACTATCAGCATATCCTCGGGTTTTGTTTTGATAAATTGTTGTTTTTGTTAGGTTTTATCCCTTTGTTTCTTATTTTCGTGATTGATTTTTGTTGTTGCGTGATTCCGTTTGTATGTTTTCTGTTTGTTTCCACCCTATACATCAGAGATGCCCTAGGTCTTGTTTTGGAGAGACGTTGCGTTTACGCCGCGTAGACCCTTGCAACCCTTGTCATATACCTTTATGTGTTATCGGCCGTTTTCGCCAACCTAATACTACAAAGGTCAATCCCTTCTGTCGCGTATCGTCGGCAAAATTCTCCGATCAAACACGGTACTAAAACCTTTGCGACTTCCTATGTGCAAAGTTGGCATTGTTTGCCACTTGGACAGATGCTATTGATTTCTCTGAACCAGCCCATGTAGTGTCGGCAAAATCTACCGACCAAACATCGTGAAGAAATCAACCCCGCATGCATTATCAGTCATTTTCGCCGACCTAACATTGCGAGGACTCAATCCCTTCCATTCTACATCATCGACGAAATTTGCCGCAGGTGCTTGGGTTCATGGAGTTTTGTATTGTGTATGGGCGGCAGATTTTGCCGCCCTTACATGAAGATCTTCCGGTTCTTAACACATGCGGAAGCGGTGCTTTTTGCTGTGTTGACATCAAAGCTATGCCCTTGTTACCTGCATTAGCGGCAAAATCTGCCTCTCATGCCAATCCAAATCCTCCCTACATGCAGGGGCGGCAGATTTTGCCGCCAATGCACTTTCAACAAAACCCTTATATGCAAGGGCGGCAAATTTTGCTGCCCATGCAAAAACTGTCTCAAATTTCTCCAACTCTGGAAAATTGCCAGTTTTGATTTTCTGAGCCCGCTTCTCCTCTGATTTTTGGCTAGCTCGCACTATAGCCCTTTTCAAGCGCGTTCCCATAGTCATGATCATCAACATGCAATTTTCTGAGATTGCCCATATTTTCCCTAATTGCATGATCATGACTTTTGTTGCAGTTTCTTCTGCGGAGCTTCGTTCTACATCAAACTTCTTCTCAGTGAAAGCTCATCCAAATGACTGAGTTGTCCCCGAAGAAAGCAAAAGCGATGAAGTACAAATATCAAGGTGTTTTCCCAATCACCTCAGTCCATTCTAATGTTGATGACATTAGAGATACAGAGATCGGCCATGTTGATATGGCTGAGTTTGTAGAAAGGACTAAGTCAAGCAACCCCAGTGCTATGATGAAGAGGATAGTTGAAAGTAATATTCATCTGGTCTCATCCTTCCCAGTGGTAGCTCACAACACAAAATTTGTTCTTCAGTGTGCTCATTTCTATAATAGAGATACTAGGTCAGTGGTGGACGCCAGTGGTAATGTGATAATCAGGTTAGATCCTGAGTTCATTAACAAGGTGTTCATGTGTCCTCCTGCAACAGAGGTATTGAAGCTTGACTTTGTTGAAGCTCATAAGGTATATGACAAAAATCCAGAGAAAGCAAAGAAAATAATCAACAGCAAATGGTTGAAGACTGCAAGATCAAATTTGTCGAGGTGGCCACGCAGTTTCCCTCGAAGTGATTTTGTAGAGGAAGTTGGTGACCTGGTTACTCTCCTCAGCAGAATAAGAGGTTTGCCTTCCTCTTCACAGTTTCAGGAATGGATGTATCCTTTCATTAAGGTAATACTCCAGGGTAAGCAAACCATTTTCTAGGGAGAACAAATCAATAACGCTCTGCATGAACAGCTGACGAAGGTATTCACTACCTCCAAGTTCTACATGACTTCCTATCTGGTCTACATTGCAGCTTCCATGAGGATTTTTCCAGGATTATCATCGGAAGGGGATAGGAGAGTAGTTCCAGTATACCAATATTATTCCCAGTTGACATTGAAAGGTTCAATTCACCATTTTAGGAGGGTGAATGATGCGTTCTTTGCTGTATTCCTGTGTCTTTTTGATCCCCAACTGGAGTAGAGAAGAATTTCAGACGAGGCATGGACAGTGGTAAATGACTTCAATTGTATGTTTTTGCAATTCCCATCTTTTTCATATCTCAGGGTTGGCTTTTTCCAAGGTTACCCTTATATGCTTCCAAGATTCCCTTCAGACAAACTGGTCTTGATGGAGCTGTGCAGACAAATGATTGTCGTACACAACAAATAGATGGAACTCAAGAAGCTTGGTTTCCGATTCCCAGTGGAAATCGGCAGATATTCAGTGTTGACTGCTGCAAAGGCAAGGGCCATGGAGACAGAGATGCAATTGGTCACCATGAAGCAATTCAAGAGGAGACCAAAGTTTGACTACAGGGGTGTAAAGGATAAAATCAGAAGGAAAACTCAGTTTCATGAACCCATGGTGGATGATGTCTGGGTAGACTTGAGAATGGAGGAAGATATCAGGAAACTAGATTATAGCAGGTTGTCCCTAGAACAGATTGAATATCTAGGACTTGCCGATATTCCAGAAGATCTTGTGGATGATGGGGAATTGGTTGACGCTAGATATGATGCAGAATAGATTGCTAGTACTCCTCTCCCTCCAATTCAATGGTCTCAAAAGGAGCTGACCTCACTGAGGAAGAGATTTGAGCCTATATTGGCTAACACCAATAACTGGCTGGCGGATAAAGGAATTACTTTGAAAGAATTCCTCACTGGGTCAGAAACTGAAGTTCAAGAGCAAACTGGCAAAAAGGTGGAAAATAGAACAAAGAACAAGAGTGATGCTCCCTCGTCCTCTAAAACACACAAGCCTAAGATCAGATTTGTGAAAAAGAAATCAAAAGCTGTGGAGGAAGAACCTGAGATGAAAGATATGGAAGTTGAAGAGCCAGCTACAGAAGAGATGGATGTTGAAGATAGGAATTCAGATCAACAAGATGAGGAGGCTTTGTCTTCATAGGAAAATATGCAACAAGAAATAGGAGTATCATCCCCATTGCCTAATATACCTGTTGCAGCTCCTGTGTCTGTTTCTCCTATTGATATTACCTCTTCTGGGTCCCCTTCTCCTCCTAAAATAATTTTTGATAATCCCCAAAACACTTTTGAGGATGTTCTCTGTTCTACTGAGTCAATTCCTAGTTTGTCTTCTTCTTCTTTTGATATTGGAGACACATCCATTTTTTATCATTTTGTGATGAATACTGAACAAGTCTCTAGTGCCAATGTAACAGGTGCGGTTTTTACTAACACCCCGCCTATTGTTTCTACTATCAGTGCAAGCACAGTTCCAGGAACACCAGCAGTAGGAATAGATCCCAATGTAAGTACTTCTCTGCTCCCACCTTGGTTATCATCTTACACGCCAAAAAGGAAAAAGCAAGCCATCTCCCCAGATGACTTTGATTTCACTAAGCAGGTACCTGTAAAGCCTAAGGCCCCGAAGAAACCGAAGATTCTTTCCAGGGTACTTGAAGACAAGGGACACAAAATTCTGGAGATAGCAAAACCTCCACAGGATGTGACTCTTGAGAATTTTGATATGAATGACTACTCTATTTCTAGAGTTGAATTGGGCAAAATAACCCATGAAAGCGCTAAAAATTATATGCAGTCAGCCATGGACATCCTAATCCAGAAGTTTGACAGGGAAAAGGAAATGAAGGATCACTACAAGGCAATGGTAGAACAGCTAACTGCGGTGGTAAGGAAGATCACTTTGAATTCATAAGCAGTTACTCCAGAGGCTGTATCTATAGAAGACCCCGTCATCCTAAAAGCGGAAAGGACTCATCTCAAAGGGAAAGTACTTGAAGAGTACTTAGACAGGATGCGTGCACAAGGAATCTCTTTGCTCACAGATGTATCTAAGAAGACAAATAAAATGAGGAAAGTAAGGGTAGAACTTAATGACCTCATTGATACTATTTCTCAAGATATTAAACGCACAGAGGAGACTCATGATTAATGGGTAGAGATGAGGAAATTGAAAATAAGTACCCTAACGTCAATTGGCGCTATTTCTAACAGGGATTCTTATACAGAAACAAAGGAAGCATTGATGTACAGGAGCCGTGTGCTTAGGGAGTTGATCAAGGATCTTGAAGCTGCAAAGGAAATCAGTGAGCAAAATGATGTCAACCTTTTGCATAAGTTGGAGGAGTTACCTTGTAAGCTTGTATCACAGGACAACCAATTTCTTTCCACAGAAGAAATGGTTCGGGAATTTGAAGACATGTTCCAGAAAGAATTCGAAGATAAAACATTTTCAATGACTTCTGTGGACAATATTCTGGACAACCAGTTAACTTTGGACAATCTGAAAACCAAGTTAACTGGTCATGCAAAATCAATCACTACAGTGAAGGATACCATAGTGAGAGCCAAGATGATCTTCAGGAACGCATTCAAACCGGATAGCATTGAGATGCAAGTGGCTTTCACTATGTATGATGATCACCTGAGGAAAAGTGGCAACACAAATTGAAGCAGTTTTTCCTTAGTTTATTTTCTATTTTTTCTGATGTACTTTCAAAACAATTTTGGACATTTTTACATGTACATTTTTCATATGTAATTACATGTAAAAATATAGGAAGTCCCAAGTCAATAAGGACTCCTATTTTTGAATAAGTCAAATTAGTTGTAGATTTCCTAAATTTTCTCAAGGCCTCTCCCTATAAATAAAGAGGGCCTCTTTTGTAAATATTATCTTTTGTCTATTGCAAGAAAACTCTGGCGAATTGAAAAGCAAATCAAGACTTTGTGCTTTTTGTGAAAATCAATTATCAAATATTTATCAATACAAGAAAGCAAGTTCAATTCCAATCTTTGTCTTGGGATTATTTGTGTTGTGATAGTTTTGTTCTTACATCTTGCTATCATAATCTTATTTGATAATAATTGAAGTGTGGAGTTTATTTCAAGTGATTGAAGAGCGCTCTTAGTTTGATTCTGATAGACTTTGTGTTATCAAATCATTTGTGGGTTATATGTTCATGTTTGTGAGAATACAATAGTTTGGAGACTTTGTGCTGCAAGTTGTTATATTCAATTTACTTTTATCATCTTGAAGAGGAGTGAAGACTTTGGGCTGCATTCTACTTCAAATAGTTCTGTTTACAAGTAGTAAGTGAGGTAACAGAAAACTTTGTGTTTCTGTGATTTTGTGATAATTTATAAGTTTTCTATCAAGAGTTTGAAGTATAAACATCTTTTCTGAAAAAAGAGAATGAGATGAGATGGAACCACCACAAACATAGTTTTTAGTCTACATAAATTTTATAAGTTGTTTGGTTTGCAAAAGTCAAGTAATTAGAGGGAACCTCCCCTTGCTGAGAGGAGAGACTTTGTCTCATCATAGCTGTGGCTGATATACCCATTTTGCCGTTAGCGAGTTAACGACAAAATATTCACCCAACATATACGATAAGTTTTTAGGAATCTAGAGTGTCCACCTATTGGAGAAGCATGTAGTTCTTCCGACACCTTAAACTTAAGGGTTGAATTCTTGCAAAGGTACAACCTATCCTTGTACCATAAAACATTTCTTTTCCAAGCAAATTGTTTAGATACACTTGAATCTTGTTGGAGTTTCTCAATGAGAGTTTGAGTATCTATGTTCTTCTTCCACTCTTCTCTTGCCTCATTTACCTAGTTTCCTTGCAATATGGAAATGGAATACAAAATTGAATATGTCATTTCATCCCTCCTTGATAAAGCATCAACCACAACATTCTCCTTGTCTTTCTTATATATTATCTCAAAGTCATATCCTAACATCTTTGTGACCCATTTTTGTTCTTTAGACAATAACCTCTATTCTAAGAAATATTTGAGATTATCATGATCTGTCTTGACCTTAAATTGTCCTCCCATTAGATAAGGTCTCCTTTGTTTGACTTGTTGGAAGCTTGCTGGTGTTGTCATTCATGTCAACCCTTAGCATTGGAGTTGTTGGAAGTCGGTTTTGTCACCAGTGTTGTCATTGTTATCAACCCTTTGAATGATAGTTGGATCTTCTTGATAATGTTGGATGTATTATGGTTTGATGTCAACCCCTAGTGTAGTCATGATGAGAAGTGTTTGAGGATACTGAGAAGGTTGTTGATGTAGACGATTCACTTGGTTCCCAAGTGCTTTTGAGAAAATTTGAATAAAAAAAGGTGTGCAGTGTGACAGAGGTGTGTTCCACATTTCTTCGTGGTTGAAGATATGCTTGTACAATTTGGATACGATGGATATGATGTTCAGAGGTGTTATATCCAGAGTTTTAGGTTTTGGATCGTGCAGAAGTGGAAGATATGTTCTAACATTGTGTTTGCTTGTGAAGAAGGTTGTTTGGGAGAAATGAGATTGCTCTGCATTTCTCTGCATTGAGGTTTCTGGTCTTGCAAATTTAGGAACATGTTGATATTATCTGTATCTATCTTTCCTTGGAGTGGTTCGTGTTCAAATACTCTACAAGGTTGGATTCATGAGTTTTTGTCTGTGGCAATTTGACTGATTACACAGGATGGTTGTGTTCTTTAGTTGTATGTGGGTGCGAGAATGTTGTTGGATATTATGTTGATGCTAGAATATTATGGGAAGATGTGTGGATGCTATGGAGTGTTTCCTTGTGGTCTGCATGTTGTTTTCGAATCTGGAGAGGAGTGTATGTGGTCAATTGTAGTGTTAGTTCAGAATTGGCCAACTTGGCATAATAGCGCTATGTGTGGTGGTACCTCATAGATTGTGGATGAGATGTGTAGCATGGGAATACATATTTGGGTCCTAGTTAACACGTGGCATGGTCTACCTTTACTTATTTCCACTGTGGAAGTGTTTGGTGCTGGCCTATTTTTATGTTGAACATTTGAGGTGCATACGTTTTATCAAAGCCAACCTAATCGAGATTATTTTAGGTCCTGGATGGTATAAATGCAAGGTGAAGGTTGAGTAGAGAGTGTGAGGAGTGCAAGATGTGAATGTGATCAAATGTGGTGAATTGAGTGTAAGCTTAAATTCTTATGGCTTCCGAATGCAATGAGAAGGTGTCTACATTTTAGTCTACTTGAAGTTACTAGAGGCAGTGAGTCGAAGGTTGCAGATGGCATAAAGTTGTAGTGGTGGATTTCTCCTGTTGCCTTGAGATAGTGAATCTCTTTGTAACATTCTTCTTCTATTCTTCTTTCTTCTGGGTATTGAGTCCTTCTGGGAAGTGAGCCTACTTGTATTCAGTGTTGCTATTCATATATATGTGAGCTAATTCTCATCGTGGTTTTTCCCTTCTTGGGTTTTCCACATAAATCTAGTGTTCTTATGTGTTTGGATGTGTTTGCATTGATGTTTCATATGTTTAAATTTTGTTAATGCATAATAAGAGTTTGAAGGCTAATAAGGGTTGGAATAGTATCGAGGGTTTAATGTTTTAATGAACAATTGATTCACCCTCCCTCTTAGTTGTCATGTGCATCTAACATAACTACATGCAAGAAAGCCAACATTTCCTTCCCACAAATTGGCTTCAACAAATTCTTCCCTTTGAGTTGGTGAATCTCAACTATTATGGGTTTTCCTTACATGAGTACTGCTCCTATGCCATGTCCTAAAGCATCACATTCAAAAATGAATCTTTTATAAAAATCTAGGGTAGCTAGGACTGGAGTTGTGCTCATGGCTTCCTTTAGCTACTCAAATACCCTTGTAGCTGCCTCATTCCGTTGGAAGGAATCCTTTGTCAATAAATCTCTTAGAGGAGATGATCTGCTACCATAATTCTTTACAAATTGTTGATAATGACATGTAATCCCTAAGAAACCTCATAGGTTCTTGAGGGTCTTAGGAATTTTCTACTCTACAATCACCTGGTCTTATGAGGGTCCACCTTGACTCCCTCATGTGACACAATGTGACCTAGGTACTCCACTTCTTTTACTCCAAAGACACACTTGGATGGCTTAACATACAACTTATGTTGCTCCAAAATGTCCAAAACTTGATTTACATGTTGTAAGTGTTCCTCCCAAGTTTTATTATATATTAAGATATCAAAAAAATACCAAAAAAAATTCCTTAGAAATGGCCTGAAGATAGAGTTCATCAAACTTTAAAATGTTAATGGTGCATTTGTGAGACCAAAAAGCATTCCCAAAAGTTCATAGTGGTCCTCATGGGTTTGAAAAGCTATCTTACATACATATGTAGTGTCGTAAAATGTGTACACTAGAATTTTACACCTAGCTTAGCTCCTAGGTTGGACCTATCTTATTACCTTTGTTAATCATGACCTATTTTAACACCTCTTTGAGCTTATAACAATGAATATCTCGATCCTGACAAATAAACCTAGCATAGTTAATTTAGGACTGGATTAAGCCTGCATTAAAAGACACTTTTTCGCAGTTTGTGGGCCAAAGGTCCAGGGCACCCGAGTGCCCTGGTCCCAATTGGGTACTCTAAGCACCAAAATCACACACAACCTCCACGAGGACCCCTATGATGAGTCATAATCCTTGTCACATACATGTAAACATGAAATAACATCCTTTCAACAACAGTTCTCTTGGTGATGTGTCTTTCTTTCATCTTGTGTTGTTTCCCCTTTGTTATTTTCTCTCTTTGTTGTTGACTCTTTTCGACACTTTTGACACTTGTCGATTCACTTTTTTTGTGCTTGCGACCTTGTTCCTAAGCCTTGTATGTGTTTGGTAGGTGAGTTTTGACCTTTCTCCAGTGTTTTTCATCCATTCCCACCTCTAAAATCCTTTTAGAGGTCCCCTTAGCCATCTCTAACTTTTAGTTTTTATTTTCACTCAACCAATCCAAATCTTCCCCTATTATTTCCAGATCTCCCCTAAGAGATCCTACTTATGCAGGTGGAGATTTGGATTTTGACACATGACTGACCTATTTCTGGAGGCAGATCCCCTTCTTTTCACCTCCTCTACCATCTCCCATCCTTCACCTTCAACCAAGTGCCCTCCTTTGAGGGTTGCCCATGGGTCACCCCCGGGTGACCTTGACTGGTGAAAGGGGTGACTCCTGGGTGACCTGTTGTGACCTAATCACACATCACCCCATTGCAAATGGGGACCCCCTTTTTTGAGCTCTGATGCTTTGCATTGAGTCTTGGATGATGTCTTTGGTTTATTTCATGATGAAGTCAGGGGTGTTCAAGTCTATAGCTTCGTGGTGGAAACCATAACCTCTTGATGTATGTTCTGAGATCCTGAAAATGACTAAGTCTAAAATCTGGTGAATCCTCAAAATTCTAGAATCTGCATTTTAAATCCTATGCATCCAGGACCTATCTCAAACATCCTGGAAGTATATTTCAAAAATATTTAACTTAAATATATTTTTCAAATATACTTCCACCCAAGAATACTTAAAAATGGCTACGTACTCAAGAGAAGATCGAAATCTTGATCCAGTGCGCCAAGACATAGGGAAGATCAAAATTTTGATCCAATGTGCCCTTATTTCGGGAGATCATTCCAACAAAGATCAAATTTTCCATCTAGTGTGCCAATTTTGAGTAAGGTCTACTTCAAGTTTCAAGACATCTTTCAGACAGAGAACAAAATCTTGATCTGATGTGCCTAGATAAAGAAGAGATCCAATTGATCATCCGATGTGCCCTTAAGACCTTTCAAACGAAGATCCAGATTGTCATCCAGTGCGCCCTTAACAAGGAAGGGAAAAGTGATAGTTTCATAAGACTTTTCAGGCGGAGAACAAAATCTTGATCTAATGCGCCATTATGGAATGAGGTTGAACAAATTTTATGCAACCATTCGAGAAATGATCTAAATTTTGATCCAATGCGCCCAAGATGGAGAAGTTTGTTTTGATTGTTAAAGTGCAAATTTTATGAAATTTTACAAGGATAAAATTGCCATCTGGTGCGCCACTATTGGAGTATGATTCAACTTAAGTTTTTGACATCTTTCAACTAGAGGATGAAATCCTCATCCAATGTGCCACCTTGGTATAAGGTTAAAGTTAAATTTTTTGAAGGCATTCTACCAGAGGATGAAATCTTAATCTAATGCGCTACTATTGATGTGGTTTTATTCAAGCTAAATGAAGAAATTCAGATGAAGGATGAAATTGTGATCTAGTGCGCCACTTTGGTGTGAGGTTGAATTGAAGTTTTATGAAGGTTTTTTAAGTGAAGAACCAAATCCTCATCTAATGTGCCACTTTGGTGTGAAGTATAATTCAAATTTTATAAGTCTTTTAAGTGGGGATCCAATTTTCTATCTAGTGCACCATTCCCATATGAGGTTGAATTTAAGTTTTTTTGGAGTTCTTTCATGCGAATAACCAAACCATGATCCAATGCACCACTCTTAGTGTGATGCTTAGTTTGAGTTTTATGATTGCTTTCAGGTGAAGAACCAATTTCCCATCTAATACGCCTACTCTATGTATGGAGAAAAAAAAACATCATCCGGAAACTTATTTTTGCACCTAAGGATGGGATTTGAGGTGTTTTGTTGTGACGTCATCGCAACATCGCCCCATCGAATGATGGGGACCCCTCCTCAACTTTGAGTTTTTGACTATTGTCCCACTAGTGATCCCCGCCGGATAGAGATGTTTTCTTTAAAAATGCTTGGTGCATTCCAATGACCACCTCAGGCAGACTTTTGTGGACCTTTTATCATGCACGTCGATTTAAATCAACCAGCTCATTGCATAATGATTCAAGTTGTCCGCTCCAAACATATTCTGATGGTTATCTTACAAGGTCTTCTACTATGCATAAGGCATGAAAATGTCTGTTTAAGTATGAAATAGAGGTATCCTAGCGCCATATGAATTCTTTTCAAGCTATGCATCTAATGTCTGTTCTCATCTAGCTTCTGCATAGAGTGTCAGATTGCCCACTTGGTCCTTGGCAATTTATTTCCTTCACCTTCGCTTTGTGCAACGAATCCATGAGACATCTAATGTCCGCTCAAATGTGGCATCAGTGAAGGGTCCAAGTCGATATGTGTTTAATTTGTCTAGGATGCATTTGAAGAACCACTCACATGGACTTATGTTGATGTGTTGTAATACTCATATTTTCAGTGGCATCCGTGTTGGCCTCTAATGTCCGCTCGGGTGACTTTTTGATACTCCTTGCAAACTTTCTTTTTTCCTCTTAATCTGCGATAGCCTCAGAGGTCCGCTTAAGCGGACATTTTCAAATCTCCATGGAGTGCATTCGAATGTGTTGAACGATACACAACGCATTCAAATTTCCAAAGAACACATGTAAATTTTGACTTAGTGACTTTTATATTGTGACTCGATCGACATCCTATGCGTGTGGTGCAATGAATGTCCACATTGGCTCGTGTAGGGGAAGCCCGTTATGAGGATCACACAAGTATTTTCCAACACCCAAGCATTTTGCTCATTCAATCAGTCACTCAGAAAGAATATTACAGGTTTCATTACTTGACTTGCACATGGAGTCGGAAGACTCGAGAGCATAGGGTAGTAATTGATATACTAAGAATAGAATGGCAGTGATACGTGGAGATCCACCGAGATGTAGGGGCTGGGAAATATTGCAAGTTTAGTAGAGTGCGGTAGGTATTCAGGAATTCACTTTGGCACGTTTCAAAGGCCAGTATTCAGGAATCAAAATTTGGATGTTATGCAAGCTATAAGAAGGGATCCGCCTAGTCTCTTGGTGGTGATTAAAATGCAAGGTCCAAACCAAGTCTTTGTATTAGCATCTGGACTTTCTGCTCTAAATGAGAATTTGCAGTCACTTCCACTCTGCAGTTTGGTGAGTATGATCTAATTATAGAGTCATGATCATTTTTGGACTTCTCTCCAGCTTTGTTTCCCATTGATTTGCAAACAAATTTCAAATGATACAAAATAAACAAAAATGCGCTCAGGCACATCGTTTAAAGATGAAGATCAAATCAAGCCTTAAGCATCCAAATTGGAAAAGGTTTCCTTTGGTGCATAGGCAACACTCTGCACCATCATTCAAATTGTCAGTCTGAATGTATTTTGAAAAAATTTAGTGGGACTCCAAGTTATTCCATAAGACCTGACATTGACGGTAGTTGTTTACCATTCGACTAAGGTAAAGAGAGAGAGATGGTTTGAGTATTAACTAAGATTTGTTTTAGAACCCATGGTAGCAGCGTGCTAAGTGCATCATGTTTTGCATTATTGTCTTTGATCGGGGTAGAGCGAAGAAATTTAAAATTTGCATATTACATTTATCCCACATGCATTACGTGGTGTAATTTGTCTCATTTGCCTATCTTTTATGCATTATTCTACTATGCTGACATAGTGATTTGCGTGCAGGTGACCAATGAGTGTGAAAGACAGACATGCACTAATGAGGAGCGAGATGGAGGAGTGTTGCCCGAATCTAAGTTTAAGATCATTGCCAAGTGAAGAGCCCATTCCAGATGATCAAGATCCAACGCCAAAAGTCATCATTTGCACGAGGACGGGAGAAATGAGCAAGTTCATCAAGCAATCCATGAATTATATTCAAAGGTATAATTGCATGATTGACAACAAGAAATTTGACAAAATTCCCAAGTTTTCAAGTTTGAAGCAGCCAAGTTCCAAAGGTGAAAATTCGAAGATTTGAAGACTACTCCAAAAGATGACAAAATTTGGGAAAATATTTTGATTAATATGAACACAAAGAAAATCAAACCAGTTTGTTCAATGCTGAGGTGGCACATGCACAACATTGATCTAATCACAGTCTACCACATCATCCATCTGCATTCAATGATTCTAAAAATAGTAATTTTTGTAACAAACTGCCTTGTTGTCTCAATCTTGGCCATTGATTCTCAAATCAATCCTAGCCATTCATGTAATTTTGAGGTCTATAAAAGGGCTCATTTCTCTCATTTGTATGGGAGAAGGGAAGATCAATCAAGAGTAGGAGTAGATGATGTTAAAGTAGGAGTAGATTAGATGAGGCTTCTTGAAGTCATTGAAGAGACATTGTGAAATTGTTATAATTATACATTTCCAAAATCAACACAAGATCATTGTTGGTTCTCATGGTGATTTGTGTGGTGATGGAATGTTAGCATGGTTTCAAATTCTTGAATATGATGGATAAATGTTTCCAAGTAGCTTAGAAATAGATTAGAAGTGCATTGATGTAATGAATATATGTAAAGATATTTGATGAATTCTTCTTGGTTCATACTTTTATGATTTGTCGCTGATAAGTCATTTTGCAAAGTTAGCTTGAACCACATTTGTTTTAGTTCAGTTGTGGATGCTCGTTCAAGTTGCGCCAGTAGTGGGTGTTTGGATGAAAGTTTACAACATGAAAATCCTTGAGTTTCCTTAGAAGATTGCATCGACTTCGTGTAGTTGTTGATTCTCATGGCAAAGCGGAGTTTGGTTTCATGAGGAATTTGTCTATCTAAGCATGTTTCATTATATCATTGTCCTTAGAATAGATTTCTCAACCCTTATCTTTTGCCTTTTCTTTCATAGCCGGTTAGAGTGAATTCCGCTTCACGAGAAGGAGAATAACATATTTAGAATGGAATAAAGAAGCAATTTAGCATAAGTCCCTTTGTGATTACCAACATTATCTCATCAACTACTGAGTCTATCCATTACAAGTCAAGACTTGACGTATCATGAACCTTGGAGTCTACTCATCTCATTACTTAGTTTAGTATTTGAGGGATTTTGTTCAAGAGAGGATAGAGTACACCACTATTTTATTCTGCGTTGTATGTGCAAGGAAAACACATCAACATGTTTGACTTAGAAGATTTTGAAACTCACTAAGGAATTTGAGTTAGGCGCACTTTTGCTTCTCTATACACCTAAATATGCGCCTAGGTTAGAAAATGCATGAAATGATTCTTATGTGTTATGAAATCAAGTGTTTATCAAAAGGATTGATATTGTCTCTTTCCTTGTGTTGCAGGAATGTCCATGGACTAAAAGTTCAATCAAGGAGCAAGGTGCTCGAAGTCACCTTCAAGCGAGGAGTGAAGTTGGCAGGCAGTCGCTGCAAAGAAACATCACATTACTACTCCAAGAGATCACTTCAAGTTCATCATTTAAGTGAACTTCATCATCCTCATTAAGCAAGGACTTCTATCCATCAATCTTCAAGTATCAGAGAGGTCTCCTACTCCATGAAGCATCATCATCTACATTACTCTCCATCGAAATGCATCCAGAGAAGATCAACCTATATCCTGCCAGAAGAAAAAGAATAACAAAGTTAGACAAATGAGCAACATACATCATACACATCCGACTTGCGAAAGAACAAGGCAGGATCAACAAAGATACATTCCCAAGTGTTCAAGATCAATGAAATCATGTTTGAAGACATCACACAGATGATACAATTTGGGAATATGCTGAGGTGGCATCTACATGGCATATGCATACTATTCACCAATCATAATTTGCCATATCATTCAACAAGCAAGAAGCCAAAGAGGATGTCCATGTGGAAGATGCTCTGAAGATTCTATTTTATCCCTATCTTCTTGGAAAATGTGCCTTCATTGCCTTTCTTATGTATTAAAAATAGCAAATTGTTGTAACTACTTGCTGAGATGGCATGATCCTGGCCCTTGGCTATCTAAACTGATCCAAGCCATTCATTGTAATTCTGGAGCTCTATATAAAGGCCTTGTTGCCTCATTTGTAAAGTAGTAGAAGTTCTCAGTTAGTAGTAGTAAAGTAAAGTAGAAGAGACTCTCAAAATTCTCTAAGAGTACTTGAAGTTGTAAATATTTCTCAAGATTAATGCAAAGACATTGGAGCTTGCTTGGTGTTAAGTGTTGTCTTGTGGAATAACATGGTTTCTTGTATCTTGATGAAGTGGAGAGATGTTTCTAAGTAGATTAGAAGTAGATTAGTAGCTCATTGGTGTAATGCATGTATGTATTGAATATTTGATCAAATCCTAGCTCATGCTTTTGACATTCATCGTTGGTGAAGTGTTGTGTAAAGCTAGTCTGAGCTTCATTATCATTTGCTTAAGTTCGATTATGGATGCTTGTTTGAGCTGCGTCATCTAATGGGTGCTTATATGAGCTTTCATGATTTGAAAACCATTCGCTATCCTTAGGAGATTGCACCTACTCCATGTAGTTGTAGGCATTCTTGGCGAAGTGGAGTTAGGTTGATTAAGGAGTTTGTCTATTCATGGATCATCATTGCTTCATTGACCTTAGATTAGTTTCTTTGAACCCTTATCTTTTTTCTTTTTCTTTATCATTGAAGCATTGTACATATATCATCCACATTGAAAGGAGAAATAATATGAATGAAGCAAGAAGTCTGCGTAAGTCCCTTTATGATTACCAGCAATATCACATCAAGTCACTGAGTTCATCCATCACAAATCATAAATAAGGAACCTTGAAGTTACCTCATTGGATCACATAGCTTAGCCTTTGAGGAACTTTATTCAAGAGAGAATAGGATACTTGGTGTTTTATTCTATTGTTGAGTGGTCTAAAAACAATCATCAACACGACCCAGTCATGATTTCTTCTGGGGAAAGACTCGAGTTTCTAACTCAAATTAGCTCTTTTTCATCCATTTTTGCTTCTATTTGCATGTATTTTTATCCCTAAGGTTGAGTTGACTATTTAATGCACCCACACATGCATAATTATCTCTATTTTATCTTTAATTAACAACTCATGCATTCTCATGCATTCCCATGCACTCCTCTTTCTTCACTTCTTCTTGAGTGATAAGCTTTTACTGGGTAGATCACTCCAATTTTAGCCCAGATCACTCTTGAGTCTTTTAAGTTAACTCTCCTTCTTCCTCACGCCTCATCCCTTCTTCTAACCTACAAATACGGCCCTCCCCTAAGCACAAAGGGGGGCAATTTCATTCGTGCACATTGTTCTTGCAAGTTATTGCTCTCCAATCAAGCATTCTCATGCTCATACAAGCCATAGGATCCTTTTGTTTTCACTTTGTTATAGCTTTCACACAAAGCTCATTTCACGTCCATTCACCATTTACATCAAGCCACAGTGCTCATCAAAGCTCTCATTGAGCTCTCTTCAAAAAGCTTTAAAAGCTTCTTTTGCTTCCATTTTCATCTTGTTACCAAGAGGATCACCCCACTGCTACAAGAGGATTCGAGGTTGCCACACAAGGATATTTGAGGGCAGTGGAGGCTCACATGTCTTCTTTTATTTAGGTTCCTTCATGTTTTCTTTCAATTTGTAGTAATTAGACAATCAAAATTGCTCTTGGAATCATTAATCTTGTTGCTTTTTCATTGATAGAATAGATATATCTTGCATTCTTAGAGTAATTTGCTTTCCAAGTTCATAGATCAATTCATTTAAAAGAAGTTTCCCTTTTCTTAGATTAATTCATTTCAAATATTTAGAAACCCCAAAAACATAGTTCAATTGCATTAGGTAAATTCATTATATCATGCATCCATTCTCTAATTCCTAGAATAGAAAAAAGCACTTTCAATTCCATAAAACACAAAAAAAGCACAAAAAGAAGTTTTGCATTCATTAGTCTTGCATTCATAAAAACCCAAAAAGAACAAAAACATTAGCAACATAGAAGGTTTGCAAACCCTTAATTCCATCACAAGGTCAACTATAGTCAAACATTTGGTCAAAACCCTTGATTCCATCACAAGGTCCAACAAAGTCAATGCAAAGTCAAACCTTAGGTCAAACAAACCCTAAGTCAAGTCAAGGTTAGCTCACAAATGCCTATCTCTTATCTTGTCTCATGAATGTGCCCTAGATCAGAGGTGAGTGGGTGAGGGCAATCCTCGATGAGAGAGGAAAACCACCCAAGACCACAACAGAAACCACTAGTCCAACAACAAGAACTTAGACAACTCCTAGTACAACAAGCATTCATACAACAATACAAATGACAATAAGCAATCAGTGAGAACAATAGTCATCCCACACAATGGTGGAATATCAAGAATCCAAACAGGAGAATGGTGACTAGTGACCCTTCAGGTCATATAGTTATCTTTACAACCATGATCATAGAACAACACATCTACACAAGCGCACAACAACACAGGCCCCAGGACTCGCCAACCCCTCTCTATGAAGTCCATCTCTCCAACGAGCCAGACCACCTTCGTGTCTCACCTCCTCTCGACTAGCTACTCCCACGAGAGCAAGAGTGGTGTGGTGGTTCGCCTCGTCACAAGGAGGGAAGGGTCTGTGTGCGTGCAAAAACCGACTCGACAGCCCCATGCAACCAACGTCGTGATTTTGAGTGTACATATTTTAGTGAACTTGGCGTGAATAGAAAAAACTTTTGTTTATGTTGTTTATGTTCCAAAAGCTCAGATCCCAACAAAACATCAAAAGCCTTCAAACATTTTCACTTTATTCTTCATAGCTGCTTCTGCCTTTGTCGCCTTCATCATTGCTCATTCCATTTATTTTGTAGTGTCTACGGTACTCTTGAATATGATAGAACTAGATCTAAACTTAGGGAATGTCCCTTCTAGGGAACCAAAAACTCCCTCTTTTGACAGATATGTGCCACCTCACCTGGATGCACCTGTTGCAAATTGCTACGATTACGAAGACTTTGACTACAAACAAGACCAAAGAGAACCCAAGCATTCTCTATCTTTTAACAATCTAGCTTGGGAACACAACACTGCCATACCAAATGCGCCTCACAAAGCTAGGAGAATACCACTAATGTTAGAAATCCATTGACCCGATCAACCATCCACAAGTACCCCTAGTACTTATCTTGATGAGGAAGTAAGGAGGTTGGAAAGACACTTGCAAGAGGCAAGAGATGCTCAAGAAGCATTAAAGATTGCCCTACGAGAAGAACAAAGAGACAATGTCATGCGAGAAGGAGCACAGGAATCATGACAACATTCAAAGAGAAAAACCTAGAAATGAGGAATTACCTAGAAGCATCACTCCTGTAGGCTTAATCATGAATCTAATGCAAAGAATTAGAGCCCTAGAAGCATAGAAACCTATTCCAGAAAGAAGATAGAAGTCATATGAAAACATCTGAATAGAAATAGACCAGGGGGCATCTCAGGATCCCCCTTACCTCATCTATTACTCAAGTAATGCAAGTAATAATGCATTCTTGAATAGAAACCCTCATGTTCAAAACAATCCAACAATGCTAGGAAACCAAGTAAATCAAATGGTAGGTTACCAAAACCTCCTATGGGGTTGATGCTATCAACTCCTCAATCGCAAAGTGCCTTTCTAGGGACATATCTAGAGTACTTGAAAGAACCACTCAACTTAAACATAAGGAACATGCAGTTACCTCGACCATTACCTAATCTCCCAAAGTTCAAAGGAGAAGGTGATATAGACTCGCATATCAAATCTTATACTACCGCGATAAGGGAACTCCCCTGGGATGGGGTTGCCGCTAAGATCTTTCTAAAGACCTTCAAAGGGATAGCTCTGGATTGGTACTATCACCTACTAGAAGCTTCAATACACTCATTCAGACAATTGATCAAAGAGTTTGTCATGACATTTAACATGAAAAAACTCATCAAAACAGGGATTAGAGAATTCCTAACCATGAAACAAGAGCCGAACGAATCTATAGCCCACTTTGTTACCCAATGGAGACAAGTCCTCTATTCCTCAACTAATGCCACAAACATGGACCATCGCGAGTTATGCAGCCTTTTCTTACATGCCTTAAACAAGGATATGAGAGAAGACGTTCAGAAGTTATCCTAAAAATCTTATGAAGAAGCATTGGAAAGTGCTTTGAGGATCAATCAAGTTACCATTGATAGTGGCCGAAAAACTTACGATACTAATGGAAGATTCAAAATATTGAAAGGAATTGAAAAGACTATGTCAAGTGTCTCCTCGGATAAGGATGTCAATGTTGTGAAGAGCACTCCCAATAATGATAAGTGGTGACAAAATGGAAACCACTGATCAAGTCATTACTCCTACGATCCCAATACGTATTATTGGTTCCATGGGACAAAAGTGTTGCAAGTATGGGTCTAACCGGTGTTGTCATTGATGTCAACATGCTCCTATTGCATAAATGAGAAGGATTGGATGAGCAAAGAGGAACAATGGAGACAGTGAAGTTAAGATCTCAGATAAGATTAAAATCAGAGGTTGCAGTTCAAAGGGTTTGTCGATATGAGTCTTAAGATGATCCAGTAAAGATTTTAGAGGTCCGCATAGAGATCTAAAGAAGTTATGGTCATTCAAGTAGAACCGGTTCCGGTAGGTGTTCAGAGGTGACAGAGTGACACAGATAGGTCCGGTGAAATCTGGAAATGCATTATCCTATTTTGTGGATTTAAGAGAGTGTTGAGGAAGTCTTTGTGAAGTGTCAACTCATTTGGTTCATGGCTTGAAGGTCCGGAAGCATTTGTTCTTTTGTGACAGTGATGACAGCTTGTGTTCTTGAGGTTCCGGATGAAGGAGAGAAGGATTCCAGTAAGTAGATGAAGTACGGATGTTGTTGGTGATTCAGGCAATCTTGTGGAGGTCTCTGGATCATGTCCAATTCGTGTTGGTGGTCCGCATTAGAGTTGGAGCCCGCAATTGAGGAATAACTTCCAGATGATGGTGTTCTTCCTGAGACTGGTTGACCGGATGTATTACACATCTTGCGGATGTCCTTGTAGGTGTCTGCCGACTTAGATGATTATTCCTAAGTCGATGCCTTGTATAGATAAGGGATTGTGAAGTCATTCCAAAGTGTGTCTTATGGAGATGAGAGTGTAGTAGCGAGGAAGAGAGCGAAAGACAGAGCAGAAGTTTTGGGCTTAAATGGAACTGATTCAAGCATAGTGAAGAGGCTATTTTCTAGTTCAAGTAGGTGATACTTATTATCTTGTAGATAGTGTGTCTCTTGTAGGCAGTGAGCCTCTTGTGAGCAGTGTGCTCAGGCAGTGAGCCCTAATTGGCATGTGCCATCTTGTTCTTTTTATTCTTCTAACAGAGAATACAATCTTGGGTTAATCACCCCGTGGTTTTTCCCTTAACCGGGTTTTCCACGTCAAAATCTTGGTGTCTTATGTGTTGATGTGTTTCTGCTCTTGATTTAAATGCATTATGTTTCATGATTGATTTATTGATATGCTAAGAAGAGTTAAGTGTGTAATTGGAAAGAAAGTTTTGGACAATTGATTCACCCCCCCTCTCAGTTGTCTGCCCTAAGACTAACAATTGGTATCAGAGCCAAGTTCCTCTAAAAGGAGCTTAACCGCTTGAGGAGATCCAAAATGTCATCTTACAAGAAGGACAGTCTGAAGTTTGATGGAACCAATTTTAATCTTTGGAAAGTTCGCATGAAATGTCACTTGCAATGTATGTTAGTGGCGTACTAGACCATGGCTTCAACAAAGTATACTCCTCCACAGGGTGGTCCGAAAGCACAAAATGAAATCACAAATGCTGAAAACAATCTACAAACTATAGAAGCTCTTCTAAGCGCATTATCTAATTTAGAGCTTTCAAATGTTATTGACCTAAAAATTGCTTTTGAGATTTGGGAAAAACTGGAACTTCTGCATGAAGGAGACAAGTATGTTAAAAGTGCAAGGTTGCAAAGTCTAAAAGGAAAATTTGAGAATCTGAAGATGAGAGAAGATGAAAATATCACTACCTTTATGCCAAGAGTAAATGAGCTTGTTTGTGGTATTAGAAATGCTAGTGGAGTCTTGGATGAAGATGAGATTGTTGGCAAAATTCTCAGATCCCTTCCTGCTTCTTATAAAATCAAGGCTGCTGCCATTGAAGAATTCAGAGCCCATTCGGCTGTCACAAGAGATCAATTGGCTAGTAAATTAGCTGCATTTGAAATGACCAAGTTTGGAGATGACCCCCCCAAGACTGAATCTGCATTCAAAGCCAGTACCTCTGTAAAAGGAAAACAAAGGTTTGATCCGGGAGAAAACTCTTCAAGGAAACTATCATGGTATGAAAAAGAAAAAAGGGACTTGGAAGAAGAAGAAATTGAAACTGCTCAGCTTGAAGCCCTTATTGCAAAAAGGCTGCCAAGAGGATCCGGTAAGTATGAAGGAAAATTACCTTTTAAGTGTTTTAACTACAACAAGATTGGTCATTTTGCCTCAAAGTGTCCCGAAAGATTTTCAAGGCCAAATCCTAACAGATCAAGGTTCCAAAAGAATTGTTACTATGTCCATGAAGAGGATGATAATGAAGGAGTAACATATGATGAATCAGAGACAGGAAACAAATCTGGAAGTGATTGGGTGTTTATTGCCATCAAGGAAGAAGATCCAATGTCCTCTGAATCTGTCAATCATAAAGTTGCAGAAAGAGCTTTGGCTGCCCAAGTTGAAGAAAAAGATGATTGGGTCATTGACAGTGGATGCTCTCATCATATGACAGGTGACAAAAATAAGTTCTTAGATTTGGAAAGGTATGAAGGAGGAGTGGTAAAGTTTAGTGATAATTCTGCTGGTAGAATCAAAGGCAGGGGAACTATTTCTTTTAATGGAAAGAACAAAACCGATAATGTACTGTATGTTGAAGGATTGAAGCACAATCTTCTCAGTGTTGGTCAGTTGGTGGACAAAGGCTATGACCTTAGCTTCAAGAATGGAAAATGTAAGATCTTTGAAAGTTCCAAAATAGAGATTGCATCCGGTACTCAAACAAAAGGTAATATCTTTCATTTAGTTGGTACTGGTAAAAGTTGTCTATTTGTGCAAGTTGATCAGAGTTGGTTATGGCATAGAAGGATGTGTCATGTGAATTTTGATAATATCATCAAGATAAGCAATACTTAGGCTGTAAGAGATCTTCCAAAATTGGTGAAACCTACAAATGGTTTGTGCAAAGAATGTCAGTTGGGGAAACAAAGCAGAGTCTCATTCAAAAGCAAAGAACAATCTTCTACTGGATTATTGGAATTAGTTCATACTGATCTATGTGGTTTGACAAAAATCAAGAGTGTGCAAGGGGATAGATACTTCATGTTGTTAATTGGTGACCATTCCCGGATGATTTGGGTTACTTTTCTGAAAGAGAAATCAGAAGCTTTTGAGAAATTCAAAGTATTCAAGGCTATGGTAGAGAATGAAACCGGATTAAAACTAAAATGTCTAAGGTCTGATAGTGGTGGAGAATTCACATCCAGTGAGTTCATAGAATTTTGTGAGAAACATGGAATAAAGAGATAGTTGTCTACTCCTAGGACTCCACAGCAAAATGGAGTAGTACAGAGAAAGAACCAGACCATCCAGGAAGCATCTAGGACAATGATGATGGAAGCAAATGTTCCTCAGATCTTTTGGAGAGAAGCGGCCAGCATTGCAGTCTATACTCTCAATCGAGTTCAAATCAGAAGCAATACCGGTAAGACTCCTTATGAACTTTGGTTTGTCTTCACTCCTACTATGAGGTATTTCAGAGTCTTTGGTAGCAAATGTTACATTAAAAGAGATGAAGATCTAGGCAAGTTTGATTCTAGAAGTGATGAGGGAATATTCTTGGGTTACTTAACTCAAAGCAAAGCATACCGGTGTTATAACAAGAGACTGAGAAAGATTATAGAAAGTACAAATGTGAAGGTTGATGAAGGAATTGAAAAACCCTCAAGGTTTTATGAATATGATGAAGATGATAAGAATGGTGTTCTGATTCAAAGAGCCCAAGCCCCTTCCGCAAGTCAGATTCAAACTGATCCGGTAAATCAGGAAGAAGAAATGAATTTCAATGAGCCTGATCAAGAATCAGAAGTGTAAGAAACTCCCAAAATTCCCAGGTATGTAAGACTAAATCACTCTGAAGAATAGATCATAGGTGATAAAAGCAAAGGTGTGCAAACAAGAAGAAGAATTGCTCAAGATTCAGACGAGTATTGTCTGATTTCTAAGATTGAACCTAAGACGGTAAATAAAGCTTGTAATGATGAAAATTGGACTAAAGCAATGCAGGAAGAGCTGATGCAAATTGAGAAAAATCACACTTGGGATCTTGTTCCCAGACCTAGAAACAAGAATGTGATTGGAACCAAATGGGTCTTCCGGAACAAACTGAATTAAGTTGGTGAAGTAATCAGAAATAAAGCCAGATTGGTCTATAAAGGTTACTCTCAAATAGAAGGAGTTGATTTTGAAGAAACTTTTGCTCCAATGGAAAGAATTGAAGCATTCATATTATTTCTTGCTTTTGCTGCCTTCAAGGACTTCGAAGTGTATCAGATGGATGTCAAGTCTGCCTTCCTGAATGGGGACTTGGAAGAAGAAGTATACATTGAGCAACCGGATGGATTTCAATTGTCTGATCATGGTGATATGGTCTGCAAGTTGAAGAAAGCACTGTATGGACTAAAGCAAGCCCCAAGAGCCTAGTATGAAAGGTTGGATAAGCATCTTTTGAAGATTGGTTTCAACAAAGGTACTGTTGACAGTAATTTGTATTTCAAAATTGATCATGAAAACATCTTGATTGTTGAAGTGTTTGTTGATGATATCATCTTTGGAGGAAGAGATAGTATGTGTAAAACTTTTGCAAATCAAATGAAAAGTGAATTTGAGATGTCCATGCTTGGGGAAATGAATTTCTTCTTGGGTCTACAAATCACTCAAACAAAGAAAGGAATCTTCATTTCTCAGACCAAATATGTGAAAGAATTGTTGAAGAAATTTGGGATGGAAGATTCAAAACCAATGAATACTCCTATGGCAACCGGATGTAAGTTGGGCAAAGATGATGACTCTCCTAAGGCTGATCAGAAAAAAGTACAGGTCAATGATTGGAGGTTTGTTGTATCTCACTCAAACTAGACCTGACATTATGAATGTTGTGGATCTTGTTGCTAGATTTCAAGCTAATCCTAGCGAAATCTCATGTCATGGCAATCAAGAGGATTTTTAGATATATAAAAGGGACACTTGAGTATGGTTTGTGGTATCCTATAGATCATGATTTCCCTCTTCATGCATACACTGATGCAGATTGGGCAGTAGATGTGGATGACCGGAAGAGTACCAGTGGTGGAGCATTCTTTTTGGGGAAGAGATTGGTTTCTTGGCTAAGCAAGAAACAAGAGGCAATATCTCTGTCCACTGCAGAAGCAGAATATATTGCAGCAGTAGGTAGTTGCACTCAAGTTTTCTAGATGAAGCAAATGCTAAGAGATATCAGAGTGGAGTATGAGGAGCCTATCACAATCTTCTGTGATAATTCAAGTGCAATAAATATATCTAAGAATTTGGTGTTGCATTCAAAGACTAAGCATATATCTATCAAGTTTCACTTTCTGAGAGAGCAAGTGAACAAGAATGAAGTCAGATTGGAGTTTGTGCCTTCCAAGGATCAGATTGCAGACATCTTTACTAAACCTCTACCTAAGGACTCTTTTGAGTATCTTAGGGAGAAGTTAGGGGTTATTGCCCCTCCGGTGATGAACTAAGGTGCACTAGAGTGCATCAGTCTGGTAGATATCATAGTCATATCTTATGGTCTGGATTGATGTTAGGGAGCTGCTACTCAGGGGGAGCAACTGGTGTGATTCTGGTGTGTTGAAGTTGCAAGTATGAGCCCTTTGCCATTGATGTCAAAGGGGGAGAGAAGACATGTGAAAAACAAGTGGCTAATAATCAAAGGGGGAGTAGTAAAGGAAGAGAAGACATGTGAATGGTTGCTGCTGATAGGGGGAGTTGTGACAATAAGGAGAAGTTCTTGTCTTGATAGTTTTTCACATCATATGTTGCCATCAATGACAAAGGGGGAGATTGTTGCAAGTATGGGTCTAAGTGGTGTTGTCATTGATGTCAACATACTCTTGTTGCATTAATGAGAAGGATTGGATGAGCAGAGAGGAACAATGGAGACAGTGAAGTGAAGATCTCAGATAAGATGAAGATCAGAGGTTGCGGTTCAAAGGGTTTGTCGATATGAGTCTTAAGATGATTCAGTAAAGATTTTAGAGGTCTGCATAAAGATCTAAAGAAGTTATGGTCATTCAAGTAGAACCAGTTCTGACAGGTGTTCAGAGGTGACAGAGTGACACAGATAGGTCCAGTGAGATCCAGAAATGCATTATCCTATTCTGCGAATTTAAGAGAGTGTTGAGGAAGTCTTTGTGAAGTGTCAACTTGTTTGGTTCGTGGCTTGAAGGTCTGGAAGCATCTGTTCTTTTGTGACAGTGATGACAAACTATGTTCTTGAGGTTCCAGATGAAGGAGAGAAGGATTTCAGTAAGCAGATGAAGTACGGATGTTGTTGGTGATTCAGGCAATCTTGTGGAGGTCTCTGGATCGTGTCCAGTTCATGTTGGTGGTCTACATTAGAGTTAGATCCCACAATTGAGGAATAACTTCCAGATGATGGTGTTCTTCCTGAGACTGGCCGACCGGATGTATTACACATCTTGCAGATGTCCTTGTAGGTGTGTGCTGACTTAGATGATTATTCCTAAGTCGATGCCTTGTATAAATAAGGGATTGTGAAGTCATTCCAAAGTGTGTCTTGTGGAGATGAGAGTGTAGTAGCGAGGAAGAGAGCGAAAGGCAGAGAAAAAGTTTTGGGCTTAAATGGAACTGATTCAAGCATAGTGAAGATGCTATTTTTCAGTTCAAGTAGGTGATACTTATTATCTTGTAGATAGTGTGTCTCTTGTAGGCAATGAGCCTCTTGTGAGCAATGTGCTCGAGCAGTGAGCCCTAATTGGCATGTGCCATCTTGTTCTTTTTATTCTTCTAACAGAGAATACGATCTTGGGTTAATCACCCCGTGGTTTTTCCCTTAACCGAGTTTTCCACGTCAAAATCTTGGTGTCTTATGTGTTGATGTGTTTCTGCTCTTGATTTAAATGCATTATGTTTCATGATTGATTTATTGATATGCTAAGAAGAGTTAAGTGTGTAATTGGAAAGAAAGTTTTGGACAACTAATTCACCCCCCCTCTCAGTTGTTTGCCCTAAGACTAACAAAAAGGTCATGAAACAAAAACCTGCTATGGGTACAACAAAGCTATCTCAAAACTTACTCTGAATCAACAGCGAAACTTCCTCATACTCCTTCAATCTCAAAGGAAGGAGAAAGAACCTCAAAATGAAAAAGGGAAGGCCAATAAAAAAACTCCAATCACATGGAGTTGAACCAAGAAGTGTTTGTAATCCAAGAGGAAGAACAAATAGACCAAACAGAAAATGTCTTCTCACAAGTGATAAATTTGTTGAGAGTTCCTCATCACACTGGAAAACATTCTTGGAAGTATTAGAAGTGGTATGTTCAACACAAGAGGAACCAACCCCTCTCACATTTGATATCTCAAAACTCCCTAAAGATGAAAGAAGTAAACAAAGGGTTTCACCATTATACATACAAGTTCTGGTCGAAGAGGTCATCGTAAAAAGAGTGGTGGTCGATGAAGGATTGGCAGCCAATCTCTTGCCAATTTCATTCCTGTGAAGGATGGGATATAGCAAAATAGGCATAAGGCAACAAGCTACCACCTTAAGGATATATGATAGTCATGACATACAAATAGTCAGGAAGATTAGTCTATCGATCACTATCATATCCAAAACCATTTCCACAGACTTCTATGTCATCAACAAAGAGACTAATTACAATATGATCCTCAAAAGACCTTGGATTCATTCCATGAAATCTGTGGCCTCTATGTTATTCCAAGAAATACATTTCTATCACTTGGGAAAATATATATTACTAAAGCGGATCCTAATCCTTTCAATGTTTTCTGGAAGGAACAGGAAGAGAAGGATAAAAAGTTAAAAAGGCAAGAGAGAGTAAAGGAAGAAACTCAGGATCTTCACCCAAACACAAGTACTCTCAACATATGATATCAAAGCATGTACAACCACAAAAAATTCCCCTTTAACCCCCACACCACTAAGTCTCATGCTCCATTTGCTCTAGTAGCCATCCCCTGCATGGACGAATATGACGTCAAGAACCTTTCAATTGGAACAATAGAAATCATCGAAGGGGAAGAAAAGGAGGAAAAGTGAAAATCAACCTACGAATTCAGAGAAACATCCCAACCACAAAACAATCAAAAACCTATGGAGTCTACATTTTGACGGAGCCAGTTGTAAAACTAGAGCAGGGATAGGGATAATCCTAACCTCTCCAGAAGGAAAAGTCCTTCCCTTCACTTTTAGGTTGGATTTCTTTTGCACAAATAATATTTCTAAGTACAAAGCCTTATCCCTAGGAGTCATGCTAGCCATGAGAATGGGAATCAATAGGGTCTCCACCTTTGGAGACTCCCAGTTGGTAATCAACCAAGTTGTAGAAAATTAGGAAACCAAATCAGAACGACTACGACCTTACAAGGAAACCATTAGGAAATTAGTTCAATTCTTTGACTTCTTTTCCATAAAAGCCATACCCAGAGAAGAAAACCAAGTGGCAGACTCGATGGCTACATTAGATGCGTGATTTTCACCGCATGCTCAACTTCAAAACTTAGAATATATTGTGTCAATTCATGGAGAGCCATTGTTGGAAAGTGAAGAACTACCAAGCATTCTAAATTATACTGCTAATGCATTCCTATGAGCCATTGTTGGGAAACCAACCCAAGATTATGCTAAGAACAATGAAGCCATCTTGGAATATTTGCATTCCTATGATGGGCTCCCAAGAGTATACCACAAGAAAGGACACATGCTCCTTCCGCATTTGAAAGATTATTTTGGAAGAGAGTAAGAAATTCTCCAAATTAAAGCAAATTCATATTTACTGCCCACACCTCAGAAATTTGAAGAGGGACATCCATCTCTGACCAAAGATACCATTAATGTCAATGTGGGAATACCTGAGAAACCAAAAATGTTAAAATTGGGAAGTGAATTAAATGACGAGGAATTAGAAAAGTACAATGAATTCCTTATTGAATATTCAGATATTTTTTCCTAGACATATTCGGACATGCCAAGGCTAGACCTAAAAATCATGGTGCACAACTTAGTAATGAAAATTGATGCGAAACCTATAAAATAGAAGCTGAGGCCCATAAAGTCTCAAGTAGCAGAGATGGTAAAAGAAGAATTGAAGAAGTTGTTGAATGTAGGCTTTATCAAACCAGTAGACTATTCAAGTTGGGTGTCAAATATCGTACCAGTTTTAAAGAAGAATGGAAAAATAATGATATGCCTCAATTTTAGGAATATCAACCAAGCTTATCCAAAAGATGATTTTCCCTTGCCATCCATTGATCAAATTGTCGATTCAACTACAGGATATGAAGTCCTCTCTCTTATGGATGGGTTCTCGAGATACAACCAGATTAGAATCTCAGAAGTAAATCAAAACAAAATGACATTCACCACCCCTTGGGGAAACTTCTATTATGTAGTCATGCCATTCAGATTGAAAAATGTAGGGGCCACCTATCAAAGGGAAATGACACACATCTTTCATGACTACATTCACAAAATAGTGGAAACATATGTTGACAATCTTTTGGCTAAATCAGAGCAAAGATCAACACATGTAGAGGATCTTTGCAAGATCTTCAATCAACTTTGAGAATAAAAAGTAAGATTGAATCCTGAGAAGTGTGTTTTCAGAGCCATGGCAGGCAAATTGTTGGGTTTCATTGTTTCATGAAGAGGAATTGATGTAGATCCAGCAAAAGTTAAAGAAGTCTTAAATGCTACCTCGCCAACAAGTGAGACGACGGTAAGAACCTTCTTGGGACAACTAGGTGCCATCAGGCATTTTATACTAGATATGACTTTCAAAATTCACCCAATCAATCAGTTGTTGAAAAAGCAAGTTAGCATAACTTGGACAATGGATTGTCAAAATGCTTTTGAACAAGTAAAGAAATTCTTGTTGACCCCACCAACGTTAATGCCACCAAACATGACAAACCTTTCATCTTATACTTCAGAGCAACTGATATATCTATAGATTGCATGTTGGCTTAGGAAGATGAAGGTGGAAGGGAAAGAGCCATATATGTCATAAGTCGAACCTTGCTAGAATATGAGAAGAACTACACTTAGGCAGAAAAGGAGTCTTTCCATAGTGGAAACCTATTTAATGATGAGGGATATATGTAGATTTTCATCATTCTTTATCATTGACATTATTATAATACCTACATTATTTATTATATGCTAAATGTGAGTTATTTAGAATGGCGTTGCATGATACCATGACCTATGAGTAGCCTAGTTTCCTAGTTATGGTCAATGGAGTTGTTATTATTCAAGGCAATCAATTACTAAGTATTCTATTTATATTGAACCCATTGCATTAAATTTCTTGGTGGAAATACTAATTGGGTGATTTTATTGCTCAGTGGGACCTTAGAGTCACCTAAAATGTCTTAATGTTGTGTACTTTTTCCATCCTTGATGTTTTATGCTTACATAACATGTGCTTGTGATTGCTTCTTTCTCTACCCTTGATGGTATGTTTTAAGATGCACTTTCCTTGTCAAGCGTCTATGATATTCATGACAATCTATTAGCTTTATACATCAATGATAGTGATATACATACTGTTATCATATCATTAACCTCTCATGATGACACCATTGTTATAACAATGCCTATTAGTTATTTCAATTATAGAGAAGCTAAACATTGTGTGTGGCCTTAATATTTCTTATCATTGAGAACGTTAAGTGATATTGTTACCTTAAGATTAATATTATTTTTCATTTTTGTTATGATCCAAGCACTGGATAAGTGTGGAGCATCTATTAAGGTAAAAGGGATAGGGATTTGATGGGTGTATGAATGCTCTTTGTATATGATGTGGAATAGCATCCTTAGAGGTCTATTCAATAAACATTTTTCCTTTGGAATATTTTATTAAATTTACTTTTATAAGACTAATAGTCAGTAACTGGCATGGTCCTTAGATATTTTATCCATGAATGTTCAATTGTTTTATATTCTTTGGCTTGGAAAGAGAGCCTAGTTACTTGTTATGAAACCTAGTTGAACTAATTATTGTTTCAATTTGAGTAAATGTGTCTAAGATAACCTAGACTTGTTGGAAGACCTAGTTGTTGAACTATGAAGCCTCTGTGAATTACGTACGCAAGGCCATCCAGGATGAGCCCCGAGGCATAGGTCTAGCCCCATAGGATGGGTCCATCTTTATGTTTGTAATTTATTGAGATCCTTGGTGATGTAAAGCACTAGATAGATTACCTTGTAGAGTAAGATGTGGGCTAGTTGTCTAGCCTTATTATACTACTGAATATGAGTTTTCCTTACCTTATTGGATTAATAGTGTAATTGTTGACAAGATAAGGTATTATGACAATACTATTTTAGGAATCATTTATGTAATTACTGATTTCAGAGTCAGTGAAATAAGAAATACTTTCTTTGTAACCTTGATTGATTGATCATGTGTTGGCGTAAGTCATGATCTAATAAGTGCAAAGATGCAATTCATTTCCTTATTTATTAATATATTTTGTGTCTTATAAGGGGTGTTGTTACAATAAACATATCCCTTTATAGAAACACTCCCGCCTAGTCCATACTCTATGATCAATTTTATTCATGAAATTCCTACAAAGCTATTATAGGAAATGATAATGCCAATATGAAGAAAATTCAATAAAATTACCTAGAGTAATATAGCCAATAGATCCTTTGAGTGGAAATGTTGTTGTTCTAAGTGAACCTATGGAGTTTGTAGCATTTAAATGGGATATACAAAAATTAGTCACAAGGGCTATCATGTTGGCATCTAGGAGCACATTGCTAGGTTGTACATCATAGTGCACAATTTGCAAAGGGAAATCATAATGTAAATACTCCATGCCATGGGCTACAGCTATAGAAATGCTAAAACACTTGATCAATCCCAATTTATAAAAGTCATGATCATATCTGTCAAGGTGCAAATGCTTTTCCAAACTCCCATTAGGTACAAATTGAAGAACCAAACCTTTGAATCCAGGGTAGGAAAATGCACTAATGATTTTGATGAGGCTACGGTGTCGAATCCTCCCTAACACTTTGCATTCTATGTTAAAGATATTATGGGCTTCTTAATTCTTCAAATTAAAAGCCTTGATGGCAACTATCTTACCATCCCTAAAAATGCCTTTGTAGACTAATCCAAAGTTACCCACTCCAAGAAAGTGTGACTCATCAAATCCAGATGTTGCAATGATGAGATCTTGATAATAAAATTTTGGATAGCCGAGCCTTTGAAAATAATGTTTGAGGGATGGAATAGTTGTCTTGAAAGTTTATGCCTCCATAGCATTCCTATAATGAAGGAGCATAAAATAAATGCAATGGTTCCAACAATTGATAAGGCTATTTTTTGAGCATGAATGTTTTTTGTGTGTTTGATTTGGGGATGGACACAATGAATAATTTGTTGGGTCACATAGGCCAAGGTTTCCCATAAGCAATGTTATAATAGTTCTATTCGGAAACAACCCTCCTGGAATCTACCCTGACAAATTATTGGAGGATATATTCATGTAGTGAAGTACTTTTAGTCTTTCAAGGGACATTGTTATTGAACCTAATAAAAAATTGGCAGAAAGATCCATTTCTTGGAGATTGTGTAATTTGGAAAGTGAATATGTTTTTGGACCTTCAAAAGCATTGTGGGACAGATTTAGATGCTCTAATGCTATGCAGTCTCCTAAAGAATTTGGAATCACCCCAGTAAGTCAATTTCTGGAGATGTCTATGGCTTGGACCATTACTATTTTACTCATCTCCTATGGCAAGGACCCTTGCAAAGAATTCCATGAAAGATTGAGGTAGAATTTTAGGTTTTTAAGGCTGGCCATGACTTCACGAGGTATCCTTTCCCCTAGTTTATTGTAAGACAAGTCAAGGAGCTCCAAATTTTGACATCCCTCTAAACTAACAGGGATCTCTTCTGATAACTTGTGCTAAAGATGAAGAAGCCTTAGCTATCGGAGGCTACCAAGAGAATCTAGTATTTTTCTAGATAATTGGTTATGTCTAAGACTTAAGAGTCCAAGATGTTGCATCTGACCTATCTCACTTGGAACGCTTCCTTCTAATTTTATCCCACCCAAATGCAATCTTTCCAACTTATGGAATCTATTCATTCCAGATGGAATATTTCTATTGAAAAGATCATTGCCTAAATCTAAGTAGGTTAAGTTTGTTAGATTAGCAATCTATTGTGGTATGCTTCCTCTTATCATGTTGTTTGATAAATCCAAGTAAGAGAGACTGGAAGATGGTCTATGGATGGGGGCAATACACCAATGAAATTATTACTTGAGACTATTACTTGTCGCTATATGAAATGTCTCATTGACATCAGCCACTAAAACCTAGGGATCCTTATCTTAGGATAAGGGTTTCAAACGAGTGTCTTTATGCCATTTTTATTTCCCAAAATCTTATTGTGTAGGTGCTTCTTTTGTAACTAGTTAGGGAGGAAGTTTGAAATGGTTCCTGACCTAGATGGTTGGGGTGTGGATCTTGCTAGTGGTATTGGTGGTTGGGGAGTTTGTGAGTAGGTTGGAGGCTCCCCTAACACATTTTTTGTCAATGTATCTATACATGTTTTTTGGTGGATGTTAGCGTTGGCCTTGGATGGAGGTAGCCTTCCAATTGTTGTGTTTTGGATGGCTCGACCTTTAGTTTTATGTTGTGTTGTATGATTGTTGTCATGACTATTTTTATAATCGTCTTCTATTTCTTTGGCAATGACCCTTATAGACTCCTTAGTGATTAAACAAAAATATAAATTTTTCCAAACAAATTATCTTAAATTTTGTATTATTTAACAATTTGCCAAATAAATTATCTTATTTTAAGTATTAGTCTTCAATTCACCACATAAAGGATATTTTTTTAGTATTAGTTTATAACTTTCCCCGGAGAAACAATTTGTTTAACAATGTGCATAAATTCACTGGAAAATTATTGAAATTTTCTCCAAAAAGCGAGAAGATTTGCCATAGAAATCAATGCACTCAACCATGATTCTCTAGGATTTTATATAAAAAATTTAAATTCTCCTCAAAAAATATTCTTTTAGTATTAGTTTATAATTTTCCCCTGAGAAAACAATTTGTTTAGCAATGTGCATAAATTCACAAGAAAAATATTTAAATTTTTTCCAAAGAAAGTAGGATTCACCATAGAAATTAATGCACTCAACCATGATTCTAGGGGATTTTTCTTAAATTTATCCTTCAAAGAGAGAATTAAAATAATTAATCAAACATAATCATATAATCACCCTAGAATTAAATGGCTAGTGTAAGGAATTAATAGGAGTAAAGTGTAAGGAAAAGAAGCCCAATAAACTTGTACAATAGAAGTAATACAAATAGAATCTTTTGCAATAAACCTCGAGTAGCTACAGTATAGGTTTTTGGGTGCAATAAGTTTCTTTTGTAAAGGCATCGATTTAGGGATGCATAGAGGGATGGCCTATAGCAAGTCTTGATACACTTCCTTAGAAGAGGAACTCTTTGCTGTTGGTTCCTGTTGTTTCCATAGGTAGTGCAGAACGCAACAACCCCAGGAGGTAGAATATATTCTCTTCTGGTGTCACTGCTGATATTTGCTCATCCCACTTGTTGCGGTTCATAGGGTAAATAAGAATGGGGCCACTACTAGTGTTCTATTTTTGGCTTGAATCCAGCACAAATCGGTCTTCTATTTTTGGCTCACATGGGCTTAGACTTTTTTTTAGAAAAAGCTTTTTTTTAAAAAAATTAAAATATAATAGCTTTTTTAGAAAAAGAAAAAGGGATAATTTTAGAGAGCATTTAAATTAGAGTGGTTTTAGGCAAAATTTGTAATCTTATTAAAGGGCAACTCGATTAGAGTGCAAATTTAAAAACACATTGTAATCAATTTGGGCTCAATCACACTAATTTTATATAGTGCCAGTACACGACCTGAAATTGAATTTTTTGCATACGCACTCGATTATAAAGTGCTAAAATTTAGGGGGGTCTCAAAAATCAAATCAAGTGAGGGTCTTGTGTGTTGTGTCTTTGAACACTTCCTTCTAACCTGCCTTTCTTATACATTGAGATTATTGATCTTGGTTTCATCATGGGTTTCACTACTCATCCTTCCATGGTAATCCTGGAGAAGGGTATATGCACAAAGATGAGGGACCAAAAGGTTGCCACATGACTTTTTGGTCCCATACAAGTCATAACGCACTAGCATTATGGTTCGGTATTACTGAGTCTAAAACGCGAGCGTGTTATAATGTGCTCACATTTCAGGCTTGAAAATATCGAGCCATAATGCTAGTGCATTATAACACTAGCGCATTTTGCAAAAGCAAAACTTTCTCTCTCCCTCTCTCTCTCTCAAAGAGACTACTTTTGACATGCAACCCTAAACCTTAAACCCAAGCAACCCTAAATCTCTATCTCTATCATCCCTCTACCTCTCAATCTCTCTCCCTATGTCTTTGGCCATGTCCCTTACTCTCTATCTCCCTATCTCTCCCCTTGATCTCCTCTATATCTCCCTATTGGTCCTCTATCTCTCTCTAAACCCTAAACCCTAAATCTCTAAACCAACCCCTAACCCTAAATAATGCCCCTAAACCCTAACCCCTAACTCGTAAACCCAAGCAACCCTAAACCCCTAAACCCCAAACCCCTGGTAAACCCTAAACCTCTGTCTCCCTATCTCTTCCCTATCCCCCTATCTCTATCATCTCTCTACCTCTCGATCTCTCTCCCTATGTCTTTGGACATGTCCCTTACTCTCTATCTCCCTATCTCTCCCCTCTGTTTCATCTATCTCTCCCAATCTCTATCGGTCCCCTCTCTATCTCTCTAAACCCTAAACTCTAAACCCTAAACCCTAAACCTGAGCAACTCTAAACCCCTAAACCCTAAATTTTTTCCCTAAACCCTAACCCCTAACCCCTAAACTTGAGCAACCCTAAACTCATAAACCCTAAATAATGCCCCTAAACCCTAAAACCTAAAACCTAAACCCGAGAAACCCTAAACACCTAGCTCTCTCTCTCTAAACCCCTAAACCTGAGCAACCCTAAACCTTTATCTCCCTATCTCTCCCTAATCTCCATATCTCTATCATCTATCTACTTCTTAATCTCTCTACCTATGTCTCTAGCCAAGTCCCTCACTATTTATCTCCCTATCTCTCCCCTCAGTCTCCTCTATATCTCCCTATCGGTCCTCTCTCTCTAAACCTCTAAACCTTAACACCTAAATAATGTCACTAATCCCTAAACACTAAACCCTGAACTTGAGCAACCCTAAACCCCTAAACCCTAAACCCAAGAAACCCTAAACCTCTATCTCCCTATTTGTCCCCTATCTCCCTATCTCTATCATCCCTCTACCTCTCAATCTCTCTCCCTTTGTCTCTTGACATGTCCCTCAATCTCAATCTCCCTCTCCCCTTTGTCTCTTCTATCTCTCCCAATATCTATCTGTCCCCTCTCTCTATATTTCTTTAAATCCTAAACCCTAAACCCAAACAATCCTAAACCCACCCTAAATCCTAAATAATTCCCCGAAAATCTAACGCTAAACCCTATTTACCCTAAACCATAAACTTGAGCAATACTAAACTCATAAACCCTAAATAATGCCCCTAAACCCTGACCCCAAACCCTTAAACCCAAGCAACTCTCTCTCTCTTTCTCTCTCTCTCTCTCTCTCTGAACCCCTAAACCATAAACCCAAGCAACCCTAAACCTCTATCTCCATATCTCTCCCTTATCTCCCTATCTCTATCATCCCTCTACCTCTCAATCTCTCTCCCTATCTCTCTAAACATCTCGCTCACTCTTTATCTCCTTATCTCTCCCTTCTGTCTCCTCTATCTCTCCCTATTTGTCTACTCTCTGTACCTATCTATCTCTCCCTAGCTCTTGCCTCTCTCTCCACTATCATTCTTCTATCTCCCTATCTCTCCCGTCTATCTCTCCCTCTCCCTTATTGATGAAGGAAATGAAAACAAGAAAACTAGGACTCTCTTTCTATCTCTCTTTCCCCCCCTTATCACACTATCTCTCCCCTCTCTCCCCTCCATCTCCACCCTCTCTCCCTCTTCCTCCCTCTCCCTCTTCCTTATCGACAAAGCAAATGGAAACAAGAAAAATAGGACATGCAAAGAGGGATGAGGATATAAATTAGGAGGATGAAATTGAAACAAGATAAAACTAAAGTTCATTGGATGGAAAGAATGATGAGAGGAGAGGTGGAGAATAGTAAAATAGGGGAAAATTGGTGGGGATCTAAATCGAAATTGGAAAGGAAAAGGAAAACTAGGAGGTAAATAGGTCAAAGAGAGAGAGAGAGAGAGGGTAGCAGGTAGAGAGAGAGAAGGTGAGGGAGAGAGATGTTTTAGTTCACCATAATGCTAGCGTGTTATAACATGCTCGTGTTATGTGAATTCACATAACACAAGCACATTATGCTTTGGATTGGAAATTACCAAGCCTAAGGCTTGGATTTGCCTTGGGCTTCCAACCCAAAGGCTTGGATTGTGTTTAGGTCGTGGGTAAGTGCACAAAGATGAGGGACCAAAATGGGGTCTTAAGTTGCCACTTTTTTTCTAAAATCAGAAAACATTGATGTTGGATGAGAAATTGAAGATAGCTACACTCAAAATTTGAAGATGGAACAAAAACAAGAGTTGTAGTGCTCCTAATCTAGTTTCTAAACTACTAATTGTTTCTAAAAATAATTGAGATTAAGGGGTTCAAAAAGGGGGAGCACACAAATTGGTCTTGTTTTTCTCAAAAAAACATAACATAGCGTCTGGGGTGCTCCCCCTAAAATGTTAACTTTTTTTTAGTATTTTAATAATCGCTCCAGTGAGAAATTAGCTAACACCATGTAGTTTATCCCTGATTTTTATGACAACTTTTTAATGAATAATTGATTTTTTAGTAATTTTTAAAGTGGACACATCCTGAAAAATAGAAATTTGAGCATGATCCCCCCTAAAATGTTTGAAAACTAATCGAAAATTGATTTTTTTTTAATATGTGTAGAATGGAGTCTAGTTTATAAAAATGTAACTTATTTCAAATTTCAATGAATGGTTAAAAAAGAAGTCAAAAATACTAGACACTAGTTTGTGACAAAAAATGGACACACTAACAAAAGAAATTCAAGATGAAACACTAAACGTACTCAAAATGTGAAAAAAATTATATGGTTAGATATCTAATAGAGAGCTTAAGATTATGGTGGTATTTTTTTGAGTTTTAATTGAAAAAAGTGCCATCCTGATGGGGAGCACACTCCAAATTATCTCTAGATTTTGCTAAAAATTGATAAAAACACGTCAAAGAAAGCTAAGCATAATGCGAGTGCATTATAACTTGCTCGTGTTATGTGAAATCAATAACATGAGCGCATTATAATGTGCTCATGTTATGTGATTTCACATAACATTATGATGAGCCTAACTAGCAATACACATGCCAATTGCATTTGCTTGAAAGTTTCTAAAGCCTTTTCAACAAATCCAGTTTTTGCATATCTTGCAATCATCGCATTCCATTATAGAACATCTCTTTGAGGTGTTATGTCATACAATTGACATGCCTTGTTTATGCTTCCACACTTTACATACATGTCTACAAGGGCAACTGCACTTCCTATCGTCTCTCTCACTCTCTACTTCCCTCCCCTCTCTACATCCTATCCTCTCTCTGAGTCTCTACCTCCCTCCCCTCTCTACCTCCTACTGTCACGCCTCTGAGTCTCTACCTCCCTCCCCTCTCTACCTCCTACTGTCACGCCTGCATCTTCCGCGCGGATGCGACACACAAATGCCCGTGTCGCGACCACATTATATATATTTGGTTGGTATCACATGACTGTGAATACCTTTGGCTATCAACTATAGCCTCCATTGAAGCCCTCAAAGCCTAACCCTGTAAGAAGAAGAGGCAAAACAAAACCATGTCAAAAAAAGAGATAAGAGATGAGATTAGGGCAACAAGAAGAAAATAAAATAATAGAAGAGATTAGGGTTCTCATTTAAAACCTTAAGTGTTATTTTAAAATTAGGGCAGCTTGTTTATTTGAGACTAATTTTAAATGTGATTAGGGTTAGTTTATAATTTTGGAAGCCATATGATTTTATTTTTATTTATTTATTTAGAGGAATGTGTGAGGATTTTAAACTTAAATTTTATTTAATTTTTTTTTCCTCTTGCCTTTCATTTATCTAAGACCACTATTTCCTTTCAATGTTTAAGCATATTTTTAATAACTCTTGAGATTTCCTTTTGTAATAATTGAATTTATTTTGAGTGGGTTAGTGTAAACAATGGATTAGTCTTGTGAGTTAAATTTATTTATTTTTGAAAGGGGTTAAATTTATTTCTTGTGTTTAAATTCATTTAATAGGATTATAGTTTCATTTTTCCTAGGCGAAAATTTTACGTTGATATTTAAAAATGATTTTAGTATTATTATTTTACGAGGAGGGTTATTTGAAACCTCCTCCCTCATCCTTTTATTTTTTTGAGTGAGTTATTAAACGTAATACCAATAGTATATTTAACAACGAACTCAGTTTCTTCGGTTAAATCAAACCGACGTCTTGTCGTTTCAATTAATTTTATTATTTTTAGTTTAAGTTGTTGATTTTGCTTCTCAGGTTACTTAATATTTAATCGTATATTTTAATGGTTACCTATTAGGGTTTTATTTAAATTTTATTTTTGTGTTAGTCGAAAACGCATTATGCTGCCGAAATTTTGCTAGGCTTTTAGGGTTTATTTTATGCGATGTGTTAATTAATTTTTTATTCCATCATCCAAAAACTTAATCAAGCACCATCATGACATCACATAACTTCACCTATCGATCTGAGTAGTTTGGGATTGATGCCGGCAAACTATCTTCACCTAGGTAACTTAGGGGTACAGATGGAATTGACCTAACCCTAGAAGCGACACACTCATGTTGTATACCCCTAGACAGCCTACACCTCATCGAATGTGTTGACATGTTTACACGGTTGCGTATAGCCACCGAGCACACAAACGTGTGCGAGGGGGTTATTAGGGTTAGAAAGAAAAAAAATTGCGGCCCATGTCGTGACCACATGGCGAATGTGGTCGTGACACAGGCATTTTGCGCGTCACGTTCATGCGGGAGATGCGGGCGTTACACCTACCTTCTCTCTCACTCTCTTCTTCCCTCCCTTATCTACCTTCTACCCTCTCCTATCTACCTTCTACCCTCTCTCTCACTCTCTACTTCCCTCCCCTATCTGCCTACTACCCTCTTTTTGAGTCTTTGCTTCCCTCGCCTCTCTACCTCTTACCTTCTCTCTCACTCTCTTCTCCCCCCTCCCTCTCTACCTCTTACCCTCTCACTTTCTATTTCCCTCACCTATCTACCTCCTACCCTCTCTCTCAGTCTCTGCTTCCCTCTGCTGTCTACCTCCTACCCTCTCTCTCTCTTCTTCCTTCCCCTGTCTACCTCCTACTATCCTCTCCCACTCTCTACTTCCCTCTTGTCTCTACCTCCTATCCTCTCTCTCACTCTCTACTTCCCTCCCCTCTCTACCTCTTATCATTCTTCCCATCCAATGAAATTTCATAAATTATCTTGTTTCCATTTCATCATCCCAGTTTATATCCTCGTCCCTCTTTACATGTCTTAGTTTTCTTGTTTCCATATTCTTTGTCGACATGTGAGAGGAGAGGGATGAAGAGGGAGAGAGGATGGAGATGGATGGGAGAGAGAGGGGAGAGATAGGGTGATGAGAGAAAGAGAGGGTTGGTCGGGTTTATGAGTTTAGGGTTTAGTGGAATTATTTAGGGTTTAGAGGTTAGATTTTAGGGGTATTATTTAGGTTTTAGGGGTTTTGGGAGAGAGAGAGGTTTAGGGTTGCTCAGGTTTAGGGGCATATTTAGGGTTTATGAGCTTAGGGTTGCTCAGACCTTTAGGGGTAAATTATTTAGGGTTTATGAGTTTATAGGGTTGCTCAAGTTTAGGGTTAAAGGGGAATTATTTTATAATTTCCCTCCAATCCTCGTAATACTAATGCATTAGTCCACCCATCTCCTAATCCATCAATCCCTATCATCCATCCACCATCAAACATTCTAAGCTCTAATCCATCAACCCATGAACGCTTGAAAAAATTTCTCAAAAGAGTTTTTACAAAATCCAAAAATAAAAGCAAAGATATGGAGCCATCCAAATCCACTAATCCAATTTCATCCCCCTCTAACACCCCCAATCATAATCCATTCGGACCTCCTATATCCATTCACTTGATCCTAATCCTAACCCCACAACATCTTCCATCATTATCCATCAACTATATACATATCCTAGTCCATCAACCCATGAAGCCATGAAAGATGTGACCCAAGGACTATTAGCAAGGAATCTAAGAACATCATGTACTAAAACTCCTATCCTTGAGCCTAACAAAGAACCTCCTAATAACATGTATACCACTCCAACACCATCATCCACTCCCATATCTATCCATTTCATTGAAGAGACTCCTACCACAAGTCCAAGTCAAACCCCATCATGTAGTCATGTTGTCAAACATCCAAAGATTATTGATCCTGGATCCAACAACCCATCACATCCATCTAAGAAACCCAATAGCTATACAGTAAGAGCCTAGTTCAAATAATGTGGAAACACCAACCACCCTTCCTAATCTAAATCCAAACATCCCATCTAATCCCATCTCAGTTCCCTTACCATCTCATGGTCAACCCCTCTGTACATTGATTCCATCATTAATCCTCCAACATCTCCTAGTGAACCCCCATCACCACGTCTTACTCCCGAATCCAATGAATATCAATGCATCCCCACTTACCCTATCTATATCTAATATCACACTATCCATGCTTATCCTCCCTATGATCAAGATATTATCTATTATCAAGATCTTATCCATGAGCAAGTAAGTTCCCACATCACTTCTATCCATCATCCCATGCTAGTCCTATTCATTATCCATTAGTATCCCATGATGAGACACTTGGTCCCAAGAAAACATAGACAATCAAACAAATAACTTGGATCCTATCAAATCACATCCCAATGAGTATAATGATTTAATCAAGATCCAAAAATTCATCCATTTCCCATTGATCCTCCATCATCCCCTATCGAACTATATGTTTAGGTGTTTAGCCTGGTTGCTCGAGTTTAGGGTTTAGGGGTTAGGGGCATTATTTGAGGTTTACATGAGTTTAGGGTTGCTCAAGTAAATTGGGTTTAGGGTTAAGGGTTAGGGTTTAGGGGAATTATTTAGTCTTTAGGGGTTTAGGGATGCTTGAGTTTAAGGTTTAGGGTTTAGGAGTTTAGGGTTGCTCAAGTTTAGGGGTTAGGGTTTAGGGTTTAGAGAGAGATAGAGCAAGGGGACCAATAGAGATTGGGAGAAATAGGGAGATAGAGGTTTAGGGTTGCTTCCAGGTTTTATGGTTTAGGGGTTAGGGGTTTAGGGTTGCTCATTTTTAGGCTTGAGGGGTTAGGGGTTAGGGTTTAGGGGCATTATTTAGGGTTTAGGGTTTATGGTTCAGGGGTTAGGGGTTAAGATTTAGAGGTTTAGGTTTATGGTTTAGGTAGAGAGGAGAATAGGGAGATATAGAGGAGACTGAGCCTAGGAGAGATATCTTTGTCTCCTCTATCCCTCTCTCTAACTATACCTACCTCTCTATCTCTCTATCTTGCTCTCTCTTTAATCTCCTCTCTCTAACTCTACCTTTCTATCTCACCTCCCCCTCTCTATCACTCTCCCAATCCTCTACCTCAAATCTATCTCCCTATGTCTCTGGAAGTTGTATCTCTTGATCTCTTTCCCTATCTCTATCTCTCTGGACATATGGATCCCTATCTCTTAATCTATCTCTCGCTAGCTCTCTCTCCTCCTCTCTATCTCTCTCCCCATCCCTCTACCTCTTGAAACCTCTCTCCCTATGTCTCTAGACATCTCTCCATCTCTTTCCCTATCTCTATCTATCCGCATAACCCTATCTCTTAATATATCCCTCTCTACTTCTCTCTTGTATTTCCCTATTTATCTCTCCCTTGCTAGATCTATCTCCCTATATCTCCCCTCTCTCTATATATATGTATCTCTATCTTTCTCCCTCTATAGAACCCTTTGTCTATCTCAATCCTCATCTCTCCCTCTCCCCATCGCTATCTCCACCTATCCCTCTCTATGTCTCTATTTGCCCCTCTTTCTATATTTTTTCCTTTCTCTAACTCTATCTCTATCTCTCCATCTATTTCTGGATCTCCCCAGGCTCTCTCCCTATCCATGTCCATGTCCCTCTCTATCTCTCCATGTCTCCTGATCCCTCTCTATATATAGGATAGAGAAATGAAGAGAGAGAGAGATACTCTCCCATGTAGATACAAGGTTATATTTGTCCCTCCTAGTATTAACCTTGAGAAGGTTATGATTTTTGCATGCATGAACCTTTATGCTTTCATGCTTCCCAGAACACGCTCACATTATAATGTGAGCGCATTTTGGGAAGCATGAAAAATAGTAAAAAAGCATGTGGGATCCATGTTTTAGACCCCACATGACTGTTATTCCTGCTTTTCATGCAGTATATCGGACAAGAAAATGCTTTCATGTTGTTTGACTTATTGAGAATCATTTTTATATCAATCCACCACCTTTTTTGTTTTTTCAACGCAGACGAACTAATTTTGCATGTTTTTAGGGAAAATTTGATTATTTAAACTGAAAGTTTCATGTTTCATGTGTGATATTGTTTCAAAGCTAATTACCATTGATATATAGATTGAATTTGATGATATATGTTTGTTTTTGCATAAATTTCACTAATCCTATTCTAGAATTATATAGAATTCATAATCAAACTTGCAAAAAAGAAGAATTTGAGGATTTTGAAGCCATATTTTGGAGAATTGGTCAACTGCAATATCAAATTCTAAGGTATGTTCAACTTATGTCCATTTTAATTCACATATATATGTTCTTATGTTCTTTATTTCTTTATGTATTTATGTCTTTATGTTCTACGATATATATGTGTCTAGGTATATCAATTAGTTCAGTCAAAGAGACTCCAAATTCCTCATGTTTCCACCTTGTTTCGACCCTTCATGCCTTCATTTAACCTATTTTCAGCTATACAAGAGAAAAACTTTATTACATACTTCATATAAAATAATTTAGTGAACAATTGTTTGTCATATTCAAACTGATGATCAATGGAGCCAAAATTGATTTGGAAGACTTTAATTTTTGCCCTAGGATGATATAGAAGGATTTATTCCTTAATATGCATAATTTAATTCATTCAATAGAACCATGCAATGGCTTGAATCTTAGACTATCCTATGCCCCCTATTATGACAATCCTACTTGTCTCTATTGATCATTTAGACATAATTTTAAGGTGTCCTTTTGATAACTTCTCCATGCATGTTTCATAGTATGAATTCTCTTGGAGAAGGTTGGAGGATGTGGAGACGTCTTTAGTGTCTTGGGCTAGGACATTCCTTATGCACCTGTATACGCCTAAAAATGACATGATTCGGTCTAGATAAATATTCTTAATATTTATTCCCTTCTAATTCCTCTATCAATAAATAAATAAACAAATTATTTATTTGATTCATATTCTTCCAACAATTAAATAGATTCCTTTATTTAATTCAATTCTTCCAAACAATTAAATAATTCTTAATTATTTAATTAAATCAATTTTTTCTTCCAAATTTGAATAAATCAAATCAAATTTATTTAAATCCTCTCAATCTCCAAAAATAAAATACAATCAAATATTTTATTTATTCTTCCAAAATCATGCACAACAATTAAATACATTTATTTATTTAATTTGCTTTCTTATCTTCTAAATTAAATAATTCCAATTATTTAATTGTTTCTTCCAATAATATCTTCTCTAAATTTAAATAAATCGATTATTTATTTAAGTTGTTTTTCTTCTAAATCGAGTTATCTTTAAATATAATTCAATCTTTCTTGCACATGCAATTAAATATTCCTAATATTTAATAAAGCAAAATATCTTCTTATTCTCATGCAAATCTATTCTTCTTGTTTTAAATCACTTAACTGATTATTATATTCTTTTAATTGCTTAACTCATTCTTCTATTCTTAGCAAATCCTCTCATGTAAAAGAAAGTAAGACATGTCTTTTTCTTATTCGTTGCACATTCCTCAACTGTTCTCAACCGTTGATCTTCTCATTCTCTCTATACCGTTGATCTCTTCTTTCTCAAGTCTATAAGTACAACCTTGTTTCATTTCAATCATCCAAGCTTTAAGTATTGTTACTCTGCAGGAATTACAGCACGCCTTTGACACCCTCGTTATTCCTTCATTGCTTGTGATCACTCTTGTTACCACGCACCACGCACTATTCATCATTGTGAAGCTCATCTTTACGATAGTATTATCATAGCAATTCCAATTGACATTCTTGAACAAAGAAAAGAAGTGCTCTCTGAGGGCATCATTCATACATGCAAGAACGACTGTGATAGGCAATCAATGGAAGCTTCGATCTGAGAAGGTTTGCTTTGTTGTTCATTGCTTTATTTTATTGAATCTCCTTAGTTCACTATTTCATTAAAGTTTGGGTATTTGATATTGTTTATTCATTGTTGATCCAATCTACCCTTACATTTTTGGCGCCCACCATGGGGCCTAGCCCCAAATTTAACCAAAAACTGAGTTTTTGTGTTTTAGAAGGCCATACACAGGATGAAACAGTGCATACACTCTCTGTTCCAACACATCTGTCACCTGTCACGGCGCACTCACTACTGCAGCGCTTATACACTTTGTTACGACGCTTTTACCATCTGAAACGGTGCATCTAATAGTCTAGTGCATATACTCTTTATTTCGGTGCTTTTAATATATGTTCTAGCGCATATGTATAACGGCGCTTCTGTTAACTGTTTCTGCGCATTCAGTCTCTGAAGCGGCGCATCTATTATAGGCAGAGATTTTAGGGTTTTCTAGGATATTTTTGCTAACGCTAACATCTTTGCAAGAATTCTCTTATCAGTTTTGCAGGCTAGGCACTGGTTTAGATTCATATAGTTGCATTTGTTAGATCACACTTTGATTTCTAAACAGGAAAGTAAAATGGATGTTCATGCAAAATCTCACATAGTCTAACTAGGAAAGTGGTAACTGAATCGTTGCTATCTTGCATTGCAACATTGCTATCTTTTCAAAGTTATTTCTATCTGGATTAGAACTGAACTCATCATTGCAATCTGGGTTAAAACTTGAACAACTGCTATCTCGATTGACCAACACTTTAAAGTTAACAAACTCGTGCTATTGTGGATTAAACTAAACTCATCATTGCTATCTAGGTTAAAAATGAACCATTGCTATCTCGATTGACCAACATTTCAAAGTTAACAACTTGTGCTATCGTGGATAAAATTGAACTCACCATTGCTATCTTGGTTAAAATTGGACCACTGCTATCTTGCTACTCACTTCAAAGTTCGTGCTTGCCCAAGTAGATAGCTCATCTAGTTTTTTTCATTTTAACTAGGGGAAAAGAACCACTGTATACTGTGTTTTGGGAATGATACTAGGCCTATGCTCTCCCTTATCTTGGGTGACCAAAATGCTAGAAGTATCATTTTCGCATGTGTTTTTCCTTTAGAGGGGTCTGCTCTTGGATACGGCTTATCCAAGTAGGAAGGACCCTAAGCGGTAATAGGCTAGGCGCCAAGCCCTTCCAAGCCACTATAAATAAATTATGTTTGGAGTGAAAGCTTCAAACAACGAGTGAAGTTGTGTTACATCGACAACCAACCTCCCCCAAAAGCCTCCAAGACGCAACCCTTGCAGGCTGGGAGACTCCATAACGGAGAGAAGTGCTGCCGCATGTGTAACCACTCGAACGGTTGGCCGCATTAAACACCTTTTTGTTCTAGTGGCCAAAAACCCTTGTAATCCATTTCGAGCTGAGGATTTGTACTTGCTTTTTTCTTTTAGTCCAAAAAGAGTCAAAAAATCACAAAAAAATAAAAAACCATAAAAATATCTTTGTGTTTGCTGTGTCTTCTTGCCATAAATTCAGAAAATCAGATCAAAGAGACTTTTTTTGCAACCAAAGTACCAAAAACATCAAAAAATTCCAAAATTGCAAAAACACTGAGAAAAAGCCAGAGCGGCGCATCCATCCTCTATTCCTGTGCATCTGTGCTGACCTACGGCACATTTGTTTTGACTTGCAGCGCTTCTGTTGTCTGTTACAATGCTTTTACCTTTTACTAGAGCAGCGCATTTATCAAGACTTACGGCGCATATATCAGTTTCTGCAGCGCATCTGTTTCGGCGCATGCATGACAGTGAGTACTTCCACATCTTTTCAAAGAAAAAATTCAAGTTTTCTAGGTACCCATTTCAGTCTTGTGTTAGTTTCTATTGAAATGGCAAAATAATTAGAAGTAATTGCTCAAGAACTCCAATACCTACGAGAGCAATTAGACTTCGATATCTCACCCTGAGATTGTATAGCAATTGCCCAAGAACTCCAAGTGATACAACAAGAATGGAAATCTTACAAGCTGAACGTGTCAGTACTAGCTACACCTCACCCCAAAAGCATACATCCTTTTCTTGTCTTCATGGTACTGGTGACAAGGCAAGCACCACCTCAAGTCAGAAATCATATACCACTCTATCTACTAGTCGTCCTTCACCATCTCCCAGAGCACATAGCCCAGAGCATACTAATCCTACTCCTAGCTCGAAACTGCCCAAAGAATCCCACAATGATTGGCTCCAAAGACTATTCTACAAGCCTAAAAGAGAAAGAAAAGCTATGGAAAACTCCAAATCCATCCATTCATTACCTCACTCGTCTACACCTACGAAGGATATGATCCAAGGGCTACTAGCAGAAAGTCAACCATGTCCCCAAATTCTGGTCCTTAACCTTATCAAAGAGTCTCCAACATGTCAAATCCTACAACCCCTTCATGTAACTTGCAACCCCTTGAGCATATTGAAGAACCTCCTACCATGCACCAAAGTCAAGGTCTGTCGCACCTTCATGTTGTTGACCAAGAGCCTATCCAAGAGTCTTCTACCTCAACTTCAATTCAAGGACATCAAGCACTATGTCAAGAGCACACTTTAGAACATGTGGAAACATCAACCCCTTGTCTAAATCAAGATCAAAGCACTCCCATCCAACCCTTACCTATACATGAGCAAGAAGTGCAATTTCAAACAATGCATAACCTATATCTCTTTTATGATCAAGATACTACCTTTGATGAACAAGCTATCCATGAGCAATTTGATCATATACATAAGCATGAGATCAAATTGCAACCTCTCCATGGCCTATATCCTTTCCATGATCAAGATATTATCGTTGATGAAATCACGCTAAAGCCTATCTATGATCAAGATCCCATCTATGATCAAGAGCCTATCTATGATCAAGCAGACCATGATGATCCTCTTATCCCACTTTATGCATTCCATGGTCCTGAGATTATAACCCCATCTAGTCCTATCCAAGATTCAACAACTTCCTCTTCCTTTGATGGGACACTTGCCTCCAAGCAAGCGTAGAAGATCAAACCAATAATACTCCTCCACCATCCATTATCGACCATGCTGCAAATCTCCCACCGTATATCCTTGGTATTACCACCTTCATTCATGAGTGTTCCTCCTTAGAACACCAACCACCATTATCCTTTATCTCACCTTCTCCACCCAATAAAGAACTCGTGTCTATTGTTCCACCTACACATAATCCTGCTGTCCACCACATACTCCAACATATGAACTATCAAGGTAAAGGCTTAGGCCATCACGAACAAGGTATTTTGGAGCCTGTCCTTGTCAATGTTCATCCTCATTCATATGGCCTTGGATACATACCCCAAGGTGAACAATCTCAAGATGTTGGTACTTCCTCCACTCCTCCTAAATCCCCCACTTTCCATCATACATCCTCTCATATCCCCAAAACGTATGTCACCATTCCACCTCCATCATCCTATAATCGTCAAAAGCATGTGACCATACACCTTCCACCATCCAATCTACCTCTGCTACTTCCAACTCCTAACATCCCTCCATGCATTTTACCACCACTTCTTCCAACACCTTATCCATCCATCTATGAATCCTCTAACAATCCCAATCATGGCCAACAAATGCACATGTTGTCTAAACAAAGGGCTTCCTCCAACCCCACTTCCACCATCCCATAGGAATTCAACAATGAAAATCTAGATGCCTCTACCTATAAAGTCAAAAATCCTAAGAGTCCTCATGACCTAGGATACAAAAGCCAAGAATCAAAGAAACATCCTTCTCAAGAGCTGCATACACCCACACACCAATATGCCAAACTAAAAAAGGTGTGGGTCTGCATCCAACAAATGATTACTCCAAAAGCTACACAAAAGCTGCATACACCCAAACCCATACTTTCATAGGTACTATCTAAAAACAAAATGGTTTGGGTGCCTAAGCAAAAATCCCTCAAGCTACATGAGGCATCTACCTCTCAAGAATCTCAACCATCCACTTTCTCCCATTCCATCCAAAAGTCTCAAATTCTTCCATCCCACATGACAAGCAAAAATCAACAAAATACTCAGTCTATGTGGATCCCTACATGCCTAAGTCATTCATCCACAAGCAAAAGTCTTTGTTGCTTCTTACACTACTTTCCCATCACCAGCTTCAATGTTTATCACGATATGTGCAATCGTTGGTCATGATTCCCTTCTATCCCGCAACATTTTCATATACCTCCATCTCCCCTTCCTTCCACTATTATCCTACATGTCTTCCTCATCCTATTCCTATGGTCCATGCTTTTGCATAAGCCTTCCCTTTGTATTCTGCATTGTCATCCACTATTACCCCCTTCATAATTCAATATCTACCTTCTCCATCTCACTTTCATGCAATCCCCTACCAACAACTATGAGAACACTCGACATGGTCCATGCGACGACCTCTTTCTAGTGGGACTATCACCTTTCAGGAAACTAGATACTCAAGTCTTCCCCTTCCGTATCCACCTTCTCCCATCCAACTATTTCAAAAAAAAAAAAAAAGTCAAGAAAAATCCCTTCATCCAACGGTGAAAATCTGGCAAATAGGTGCCTTGGATAAGTACCATAATGAAAACTTGGCAAATAGGCATCATGTGTAAGTTGATCTTCTATGTCACCTACACTTGGGGGCACCTTGTCTCATTGGCATATCACTTTCTCCTATCAGTGTCCTTCCATACCATTTCCTATCCTATCCTTCTAGTTGTTACCTACCTGTACTGTCCAGTCTATCTATCTTAAATCTTCCATTCCTCTATTTGCTTGATCTTGATAAAGATTGGGGGCACAATGTTGACAAATGTTTTAGATGTCTCTTGACATACCTTATCCCTCCAAACCATGCAAATCCTTCATTATCCTCTCATCATCCTCCTATTGTCATAAGTGTTGCCATGAAAAATCCTAAGTATTTACCTACGATGGGGCACGTTATTCCTATACGACATAGTCCTTGGAGATCACATCCTTGTTTCCTTCTACCTAACCATCTGTATCTACTATCACCCATACATCTACCTATCTGTGGTGTTTCCTTGTCATCAGTATCATTTGTTCCATATTTGATCCATATCTGTTCCATATCGTGTCTTGTCTTATTCATATCTGTTCCATATCGTGTCTTGTCTGATCCATATCTTTTCCATATCCATTCCATATCGTGTCTTATTTGATCCATATCTATTCCATATCATGTTTTATCTGGTCCATATTTGTTCCATATCGTGTATTATCTAATGCATATCTGTGATCCATGTCTGTTCCATATCGTGTCTCATCCGATCCATATCTTAGGTCCATTAGGGTTTACCCCGAACTACGTTACCTTTGCGTCATCATGTAGGCAAGGCCATTTAGGAAATGAGCCCCCGAGGCACTAGGTCAGTCCCTTAGGGTCCGTCTCACCAATAAGGATTGTGAAATCTTCTCACCAGACAAGCAAGTGCAAGCAAAACCCGCTTTCAAGCAGAAATCCTGACACAGGACATTAACCTATCCAAAGCAAAGCAAACTCCTAAGGCCTTTTTCTAAATGATTTTACCCAATTTACAGCAAGAAACAAAACACATCTAAATGCAAAAAAATGTTTTGTGGATTGGAAACATGGTTAAAATACAGAGTCTTGATTTTTGCTATCATGCCTTTCTATGCTACTCGAGGATGCCAAAAACTAGAGATGCTATGATGGGGGCATGATTATTTTCTCTATTTGTTGTTTGTGGATTAAACTTTAGTAATGTGAACCCTTGTCTAAAGACATTATCGGCAAAAGATCATCGAGGACATCTAAGGTCTAACATGAAAGGGGGCAATCATTGTTTGTTGATATGCAAGAAATACTCAGGTCATCTTGGTTAAATTATACCTCGATGCTTGTATTAACTAGATAAATCAAAATCCATGTAAGCAATGCTCAGGTCATCTTAGTTCAATTATACCTAGATGCTTGTATTAACTTACAACATTTTGAAAAAGTACCAAAAAAATTGCCCAATGATGAAATAAGCACTTCAAAATACTTGCACCATCAAGATGTCAAAAGCAAACACCATTCGCATCCATTATACATCCATAAAAGCATCCATACTGTATCCCATGCAAATAAAGATCCAACAATGCAGAGTAACAATGTTTCAAAATAAAAGTTGGTGATTACTTCTGTCGAGTCATTCTTCTATCAATCAACTTTGTATCCATTGTTGTATCTCTCGTCAATAGTTCTAGCTGTCAATCCAAGCAATGATCCAAATGCAAGTCTATCCTTAATCCATACCAATCAAGTCAAGTCAATCTTGCACAAATGATCCAATCACAATCAGTGGTCTTGATCCTTGCCTGGTTGTAAACCAACTCAATCAATTATAATCAATCAATTGTCTTATACAGGATGTGGCATTGTCGAAATCAGACTAACACACGCATTTTACATGACATGCTTCATTTCCTAAAACCATACATTATCCTTGGTGTTGCTCTAGGGATCTATTGTTCCTTGCCATGACAACACGCCTGCCGTGTTGGTCTAGGGATATATCATTTCCTGCCATGACAACACTGTTTTATATTGTTATCAGTATATCGTTGGTTTACTGCTCGACAGGGGAAATACCTTGTTTGTTCTTGTATCATTTGTGCGTACTTGCTTACTTTCTTGTGTGTATTATCATTTTATCTTACATAGCGTATCATTCTGCTCTTTCTTTTCCCTTCGTCTTCGTGAGATTATCTATCTCACGCCTTCTGCCTTCTTCTCGTCCAATCTCTTGAGGGGGCATCCTATCGTCATAACCTATACTAAGGGCAAACTGGGGCATGTATCATTATTAGACTATTTATTCTTTGAAGCAACACCATAAATTGCATTGCATCAAAGAGGGGCAAAATGTATACGCCTAAAAATGACATGATTCAGTCTAGATAAATATTCTTAATATTTATTCCCTTCTAATTCATCTATCAATAAATAAATAAACAAATTTATTTATTTGATTCATATTCTTCCAACAATTAAATAAATTCCTTTATTTAATTCAATTCTTCCCAAACAATTAAATTATTCTTAATTATTTAATTAAATCAATTTTTTCTTCCAAATTTGAATAAATCAAATCAAATTTATTTAAATCCTCTCAATCTCCAAAAATAAAATACAATCAAATATTTTATTTATTCTCCCAAAATCATGCACAACAATTAAATAAATTTATTTATTTAATTTGCTTTCTTATCTTCTAAATTAAATAATTCTAATTATTTAATTGTTTCTTCCAATAATATCTTCTCTAAATTTAAATAAATCTATTATTTATTTAAGTTGCTTTTTCTTCTAAATTGAGTTATCTCTAAATATAATTCAATCTTTCTTGCACATGCAATTAAATATTCCTAATATTTAATAAAGCAAAATATCTTCTTATTCTCATGCAAATCTATTCTTCTTGTTTTAAATCACTTAACTGATTATTATATTCTTTTAATTGCTTTAACTCATTCTTCTATTCTTAGCAAATCCTCTCATGCAAAAGAAAGTAAGACACATGTCTTTTTCGTATTCATTGCACGTTCCTCAACTGTTCTCAACCGTTGATCTTCTTATTCTCTCTATACCATTGATCTCTTCTTTCTCAAGTCTATAAGTACAACCTTGTTCTTCCATTTCAATCATCCAAGCTTTAAGTATTGTTACTCTGCAGGAATTACAGCGTGCCTTTGGCACCCTCGTTATTCCTTCATTGCTTGTGATCGCTCTTGTTACCACGCACTATTCATCGTTGTGAAGCTCATCTTTATGGCGGTATTATCATAGCCATTCCCAATTGACATTCTTGAACAAAGCAAAGAAGTTCTCTCTGAGGGCATCATTCATACACGCAAGAACGACTATGATAGGCAATCAATGGAAGCTTCGATCTGAGGAAGGTTTGCTTTGTTATTCATTACTTTATTTTATTGAATCTCCTTAGTTCACTATTTCATTGAAGTTTGGGTATTTGATATTGTTTATTCATTGTTGATCCAATTTACCCTTACAACACCTATTCATGATGATTTGTATGCACGTGTGACACAACAATATTTCAAAATTTCCTAATTGTCCTTTGTTAGCACATGATGGTGGTTACATTGATCATCTATATATCTTTCAAAATTTCCTAATTGTCTAAATATTCATGTTTCAAGATAACTCTAGCTAATGTCCACTTGTTTCTAAAACTTCTTAGACCTACAAGAAACAATTCCAAGCATTATATTCATCATAAATATGTCAATTTTAGTCAATAGAAGCCAAAATACATCCATTTACAATCATTGATTAGTTAAGGACAGCTAGGTGGTAAATTTGTTGCCATTGGCAACTTCACAAATTTCAGGTCTTATCTTGTCCTCCTTGGTTTTCTCCATGGATCTCCATCATTGTCTTCATGATTCATATAATTTATCATGTCATAGTGGCTTCATCATTCCATAATTATCTAATCACAATAACCCGAGATGGCTATCTGGTGCAGGGGCACCTACTCCACATTTTGTAAATATGGGTCAAATATGAGTTTTTATGTATTGAGTCATGTTTGTTGTGTCTAATAAGGTTTTTTAAGACCATTTGTGATGTTGTTGGGTCAGTTGTGGTCAAATTATAAAAGTTGCTCCATTTTGTTAAAAGTTGCAATGCAACTTTGCATTTTTTATGTAAAGGGAAGTTGAATGGTCATGTGTTAGTTTTTTGGTGGGAAATGGTTGGAAAGGCTTTGTAATGTCTTTAAAAGCCTATGTGAACATTGGGACAAGTTGTTGATGATGTAAGTTTAAAATTTGAATAACAAGTTTCCACTTTCCTACATTTTTTGAAGAAAACTTGCTGCTACAGAAGGTTGTATGGCCTGGTACGACCTGTAGGTGAACATTTATGCATTGGAATTGATGAAGATCTGAATTCTTGTCATTTTGCATCTTATTTCATCTGATTTCATCAAGTATTGAGTGAGTTAGAGTAGATTTTCTAAAAATTGTCTTGAAACCCTAGTTTTGAGGGTTTGATAGAAGAGAAATGAGTTTTTTTTAACTCATTCCACCGGTGTAAAAGTCAATTGATGGAATGAGTGTAGATGGGTAGGGTTATTATGTCCATGAAGTGGTAGTAGCAGGGGATGGTCGTAAGTGTGAGTTTGTTGATGCCCTAGGCGGTGAAACTTCATGTTTTGGGTGTAAAAGGTGCATAGAAGTAGGGTTTTGTAGAAAAGGTGATTGGAACCCATTCTAGTTGATGGAATTTGTATGTGTAGACCCCATATGACATGTGGATGGCTTTGGAATGCAGAGTTGAGGGTTAGAGATGGTAGAACCAATAGTTGCCTAGTGGAAACAAGCCTAATTAGGCCTTTGCCAAAATAGGATAGTCAATTTTAGAGGCTTGAGTTACAAAACAACCCCACCTACATTTGAGATATGTTGTAAAAGAGGAAAATGGATATCTAAATTTGTAATTAATTTCTAAGTATGATGTCAAATTTGAAAATTATGTTGAGAAAACCCTATTTGATGTCCTACTAGGTTTTAAGGTAGTTTGTGTATAAAATCAACTTGTTTGATGTTTTGAGGGCTTTGATAAAAGATTGATTGAGTTTTGGTTGTGCCACCCTACTTTACATCACTATCCCTAGGACTACTATATCAATTGCACACTATGTATTTCAGCAATTTAGATTTCCTTCATGTGTGTTTCAATGGTTTGCAGTGTTAGGACAGTCGTATGTGAAACTTATTGAACATAATTAAACTCCATCACACCACCTCAAATGAAATTAAAATCAATCCAAATTTCATGAATATGACTATCCTTAAATTGAATAAAGTTAGGACTGCTATGACTGCCCTCATAGCTGTGACAATCTTATTTGCATCTTAATATGACAGTCATGTCTCCATGCGATGAACTTGTCTAGGATATGTTTTTGCAACACCCATCCTCACCTTCATTCTCATTGCAAAGATCAACAACACTCATGAGCAAGGTATTTGTACCTATTCATGATTATCCTACTTGTGTTGGTTATGACAACATATTGTCTCCTTCTTCATAGTGGCCTTTATGGTAATTTAGCTTATGCACATGATTATCTACTTGAGTTTGGCATTGTCATATTAATGAGCCTTGACTTCAATAATTTTCTAGATTGATATCCCTTCTTCACCCTCTACACTAATCCAAAACATAATTTTGTCACTACTATTCACAACATATTTCATGAGACTGTCTTCCTTTTTGCCATTGTTGTGACAATTAAGGCATGACTAGGGAGTAGCTGAATGACATCTCTTCTTAATTAAGATAGTCTTCTTCCTTATTTCACAAGCTTGTAGGATCTCATGATTCACTTGACCCATACTTCACTAGAATAATCTTGAGGTGTGGAGAGATTTGGATGCAAAGCAGGGTGGATGATCACAAACTAACTCAACAACTCAAACTTTTCAAACTTAGAACCCTAATTTCATGGGTTTCTCTCACAATTCCCCAATTCCCCTAGTAGGACAGCAAACAAGGTTTTTCCCACATAATTTTCAAAATAGACCCAACACCCCAAAACTGATCATCATTCTAGATACCCATTAAGCTATTTGAAAACATATCCAATTTGCAAATATGGTTGTTTTGAAACAAACCCTTCAAATTTAGACTGCTATGCTGCTAATTTGACCTAAATAGGCTTAAACAAAAAGGCAACAATATCAGTTTCAATCCCCAATCTTCAACTCTTCATTCTAGGGCTTCTAACATGACATATGGGGTCTGCACACACAAATTTCAACCATTGACACAATCTACTAAAGCTTATTCTACAAACCCTAGCTCTTATACATCTTCTATACCTAAAACACGTGGTTTTATAGCCTAGGGCATAAAAAAACTAGCACTTAACACCCTCCCCCTACTCATACAACATCAACAACACAAAACACTACCGATCTACTTCCATTCCACCGGTTCTTAGGCCATTTCACTAGTGGAATGGCTCAAAACTTCATTTTCTTCACTCAAAACACTAAAAACAATACAACTATTGGAAACTTGCCTCGACCAATACAAGGTATATTTAAACATTACACATCAAAACCAACCGCCTACAACTTCTTTTCAAATACCTTGACCGTTCAACTTCCTTCAAATGCAAAAATTCCAAAGTTGCTTTGACAACTTTGCAACTTTTTGCAACATAGAGAAACTTTTTACAAATTTTACCCAATTGACTCCATCATGACTCCAAGCCACTTACAAACAATAAAAATGGTCTTAAAGACCTTATTACACACAAAATGACTTAAACACAAAAACACCAAAATACTTAACACTTTACAACTTTTCCACATTAAGACCTACATGGTGCCCTGCACTAGATTGATTCATAGATAGAGTATTGACAATTTGCTAAATAATTTCAAAATATTGGTTAGGATAGTCCCAAGCATGGAATTTTGATAGGTTGCCTTTCACAATCAAATTTGAGATTAAGTTAAAAATTCCTATCACCCCCATCACAAAATCCTCTCATCCACATAAAAATATCTGCTTCCTATCACTATCCTTGCACATACATCACTTAGGTCACTGAGGTAGGTCTGAGTTTAGAAGAAAATGTAGATTCATGTGATTCACAACTCATTGGCAGCCTTGCCAATCCATTAGAGTATGGATGGTTATGAAGATGTCCATTTTCAACTATTATGGAAGAGATATGCATAACTGTCCCATCATTCTCAGTGATTTTTTATGCAGAGCAGGGCAGACACAAAGGTTTTCAACAAAATAGGGCAGTGATCTTAGTCTCCATGGTTATAGACTCCATAGGTGCACATTGGGTTCCTAGGCATAGGGCAACCACCATGATTAGAACCAGGACAAAAGGATAATGCCAAACCCTCAACAATCCATTCAAGACTTCAATGAAACATAGATTCACTCCAATGTGAGTTCCCGAAAATAATCCACATTCACCTTTCAAAAATTCAAAACTCTTCCTAAATGACACATGCTCCTTAAGGGCTACAAAGCACAAATAAGGCATCAATGCCACAAACTCCTTAATCAACACATGGAACACCTTAAACACAATGGAAATGACATATCCAGACCAAAGATGGCTCACAAGAACTCAGGCTCTTCAATTTTCTTGACATTCTGATGTAGAGAAGGGGGTGTCAAAACCAAACTTACTCAAACAAATATTTACCAAAGCCCTTACACCTCAAACAAAGTGATTCTCTTCACAAATTGCAACTAGGCCTTGTAGGACAACAAACAAGGTTTTTCCAACATAATTCTCAAACCAGACTTCAGACCTAGAATATAAACATAGTTTTGAGTACCCATTATGGCATTTGACCACATACCAAATTTGCAGGTGAGGCTGTTTTGGAACATCAAGGTCAAAAATCTGCTGCTACGCTTGGCACTAGCCCTAATTAGGCTTATCCAACTAGGTCACAATAGGATTTTCACACTCCAAGGTTCAAATTTCCATGCCAATGGCTCAAACCCACCATATGATGTCTATTGAACCTTTTCTAAGCAAATTCAATCACTGTCTAAGAGTTTCTCTTCAAACCCTTACTCTTATACATCCTATTTGCCTAAAAACATGAAGTTTTTAGCCTAGGGCATCAAAAAACCTTCACTAATCTTCCTCCCCTGCTCCTACAAACATCAAGAACACTAAATATACCCCAACTACAACCATTCCACTAAGTTTGAAGTCAATTCATCAGTAGAATGGAGAGGAATTCATTTTTTTACAATCAATGCACACCCTAATGGGGGTTTCAAACAGGTTTTAGTAAATCTGCTCTAACTTTCTCCTAACTTGATGAAATCAAGTGAAACCAACTTTAAAAGAACAAGAATTCAAAGTACCATAACATCCATTCAAATTTTATCCACTTTCAGGTTGTATAGGGCCGTACACACCTCTGTAGCAGCAAATTCAATGAAGAAAACACAGAAAACATAGTACTTTTATTGGTTCAATCTTCACATTTTCATCAACCCACCCCTCAATCAACCATACATGGATTTTTAAAGAATTTACAATCATAACCCATCGTTTCCCAACTATTTTTCAAAACTCAACCATTCAACTTCCCTTTGAGACACAAAAATGCAAAAGTTGCTTTTACAACTTTTGCAACTTGTATATCAACCTCTGTCCTGAAAGAAGCAGGATGACTAACATCCCCTTGTGCAAGCAATGAATGGAATACTTCTCCTATCCTCATAGCAACATACCTTTTAAGCCAATCTTGAATTTCCAAAATGAATTCATCCTTGACCTTCAACTCAATATCATTTCCCTCTAAAATCGCATCATTCTTCATGTCTGTTGTCATAGTGTTTTCATGCTTAGTAGTGGCTACATGTGATAACTTATTTTGTATTTTTTCATTGTGACCATTATTCAATGTCATTATAAAGGTTATAATTATCATTGTCTTATTCATCATGCTTATAGAAATCAACATCATGCTGAGGAAACGAGCAAAGACTCTAACACCAGAAGAGTGTGAAGCTGAGAATGAGAGGAAAAGAGAAAGAATGAGGTGAATTCGGGAAAGTAGGAAATTGTCAACCATACAAGAAGACATTCCACCATTGCTAATTGAAGAGGAACATGACACATCTAATCAAGCTAAGAGAGAGATGGAATTGGCAGCACAAAGGGAATGAATGCAAAACCTCCGTGCAATGAGGAAAGTGAATTCCAAGTTGGAGGCACTCCATCATCTATAGGTCAAGTTGAAGGAACACCATCATTATCTTCTTGAATTGGAGACATTCCATCTTTCACAGGTGAAGTAGAAGGTACCTCTATATTTTCTTCTCAAGTTGGTGGCATGCCATCATTCACACCTCAAGTTGACGGTAAGTCATTTTCATCTTTTTCACCTCCAATCGAAGGTACGTCATCTATCCCATCTCAAGTAAATATTGTAAAAATTCCTAATGTTGAGTCTACTTTACCAATTAAAATGCCTCCTAGAATTTTGCATAGGAAGCCTAAGTTTCTAATTGATATTGATGAGAATGTATTGAAGCCCATGTAGGATAAGATTCCTATGCGCACTTGCCAAAGATATGCGAATAAGATATGGAAATTATTCTTTGAGAATTTAACTGAAACTGGAAGATGTCAACTCTTTGTTGAATTAATAAGAAATATGAAATTTAGGCCCACTATGAAGATTCTATTGCAAGTATGTGCCATGATGTGTTGTCATCGATGTCAACATATCTCTTTGTCAGAGATAGTGAAGACAATGCTGTAGATTGCTCTGCATTTCTAGTGAGATGAAGATCAGAGTTTGTGGATTAAAGGGTTTGTAGAAGATTATCTAAAGTTGCTCCTGTCAAGATTTGAGAGCTCCACATGAAGAATTGGTGAAGTTATGGCCATCTGAGTAGAATTGGGTTTTGCAGTTGTTCAGAGATAACAGAGTGACAGGAATTTGGTCTAGATTTCTCCGCATTGGAATATTATGATCTGCGGTTCTAGGTATGTTTGGGATGTTGATGTGTATCCTCAACTCAAGTGGTTTGTGGTTTAGAGGTCCACAACCAATATTTCTAGTGTGACAGTCATGACAGTTAGTGTTCTTAAGTTCCCAGATGAAGATGCAAGTGATTCTGATGATTTGAGGTGGTGCAGTTGTTCTTGTTGATTTCATTGTGCTTGTAGAGGTCTCTAGATCGTGTGCCTATTGTGTTGGTAGTCCGCATTGAGGATTGATCTCGTGGTTGAAGATTTCTCCTTGGATGTTGCTATTCTTTTCAGTCTTGGTTGATCGGATGCTTTTTGTGTGTTGCGGATGATCTAAGAGAAGTTCTATGGAACATGGCGTGTTGTTCAAAGAAGATTTAAGTCCCAACTATGTTTGTCCAACAATGTAGCAATCCACATGTAATATTTTGTATGAAGTCAGTCTTGTGGTTGTAATTACTTGTAATGCCTATCTTGGAGAATGTTCCAGATAGATGATTGTAAGGCCGAATTTGATGCTCATTCCAAAGTCGATGTCATTTATAAATGAGTGTAAAGAAGTCTTGTAAATGTGTCCATCTATACGAAGATGTGGCGGTAGTGAAGAGGTGTTTGAGGGAAGAGCTGAAGTGTTGTGAGATTCAATGGGACTAAACCTGACATAAAGAAGATGTTTCTCAGTTCAATCTTTCTGTGACAATCTTGTGAATCTTTTGTAGATAGTGAGTCTCTTGGAGCAATGAGCTCTAGGCAGTGCACCTGAAGTGCCTTCCCATTTTTCTATTCTTTTAACAGAGAATAAATCTTATGGGTTAACCCCCACCGTGGTTTTTCCCTTAACTGGGTTTCCACGTAAAAATCCTGGTGTCGTGTGTGATTGATTGTATCTCTACTCATGTGTTGTTGATTCATGCTTTCATGCTTTCATGGTTATATCATTAATCTGTTGTTAAGTGGTAAAGAAGATTAAATGCAGTAAAAGATAAAGTTTTGAGACAACTAATTCACCCCTCCTCTCAGTTGTCTGCTATAATTTCAACAATTGGTATCAGAGCCAGTTCCTCTGAAAGAAGCTTGACCACTTGAGGAGATCCAGTATGTCAACATACAAGAAGGACAATCCAAGATTTGACAGAACTAATTACTCTCTCTGGAAGAGTCACATGGAGTGTCATTTGCAATGCACGGGTGATCTCTATTGGTTGATAACTAAGAATAAGTATACTCCTCTGGAGAAAGGTCCTTCAACTCCAGATCAAATCAAAGAAGATGAATACAACATTCAGGCTAAAGAAGCATTGTTGAGTGCCCTGACTGATATAGAAATGTCAAATATCTTGGAACTGCAAACTGCTCATGAAATCTAGAAGAAATTAGAAAATATGTATGAAGGTGATGCATATGTCAAATGCGCTAAATTACAGAGCTTGAGAGGGAGATACGAAAATTTGAGGATGAGTGAAGATGAAAACATCACTTCCTACATGCAGAAAGTGAATGAACTTGTGTGTAGTATTAGGTGTGCTGGTGGAAAACTAGAAGAATCAGAAATTGTTGCAAAAGTACTCAGATCCTTACCTGATTCATACAAGCATAAAGTTGCATTGAGGAAATCAGGACCGTGACAGATGTTACAAGGGATCAGTTAGTTGGAAAGATTTCAACATTTGAAATGAGTGAGTTTGGTGATTCTCTTCCTAAATCAGAATCTGCATTTAAGGCAAGTGTTTTCGGAAAGCAAAGATTTGATTCAGGTGAAAGATCTTCAAGAAGACTAACTAGATAGGAGAAGGCGAGGAAGGAACTTGAAGAATATGAAGCTGAGCTTGAAGAACTTGAAGCCCTTATTGCCAAAAGATTACCAAGAGGATTCAGTAAGTATGAAAGAAAATTTCCTTTCAAATGTTTTGCTTGCAATAAGATTGGCCATTTTGCTTCAAGATATCCAGAGAGGGTTTCAAAGCCAAACCCTAACAGATCTAGGGTTTAGAAGAAATGCTATTATGTCCAAGAAGTTGTTGATGGAGTCACAAATGATGAATTTGATATGGGAAGTACCTCTAGAAATGATTGGGTGTTCATTGCTATGAAAGAAGAAGATTCAGTGCCTACTGAATCTGCTAGATGTGTGAATGTGGAAAGTGCCTTAGCTGCTCAAGTTGAAGAAAAGGATGAATGGGTGATTGAAAGTGGATGCTCTCATCATATGACTGGTGATAAAAGCAAGTTTGTAAGTTTGGAAAGATATGAAGGTGGAATTATGAAGTTTGGAGACAATTTAGCTAGTAGAATCTGTGGCAGAGGATCCATTTCTTTTGATGGTAAGAATAACACTAATGATGTTTTGTATGTAGAAGGATTGAAGCATAATCTTCTCAGTGTTGGTCAGTTGGTTGACAAAGGGTATGATCTCTAATTTAAGGATGGAAAATGCAGAATTCTGGAAAGCTTCAGAATTGAGATTGCATCTGGTACACAGACTAGAGGTAATATCTTTTATTTAAGTGGTGATGGTAAAAGTTGTCTGATTGCTCAGATTGATCAGAGTTGGTTATGACATAGGAGAATGTGTCATGTAAACTTTGATAACATTGTCAAGATAAGCACTACTCAGGTTGTGAGAGATCTTCCAAAGCTTGTGAAACATGCTAATAGCATGTGTAAGGAATGCCAGTTGAGCAAACAAAGCATAGCTACATTCAAAAATAAAGAACAAAATTCAAGTGGATTATTGGAACTTGTGCACACTGATTTGTGTGGTCCTGGTAGAGTTAGGAGTTTGCAAGGAGATAGATATTTTATGTTGTTGATTGATGATTACTCCTAGATGATGTGAGTCACTTTCTTGAGAGAGAAATCAGAAGCTCTTGACAAATTCAAAGTGTTCAAGGCTATGGTGGAAAATAGGATTGGTGTAAAGATAAAGTGTCTGATATCTGACAGAGGTGGAGAATTAACCTTCGGTCAGTTTAATGCATTTTGTGAAAAGCATGGAATAAGAAGACAGTTATCTACTCCTCAGCAGAATGGAGTTGTGGAAAGGAAGAACTAGACTATTCAAGAGGCTACTAGAACCATGATGATGGAGGCAAATGTTCCATATGCTTATTGGAGAGAAGCTATGAGTACTACTATCTACACTCTCAACCGGGTGCACATCAAAGGTAATACTAGTAAAACACCTTATGAACTGTGGTTTGGTCATGCACCTACTGTGAAATACTTCAGAGTTTTTAGTAGTAAATTCTATATCAAGAGAGATGAAGATCTAGGCAAGTTTGATGCAAGATGTGATGAAGGAATATTTCTAGCTTATTCTAACCAAAGCAAGGCATATCAGTGTTTCAACAAGAGATTGAAAAAGATTGTTGAAAGTGCTAATGTCAAGGTTGATGAAAGCAAGGAGAGACCTTCCAGGTTCTATGGATATGAATCAGATGATCAAAATGAAAGTTCAAATAATGGAAAGCAAGTTCAAACTCAAACTCAGACTCAAATTGCTCCGGAGAATCCAGTAACTCAAGAAGCTAGTGCAAATGTTGACGAACAAGTTCAAGAATCATAAGTTCAAGAAAATCCCAAAACTCCCAGGTATGTAAGGTTGAATCATTCTAAAAATTAGATCATAGGTGATAAAAATAAAGGTGTTCAAACTAGAAGAAAAATTGCTGAAGAACAAGAGGAGTATTGTTTGATCTCAAAGATTGAACCAAAATCAGTGAATGAAGCTTGTAATGATGAAAATTGGGTAAAAGCAATGGAAGAAGAATTAATGCAAATTGAAAAGAATCATACTTGGGATCTTGTTCCTAGACCTGAAAATAAAAATGTGATTGGAATAAAATGGGTGTTCGAGAACAAATTGAATGAAGATGGTGAAGTTGTGAGAAACAAAGCAAGATTGGTGTGCAAAGGATAATCTTAGGTAGAGGGAATTGATTTTAAAGAAACTTTTGCTCTGGTGGCAAGGATCGAAGCAGTCAAATTATTTTTTGCCTTTGTTGCTTATAAAGATTTCAAAGTTTACCAGATGGATGTCAAGTCAGCATTCCTGAATGGAGATTTGGAAGAAGAATTCTACATTGAGCAACTGGGAGGATTTTAGCTGTCTAGTCAAGGAGATATGGTCTGCATATTGAGGAAAGTATTGTATGAACTTAAAAAAGCCCCAAGAGCCTGGTATGCAAGATTAGATAAGTACATGCTAAAGTTAGGATTTAGCAAAGGCACAACTGACAGTAATCTTTATTTCAAAATTGATTTTGAACACATCTTGATTATTGAGGTATTTGTTGATGATATCATTTTTGGTGGAAATGAGAGCATGTGTAAAAAGTTTGCTGATCAGATGTAAAGTGAATTTGAGATGTCCATGTTTGGTGAAATGAATTTATTTTTAGGTCCGCAAATCATTCAGTTAGATAAGGGTATCTTCATATCTCAGTCTAAGTATGTGAAAGAGTTGTTGAAAAAGTTTGGAATGGAGGATTCCAAACCAGTGAGTACTCCTATGATAACCATATGCAAGTTGAGTAAAGATGATGATTCCCCTAAGGCAGATCAGAAAAGGTATATATCAATGATTGGAGGACTGCTCTATCTGATTCAAACCAGACCTGATATAATGAATGCAGTTGGCATTGTTGCTAGATTTCAAGCTAATCCTAGAGAATCTCATGTTGTAGCAGTCAAAAGAATTTTTAGATATCTGAAGGGGACAACTGATTATGGCTTATGGTATCCTAAGGATGATGATTTCACTCTTCATGCATATACACATGCTAATTGGGTAGGAGATATGGATGACAGAAAGAGTACTAGTGGAGGTGCAGTTTTCTTGGGAAAGAGATTGGTTTCTTGGTTGAGAAAAAAGTAGGAGGCAATATCTCTGTCTAGGACAGAGGTAGACTTTATAGTAGTAACAAGAAATTGTACTCAAGTTTTGTGGATGAAGCAAATGTTGAAAAGCCTGTTACAATCTTCTATGATAATTCAAGTGCAATAAACATCTCAAAGAATCCGGTGTTGCATTCAAAGACAAAGCACACATCCATCAAGTTTTAATTTTTGAGAGAGAAGGTAAATGAGAATGAAGTCAGATTGGAGTTTATTTCTTCAAAGGATCAGATTGTAGATATCTCTACTAAGCCTCTGCCTAAGGATACTTTTGAGTATCTCAGAGTGAAGCTAGGGGTTATTACCCCTCCTATTCAGAACTAAGGTGCAATAGTGTGCATCAGTCCAGTGGAACTCACAGTCGTATTTTGTGATCTGGATTGATGTTAAGTGGATGCTACTCAAAGGAAGTAGTATGTATGCTAATTCTAGAGTTTAGGGGGAGAGATGATTGCAAATATGTGCCCTTTTCCATTGATGTCAAAGGGGGAGAGAAGTCATGTGAAAAACTTGGAAGTAGTTGCTGGTGAAAGGGGGAGCAGTGAAGAAAGTGGTTGCAGATGTGATAAGAGAAAGGGGGAGAAGTTCTTGTCTTGATGGTTGAATCAGTTTTTCACATCATATGTTGCCATCAATGATAAAGGGGGAGATTGTTGCAAATATGTGCCATGATGTGTTGTCATTGATGTCAACATATCTCTTTGTCAGAGACAGTGAAGACAATGCAGTAGATTGCTTTGCATTTCTAGTGAGATGAAGATCAGAGTCTGTAGATTAAAGGGTTTGTAGAAGATTGTTTGAAGTTTCTCCAGTCAATATTTGAGAGGTCCACATGGATAATTGATGAAGCTATGGCCATTTGATGAAGATTGTTTTGCAGTTGTTCAGAGATAACAGAGTGATAGGAATTTGGTCCAGATTGCTCCGCATTGGAATATTATGATCTGTAGTTCTAGAGGTATGTTTGGGATATTGGTGTGTATCCTCAACTCAAGTGGTTCATGGTTTGGAGGTCTGCAAGCAATCTTTCTAGTGTGATAGTCATGACAGTTAGTGTTCTTAAGTTCCCAGATAAAGATGTAAGTGATTCTGATGATTTGAGGTGGTGCAGTTGTTCTTGTTGATTTCATTGTGCTTGTAGAGGTCTCTGGACCATGTTCCTATTGTGTGGGTGGTTTGCATTGAGGATTGAGCTCGTGGTTGAAGATTTATCCTTGGATGTTGCTGTTCTTTCCAGTCTTGGCCGACCGGATGCTTTGTGTGTGTTGTGGATGATCTAAGAGAAGTTCTATGGAATGTGGTGTGTTGTTCAAAGCAGATTTAAGTCCCATCTATGTTTAGCCGACAGTGTGGCAATTCGCATGTAATATTTTGTATCGAGTCAAGTCTTGTGGTTGAAATTGCTTGTAATGCCTATCTTGGAGAATGTTTCAGATGGATGATTGTAAGGCCAACTTTGATGCTCATTCCAAAGTTGATGTCATGTATAAATGAGTGTAAAGAAGTCATGTAAATGTGTCCATCCATGCGAAGATGTTGCAGTAGCGAAGAGGTGTTTGAGGGAAGAGTAGAAGTGTTGTGAGCTTCAATGGGACTGAACCTAGCATAAAGAAGATGTTATTTCTTAGTTCAATCTTTCTGTGATAATCTTGGGAGTAATTTGTAGACAGTGAGTCTCTTGGAGCAGTGAGCTCTGGGCAGTGCGCTCGAAGGCAAGTGCCTTCCCATTTTTCTATTCTTTTAACAGAGAATAAATCTTGTGGGTTAACCCCCACTGTGGTTTTTCCCTTAACTAGGCTTCCACATAAAAATCTCAGTGTCATGTGTGATTGATTGTATCTCTGCTCATGTGTTGTTGATTCATGCTTTCATGGTTATATCATTAATCTGTTGTTAAGTGGTAAAGAAGATTAAATTTAGTAAAAGATAAAGTTTTGAGACAATTGATTCACCTCCCCTCTCAATTGTCTGCCCTAATTTCAATAGATCCTTGGCCTAAGAACATCGAATGCCTAAAGTAAAAAATCAATTGTCAAGAATCTAATGAGTGCATATGAGAGTGTAGGTTCCACCTCACGTACAAAGGATAGTAATGTTACACGTGTCATTACATCGATAATAGTAAGCCAACAAACAAAAAAAGCTTGCCTCATTAGAAAGACAAGTCAAGCATTGAAAATAAATAGATAAACTCTAATGAGAGCCATTGGAAGACGTCAAAGAGTTGAGGATCCAAATGTGATCTATGAAATCAAAATGAAGTTGAAATACAAATCAAATGCAAACACAAATGATATACCTTCACAATGACCCACAAATCCAAGATAGAGGGAAGGAGTTGCACCCAAGAGCTCCTTAGATTTTACCCAATTTGACTAAAATGTGGATTGCTCAATACTTGCTCAACATAATGTAGATGAGGGATTTGGACTTAGATGGAGATGGAGATGGAGATGGGGATGAGGCATGATTTTGGCATTATGATGGTATGATGAGAAGATTTTGGAGAGATTTTGGCAGAGGTTGGATGCAAGAATAAGTCTGTTTCAAATGGCTTAGAGAAGGGTCTCATTTATAGATTTTCTAAAAAGAGGATGGAGGGTGAGGATCAAGAGTTGAGATCAAAGGCTAGAAATGAATGAGAGTTAGGATTAGGATTGAAGCCATAGCCTTGTGACAAGTGTCACAAGGGGAGTGGATGAGAGAGATCAAGGGTTGAAGCTTGGTCAATGGGATTGGAGGGCTCTCATTATTTGTGAATTTTAAATTCACACGGGGAAAGGTGTGGAGGACAAAAATGAATTAAAGATTCATTTTTGGGAAGAGTGGATATGACAAGTGAATTTTTAATTCAACTCATGGGGGAGTGTGAATTAAAAATTCAATTTTATGTGGAGATGTGAAGATGTACACTTACATGTGTAAGAGGGTGATAAATGAGGGGTAAGGAGGATTTGACCCTTTGAATAAAAGATTGATTTTTATTCAAAGGTGTGTGGAATGATGGGCTAAACAAGGTTAATTAAGTGTTTAGCTTAATTAACTTAGGTCTAGGGGATAGGTAGGCTAGGGTAGATTGATTAAATAATTGCTATTTAATCAACTAGGCTAGGGATAGGTTGATTAATAGGGTGGATTAATCAGATAAGCAAGATTTATCTAATTAACAAGGATTAGGGAAATGGACAAAATTAACTAAATAAATATTGAGAATATTTATTTAATCAATAAGGATATAGTCATAAGGTATAGTGATAAATTAAATGAATTAATTGATCACAAGGGATAGACAGATGGTTAGGGGTAAATTAATTAAATAAGATGACTTTATTTAATTAATAGGAGGGATAAATTAGTGTAGAGATACGGGGAATTGGTTTGCAGAGCAAGTCAATTTTAGGTGTCTACATTTGCCCCTCTTTGAGATGGTGTTGCGGCTAAGTAACATCATTTCAAAGAAGTTAAAACATAGAGTTGGATTGGATAGAAAAATGATTTTGGCTTAGAAGAATAGGGTAAGGTTTGGGGATAATTGGTAAGGGTGATGCCCCCTTGAGAGGATAGGTAGGTTGCAAGAACACGGTTGTGCTCTCAAAATGGATGGAACAGATTGGTAGAAGTGGTTGGAGGATAAGGGGCGAGATGAAAGTGTGATAATGTTGGGAGATTGATTGGCGGATGATCATTGTGCTAAAAATGATTTAGAGCAATCCTAGGTTTGATATAGCAAAGTGGATATTTTCACCAAGGTATAGAAGACCAGGGTGATGATGTTTATCCAACATTTGCATGGACTAGACATGCAGACAAAGGGATGATCTCATGCATGCCCAAGATAGTACAACCTTGTCTAGATAAGGGAAGGGGACTCATAGCATAAGTCCTTAGTACACAAAAGGTATGATGAACCTTAGATGCACAAGGGGATCAATATGCTAGAACCGACCCTATGATCAACAAGGTATGAATACTAGCTTGGAGTAATGAAACCAACCCACAAGCACCACATACAAAAGCAAGACTATGCCCCATTCTAGATGTTTTCACCACATACCATGATATAGTGAGATGAAGGTAGCTTTGATGTGATATTCGAATAGGACAAAAGATAAAAATAAAAAACAAAAAGACCAGCGAACCAAACAACTAGCCATTGTATATCTTGCCAAGATGGATGATGATTTGATAGATTCTGCCTATTGTAGGAATGATATATCCTAAGACAGGAATCGATTGATGATTGGATCATGGTTAGTTGATGTTGGAAGATTGGCTCAAGATATGATGGTGACAAGTTGTGGTTGATGTTGATTTGGTAGTTGATGATTTTGATTAAGGGACGATGCTTTGATAGGTGATGTGATGCTTGGATCTAGTGTAAGCTTAGCGGGTTGGATGGGTGCATCTTATGTACCTGAGTACTGGAAACTTCCTGCGTATTCTAGACTACCTACATACCCTGTATCCACAGGTTCAAGGCACATTAAGATGCAGGTGGTTATGATATGTAGTTTTGATTTGTGATGATGATGTGTGATGATTTGGGATAGATGTGATGATGTTTGGAAGATGATATGTGTTGGATGATTTGGGTGATTGTGACAATAATTATTTTTGGAATTTTGTGGATATTTTGATTTTTTTGGATTTTCTTAGATTTTCTAATTTTTTTTAGATTTTTGAGATTTTGGAAAGGGAATGATTTAATATGATGGTTGCATTGGATTTCGTTTGGATAGCCTTTGTGCTAGATACCAATGACAAGGGAACACCAAGTCTAGAGGTGAAGGTGATAAAGGATAATGGATTGGCGATGAAAGGATAATGGATAGGAGATTTTGATAAATGGATGGACAAGAGATAGGGATGAGGGATAGGATAGGTATGCATGATATATGGATGGGGGGTTTTAGGATTTTCTCCAAGGGCTAGGTTGCAAGGAATCATATGCCCCAATGCTTTAGAATTTTGCATGATGGGTTCATGTTTGAATGGATGGACTTTGTAGTAGATGGATGGAGGATATGCTTGAATAGGGAGTATGCCAAAAGGTGTCCAAAGCATGTTTTTGATATTTTACCCCTTGTCTTTATCAACATCTAAGGTGGGAGATGCTATAAGAAAGATATAATGGATAGGATGGATGGGAAATGATAGGATAAATAGGGGGTAGTGGATAGGATTATGATAGGATAAATAGGGGATAGTGGATAGGATATGCAAAATGATGTTATGGATGTGGATGAAAGGTATGATTTTTCCCCCAAGTGTAGGGATACAAAAATGGACGAAGAAGGGATTACACATGACGCCTACAAGGGGTTTTCATCATGGTACTTGCCCAAGGCACCACAAGGAGTGGTTTTCACCATTGGACGGATTTTTTTCTCTTTACTATTTTGTTGATTTTTTGATGGAATGGGGACTCTAGCATCTGTTTCCATAGCAAGGTGAAGATGGTCCCATGTTGGATAATATTATGTGATTGCATGGATTGTTGGTAGATAGGAAAAGATGGAATGGATTATGATGTGGATTATGTGGATTATGCGAAAGCATGGACCATAGGAATGTGACGGGGAAGATATGTAGGATAGTGAACGAAAGATGGAGAAATGGGGGTATGTGGGAATGTCAAGTGGTAGAGGGAAACCAAGACCAAAGGTTGTGCACACCGTGATGTATTTGGAAGCTTGTACTTTGGATGTGGAGTTGGGAGTATTGGGGATCGGGATAGGGGATTTTTGGGTGGTCGATTTGGGGTTTTAGGTACCCAAATGGACTTAGGAATTATGGGATTTTTAGATGGGGAGGGGGATGTTTGGGATTGTGGGGTGGATTGGGATGTGGATGATTCATTAGAGTTTGGTGCTTTTTGTTTAGGGACCCACACCATTTTTGTTTTTGCTTTTTCTTGTGATGGTGTGGGATTTGATAGCCTTTTGGATTTTTGATTTTGCTTGGAAGGGATAACATCTTTAGGCTTTTGTGCTTTATGGATTGAGGCATTCAAATTATTACTTTTAAATCCCATGGATTTGGGGGAAGCTTCATGTTTGAAAGATGTGTGCTTTTGTTGGTCTTGATTGGGAAATTTAGGGGGTTTATGGGTGGACGGGTAAAAAGTGGATTTATGGATAAATGGATGAGGGGATTTGATGATGGGAATATTAGGAGTTGGGAGGATGGGAGGATAAGAGGATTTGCGGATAGGGATGTTTAGGGTTGGTAGGATAGGAGGTAAAGTGGATTTAATAGGAATATTTGGAGTTGGAAGTAGTGGAGGTAAATTTGATGGAGGAAAATGGATGGTCACATGCTTTTGCAAATGATATGACAATGGAGGAGGGATGGCAACATATGCTTTGGGGGTGCGATGAGATGCACCATGTTTGTGATTAGATGAATGGATTTTGGAAGGTGCGTGGGTGGTACCAACATGTTTAGATTGTTTTTCTTGGGGTGTATAGCCAAGGCCATGCGAGGATGGATGGAATGTGGTGTGGATGGGCTCCAAGATGCCTTGTTCATGAAGGCCTAAGCCTTTTCCTTGATAGTTCATATGTTGGAGCATGCAACATGCAATGGCATGTTTGGTGCTTTGGAAACAAGACGTGAGTCCATTATTTGTTGGAGAAGGATAGGTGGTGGATGGAAGTTGTTCACCTCCTACAAGGGGTTTACCATGGATGAAGGTGCTTTTTCCAAGTGGATAAGGGGATGGATTTGGAATGAAATTGGTAGATGGAGGTAAAGGATTAATGGGGGATGGTAAAGGGGTGGTAGAAGATGGCATGAGATCAATAAGTTGATTAATAAATGGGAAGGGATCGGGGATGGGATTAGATGGGATGGTTAGATCTTGATTAGGAGAAGGGGTTGATGTTTCAACATGCTTTGGATTTGATTCTTGACATAGCTCATGTGCTTGGATAGAAGTGGGAGTGACTTGGATATATGTGATGGGTGCTTGGATGGATGTGATAGGTGTTTGACTTATGGGTTCTTGAACATGGCTACATGATGGTTCTTGACTTATGATAGGGGGTTGTTCAAGAGATTTGGTGGATGTTGGATTGTATGAGGGTGTTTGATTCCTTGCTAATAGCCAATGGATGACATCCTTCATGAGTGTATGGGTTGAAGAACAATATAATGGATGAATAATGATGGTGGATGATGTGGGGTTTGGATTGGGAATGGATAGGTGGGTGATGGGATTGGGTTGTGATGGTTCATGGATGGGTTCAAGGATAGGTGTTGGACTAGATAGTGGTGTTGGAGGGGTGGAGGATTTGGGGGATTCCATTGCTTTGCTTGGTGATGTTCTTTGGAGGAAATCCCACAAGGATTCTTTGGATGTCGTGGGCTTAGGATTTGGAAGATTTGATGGTGGATTAGATGGTGTATGGGTTATAGGGATTGGTGGATTGGGAGATACATAAGATGATGGATTAAGGTTGGTAAGGTTGGAGGGATATTGTGATGGGAGGATTGGGATTGATGGATCATAAGGTAGGTAGGGTGATGGCTTAAGGTTGATAGGATGGGGGATTTGTATGGGGAAATGGTTGTTGATATAAGCTTTGGATTTCGGATATAAGGTGTGCTAGATTGGTGTTCCCTTGATCAAAGTTAGCATGACAAATGTTGGGGGATGGATAAGTTGGAAGTATTGATTGGTTGGATAAGTATGATGGCATGGATGTGTAAGGGGATGGTGATTGATATGAGGGTAAAGGTTGATATGAGATTGATGGTGTGGGTATATAGGATGAAGGTAGGTATGATGAAGGTTGAAAGAATGAAGATTGATATGATGTGTATGGGGATGATATGTAGGGTGTTTGTTGATATGGTGAAGGTTGGGTAGGGGCTTGGGATTCTCCAATGATGAGGTGTGCTAAGGGTATATCCTTAATGTCATTTTTGCATTTTTCCTTAGCATTAGGATCCATTTTCTCATAGACTTTTCTAAGTCTTTGTAATTGTTGCATTGCTTCATAAGGATCCATTTTGTGGGAGAGATATGAGATGAAATGGAGGATAATGGATGATTGTGATGTTGGGAATCAAATTTCAAGACCTTAGGATGATTTGATTTGATTTGTTTTTGGTGGATGGTTCTCTATGCTTTTGATAGACTAATGATCTTAAGCAAGAGGGTTGATGTGATCAACTAAGGTCTTGATTTTTGATTGGGTTGATTTGGATTTGGAGTTTGATAGTGATGTTGGGGGACTTGGATGTTGATTGGGATTGATGTTGATGTGATGTGATGATAACTTGGATAGGATTAGGGTTTGGTATGGAATGATTAGGATAATGATTAGGGTAATATTGGTAGGATGATGATAAAGGATGGAGATGTGACTAGGATGTGCTTAGGGATGATTGGGATTGAGGTTGATTTGATAAGAATGGAATAATGATGTTGATTGGATAATGATTTGGATAGAATGATGATGATTTGATGATGTAGAGTGACAAGGATATGATTAGGATTTATTTAGGATGACTTGGATGTGATTAGGAATGAAGTGGCTAAAAATGAGTGATTAGGATGAATGTGATTGGATTTGAATGTGTTGAATGACTTGTCTTTATGTGTTTGGTGTTTTTATTGATTTGGCAATGTTTAATCAAATGGTCACACTTATACAAAAATGATTCACTCACGCAAGACACATAAGTACTTTTGAATTTTGAATTTGAAGAATATGACGATGATTAGACAAGCACACATGGAAAACACCTCAACAAGCCCTAATGTCTAGTTTGATGGGGTATGGCCATTTAGGTTTGGGTCAATGTTTATATGAGGTTGACTAAGAAATTGAAAGTGAAATCTTGTCACATAGCTGGGAGAAGGGGGTAACCCACCCTTCACCTTCACTTCTCAAAGGTAGAAAGTTCTTTGGGGCTTAGCCAAGAGTGACAGGATTCCAACTCTCAATGAGGGTGTCTTTTGATTCAGCCTCGATTGAGGTCGTCCATAGGGGTGATGAAATCCCCTAGTAGGCCTCCTAGGAAAGGGTAAACAAAAGCAAATCAAGTGAGGTGTTTTTGATCTCCAAGATCACCTTGCAGTGCGAGGAGAGAGCATACACACGCACACTTGATTCACACTTGCAGTGGTTAATTGCCCTTAGAAATTGAAATGTGTGAAAGACATGTCAAGCAATGGTTCTTTTTATACCCGAAATCCAAATGTGAATGAAAGAGACTGGTTGATTTTATGCCTAATTTTGATATGTGTTATGAAGCAATGTTCATTTTATGAGCCCAAATCAAATTGTGTGATGCAAACAAGATTCATTTTATGTCCCAAATTGAATTGTGTATGCAAACAATGATTATGATGAAATGAACAATAGAATGAGTGCACTTGATTATTTTGCTGTCCAAATTGATGTAGATGCTGATCCTGATGTTGGTCCAGCCCCGAATGATCACTTGCAAGTCACAAAATTGAAAATGAAGCAAGTAGACTAGCCAAGATGATCGTTATGCAAAATCAAGAATCTAATAAAATATGATGAAAAATGAACTGATATAGAAAAAATGATTGCATGAACATATTCTTTGTAAAATTCTATGCAATTTGACAAAAAAATTCACTGAAAAAGGATCAAATTTGCAAGAGATATGAGCATTTGAAGTTTTGAAGCATCTTTGACTTTGACTAAAAAAAAATGTTGCAAACGATACAGTCACCTAAAAATTTCTTCACAGCTGTGTAGTTCACCTCGTCAGCTTTCCGGCAAGTCCTTGTTTGCAAATTTTTGACTCCGTATGTGAAAGTTGTGAGGGAGAGAAAAAAAATGCCTCCTTTGGTATATAGGAAGCACAAGAGGTTAGCTTGACTGTTTGGTTAACTGCTAATGGTTTGTTTGTTCGTGGTCACATGAGAGAGTTAACTCCTGGCGGTTAAGGAAACTTTTAGCAGTCAATGTTTAAGCGAGCCCCTGGTCATCCATGTGACCAGGGGTTAAACCAATCAAAAAAGGAGGAATAATAGAGGGGCTAGCCCCCTCGGTCACTGATATGACCGCACTCCAAAGTCTATTATGGCTTAAGGTTGACTGTGGCCTTGTAGGTGGCTCAGGGCTCTGTTAGGGTTTAAGGCAGACTAGGTCTAGGGTTTGGTCGATCGGTAATTTGTGGGAGACAGGTAGAGGTAGCGAGATAAGTAGAGGTGGATGGAGGTTGTGTATTGGTGGCGATGAAGCTTTGAAAGTTAACTTTTCCTCTGAATTGTTTCCGCAGAGGGAAGATGAAAGTTGAGCAGTGAGAGAAGCATTAGAAGTGGTCGGGTAGATGGACAGGCGGCAGCCAAGTTAAAGATGGGCGGTGACCAAACTATTGAAGACTGTGATGGTTAGTAGATGGTGGTAGCTTAGTGTCAAGAGGGTGTCGACTGAGAGATATGAGAAGCAACAATGGTAAAACAAAGTAATGGCGGAGGTAAGGTAGGGTTGCGACACAGAGAATAGAAGTCTATAGGGAGTGTCGACTATGATAAGAAGATGACAGAAGAAGATAAGATCGATGGTGTCGAAAAAGATCTATTGGCAACATAAGTGATAGATGAGAATTTCAACCTAGGGTTTTGAGACTTCGACGGGTTTAGGTCTTAGGGTTTCGGTTGACAGTTACAAACCCTGTAGTCAACAATGATAAACTTAAACCTACAGTATACAGGCAAAGACAATCATGCAATAAAAACCATTAAACCTGCAAAATCGACCATTAAACCTGCAAAACAAGAAAACTTCAACTGAGAAAACCAACGATCACATAATACAGAGAATTCACAGATGAGTGTGGTAGGGGTCACAAATCCGTACGGTATGGGTCCGTACGGTACTGATCAATACTGTACGACCTCTGGCCCTAAAAAAATTTCAAAATTTTTCAGTTACAGAACATAGTCAACTTTACTATCAAAAAACTCAGAAACAACCTTTTGATCACAACAGTGAGGTTAGTTTCTACCCAAGATGCAACCTGCAACAACTCGCCCCTAAAACTTGCAAAACTTCACAAAAACTAGGGTTAGAAAATGAAGATTTTAACAAAACCTACAAAAAGCGACGATTAGATCCAAGACCAGGAGTGCCAATGTGATCTATGAAATCAAAATGAAGTTGAAATACAAATCAAATGCAAACACAAATGATATACCTTCACAATGACCCACAAATCCAAGATAGAGGGAAGGAGTTGCACCCAAGAGCTCCTTAGATTTTACCCAATTTGACTGAAATGTGGATTGCTCAATACTTGCTCAACACAATGTAGATGAGGGATTTGGACTTAGATGGAGATGGAGATGGGGATGAGGCATGATTTTGGCATTGTGATGGTATGATGAGAAGATTTTGGAGAGATTTTGGTAGAGGTTGGGTGCAAGAAGAAGTCTCTTTCAAATGGCTTAGAGAAGGGTCTCATTTATAGATTTTATAAAAAGAGGATGGAGGGTAAGGATCAAGAGTTGAGATAAAATGCTAGAAATGAATGAGAATTAGGGTTAGGATTGAAGCCATAGCCTTGTGACAAGTGTCACAAGGGAAGTGGATGAGAGAGATCAAGGGTTGAAGCTTGGTCAATGGGATTGGAGGGCTATCATTATTTGTAAATTTTAAATTCACATGGGGAAAGGTGTGGAGGACAAAAATGAATTAAAGATTCATTTTTGGGAAGAGTGGATATGACAAGTGAATTTTTAATTCAACTCATGGGGGAGTGTGAATTAAAAATTCACTTTTATGTGGAGATGTGAAGATGTACACTTACATGTGTAAGAGGGTGATAAATGAGGGGTAAGGAGGATTTGACCCTTTGAATAAAAGATTGATTTTTATTCAAAGGTGTGTGGAAGGATGGGCTAAGCAAGGTTAATTAAGTGTTTAGCTTAATTAACTTAGGTCTAGGGGATAGGTAGGCTAGGGTAGATTGATTAAATAATTGCTATTTAATCAACTAGGCTAAGGATAGGTTGATTAATAGGGTGGATTAATTAGATAAGCAATATTTATCTAATTAACAAGGATTAGGGAAATGGACAAAATTAACTAAATAAATATTGAGAATATTTATTTAATCAATAAGGATATAGTCATAAGGTATAGTGATAAATTAAATGAATTAATTGATCACAAGGGATAGACAGATGGTTAGGGGTAAATTAATTAAATAAGATGACTTTATTTAATTAATAGGAGGGATAAATTAGTGTAGAGATACGGGGAATTGGTTTGCAGAGCAAGTCAATTTTAGGTGTCTACACCAAACACTAATGAATTGTGGGCATTCTCTGGGAGACTCCCACGGAAAGACAAAGTTCTTGTTGAAGCTTTGAGATCACTAATTGAAGACTTTTGAAAGAATTACATAAGGGTATCTCCGAATTAAAGGGATGTGGTAAGAAGGAGAATCAGTAGTCAAAGCCGTGAACCACATCCAAAGCATTTTTGGATATGACTCAAACACAGTTTTTTGGTAAATTTCTAGAGATGTATCCTCAAATTAAAATTTCTCAAAGATATTTTGAAATGCTAAAACCTTTCTTTGCCAAAATAAATCACACCCACACTACTTGTTGTTGTAGATTACATATTGAATTTTCTAACCATTTTGATGTTTATCAGTCCATATGTTTAGATTTGCATACTAACAATGTTTTGCAGGATTGTGGCATATGTGCCCCACCAACTACTTTAAGAGACTTCATATCAATATTTTTATGTGATAGAGAGGAAGGTCAAATATTCTACAGGAAATTATGCTTGGATGACACATGTCAGCATTGCGGTGGCTTGTAACGTATGCCAATATGTGATCATATGGAAAGAACACAAGCGGTTGGAAATGAACTAGTAGAGTTTGGCAAGTATAAAATAGTGACATACAATACAAAAGATGGTAAAGAAGCAAAGAGGTGTAAATATGTTATTCAAAAGATTCTAGTGTATCAGTTTATGTCTATATTTCATGACAGTATAGTGTATGAGTATGTAATACATGCCCATAGAGCTCGATGGTTGGACTTGCAATTCAAGTTATGCAAGGATACATTTCTAGTTGATAGCATTGTTTCAGTCATTGACTTTGTAGAGAACTACAGTCTACAGCCACAATGTGAGGTGTAATCCCAATATTACAACTTGACACAGGTTTTTTATATTTGTGCACATCACATTCATTCATGCGAATGATAGTATAGAGGGTGACATAAAGATCATAAGGGAGTATCATTTTTATATAAGCGTTGATCGCACGGATTCCGTGGAGTTCGTGTAAGGTTGCTTTTAGGTGTTCTACAATGATTTGGCTTGAAGGGGCATATCATTCAGTCAACATATCATATAGTTAGATAACTGTGCATCACAATTAAAGAACTCATATAATTTCTATTGGCTGAGCAAGAGGCATAATATTATAGGTGTTCAACATATGTAGAACTTTTGTGAGGCCAGGCATGGAAAGGGGGAGCATGATGGTGCATGAACATGTATCAAGAGAGCCATAGCACAAGAAGAGTTAAAGTATAAAGACAATGCAAAGTTGACAGATGCAAAATCAATCATCAAGTGGTGTAATGCTTCGATGGGTCCAGGTAATGAATGTAAGTCTTCAGTTTGTAGGTTTTTTTGGTTGATAGATGATACTAACATTGCACCATATGAGGACTATTGTACACTAATAGGATCAAGTGAGCTACACTCTTTTAGAAGCTTAATTGCAGGTTTATGGAGTATCCATATGCGGAAGATGGCATGCTTTTGTTCTTCATGCACAATTCAAGCCTGGAATGAGTGCGAGTCAAAGGAGTGGGTTGAAGAATGGTGGTTAAGTTATCTTAGCCCACTTGACATGTATCGACCCTTGACAATACTAGAATTGACAGAGATGGAATCATTAGTTGAATTTGACCACATATCAGATCTAGTTCAACCAGGTAATATATCTACTTGCATAGTTTTTGAAATTCCTAATGTTATCTTAAACTTTGTAGTGTTTTTGTAATGTTGACTAATTTCATATAATTTGCTGCACATATCATTGTAGGGCATGTTTATGTAGTTATTGCAGATAAAGATAATGAAGAGGGAACAAATTATTACTTGTGTCGTTGTGTTGAGGCCAAAAAGAAATTGGAGGCCCCAGTTACAAATGGAGAAAACATCGAATACCCTACAGGCTTAGTGGTTGTTACTGGAACATGGCTTTGAAGGTACCCACATAAGAGTGTTAATGTTTGGCTGTTAGAGGAATTTGACACGCATCCAAAGATTCTTCATTACTCTAACCTTGTGTTGGCAACCAATGATCATTTGATACAATATCAAGGTAGACCTTTGAACAAGACCTTATGGAAGGTACGTGAGTCTGACCATGAGGCAATACTTGACACAATCAAGAGTAGAGAAGACCCAGATGGTTCGTTGGATTAATTTGTAAGTATGCATAAAACTTTTCTAGATGGTTACTTGTACTTTATTTTGTATATAAATAGTAGTATGAGTTGCTTCCCTTTAGTATATTTATGTTTAGTCAATTTTTCTTTTTGATGCTTCTCACAGGAGGTCACAACTCCAGTATGTCCAACTATGGACAAAGAAGCTAGAGAAAAGATGATGGAGAGTGATCATCAGATGGCGGTAAGTGATCGATTATATATGTGATGTCATATATTTCATGTACATTTTGTTATAGTAATGTGCATATTATTTGATTGTATTAATAGGTGGAACTGCATGAGCTTGAACTGTCGAAGAGGTCTACTTGACGGTAGAGAGAGGATGAGTAATGGATTGGCTCTACATCTTCACGGTCAAGCAAGGGCCGCCATTTATTTCATAAAAGTTCATAGGAAACTAGTTTTGGGACATACTTTTGTATGTTACCAATGTATGTACATACTTTTCTATGTTACCGATGTATATTTTTATATATATGCTTGTATGGCTTCGTTTGGACATGCCTATATGGCTTTGTATTTAAACTAGATGTTATGTTCATGACATTATGTATACGACAGTTTATATTAAATATTTAATATAATGATCAATTATCCTTACATGAATTTGGTTTCACACGTGCCAATTACATTTTCTTGAAAGTAAGGAATGCATAATTGTGCAGGTCTAAATTGGTTGTCTATTGTTTGATGATACCATTATGCTTCTTCATAGAGTATGTGATGTGATTCACAGAGTTGTAGTGCTTCAAGACAAGGCATGAGTTGTAGTGTTTCAAGCAGTGGTATGAACTTGACAAGCAATGGTGGATTGATGCAGAGTAGGGTGGAGGACTTCTGCCTAGCTTAAGCAAACAACCTTTACAAATATAGAACCCTAATTTGGTGGGTTTCTCTCACAAGCTTCCCATTCTCCTTGTAGTACTCCACAACTGGTTTTTCTAACATAAATTCCTAACCAGACGTCATATTGAAATTGTGAATATAGATTTGAGTACCCATTATGGCATTTGACAACATACCAAATTTGTAGGTGAGATTGTTTTGGAACACTGAAGGCTAATTTCTGCTGTTACGCTTTAATTTAGGCCTAATTAGGCTTATTCCCCTAGGTCACAATAAGGTTTTCACAACCCAGACCTTAAAATTTCATGCCAACAGCCCAAAAATGTCCCAAATAATCTATCTTAATGTTTCAAATCCCTTCAAACCATTTCCCAAGAGCCTTTCTACAAACCCTAACACCTATGCATCTCATATACCAAAAACACAAGGTTTTCTGCCTAGGGCATCAACTAATTGGCCTCAATCTTCATCCCCTGCTCCTGCCACTTCAAGACCACAAAAAAAAACATGTCTACCCTTATTCCACCAGGTTTAAAGTTTATTCAATGGTGGAATGAGGAGAAATCCATGATTTTCAGTTAGAACTCACCCTAATGAGGGTTTCAAGCAGTCTAGAGAAAAAATGCTCTAATTTACTCAAAACTTAATGAAATCAAACGAAACCAATTGGTTCATTCCATTGGATAATTGGATTTGGTTGTGGTTCTTCATCATAACATTTCATTCTTTCAGGAGTTGGATTGGGTTGTGGTTCTTCCTCATGACAGAAGTTTGTTCATGTTGTCATGCTTCTTTATCCTCCATGTCTTTAGTGTTCTCAGTGTCTTCATGTGTCAAACATTTCTTCAGTGTCCTCATGATGTTGATGTTTATTAAAAAAATATGGTGTTAAGGACCTCAATCATTTAGGGCAACATGCTACTGACAAAGTCCCTTAAGATCCCTAAGATAGAAAAACTGCCAAACTTTGACAGAGGTTTTCTTAGAATTCATGGTAGCTGGGAACACTTCGTTTGGACCTATAGGTGCACTTGGGGTCCATCCACAATAATCTCTCTCAGTTTTGGTCAACTACAACCCATTTGACCATGCCAAAATCAAATGCATTCTTGCAAAATGCTTTAGTTTCATGCAATTGAAAGGTGCTAGGAGTTACATTTTGCATTCCATTGCTCATGGGGCTGAACAGACTGGACCAACACATTAGGGTGGGTGGGAAAATGCCAAGGGATGTCTCATTTCAAGTGCCAAGTGCCCCAATCATTCATGGCAACAGGCTACCAGCAAAGTCCCTTAAGATCCCTAAGATGCAAAAACCACCAAACTTTGATGGAGCAGTTCTCAGAATTCATGGCAGCTAGGTGTTAGGAAAAGTGTCTCAACCCTGCAACTTTGAAAGATTACTATTCTTCTCAGTTTTGGTATTTTTTTGAATACCCTTTATCTTGGATAATGGTTTGGAACTTTCAAAGTTTCTAAAAGTTTCCAAGAGAGCTAAAAATAGCGAGACTTACTATTTTTAGTAAGTTCTTCGATTGAGCTTGGGTTATGTTACCTCCTGAATTGGTAGAGGGTTTGCCAGCTCTAATGCATAGGCAGATTGGGTCAACAGATACGGGAGGTTGCGTGAGTGGCCTCCCCTTTACTTCTGGTTCTGCCGCACCAAGGGGGGTATCCCTAGAGCTAAAGATGTAACATTTGACCTGCCCTATGACATGAAGATTTAGCTTTGTGATAACATGCAGAATACTCTCATGCATGAACCAAGATCTAAATGATGGATCACAAGTTTGGTAACTTTCTTAGACATATATGACTAGTTAGGTATGAGAGTATGCAGGGGTTCCTAATCCTACTCCTACAACTAACAGGTTGAAATTATGGAATGGTTTGAAATTATGGTTTGGATGCAAGATAGGGGGTTTTGGATCATAACTACTAATCCAAAAGCAGACCAGTGCCTATCCCAGGGTAAGGAGTCAACTAGATGTATACAAGAGATGGTTTACAACTGGCATTCGAGTTTCAAGGGGTTAGATTGATGCTTGCCTTACAAACATCACCCAAGAATCGGTATTTAGCTGCCTCTACTTACAGATATCCCAACTGACATACAAGCTTCTCCATGCTTTAACCTAAAATGGTTTAATCTATTCCTTGAATGGAAGTTATAGATCAAGCATGCAATACAGAAACCTATATCCTAGAATCTATGAAACCCTTAGCAACTAGATTCAGAAGAAGGAAAGCATGCAGCAAAGGAGACATATAGGTAAACACATGCATAATGCATTTTTCATATGAAACAACAATGAAACTAAACATGTGTGCAAAATACATTCATCATGCAACTCATAAACTCCAAAAAGATACCGCAACCAGGAACATGCCCTGTCTTTCGTTATTTACACAAAAAATGCCCAAGTCTTCAACAACCACTAATGAGTAACACAGTCTGCTTTTTATACCAAGACTATGTCCTTAGCAAAATTAATTACAAGGCAAATCAAAAATTCGCCAGATACAATGCATGAGAAATGGCACTCAGAAATATTCAATGCTGCGGAGAGACAAAGAGGAGTGAACAGAATTGGGATCGGCACCGCCGCTCAAGGACATTCATCTTCAATCGGGTTGTTGACCCATCCATCATCGACCCAAATCCTGCAAATGTCGCCATTATTGCTCAGCTACCCGCAGATCCTCAGTGGCATGTCAATGGAGTTCTTCCCGCCCAAACGTGGCCGTAGATATAAAGAAACCCACCATTGCAGCAAAATACAAAACTAGCTGTCGATCTACTCCCATCGTTGAGATCTGCGGCTCGAAACACGCCTTGAAAGTCACCAACCAGTGAGAACGTGCCACGTAGGCACCTTATGTTTCTATCGCTAGCTTTTCTCCCTTCGATTTTGCCTTTTTCGCCCTCTTGTATATGCATGCTCAAATGCATATACAATCATCTGATTTATGCTTTTAAAAATATATGCAAGAGCAAATGCATATACAACCGTTCACCATACAAGGCAGACCCCAAACTGTTATAGAACAAATTAAAATTCTAATAGGGTCCAGCTTGCATCCCTATTCCTTGCATATCCTCATTGCATATGTGCATACAATTGCTACATACAAGCCTCAGATTTCAAAAAGTATAAAACACTTTGAAACTGCCCTAAAATCTGGCTTGTATCTCATCTGATATATATCGGCATACATACAAGCACACAAACATGCAAGGCATGGACGCCAAGCACTTATAGAACAAATTTGATTTGTTATTGGGTCTGGCTTGCTTCATCGCAATGTATAATTTTGTTCGTATGTTCAAATATGCATTGGGAACATACAAGCCTACCATACAACCGCAGACTTCAAACACTTCGCCAATGCATTTAACCTTCCTGTCACGTCCGCTTTGCACATCCTTGAACATACATGCAAATCCCCTTGTATATGTAAACCTACAAGTGATTGCACATACAACCTTGTGGAGCCCACCAAATGTATATACCTCTGTTGCACTGTTCACCTTGCATGTCGCGGTGGACCCATGTATATTTTTCATCGTATAAGACTCAATGTATTTTTGACATACATTCATTCCTACCTGCTCGATACAACGGCGACATCTTCAAGGAATCTTCGATGTATATTCTGCCATTGTATATTTTTTGCTTGTATCTCCAACACTGTAGCAAAAGTATATCGGCCCGTTGCATATTTTTTCTTTGTATATCTGCAATGTGTATTTCCTCTGCATACAAACAACAAATCTTTCCTAGAATATGCCTGCAATGTATCCTTTCTCTTGTACATAGCCGTTGTATGTTTGAACATACAAACCAAATATACATGCAACTTGATATACAAACAGGGAATATTCCTGGGAATCTACAAAAGATTCCCCCTTTGTATATGCACCCCTTTAGACCCGATATGCATTGCAAAATGCATATAACTGATTTTTTCACCATTCTTTACAACTACAGAGGCCCAAAGTGTTAGAATTTTAAATTCTTGGAAGATGCTTGCGAGTTAAAATACCTGAAACTAGACTGCTCATGCAGGCGGTAACAGGTTGACCTAAAATTTTTCCCAGAAGGTGCGAAACAACGAAGTGAACATCTCGGGTGAGTTTTGTCTCAAGATCATATCTAGATTGCAAGATATTAAAGTTTTTGTTTTTTGAAACTGCTGGAAAAAGTCTTTGAACTAAAATACTGGAATCAAAACTTCTCTAAACGTCTCAAAAATTGGGATAACTGGCGTAGCTTTCCGAGCATAAAACGGTTTGTAAATCAGACACCCGAATCAAAAGTTATGGCCTCTGGAAGTGGGAACTTCTATTTTGGGAAATGTAAAAACATGTTGGACACATAAAAGAGCTGTAAAGGGGAGAGTTACATGTGTTGATGTGTGGTTTGGCACATCACAAGGCATCTTTGATTGGAGATAATTTGGCCACCACTTTTTGGGTGGTTTTGGCTCATGGTTTTGTAATTAGTGTTGGCGGTGTGCTGTATTGTATCTCCTATATATTAGGAACTTGAGATGGAGGTTGCATGTAGAATCTTATAGATGTTGAATTACCTCCTGGATCTCTAGTTGGATATACTCTTGTAAAAACTTGCTCTGCAAGTATATTGTAATCTTCGTGATTTCTGAATAATATATTGAGCGGCTTTGGAGTGTGGGGTTTTTTACCTGAAATGGTTTTTGCCCACGTATATCTTGTGTTGCGAGTTTTGTGTTTGCATTTGGAAGTTGTTATTATCTTTCTATTAATGTGCATCTTAATCTGTAACTGTAAAAGTAAAAATTTGCATAAGTCTTTCCGTATTAGATCAGTGTAGGAAGTGTTTTCCGCATACCTTGCTTCCTTTCACTGGGAACATTTTGTTTGGACCTATAGGTGCACGTGGGGTCCATCCACAATAATCTCTCTCAGTTCTGGTCAACTCTAGTCCGTTTGACGTGTCGAAATCAAATGCATTCTTGCAAAATACTTTAGTTTCATGCAGTAGAAAGGTGCTAGGAGTGACATTTTGCATTCCATAGCTCGTGGGACTGAATGAACTATACCAACATGATGGGGTGGGTAGGTAAATTCTAGGGGAGGTCTCATTTCATGTGCCAAGTGCCCCAATCATTCGGGACAGCAAGCTACGAGTAAAGTCCGTTAAGATCTCTAAGACACAAACATTGCAAAACTTTGATAGAGTAGTTCTCAGAATTTGTGGTAGCTGGGAACATTTTGTTTAGACCTACAGGTGCATGTGGGGTCCTTCCACAATAACCTCTCTTAGTTTTGGTCAACTCTAGTCTATTTGACCGTGCCAAAATCAAATGCATTCTTGCAAAATGCTTCAATTTCATGCAATAGAAAGGTGCTAGGAGTGAGATTTTGCATTCCATAGCTCGTGGGGCTAAATGAACTATGTCAACATGTCGGGGTGGGTGGGTAAATGCCAGGGGAGGTCTTGTTTCATGTGCCAAGTGCCCTAATCGTTCGGGGCAGTAGGCTACCGGTAAAGTCCCTTAAGATTCCTAAGATGCAAAAAACTTCCAAACTTTGATGTAGTAGTTCTCAAAATTTATGGTAGCTAGGAACATTTTGTTTGGACCTACAGGTGCATGTGGGGTCTGTCCATAATAACCTGTCTCAGTTTTGGTCAACTCCAGTCCGGTTGACCGTGCTGAAATCAAATGCATTCTTCCAAAATGCTTCAGTTTCATGCAGTAGAAAGATGCTAGGAGTGACATTTTGCATTCCATAGCTCGTGGGGCCAAACAGACTACACCAACACGTCAAGGTGGGTGGTTAAAGGCCAGGGGAGGTCTCATTTCATGTGCCAAGTTGCCCAATCGTTCAGGGTAGCAGGCTACCGACAAAGCCCCTTAAGATCCCTAAGATGAAAAAACTACCAAACTTTGACAGAGCAGTTCTCAAAATTCGTGGCAGTTGGGAACATTTTGTTTTAACCTATAGCTGCATGTGGGATCCATCTACAATAACCTCTCTTGGTTTCATCCAAGTTCTATCTGTTTGACCTTGTCGAAATCAAACACATTCTTACAAAATGCTTTAATTTCATGCAGTAGAAAGGTTGCCAGGTGCCATATTTTTTGTTCTATTCATTGTGGGTCTGAGCCAACTATGCTAACACATTGGGGTGGGTGAGTAAATGGTAGAGAAGGTCTCATTTCATGTGTCAAGCATCCCAGTCATTCCGGGCTATAAGCTATCGACAAAGTAGAAAGTTGCTAACACTAAAATTTTGTATTCCATAGGTTTTGGGTGTGAAAAAACTGTGCCAACACATCCGGGTGGGTGGGTAAATGGTAGAGAAGGTCTCCTTTCATGTGCCAAGTGTCCCAGTCATTCTAGCATGCAAGCTACCGACACCTAGCACCTTTCGTGTTTGCCGGTAGCTTGCAGCTCGGAACAACTGAGACATTTGGCGTACAAAACAAGACCTCCTCTAGCATTTACTTGCCCAATCAAACATGTTGGCGCAGTTGGTTTGGCCCCACGATGACCAAAACAAAAAAAATATGGCACACAACAACCTTTCCACTGCATGGAACTGAAGCATTTTACAAGAATGCATTTGATTTCGGCATGGTCAAACAGAGAAGAGTTGAACGAAATCGAGAAAGGTTATTGTAGACGGAACCCACATGCACCTGTAGGTCTAAACAAAATGTTCCCATCTACCATGAATTCCAAGAACTGCTCCATCAAAGTTTGTTAGTTTTTCATCTTAGGGATCTTAAGTGACTTTGCTAGTATACTGCGCCGAATGATTGGGGCACTTGGCACACAAAACGAGACCTCCCCTGGCATTTAACCACCCACCCTGACGTGTTGGCACAGTCCGTTCGACCCAACGATCTATGGAATGCAAAATGTCACTCCTAACACCTTTCTACTACATGAAACTGAACCCTTCTTGAGTGTGTATGATGGTAGGGTTTGAACAAATAGAAATTTGTTGTTGAAATTCACAACATCTTGATGGTATTGTGGCCATGATTTTCTCATATGACATGAAAAGAGCTATTCCATAACCTTGTTGTCCCATAACCTTGATTATTATGATTAGAAGCACGGAAACAAACCCTGCAAGAAACAAAGCAA